>CM060440.1:70699634-73099634 GCA_030545235.1 Helianthus tuberosus
TATCGCTATGTAGCATATGTAGGTAGCCTGTCACTATCGTCCACTATTCGCTATTAACAACTATGTTTGAAACAAAAACGCAACCCAAGTTGACCCGTGAGGAGGTTATCTTTGGGTTCAAAGAAAGTTTCAAGAACTGTATCAAGCGGTACAAGAAGTACTTGTTATAGCGTTTGAACCGACACATTTCCACTTTTTCATGTATCAAGCGGTACAATACAAGAAGTACTTGTTATAGCGTTTAAACCGACAAATTTCCACTTTTTCATTATACTTTCTCATCATATAGCTACCCAGAATTAGGTTATACTGATTTTAGCACACAAGATTTCTCAATTATGCCGTCAGTTGTTCTTTAGGACACAAGATTGTAACTGTTTCTTGAATATACAGGTGGCTGAGAGAGCATTATTCCTATGGAACAATGATCATATAGACAACTTAATTAAACAGAACCGAAAAGTGATCCTACCGATCATATTTCCAGCACTAGAAAGCAACACAAAGACACATTGGAATCAAGTGGTACTAAGTTTGACTTTGAACGTCAGAAAGATCTTTTCAGACGTTGACCCTCAACTGTTTGAAGAATGCTCCAAAAAGTTTAAAGAAGACGAGCTTAAGAAGGAAGAAAACAAGCTAAGACGAGAAGCCATATGGAAACGGCTTGAACTAGCAGCTCAGGGTCATGAACAGGTCATGTCCCAGAAGCTAATCGCAAACCATGTTTCAGCGTCTGGCTAGACACACGCGCGTGCATTTTGGAAATCGGTTATTGGGTTTTTGTTGTTACTTAGGTTGTTATGAGATTCGTGACGATGAAGGAATGGAACTTGTTCTTGGTGGTGGTGATTTGAATGCCGTGGATTTGTATATATGCCGTTCAGACCGATTTGGAATTGGTTGTTTTTTAGATAATTTGTAATTTTGGTATGTTGTTTTCTTGGATTTTGAATCTGTATTAATCTCATTACTTCAAAATATAATTCATGTACTTTTCGCTCGATATGGACTTCTTTTGTTTCGTATATGCTTTTCATTCGGTATAGAGTTTTCGTTTAGTGTAGACTTTTCGCTAGGTACATATATTTTGCTCAGATAGACGTTTCACTCGTGCGTTTGTTGGAACGAAATGTTGACATTTCGCCTTTGTGATCGTTGACCAGAGTTGACTTAGGAATATAGGTGTTGGGATGCTAGAGATTACAGTGATTTAGAGCATAATAACATCACAAGTGAGTTTCAAGACCCCCTTTTTAGATGGTTTTTAGGGGATGTGCACACTCGGTAAAGTATTATAAAGTAAAACATGAAAGTTAATGAAAAGAAAGTTTTACAAAACAAACAATTTTGGCTTCTAGCCTCTATGTTCCTTGGGAAACATTTTCCAGTAATTACTATATTGTTGTGAATGGATAGTTTAATTACTACATGATCATGTGGTTTTGTTGGTGGCACAATGATACTTTAGTGGTCCGTCAGTGTTTTAAATTTGCCGTTCAAAAAAGGAAAAAAAAAAAAGAATACAACATGAAATGTAACTTAATATTAAAGACAATGAAAAATAAAGTTAAACTAGAAATTGATTCCGCTGCGTTGCAGCGGCTTGATGAACACAAATTTATAACACCAACTGATTCACACGACGTAAAGCATAGATGATGGCAATCGAACTTATACCGACGCATATTAGAAAGTCAAGAGGATCAAAGAGATAATATATAAAAATTTTAGAAAGCGGAGGGTGAAAATGAAAATGATTGAAAGTTGAGGGGAAGCAAGAAACTCTTTCACTAATAGATGAAAAAAAAAGAACTTAAAGAATTTAAGTGACTTTATGGTATCAATACACTACTGACACTCAGTGTAACAATTGAAAGAAAAACTCTCAAAAATAAAATTGTTATATCAAAAACCATTAAAAACAAATCAGCAATAGCAATACTAAATTATTTGGATGGCACCAACTCGGTTCCTCACGTTCTTTCAAATTAACGAAATATAACATAGAAATTATTATTTAAATATATGTCAAAAATCAAAGAAATCAAACTTTAGTGGGGGAAAGGCAAAAGTCAAAAAGAGAACTGGCGCAAACTATCGTTGCTAATTGATATATATATATATAATTAATGATGCATAGTATAGGGCAGTTATCTCCATGGATACAGGATTTGTTACATGGTCCATGGTTGTGGACCTGATGTATGAGAAGCACAATTAGTGGCGAATCTAGAAGAAATATTTAGGGGTATCCTAATTTTTTTTTACCGTACATTCATACAATGTAAATTTTTTACATACATTCGTACAATCCAATACACATTATAAACCAAATTAATAATCAAGCCCTAACCTAAAATCCAATTTCGTCCATCTTGTGCTAGAATACTTTTGCTCTAGCGAAACCAGACTTTCATGACTGAGAAGTCGAATGTTACCTTTACATACACAAAATTATATTCATTTTTTTAAGATGTACCATGACCACTATATTCATTTTAAGGTGCTACATTAAGCTAGATTTTTTACGGTTTTTATAAAAGATTTAATTAAAAAACAATTATCTCTCCGTTAAATTAAATGTATTAAAAAGAACGGTAATAGAGTAAATAAATAAAATAAAAACAATAACAAAACAAAATAAATGCATATTTTTTTAATACTTCAGAGAAAATATTACATAAATATACGTTGAAACGTATTTGAGATTTGTTATATTTCAAAACACCTACAAAATGGATATCGACTACGGGTTAGGATATAATAGAAAGTTTTTTTAGCTAGAAAATGATCTTGACCATCAATTGATTTAATTAAGGGCTAGGATTAAATTAGTGAAATTTAAGAGAGAAAAAGAGGCGCGTGGGTTTATGTAAGGGCATTCTAGTCAATCCAGGAGAATAGTTTCTCTCACCTCCAATTCCCCCCCATTTTTTAAACGTTAATAACTTTTTCATACGACATTATTTTTTTATAAAAAATTCACAAAAAACGAGCGTTTTTTATCTTTAAAACGAGTATACTATTGCTATATTTTCGAATTTTTTTTCGAAAACCCAGTTGCGTAAAACGCAATGGACAAAAAACGTAAAAAAATGATTTTTTTCTAAAACACAACGCAGCAAAAACACAAGGAAATGTCTTATTTCTAAAACCCAATGGCCAGAAAACACAAATAAATGTCTTATTTCTAAAACGCAATGGCCTAAAAACAAAAAAGAAAATGTACTTTTTAAAACGCAATGGACTGAAAAAACATAAAAATGTGTTTTACCTAAAACGCAATGCACCAAAAACACATAAAAATGTCTTATTTCTAAAACGCAATGGCCAAAAAACACTTAAAAATGTTTTTTTTTCTAAAACGCAATGACCTAAAAACACAAAAGAAAATTTACTTTCTAAAACGCAATGGACTGAAAACACATAAAAATGTGTTTTTACCTAAAACGCAATGGACTAAAAACACTTCAAAAATGTGTTTTCCTAAAACGCAATGGTCAGAAAATACTTAAAAATGTCTTTTTTTCTAAAACGCAATGACCTAAAAACACTTCAAAAATGTGTTTTCCTAAAACACAATAACCAGAAAACACTTAAAAATGTCTTTTTTCTAAAACGCAATGGCCTAAAAACACAAAGGAAAATATTCTTTCTAAAACGCAATAGACTAAAAACACATAAAAATGTGTTTTTTATATATAAGATGTTATTTATTTTGTATTTAAAATGCAGTGGATCCACTTATATCTAAAAAGCAACTGATCCAAACGAAATAAAACACAATTGATCCATTTATATCTAAAACGCAATGGTTACAAACAAAAGATATTACGTATCAAAGGCAATGGATAAAATAATGCATGAATATCATAAAATAGTGGGTAAATATAAAAAAAAGAGAACGGATAAAATGATCCATAACTCAATATCATATAACGCAACAGTTGACTAAAATTCTTTTTTTATTCAGTAACGAGCAAGAATGAAGATATATTTGTGATTGGATGAAGAAACAATTGGGTGACAAAGTTGCCATGGTTCAAATCTCAAATCACCTTAAAAACATCACCTTGTATTCTTGTATCTGGAAAGTTTGGTTAGTTTGCAAATATGGAGAGATGAATTTTCTTCATAATCAAGTTTTATATAAAGGCAAATACAAGATTCCTCGTAGCTGCGTCTAACACTGAAACACAATTCAGTCAACAACGTAATCACTTTCTGCATATTCAAAATTCCCTATAGCTCCCTTTAACAGCAAAACCTAATTCATTCAACAGCTTCCGTAAAACACAATCCATTCGACGATCATGGTGACGACGGCGGCGATGAACGACGCATCGGAGAGAACGCCATCGATGCTGATCTGTTAATCTCTTTTGTAGGCTGATGTGTCAAGCTTGAATCGGGATTAAGAGATCTTCGGCTGTGGACGGTAACAAAGTGGTGGGGGTGGGGTGACGGTTGTGGTAGCGGTGGGCGACGAAGTGGTGGCGAGGGGGGGGGGTGGTGATGTGGGGATGAGATGAATTGTAAAAGAGAAAGACGTTCTGGTTTTTTTAGAACTGTGTTTTTTAGATTTAGGGTTTCATGAGACTAATTGTTGGTTGACTAAAATGCCACTCCTTATTTATTTTCCTCTTTGCCACATGTCACAACTCCATTGCTTCCTATCCTTCCTACCCAAATTATACTTTCTATTTGATCATCACCCTATCGAATACACCAATAAAAATGAATATGAATGTTCAAATATTGGTAAATGTTAAGTGTTTCAACTTTCAAAAATAGTTGGTTTATATATTATGTTTTGATATGGGCATAAACTTGACTTTAAAAAAGCCCATGTAATAACAAATATAGGGTGCATCCTTTATGTAGTGTCATCTTTCTCGTCTAAACCTAATTAATCTAATCTGCCGTCACAGTGTCACAACTCACAATCCATCAGAGAAAACTTATGCTCATGTACTCACGTTATCTTCTTCTTTTCGTTGTCAGGGGTATCCAACACATGAAACAAATCATTTAAATTTTTTTTTTACACTTTGCCGAGAAAGTTGATAAGTATCCCAGGCTACCCCTGGGATACCCATAGATCCGCCCTTGAGCACAATATAGGCTCTTGTATAAATGTATTTGATATAGTTAGGTTAAAAAAATGTAAATAAAAATAAGTATAATGAGTTTGTTTAAAAAACTAAAAATATGATTTAGTTAAAGAAATGAAAAGGGATAATGGGTTAATTGATAAAAAAAGATGTAAAATATTATATTGTGTTGGTTAAAACTTAAAAGATAAATTAAAAATTAAACTACATCTTCTCTTTAATAAATGTATTTGATATAGTTAGGTTAAAAAATGTAAATAAAAATAAGTATAATGAGTTTGTTTAAAAAACTAAAAATATTATTTAGTTAAAGAAATGAAAAGGGATAATGGGTTAATTGATACAAAAAGATGTAAAATATTATATTGTGTTGGTTAAAACTTAAAAGATAAATTAAAAATTAAACTATGTTATGTAATAACTAGAACCTATTAGCAATGTATAGAAAAGAATGGGAGAACGGGAAAATGTTTTCTTGTTCATTGATCTTAACATCATATACAAAGGCCATTATATATAGGCCCTTACAATAGAAACTAAAGAGATATGAGTTATAGATATGGATAGTCACTGCATAATGGATACACTAAAGAGATAGGAGTTATAAATGTGGATAGTCACTACATAATGGATGCATTCATAACACTCCCCCTTGACTATCCACATGATGATATACTATTCTTTAATACGCTTGGTGATGCTGCCTCGTTAAAAACCTTGCTAGGAAAACCCAGTGGGACAAAACCTCAGCTAAGGGAAAAAGAGTGCAGCGCGCATTGTCTCCCCCTAATACTTCTGGATTAGGTATGTTGCCTCATTAAAAACCTTACTAAGAAAACCCAATGGGACAAAACTTAGTCAATGGAAAAAGAGTGCAACTTGAATAAATCTCCCCTCATTTTAACATGTATACTTTAAGTGACGTGTGTCCATCTTCCTTGAAAGTCGAACAATGCTTTTGTAGCCAATGATTTGTCGCTTGATCCCTTAATGTGCAATCCTTTATGTTGAGCAATGTTGTATAATCTTCTAACGAGACTTTAGGTACCTCCTTCCAAAAAATATTATATGCCCACGACTGTGTTTTATTACATTCCTGCATCTACAAGACTAACCAAACTTGTTTTGAAGGGTTAGTAAAATATAATCAAATATCGTTTATATCTGAAATATTTCTTTGAACTCATTCCAATGTATTTTCGCTTGATAAAGGTTATATCATAACAATAAGCTCAAGTGAAAGATATTATAACCATACATAGCTAGCAAAACATATTAGTGCACTTATACATTTAACGATAGTACTTCTAGGATGAGAATCTCTACTTTGGTAAGAGATGATAATAGGCATTTCTTCTAATAAATGACTTAACAACCTTTAACATACATACATTAAGGTTCAACTATGCACATACTAAAATATCAAACATCATCTTCTAGCTGTACTTGGGGGATTGGTAAAATATAATTACATATATACTCGAACTGCAGTTCGAGTAATAATTAGACCGTGCCAAGGTCATTAAAAAAAATTCTCCCTTTAAAAGCTCGACAATTTCTCTCGATAATGCCTATACATCATCACTGTAAACTGCGATTATAGTGAACTTTTAAAAGTAGAACGTTGATAAAACATGGCTAATTTAATCAAATTTATATCCCTCTTTATGCAAATATCACGAGTTGTATAACACTCGATCTAACTATTTTAGTCCATACATATTTTATGAACTTGATATAGTACGTTCTTGAGGTTTTGACATCATTAATACTTCTAGCATTATCAATCCATGAGGGAATTCTTTCCATCTTATCCAAATATGCATGTGCTTTCACTCTTTAGAAGTTTTGCTACATAAATTTGCCCATTTAACACATTGATATCTATATCATATGCAAAAATGCCATAAACACTTGCTTTTATATCCAAAACCCATATTGTACCATGCGTGTACACTATTTATTGAGATATCACAATCACCGGGTACAAGTTTTCTATGTATGTTTCTTGGTGCACAAGTATTACATCTTTAAGATGTTTCAATTAACCTTTTAAGCACTCAATTCCTTTAGAAACTTATCAGGAGTTCCAATTATATCCAACATGTAAAATAATCATAACCTATTCAAATCTGAATATGTATAAAATGATCACATTGTTCTCGAGAACTTACTTTCATGACTTACATAATTTAATCCTTCGGGACTTTCATGTAAACTTAAAGTATCAAGTGATACACAACATTCATAAGACACATATCAATTCTCTCTTTATATTACCAGACTAATAAAATATTGGAAAGTTAATGCATCTACCACTGGAGAATATGTTTCCTCATAATGAATCATAGGTCTTTGTGAAAATTCTTGTGCCACCAATTTTGACTTATATCACTTAATTTGATTTTCACATGATTCGTGTAAAAGACAAATTTGTATCCAACATATTTTACAACTTCAGTTGTATGGACCGTTGGTCCAGAAACTTTCCATTTCATTAGAGAACTAAATTATGCCTTATTTGCGTCTTTCTATTTTGGCTAATCATTTCTTAATATTCATTCATAGGCAGATCTTAAATCTTGATCCTCATCATTTAATCAATTTAAGCGCTACATTATATACAAAAGTATAACGACGTAAATTTTTATTTCGATTCCATACATATCTTAGACATGATACAACTTATCGAGATCTCTTTATTTTCAGGTACATGAGGTTCTTCTTGAACCATCATGTCTATTGTCTCTTCAGGAGATCTTATTACTATAACCTCGACTAGACCATCTTAATTACTTGCTCCAATTTTCGAGGAATTTTATTATTGGAATCAACTAGTCTACCACGCTTTAGGCGTGCAACAGACTCATTACAAAAATATGTGGTTGTCCTCATGGGACACAAAAATAACTGGAGCATAAGCAGTTGCTTATGTGACTTACTTAGTCACTCTATTTAGGTCAGTGAACTTGTCTGGTAATTTATTCTTTAATATTGGTAAATGAATTATACTTTAAACTTCTAGTTCATAGTTTATAGTCTGATGATCAAGATGACATGATAATTCATTTCACTTTTCACTTTTCACTTTCCAACTGCTTGTTATCTCCCCCTAATGTTGGGAACATTCATACACTAAAGTGAAAACCAATAAGCCATAAACGAATTTCTCACTAATTGGTTTAAGTATTTAATCATAGACGATTATTTATACCCAACATATTCTCAAACTTTTTAGAAGTCTCATATTTTTAAAAGTGACAACCGTCACTTTTTCGTACATTCCGTACACTAATTGAACAGTAATCTGTGCTTAAATAATTGTGCATGATCTAGTTTACGAGACAAATGAATTTTTGATTACTGTTATATACATACAATGACATTTCATGATACAAGACTTTATTCGTTGCTACATGCAACACGAGATAGTTTAAATGATACACAGAACATAATTGGCACCAATACCAGACAAACAGAAAAATGCTGACGAAGTTCAGTACATAGACATACAGTATTTTGAGGCCCAGTATGAGCCAGAGACCAAGTGATACACTAGTACAGTGTGTACGGAAGTAAGGACCCCAAAACTGCATGCCTAAGTGATAGTTTAAGTGCCGGAAAGTGCCTAAAACCCACTCTAAGTGTAGAATTCTGCATTAATCATCAAAATTCAGCTTTTTATTAAGCTAGTAATGTGCAAAAACATGACAAAATGGTCCTGAATACTTTCCTAAGTGTTGGGAATTAAAAGTGTCACAAAAAGTTACATAAAGGACACTATACGGTATAACTTAGCACTTTAACGGAACGGTATCTAACCGAACAACCGGACATTACCCGGAACACCAAAATATTGCTAGAAACATAGTTTCACTTTTTCTGACCTAGTTATGGTTCCCGAACACTATAACATATTACAAAAAGCATATAACATACTAAACACAAGTCTTACACTTAACACCCCACTAATTAACCTACCTACCACAACATTTTACATTTAACCCCCCCCCTTAATTACCTACGGTCATGGAGGTGTGGCCCCACCTAGATATTACATAATCTCCACTAAATCTCTCCAAAATCTTTCCCTTGGACTTGATGAGATAGTGCATGCACTAATTGAGACACAAAAACCTTTGGATAAAAGGATTAGTGTTATAAGAAGTCATGGCCTTTCATTCTCCAACACTTCTCAACACCACCACCCTCCTACCTTCTCCTCTCCTCTCGGCCGAAGGCCACCTCCACAACACCATCATCATCATCATCATTTGAATATCATTCAAGCTACATACTCACAAAGGTGTTACAAGGCGTCTAACGAAGCCCGGTGCTCACGGAACTTGAAGGACCTCCTTTACAAGCTTTTATCCACTCCATTTGTGTCATAGTTCTTCCCTAGCTTGAAGCTAGTAGTAAGATGCTTTTAAACCCTTGTTTACTTCTATTTTGCTTGGTTAAAAGAAGTATTATGTTGAAAATCATAAGAACATCAAAAGACATAAACTTGAATCATAAACATAAGACTTACATATGAGGAAATATGGATGAAATGATATTATTTAGTATGTGAATGATATTTGCTTAATGATTTCTGGAGTTGATGATGTTAATCATCACATGGAGCTTGCTAGATGGTGATTAAACACATAATCTAGCAAGTGGAAGGATGATCTTGTAACAACATAGTAGGATCATCTTCATGACTAGACATGAACTTGAAGATTAAAATGATTTCTTGAAAAATATTCATTAAAGTGAGTTAATAACCTTGTTAACCCAAGATTTGTGAATGAGTTTCTAAAAAGAACCAAGTTCAAAATGTGAATTTTAGAAGATCATGATTTTACATAAACCTATATTATTTTTGGTGGAAGAACAAGTATAAGAACACTAGAGAAACAAGAAGGTTTAATAAATAAACATTTTTGTAAATTATGTTTACAAGTTGTAAACATCAAATCTCTTCAAGAATGGGATTTTAAGAGAAGTAAACACACTTTGGAGGGTAACTCAACCCACTAAACACCTTACCAAGTTACTACGCGTTTTCGTGAAATATCAAGTTCATGTTATTAAGTAAAGTGTATAGTTTATACACTTGATAAGTGAAATATTGTTTAGAGTGTGATTGTTGATTGTTTGAATGATTTTCGGAAAAGAAAATGATATGCTAAAAAGCATGGACACCTCCGTTTTCAAAGGAAACTATGGCGAAATTTTCTAAAAATATAAACACTTAGAAAATACTTTCTAAACAAGTGTTTACATGTATGTCTTAAACTTTGGTGTTTCCATATAAACTTTGCCATAGGTTTTGTTACAAAATACAAAGTATCGGAGGTTGGTTTTCGTAAACAAAAATGGATAAATATATATATCTAGAATATATATTTTATATCAAAGACACATTGTGTGATTGTGTGTATACTCCGTGTATTAGTTGTATTATTTTATGATTTAAAATAATATAACTTAACAAAATACCAAGAATCTACAATCCAAAATAATACCAAAAATCACAAGGAACAAATATATAAGTTACACGCTTAATAATGCGAAATCGAGCGTAAGAACGTAACTTATAAATATATTTTTGGCAAATATTATTTTGGACACAAGGACTGAAAACATGATATTTGAAAATATTACAAGAGTAATATTGTATTTTCGACAAAGAGAAAATGTGTTATTTTTGGAAACTGCAAATACAAGAATACAAATACACAAGTATGAAATACTCCCATCCTTGGGAAGGAAACACGAAAACAAATACTTGAAAAGTATTATGACTCAGGATGATGTAAAGACATAAAAGAAACGTAACTCAAAACATGAATACTAAGGCAAGGCACGGCCCACTCGTCTAATAGACCCTAGCATATTGTAGGTAGTCTTGTTTGCTGACGAGATTTGAGTTACGAGTACGAAGACGCAAAACTGTGAGTTCATGCTCCCCCTTTTCTTTAACTGTTTTTGGTTTTATAACTCTCGGGGGTGAAATACATGTTACAAATGTTACAATGTTTATAAATGGTATGATACAAAAACAAGAAGCACACTTGGTGAGAACGAGTACCAAGTATGATGCGTTTTAAGGAATGATATATGAAATGCCTATGAAAGGCCTATGAAATACTAGATCATGTGAGCATAGACTAAATACAGAAATGCCATTAAATACTTAATTAGGGACGAGGGTTAGATCTAACGGGTACGGCCGAACCCCACTCATGGTCACAACTAGTACCTAGCAGTGCTTCGGAGTCCCAGTCGAGGTTAATCGACACAGTCGAGGGTAATCGACACAGTCAAGGGAAATTGACACAGTCGAGGTTAATCGACACAGTCGAGGAAAATGGACAAGGGTATAAGCCATTACGAGTGCTTCCCATGTCCTCAAGGAGTCATAACAAGTACTCCCCATGTCCTCACATGCCTTAATGTCCTTGTACAAACATTCATTTAGTACGTTCATACACGTTTTTCATACCTGTTTACAAAGGAGTCTCTCAAAGATTTACAAGAATTACAGTACACAAACAAGACGCATGAACTCGCTCAACTTTTTGTTGATGTTTTCCAAAAGTACATGTATTTCAGGTGACAGGATGGATCTTGGGCGCGGGTGTCGTAACTAGAAGTAAACTTCAAGTTTAGATGTCATCCACTTTTGTTGAATTGTAACCTAGACGAATGTTGTGTTTTAAAACTTAAATAACCAGTGTTTGTAATACTCAAATTTTATGAATGGATGAACATCGTTTTGATCATGTAGTTGTTTATTACGATTGAATGCAATGATATTAAACCAGTCACACATCATACGCTTCCGTAAAAGACAGGGTGTGACAGTTTGGTATCAGAGCTTCGATTGTAGTGAACTAGGATTCCTTCTCGAGTCTAGACTACAATCACTAGAGTTCCCTCACGAAAACATTTTACAAAAAGGTTTTCATTGCATTCACGTAAGCGTCAAGATCCACGAGTCAAACACTTTTAAAAAAGAGACAAGGCAAGGACATTAGTAGGGAATGCCCTCAAGATATGGTGCCAATTAAGGCATAGTCTACACGAGTTATACTTGCCAAAGATGAAATACACTCTTGGTGAAAACTAGTACCAAGTAGTGTTTTTGTCTCAGTCGTAAATCGACAACTAGAAAAATGACCCCCCCAAAAACGAGAGTTATAAGAAATATGATGCATAGAGATGCCTATTTATGCTAAGTAACATATCTGTTTATCGATACATACATACGAATAAGTGTACGGAATAATTATTGACGTGAATATATACATACAAATAAGTGCACGGAATGATTATTGACGTGAATAAGATACTTTCGACTCCGACTCCTGTTATTGTACGTAACTCGCACGATGAAGCTATCAACCTCGCGTTCATTGCAAAACTCATAGCTAGAGTGATTACTAAACAAGATTCTGAGCTTTCTTCCGTAGGAGATGGCTACTCTTCCCTCTCGATCGTGAAGGTGCCTGACTACGGTGATGATGACGAGGCAGAGGCGGCAACCTTGGACAACTTCTTAATCAGCGGGACGAGATCCCTGCAACTTTTGTGAAGCAAGATTGACGACATACTTGACCAGAAAAGGAAGATGAAGTATTCATCTTGAAGGTGCCCCTCCAGTTACTAGGAATTCTCTTTATTCCTATTCCATTTAATCATCGTGCCTATACGCGCATAACGATAACGAGTGTTAGCGCGTGGACCACCGCAATGGTCCTTTCCATGACAGAAGTATAAGGACAATAGTGTCCACTCCTTGATTGATCATCTGCTTGGACGAGAGGAAATTGGGGTAACTGTGCAAGACAATTTATTATTACGGGGGCCCACGTAATAACGACTTGTAGTGCACAGAAATCCTGGTGGACTCTGTGGATCGAGCTAATGAAAACCACACAAATATAATCTATAGGTGTTCACACCTTCATCTGGTAGAACAATACATAGATCAGTGCTTTAGCGCGTTATAAAGTAGGAAGCCTGTCTTAGCCTACTTCGTGACTGACACTTCTACCTGTATACGAGACGTTTGAGAAAACGACATCTAAGAAAGTGAAGATGGGTAACATTCAAAAAGATTCAGCGATGTTACACTCTCTATCACCTCTACACGAACAACCCCATCTCTGGGAAAATATACACATCAATAAAGCTAATATAGCAGGAAATAACTGAACCCTAAATGACCGAGGCGATGTAACCTCGAGTTCATTTTATTACAAACAATAAGCCAAGTTGGCAAGCCTATGTGAAGGCTCAGTAATTGTTTCCTCGCTCATTCATTGATTACATATACATGTGAAATTGGGTGATTACATGATGGCTTATGGTGCTATGTACCTCATAGACAATTATGGGATGTTGTCTAACTTACCTCATACCTCTTGATAGAAGAGAATGCCGCCCAGACGTGATACAAACACCAGTACGTTACCAAGGACAGAAGCCGAGCTTCAAGAGCGAATCTCACAGGCAATTGCACGACATGAAGCCCTCCGCTCTTAACACAGCGGTGGCACTACCGAAAATAACCCTTCAATTGGCTGCACTTATAAACAATTCCTGGACTGCAAGCCATTGAATTTTGATGGCACAGGGGGTGCCGTTGCATTTGTTCGTTGGGCAGAAAAGACTGACTCCGTTCTAAGAATGAGTAACTGTTCACCCCAGCAGAGGGTTACCTTTATCTCAGGGTTGTTTTTGGATGGCGCACTCTCCTGGTGGAACCTTCAGGTTCAGACCCTTGGAGCAGATGCTGCTTATGCACTGAGCTGGGACGAGCTCAAGGAAATGATGGAAAAGAAATACTGTTCAAGGGCTGAAATCCAGAAGCTTGAAGTGGAGTTCTGGAATTTGAAAATGGACGGACCGAAGATTCCTGAATATATCCAGCGATTTCACGACTTGTCTAGGGTCGTCCCCTACTTAGTCAAACCGGAATTCAAAAGGATTGAACGATTCATTTGGGAACTTGCACCTTAAATTAGGAGCTTGGTTACTACCTCAAGGCCTCCAACCATCGCAAAGGCTATCGATTTAAGCGTTACACTTACTGAAGAAACTCTACGCACGGGAAATTTTTTGGAATCTAAGGATAACAAGAAAGAGACTCATGTGGAGTCATCAGGCAATAAGAAAAGGAAGTCTTCAAACCTAAAGGTGGGCACCCAAGTCAGCTATGGAAGCTCTAAAGCAAACAAAAGAAAGAAAGTGAACCCGCCGCATGACAAGAAAGTTTCTGGAACCACTAATAAGGTTGGTGATAAGATTTACTCGGGAACTAAGCCGAGGTGTGAGGAATGCACTTTTCACCATGAAGGTCGATGTCTGAGGCCTAAGTGCGGGAAGTGTGGAAAAGAAGGGCACAGCAAGGACGCCTGTTGGGTGAAGGACCCAGATGGAAGAAATAAGAGAATACTAGGTTGCTACAGATGTGGTGAAGCAGGGAACTTTAGGAAAGATTGCCCTGGGAAGAAACAAGCAAGGAAGGGTTTTCACGATCGAAACTCGTGAAGCACGCTAGGATCCAGATGCGGTTACGGGTACATTCCCTATTAACCAACCTTATGCATCCATTTTTTATTAATACTGGCATCAACTTTAACCTTGCATGCTTGGAACTTAAGAAACTGCTTGGCCTAGTTTCGAGTAAAATAGACGTCCCGTATTCTTTAGAAATGGGCATATAGAAGGCTAATTTAAGCAGACGAAGCGAATAAGGATTGTACTTAGGAACTCAGAAGGCCGAAACCCTCTGTTACCATTAACTTGAGAAGTCATAATATGATAGTCAACATGGATTGGAAATCCAAGTATAAAGCCTGAAAACATCCCCGTATGGAAGAAATTCCAGAAGCCTTTTCTAAAGACTTGCCACGAACGCCCCTCCACAGTGTCAAGAGGAGTCTAGGATAAATCTCGTGCCAGGAGCGGCACCAGTAACAAGATGACGCCTTATCGACTATTTTCGTCCGCGAAGCATGAGCTTCCGGTATAACTACAAGAGCTGCTAGACAGAAGGAATTAAGGACATGACATCCTTAGTTAAGGACACAAGGAGAAAGTTGACAGTTTCCATTTTGCATATATTCCAGGGAATTGAATGTCAAGGATTGGTATCCTTTGCCAAGGATTGATGAAATGAACAGACCAATCGTAAGGTTCTAATTACCACTCAAAGATTGACTTGAGGACAAGATGTCCTCCACTGTGAATACAAGAAGGAAATATCCCTAAAACGACCTTTAGGACTCGCTTCGAGCATTACGAGTTCCTTGTCGTACCATTTGGTTTAACACATGCATCGACAATATTCATGGACCTCATGAATCTAACGTGTAAGCCATACCTGGATAAGTCATGATTATACTTATTGACTACATTCTTATATGGCCAATGACCAAGGGAGGTCGTGAGCAACATCTGCAATTTACCTTGCAACTCTTAGAGAAAAGAACAGTTATGTGCTATGATGACGAAAGCGGATTTCAAATTCAAGAAATGAGAACTTTAAGATACATGGTGGATAAGAACGAAAATCATGCCAACCCTACAACCAAGAGCTAAGGAGCTAGAGTTGCAATTATGTGACGCTTCTTGACAAAGTCTCGATTGTACGTCGATGAAACGAGACCACAACATTAGATACGCGACACATTGATTAAGGAATCATAAGAAGAAACCTTGAGCTAGATACAGTAATTGCGGGCCACAAATTTGATGTCATTACCTGAAAGAAAAACGCTGCACGATCTTTACTGATTACAAGGATTGCAACACACCGTTGATCGTAAAAACTTGAATATTAACGAAGATGGACTAAGCTACTGAACGATGCAGACTGTATGAACACGATACGTGATTGTGTGATAAACTTTAATAAAAAGTTGGAACGCTCACTCGCCCTTAGTAGAGATTTCCTACAACAGTATTTATCACACCGCCGTTTAAACCGCTTCTTGTGAAGCTTTAGATGGAACATAATAAATCGATCCCCGTCGTGTTGATCAGAGACCGGGAATAAACAATCTACTGACCCGCGTTGATTCAGGAAAAACTAGAGGCAAGATAGTTCAGATATGTGATCATATCGAGACAGCCGCGGAATACAGAAAGATTGCTCCGATGAGCGGCATAAATCGTAAGAATTCGAGATAAGAAGTATGGCTTTAATGAGAGCCTCACCTAGAGAAGGCGTGATATGATTTGGAAAACGTAAAGGTTGAATCCCCGATGTTGGGATCAGAACCATTGCTCACAAGATGAAACTTCCAGAAAAAGATCAGTAGTGATCGCGAGGAGTCTGACTCAAGGAACAGTCGTTGTTCCCACAAATAAGATTCACGTCAATGACAAGCGACAAGAATTACTATAGAACCTATTAAGGTTACGGACCAAGAGTCCACAAGATACAGAAAAGACATAATTGATGTACTTGAGTACGATATAATTCATAACATGACCCAGAGTACAGGGGAACAAGAAGACATATTTTAAGCAAAAGTGACCACATGTGATTCACAACTCCCTTGCGACCGATGGCATCGCTTGAATTTTGGGATGAAATTCTTTTAACGGGGGGAGACTGTGACAACCGTCACTTTTCCGTACATTCCGTACACTAATTGAACAGTAATCTGTGCTTAAATAATTGTGCATGATCTAGTTTAGGAGACAAATGAATTTTTGATTACTGTTATATACATACAATGGCATTTCATGATAAAAGACTTTATTCATTGCTACATGCAACACGAGATAGTTCAAATGATACACATAACAGAATTGGCACCAATACCAGACAAACAGAAAAATGCTGACGAAGTTCAGTACATAGACAGACAGTATTTTGAGGCCCAGTATGAGCCAGAGACCTAGTGATACACTAGTATAGTGTGTTGGGAAGTAAGGACCCCAAAACTGCATGCCTAAGTGATAGTTTAAGTGCCGGAAAGTGCCTAAAACCCACTCTAAGTGCAGAATTCTGCATTAATCATCAAAATTCAGCTTTTTATTAAGCTAGTAATGTGCAAAAACATGACGAAATGGTCCTGAATACTTTCCTAAGTGTTGGGAATTAAAAGTGTCACAAAAAGTTACATAAAGGACACTATAAGGTATAACTTAGCACTTTAACGGAACGGTATCTAACCGAACAACCGGACATTACCCGGAACACCAAAATATTGCTAGAAACATAGTTTCACTTTTTATGAGCTAGTTATGGTTCCCAAACACTCTAACATATTACATAAAGCATATAACATACTAAACACAAGTCTTACACTTAACACCCCACTAATTAACCTACTTACCACAACATTTTACATATAACCCCCCCTTAATTACCTACGGTCATGGAGGTGTGGCCCCACCTAGATATTACATAATCTCCACTAAATCTCTCCAAAATCTTTCCCTTGGACTTGATGAGATTGTGCATGTACTAATTGAGACACAAAAACCTTTGGATAAAAGGATTAGTGTTATAAGAAGTCATGGCCTTTCATTCTCCAACACTTCTCAACACCACCACCCTCCTACCTTCTCCTCTCCTCTCGGCCGAAGGCCACCTCCACAACACCATCATCATCATTCGAATATCATTCAAGCTACATACTCACAAAGGTGTTACAAGGCGTCTAACGAAGCCCGATGCTCACGGAACTTGAAGGACCTCCTTTACAAGCTTTTATCCACTCCATTTGTGTCATAGTTCTTCCCTAGCTTGAAGCTAGTAGTAAGATGCTTTTAAACCCTTGTTTACTTCTATTTTGCTTGGTTAAAAGAAGTATTATGTTGAAAATCATAAGAACATCAAAAGACATAAACTTGAATCATAAACATAAGACTTACATATGAGGAAATATGGATGAAATGATATTATTTAGTATGTGTGTTGGTGCATACGTCTGTCGACTTCGTCTTGTATCGAATCTAGTATTAGAATTGTTAGATCAGGGCATAGTGTATGAGAAATTAGGAGGTTTTAGGATATATTTGAGGTAATTTCGCTTGAAGGAAGAGATTCCGCTTTTATCCACTCCATTTGTGTCATAGTTCTTCCCTAGCTTGAAGCTAGTAGTAAGATGCTTTTAAACCCTTGTTTACTTCTATTTTGCTTGGTTAAAAGAAGTATTATGTTGAAAATCATAAGAACATCAAAAGACATAAACTTGAATCATAAACATAAGACTTACATATGAGGAAAAATGGATGAAATGATATTATTTAGTATGTGTGTTGGTGCATACGTCTGTCGACTTCGTCTTGTATCGAGTCTAGTATTTGAATTGTTAGATCAGGGCGTAGTGTATGAGAAATTAGGAGGTTTTAGGATGTATTTGAGGTAATTTCGCTTGAAGGAAGAGATTCCGCTTGAAAGCAACATGTACACTTTCAAGCGAAATCAATCAGGTTGATTTCGTTTGAACTGACTTATGCCACTCTCAAGCGAAATCTCAGCATCTATATATAGTTCTCAAGCGGATTCAGTTGAGAGGCTCATCATTCCGGTAATGAACTGCTGCCGAAGCGTCATTTGATATGTAAACTGTTTTTAATCAATATACAAGGCGATTTATAGTGAAACAAGCTGTTTTTCTCATCTGTTTCTTAGTTTCCGCCTCTGAAACAGATTAGAGCTCTTCCGATTGACTCGTTTGGGTCACATTTCGATCCTACAAGTGGTATCAGAGCTCAGGAAGAAGAGTTCTTGCCAAAAACAGCCATTTTTCTGACTTCTACACCTTCTTTTTGAAATTGAAATCGTTTTCACGGTAAAAAAGTCTTGAATTTTTCATATTAAGTGCGTAACAGTGTTTTAATGAATCCTTGAGAGTTTTGGACCTAAAATCAATTTAAAACTTGATCAAATCAGTAATTCCGTTTGAAAACAAATCGAATTTGATGACATCAGCAGAAGTTCAAGCGAGATTAGCAGGTTAATTCCGCTTGGAATTGGTATCCCGCTTGAATATCACATCTGATTCCACTTGAATTTGTGTTTCCGCTTGAAAAGTTACCTTATTCCGCTTCAAGAGGTTATTTCGCTTGAGTCGTTCAAGCGAGATCTGGTTATTTCGCTTCAGGGAGGTATTCCGTTTGAAAGCGGGTTGCTTCAAACGAAATTAGGTGATTTCGCTTGAGTGTTATTTCGCTTCAAGGCTGATTCCGTTTAAGAGACTTCATTTCATTTGAGGAGTAATTCCGCTTGAGACCACATTCCGCTTGAAACTTGTTTTTTTTTGAGAATTTTTCCGAAACATGGCTGAAGAATTTTACAATGCGTTCGCGACACCCGTTGCTCCAGTTACTGTTGCTGAAACCGTGTACAATGAGAATGAGACAAGAACTTATCAGAAACCACCAAAGCTCATGTACATTGAAGATTTTCAAGGATGGAAAGATTGATTCGAAAACTGGGTGCAAGCTTACAAATTTGATGCATGGTGTTCATTATTGAAAGATTATGAAAAACCAAAGAATGAACGTGGAATTGTAAAAGCTATTGAGGACTATTCAGAGGGTGAAAAATTGAAATTTACAAGTGATAAAATGATGATCAGTATTCTTCAACAAGCGATTAAAGAAGATATTTTTGTTCTGCTCCAACTTAGTGGTACAGCTAGATCTATTTGGGAAGCGTTGATTCAGAAATTCAAAGGAAGCGCAGATATGATCAAAAACAAAAAGGCGTTATTGAAAAACAACAACGCAGACAATTGATAGATATTGTCATCTTGTATTAGAAATGGGAAGATTGAAAATTGAGAAAGATGATGATGAGTGGGTCGATAAACTAGCTGAAGCACTACCACAACATAAGTGGGGAACTTATTTGATGATAGTGAAACACATAAGGAAGTCTCAGAGTATGAATTTGGCACAGTTCATTCAAAAAATTGAAGAGCAGGAATTGGATATTCAGAAAACTTCTATCATGACGAATCCAAATGCTCAACAAGATGTCAGTTTATACTACAGAGGGAACAAGTTTGAGACTACCCCCAGTTCTAGCCCAAAGATCCAAACTGGTTTCAGTGCTGACAGTTCGTTTGAAACAAAAGGGTAGTAATGTGACACAGAGTGGTGGATCTTCATCTGCATATTCAAGTTTTGATCCAAACTTTAAAACATCAAGTCCTCAACAACAGAATTCAACAAATCTGCAGTGCAATGTCACATTGAACATTCAAAATGGTCAAAATTTGTCTCCAGAGATAGCCAAGCAACACATGGCATCACTCGTTGCTATGTTGGAATCTTATGAAAGTTTGATTGCTGGCAAGATTGGAAATCCGATGCTTACAAAAGAAGATTATGACCAAATTGATGCAGAGGAACTTGAGTTGATGGATGTGAAGTGGTGTTTGGCTAGTGCTTGTAGGAGAGCAGAAAAGTTTCAACAAATTACCAGTAGAGATGAGTTTCGAGGAATGTCTACTTCTCCGTTGGGGTTTGATAAATCAAAAGTTACCTGTTTCCGGTGTAAAGGAAAGGGTCATTTTAAGAGAGAATGCAAAAACAATGAAGCCACTGGGAATCAAGAAAAGAACAATTATTATCAGAAATCAATTTTTCATCAGATTGATCAACAACCTCAACAAAAGGATACAAAAACTGCTCATGGTAAAATGATCGAAGATGCAAATCGGAAAGCTTATTTTGGTATCAATGATCAAGATGATGAGTTTGTTGCTGAAGGGTTCAGCTGGGATAAATATATTCCACAAGGTTCAGGTTTTGTTGCCAGAATTCTGGGTGAAGATAAGGCTAGTGAGAAAAGAATCCCGATTTTTCCAGATCTTGGAAGTGATGTGGATACCAATGATGAGGAAGAACATCTCAATAAAGCTAGAAAAGGTTTAGATCCTGACAGCTTTAATTTTTTCTTTGCAGATAAAATGGAGATGCTCAATTAGAAGAAGATTGCCAGATTGAGAAGAGAGTTGGAAGCAGCAAGAATGCTAGCTGATGAAAAGAAAAGACAGAAGCTGGAGAAGAAAATGTTGAACCAGCAACTGAGAAAGTGATGGAAAAGATAGTTGAAAAAGTAGTCGAAGTTGAGAAAATCGTCGAGGTAGAAAAGATTGTTGAAGTTGAGAAAGTTGTTGAAGTTGAAAAGATAGTTGAAAAGGTGGTTGAAGTTGAAAAACTATGTTTGAAATGTTTAGAATCTTGCCAAGTTTGTGAGGAGAAAGATAAGAAGATTGCTGAACTTGAGAAGATTAAAGAAGATTTACTGTCTGATGTAAAGTATGTGAAGGAATCGTATGATGTGCTCAACAAAACAGTTGATAGTCTAAAAAGAACGAATCCAGAAATTGAAAATGCAATGACAAAGATGAGCGCAACTTTAATGACAAAGCAGAGCGTCATCAATGAGTACATCGAAGACTGTGCTAAGTTGAAGAAAGAAGTGGAACTTGAGAAAATTGAGAGTGAAAGGATTAAACGATTATTGTTGAGTTACACTACTTGTGATTATTTGATTGATCGTGTTTATCCTACTGTGGCAGGTCTTGAAGCATTCATGGAGAAAAAGACTGAAGATACTGATACTGGTAAGAAACCAAGTGTCAAGTATAACAGATGTCCGCCCCCGATCCATGAAAGTTATTCTCCCAGGAATCCTAATGAGGAGCGTCTAAAAAAGGCAGTCAACATCAAGTTAAAGTATGAAATCATTGATGAATTACCAGACAATATTGATGTTACATTCACAGCATCTGACACTGATCATGAGTCTGAGTTATTAAAAAGGGTGGTCGATCAGGTGTTGGATACGGATGAAGAGTCAAAACCGGAGTCTAAGTCTGAAAGTTCGAGTTCATCAGAAAAGAGTCCGAGTTCACCGGTTAAACGAGTTTACAATAAAGAATTCCTGTTATCAAAATCTAATTTGAATGACGGACCAATCAAAGTGGCTTATACTTTGAATGATTCAGACAAATTATATTCTGATGAGGAATTTCCAATAAGAAGTGTTAAAACTGAAATGATCAAACAGGTTTTCAAATTGACAGAAATTAATATTTCTGAAATAAAAGATTTAAATCTTGCTGAAAAACCTAAAAAGTACACTTCAAGAGTTCAACAGAGATTGAACAAGAAAAAGGGTTACAGTTCTGGTTATGGTTTTCAAAAGAAACCAAACCATAACAGTAACTTCAAAAAGAAAGGTTTAGGTTTCAGTTTTTTGGAAAACTATAAAAATGAGAAAATTTATAAACCAAAAACAAAATTTGTTTCAGGAGGAAGTTCTGAAGAAGAGCAGAAGAAACCATTCTGGAAACAATCAAATCAAGAGTTTCTTGCTGAAGTAAAGAAGAATGTGAAGAAATTTGCTCAAAGAGTTGACAGAAGAATTTGTTTTAAATGCCAAAAAGTTGGACATGTTGCTTGGAATTGCCAACAGTTCAACAACACAAAACAGGGAGTTACTTCTAACTCAAAATTGAAAGAAAAACTTGTCATTGAGAAGAAACAATCAACTGAGAAATCTAAAGTGTTTGAAAATTCAACTTCCGAAGAAGGTGAAAGTTCAAAACGATTTTATAAAAGACAAGTTGATTTGAATAAACAAAAATGGGTTGTTAAAAGTTCTGAAAGTAGTCCTGACAATGAATCTGATTCCATAAAATCAGAGGAGTCATCTGTTGAGAAAAAGGTTGTTAATTCCTTTCTTGAGGAAAAGGTTGTTAATTCCTTTCTTGAGATGAATGAGGAAAACTTTCCGCCATTAACAAAAGATAATCTGAAATCAAAAGGTAGGGTTGAGATTTCAGATCAATTCTTCACTGGTAAAGGAGAATTTGATGCTGAAAAGGTTTTTAATGGCAAAGTTAAACATATTTTTGGTAAGATGGTTGACAGGAAAGTGAAGGGTGCAAAAGAATTTTACAAATCAAAATGTTGGTGGGATAGGTGTGTACCAGAATCTCCCAAGGCTGGTCAGGCTTGGGGGAAAGTTTTTTCTAACTGAAAATCCTGACTTGCCGGAGCTCCCAGGTTGGTAAGAGTGGAGCAGGAATCGGCATCATTCTTGAAATTGTTTGGTTGGTTAATCTACAGGTGATATCTTTAAATTGTTATATTTTGATTTACAAGTGATTATGGTTGGTGAGTGAACCTGCAAGTGGTTGAAGAAGGTTTTCATCTTCAAATGGTTAATCAAGGTCATTAAGTTGAACTTGATTGGACCATACTCACAAGTGGTATTTTGGAGATCAAAATGATGAGTTTATCCCCTAACCTACAAGTGGTTTGAAAATCAACAAAACTAATTTTCTGGAAAAAACCATTTGTTTAAAACAAACTTAAGTGTTTTGAAATCACAATGGGAAAATAGTTTGTTGTGAGGGGGAGTTCTGATTGTTTATGCCAAGAGGATGGCGAAGTGAAGTAATTCGATATCAGTTGTCACTTTATTGTATAGTTTGTTTTCAAATTTCCTAAAATGTGTTCGCATTTTAGGGAGAGTAAAAATTTCAGAAAATCCAAAAACATTAGAAAATTTGAAAAAAGTCAAAAACATTATAAAATTCAAAAAATGAGTTTTGTTGTATAAAAGAGGAAATGATAGTACATCAGTGAACGATCACGACATGCTAAAGAATTGGAAAGTAAAATAGTGATAAACGGTCTCACTGATGATATGCCAGTAGGTTTTTGCACATTTAGTAGATTGTGATGAGATATAAACCTAAATTTCAAACTTGCTTATATCGTGGGTAACATCTCTCAAATATATGGGTAACCCCCGAAATCTTGTTTGAAGGATCCTTCTTTCTGAGATACTAGGTCTTTATGCTTAGTGATATCTGGGGTATTATCCCGGGACTTCTGATAATGCGGAAACAATGGCCTAGTCCCCGGAGAATACTTTACTGCTTGCTTGAAATATAGCGCCGCCCTCAGCATAAAATGATGAGACAATAAAATTGCTAATCAATGCTGTTGTAAAAAAGATCCTCTAAAGGGGACCCGCCAAAAGTCGAGCCGTCATCTCTCTGCTGAACGGAAGTTCTGACCTGAGCTCTCACGGTTTCGCAATTAACCCCTTACAGATATCATCTAGGTATACTCACCTGTAAGACTGAATATTGGGATCTGGATACGGGAGTATATTCTGAGGTGGGACACGCGAATAAGTTTAAGTCTCTAAAACATTAATCTCATATCTCGGATCAGTTGAACTTTGTGTGAAAATTTAAGTGGATCAGTATACTGACAATCTAAGTGAATCGTTTAGAACTTAAAATGTTTAAAGCTTAACGGTGTTGGTGATTTGTCTTAAAAACTGATATGATCCTCTTACACAAACTCACAAAAATATTGTATGTAAATATTTCTTTACTGCATTTCATTTCTGGTATAAAAATTCAAAAAGACTTTCAGTGTGTTTTAGCATAAATTTTTGAAAAATCCAAAAAGATTTTCGACTACTGATATTGAAGAGCTGATTTTCAAAATTCCAAGTGCTGAACATGACGAACAGGTTTGGGAAAGTGTTTGAAGATGTGTGAAATGAAAATGATATATATTCAAGTGGTTCATCAGAAACTTACATGATAAATCTTTTTGTTCAATGCTTGAAAATGATGTATTCAGGGTTGTGTCTTCAAGTGGTTAGCAGGATTTCTAAGTTTGTTATATTTTATCTTTTATGAAACTTATGTTTTGGGTAGAGGATTTGCAGGAGAGTCTGGTTGCGATGCATGAACCTGAAAATAGCCAGAATACGATCCCAGTACAAGTTGAGTGGGAGTCTGAATGACAAAGAGCCAGGTTCTGATCCTGAGATTGCTGATGATGATGAAATTAAGGAATCAAGAGATCTGATCAAGATAAATTGGAGAAAGGCTAGAGCCAAATCAAGATTCTAGAAGCCCGAAGACTGATAAAGACTGAAGACGTTGAAGACTCGACACTTAAGACTCGTCAACATCCGAGGGGGAGTCTGTTGGTGCATACGTCTGTCGACTTCGTCTTGTATCGAGTCTAGTATTAGAATTGTTAGATCAGGGCGTAGTGTATGAGAAATTAGGAGGTTTTAGGATGTATTTGAGGTAATTTCGCTTGAAGGAAGAGATTCCGCTTGAAAGCAACATGTACACTTTCAAGCGAAATCAATCAGGCTGATTTCGTTTGAACTGACTTATGCCACTCTCAAGCGAAATCTCAGGATCTATATATAGTTCTCAAGCGGATTCAGTTGAGAGGCTCATCATTCCGGTAACGAACTGCTGCCGAAGCGTCATTTGATCTGTAAACTGTTTTTAATCAATATACAAGGCGATTTATAGTGAAACAAGCTGTTTTTCTCATCTGTTTCTTAGTTTCCGCCTCTGAAACAGATTAGAGCTCTTCCGATTGACTCGTTTGGGTCACATTTCGATCCTACAATGTGAATGATATTTGCTTAATGATTTCTTGAGTTGATGATGTTAATCATCACATGGAGCTTGCTAGATGGTGATTAAACACATAATCTAGCAAGTGGAAGGATGATCTTGTAACAACATAGTAGGATCATCTTCATGACTAGACATGAACTTGAAGATTAAAATGATTTCTTGAAAAATAATCATTAAAGTGAGTTAATAACCTTGTTAACCCAAGATTTGTGAATGAGTTTCTAAAAAGAACCAAGTTAAAAATGTGACTTTTAGAAGATCATGATTTTACATAAACCTATATTAGTTTTGGTGGAAGAACAAGTATAAGAACACTAGAGAAACAAGAAGGTTTAATAAATAAACATTTTTGTAAATTATGTTTACAAGTTGTAAACATCAAATCTCTTCAAGAATGGGATTTTAAGAGAAGTAAACACACTTTGGAGGGTAACTCAACCCACTAAACACCTTACCAAGTTACTACGCGTTTTCGTGAAATATCAAGTTCAGGTTATTAAGTAAAGTGTATAGTTTATACACTTGATAAGTGAAATATTGTTTAGAGTGTGATTGTTGATTGTTTGAATGATTTTCGGAAAAGAAAATGATATGCTAAAAAACATGGACACCTCCGTTTTCAAAGGAAGCTATGGCGAAATTTTCTAAAAATATAAAGACTTAGAAAATACTTTCTAAACAAGTGTTTACATGTATGTCTTAAACTTTGGTGTTTCCATATAAACTTTTCCATAGGTTTTGTTACAAAATACAAAGTATCGGAGGTTGGTTTTCGTAAACAAAAATGGATAAATATATATATCTAGATTATATATTTTATATCAAAGACACATTGTGTGATTGTGTGTATACTCCGTGTATTAGTTGTATTATTTTATGATTTAAAATAATATAACTTAACAAAATACCAAGAATCTACAATCCAAAATAATATCAAAAATCACAAGGAACAAATATATAAGTTACACGCTTAATAATGCGAAATCGAGCGTAAGAACGTAACTTATAAATATATTTTTGGCAAATATTATTTTGGACACAAGGAATGAAAACATGATATTTGAAAATATTACAAGAGTAATATTGTATTTTCGACAAAGAGAAAATGTGTTATTTTTGGAAACTGCAAATACAAGAATACAAATACACAAGTATGAAATACTCCCATCCTTGGGAAGGAAACACGAAAACAAATACTTGAAAAGTATTATGACTCAGGATGATGTAAAGACATAAAAGAAACGTAACTCAAAACATGAATACTAAGGCAAGGCACGGCCCACTCGTCTAATAGACCCTAGCATATTGTAGGTAGTCTTGTTTGCTGACGAGATTTGAGTTACGAGTACGAAGACGCAAAACTGTGAGTTCATGCTCCCCCTTTTCTTTAACTGTTTTTGGTTTTATAACTCTCGGGGGTGAAATACATGTTACAAATGTTACAATGTTTATAAATGGTATGATACAAAAACAAGAAGCACTCTTGGTGAGAACGAGTACCAAGTATGATGCGTTTTAAGGAATGATATATGAAATGCCTATGAAAGGCCTATGAAATACTAGATCATGTGAGCATAGAATAAATACAGAAATGCCATTAAATACTTAATTAGGGACGAGGGTTAGATCTAACGGGTACGGCCGAACCCCACTCATGGTCATAACTAGTACCTAGCAGTGCTTCGGAGTCCCAGTCGAGGTTAATCGACACAGTCGAGGTTAATCGACACAGTCGAGGGTAATCGACACAGTCAAGGGAAATTGACGCAGTTGAGGAAAATGGACAAGGGTATAAGCCATTACGAGTGCTTCCCATGTCCTCAAGGAGTCATAATAAGTACTCCCCATGTCCTCAAGGAGTCATAACAAGTACTCCCCATGTCCTCACATGCCTTAATGTCCTTGTACAAACATTCATTTAGTACGTTCATACACGTTTTTCATACCTATTTACAAAGGAGTCTCTCAAAGATTTACAAGAATTACAGTACACAAACAAGACACATGAACTCGCTCAACTTTTTGTTGATGTTTTCCAAAAGTACATGTATTTCAGGTGACAGGATGGATCTTGGGCGCGGGAGTCGTAACTAGAAGTAAACTTCAAGTTTAGATGTCATCCACTTTTGTTGAATTGTAACCTAGACGAATGTTGTGTTTTAAAACTTAAATAACCAGTGTTTGTAATACTCAAATTTTATGAATGGATGAACATCGATTTGATCATGTAGTTGTTTATTACGATTGAATGCAATGATATTAAACAAGTTACACATCATACGCTTCTGTAAAAGACAGGGTGTGACATTTTAGAAGTCTCATCTTTGTGCGGTGTGGTGGATGAGTTTCAATATATGTCGCACAACCAAAATCTTTGATGAGACATCTTTGGTTACTGACCAAAAACCATCTGTATGGGGAGAACTATAACTTATTGGCTTGATGTTAATTGATGGTACTATATATAAAATTGCATGTACCTAAATGAACTTTTGCTCCTCTCATGATTATTGGCTTTGTGACCAATAGTAGACGTTTAGTGATCATCTTAACAATAACACTTATTCTAATGATCATTAATAACTTGGGAATAGGAGTGTAAACGAACCGAATGAACACGAACAAGGCCTTGTTCATGTTCGTTCGTTAAGGAAATAAATTTGTTAACGAACAGTTCATGAACACTTACTGAACGAGATTTTATGTTCGATTTTTCATTAAAGAAATGACCGTGTTCATGAACGGTTCACGAACACAAATAAATTTGGCGAACGCAACGAAGGATAAATGTAAATGGCCCAGAGAGTAGCACTGGAACTTGAATCCCTTATTGTGGAACAGAGGTCGATCGTATTGGTCGATGTAAATATAGAGAAAGGAAAGTGAAATGGTGCATAAACACGGTGAAATAGGGTTTCCTGGTTTGATTGTTAGGGTAATAAAATAAATAAAAGTTTGATTAAAACACAAACATACGAACATAAACGAACGCAAATGAACGAATGTTCATGAACAGTTTACCGAACGTTCACGAACACAGTTGAACGAACGAGACCTTTGTTCATTAAACGAACGAATATGAACGGACTTCCCGCCGAACGGTTCACGAACGGTTCGCTGAACGTTCGGTTCGTTTACAGCCCTACTTGGGAATCAAATTCACTATTATCAAATAAATATACTAATCGGGATTAGTATGCTTGCTATCACATTAGCTAAGTCACAATCACACAAGCTTTAGGTTGTGGATTTGATAACCATTTAGACGATGCATCGATTTTTAAAACACTAAATGGGATCATGTTTATATATTTATTTCCATTATCATTTCCATAATATTTAGGGATTTAAACCATACTTTTGTTAGTATATCATTAACTTCCCTTGAGAGCAAACATTACATGCATAGTTACCTAGAAAAAATGTTCTTCAATACATTTCACATCACCAATGACTCGGTGTGGTCTAACCGGTCATGCCAATTACATATCGTGATCCATAAACTTTTGGTTTATAACCATAAAGTATTAGTTGCACTACATATTATGTGCACATTGTTTGTATAAGAAACATATACGATATGAGAGAACATTGTATCATCATCTCAAATATTTAACACTTTATTCTCATATGATCACTCCATTTATTCACTCATTCTGGTGGTCTGTTATTACATTTGTTGATAATCGATCTCATTATTAATATGACCATCATAATAATTTCTTAAATATGTCCATGATCACAATGATCAATACATAGTCATAATTACTTCAAGGAATGGAGTAGAGCCAAAAATAGCCTCATAGGTCATGTGGATATGATATCATTTTAAACTTTTCATAATTTCTTGATGATATTGCTTCTTCAGGAGTATATATTCGATGTGACAAATGGAAAATTAGTTTATCCAACTTTTCCTTCTAATTAATCTTCTCAACACATAATATGATTTTAGAAGATATTACATGACCGAGTCATGTATTATTGGTCTAAAATTTTATGATAATGAGAATTAGAAAGTACGACACTTCGGGTGTCATATTAAGTATATTTATACTCTTTATATGAGATCAATAATAAACCAACACATTGGTTTAATTGTTTGTTTAATATTACCAAATAAATAATAATATAATCAAGGTATACATAATATTATACTATACATACTATTATAACATGTCACGATATAACCAAATGATAAGACTTTATAAAATAAGATTTTTTCATCCTGATACAAGAAAATATATGTTTATAAATATCTATATAAAGCATATATAACACACAATGGTTTGATCCAACTTTTCATTGGTTTATCAATATAAACTACATGACTTTGAAAATGTTATCGTACTATAAAGGACAAAAATGATGAAAACATTGTAAAATCATGCATCTTTAATATTTATCATGTGCATATGGAATTCTTACTTTGAATGTTACCTATTTTCTTATTACACCAATCATTGTTGACAAAAAATGAAATCAAATCCTATAGCAATGGATTTTTACTCTAAGCTTTCGATACATAAGATCTTTTAATTTTTATTTTTTAAATTCAACCAAATACTTATAACTTTAACATTAATATTAGTTTAGTTGTTTATTTCAGTATTGTCTATATAAATAAATGACACCATAGAATTAACAAGACATACCATAAAATCAAATTATACAACATAAGCCATTATAGTATTTAGTCAAATAAAAACAATTTATAACAAAACTATATGATATAAAATACCCCTTTCATCAATTACAAGCAATATATTTAATTTAAACGAACGAACATGAACGGACTTCCCGCCGAACGGTTCACGAACGGTTCGCTGAACGTTCGGTTCGTTTACAGCCCTACTTGGGAATCAAATTCACTATTATCAAATAAATATACTAATCGGGATTAATATGCTTGCTATCACATTAGCTAAGTCACAATCACACAAGCTTTAGGTTGTGGATTTGATAACCATTTAGACGATGCATCGATTTTTAAAACACTAAATGGGATCATGTTTATATATTTATTTCCATTATCATTTCCATAATATTTAGGGATTTAAACCATACTTTTGTTAGTATATCATTAACTTCCCTTGAGAGCAAACATTACATGCATAGTTACCTAGAAAAAATGTTCTTCAATACATTTCACATCACCAATGACTCGGTGTGGTCTAACCGGTCATGCCAATTACATATCGTGATCCATAAACTTTTGGTTTATAACCATAAAGTATTAGTTGCACTACATATTATGTGCACATTGTTTGTATAAGAAACATATACGATATGAGAGAACATTGTATCATCATCTCAAATATTTAACACTTTATTCTCATATGATCACTCCATTTATTCACTCATTCTGGTGGTCTGTTATTACATTTGTTGATAATCGATCTCATTATTAATATGACCATCATAATAATTTCTTAAATATATCCATGATCACAATGATCAATACATAGTCATAATTACTTCAAGGAATGGAGTAGAGCCAAAAATAGCCTCATAGGTCATGTGGATATGATATCATTTTAAACTTTTCATAATTTCTTGATGATATTGCTTCTTCAGGAGTATATATTCGATGTGACAAATGGAAAATTAGTTTATCCAACTTTTCCTTCTAATTAATCTTCTCAACACATAATATGATTTTAGAAGATATTACATGACCGAGTCATGTATTATTGGTCTAAAATTTTATGATAATGAGAATTAGAAAGTACGACACTTCGGGTGTCATATTAAGTATATTTATACTCTTTATATGAGATCAATAATAAACCAACACATTGGTTTAATTGTTTGTTTAATATTACCAAATAAATAATAATATAATCAAGGTATACATAATATTATACTATACATACTATTATAACATGTCACGATATAACCAAATGATAAGACTTTATAAAATAAGATTTTTTCATCCCGATACAAGAAAATATATGTTTATAAATATCTATATAAAGCATATATAACACACAATGGTTTGATCCAACTTTTCATTGGTTTATCAATATAAACTACATGACTTTGAAAATGTTATCGTACTATAAAGGACAAAAATGATTAAAACATTGTAAAATCATGCATCTTTAATATTTATCACGTGCATATGGAATTCTTACTTTGAATGTTACCTATTTTCTTATTACACCAATCATTGTTGACAAAAAATGAAATCAAATCCTATAGCAATGGATTTTTACTCTAAGCTTTCGATACATAAGATCTTTTAATTTTTATTTTTTAAATTCAACCAAATACTTGTAACTTTAACATTAATATTAGTTTAGTTGTTTATTTCAGTATTGTCTATATAAATAAATGACACCATAGAATTAACAAGACATACCATAAAATCAAATTATACAACATAAGCCATTATAGTATTTAGTCAAATAAAAACAATTTATAACAAAACTATATGATATAAAATACCCCTTTCATCAATTACAAGCAATATATTTAATTTAAACGAACGAACATGAACGGACTTCCCGCCGAACGGTTCACGAACGGTTCGCTGAACGTTCGGTTCGTTTACAGCCCTACTTGGGAATCAAATTCACTATTATCAAATAAATATACTAATCGGGATTAATATGCTTGCTATCACATTAGCTAAGTCACAATCACACAAGCTTTAGGTTGTGGATTTGATAACCATTTAGACGATGCATCGATTTTTAAAACACTAAATGGGATCATGTTTATATATTTATTTCCATTATCATTTCCATAATATTTAGGGATTTAAACCATACTTTTGTTAGTATATCATTAACTTCCCTTGAGAGCAAACATTACATGCATAGTTACCTAGAAAAAATGTTCTTCAATACATTTCACATCACCAATGACTCGGTGTGGTCTAACCGGTCATGCCAATTACATATCGTGATCCATAAACTTTTGGTTTATAACCATAAAGTATTAGTTGCACTACATATTATGTGCACATTGTTTGTATAAGAAACATATACGATATGAGAGAACATTGTATCATCATCTCAAATATTTAACACTTTATTCTCATATGATCACTCCATTTATTCACTCATTCTGGTGGTCATATCACTCATTGACTCACTTTCGTCCAATAGTGAATTTATCAAATAAACATATTTTACTATTATTCAAAGTATCTGTCACTAGGCGATTCCTGTGACGGTGGTCAAATCACTGTTGATCATTCTTTCAACTAGCGACTGAAGTCGTATCACTGTTGACCATTCTCTCAACTAGTAACTCTGGTCAAATTTCTGGTCATATCACTGTTGATCATTCTTTCAACTAGTGATTCTGGCCATATCACTGTTGATCATTCTCTCAACTAGTGACGCTGAACTAGTAGTGTATATAAAGTATATACTATAAAACCCTTTATATCACTTTGTCAAATATATTTTCTATGGCACAAAACAAATTAGTCCAGAAAATGAAATATATCATTTTTTGTCAAACTAGTAGTTATAACTTTATTAAATATAATATATTAATTAAATAATTGTATTATTATTTAATATATTAACGTGAAAATATATCAACTTTTACTACATTTTAACTAATATATAATATACATTACTAATACAATAAAACAAATACATATATAAAATCCATAGAAACAATTTACACTTCACTTAATCTCTTCTAGATGATCAGCAATACTTATTACAAAGCACTTTTATAGCTTTACACATAATCATTCGAAATTTAACTATATAAACAAAGTACGTCTATGCACAATAAACTTCTACTCATTTAAATAAACAAGTCTAAGAATTTTAAAATTATAATTATTACTGTCACAGAATAACACCAAATTATAAGCGATATAACAATCGCTAGTTTTATAAATGTTATGTATAATTACTACAATACAACATAATACACACAAGTTAATTTAATAAATCACAAATTAATTACATATCATAAATAATAAAAATAATTTTTAAGCAACGACAGAATCTGAAACATTATCTATCACAATTTACTACAAACTTAAATACCATACAATCATACAAGTTTTATTATATTATTGTATTGTTACCTTTCTTAAAAAAAATCTTTTATTTAAAAATTATAAACTAAATTGTTAGGATCGGAGGCTCTCATGATTGTGTTTGTTTGTATGATTTGAACAATGAATGAATATGAAACAATGTAGAGTGCAGCGGAAATGAATAACAGACTTTGTAAACACAATCAAAAGAGAAAATAGTTTGATAAACATTTTCTTTTCATAGAGTCGAAAGATTACAATTCAAAGCAAAAGATTACACTGCAAGCTTACAAACTAAGCTCCCCCTCAGCCTGATACTACAGTGGTTGGTTGCACAAGATGAAAGGATTGAACTGAGGAGAAGAACTCTCTCAGAACGAATCAAATGTAACAGTACAGAATACTGTTCCATTTATAGACAATCCAAACCGCTGAGGCATCTCAGCTGACGTCACCATGAAAGCGACGTCTAACAGCCTAACAGCCTAACAACCTGTATCTACTGTCCTTATACAAACACTGCTAAACCTAACCACTGACTATACATAAAACAGATGATATACTAAACTACTGCTTTTCTCTTTAAGTCAGTGCTTTCATCAAGGTTGATCAGTCCTCGATTGGCAGTGCTTTGTCATCAGTAGATTATATCAGTAGTGTTTAGTTCTCAGCAGTCTTCTGGCTTCATCGGTAGTTAGAAGAACAACAGCAGTTGTGTCCGGACAGTGGATACAAGACCATCAGATGTTATAATCACCTTCAAGGGAGAAGACTTAGTGTAAACTGCTGCTTATTGTGAATCTACTGTCATGATCCGGTTTTGGCTTTCATTATCTGTTCCTCTGGCAGGGTTCAATCCCAACAATCTCCCCCTGGAACAGATAATGCCAAAACCCTTCATTATTCTGGATTTTTATTTCTCATCAGTAGTTCCCTTGCTTGTCTTTTAAATTCTTCTTCAAATTCTTTGGAACTTGTGTCATCCTCATCCCTGCACAGTGTAAGTTCAAGGAGATCCTGCAAATCTTCAACACTAAGGCCTAGTGCTTCTTTCCTTGATATGTACTTCACATCACCATTGATTCTGACCAGAGTCAATACATGGGTCTTTTGATCAGAGAGCCACTTTAGTATTTTTAAACCAAATGGGTTTCTTGGGAGAGATTTATTTGCTGATGAGTTGAGAGATGTTGGCCTTGAGAAAACTTGCAGACTTTCAGACATTCGTTTGAAGGCCATTTCAATGACATTGTTTGCTGCAGCTATGTCTTCTGCAGTCTCCTTTTCTATCTGCTCCTGTCTCTTTTGTTGATCTGGCTCAATGTCTGAAACTTCTGAAGTATATGGTGATGCAGGCTTAGTTAACACCTTCTTAAAAAGGTTTTGAAGTTTTTCTGAGCTCTCTTCTTTTAGACCCATTTTCATGATGGTTTCTGTGAAGTACTCAGCTTCCTTTTCCTTTACCTCTTCACTAGTCAGTTGTTTCCTTCTTCTCGGTTTGACACAAGAATAGGATTTTCTGTTGACTTGAACAGTGTTTTGAGGTTTTCAATCTGTTGTTCAAGTTTCATTATTTGTTCATGTTTCTTTGAAGTGCCTGAAACAATTATCTTCCTTTTCTTCAGCCTTTCATAGGCTTCATCAGTATGCTGCTTTGACCATTTTGATATGGCATTGGCAGTGTCCACTTTTGCATCCACCAACTCCTGTTTCTTTCTTTTATACTCAGCTGTTAGGTCAGTGATGAGCTTTTTGTATTTGCTCCAATTTGGAGCATTTTTCTTCTTTCTAGGGTCATTCTTGATTCTATCAATCCTATCAGCCTCATGCTTTAACGCCACTATTGGCCATTCTTCAAATTGGTTTTCTTCAGCTGGATAATTTTTTTCTTGCATGATGTATGCAAGAAGTTTTCTTCTCATTTCTTTTCTTTGATCTGCCTTTTCTTTGATCAGCTCTTGTGCAAAATCTTTTATTTGTTTGACTTTTGTTAGCAGAAATTCCAATCTTTCAGCAATGGCTTCATCACCTTGACCTTCATATTCAACATTGGCTCTTATCTTAGCCTGTCTTGCTTTGAGCTCAAGATATTCATCCATGTCTTCTGGAACTATGAAGCCAACGAGTGAAGGAAATCTTCTGTTTGAAGGATCATCATCAGTGTAGAATTGCCTCATCTCATTTTTTATAGCTTCTAGTTCCAACGGATATTTTGCAGCAGTGGGATCATATTTGTCCTCATTTGGCTGAGTAAGTTTTCTTTTTCTGGTGTAGAGCTTTGTGGATGAAGAGGATTTTGATTGTGATGTAGGAATGATGAGAGCAGTGGTGGATGGTTGACTAACAGCTGTTGAAACAACTGGTGTTTCAACTGCTGCTGTCATTACAACTACTGATGTGTCAGTAGATGTCTTCTGCTTTTGAGCAGGGGATGAAGGTGGTGAGGTAGTTTTTGATGGTGGTGATGGTGGTGGTGAATCATCAGATATGAAAATCCTTCTCCTTTTTTATTGTAGGAGATGCTGATGATGTCTTGGGTGGCTCAGTGGTTTGAGATGAAATGTCAGTGGTTTGTGTTTGTGATTGACTAACAGTTGTTGAAACAACTGGTGTTTCAACCACTGTTGTCATTACAACAGATGTTGTAACATCTGTTGTCTTCTGCTTTTTGGCAGGAGAAAGTGGTGTGGCAGTGGTTTTGGTGGTGTGTGGTGAAGTTGTGTGTGTTGATGAAGTGACAGCTGTTTGGCTACTGACATCAGTTTTTGTAACTACTGCTGTATCAGCTGTTTGAATGGGAGTTTGAGATTTTGAATCTTTTGAGATTTTAGATGGCTGTTTTCCTTGTTCTGGTTCAACATACATACCATCTTCAATTCCCTTTTTCTTCAACTGTTTGACATTCTCCCCCTTTTTGGCATTATCTGCAAGGGGGTTATCCATAAAAAGGATAGTAGAGGGAACTTTTCCAGGAGTGCTTTGGAGATGAGCCTTGATAGCTTTGATGTCTGCTTGAGTATCTTTAAATCTCCACTCCACCATGTTTGTCAACATTTTCACATGTATCTCATGCTGCTGATCAGCCATTTGTTTTTGTTTTTCAAGCATGGGTTGAAAGATATTCCAGAGCTCATTTGCAGCAATTGCTTGTGGCGGAGCAGGTGCTTGAGGTGGAACAGGTGCTTGTGGTGGAACAGCAGTGGATTGTGCTTTTTGAGCTTTTAAAATCTCTTGCACCATATCTTTTATTTCAGCAACTGAGGTTTCCAGTTTTTCAACTCTTCCCGTCAATTCCTGGTATTTTGAATCATCACCCACTTTAATGGGATCATCTGAATCCCCACCTGTAGTGGTTGTATCAATGTGTGACTTAGGAACTGAGTCCCAAAAATCACCCATTGATGCCCCTTGTTCTTGGTACTGGGGACTTCTTTCTTCAGCACTTGATAAACCTTTGATGATACCAGTGGTTAAAACCAACTCACTGGTGGTTACCGATGGTGCTATAGAAGAAATTGCCTTCAAGGGAGTCTTATTTATGAAACAACTGTCCAACTGAAGATCTGTTGATCCATCAGTTGTAGTTGTTGCTCCACTTGAACTACCACCGAGAGTTACTTGTAACTCAGGGGGTGTAACCTCCTCAGTTGTTGCTGGGATAGCAGGAGTAGTAGCATCAGACCCAGTCACTTGTGGGAGTATACTCTCAGTGACAGGTGATAGAGAGGAACTGGTTTGTGTCTGAGCTATATCAACTGCATGCAACAAAGGTAGCATGGATTGTGGTAGTATGATTGGTGAGGGTATGGGAGTTGAAAGAGACATGTCCTTGGGATCAGGACTGAGGAAGATGGATCCGATTGAATCCAGAGCTTCATATTGTGGGGTCCCTGTGCTTACAACCAGATCCTTTTGTGAGGATGCAGGAGGAGTTTGAGGCAATAGTTGAGATCTTTCTACCAACTGCTGTGAGGAAGTAGCAGCAGTGGTTTGTGGTGACATTTGTTTTGTCACTGGCAGTTGCTCTGGGATCTCATCTTCCAGAGTTGCCTTTGTTTTGGGTTTGGTGGGTTTTCTGGATGTTTTCCTTTTTGTCTTTTTGGTAATGTCAGGTGTGGGTTTCAAAGCAGTGGTAGTGCTGCTATGATCACCTGGAGCAGTGGGCTCAGCAGCAGATGTCTGAGGAGCAGTTGTAACTGCTAAATTCTGCTCAGGCACCTCTGCTTTTGTTTTTATTGGTGCCAACATTCTAGTGAATGTTTCAGGTGTTAAGCTTTTTATTTGAAAATAAACACCTTGTTTTAGCAGATTTTCATTTTCTTTTTCAAATTTTTGTTTAAAATAGTAGCTTAGAAACCTTGGAAAGAGTAAAAATGCTTTGCTATCAACATTCTTTACCAAGTCATTAAAGATTTCCTGGGAATAGTTGTAATCTTTATTATTTAAAATAGCATAGCCCAAGCATTGAATCTTCAAAGGTATTTCATTAAACGCTGTTGTTTTATTTGAAACACATGTCAAAAGTGTGTGAAATAAAAATCTGGGTTCAGACGGGAAGTAACCTTTTTGTAAGGTATCTACCTTTGATTGTTCTGCATATCCCCTTTTCAGAAAATCAGCTTTTAACTCGTTTTTGTCAAAAGAAGTTTTACCTTTCTGATCATCGAGTTTGAAGATTTCTGAGATTGAATGTGGAGTGATTTGAATCGCTTTACCCTATATCGAGGAGTTAATGGCTATGACTTTATCGTCTTGTTTTTCAAGCGTCGCCTTTTTCCAAAACTCTCTCTGGGTTTGTAAGTAAATGGGAGCGTCTGCCATTATCAAAGTTTTATACTTTGATTCAGAGAAGGTGTCAATGATGGAATCGAAGGTGTGGTTGTTTGTGGGTTTTGTGAGTAAACCCACATAGTTATGAGGAGATTTGTATGGTATTTCAACGGATTCAGCGGCCGTTTGAGCAACCTCTTTGGAAGATAATGGTGATTTTGATTTTGATTTTGCTTTTGATTTCGTCATTTTGATGCGAAAGAATAGAGAATGATTTAGGATGAAGGGTTAGAAACTGCTTTGAGAAAAGAATGTTAGAATTCAATTCGACAGTGTAAAACCCTGTTTGGGGGTTTAGGGCAGGGTTTTATTTAGGGAAAAATGAATGCTGATGTGGCAGCGGTTACAACGATCTGAGGGCTAAAAACTTACCACGTGTCAACCTCTGATGATATGGATGTAGAATGGAGAACAGTTGTTTTGAGAGCCACTGATGTACCAAACATCAGTAGTTACAACGGTAATAATGTGATAACAGTGGATGATTTTTACTATCAGTGGATAAAACACTGATTTTGAGCATCAGTGCTTGCCAAGCAAAATGCAGGATCAGTGGTTAACTTTCAGCAGTGGATAGTAATTAGGAAACAGATGTTTGAACAAAACAGTGGTCAAGGGTAATATAATGGTAATGATTTTGAAAGACCAGTATGTCAGCAACAGTTTTGAGAATTTTCATTCAAGGTTTTGCCACATGTCAATTACACGTTTTAACGCCTTTTCAACTCCTTGACAGTGGTTTAGTACCCCAGATGATGTAAACTTTTTTTACTAAGGCTACTCATTCTTGCTATAATATTTAAATTAAGACAAGAGTATCCCAGTAGTTCAAGGTCTATTGTCAATCAATCTCTGATCTGTTTTAAGACAAACTTGAATTAGATATGACCTTGACACTTGTACCAAAAACCTTTTGATCTGTTTTGAGGAGAGTATAACCAACAAAAATAAAGATTATAAATCCTGACAGGAGATTGAAACTTTTACTATCAAAAACCAGTAAAAGTTCAAAATATATCATTAAAAAAATGAAGAATGATATATCCTGCATTATTCGAGAGAATCCTTTTTTTTTTAAAATAAAGGATTTTCTGAAAATAACACTAAAAAGAATCTGGTATAATTTTCTCTGAAGTTCCTAATCATATCTAACACAAGCTTATGAAAATGATCAGTGGTTTGACAAACAGTGGTGTGAGATTTTAAATATATTTTGACCACTGTTTGGTATCATTCTTTTGTTTGATTGATTGACAGTAAACAAATGAGGACACAAGATCACATAAGATTTCGAAACCCTGATGTAGATTTTGTCACTATGTGATGATTCAGAAAATTTGTCTAGTCCTTTTGAAAGCTTATTCACTGGGAATACCATGGTTACCTGAACCTTTTCCTGAATCAATGACTGCACACAGTTGCTTTGATGACCATTTTTACCCCAACTTTTGACTCTAAAGTGTTTTATGTTTATACTCTTCTGAGTTTTTGTGAATTTTCTTCTTCCCTTTTTACCCTTCCCATTCATAAGTAATGAAATACTTACTAGGAGGTTTTATTGAAGGAATACTTTAATCTAGAATCATTTTGCAGTAATGTTTTAAGAGGATTAGTCATATTTATACAAATTTTTGACCAATCTCACATTACATATGATATGGACTATCTTGACTCCTGTTTTCTTAATGTATTTTAACAGAGTTAATTTGTTCCTTTTGAGGATCTCAACCTGTTCTCAACACATAAGATCTAATGACTAAAGTTTTAATTTCCCTCTTTTTACGTTAGCAAAAACACTAATGTTTTATGACCATAGGTTTTTGTTAATCAGAGGTTCATACTTTAGCATCTAATCATAATGGAAACATCACAAATTTCATATTAACAGTTGAAATCAATTTTGAAAATAAGAAATAATCCCATAGTTTTAACATATAAGTTTTCAGATCTGAAAACCATGAGTGTCTTGTGTATGAAATCACTTGTTGTGTGAGATTTGTGTGTCATATGACATCTTGATTGATTTACAGAGTTTTTGAATAACCACTTTGAGCATGGTTTTCTCGGTACTCTGTTTTTCAACTAAATGCACCCAACCTTAGTATCAATAAATTTTGAGCCGAACTGTTATGTCAAATTGATTGTTAGATCGAATTTGACTGTCCAAGCTCTGATACCAATTGTTAGGATCGGAGGCTCTCATGATTGTGTTTGTTTGTATGATTTGAACAACAAATGAATATGAAACAATGTAAAGTGCAGCGGAAATGAATAACAGACTTTGTAAACACAATCAAAAGAGAAAATAGTTTGATAAACATTTGCTTTTCATAGAGTCGAAAGATTACAATTCAAAGCAAAAGATTACACTGCAAGCTTACAAACTAAGCTCCCCCTCAGCCTGATACTACAGTGGTTGGTTGCACAAGATGAAAGGATTGAACTGAGGAGAAGAACTCTCTCAGAACGAATCAAATGTAACAGTACAGAGTACTGTTCCATTTATAGACAATCCAAACCGCTGAGGCATCTCAGCTGACGTCACCATGAAAGCGACGTCTAACAGCCTAACAACCTGTATCTACTGTCCTTATACAAACACTGCTAAACCTAACCACTGACTATACATAAAACAGATGATATACTAAACTACTGCTCTTCTCTTTAAGTCAGTGCTTTCATCAAGGTTGATCAGTCCTCGATTGGCAGTGCTTTGTCATCAGTAGATTATATCAGTAGTGTTTAGTTCTCAGCAGTCTTCTGGCTTCATCGGTAGTTAGAAGAACAACAACAGTTGTGTCCGGACAGTGGATACAAGACCATCAGATGTTATAATCACCTTCAAGGGAGAAGACTTAGTGTAAACTGCTGCTTATTGTGAATCTACTGTCATGATCCAGTTTTGGCTTTCATTATCTGTTCCTCTGGCAGGGTTCAATCCCAACATAAATCCATTACATAGCACTTCATAAAAACTACTAATAATTTATTCATACATGCGCGTTTAAAAACATTTTAAATAAGGACTCACAAACTGTGAGAAAAAGGAGAATGACTCACTTTGTAACTTTAGGGTTCAACTAAAAGTCTCCTGGTAGAATCTTGGGTATAACCCCGAAGCTATTTAATAAAACATATAATACACTCGTGTTAAGTATAATAACCAAAATTTTTATTATTATTATTTTATTTTTTTAAAGCCACGTACATATGTAATTTTAATATTAGTTTATTAATTTATGTATTATAATTAATTCAACTGCTTTATTTATTTGACGCTAATAACTTCTAAAATATGATGTTTTATAAAACAATGAATATGTCTTTAGAACGAGAATATTTGTATCTACATTTTGAACCAAGTTTCATTAAAAACGGAGAAGGTTCAAATATAATGTATTTTTATAACTAAATTATTAAACGGTTCCTAGGCTCGTCTAGGTACTTCATATCTCTAACAGTCAATTTACCCGTAGTCTACCCGTTTAATAACATAAGTTTTTATATACTTTATTTAATATAGTAAATAGAAATGTCACACATATTTAAGCCAATTAATTAGTATAACATTTCAACCAAATATATATAATGAATAATTTTTAAAAAAATAAAACTAGTTACTAGTGGTTAATAAAGCTGCTTCCAGGAGGTTGTCTAGTATTTTCGCTCGACGATTCCATTCTTAGGTGGTTGGTTTGGCCCTTTTCATGTGACTCGAATTCTAGCCCGATATATCCCATTTTAGTTTTACACCATTGTGAACCTTACGCCTTTTTTACCCTCTGATCGAGGTTCTCGACATTGAAAATCTTCGTAAACTAAATCACACGTATATATGTTGACATTTAAGAGATATATATGCGGATTAGACAAAAAAAAAAAATAAAAACTCAAAAAATAGCTACAATTTAAGGTATGTGTTTAGTGACGACATAAGATTCCTAATTGATGGAGAAATGTCAGGTGGCAAGAAAAGCTGCTTCCAGGAAGTTGTCAAGTATTTTCGCTCGACGATTCCATTATTGGGTGGTTGGTTTTGCCCTTGTTCCTGTAACTCGAATCCTAGCCCGGTATATCTCATTTTAGTTTTACACCATTTTGAACCTTATACCTTTTTTACTCTCTGATCGAGGTTCTCGGCATTGAAAAATCTTCGTAAACTAAATCACACGTGTATATGTTGAAATTTAAGAGATATACAGTTAAGAAAATCAAGAGAAATGGTGATATATATGCGGATTTGACACCAAAAAATAAAAACTAAAATAATAGCTACAATTTAAGGTATGTGTTTAGTGACGGCATCATATTCCTAATTGATGGAGAAAGGTCAGGTGGCAAGAAAAGCTGCTTGCAGGAGGTTGTCAAGTGTTTTCGCTCGACGATTCCATTCTTGGGTGTTTGGTTTGGCCCTTGTTCCTGTAACTTGAATCCTAGCCCGGTATATCCCATTTTAGTTTTACACCATTATGAATCTTACGCCTTTTTTACTCTCTGATCGAGGTTCTCGGCATTGAAAAATCTTCGTAAACTAAATCACACGTGTATATGTTGACATTTAAGAGATATACAGTCAAGAAAATTAAGAGCAATGGTTATATATATGCGGATTAGACACCAAAAAATAAAAACTAAAAAAATAGCTACAATTTAAGTTATGTGTTTAGTGACGGCATCAGATTCTTAATTGATGGAGAAAGGTCTGGTGGCAAGAAAAGCTTCTTCCAGGAGGTTGTCAAGTCTTTTCGCTCGACGATTCTATTCTTGGGTGGTTAGTTTGGCCCTTGTTCCTGTAACTCGAATGTCACAACCCACACTTTCAGGTAAACACCATTTCCTCACTCTGTCTAATCCCAGCTAAACTCAAAACACCCGTCCGCGTTATCTTCTTTCACGAATGGCGATTATGTTTGTTTTATATATATTTAATAATAATAATAGCAATTATAATGAAAATAACAACACTTGGGATAATTTTAGAGCAAGTTGGACATTCTTGATAGTTGAGGGGTGCTTATGAAAATTAGGATTCAAACAATTATATTTAATGATTAACTACCCAACCCACAACCCATCGTCCCCCACACAAACCCTAAAGCACAACGTAAACGACAGCTGAACATCACACACCGCCATCTCCCCCTACTCTACGACGCCTGTCGACGACGGAACAACCACCCAAGGCCACCACAAACGGTAAGTGCAATTCGTAGCCTCTTATTAAAGTTCCGTTGTCTCGGTTTCGTTTCCACCTCGACTTAATGTGTTGCAAGAATTAGTTTTGTTACATGAAAGTGTTGTGAGTACTGTGTGCATTATATATGTAATAACAGATTTTATATGAACTAGTTATGCGCAGCAAATCAGATAATATAAGAAACTGTGATGTGTATGTACGATCATATATATATATATATATATAACAGATTCGGCAGTATACATATATGATCATATCTGTCAACATGTGTGAATTGTGATATAGGAAACTGTGATGTACATGCTTTATGATACTTGAATAGGACTATATAAGTTTTTTATGGAAGCTAGAATAGAAGAAGCATTTTGTTTGAAGTGTGATGACTGCTATGGCGAAATTTTATGAACAAGCTTGATCGGACGGGTTATACGTGAAGGAAACTCTTGAACTACGAATGTTACGGATATTATTGTATGGGATATGATTATAGGTGTTATACGGTATGAATGTGAAACTATTTCTTTATGGTTTATACGTGTGAGTATACGTAGTTCGTGTAGTGTGCTTATTTACGAAACATGTTCATGACCGTGAGTTGGGACCTGGAGTAGGATTATGATTTTATGTGTGTATGCCGATACGCGAGTAGGTGATGCCTGGTGTATAGCAAGAACTGTTAGATGTTGATGGGGTGCGGGATCGGATTTGCGGGTCAGATGTGACCGGGTTCGGGTTTGTGGGATCACATGAACTTATGTGCGTGTGTAATGTGTTTACATCGATGGGCATGGGGTGATTAACAAAACATATGTATAAACACAGTGTGCATGCATAGGTAAGGAATAATTTCATAGACACAAATATATTTAAGTCTAAGTTATTTAATAATAGTGTATGGTGGGCTTGAATATGTATCATTGTATGTGAGTTTTATGTGTACAGTATGTGGAATGTAAAACATGAGGCATGACTACGGTGTACAAATTGTTAGCATATGTGTAATAATGTGTGAACTACTCGGATACGAAAGTAATTTGTCATTGGTCACCACATTAGGGATTGGTTGATTATTGTGGAACAAGAAATACATGAATTGATTATGTGTAATATATGTGATTTATGTGCACGTGAAACTGATTGTGGTCGGTACCCATGATAGGACGTGTTTGATCAACTGTTAAACAAGTAACTAACCTTACCGAGCAAACCAAAGGTGAGTTTATTCCTCCTGAGCATGCGTCCCGGTGGGTGAGACAGTCAAATGGGTATCCCTGAGAGGGATAAGTCTTTTGGCTAAAACTGGAATGTTAGATAATACACTCCTTTCCTATCACTTTAAGTCCCATCATATACCGAATAGTTACCTGAGAGGTAACGGGGTATTAGTTGATAGCGCTATTAGGCTTGGCAACCTCACACCGTACCTGAGAAGACGGGAGTGAACTAATGACCTTAATCATGACCGATGCTTAGATTGGGGGCATTGGGGACGGGCAAAACAATCTGGTAGCCATCTTGTACGGTACTCGAGTTATTATCAACATTATTATCAATGAACTGAACTAAAAACTTGGTAACTAACGTTTTCGTAAAACTATGAACTCACCAGCGTTGTCTGACATACGTGTTGCATGCTCGCAGGTCGTTAGATTTCTTGGATATGGACTTGCTGTCTGGATTGGCTGGAGTGGTCATGGGTCGAACTGATTGGATACACATGACAGGCTTATGGATTTTAATACATTTGGCTTTGAAACATTTAAACAATGGTTTACTTATTGCTTCCGCTGAACTTGTTGGATTTTATTAAACTTATTGTTTGATACGTTTTTATTTATAATTGATCACTCCACTTGAAATCTGTTTATGAGGTCAATATGATTAGTGGCTAGATCCTGGTACGTCACACGCCTAGCGGGGGTTTCCGCATGTGGTATTTTGGGGGTGTGACAGTTTGGTATCAGAGCCACTGGTTATAGTGAACTAGGTTTTAGAACATTTTTATAAAATCAGACTATAACCGAACAGTTCCGAAATCGACCATGACACTCAGCTCCAGGTTGCAAGGTTCGTCTCTCGTTTACTTATTGCACAGTATATCTAGTGTACACTTATGTATGACATAACACGTGAATGCACACTTGACATTATAGTATGAGTTCATGTGTTACTTGCCTAAATTAGGTGGTTGATAGAGTCACAATGCGACATTTCTCTAGACTTTCATGGCCATGTTTTGTGATGTCTTTTGTCTCGTTACTTAAATTTTGGGGAACCTTTTAGCACAAGTTGAGAGGAGCTGAGATAAACATGGAAATTGCATTGTTGTTATGGGTGCACACATAATAATAATGTGAGGTGCATGTGAGTCCCAATGAGGCTTGACGAGTGTGAAAGGGGTTCCGCTCTGTTGTCTGATGTAAACTTGGTAGTCTATAGAAGTCATCGTGATGTTTGAATCCTACTCAAGTCTGACCCTTAACCTTTTCCCCTTCTTTTATATAGAATCATGAGTGGACGTGGTGGTGGCCATGGCGGTGGACGTGGTAACATTGCTATGACTCAGGCCGAGTTAACCGACCTGATCAACACTCGTGTGGCTGAAGCCCAAGCGGCTTATCAGGCTGGTACGATATATGCCAATTATTCCTTATCCCTGTGTTGCTTACCCAAATTTTAACCGTGTGTTGTACTCTCTTTCGTTTTTAGGTCAACCTGCGAATCAAAACAATCCGCCTGTCTGCATGTTTAAGACGTTCATGGATTGTAAGCCACATACATTCAGTGGGACTAAGGGGCTGTGGGACTACTACGTTGGTTTGAGAAAGCTGAGTCAGTCTTTGCTATGTGTAACTGTCCCGTGGGGGACCTGGTGAAGTATGCTACATGCACATTGGAGGATGGTGCCTTAACTTGGTGGAATGCCCAGGTGCAAATGTTGGGCATCGAAATGGCTAATGTAACTACTTGGGATGATTTCAAGGAGTTGATGCGAGAGGAGTACTGTCCTCGTGATGAGATTCAGAAGCTCGAGAACGAGTACTACAATTTGAAGATGGAAGGGTCTGAAATTGAAGCGTACACGAAAAGGTCACATGAGCTCGTGAATATGTGTCCTAACTTATCACGACCACCACCCCGAAGAATCGAATTGTACATCAAAGGATTAGCACCGTCAGTCAAGAGTTTGGTCACTGCTGCAAATCTTGACAACCTGCCTCGAATCATACATCTAGCCCACAAGATCATGGATCAGAAGGTGGAGCGTGGTTCGCTACCACCACGTGTCTCTGCTACTACTGCTACAGCTACTACTCCTGCTACTGACAGCAAGCGCAAATGGAATGAGGTGGACAAGGCGTCCAATTCGATACAGTCACAGAAGAAGCCAGATACCGGTAGCAACCGCAGCTTTAGTCAGTCGTCTTCTGTTAATCAGAACCAGAGCAACAATTCGAATCAGGGTTCTTATGCGGGGAAGCAGCCAAAGTGTAACAAGTGTAACTTTCATCATCGTGGCCGTGCACCCGAGTCTGTCACAGGTGCAACAGAGTGGATCACATGGCTAGAGATTGTAGGGCTCCACTCCCAAGAAAACAACAGCAGCAACCCCCACAGGAACAGCAGCCACAACAACAGGATAGGCAGCAGCCTTAGCAGAATCAGGGTAATCGCAAGGGATGCTTTCAGTGTGGTGAGGAGGGTCATTTCAGGCGGGATTGCCCTAAGCTGAATCAGAATACTGGTAATAATAATAACAATAACAGCACTGGGAATAACAACAATGGGAACAATGGTGGGAACGGTGCACGTGGAAGAGTGTTTACTATTGGTGCTGGGGAGGCTAGGAATGATGGCAACGTGGTGACCGGTACATTTTCAGTAAACAATCTATTTGCTTCTATTTTATTTGAATCTGGTGACGATTGGAGTTATATATCTTTGGGGTTCAGTCGTCAGTTAGGGTTCAGTCCTACACCTCTTGTAAACAAACATGTAGTAGAACTAGCTGATGGTAAATCGATTGAAGCTTCACATGTCCTCATTGGGTGTAAACTCGAACTTATGGTTCAAGTGTTCGACACTGAACAACTCCCCATTACTCTTGGAAGTTTTGATGTGGTCGTTGGTATGGATTGGCTGTCTAAGCATCAAGCAGAAATTCTCTGTAAGGAGAAAATCGTACGTATCCCTCTCCCTAGTTGAGAATCTTTGTCGGTTCAAGGTCATCGTAGTGGTGCAATGGTTGGTATCATCTCAGCTATAAAAGCCCAGAAGTGGTTACGAAAGGGCTACCCTGCTACTCTAGCTCTTGTTACTGATTCTCAACCTGAAGAAAGGAGGATTGAAGACCTCCCAGTTGTTCGTGAGTTTTCTGTTGTGTTTCCTGAAGAGCTTCCTGGTTTACCTCCACACCATCAGGTGGAATTTCAGATTGACCTCACACCAGGAGCAGCCCCGATTGCTCGTGCTCCTTACCGTCTTGCACCAGGAGAGTTTCAAGAGTTGTCAAATCAACTCCAAGAGCTGTTGGATAGAGGTTTTATCCGACCCAGCTCTTCGCATTGGGGAGCCCCAGTTCTGTTTTTGAAAAAGAAAGACGGGTCCTTTCGAATGTGTATAGATTACCGTGAACTCAACAAGGTGACCATCAAGAACCGTTATCCCTTACCATGCATCGACGATCTGTTTGACCAGTTGCAAGGGTCAAGTTTTTATTCAATGATCGACTTAAGATCGGGCTATCATCAGGTGCGAGTCTGAGACGAGGATGTTCCACGAACGGCTTTTCGAACGCGGTATGGCCACTATGAGTTTTTGGTTATGCCATTTGGGTTGACTAATGCACCAGCGGTTTTCATGGACCTCATGAACCGTGTGTGTAAACCATATCTCGACGATTTTGTTATTGTGTTCATCGATGACATCTTGATCTACTCCAAGAGCAAGGAAGACCATGAGCGACATATACGTCTTATCTTAGAGCTCCTGGGGAAGGAGCAACTTTACGCGAAGTTTTCTAAGTGTGACTTCTGGATACGAGAAGTGCACTTTCTTGGCCACATTGTTAACAAAATGGGGATACACGTGGATCCTGCTAAGATTAATGCTATCAGAAATTGGGCGGCACCGAAGAATCCTTCGGAGGTGCGACAATTTCTCGGTCTTGCTGGGTACTATCGCCGGTTTATTAAGGATTTCTCAAGGATCGCTCAACCTCTTACCTCATTGACGCAGAAGGGCGTTGTATACTCTTGGGGAACGAAGCAGGAGGATGCTTTCCAACTCTTGAAACAGAAACTCTGTAGTGCACCGATCTTGTCTCTACCTGAAGGTACCGAGGATTTTATGGTATATTGTGATGCTTCGATTCAGGGTCTCGGTTGCGTGCTAATGCAACGCGAGAAGGTAATAGCTTACGCTTCTCGACAGTTGAAGGTTCATGAGAAGAACTACATAACACACGACTTGGAGTTAGGGGCCGTGATTTTCGCGCTAAAGATCTGGAGGCATTACCTGTACGGTACCAAATGCACTATCTATACCAACCACAGGAGTCTTCAACATATTTTTGATCAAAAAGAGTTGAACATGCGGCAGCGCCGTTGGGTAGAACTTTTGAACGACTACGACTGTGCCATCAAATATCACCAAGGTAAAGCTAACGTCGTAGCTGATGCCCTTAGTCAAAAGGAGACGAAGCCTAAGCGTGTTTGCGCTCTGCAGCTCACTATACACTCTAACTTACCTGATCGGATTTGTTCCGCTCAGACCGAAGCATTGAAAGAAGAAAACCTTGAGGCTGAATACTTGCGGGGCATGGAGAAACGACTTGTGGAGAGATCTGATGGCATTCATTATTTTATGGAACGGGTATGGGTTCCTTTGTATGGTAATCTTAGGGAGCTGGTGATGGACGAAGAGCACAAGTCTCGATATTCTGTTCACCCGGGTTCAGATAAAATGTTTCAGGATCTCAAAGTCATGTATTGGTGGCCGAAGATGAAAGCTCACATAGTGACATATGTGAGTAAGTGTTTGACTTGTTCTAAAGTCAAGGAGGAGTACCAAAAACCCTCAGGCTTACTTCAACAACCAGAGATTCCCATGTGGAAATGGGAGCAGATTGCTATGGATTTCGTCACCGGTTCGCCAAGGACTCAAGGCGGAAACGACACCATTTGGGTGATCGTTGATCGTCTCAGGAAGTCAACACATTTCCTAGCAATTAAGGAAACAGATAAGTTCTCACAACTTGCAGCTGTTTATCTTAGGGAAGTGGCTTCTAGGCACGGGGTGCCAACCTCCATTATCTCAGATCGAGATCCGCGATTCATATCCAATTTATGGCAGTCGATGCATAAGTCATTCGGTTCACGTCTTGATATGAGTACTGCTTATCACCCACAGACGGATGGTCAAAGCGAACGAACCATCCAGACACTTGAAGACATGTTGCGGGCATGTGTGATTGATTTTGGGAAGGGATGGGAGAAACATTTGCCATTGATAGAGTTCTCTCATACAACAACAGCTACCATACCAGTATTCAGGCAGCCCCGTTCAAAGCATTGTACGGACGAAAGTGCCGTTCTCCTCTCTGTTGGGCAGAGGTGGGTGACAGCCAGATCACAGGTCCGGAACTTGTACTTGAAACTTCAGAGAAGATTATCCAGATCAGAAACTGTATGGCAGCAGCGCGCGACCGTCAGAAAAGCTACGCTGAAAAGTGTAGGAAACCTTTGGAGTTCGCCGTGGGCGATCGTGTTATGTTGAAAGTCTCGTCGTGGAAGGGTGTAGTACGCTTTTGGAAGCGTGGCAAGCTTAATCCGCGTTATGTTGGGCCATTCAAAATTCTGGAGCGAGTCGGTAAAGTGGCTTACAAGCTCGAGTTACCTGCTGAGTTGGATAATGTTCATGATGTATTCCATGTTTCGCAATTGAAGAAGTGTTTGTCTGATGAAACACCGGTGGTGCCGTTTCAAGAGCTCAAGATTGACGACAAGTTGCAGTTTGTCGAAGAACCTATCGAAATCATGGATCGGGAAGTCAAGGTTCGTAAGCATAGTCGAATCTCGATCGTGAGAGTTCGTTGGAACTCAAGACGTGGACCGGAGTTCACGTGGGAGCGCGAGGATCAGATGAAGCTCAAATATCCTCAACTCTTCCCTGTTGACCAATCTAATTCTGATATCACTGATGAATTTCGGGACGAAATTCCACTTCAAGTTGGGGATGATGTGGCACCTGAGGAACATCTGCAGTCATCTTGATTTATCACTTCACTCCTCTGGGATTGCTTATTAAATTTCAGGACATAATTTCTTTCAAGTTGGGGATGATGTGACAACCCGCCCTTTCAGGTAAACACCATTTCCTCACTCTGTCTAATCCCAGCTAAACTCAAAACACCCGTCCGCATTATCTTCTTTCACGAATGGCGATTTTGTTTGTTTTATATATATTTAATAATAATAATAGCAATTATAATGAAAATAACAACACTTGGGATAATTTTAGAGCAAGTTGGACATTCTTGATAGTTGAGGGGTGCTTATGAAAATTAGGAGTCAAACAATTATATTTAAAGATTAACTACCCAACCCACAACCCATCGTCCCCCACACAAACGCTAAAGCACAATGTAAACGGCGGCTGAACATCGCACACCGCCATCTCCCCCTACTCTACGACACCTGTCGACTATGGAACAACCACCCAAGGCCACCGCAAACGGTAAGTGCACTCCGTAGCCTCTTATTAAAGTTCTGTTGTCTCGTTTTCGTCTCGGTTTCGTTTCCACCTCGACTTAATGTGTTGCAAGAATTAGTTTTGTTACATGAAAGTGTTGTAAGTACTGTGTGCATTAGACATGTAATAACAGATTTTATATGAACTAGTTATGCGCAGCAAATCGGAAAATATAAGAAACGGTGATTTTTATGTACGATCATATATATATATATATATATATATATATATATATATATATATATAACAGATTCGACAGTATACATATATGATCATATTTGTCAACATGTGTGAATTGTGATATAGAAAACTGTGATGTACATGCTTTATGATACTTGAATAGGACTATATGAGTTTTGTATGGAAGCTAGAATAGAAGAAGCATTTTGTTTGAAGTGTGATGACTGCTATGGCGAAATTTTATAAACAAGCTTGATCGGACGGGTTATACGTGAAGGAAACACTTGAACTACGAATGTTACGGACATTATCGTATGGGATATGATTATAGGTGTTATACGGTATGAATGTGAAACTGTTTCTTTACGGTTTATACGTGCGAGTATACGTAGTTCGTGTAGTGTGTTTATTTACGAAACATGTTCAAGACCGTGAGTTGGGACTAGGAGTAGGATTATGATTTTATGTGTGTATGCCGGTACGCGAGTAGGTGATGCCTGGTGTATAGCAAAATCTGTTAGATGTTGATGGGGTGCGGGATCGGATTTGCGGGTCAGATGTGACCGGGTTCGGGTTTGTGGGATCACATGAACTTATGTGCGTGTGTAATGTGTTTACATCGATGGGCATGGGGTGATTAACAAAACATATGTATAAACACAGTGTGCATGCATAGGTAGGGAATAATTTCATAGATACAAATATATTTAAGTCTAAGTTATTTAATAATAGTGTATGGTGGGCTTGAATATGTATCATTGTATGTGAGTTTTATGTGAACAGTATGTGGAATGTAAAACATGAGGCATGACTATGGTGTACAAATTGTTAGCATATGTGTAATAATGTGTGAACTACTCGGATACGAAAGTAATTTGTCATTGGTCACCACATTAGGGATTGGTTGATTATTGTGGAACAAGAAATACATGAATTGATTATGTGTAATATATGTGATTTATGTGCACGTGAAACTGATTGTGGTCGGTACCCATGATAGGACGTGTTTGATCAACTGTTAAACAAGTAACTAACCTTACCAAGCAAACCAAAGGTGAGTTCATTCCTCCTGAGCATGCGTCCCGGTGGGTGGGACAGTCAAATGGGTATCCCTGAGAGGGATAAGTCTTTTGGGTAAAACTAGAATGTTAGATAATACATTCCTTTCCCATCACTTTAAGTCCCATCATATACCGAATAGTTACATGAGAGGTAACGGGGTATTAGTTGATAGCGCTATTAGGCTTGGCAACCTCACACCGTACCTGAGAAGACGGGCGTGAACTAATGACCATAATCATGACCGATGCTTAGATAGGTGGCATTAGGGACGGGTAAAACAATCTGGTAGCCATCTTGTACGGTACTCGAGTTATTATCAACATTATTATCAATGAACTGAACTAAACACTTGGTAACTAACGTTTTCGTAAAACAATGAACTCACCAGTGTTGTCTGACATACGTGTTGCATGCTCGCAGGTCGTTAGATTTCTTGGATATGGACTTGCTGTCTATTTATGAGTTTAATATGATTAGTGGCTAGATCCTGGTACGTCACACGCCTAGCGGGGGTTTCCGCATGTGGTATTTTGGGGGTGTGACATCGAATCCTAGCCCGGTATATCACATTTCAATTTTTCACCATTGTGAATCTTACGCCTTTTTTACTCTCTGATCGAGGTTCTCGGCATTGAAAAATCTTCGTAAACAAAATCACATGTGTATATGTTGACATTTAAAAGATTTACAGTCAAAAAAATCAAGAGCAATGGTGATATATATGAGGATTAGACACCAAAAAATAAAAACTCAAAAAATAGCTACAATTTAAGGTATGTGTTTAGTGACGACAACAAATTCCTAATTGATGGAGAAAGGTCTGGTGGCAAGAAAAGCTGCTTCAAGGAGGTTGTCAAGTGTTTTCGATCGACGATTCCATTCTTGGGTAGTTGGTTTGGCCCTTCTTCCTGTAACTCGAATCCTAACCCGGTATATCCCTTTTTTTTACACCATTGTGAACCTTACGCCTTTTTTACTCTCTGATCGAGGTTCTCGACATTGAAAAATCTTCGTAAACTAAACCACACGTGTATATGTTGACATTTAAGAGACATACAATCAAGAAAATCAAGAGCAATGGTGATATATATGCGGATTAGACACCCAAAATAAAAACTCAAAAACTAGCTACAATTTAAGGTATGTGTTTAGTGACGGCATCAGATTCCTAATTGATGGAGAAAGGTCTGGTGGCAAGAAAAGCTGCTTCCAGGAGGTTGTCCAGTGTTTTCGCTCGACGATTCCATTCTTGGGTGCTTGGTTTGGCGCTTGTTCCTGTAACAAGAATCCTTGCCCGGTATATCCCATTTTAATTTTACAATATTGTGAACCTTACGCCTTTTTTACTCTCTGATCGAGGTTCTCGGCATTGAAAAATATTCGTAAACTAAATCACACGTGTATATGTTGACATTTAAGAGATATACAGTTAAGAAAATCAAGTGCAATGATGATATATATGCGGATTAGACACCAAAAAATCAAAACTCAAAAAATAGCTACAATTTTAGGTTTGTGTTTAGTGACGACATTAGATTCCTAATTGATAGAGAAAGGTCTGGTGGCAAGGAAAGCTGCTTCCAGGAGGTTGTCAAGTGTTTTCGCTCGACGATTCTATTCTTGGGTGGTTGGTTTGGCCCTTGTTCCTGTAACTCGTATCCTAGCCCGGTATATGCCATTTTAGTTTTACACCATTGTGAACCTTACGCCTTTTTTAATCTCTGATCGAGGTTCTCGACATTGAAAAATCTTTGTAAACTAAATCACACGTGTATATGTTGACATTTAAGAGATATACAATCAAGAAAATTAAGAGCAATGGTGATATATACGCCGATTCGACACCAAAAAATAAAAACTCAAAAAACAGATACAATTTAAGGTATGTGTTTAGTTACGGCATCAGAATCCAAATTGATGGAGAAAGGTCTGGTGGCAAGAAAAGCTGCTACCAGGAGGTTGTCTAGTGTTTTCGCTCGACGATTCCATTCTTGGGTGGTAGGTTTTGCCCTTGTTCCTGTAACTCGAATCCTAGACCGGTATATCCCATTTTAGTTTTACACAATTGAGAACCTTACGCCTTTTTTACTCTTTGTTCGAGGTTCTCGGCATTGAAAAATCATCGTAAACAAAATCACACGTGTATATGTTGACATTTAAGAGATATACAGTCAAGAAAATCAAGAGCAATGGTGATATATATGCGGATTAGACACCAAAAAATAAAAACTCAAAAAATAGCTAAAATTTAAGGTTTGTGTTTAATGACGGCATCAGATTCCTAATTAATGGAGAAATGTTTGCTGGCAGGAAAAGCTGCTTCCAGGAGGTTGTCAAGTGTTTTTGCTCGACGATTCCATTCTTGGGTGGTTGGTTTAGCCCTTGTTCTTGTAACTCGAATCCTAGCCCGGTATATCCCGTTTTAGTTTTACACCATTGAGAACCTTATGCCATTTTTACTCTCTGATCGAGGTTATCGGCATTGAAAAATATTCGTAAACTAAATAACACGTGTATATGTTGACATTTAAAAGATATACTGTCAAGAAAATCAAGAGCAATGGTGATATCTAGGCGGATTAGACACCAAAAAATAAAAACTCAAAAAAATAGCTACAATTTAAGGTTTGTGTTTAGTGACGACATTAGATTCCTAATTGATAGAGAAAGGTCTGGTGGCAAGAAAAACTGCTTCCAGGAGGTTGTCAAGTGTTTTCGCTCGACGATTCCGTTCTTGGGTGGTTGGTTTGGCCCTTGTTCCTGTAACTCGAATCCTAGCCCGGTATATCCCATTTTAGTTTTACACCATTGTGAACCTTACGCCTTTTTTAATCTCTGATCGAGGTTCTTGGCATTGAAAAATCTTAGTAAACTAAATCACACGTGTATATGTTGACATTTAAGAGATATACAACCAAGAAAATAAAAAACAATGGTGATATATATGCCGATTAGACACCAAAAAATAAAAAACTCAAAAAATAGCTACAATTTATGGTATGTGTTTAGTTACGGCATCAGAATCCTAATTGATAGAGAAAGGTCTGGTGGCAAGAAAAGCAGCTTCCAGGAGGTTGTCTAGTGTTTTCGCTCGACGATTCCATTCTTGGGTGGTAGGTTTTGCCCTTGTTCCTGTAACTCGAATCCAAGCCCGGTATATCCCATTTTAGTTTTTCACGATTGTGAACCTTACGCCTTTTTACTCTCTGATCGAGGTTCTTGGCATTGAAAAATCATCGTAAACAAAATCACACGTGTATATGTTGACATTTAAGATATATACAGTCTAGAAAATCAAGAGTAACGGTGATATATAAGCGGATTAAACACCAAAAAATAAAAACTCAAAAAATAGCTACAATTTAAGGTTTGTGTTTAATGACGGCATCAGATTCCTAATTAATGGAGAAAGGTTTGGTGGCAAGAAAAGTTGCGTCAAGGAGGTTGTCAAGGGTTTTCGCTCGACGATTCCATTCTTGGGTGGTTGGTTTAGCCCTTGTTCCTGTAACTCGAATCCTAGCCCGGTATATCCCGTTTTAGTTTTACACCATCGAGAACCTTACGCCTTTTTTACTCTCTGATCGAGGTTATCGGCATTGAAAAATATGTTGACATTTAAGAGATATACAGTCAAGAAAATCAAGAGCAATGGTGATATATATGCGGATTAGACACCAAAAAATAAAAACTCAAAAACTAGCTACAATTTAAGGTATGTGTTTAGTGACGGCATCAGATTCCTAATTGATGGAGAAAGGCCTGGTGGCAAGAAAAGCTGCTTCCAAGAGGTTGTCAAGTGTTTTCGCTCGACGATTCCATTATTGGGTGGTTGGTTTGGCCTTTGTTCCTGTAACTCGAATCCTAGCCCGGTATATCCCATTTTAGTTTTACACCATTGTGAACCTTACGCCTTTTTTACTCTCTGATCGAGTTCTCGGCATTGAAAAATATTCGTAAACTAAATCACACGTGTATATGTTGACATTTAAGAGATATACAGTCAAGAAAATCAAGAGCAATGGTAATATAAATGTGGACTAGACACCAAAAAATAAAAACTCAAAAAATAGCTACAATTTAAGGTATGTGTTTAGTGACGGCATCAGATTCCAAATTGATGGAGAAAGGTCTGGTAGCAAGAAAAGCTGCTTCAAGGAGGTTGTCTAGTATTTTCGCTCGACGATTCCATTCTTGGGTGGTTGGTTTTGCACTTGTTCCTGTAACTCGAATCCTAGCCCGGTATATCCCATTTTAGTTTTACACCATTGTGAACCTTACGCATTTTTTATTCTCTGATCGAGGTTCCCGGCATTGAAAAATCTTCGTAAACTAAATCATACGTGTATATGTTGACATTTAAGAGATATACAGTCAAGAAAATCAAGAGCAATGGTGATATATGTGCGGATTAAACAACAAAAAATAAAAACACAAAAAATAGCTACAATTTAAGGTATGTGTTTAGTGACGGCATCAGATTCCTAATTGATGGAGAAAGGTCTGGTGGCAAGAAAAGCAGCTTCCAGGAGGTTGTCAAGTGTTTTCGCTCGACGATTCCATTCTTGGGTGGTTGGTTTGGCCCTTGTTCCTGTAACTCGAATCCTAGCCCGGTATATCCCGTTTTAGTTTTACACCATTGTGAACCTTACGCCTTTTTTACTCTCTAATCGAGGTTCTCGGCATTGTAAAATCATCGTAAACAAAATCACACGTGTATATGTTGACATTTAAGAGATATACAATCAAGAAAATCAAGAGCAATGGGGATATATATGCGGATTAGACACCAAATTTTTTTTCAAAAAATAGCTATATTTTTAGGTATGTGTATAGTGACGACATCAGATTCCTAATTGATGAAGAAAGGTCTGGTGGCAAGAAAAGCTGCTTCTAGGGGGTTGTCAAGTGTTTTCGCTCGACGATTCCGTTCTTGGGTGGTTGGTTTGGCCCTTGTTCCTGTAACTCGAACCCTAGCCCGGTATATCCCTTATTAATTTTACACCATTGTGAACCTTACGCCTTTTTTACTCTCTAATCGAGGTTCTCGGCATTGTAAAATCTTCATAAACTAAATCACAAGTGTATATGTTGACATTTAAGCGATATGCAGTCAAGAATATCAAGAGAAATGGTGATATATATGCGGATTAGACACAAAAATAAAATAAAAAAAAGCTACATTTTAAGGTATGTGTATAGTGACGGCATCAGATTCCTAATTGATGGAGAAATGTCTGGTGGTAAGAAAAGCTGCTTCCAGGAGGTTCTCAAGTGTTTTCGCTCGACGATTCCATTCTTGGGTGGTCGGTTTGGCCCTTGTTCCTGTAACTCGAATCCTAGCCCGTTATATCCCATTTTAGTTTTACACCATTATGAATCTTACGCCGTTTTTACTCTGGGATCGAGGTTCTCGACATTGAATAATCTTCGTAAACTAAATCACACATGTATATGTTGACATTTAAGATATATACAGTCAAGAAAATTAAGAGTAATGGTGATATAAATGCGGATTAGACACCAAAAAATAAAAACACAAAAAATAGCTACAATTTAAGGCATTTGTTTAGTGACGGCATCAGATTCCTAATTGATGGAAAAAGTTTTGGTGGCAAGAAAAGCTGCTTCTAGGAGGTTGTCAAGTGTTTTCGCTCGACGATTCCATTTTTGGGTGATTGGTTTGGCCCTTGTTCAAGTAACTCGAATCCTAACCCGATATATCCCATTTTAGTTTTACACCATTGTGAACCTTACGCCTTTTTTACTCTCTGATCGAGGTTCTCGGCATTGAAAAATCTTCGTAAACTAAATCACACGTGTATATGTTGACATTTAAGAGATATACAGTCAAGAAAATCAAGAGCAATGGTGATATATATGCGGATTAGACACCAAAAAAAAAAAACTCAAAAAATAGCTACAATTTAAGGTATGTGTTTAGTGACGGCATCAGATTCCTAATTGATGAAGAAAGGTCTGGTGGCAAGAAAAGCTGCTTCCAGGAGGTTGTCAAGTGTTTTCGCTCGACGATTCAATTCTTGGGTGGTTGGTTTGTCCCTTGTTCCTGTAACTCGAATCCTAGCCCGGTATATCCCGTCTTAGTTTTACACCATTGTGACCTTACGCCTTTTTTACTCTCAGATCGAGGTTCACGACATTGAAAAATCTTCGTAAAAAATCACACGTGTATATGTTGACATTTAAGAGATATACAGTTAAGAAAATCAAGAGCAATGGTGATATATACGCCGATTAGACACCAAAAATAAAAACTCAAAAAACAGCTACAATTTAAGGTATGTGTTTAGTGACGGCATCAGATTCCTAATTGATGGAGAAAGGTCTGGTGGCAAGAAAAGTTGCTTCTAGGAGGTTGTCAAGTGTTTTCGCTCGACGATTCCATTCTTGGGTGGTTGGTTTGGTCCTTGTTCCTGTAACTCGAATCCTAGCCCGGTATATCCAATTTTAGTTTTACACCATTGTGAACCTTACGCCTTTTTTTCTCTCTGATCGAGGTTCACGACGTTGAAAAATCTTCGTAAAAAAATCACACGTGTATATATTGACATTTAAGAGATTTACAGTAAAAAAATCAAGAGCAATGGTGATATATATGCGGATTAGACACCAAAAAATAAAAGCTCAAAAATAGTTACAATTTAAGGTATGTGTTTAGTGACGGCATCAGATTCCTAATTAATGGAGAAAGGTCCGGTGGCAAGAAAAGCTGCTTCCAGGAGGTTGTCAGGTGTTTTCGCTCGAGGATTCAATTCTTGGGTGGTTGGTTTGGCCCTTGTTCATGTAACTCGAGTCCTAGCCCGGTATATCCAATTTTAGTTTTACACCGTTGTGAACCTTACGCCTTTTTTACTCTCTGATCGAGGTTCTCGGCATTGAAAAATATTCGTAAACTTAATCACACGTGTATATGTTGACATTTAAGAGATATACAGTCAAGAAAATCAAGAGCAATGGTGATATATATGCGGATTAGACACCAAAAAATAAAAACCCAAAAAATAGCTACAATTTAAGGTATGTGTTTAGTGACAACATTAGATTCCTAATTGAAGGAGAAAGGTCTTGTAGTAAGAAAAGCTGATTCCACGAGGTTATCAAGTGTTTTCGTTCGACGATTCCATTCTCGGGTGGTTGGTTTGGCCCTTGTTCCTGTAACTCGAATCATAGTCCGGTATATCCTATTTTAGTTTTACACCATTGTGAACCTTACTCCTTTTTTACTCTCTGATCGAGGTTCTCGGAATTGAAAAATCTTCGTAAACTAATTCACACGTATATATGTTGACATTTTAGAGATATACAATCAAGAAAATCAAGTGCAATGGTGATATATATGCCGATTAGACACCAAAAAATAAAAACTCAAAATATAGCTACAATTTAAGGTATGTGTTTAGTGACGGCATCAGATTTCTAATTGATGGAGAAAGGTCTGGTGGCAAGAAAAACTGCTTACAGGAGGTTGTCAAGCGTTTTTGCTAGACGATTCAATTCTTAGGTGGTTGGTTTGGCCCTAGTTCGTGTAACTCGAATCCTAGCCCGGTATATCCCATTTTAGTTTTACACCGTTTTGAACCTTACGCCTTTTTTACTCTCTGATCGAGGTTCTCGGCATTGCAAAATCTTCGTAAACTAAATTACACGTGTATATGTTGATATTTAAGAGATATAAATTCAAGAAAATCAAGAGCAATGGTGATATATATGCGGATTAGACACCAAAAATAAAAACTAAAAAAATAGCTACAATTTAAGGTATGTGTTTAGTGACGGCATCAGAATTCTAATTGATGGAGAAAGGTCTGGTGGCAATAAAAGCTGCTTCCAGGTGGTTGTCAAGTGTTTTCGCTCGACGATTCCATTCTTTGGTGGTTGGTTTGGCCCTTGTTCCTGTAACTCGAATCCTAGACCGGTATATCCCATTTTAGTTTTACACCATTGTGAACCTTACGCTTTTTTTATCCTCTGATCGAGGTTCTCGGCATTGAAAAATCTTCGTAAACTAAATCACACATGTTATGTTGACTTTTAAGAGATATACAGTCAAGAAAAGCAAGAGCAATGGTGATATATATGCGTATTAGACACCAAACACTAAAAACTCAAAAAACAGCTACAATTTAAGGTATGTGTTTAGTGACAACATCAGATTCCTAATTGATGGAGAAAGGTCTGGTGGCAAGAAAAGCTGCTTCCCGGAGGTTGACAAGTGTTTTCGCTCGACGATTCCATTCTTAGGTGGTTGGTTTGGCCCTTGTTCTTGTAACTCGAATCAAAGCCCGGTACATCCCATTTTAGTTTTACACCGTTGTGAAACCTTACGCCTTTTTTACTCTCTGATCGAGGTTCTCGGCATTGAAAAATCTTCGTAAACTAAATCACACGTGTATATGTTTACATTTAAGAGATATACAATCAAGAAAATCACGAGCAATGATGATATATATGTGGATTGGACACCAAAAAATAAAAACTCAAAAAATAGCTACAATTTAAGGTATGTGTTTAGTGAGGGCTTCAGATTCCTAATTAAGGGAGAAAGGTCTGGTGGGAAGTAAAGCTGCTTCCAGGAGGTTGCCAAGTGTTTTCGCTCGACGATTCCATTCTTGGGTGGTTGGTTTGGCCCTTGTTCCTGTAACTCGAATCCTAGCCCGGTATATCCCATTTTAGTTTTACACCATTGTGAAACTTCAGCCTTTTTTACTCTCTGATCGAGTTTCTCGGCATTGCAAAATCTTCGTAAACTAAATCATACGTGTAAATGTTGACATTTAAGAGGTATACAGTCAAGAAAATCAAGAGCAATGGTGATATATATGCGGATTCGACACAAAAAAAACTCAAAAATAGCTATAATTTAAGGTTTATGTTTTGTGACAGCATCTGATTCCTAATTAATCGAGAAAGGTCTGGTGGCAATAAAAGCTGCTTCCACGAGGTTATCAAGTGTTTTCGCTCGACGATTCCATTCTTGGGTGGTTGGTTTGGCCCTTGTTCCTGTAACTCAAATCCTAGCCCGGTATATCCCATTTTAGTTTTACACCATTTTGAACCTTACACCCTTTTTACTCTCAGATCGAGGTTCTCGGAATTGAAAAATTTTCGTAAACTAAATCACACGTGTATATGTTGACATTTGACCGATATACATTCAAGAAAATCAAGAGTAATGGTGATATATATGCGGATTAGACATCAAAAAGTAAAAACTCAAAAAATAGCTACAATTTAAGGTATGTGTTTAGTGACGACATCAGATTCCTAATTGATGGAGGAAGGTCTGGTGGCAAGAAAAGCTGCTTCCAGGCGTTTGTCAAGTGTTTTCGCTCGACGATTCCATTCTTGGGTGGTTGGTTTGGCCCTTGTTCCTGTAACTCGAATCCTAGACCGGTATATCCCATTTTAGTTTTACACCATTGTGAACCTTACGCCTTTTTTACTCTCTGATCGAGGTTCTCGGCATTGAAAAATCTTCGTAAACTAAATCACACGTGTATATGTTGACATTTAAGAGATATACAGTCAAGAAAATCAAGAGCAATGGTGATATATATGCGGATTAGACACCAAACAATAAAAACTCAAAAAATAGCTACAATTTAAGGTATGTGTTTAGTGACAAAATCAGATTCCTAATTGATGGAGAAAGGTCTGGTGGCAAGAAAAGCTGCTTCCTGGAGGTTGACAAGTGTTTTCGCTCGACGATTCCATTCTTAGGTGGTTGGTTTGGCCCTTGTTCCTGTAACTCGAATCATAGCCCGGTACATCCCATTTTAGTTTTATACCGTTGTGAAACCTTAAGCATTTTTTACTCTCTGATCGAGGTTCTCGGCATTGAAAAATCTTCGTAAACTAAATCACACGTGTATATGTTGACATTTAAGAGATATACAATTAAGAAAATCAAGAGCAATGGTGATATATATGTGGATTAGACACCAAAAAATAAAAACTCAAAAAATAGCTACAATTTAAGGTATGTGTTTAGTGACGGCATCATATTCCTAATTAAGGGAGAAAGGTCTGGTCGGAAGTAAAGCTGCTTCCAGGAGGTTGTCAAGTGTTTTCGCTCGACGATTCCATTCTTGGGTGGTTGGTTTAGCCCTTGTTCCTGTAACTCGAATCCTAGCCCGGTATATCACATTTTAGTTTTACACCATTGTGAACCTTACGCCCTTTTTACTCTCAGATCGAGGTTCTCGGCATTAAAAAATTTCCGTAAACTAAATCATATGTGTAAATGTTGACATTTAAGAGGTATACAGTCAAGAAAATCAAGAGCAATGGTGATATATATGCGGATTCGACACCAAAAAAAAAAAAAATCAAAAATAGCTATAATTTAAGGTTTGTGTTTTGTGACAGCATCCGATTCCTAATTAATCGAGAAAGGTCTGGTGGCAAGAAAAGCTGCTTCCACGAGGTTATCAAGTGTTTTCGCTCGATGATTCCATTCTTAGGTGGTTGGTTTGGCCCTTGTTCCTGTAACTCGAATCCTAGCCCGGTATATCCCATTTTAGTTTTACACCATTGTGAACCTTACGCCCTTTTTACTCTCAGATCGAGGTTCTCGGCATTAAAAAAATTCCGTAAACTAAATCACACGTGTATATGTTGACAACAAACTATTTTCTCATTAAGATTTCAAAACACTTAAGTTTGTTTTAATCAAAATGATTTTTTCGGAAAATTAGTTTCGTTGATTTTCACAAACCACTTGTAGGTTAGGGGTTTCATCACATTGTTTTTCAACCAATTTGTATTAAAGTTAAATCAAGTTCAACTTAATGACCTTGATAAACCACTTGTAGGCAAAAACATCACAACTGTGAATTTCTTCAAGAAAGATGCCGATTCCTACTCTACACTTACCAACCTGGGAGTTCCGGCAAGTCAGGATTTTTACATATGAAATACAGACACCCAAGACTGACTATCTTTGGGTGTGACCTTTTCAGTTTCACTCGGGGTTTCAACATTTCTTTTTTCTTCATAAAATTTTTTTACCCCTTTTACTTTCCCATCAACCATTTTCCCAAAAATATGCTTTACTTTACCATTAAAAGCTTTTTCGACATCAAATTCTTTCTTTTCAGAATAGAATTGATTCGAGATTTCCACTTTACCAACTTTTGATTTTAAGTTTTCAGCCCGCAATGGTGGAAAGTTCACATCATCCATTGACGGAACTGAATTATCACTTTTAATCTCAACTTGTGGCTCCTCTGACTTTGACGAGTCAGATTCATCGCCAGATTTCACATCAGATTTCTTAGCAACCCATGATTGGTTGTTAAGATTCACCCTTCTTTTGTAAAATCTTTTCGAACATTCACCAACTTCATATGTTGAGTTTTTAAAAACTTTGAATTTTTCAGTTGGTGGTTCAGTTTTATCAACAATTTTTTCTTTGAGTTTAGAAACAACTTCATGTTTTGTGTTGGTTGCCTTTGGACAATTCCAGGCGATGTGACCAACTTCTTGACATCGGTAATAGGTTCTTGTCTCTTTTCTCTGATAAACTCCATTCTTCTCAAACTTTTGTTTTTCTGCAAAGAACTCTTTGTTTGATTGCTTCCAGAATGAGCTCTTTTCTTCTTCCTCCGAACTTGCTCCTGAAACAAATACAGTTTTTGGTTTATAAGTTTTCTCATTTTTATGATTATTCGGTGGAATAAAACCTAACCCTTTCTTTTTGAAATTACTGTTATGGTTTTGGTTTCTTTTGAAAACCAGAACTGTAACCTTTTTTCTTGTTCAATCTCTGTTGAACTCTTGAAGTGTATTTATTAGGTTTTTCAGTAAGATTTACATCTTTTATTTCAGAAATATTAATTTCTGTTAATTAGAAAACCTTTTTAATCTTTTCAATTTGAACACTTCTTATTGGAAATTCATCATCAGAATATAATTTGTCTGAATCAATCAAAGTATATGCCACTTTGATTGGTTTGTCATTCAAGTTAGATTTTGATAACATAAATTCTTTATTATAAACCCTTTTAACCGACGATTTCGGACTGTCAACTGATGAACTCAAACTCCCGGATTCGGACTTTGACTCTGACTCCTCATCTTTATCCAACACCTGATCGACCACCTTTTTTATTAACTCAGACTCATGATCAGTGTCAGATGATGTGAACGTAACGTCAATATTTTCTGGTAACTCATCAGTTGTTTCGGACTTTAACTTTATATTGACTGCCTTTTTGACTTGTTCTTCATTTGGTTTTCTGGGAGAATAACCTTCCCAGATTGGAGGCGGACACTTGTTATAGTTTGCACTTTGTTTCTTATCAGTATCCTTCTCTTCCGACTTCTTGTCCTGAAAGGCTTCAAAACCTGCAACAGTTGGATAAATTCTATCAATCAAATAATCAGAACTTGAATAACTTTGTAACAATCGTCTGATTCTTTCATTTTCTATCTTTTCTGTCTCCAACTCTTGCTTCAACTTTGCACACTCTTCAATATAGTGATTGATAGCCTTCTGTTTAGACATCATCACTGCATTCATCATGGTTAACGCATCTTCTCTTTCTGAATTTGTCTTTTGCAGACTATTCACCGTTCTGTTCAAAACATCATATGATTCTTTCACATAATTGACATCAAACAATAATTTTTCCTTTATCTTGTCAAGCTCACTATACTTCTCATCCTTTTCTTCACATTGTTTGCATGGTTCCAAACATTTTAACCAAGGTTTCGTGATCTCAACAATTTTTTCAACTTCAATAATCTTTTCAACTTCGACTATCTTCTCAGCAACTTTAACTTCTTCACTCTGTTCATGCTTCTCTTCCTGAGCAATGTTCTTACATTTTACCTTTTTCTGTTCTTTTGCTGCTCGCTTCTTCTTTAGCTTCTCCAATCTATCTGCAAAATAAAATTTAAAACTTTAAGGAGATAATAGATTTTTTCCAATGTTTATTTGTGTTTCTTCATCATCATCACTGCTATCAGATGACGATTGATCAAACACTTAGCTCTTTTCTGAACTATCCTCTGAAGACACAAACTCTCCTTCTTGGCTTTTCTCACTGTTATTAAACACACTCATCCATTCTTTCATCAAATCTGGTTCTTGGACTATTTGTGCAATGAATGCTCCTAATTTTGAATCAGGTGGAACATATTTGTCCCAGCTAAAACCTTCTGCCACTTTTTCATCATCTTGATCTATTATACCATAATAAGCTTTCTTTGTTGACTCTTCAATCGCCTTCTTAGCATGTGCAGTTTTTGGTTCTTGTTGTTGATACGGTTGTTGAGCAACTTGTTGATATATGGTTTTCCGATAATAATCATTATTTCCGAACGGATTCTGTGATCCTCCTGCTTCTCGATTGGTACATTCCCTCTTGAACTGTCCTTTTTCCCTGTATCGAAAATAAGTAACTTTAGATTTATCAAAACCTATAGTAGAAACATTTGCATCCCAGAAATCATCTCTTCCAGTAATCATCTTAAACTTCTCAACTCTCCTCAAAACACTCGCTAAACACCACTTAATATCCATAAGCTCCATCTCTTCAGCATTGATCTGATCGTAATCCTCTTTTGTCAGCATAGGATTTCCGATCCTTCCTACAACCAAACCCTTATATGACCCTAACACTGTAGCTAGTAATGCCATATGACCTTTAGTTGACCATTCTGAAGATGCAACGCGATATTGCAGTGTAACACATGACCATTACTGCTGTTTGAGCTTTGAAACTGATGACTTGAGGTTGAAACATTCGGATTAACACTTGAGTATGAAGAAAAAACACTGTTGCTGCTTGGACTTTGATTAACTGATCCGGATGAATTTTCTGCGCTGAAAGCAGTTTGAACCTTTGGACTTGCTTCAACATCCTGAACACTCCCTTTGTAATACATCTTGATGTCTTGTTGACCACTTGGATTGTTCATTCTAGCAATCTTTTGCTGTTCAAGGTCTTTTCCTTCAATTTTTTCAATAAACTGAGAAATTGTCAATTTGTCATATTCTCCAGTGTTCTTTAAGATCATCAGATATGTACTCCATTCTTTCTGAGGTAAAGCATCAGCTAATTTATCAACCCACTCTTCTCGATCTTTGTTGATATCCAAAAGAGACATTGATCTCACTAAATGACAATATCTTTCGATCAGTTTCTTTGAAGTTTCACCCGGCAAACTCGTAAACAAATCAAATTCTTTCTTTAACAATGATTTCTTACTCCTGATCATCTTCTCACTTCCCTCAAACTTAACTCAAAGTGCTTCCCAAATCGAACGTGAAGTATTATCATGTTGAAGTAATATGAAGATGTCTTCTTTCACAGCTTGCTGGAGTAGACTAATCATCATCTTTTCTGCTTTGTACGTATCTCGTTCTTTCTCCGACAACTCAGAAATAGTTTTAATAACACCCACATCTGTATGAGGTTTAACATACTTCTTTTCAATACATTCCCATGACCTCAAATGATTAGCTTGAACCCAGTTTTCGAATCGGTCTTTCCAACCATAATATTCTTCAATACCCATTAGATTCGGAGGTTTTTGCAAAGTTCCTGTTTCATTTTCCAGGTTCATGCTCTAAGCAATGGTAGTAGGAGTACTCGGGGCAGTAGCAAATGTGTTATAGAATTCCTCTTCCATGTTTTGGTATCGAAGGATTTCTCAAACAAGCTTTCAAACGAACTGGTTCACCTTGTAAAACACCTGGATAATACAAAAACAAATGATCAGTTTAAACTAGCTTAATATGTGAACGTGTGTGATGGGTTGAATCGATCTAGGACTCGTGTCGAAGATTCGCGGACACTGTTTTCAATCACAAGGGCCGACAACAATCAATCAAAGTTCATTGGGCCGATATTGTATATATTTTGTAATCCATTTCATGACTAATTGTTGTTTCTTGATTGGACCGATAACTTTGATAGTCATCAATTTCTCATTGGACCTCTTTATAAACCAATCACATGGGCCTTCACATGAGCTTTCAACAACTTTTATTGGACCGATTGTTAAATGGACAGCTATGATGTTTAACTCAAATATGATTAGACCTCAAAGTCAAACTGGCCGACAACTTCAATGTTCCTCAAAGAATTCTATTGGACCTCCAAATTGGACAATGATTCTTAGTGGACCGATGGTTGTGACTCTTGATTAATGAGGTCATTACTTGCAATAGTCACATGCAATTAGCTCGTGGATATAACAAGTGGCCGACAAACTTAATGCACAACTGAAGTTATCATATGCTTGAACCTAGTAACTGACATTTTCACATGAACATCTTAATGCTTTGGACCGATCAAATTTTGTAGACCCTTTCACGTGATAAGTTGAAAACAATTTAAACCACACTATCTATTTCATATGCACATGATTGGACCGCTTATTCATTGATCACATGAGCTGCTGAGACATGGTAACAGACACGTTCAAACGAAATGACAGTGCAATTCGTACGAAATGATGACCTGGGAGCACTTCAAACGAAATGAAACACTAGCTGACTAATCCGCACGAAATGAACTCTAATTTCACATGAAATGGATTCTAATATCGTGCGAAATGAATAACTTTGGTACGAAATGACTTCAATTCGTACGAAATGGAGTCAAATCATTCCATTCCGTGCCAAATGGAGGTAACAATTCATACGAAATAGTGATGATGTCATACTATCGAACAGATTTTGATAAAATTGAACAATTTTTAAGCCGATTTTAGATCTGATTCTTTCAAGGCTTTGTTAAAACAGTGTTTTGCATATAATGTGAGAAAATCAAGCCATTTTAACCGTGAAATCTTGTTAATTTTGACAAAGAAGGTGTAGAAGTCAGAATTTTGATGAAATCAAGCTGAATTCAGTAAGAACTCTTCCTCCTGAGCTCTGATACCACTTGTTGGATCGTTGTGCGACCTTAACGAGTCGTTCAGAAGAGTTTTTGATCAAAACGAGAGGCGGAAACAGACGTTTTGATGATGAATCAGCTTGTAATGCACTTAGAATCACTTAAACTGTCTCTTGTATTGATATGAAGCTTTACACGACCTGGAGACACTTCGGCAGAGCTTCGCTACCGGAATCCAAAGTTACAAATGAAATCTCAAGCCACCTATTTATAGGATTTTCCATTTCGCACGAAATGGACTTTTCATTTCGCACGAAATGGACTTTTCATTTCGCACGAAATGTCATTTCGCACGAAATGGACTTTTCTTTTCGCACGAAATGTCATTTCGTGTGAAATGTCCATTTCATGATTGTTTTCCGTTTTTCTCAACCTACGTGACTTGATCTAACAATTCTATTACAAGAATCGATACAAGACGAAGTCGACAGACATATGCACCAACAAACATATATGCCCAAAAAGTATTTGAAAACAATTTAAGTCCCGTAAGGGCATTTTGGTAATTTTAATGCTTATAAAAGAGATTTTATAATAAACTGAAGTTCTGGTCTTTTTAAATCAGTAAAAATATTTAATTTATCTCATTACATCAGTAAGATATTACATATACGTGAGTTTTACCATTTATGGCCAAACTATGCCCCGAAAAGGCATTTTGGTCATTTCACATATGCTTTTAAGGACATTTTTGGAAACCTGACTTTATAACTTATACCTACTGTAATAATATTGAAATTTGTTTAAAAATTCATTGGGTAATAAGTCTTAGATGTTAAGTATGGTTTTAAACCATACTATGCACCTAAATAGTGTAAAACTCGCTAATTGACGATAATCAAGATGTTTATGAAATTCTGAGATTTTGATAAGTTTTGAATGCTCAAAATAATTTATTTAAGAGTAAATTACAAGTTTTGTCCTTTATGTTTGTCCCAAATTTCAGGCGCTGTCCTTTACCTTTAAAATTGATGAGTTTTGTCCTTAATGTTTCAGAATCTTGCACGTTATGTCCTTTAGGGCAAACCCAGTTAGATTTTTTTTGTTAAAACTGGTCATCCAAGGGTATTTTAGTCTTTTTACCCCATTTATTTAATGGTATTTAAAAAAATAAAACAAAATAATTTAAAATATTATTATTATTTTAACTATATATATATATAACCTCCATCACCACCACCCTTCACCGCCACCAGCACCCTCCACCGCCACCAGCACTGCTACTTGCATCAAAAACCCCCAAATATCAAAAACCTAAATTCCAAATCAAAAACCCTCAAAAGTCCCCAAAACCAAAAATATAAAAAACCCCCAACAAGCATTGAAGATCAAGATAAACCTGCAACAAAAACCCCCAAAAAAATTCCGGCCTCGCCATTAACCCTTCTCCCCCATTTTCTTATGAAACCCTAGCCAGATAGAACATCAGCCGCACATCCCATTTTTCCTTCTTTCCCTCCTCCTCTCTAAACCCCGGTCATTGACGCCGCACTTCCGCCCGGCTGCTGGCAACGATCTCTCCGACGAGAACACCCACAACACACCACCACCTCCTTCCTCTCTCACCACACACACACCAATTTATGCCGCACCACTTGCTCGTTTCCCTCTCCGGCGACGAGATCAGAGGGAACAGAGAGAGAAAGTGAGAGAGAAGACGGAGAAGGGTAGTGCCGTCTGCAGCGGCGGAGGAGCACGGCGGCGGCGGTGATTGTGGCGGTGATGATGATAAACTGATGATGATGACGGAGAACCGACGGTGGTGGTGTGTCTCCGACGAGCTCCGGTTAGTGAGCCGGGTGTGTTATTTTTATTTCTTTTACTCAGATCCGTTAGATTTGTGCACTCAAAGTCCACGTTTCATGTTTTTTTTTTGTCTGATGATGTTGATGACAGTGAAGACTCTGGCGGTGTAAAATCATGATGGTGGTGATGATTGTGGCAGTGATGTTGGTGAGTGGACTCGGGTCATGTGGAGGTGGAGTTGAAGGGGATGGCGGCGGTTGTGGTGGGGAGTGGTGACAGTGGCTGTGAAGGTGGAGGTGAAGGGTATGGCGGCGGTGGTGGTGCATCTCCTCCGCAGATGGAGAGAGAAGAGAGAGAGAAGAGAGCGAGAGAGAGTGAGGGAGGAAGAGAGAGAGTGCAAAGGTTTTAATTTAATATCTTTTCTATTTTTACAAAATAGTCCCAATCTATATATTAGTTACACAATAGCCCCTTAAATGGTGAAATTATAATAGTACCCTCATGTGCCTTGCACATGATCAGTTTTAACCAAAAAATCTAGCTGGGTTTGCCCTAAAGGACATAACGTGCAAGATTCTGAAACATTAAGGACAAAACTCATCAATTTTAAAGGTAAAGGACAGCGCCTGAAATTTGGAACAAACATAAAGGACAAAACTTGTAATTTACTCTTTATTTAATATATAAAATCAGTTGAAAAAGGTTTGGCATTCAAATCAGTTGTTAATCTCATTTTATGCCTAAAAAGGGCATTATCATCATTAACCGATTTACACAAGAACTCAATGTTTTAAACAGATAATAATCTGGCCAAAAATCTTAAAATTCCTTAAAAATAATATCTTAACAGTAGGTAATGAGTTTTGGTTCAAAATCCAAGTTTAAACATGTATTATGCATGATATCGCAAATTAATTAATAAAAAGCTTCTAATTACCATATCACGCATAACTCCTATTTGCGACCAAGAACTAATGTCAAATTTTCGAGACAAGTTTAAATATCAGTAGCAAAGGTTTTTGTCCTCTCACATTTCTAAAAATCTCATTTTTTGTGTCAAATGGGCATTTATGGCATTTATAAGCATATTAACGATCAAGAGCATATAATTCAAACCACTAAGAACCATGCACTATAACTCCAGAGGGTTATACTACTGAGTAATGTGGTCCTAATGGAAGCTTAAAACATGGGGGAATTAAGCTTGAACCGGTCAGAACTAAAAGTCAAAGCAAAAGTCAAGTTTTTGCGTCTTTCGGTTATAAACTGACCTTAGACTGATAATTGGCGGGTTAGGACTGATAAAACATGTTCTAATATTAATTACCAAGTCATTAGAATGTTAAAATATAATTTAGAACCTCGGTTTTATAAATTTAATTCATTTTTAAACTTTCTGTCCAGTTTGACTTTTTTGTCAAACTAGTTTGATCCGACAATTAACTAGTCAAACGAAATAATTAGGAGGTGCCCTTTTAAGGGTTAATCACCTACTTTAATATGGTTCCATAACCACTTTCATTTTGGTCAGTGGCTGGACCATTTGTGATTAAACTGAAAGTCAAAGCTAAGTTACGATAGTTTTACACCATTGTGAACCTTACGCCTTTTCTACTCTCTGATCGAGGATCTCGGCATTGAAAAATCTTCGTAAAGTAAATCACATGTGTATATGTTGACATTTAAGAGATATACTGTCACACCCCAACCGATGGCGGAATCATCGGGGCGTGGCACTGAGCGAAACAGATTGTCCAGAAGTTTCCATAACAACTATCATTACCATTTAATTAAAGCAATACGTCCCATACCGTATCATAAATAGTCAAACAAGTTATTACAGACAACATCAAAACAAATAAACTGTTCCGACAACTCATATTTTAAATAAGCAGCAATTGTTTATCTGCTTCTAGAGACCCCTAATGAGTTATCTACAGACAACTATTTGTTGGGCTCTAAAGCTTTATTCTAGCTTCCATTCCCTACCACATGTGCATCCTAAGCACCTGTCACATACGTTAAAATAATGTCAATACATAAAATGTAAAGGTGAGCATACAAGTTTGATACTAGCATATAGAGTTCGAATTCGTTTACGCATAACCAGCACATACACATAGTGAAATGAAGCACGTTAGTTATCGACATAGATCCATCGATACCAATGACTGCGGGTTGACTGCCCGAGGCAGTTCGCAATACATGATTACCACCGTAATCCATGCAAGTAAAAGATCCTTAACAACCCCCGTGTGAACGGGTGCTGAGTCCAAACTATAGTACTATCGTTGCTAAAGCAGGTAGACAGCATTCCATGTGTAAACATAACAAACAAGCATTCATAAGCCACGTATAACATGCATTAATGGTTAAGCGTTAAAATACCTTGAGTAGTGTGTTAGTTGTAGTTTGAATAGTTGTAACGTATGTAACACCCAAAAGTGCTAAAAGCAAAAAGGGTTCGAGTATACTCACAGCGATTGTGGATTGAAGGGAGCGCTTTACAGCGAGTACGGTTAGCCTGAATAGTTTCGATAACGTAAGGATAAGTGGCACGTAAAACAGTACATGTGAGGGTGGGTAGGATGACTGATCGTGCGGATCAGTTATCCGTGAGTAGAAGTCATCCGTGCGCATGACCTATCCGTGTGGATGGTGATGCGTGCGGATGGTGATCCATCCGGATAAGTTATCCGTGCGTGCGACTGTCCGTGCGGGTGGTAACCCGTGCGGACTAGTTGTGCGTGCGGGTGACTTATCCGTACGGACAAGTTGTTTGTGTGGATAAACGTTCAAGTGGATTGTTTCTTCCTACGATGTGTTTGTGTATGATGGCTTGTGCTTTGGAGTTTTCGTTGTAGCATTTAGAAAACACATAAGCGTTTCTACCTTTCAAGCCGGTCGCGCGGACGACAGTCCGTGCGTATGGTAGTCCTTGCGGGCAGCCTGTGCGCGCGGGCAGAGACAATCCGTCCGGATAGCCTGTCCGTGCGTACGGCTTGGCCGTGCGGATGAAGATTGTTCGATTTTCATTTTAAGGCCTTAGTATCTCATGATCTGAAGAGTAATCCATCCAGAGGTCGTCCGTCCGGATTGTTCATTCGTCGATACCCAAACCTTGTTTGGAAAGTGGGTCCCAAGGGTAGCTCGTCCGGGTGACAACTCGTCAGGATGTCCTGTGCGTGCGGACAGCTCGTCCGTGCGGACAGCTAGTCCGTGCGGACAACTGTCTGGTTGTTCCGTTCGTCTACACTTGGTTTCTGTTGTCGTTTATCGAGACGTTCTGATTACGTGGCAACCACTTGGAGTTATGTTCTCACCCGCGTGACTAGACCGGTCAGGAACCACCCTAACTCGGCCTGTCGACGACTCAGAACAGTCATCCCAGTTATCCCCGAAATCAGTTGTCTGTGGGTCGGGTTCCAGATCTAGAACTAGTGAATCACTATCAACGAGTAGAACACTAGAACCGATCTGATTCGTACCGGTTTTAAGGGTAAAAGAAGGAGAGAACTTAGGTTTATTTCTTTCAACTCTTTTATCCTTAGAAAAGTTTAGATCTAGGCGAGATTATTGTGAAATCTTATGGAAATCGTTTAGATCTGAGATATTCTTGGTGGAATGAGACCAAGCTTGAAGTTCTTATGAACTTCATGATGACGTCACCCGAGAATACCTCAAATCCGGATGATTTCATGGTTAAAAGTGAAGATTCGAAATATGGAAATGTGTAGAATTGTGTAGTGATCAAAGATGTACAAGAATTAGTGCAAGTTCTTACCTGGATTGAGAGAAATCTGAGAAAAGGTGAAGAATGCGTGCGGTTCGGACGTCACTTGCCAAAAGTGGAAAAAGTGGAGAGTGACCCGTGTATTTATAGGATGCCAAAAAGGGAAAGGGTGAGCCGTGCACATGGCACGCACCCGGGTAGGCTATCCGCGCGGACTGGTCATCCGTGCGGATTGGCAATCCGTGCGGATTGGCCATCCGTGCGGATGCCGCCTGCTTTGGTGTGTTCGGTGCGATGTTGATTCGGTTTCGATTTGCGGGCGATTCGATAGGGTTTCCTAGTCAAATTACTTTCAGTCCCAACTACTTCTTATGTGGTTCGACTCGGGATTCGGGTTCGGGTTCGTTTATATTCGAGTTAGACTTCGAGTTCGATTGAGTTCGCTTGATTATTACAACATAACATAAAATAAATATGCACAGGTAACACGTAAGGCACACGCACACGTATAAACAACAAGTAAAATACATAGCTCGAATTACGATTTGATGTCAATTTGATTAGCATAGCTTGATTAACTTTATCGCATTGTTACTTCCTGTCGTTCCCAGTCGTAGGTCGGTTAAAATACGGTTAGCATGATTCGATTATTGCAATGTACGACATTTACTCCACATAATCTAAATATAACAGAAACAATTCTGCGAGTCACGTCGCGCGAAATCGGTCGTTGACTTTGACCTTGACTCTGACTTTCACTCGTGAAAACACGGGGTGTTACATATACAGTCAAGAAAATCAAGAGAAATGGTGATATATATGCGGATTAGACACCAAAAAATAACAAATCAAAAATTAGCTACAATTTAAGGTATGTGTTTAGTGGCGGCATCAGATTCCTAATTGATGGAGAAAGGTCTGGTGGCAAGAAAAGCTTCTTCCAGGAGGTTGTCAAGTGTTTTCGCTCGACGATTCCATTCTTGGGTGGTTGGTTTGGCCCTTGTTCTTGTAACTCGAATCGTAGCCCGGTATATCCCATTTTAATTTTACACCATTGTGAACCTTACGCCATTTTTACTCTCTGATCGAGGTTCTCGGCAATGAAAAATCTTCGTAAACAAAATCACACGTGTATATGTTGACATTTAAGAGATATACAGTCAAGAAAATCAAGAGCAATGGTGATATATATGCGGATTCGACACCTAAAAATAAAAACTCAAAAAATAGCTACAATTTAAGGTATGTGTATAGTGACGACATCAGATTCCTAATTGACGGAGAAAGCTCTGGTGGCAAGAAAAACTGCTTCCAGGAGGTTGTCAAGTGTTTTCGCTCGACGATTCTATTATTCGGTGGTTGGTTTGGCCCTTGTTCCTGTAACTCGAATCCTAGCCCGGTATATCCCATTTTAGTTTTACACCATTGTGAACCTTACTCCTGTTTTACTCTCTGATCAAGGTTCTAGGCATTGAAAAATCTTCGTAAACTAAATCACACGTGTATATGTTGACATTTAAGAGATATACAGTCAAGAAAATCAATAGCAATGGTGATATATATGCGGATTAGACACCAAAAAATAAAAACTCAAAAAATAGCTACAATTTAAGGTATGTGTTTAGAAACGGCATCAGATTTCTAATTGATGGAGAAACATCTGGTGGCAAGAAAAGCTGCTTTCAGGAGGTTGTCAAGTGTTTTCGCTCGACGATTCCATTCTTGGGTGGTTAGTTTCGCACTTGTTCCTGTAACTTGAATCCTAGCCCGGTATATCCCATTTTAGTTTTACACCATTGTGAACCATACGCCTTTTTTACTCTCTGATCGAGGTTCTCGGCATTGAAAAATCTTCGTAAACTAAATCACACGTGTATATGTTGACATTTAGGAGATATACAGTCAAGAAAATCAAGAGCAATGGTGATATATATGCGGATTAGACACCAAAAAATAAAAACTCAAAAAATAGCTGCAATTTAAGGTATGTGTTTAGTGACGGCATCAGATTCCTAATTTATGGAGAAAGGTCTGGTGGCAAGAAAAACTGCTTCCAGGAGGTTGTCAAGTGTTTTCGCTTGACAATTCCATTCTTAGGTGCTTGGTTTGGCCCTTGTTCCTGTAACTCGAATACTAGCCCGGTATATCCCATTTTAGTTTTACACCATTGTGAACCTGACGCCTTTTTGACTCTCTGATCGAGGTTCTCGGCATTGAAAAATCTTCGTAAACCAAATCACACGTGTATATGTTGACATTTAAGAGATATACAGTCAAGAAAATAAAGAGTAATGGTAATATATATGCGGATTAGACACCAAAAAATAAAAACTCAAAAAATAGCTACAATTTAAGGTATGTGTTTAGTGACGGCATCTGAGGTTTTGTGAAAACAGTTTACAAAAAGAGGAATTACTCTCAAAAAGGTTTACAAAAAGGGGGATAACTCACATTGCTAATTTATGTATTTCCTTCTGACTTCCTGGTTATAATCTATTAAATTAAAGAACACACACACGTTAGTATAATAACCCAAATTCACATTAGCTATACCCTCCCCGAGACAGAACTCCAACGACTGAGTAAGGCAGAGCCTTGACATGCGTTACGGAGCACTAGATCAATCGTGCAGCGTAACTAATACGTAACCGGGGTTATGATACTTATATCGAGGCAGAGCTTCGCTAATTTGTGGGTATAATGCCCGGGAATTATTTCTAATATTCAGAATTTGAGAGAGATTCGAAAGTTGTGAACGATTTCAACTGAAGCCGATCTCCTCTATTTATAGGGCTGATCAGCGGGTTTCTCGCGCCCCGTGAGAGATGAAGATAGGGCCTTCGCGGCCCGCGAGAGCTTGTAGATTAGGCCCTAGGGTTGCTGAATCAACGGCTAGCTTCGACACGATAGGGACACGTGGTGGCCTAGGGTTGCGCCTGATGTCAAAGGGGTTGCGGCCCGCGACAGACCTCTATGCCTGTGTCGCGCCCCACGAGCGCATTAAAATATTGTTGTTATTTGATTTTTGTAAAAATTAAGGTATTTGGGGCCCACTTATCGTATACGGGGTGTATTTTAAGGCGTATAGGGGTGTTATAAGTATTTTAGGAGTGTTGTTATATCTTGTACATGTTGCTTTAAAATGTGTACATAATCTAAAATTAACAAAAGGGTAAAAATCCTAGTTCTTTTAATAAGGTAGTATAGAAGTAAAGATTATTTATATTTATACATACTATTAAATCATGAAAATCCCAAAGGTTGCATGTTTAACCTTTAATTTAATCAATTAATTCATTTAATTATTATAAAACTTTTATTTAATTCCTTAATTTAATTCAATTAATGGAAGATATAAGTGAGCATGTATTCTATGGATGAAATGTCTAGATTGCCCTCAAAGTGTCTTAAAAATTTGGACAATGTCCAAGTTTCTCCCCTCTAAAATGGCTTGCTTCATTTGTACATGGTGATACAAGATTTGTACCTAGGCAAAATTAGAAAAAAAGGTAGAAAACCCGGTTCTCTTAATATAGTATTATAAATATAGATATAGATATAGATTATAGATAATGGAACTGATATCCATTTAAAGACATCATCCAAATATTGTATTTCGGGCACCAAATTGTTATCGTTTGTGCTATTATATGATTTATTTATTAATATGGTGATCTTAATATTGTTTTTAATGCTATTTCAATGATTGTCAACTTCAAACGGGTTTATATTGTATAAAAATAATATATTATATAATATAATATTAAATTTGAAGAAGAGATTGATATATAATATTAACTAGGTTTAAAAAAGTTCGCCGCGTTGCGGCGAATTTCTTTTGTTTTTTAGTATGTGTTTATATGTGTTTTAAAATCACTACAAGCGTGTTGCGAACGGAACTGCTGACAAGAATAAAAAGAAAATGTAGAAAAAAACACTAAAAGATAACCGAAATAAAATCAACCAAAAAAGTTGTATGGTAACGATGTTGTTCGTTTGATACCCGTGGTAAGAGATGAGCAAATTGTTCTGGGTACCGGTACCAAATTTGCCGAACCGAAAGATCTTAAGTACCAATTCGGTACCGACTTTTGGCGTTCCTGTTACCGGTTCACTACCGTTTTTTACCATCATATACCGATACCGTAACCGGTATTTTCGGTATCAGTACCGATTCTGTATCGGTTGGCACCGAGCTCATCCCTACCCCTGAAACTAAAAAAAGAAAAAATTAAAAGTTGAAGAAAATCAACAAAATAAAGTTGTACGATACCGTTGTTCGTACGGTAACAGTGATCAGGGATGAGCAAATGGTACTAGGTTGCAGGACTGAATTTCCCGAACCAAAAGATTTCCAATATCAATTCGACACCAACTTTTGGCGTTTACTGTATTAGTGCCGGTTTTTACCTTCATGTACTTATAGCGAACAGGATCGTCCCATTATTTTCGATACCAGTACTGGTTCGATACCGGTTGACACCAAGGTTATCCCAACCCCTGGTATTAAAAAAAAGGATTAAAGTTAAAAAGTAAAGAAAATAACTATTATTATAATATTAAAATAATAAAAGTATTAAAAAAACTATACATTATTATAATATTAAAATCACTATTCATTTCAATTCCTTTATTAATATATAAATATATAAATTGAATGGCAAAAATACAATATGTTAAATAATAATAAAAATAAGTCGCTTAAAAAATATATAAGTTTTAGTTCAGTGTATTTATATATTCATAATTGCAATTCAAGTTAACATTAAACGTGTTAAATGATATCTAAATGACTAAGCATACTTTAATTAATTTTTTTTAATATATAGTTAAGTGAAAATTACTATTCACAAGGTTGGTTTTTTAATATATAGGAAATTTTTTTTTAATATATAGTTAAGTGAAAATTACTATTCACAAGGTTGGTTTTTTAATATATAGGATAATATTAGGAGAAGAGATATTGCTGATAGATGCCATATTTGAAATAATTTATTATAATAAAAATAAAGATAATTGATATCTATGTATTAATTAATTGTTAAAATCTAAAAAATATAACAAAAAATAGAAATAAAAGTTTTAAAGTTGAAGAAGAGAATGTCATGTGATATTATTTGGAATCGTAGAAGTTTGATTAGATTTTATTATTATTATTATTATTATGATGATGATGAAAAATAATAATCTGAATGAATTATCTACACTGATAAACAATTAATTATTTTGTCCAAAAATAAAATATATACTTGTATGTATGGGTTATAATCACGAGTGGGTTTATTATGAATATACGGATAAGGATAAGTGATATCTATGTATTTATTATTAAAATTAAAAAAATATAATTAAAAGTTGTGGGAGAGATTATCATATGACATTATTCATAATCCTTTATTAGAATTAGATTTTCGAGTTAATTACTGTTTTCGTCCCTGTGGTTTGGCAAAAATCACTATTTCAGTCCATTAGTTTAAAAATTGTGATTTCAGTCCCTATGGTTTCATTTTCATAACAATTTCAGTCCAGTCTCCTAACACCGTTTGTTTTTGACTGTTAAGTAGGTCATGTGCTTGTCACGTGCAGGGCAAATTGGTCATTTCCAATTCATCAAAGGCCCCTGTTATATATTAACCCCCCCCCCCCAATACGCTATCAACCTTAGAACCCTAGTTCCCAAATTAATCTCCAAACAACGAATCCCTGATAGATCGATTGAGCATGAAGAATTTTCAATCGGTTATCTGTACATGTGGAGCGAGCACTGAGATTTGCACATCATGGACATATTCAAACCCAGGCAGGCGATTTCAACGTTGTACAAGAATTGTAAGTGTTTGAGAAGTGTAATGTTGAACTTTTTACCATTGAATCTGAAGTTATAACTTGTTGCAGCAACCCAATTGTGGTTTTGTTTGCTGGGTTAACCCTCCAATGTGTCGCAGATCTACAATGATCATACCAGGGCTGCTGAGATCGATTAACAACCATGAAGGTATTGCAAGAAGAAATGTAATAAAAATTCGAAGGCTTAAAGTTATAATTGTTGCTAGTTGGATTTTTTTTTGTGTTGTATGTTATAGCTAAATGAACGTACTAGCTTGTTGAATCAGCTTGACTTTTGTAATGCTTCTATCTATGTTGTAACTTGTAATGAATGCACTAAGATCTCACTTTTGTTTAATGAAATTGGTGCTTTAGGTTATGAGCAATGAGCAAATGCAAGCAAGTTTTATAATGACTTCACTAAATGAGAAAGTGTTATACTGTCTAAACTACATGCAAGTGTCAATTGACCAAAAGTAAAGTGCACATTTTTGACCATTTGCATAACAAAAATACCAACTGCACATTGACCATAACCAAAATGCATAAACCAAACAAGCATATTTCGACCAAATGCCAACTGCACATTTTTGTTCAAATGGGTCAAACTGCGAACATTTTTGTTCAAATGGGTCAAAAAATACAGCAAACTAAATCTGCACAAACATTAAACTGGACCATATTTCTACCAAAAATACCAACTGCACAAACATTAAACTGGACCATTTTACTAACATACCCAAACATACAAAAGATAGCTAAAGTAGTTCAAACATCCATTGTTTAGAGACACTCAAAAGACTACCAAAGTAGTACAAATTACAATACCAAAATACTTAAAATAGTTCAAAAGACGATAGCAACAGCAAATCAAGGCTGTGGTTGTGGCACTTAACCATGCAGTTCCCCTGATGTCACAACCTCCTTACAGGACCTTTGGTTGTGACCCTTGGCCTTGCACTTTGCACAAGTAACAGTGTTTCCCCTCCTGCTCATTTTACCTTCTTTCACTGGGACAGTTTCCTCCTCATTAGCACTTTTCTTTCTCTTCTTGGATGGCCTCCCAATCTGTGTGTGATGCTTAGGAGGTAAGAGAGTTGTTGGGACTTGTGAAGGTGTCCAAAGATTCACCCCATTGATTGGGTTAATTGTATGCTTATAAACCTTCTTCCAAGTGTCCATCCAGTAAACTTTTGAAACCCAAGTCTCTGGAAGGCCTGGTTGCATGCCATACTGAGCCATTGTCCAATTGACTGCCACCGCATGCTTACATGGCATGCCTATCAACTCCCACCTCCTGCAAGAACATTCCCACTTATCCACATCAACTACACACTTATCTCTACCACCTCTCTCTCTGACTTGGTATTTGCTGGTCCCATTCCACATAACTGAGTAATTTGAAGCTTCATTTTTTATCTCTTCCAACAAGATGCTAGCTTTGGGGGTCAAGTGACCTTCTGCCTTTGCAATCTGCTTTAGCACCACTACAATTCTCTTCATACAATACTCCATCATGTATTCCAGACAAGTTATAATTGGCTTGTCCCTTCCACCAACTAGTTGTTATTCCTGCAAAGGTATCTGTTAGCATGTTGAAATATAAACAAAAATAACTGAAAGATTAATACCAATCATACCACTGAAGAATGCTCTGGACCAATGTTTTGGGGAGATTTCTTTCAACCAATCATGTAATGCAGGATATGTATCCCTAACCAGTCTCATGTTTTTCTCAAACTCTGGAATAGTTGTTGAGGCAGCACATTCCCAAAGCAGATTCTTATACAATGCTCCCTTCCACTTAGCCTTCATATTCTCATGGATGTGTCTCAAGCAGAATCTGTGTTCAGCCTTAGGGTATACTTTCTTTAATGCAGGTATAATTCCCTGGACATATCACATAACAAACAACAAGATGCAATATGATAAGTAACATAACAAACAACAAAATGCAATAGGAAAAGTATTACCTTTTGTCTATCACTTATAAAAGTGAAGTTTGAGTTGACTTCCAAATCTAAGTCATCACCAAGGCACTTCAAGAACCAGGTCCAAGAGGATGTGTTCTCAGACTCAACCAATGCATATGCTAAAGGATAAATGCCATTATTTGAATCAATACCTACTGAAGTCAAAATCTGTCCTGGATAAGGGCCATTCATGAAGCATCCATCCAAACCCAATATCCTCCTGCCACATGCTTTAAAACCCTATTTCAATGGCCCTAAACAGATATACATCCTTTTAAACGAACTGTTAGGATTGGGCTCTCTTTCAACTTCAATCTTAATAGATGTTCCAGGATTAGCTCTCACCACCTCATTACAGTAGTCCCTGAGTAATGCATACTGAGCCTTGAAGTCTCCTTCAATCCTTCTAGGAGCTATCTGTTTAGCCCTAAACACCTTCATCCTAGACAAACTTACCTGATACTTGTGCTGGACCTGTTCTTGTAGTGCATTAAGTGGAACAGTTGGATTCAGAGAGATTTCATTCTGGATTTCTTTGGCTAGATAAGAAACTGTGCACAAATTAACATTCCTAGTTTGAAGGCAACTATGAACATTATTAAATGTTTTCACCACCCAACTACATTCTTTATTGTGGTTGGAAACATGTAGAATAAAAGGACAAGTGGGGACAGGTTTCTTTTTCCTGGGAATCTTTTTCTTCTCCTGGGACCCACCTTGTTTTTTCTTCCCATGAGCCTTTGAACCACTGCCCTTTGACTCCCCAGCCTTTGAGCTTCTGCCCTTTGACTCCCCAGCCTTTAAACCACTACCTTTTGACTCCCCAGCCTTTGAACCACTACCTTTTGACCCTTCAGCCTTTGAACCACTACCTTTTGACCCCAGCCTTTGAACCACTACCTTGGACACACTAAAACTTGACTCTGCTATACTGCTTGGATTTAAACCACCACATACTACACGAAACCTGGCTTTATCATTCCTAACAATTTCAAGCTGCCTTTTACTATCGACTGCAAGCTTCTTCACAAGTGTCTTAATCTCAGCTCTACTTGAAAACTGTTGTCCAACATAAAATGGTTCCATAACAGAATCTCTGGATAGCCTGTTCTTCTTCCTTAACTTTTTCAAAGCCCTGTCTAAAGGTGGATCTTTCTCCTCATCACTTAGACTGTCAAAGTCATCAAGTTCAAATTCACTCTCATCTTCACTAAGGTTGTCAACTGGTTCCTCCAACACATCATTGTCAACTGCAGCTCTGAAGTCTTCCATGTCAACTTCATCTTCATCAACCATATTTCCTAAGTCTACTATGAAATCAGAGTCATCAGAATCAGAATCATTCTGGTCATCTTCAGAATTATCATGATCATCTTCAGCATGTTGCTCATCATCCTCTAAAGTATTCTGCTCTTCAACATAATTTGGTCTTGTAGCTGTAACCTCTTCCATGTCAACTTCTGGCTCTTCAATGATATTATTCTTGTCTATGAATTCAGAATCTTCTGAATCAGAAGGATAAGCAGTTGTTTCTTCATTAACCTGAGTTACCAGACTAAGCTGGGTAACTTGAGTAAACTGACTTTCAATTACCCAATGACCAGGAGACCAACTAGCTTCTATAATTTCTTGTGTGTTTCTTCTAGTACCACTAACTACTGCTTCATTTTCATTGTTTCTCTCATTCACAACATTACCACTATCTACTGTCTTTTGACCATGTTCTACATATATTTCAATCACCTTATGGTCCTCAACATACTTAAGCATACCCTCTATATCATCATCATTTGTTAAACCAACTAAACCATTATCAAGATCCTGCTCAGGTAACTTATAATAGATAAACAGTACATCATCATCATCATCATAACCTAGGGTCCCTAACATACAATTCACCTGATTGAACCCAAACTCGAATGCGTCCACCATGTCAAAATAGCTCACTTGACCATTGGAATAGCTTCTGCCGGATGGTTTTGTAAAAACACCCCTGTGATTGAACTTCATGGTAAACGTTCCTGGATGACCCCCTATTTAATAGTCAACAAAATACAAAATTGGGGTCACTCTCTTTTGTTTAACAACAATGTCGACAAAAATCATGCAATATACTCAATAAAACAAGCATTCAAAAATTTACTCAAAATTTAACTAAGTTTATAACTTACTGTATTCTGATTCTGGGTCAAAACCATCTCCTGGTAAGCGTTCCCACCAAAGATACATTGCATTTGTTACGAAACCAGTTGTGGATGATGTTCCTGAATCGTTGATTGGAATGGATTTGAGAAAACAAGGGAGTAAACGAAAGGGTTTCTTTCAAAGGGTTTGAGAAAGGATTTTTTAGGGTTCAGGGTTGATAGCGTATTGGGGGGGGGGGGGGGGTTAATATATAACAGGGGCCTTTGATGAATTGGAAATGACCAATTTGCCCTGCACGTGACAAGCACATGACCTACTTAACAGTAAAAAACAAACGGTGTTAGGAGACTGGACTGAAATTGTTATGAAAATGAAACCATAGGGACTGAAATCGCAATTTTTAAACTAATGGACTGAAATGGTGATTTTTGTCAAACCACAGAGACGAAAACAGTAATTAACTCTAGATTTTCTTATATGAATAGTGTCATAAAAGGGGATGGATCTTCTGTGTTGCACTCATATGGTAAGGTGCATATATACACGTTGATGAAATGGATTGCACACATGGCTATTGATTTGTCATGGATGATTTATGATTGCCATCATCCCCATTGACGACTCCATGTAGGGCTGTAAATGAACCGAACGAACACGAACAAGGCCTTGTTCGTGTTCGTTCGTTAAGGAAATAAATGTGTTCACGAACGGTTCATGAATTCTTTCCGGAGTTTATTTTCTTTTAAAATTGTAAAGCCTCATGAATAGTGTCACAAAGAGGAAGGATCTCATGTGTTGTGCTCGTATGGTAAGGTGCATGTATACACGTTGATGAAGCGGATTGCACACATGGCTATTGATTTGTCATGATGATTTATGATATCGATGAATCCATGTTTTTCTCGGTCTATCATCTTCTTTCCAATTTATTCTTTTAAAACTAAATTAGATAGAGAACCTTTAATAATGTATATTCTGTTCATTATATTAACTTTTACATACTTAGAATTAGAAAGATGGTCATAAATGACCTTTAAGAATGTATATTTATATAAATAATTTTTACTTATGTTATAATTATGAATAGTTTTAAACATTATAACTTACAAATATATTATCTTTTATAAATAGGGTTATCAGATTTTAATAATCTTAACTTTCACCCATTGTCCAACTTAAAAGTGAAAGGTTTTGTTGAAAAATACAGGGTTTAGGGAAATTGAAATGAGATGTGTGTTTGTTTAACTTTTTGGGGTTTGATTTAAAGAAAGATGGTAAAAGTGTGATAGCAAGGGCACCCTGGTTGATTCAAAATAACTGTATAAAAGGGCAAAAATGTAGCAGTAGGGAAGAGGGATAGGTGGCCAAATTCAACACATTAGACTGTTAGTCTTGGTGATTATAGTAAAGGACAAGTGGTTTATGGGTGATGGTTCGAATTTGAATCATTTGATAGTAGAACAAGAAGCTCAAGGTTGTTGATGGTGGTGGTGGTGGTGTTGGCTGATGGTGATGATGGAGGTGGAGGCGGTGATGGTTCTACATAAACATACACATAAGTATCCACATCAGTCAATAACTAGGTTTGTGTCACATAAGCTATCACACCAACAAAAAACTAACTGGGTTAACCCAGTTAGAAAATGATTGATGGGGGCCATATTTTTACAAGTTAGGATTGTCAGAGGAAATTTTTGTAAGTTGGGATTAATGCCGGTAAATGGGTAAAAGTTAGAATTATTAAAATCCAGTAACCCTTATAAATATAAAGTATATAGTAGGGATATGCTTATTTCTATGTAAATCTCGATATAAGTTTTACTGAATACCAGTAATAAAAAAAAAGTTATATGCTATCAAAGCTATTACCGTTTAGTTATTTACATCCTTTTCTTTTTTCATTATTTTAATAATGTAATAAAATGATGTAAGAAATTTCGCATATAACACTGTGACATGCTTATTTTTGTTTGCGCTTCGATAATAATTGTATTCAAAATCCGACGAATCAAATATCAATTGGATAAAGTTTTATTCAAAGTTGAACGAGTCAAGTATGATTGATTTTTTTTGTTATTTGTTTTTCAATAAAAAAATTTGTTTTTTCTTTGTAACTTTTTATATATAATGTTTCATAAATTTTAGAATATAATCCACGTTTCGAGACGTCTTTAATGTATTTTATTTGAATTTTCTCTATTATGTTGCATTTGTAATCTTTTTTAAGAAAATTTTAACACATGGCTGTAATTTCGATATAAATTTTATTAAAAACAAAGTTGTATTCAAATTTGAAATCAAAAACTATATCAAGTATCAACACCATACTAATACTCTAACGGACTTATACCTATACAAACCAAAACCGAATTCCTATCGCAATGCGAAGAAAAATCCCACTAGTTACTATTATTTGATATGATATTTAATGTAGAATGAGAAAAACAAAGATCATTGTTTTTTAGTTATTGAAAAGTAAGAACTATATAAATTTATCTGAAACTATATTAGAACGTGATGATACTATTATTTGATACGATACGATTCTTGTATGTAGACTACATAAGAAAACGAGTAATATATTTTAAAATGAAAATATCCCTACTATAGGGTTAAAAATATTAAAAGAAGTATATCCCCCCCCCAAAAAAAAAAAAAAAAACCTAAAACCCCCACCCCCTCCCTCATCCGACCGAGTTGCCACCCGGACGGGCTGCCACTCGACCGACCAGTCTCCGTCCTCCTTTCCATTTATGGAAACCCTATAAATACCCCATATGTCAACCTCATTTGATGTTGACAGCTCTCTCTCCCTCTCCACTTGCTCCAGCCGCTTTTTCTTTAGATTTCTCGCGAATATTGTAAATTTTCAACCTAAATCTTGTACTTTCGTGATCTACACGCACTCCTACACATTTTTATCTTTTGAATCTTAACTTTTAACCGTGAAATCACTAGATTTGAGGTGTTCAAGGATGATGTCATCATGGTGTTCATAAGAACTTCATGTTTTGGCTTCAATCCACCAAGAACAACTTAGATCTGATAGATTTCCACATGAATAACCAAAGATCTTTCACAGATCTTAATATATTCATGGTGAAAAGGATTGAAAGATGGTTTTCTAACTTTCTTTCAACTCATTTACACTCAATGCACTCAAACCCGATGGAATCGGAGCTAGTTCGGATCTTCTACCTATTCTTGGTGATGCATCAGTTCCAGATCTAAATTCTATCCAAGAGGTATTGATTTCAGGTTTAAACATGAACTACCGACTCGAACCGTGAACCGGTCGGACTAGGGTGATTCCTGTTCGGTCGGGTCACTTGGGCCGGGTTGAGGGTTCTGTTGTTCAAACATGTTATCAAAATATCTCGTTCAAGCACTTCAAACTTTCAAACAACCAAGGAAGAAGACGACCAGGTCGTCTGGGACGGATTGCCATCCGATCGGACAGCCACCCGATCGGCTTGCACCTTGGGTCCCACACTTAACTTTTATTTCATTTGAGGTTTTGAACATCGAACGGATTGCCGTCCAATCGGATTGCCATCCGATCGGATTGTCACTCGACCATGTGATGTTTTGACTTCCACACTTAAACAAATTTTCAGCATGTTCAATCCGAACGGATTGCCACCCGATCGGATAGCCATCCGATCGGGTGACTGTCCTATGGTGAACTTGTTCTCAACCTGGGAACCCTCGCCAATCGGATTGATGCCCGATCGAACGGCCGTTCGATCGACCGACCTGAAAGGTGGAGATACTTCTCTGTTTTCAAAATGCTAAAACGAAAACTTCAAAAGGCAATCCATCATACACAAACGCATCCATCCCAAACGAGATGACAATCCAGTCGAGTGGCCACCCGATCGAGTGACCGCCCGAACGGATTGTCATACGGTCGACCGGCCACCCGATCGGATTGCCACCCGATCGGATTACCGTCTGACCCACTGACACTTCACGCTGTTTTACGCACCGACTTTCGCTTATGTTATCGATAACTGTTCAGGCTAATTTCCACTCTAGCGCTCCCTTCAATCCATTAACTCAATCGTTGTGAGTATACTCGAACCCTTTTTGCTTTACGCACTTTTGGGTGTTAGATACTTTACTTATTCTAAATCACATCGAACACACTACGCAATGCTTTAACGCTAACCGTTATCGCATGTTATACGTAACTTAATGAATGCTTGTTTGTTATGTTTACACATGGAATGTTGTCTACCTGCCTTAGCAACGATAGTACTATAGTTTGGACTCAGCACCTGTTTACTCAGGGGTTGTTAAGGACAATTAATTACATGGCTCACAGTGGTGAGTGTGTATTACGAACTGCCTTGGGCAGTCAACTCGCAGTCATTGGTATCGATAGGTTCATGTCGATAACTTACGTGTTTCATTTCACACTTTGTACGTGCTGGTTATGCGTAAACGATTTCGAACTCTATTATATCTATCAAACTTGTATGCTCACCTTTACACTATGTGTATTGACTTTTACTTTAACGTATGTGGCAGGTGCTTAAGATGTCCTAATGCTTGGCTTGATGTGAAATCGAGGCTAGGAAAGGTCTAGAAACAAAAAAACGAATTGTATATATTTAAAATCTGAGTTGTCGGAATAGAACAATTTGACTGGATTTTGTCTGTAATAGTTATGTTACTCTTTATGTCATGGTATGGGACGTGATGCTTTAAATAATTGGTAATTATAGTTGTTATGGAAACTTCTGGGCAATCTGTTTCGCTCAGTGTCACGCCCCAATGTTTCCGCCATCGGTTGGGGTGTGACAGATTGGTATCAGAGCCATAACTATAGGGAATTAGGCAAGACTCGACCTAGTCCGGGTCGACGTCTTAGAAACGGCCTAGTCTATAGTTAGGTACCAACAGACCGACTTGTGCATATCCTGTAGGGATTGTGTACGAGCTTACTTGCTATTTCTCGCTATTCTCGCCTACGCTACCCTATCACTGCACTCTAATTTTCGAAACTGGACGAGCAACTAAGTCGAGATTAGGCGTGAAAACCGCAAACTCTCGACTAAATTGCTTGTTCGACTCGCATTGTATCTACAACAGGAGAATCTGCGCCGAATCAGGAGTGAAATCCATACTTTGACGCCTAATTTCTCCTTTATTTTATAAAAAAACAGGAACGGAGTCGTTAAGTCAGGGGTGAAACCCGAACCTCGACGATTTGTTCCGATCTCTACTTTGTTTTACAAAACTCTCACCAAGGTCCCGACGGACTCCAACGACTTGAAGTCACGCTGAAACTGGAAGGATGCGTGCCATTCGCCTAGATTCGAGGCAAGAGCACAGTCCCGAAGGTCAAGGCATGTACCAACAGTCCTTGTGAATAGTCGAACCTCTTGGTTAGTCGACGTTTAAATAGTCGCAGACAATCTATTATCGATTTTTATGTGTTTCGATTCTGAGCTCACTACTGCCGACTCTGATATTTGACGTTTTATGTGGGTTTTATGTGCTTTACGTGATTTTATCTGTTTATGTGTTACAATTTTTGGTGATTTATTCGCTTTTCGCTTGATCGACACACACGAATCGCACTGCACATCTACCTCAAAACACTAACAAATCGCTACTACATGAGGAACGACTTTACGCCATGTTGCTTGTTGTATTATTCGCTTATGATATGCTACTCGCTATGCTATTTGCGATCGCTATTTTCGAACTCTCGCAGACTTTGAATGATAGGTTTCTATATTCTGACTGCCTCTTGTGATTATGTGCTTCTGTGTTTCTGTTCCTTACGTGCTTATGTGCTTCTGTGCCTATGTGAATCTGTGGTTATGTGTCTACGTGTTTACATGATCGCGTTCCTGAGATTTAGTAGTATTAGACGTGTGAGGTGAGATTCGAGTATATATTGTGTCTGAGTCCTATGGCGATGTTTGTTGTAGACAATGTCGTCGTCATCCGAACCCCGTCACCCACGAGTTACTCGCCAAGAACAGAGAGACAAACGCCTTGCTGCTCTCGTCACTAAGCAAGTAGCAAAGGTTGTTCCTCAGATCGTGAGTGAACTATCTGAGAATATGAGCAAATTGTCTGAACAGTCCAGGACCGAAGCTCCTAAAGCTACTCCCAAAGCTGCTTTTAGCTTCAAACAGTTCAAAGCTTGCGGACCGAAAGAGTTCACTGGCGAAGATGGCCCTACGGCTTTATTTCAATGGTTCGACTCAATCGAAGTCCCCCTGCGACAGAGTGGATGTCCTGACAATCTTCGCACTCTGAATGCTATTGGCGTCTTCCAGTCTCGCGCCTTAGACTGGTGGACGGCCGAGAGGAACAAACGCGGAAATGACGCAGCTTATGGTCTGTCATGGGACGAGTTGAAGAACGTCATGCTCGAAGAGTTCTGCCCTCCCCATGAGGGCCAAAAGTTGGAGGACGAATTCTGGCATCTGAAGTAGAAGGATGGTGACAACGCTGCTTTAACTGCTCGCTTCAAGCAGCTCAGTATTATCTGTCCTGATCAAGTGAAGACTAGTGACATGACAATCAAGAAGTACATCCGCGCGCTGCCGGATTGTGTTGTAGAATTTGTGCATGCTTCAAAGCCAGCAAAAATCGAGGAGACTTACCTGCTTGCCGCTGAAATCAACGACAAGCGAGTCAAAGCTGGATTTTGGGATAAAGCTACCAAGAACCTGCACCAAGCCATCGCCGCACCAACTGCTTAAACTGCCGCCGCTTCTCAATCATCAAAGTCCTCTCGTCGCAAGAGGAAGAACAACAACAGCAGCTCCAGCAAGAAGAACTGTGCTGTCACTACAACTGCGGCCCCACTTCAAGCCGTGCCGGCTCAGCAGCAATCTCAGCACCGATCCGTTCCAGCACCAGTTACCTATGCATCGCCTGCAAAGCGTGCATACACTGGTCCCCACCCTGCTTGCCCAACATGAACTTATCATCATCTGGTGGGTATCGCCTGCAGATTTTGCGTGCACTACAATATGTACGGCCACTTCACCGCCAACTGCCGTACTTGCCCTCGACAAGCACCAGCTCAAGCCACTATTCATCAAGGCCAACAGGCAGCTCAGGCACCCGCGATCAACGCCAGAGTCTGCTTCGCGTGTGGTGATCCCAACCACTTCGCTAACATGTGCTCGAACAGGGTTGTGAAATAAGAGCCCCAGCAGCAACACCCTCAGCAACAGCCTCAATAGCAACAAGCCGCCCGCGCTAGAACTTTCAACATCAATGCGCACCAAGCCCAGGCTGACAACAATGTGGTCAATGGTACGTTTCTCGTGAATGGTATTTATGCTTCGTGTTTATTTGATACTGGAGCCGATAACTGTTTTGTGTCATTTGAATTCGAGAAGCTCCTTAATCGTAAGCGCTCCCATCTCCACTCGACGTTCGATGTCGAAGTCGCCACCGGAAGAACCGTCGCTGTCAATTCCGTTCTTCGTGATTGTACCCTTGAACTCAACAATCACATCTTCCCAATCGACCTTATTCCGATGCAACTCGGAAGTTTTGACGTCATAGTAGGCATGGACTTCCTTCGTGAAAACCATGCTGAAGTTGTGTGCTTTGATAAGATGATTCGATTCTCGCTCGCAAATGGTTATTTGTTATGTGTTTATGGTGAAACTGCTTCGAAGGGTCTTAAGCTCATGTCATGTATCCAAGCTAGCAAGTATCTCCACAAGGAATACAGAGCTTTCTTGGCTAATATTATAGTAGCGGAGGAGGAAAAGAAAGGAAGGCTAGGTGTAAACGATGTTCCTGTGGTTCGAGAATTTCCTAACGTTTTTCCTGAGGATCTTCCCGGACTTCCGCCAAGTCGTGATATCGACTTTCGTATCGACCTCATTCCTGGAGCCAACCCTGTCGCCAAAGCTCCTTATCGACTTGCTCCATCCGAGATGCGCGAACTCTCGAGTCAGCTTCAGGAACTACTTGATAAAGGCTTCATTCGCCCGAGCACCTCTCCTTGGGGCGCGCCAGTCCTTTTCGTCAAAAAGAAGGATGGGTCGTTCAGGATGTGCATCACCTATCGGGAATTGAATAAGTTGACTATCAAGAATCGCTATCCCCTGCCTCGAATTGATGATTTGTTTGACCAGCTTCAAGGTGCTACGTGTTTCTCGAAGATCGATCTACGCTTAGGCTATCACCAACTACGCATCCAAGAGGACGATATTCCCAAAACCGCATTCCGAACTCGATACGGCCATTATGAATTCGTTGTTATGCCTTTTGGTTTAACCAACGCACCCGCGGTTTTCATGGATCTGATGAATCGCGTGTGTAAACCATATCTCGACCGCTTCGTCATTGTGTTCATCGATGATGTCTTGATCTATTCCAAATCGAAAGCCGAACATGTGCAACATCTATGTTTGGTTCTCGAGCTACTCCAAGGGAATCGACTCTATGCCAAGTTCTCCAAGTGTGAATTCTGGCTGGAGGAGGTTCAATTCCTCGGTCACATTGTCAATAGTCAAGGTATTCACGTTGATCCCGCGAAGATTGAAGCGGTTAAGAGTTGGATTACACCTAAGAACCCGTATGAAGTCCGTTCTTTTCTCGGACTAGCGGGCTATTATCGTCGATTTATCGAAGGGTTCTCAAAAATCGCTGTGCCGCTTATCGCTCTCACGCATAAAGACAAGCCTTTTGTTTGGGTAACTGAACAAGAGTCCGCTTTCCAAACCCTCAACCATATGCTTTGCAATGCTCCCGTTCTCACTTTACCCGACGGAAATGACGACTTTATTGTCTATTGTGATGCCTCGAACCTTGGTCTTGGTTGTGTTCTCATGCAAAGAGACAAGTTTATCGCTTACGCATCTCGTCAACTCAAGATCCACGAGAAGAACTATACAACCCACGATCTTGAGCTAGGCGCAGTTGGTTTTGCGTTAAAGATTTGGCGACACTACCTGTATGGTACCAATGTAGATCCCAATATCAGTCTGGATCTCAGTGGTTGGTTGTTTTAGCCCAAAACACCTATTGATTAAGTGTTTGAACTATGAAAAAGTTAAGAATGATCAAAGATGAAGGTGAAGCTAGTGGATTAATGAATACAACAAGTGTTGTATTGAATCCAAAAAATAGTGTAAATCAATAAAGCACCTTGGATATCAGATTGGAGCACAAGAACAATGATTGAATGTAAACAACACCAATATTCATTAAGAGAGCCAAAAGCTTGAAGTGGTTACAATACAAGGGCTATTTATAGTGTTCCTGACTTGCCAGCAAATTTATAAATTTTCTGGAATCTTAACTACACCAAGTCAGGATTACAACTTCTATAGAATTACAAAATAAGCCCCTATACTATTAAATTAGCTACAAACCACTATAAAACTAATCCAGCACAAGTATGAACGATCTCAAAAGTTCCAACAATATCCCCCTAGATCGTTGCATACTTGTCTTTTCATTCTTCATTGGTTTCCACTGGATTCTCAGTAGCTGGCTTTTCAGGCTCTTTAGGATTGTCTTCGTTCGTTGTCATTTCGGGTGGTGCTTGAGTTTCGATTGGTGCATCCGGGGTTGCTTGAGTAGTAACAGCTTCACTAATAGGTTGATCCTCCATAGTGGCCTCATATGTGGATGAGGCCGGAGGTGATGATGTTGTGGTGGGTTCAGTTGTTGAAGCAGGGGTCTTTTCTTTCTTATGTTCATGCTTCTTTTTCTTCCTTGCTTCCTTTTTCTTTTTTTCTGTTTCTTTTCTTTTCTCAATCTTGTCTACCAGATCCAGCATTTCCCTCTTTAACTTCCAGGCTCTCTCTAACGCTCTCTGAAATAGCATAGCCTCCTCAAGATTTGCATTTCCAGCTGCCACGTTTATGCAGCTTGCATTCAACACCGTTAGATCGGAGAGCCCAAACATAAATACGTCCATAGGATCCAAGATTCGAATATCCACATTTTCGTTGGATCTTATCACAGCTTCGCCAGTCTTGCTATCATAGAACCATTTCTTGAAATCTTTGAGAGCAACAGCAATTTCTTCAGGAAGCTTGATTCTCGTGACTACTTTAGCAGGGTTGATCACCCACGTCACCTTTCCTTTCCCTGTTACTGGATCTATGGTTGTCTTAGACGCTCTTCGTCTTGGACGCTGTGGCTATGATTAGGAAAACCCTTGTTGCATTCTTTAGCTATTATGTGCTCAAAGTCTCTACCGATGCCTCTTTCATCTGGATTTAGAAGGTCCAGACGACCAAGTTCACGTAAATCCCACCTGGGAAGTGTAAAGAGATCAAATCCGGTCTGAAAGTACTGGATCACGCCACCTCGTCTTTTAACAACAAACATTCCTCTCAGGTTGTCATACATCCAGCTAATGATTCTGTCGGTAGCTTCACTCTTTTCTACAGTTATCACCTGATAAAAATCAGGGAGTCTTTCTCTTTCTTTCTTGAACCATTCTGGGTGCTGGGGAGAGAAAGTTTTTCCATCTCCTTGCTCATACTGTACTTCTTCTTCTAGACCCCATTCAAAGAATCTGGCTGGCATATCATCTCTATCAACTTCTTCTTCGTCACTTTCATCTCCTTCCGTTACTTTCTCAACCGATTCCAGTCGTCTTTTCTTAGCTTCAGCTTCTTTTTCCTTTTTGGCAGTTTCTTCTTCTATGAAAGTTTCAAAGTCGAAGATTTCATCAAAGGAGAACATGGGCTTTATTTTCATCTGCTCGCACATATTTCTCATCATTCTGTACAATTTCTCTAACCCCATCTGCTGGAATCTGATAAACTTTGATTGCTTGGCCATGTAGGCGTTCATCTCTTTGTTCTTCTTACGCTGATCTTTAATCTTCTCTCTCAGGATGTTTGTGTCGTTTACTTGATTTTTGAGAAGACAGATTTCCTTTGCCACAGATGGACCAGTGTTTTTAATGAGTTTATCGTAAAGCTCTTGAAAGGGACGAACTCTTTGTGGCGGGACTGGTGGCTTTGAAAACCTCGTCGGCTTTACAGGAGATACTTTGGAAGATCTTTCATCTGTCGTTTTCTTGCTCGCTGAGGCTTCATCAGGATCTACTATCAAAGTATCAACGAAGTCATTTAGAGACTCTACTTCTTCTGTGACAACTTCTGGTCTTTCGGATGCTGACATCTCTTGTCTCTTGAGTCTCTTCTCTCTCTTTTCTTTTTCCTGCAACGCGTGGATTTTTCTCATATCTTTGATGTGTTGCCGCTGTTCTTCAGATTCAGCTACTCTAAAGCTTGCACCCATAAGTCTTTCTGGGTTTTCTGAAGCCTTTTTCTTTTTGGGAGGCTCATCTTTAGCAACTTCCTTTCCTTTTCTTTTACCTTTCGATCTGTTGGATCGCTGTACAACCTAACTGAGTCGTTCAGAAGAGTCGTTTAACCGAATCAGAGGCGGAATCAATGAAAGGGACACTAGATGTAATTATAATGTCTCTTATATTGATATGATACTGATTTACAACCTGGAGACGATTCGGCAGAGCTTCGCTACTCAGATCCGAAACTTTCTGAAAAATTTACAAATGATTTAGCTTGAATGCTATTTATAGTGATGTTGATTTAGCTTGAAATGACACACGCCACTTTCAAGGGAAATCAACATGTTGATTTAGCTTGAAACTGTCATGTGACACTTTCAAGGTAAATCACCACTTTCAAGCTAAATTACCTTAAACATACTCTAAAACCTCCTATACTCTCGTATAACAAGATCTAATCTAACAATTCAAATCCTAGACTCGATACAAGACGAAGTCAATACACATAGTGCACTAACAGACTCCCCCTTGGATATTGACGAAGTCTTCAGTGTCCAATCTTTATCATGACACCTCTTCAGTCTTGATCAGTCTTCAAACTCTATCCGAATTGTAACACTGTAAGCATCCTTCAATCTTTATCTTCTTTCCATCAGCTTCAGGCTCCCCCTTTCATCAAGCTTCCGTGCTTTGGGATCAACACCTAGCTTTTCATCTACAAGCTCCCCTTGCTTTGAGCTCGTCTTCAGACTCAGCTTCCGGGATCGTAATCTGGAATCTCATCTGTAATCACTCAAACATTTATAAGTAACAGCATTTCAAATTTTAGCTATCCAGGAATTGTATCCTGGCTCACTCAAACATTCTAAACAAACAATTTTCATGAATTTGGCAGTTTCATCGAATCAGAAACTAGCTCTATAACAGTATAAGCATCCAAATCCCTCACAGTTAATCATCCAAGTCCAAATTAATGACCTTGGAGATATCACAAACTGTTTTTGAAATTTTTGATTTTAATTCAAGTTTCAATTTAAAGAACTTGTTTTATTTTCAGAAACACGATCAGCTTACATAGATTTTGAAACTCAGCGCTCAGACATCGGTTGTCGAAAATAAAGCAGAATCAAAAATCTTTTTGTATTTTCTGAAAATATAAAGCAGTAAAGAAATATGTACAAACATATTTACAGACAATATTTTTGTTTGAGCATGCGACAGAGGATCATATCAGCTTCCGACAAATCACAAGTACCATTGAGCTTAAAATCACATTACGTATTAAACAATTCACTTAGATTGTCGATATACTGATCCACTTAAATTTTCATACAAACTTCAATTGATTCAGGATACGAATTAAGTATTTTAAAAACTTAAACCCATTCATGTGTCCCACCTCTTGAATATACTCCCGTATCCAGATCCCAATATTCAGTCTTACAGGCAATTATAACACAAATGATATCTGTAAGGGGTTAATAAATTATGAAGAATCATGAGAGCTCAGGTCAGAACTACCGTTCAGCAGAGAGATCATGACTCAACTTGTAAGTGTGTCCCCTTTAGAGGATCTTCTTTACAACAGCATTGCTAAGCAATTTTATTGTCTTATCATATATGCTGAGGGTGATGCTATGTTTCAAGCATTTGCAGAAAGTATTATTCGAGGACTAGGTCAGAACTACCGTTCAGCAGAAGTCCCAGAATAATACCCCAGATATCACTGAGTATAAAAACCTAGTATATCAGAAAAAGGAACCTTTCAAACGAGATTTCAGGGGTTACCTATATATCCAAGTAGTGTTCCCCACGAAATAAGCAAGTTTGAATTTAGGTTTATATCCCGAAAAAGTTTACTAAATGTATAAAAACCTACCGACACATCCACAGTGAGATCGTTTAACACATTTAAACTTTCCAATTCTTTAGCGTACTGTAACTGTCTACTGATGTACTATCATTTCCTTTTTTTACGCAAAAACTCAATTTTTCAAATTTTATCATGTTTTTGATTTTTTTTTCAAATTTTCAAATGTTTTTGTATTTTCTAACAATATTACTCCCCCTAAAATGCAAAATCATATAAAGAAAATTTGACAACCAATACTAATAGCTTTGTCTCGCCATCCATTTTCTGCTAAAAGTGCTCTGATTTGCAGAAAATATAACCTACCCCCCATGATTTACAACCCATTGATTTTTACAGTTTGAAAACCGTTTTTCAATCTGATGAAAGTAATCATGTTTGTTTAGCCGTGAGGGTTTCGGCGTATTCAATCAACACTCCCCCTTACAACAAACTATTTTCCCATAATGATTTCAAAACACTTAAGTTTGTTTTAATCAGAATGGTTTTTCCGGAAAAATTAGTTGGTTTACCCATCTCTTATAAGTTCGGGGTCATTATATCACCTTGTTCTCTTTTAACCATTTTGAAAAATTTAACATTATTAGGTCAAACACCACTATCACTTGTAGAAAATCAAGTACAACTTAATGTCCTTGATTAACCACTTGTAAGACGAAATATCACAGTTACCATCCTGTGAATTTCTCAAGAATGATGTCGATACCTGCTTCACGCTTACCAACCTGGAAGCTCCGGCAAGTCAGGAATTCAACCAACAGATTTTGACACCCAAGCCTGACCAGCCTTAGGTGCATTTTGAGCTTTTCTCTTTTCTTCATAAAATTCTTTCACTCCTTTTTCCTTAACATCAGCCATCTTACTAAAAATATGTTCAACATTGCTATTAAACATTTTTCTAGTTTCAACACCTTTTGATTTTAGGTTTGCGGCTTGTAATGGTGGAAAATTCTCATCATTCATTAACGGAACTGTCTCTTCCTTCTTTACCTCAACTTGTGGCTCATCTGATTTTGTGGAATCAGATTCATTGCCCGATCTTGGCTTGTCTGACTTGGATGAGCCAGATTCATCGCCGACAACTTTCTTTTTCTCCTTTTTCTCTTTTGTCCTCAGATTTGCATCTGAAGAATTTAATTTACTTGGCTTTGCAGTCGAGTGAGTTGATTCATCAGAACTTTTATTCAATCTGTCCAGTGAACCTGAAGACAAAATTTTCTCCAAATACTCTCTTGCTTTCTTTCTCTTCTTCCTCAGTCTGTCTTTCTGCCCCTGTGAAAGTTTAACTTTCTTTTCTTGAATTGTCTGATCCTGAACTTTAGGTTTTAGAACCTTCTGTTCATAGGGCTTGACGTTGACTGGTTTCTTTTCCATTCTTTGAGAATTAACCCTCAATCTTTCATTTGATCTCCTTGGGCAATCTCTGGCAATATGACCTCTGATTTGACAGTTATAGCATCTTCTTGTCTCATAACTCCAATTCTGGCAGTTAACAGCAATGTGTCCTCTCACACCACAGGTGTAGCACACTTTGTTATCGTACCATCCACTTCTATCAGTCCAAACCTTCAGATCATAACATTGTTTGGCTTGGTTATAGTCATTTCTCCTCCTCAATGCTAGATTTGACTTTTGAGCACTGTGGTCAAACCTGCACCACTTATTACCATTATTTTGTGAATTTTCATTTACAATTTTTTGTGATTTTTTGTAATGATTGGATAACTTAGCTGATGAGCTTTTATTTTCATTTTTAGAATTTTTCAAAATTTTATCTTTTTGGTTATGTTCTGCCTTCTTCTTAACAGGTTTTTGCTTTGAGCATTCACCTATTTCAGTAGATTGCAACACAGTATTTTGAAATTTTTCTTGTAAATCTAAAAATATTTTTCTTTTGTTTTCCTTTTCTTTTTCATCATCAGCTTTGTCATCACAATCTTCAATTTTGACTTTGTCAAAATTTGTGACTTTGTCACTTATTGGAACAGAATTGATTGGTTTTGGACAAACATGTGATGTAGAATTCACAAAACCTTTCAATTTATTCTCAAGCTCGGTAATTTTATTTCGAGCAATTTCAGCTTCATTTTCAAGCCGAATGATTTTCTGAAGATGAGAATTTATTTCAATTTGTTTTTCAAGATTATTGTTAAGAATAACAGATTTTTCATCTTCTAAAACCTTCATTTGACTTTGAAAATCTTTTTCAATTTTTAATTTTTTATTTTAAACTCCTTTTCTTTTTCTTTCAAAACTTTGTTTTCCAATATCAAACTGTCCACATCACTCAACAGTTTGACATTTTCAGTTTTCAGTTTTTCACAGTTCAAGTGCAACTCCAAAATATGTTCATCATCAGCTTTCTTTTCAGCTTTCAAAGTCTGAATATCTTCAGTCTGTTTCTTCTCTTCTTGAACAATCTCAAAGACTAGTGTGTCTTCTGCAATCTCTTTCTTAATCACTGGTTCAGATTTCTCAGATACAGACTTTTCAGATTCTTCTTTCTTTGAAATTACTTCCTCAAAAATCTTCTGTTTTTCGGTAACAGCTTCTTGTATAACTTCTTCAGTCATCACAACTTCACATTTTGTTTGACTTGAGATTTGCTCCTCCTCAGAATCTGAATCACCATGATCAAGTATTGGCATGTTCTTAGCTTCTTGATCATCATTCACTGCCAACTGATTACCATTAGCAATTTCAGGCATCTGATCCCCATCATCTCCAGTGAATTTCCTAGGCTTCAGGCATTGGCAACTGCTGTCCTGTACACTCCCTGCTCCACAGTCGCAAACTACTTGATCGAGAGTAGACAACACGATGTCCTCGATGACATACATCTGCACAAACAGAACAACAACCTTTTGAAACAGTCAAATCACATGTATAACAGAAATACCAGTGCTGTTCCATAAAATTACTCCCACTGATCGTAAATGTACAAAGTTTAGAAGCAAGGGCTTTTTCACTGTTACTATCATGATCAACCTTACTGCTTGACATCTTCAAACAACTTGAGACAAACAAACAAATCGATACGAAATTCCACTTTTCAATCGAAATAGGACTCTCAAGCGAAATCACTAGTTGATCAGTTGAAGCGAAATCAGCTGATATAATTTCAAGCGAAATATGAATCTCAAGTAAAAACAGAAATTTGAAGCGAAATCACTTGGTGAGTTCAAGCGAAATCAGACTTTTAGACAAACATCCATTTTCAAGCGAAATCAAGACTATGCTGTTTCAAGCGAAATCAAATCTATGCTGTTTCAAGTGAAATCTGATTTTATGTACTATCTCAAGCGAAATCAACAGATATTCAAGCGAAATCCTCAGAATATTAAATTCAAGCGAAATCTTTAATATTCAAGCGAAATTGCACTGTTCGTTCAAGCGAAACCTAGTTTCTGTCCAGTTTTTGTCATTTTTACTTTGAATTATGCAATGAAACTTTCCAGGATTTGTCAATATGTAGTTTTACACAATCCGTGAAAATTTGATCCAATTTTGACCGTTAAAACTTGTTCAGATTGAAAAAGAAGGTGTAGAAGTCAGAATCTAATTGCAATCGAGCTAAACTCTTCCTCCTGTGCTCTGATACCACTTGTTGGATCGCTGTACAACCTAACTGAGTCGTTCAGAAGATTCGTTTAACCGAATCAAAGGCGTAATCAATGAAACGGACACTCGATGTAATTATAATGTCTCTTATATTGATATGATACTGATTTACAACCTGGAGACGATTCGGCAGAGCTTCGCTACTCAGATCCGAAACTTTCTGAAAAATTTACAAATGATTTAGCTTGAATGCTATTTATAGTGATGTTGATTTAGCTTCAAATGACACATGCCACTTTCAAGGGAAATCAACATGTTGATTTAGCTTGAAACTGTCATGTGACACTTTCAAGGTAAATCACCACTTTCAAGCTAAATTACCTTAAACATACTCTAAAACCTCCTATACTCTCGTATAACAAGATCTAATCTAACAATTCAAATCCTAGACTCGATACAAGACGAAGTCAATAGACATAGTGCACTAACACGATCGTTCTTCCTTTTCAGCAGCCTCTGCTTCAGCTTGTGCAATCCTTTGCTGCTTTTCTCGGAGTGCCTCTCTATATTTTCTGTAAGCTTCTTTGACTAAAGGCAATCTCTCGGCTGCATACATCCAATCGTGTAACATCACCCATTCATTAGTCTTAATCTCCGTATACTGACGAGTTGTTGGCACATGGAAGGTGTACAGATTTCCATCATTTGGTGGGTTTTCATACTGATCGTTTATCAGCATCTGGATGAAACGAGGATACATTGCCCAAGTTTTCCCACTCACATTCTCTAGCAAGTAGTTGAAAATTAGACCGGAGATGTTGAATTTATGATTCAAACACAGGTTTAACATGGCCGCTGACCACTCTAGGTTCAGTCCATCAAATCCACCCTTTCTATGAGCTAGGCACATAGCAATAACGTGAACTATAAATGTCCAGTCCCTTGTGAGCCCACTTCTCTTAATCTCCTTCTTTAGACGAAAGTCTCCTACGTATCCCAATCCACGAAATCCGTCCAACACATCATCCTTGCTTAAAGAGATTGGATCTTGTGCGTTGTCTTTCAGCTTCAACACTTTGTGAATCCTTTCTTCAGTAACTTCTATACGTTTGTTACGAATAGTTGAATAAATCCCTCTTTGGTTGTTTATAGTTTCAGGCTTCGCATATTCCCAGAACTCTTGTATATGGATGCGATAAACGGGAACTACTGCTTCAACTGCGAAACCGATTCTGTTAGACTGAATCCATCTTCCTGCATCCTGAAAATCTTGTGGTATTTGATCGAGATTGATACTCTGGTTGTGCTTTAACGTAGTATCCCACTCAATAATTTTCACCATCTTGCTTCTGAAACACCAAACGAGCCAAGTGAGATAAATGTTGAGAAAGAAACAAATATTTACAAGAAAAATTACGAATAAAAGCAGTATTTGCAAGGATATTTACAATATTTACAAAAAAAGTTAAATTAAAATTAAAGAAATAAAATCGCTGCCGGGTCGGTGGTTGTCTTCGCTGCCGGGCCGGTGGTGGTCTCATCGATAGTATCGATAGCGAACTCAGCGATGATAGGGTTTTGTACCCGGATCGATCCACCAGCGAAGACGGTCCACCAGCGAAGACGAAAGGGTTTTATCCTCGGAGCGATTTAGCAGCGACGACATTTTACCGAGATAAATTCGCTAGCGAACTTAGCGAAGACATGGTTTTGTTCCGGAAACGATTTAGCAGCGGAGACACTTGCCTCGGCCACATTACCGGTGAAATAGATTATTCCACCGGTTGCTCGAACTCGCGTTCGAGACTTTTGAGATTCCTTGTTATCTTCGCTGACTTCGCTACATTCAAGACTAATTCGCTGGCATCATCTTTTTCTTACTAAACCCCTTCTAAAACCCTAACTTTTCTAGATTTGTTCAAACAAAGATCACAGACCAAATCAAACATGAAATAGCATTTCGAAATCTTGGTTCCATCGGTTTAAAACATTCATAGCAAACCCTAGAGATTACAGATTCATAATCTAAGGTTTATGAACACATAGAACAATAATGAAGATTTAAACAATACACAGGTAACCGAGAATGTGAACCGATGATTGCGATGATTGTATATGATGATAAAGTTGGAGTTTTACCTGATGATCTTTGAACGAAAATGAATCTTGTGTTGGTTTATAGAGTATGTCTGGAGATTAGCGAAGAAGATGAGGGAATGATTTGAAAAGTTTGAAAAATGACGGTTAGATGAGATATTTATATCGAAAATTTGATAACCAGCGAAATAACAATTTCCCTGGTATCTTATCTTCGCCGCCACTGGTATGTTTTCAAAACAATTTTAATTTCGCTCGTAGATTTCAAACTTTCCCGAAAAACGTGCCCATTTTTGTTTAAAACACAATAAATTAAGAGAAATTTACACAATTAAGAAAAATTGGGCCAATTAGACTCCGAACTTCGAATTTTTCAGCTTTGGGGGGGGGGTTCCATTTGATGCAGATCTTCTTGAAACATATGACGCTCGTTGACTTACCTGTAGAAGATCATATCGCCAACACTTGCCAATTTCTTATTTATTATTATTATTAATGTTTACTAACCAGGGCACAAGAAAAACTGTCAGTATGTTTGTCCGCTTAAACCCATGCATCCTTCTTTCAACATGCCTTCGGAGAGCGCTTTTATCATGTTTTCGGTAATATTGACAAGACTTCTATGGCCCCCACAAAAGCTATTGAGAATAGAAACATTACGCCAGTGAGTCCCACATCAGGACATACCCCCGCGATCAAGGTATGCACAAAGGTTCTTCATAACAGGTGAGTATATTGGATTCATTCTTTTCAACGATAGAGCGGAGATCAGGTCTGTACTTTCGTACAACAGAGATTCCAAGAACTATCGAGGGCGAGAAAGATAGTTCGGTGAGCAGGTCAGTACTTTCGTACAGCAGAGAGACCGAAACTAATCTGTCAAAAGGTTTTGGCAACAAATGGCACTTATTATGAAAGGGTTTGGCCTTTTTTTTAGGTGCTTATTATGAAGGGATATCATAGAAGTTCTAGGTCAGCATGTATCTGGATGCAGCGGAAGACCAGCAATGATACCCCCCCGAATGAAAACCAATATAAAGACCCGAGATCTCAGACTTTGGCAATCTATCAACACAAGATTTAAGACCATTAAGCCATATGCCGCAACGTGTTACCCACAAGATGCGTAATTCCTGAGAGAAGCCAGAATCCTTGTGTAGATGTTATGTTTTGCTCCCTAACAGCAGTTTACTCGTCGGTGTTGCTGAATCTACCGACACGTCGTTGCTTGGTACCCCGATTTCTTTTTGTTTTCTGTTTTGCAAGAAATGACAAAGTGTTAGCAATTTTCTATCATTTCCTCTAGCAGGAGTCAAAACACAAGCATCTAATTTGATTTTCTGGACTATCCCCCCTAAAATATTTATTTTCGAAAGTCCATTTGCCCGAAAATGAAATTTTAAGGATCAGAAAATCTTTTTGGTGGGCGATGCTTTACGATACTTGTTTTACTTTCAACAAACGTTTTTTTAATAAGTAAAACTATGGACAAAAGATAGAGTATTTACGAAAGCATTTGGACAACAAGATTCATTTCCATTCAAGGAAATTAACCATTTCCAACCAGGTTACCAGCTGGTTGAATCTAGTTTTATCGAAAGCTTTTGTGAAAATGTCGGCCCGTTGCTGTGTTGTATCCACTGGTACCACTTGAATGTATCCTTTCTCGTAGGCGTCTCGAATTGCATGAATACGAATTTCGATATGCTTTGTTCTGGAGTGGTGGATGGGATTCTTCACAATTCCTAGACATGCCTCATTGTCGATGAATATAGGAGTCTTCATGATGTTGATTCCATAATCCAACAACTGATTTTGTATCCAGAGAACTTGTGAACAGCAACTGTAGGCCGCGGTGTATTCTGCTTGAGCGGTGGAGGTGGACACAGTTGTCTGTTTCTTGCTTTGCCATGAGATCAGACGATTTCCCAAGAATTGACATCCTCCTGAGACAGACCTTTGATCTACTTTACAACCTGCATGATCACTGTCAGAATAAGAAATAAGATCAAAATTACTATCTTTAGGATACCAAAGACCCAGTTTCGGAGTTCCTTTAAGATAGCGGAAGATGCGCTTCACAGCGGTTTCATGAGATTCCTTGGGATTGGTCTGAAAGCGAGCACAGAGACAGACAGCCCACATGATGTCAGGCCTGCTAGTCGTTAAGTACATCAGAGATCCGATCATCGAGCGATAGAAGGACTTGTTTACAGGTTTTCCTTGAGGATCTAGAGTAAGCTCCGTCTGAGATGCAAATGGAGTACTTGCAACTTTGCAGTCGTTCATGTTGTACTTTGCGAGAATATCCCGAATGTACTTGGCCTAATGAATAAGAATCCCGTCTTCCTTTTGCTTCACTTCTAGCCCCAAGAAGAACGTCAGCTCTCCCATCATGCTCATTTCAAACTGTGCCTTCATGACAGACTCGAATTCTCTACACAGTTCCTCGTTAGTTGACCCGAAGATGATATCGACCACATAAATCTGAACCAGCATTACGTCTTCTCTGACTCTTTTGGTGAAGAGAGTCATGTCGATCATTCCTCTGGTGTATCCGCACTTCAAAAGATAATTTGACAACGTCTCGTATCAAGCGCGCAGAGCTTGGTGAAGACCATAGAGGGCTTTGTCCAACTTGTAGTAGCGACCTGGAAAATGAGGATCTTCGAAACCCGGAGGCTGGCACACGTAGACTTCTTCCTTTACCTTTCCATACAGAAAAGCGCTCTTTAAATCCATCTGAAAAACTTTGAAGTTTCTGTATGACGCGTATGCTAGGAATATTCTGATTGCCTCCAATCTTGCAACTGGAGCAAAAACTTCTTCATAATCAATTCCTTCCTCCTGACGAAAACCTTGCACAACTAACCTAGCCTTGTTTTTAATCACAACTCCACGATCATCCATCTTGTTGCGAAAGACCCATTTGGTACCAATCGGAAACTTTCCCTCAGGTAGATCTACTAACTCCCAGACCTTGAGTTTGCGAAATTGAGATAATTCTTCCTGCATTGCCTGAACCCAACTGGAGTCTATAATCGCATCTTCAATGTCTCGTGGCACGGATTGTGAGAGAAAAGCTGCATAGAGACCTTTGTTGATGCTTGACGACTGACCTCGTGTACGCACTCCTTCTTCGACTACACCTATGACATTTTCTAGAGGATGATTTCGATTTGTCTTGTACCCTGCATTTGTCTGAGACTCAATCTGCTGCGGAAGGTTGGTGAAGTGTTCGTCCACGTAAATGATTGGAGGGTCATCTTCTTGAGTTGGTTCATCCACATTCGCCTGTGAAGAAGAAGCACCGTTTCTGGGGTGTTCTCAGGCGAAGTGTCACCGGTTGCTTCATCCACAGAGAGAAGTGGATTAGCAGAGAATGGAGTGAAACGAGTAGTGAACGGAGTCAAACCAATATCTGAAGTATCAAACAGAGGTTCAACTTGAGCGACTTCTGCAGGTTCTGCTTCTGGAACATCTTCTGGAATTTCAAAGGTGTTGAAGATCACACCCACATCATAAAACCAGTCGGGAGTACTTCCAGTGTTGGTGTAGTTTCCTTCTTGAAAGTCAACGTAGTACGACTCAATCACCATCTTTGTTCTTTTGTTGTAGACTCTGTAGGCTTTCTGAGTGGATGAATATCCCTTGAAGTAGCAGATATCACCCACTGCTTCGAACTTGATGAGATTCTCTTGAGTGTTTAGAAGAGTGCAAGAACATCCAAATGGTCTGAAGAAATCAATAAGCGGCTTTCTTTTGAAGAGAAGTTCATATGCTGTTTTTCCGTGTGGTTTTACAATGAGAACCCTGTTTAGAACGTAGCATGCTGTATTAACTGCTTCTGCCCAGAAGATCATTGGAAGCTTTGAATCCACCAGCATGGTCCTTGCGGCCTCGATCAACGTTATGTTCTTGCGTTCAACAACCCCATTTTGTTGAGGAGTTCTGGCTGCACTGTATTGGAGATGAATTCCCTTTTCTGCACAGAAGGATATGAAGGTTTGATTTTTGAATTCGGAGCCATTATCACTTCTGATTGACTTCACTTTTAATTTGGTCATGTTCCCAATCAAGGGAATGAATGCCTTGAGAATTTCAGCTGTCTCACTTTTTGCCTCAAGAAAATAAACCCATGAAAAACGAGAGAAATCATCTGTAATCACCAAACAATAAGAGCTTTTAGCAAGACTTTTAACACTAATTGGACCAAAAAGATCCATATGCAACAACTGAAGAGGCGCAGTAATCGTGTTCACTGCTTTGGACTTGTGCGATTTCTTGTGTTGCTTTCCTTGGGCGCATGCTATACATTTTTCAGAAAAAGGAAATTCTTTTATCGGAAGACCTCTTACTAAGTTTAACTTAGAGAGTTTGTTCATATTTTTGAAATTTACATGCCCCAATCTCCTGTGCCAAAGCAGTGACTCTGATTCTGAAGCCTTTGAGATCAAACAGGTCAAGTTGTCATTTGTCTTGGCATTTTTCATGTTGAGCACGTATGTGTTGTTTTGTCTTGGAGCAGTGAGCATGATCATTTCTGCAGGAACGACATATTCAGGCTTGAGGAACAAGCATTCCATGTCATTGAAAAGCACCGATATTCTTTTATCACAGACTTGTGATACACTCATGAGATTGTAGCACAACTCTGGAACATAATTGACGTTTTCCAACGTGAGGGCTTCAGACACCACATCTCCTATTCCAACGATCTTCCATCCCTTCTCGTCTCCAGCAAATGACACGAAATCACCATCAATGAAACGAAAATTTTTCAGAAGCTCCTTCAAGCCTGTCATGTGTCTTGAACATCCGCTGTCGACATGCCAGATATACTCCATGAGCATTCGAAGCCATTTTTGGAGTTTATTCTGAAATAAAAGAATATATACAGATTAGATTGATTTGGGAACCCAGACTTGCTTCATTTTGAATCTATCGTGGTTTTGAGCCACGATGTCCTCTTTTTGCTTCCAAAAATAAGCTGTTGAATTAACCTGATTTTTAACAGATTTCTTGAGATAATCTAGTTGATCAGTGAAATTCTTAACAAAGTCATATTCTGGTTTAGAAAAGTTCTTGCTTTTACAATGTTTCGCTGTATGTCCTAAATGAACACAGCGAAAACATCTTTTACGTCTGGGTCTTTTGGTGTTAGAAGATGATGTATGTGATGAGTGTCTTGAGCTTTCTGCTTTCTTCATTTTCTTGTCAACTCTGCTTTCATCTTCAGAACATTCTTCATCATTGTCGGAATCAGATGAACCTTCAGATGTTTGGTATTCACTTGAGTCTTTCTCTTCACTTGCTTCGTAGCTTGAATCACTGCAGTTTTGATCTTCGCTTGAACTTACTGAATCTTGGTCTTCAATTGTTTCAGCACTTGAATTTTCAGAGCTTTCATCATTTGTTGTTTGATCTTCACTTGAGGTTTTCAAGGTTTCTTCACTTGAAAATTCTGTGCTTTCACTGTCTGTTGTTTGACCTTCGTTTGATGTTTCTGATTTTTGCTCATCCTCAGGACTTGAAGTCTTCTTTTCATCCTCTGAGCCAGCAATGCTTGAGTCTTCATTGCATTGATCTTCAGTGACTTTCTTTTCAAAATCTGTCATACCTGTTCGAGATGGAATAAATTCTGGAATTTCCTCGGTGAGGAATTTTCCAAAGCTATTCTTTTTCAATTCTGGCACAAATACAGGAGATTCACAAACAACTTTATCATCACAAAATGCAGAATTTAAATCATGACATTCCAACATAACATGTTCACGATCACGGGTCTCAAATGTAGGCACATGGCCCTTACAGTCATCCGAAGATTTAAATTTAGGCACACGGCCATTACAGTCATCCATCCTAATTAAATTATTACATTCATCCCGAATATTGTTTTCCTTAGAACAGTTCCAGGCGAACCAGTTAACAGTGGAATAACTGTCGCCTGAATAACCTATTCCTATTTTTGAACCGCTGCAGTCTCCATCCTCATCGCACACATCTTCTTTACACACAATTGGATCTGCATTACTTTTAGAAAAGTTAGCGGTGATTTCGTTTTCACAAGAATTGATTTGTTCTACAGAGGCCTTTTCATCAATGAGATCATTTTCAGGATGAGGAGTTGGTATAGGCACATAGTTTTTGCTATGTGGAGGAAGAAAAAGTTTTCTTTCATTTCCTTGCCTATCCTTGTACCCGATCCCGTCTTTCACATACGTTGGTCGTTGGCAGTTTTTGATGTCAGTAAAGGCCTTTTGACTGACATTCCATTTATCGATGATAATTTGCAATTTATTCTTTTCGTTCCAAGCCTTTTCTAGTCTATCAGTGAGATCGTTAATGATAAAATCTTTTCTAATCACAAATTCTTTTAGAGTTTGCATTTCAGCTAAAGTTGAATTCAACTTTCTCTGATATGAGGCCTCGTTCAGTTTAAGTTCGTTATTCATTTTTAAGGCTTTGTCCTTTTGTCTTTCAAATTCTAGATTAAGAGACTTGTAATGTGCCACGACATCAACACATGCTGGTGAGCATAACTTTACTTTAAAGTTATGTGGAATACTATTTACCAAGTCTTTGTCAGCTTTTTCTTTGGAAGATTCTGTTTTCATTGCTGCGGCTGGGGCTTTCTCTTTGTCTTTCTTCTGTTCAGATGCATCCTTTGGAATCTGCTCCTTAGCTTCTTCAGACTTCTTTTCTTTCTCAGGCTCCGGAGAGGTGAGAATACTTTTCAAACCCTTGTCAGTGATGTTGTCACCTTTTGGAATTCCAGCTGTTGGCTTCTCAAACTGCTTCGAAGAGGACCCGCTTGAGATCTTTGCCATAAGAGCTTTGTTGACTTGTTCCTTTGCTTCAACAATTTCTTCACTCAAATCATAATCTTCAACGACTAAGGCTTTTGGTGTGCTAGGAGATGCGTTGCTCTTGTTTTCTTCGATAGTGATTTGTTTTACCGCAGGAGTGGCTTCAATGCTTCCTTCTTTCAACAAGGGGCAATCACGCTTGAAGTGGCCTAGATTCTTGCAGTTGTAACATCTCAGTTTGGATTTGTCAAAACCAGCCTTTCCAAGACCCACGCGTTTCCCGGTCTTGTCCTGAAATTTCTTCAACCTTAATGTGATCATGGCCATCTGCCATTTCAGATCCATTTCCTCCATGTCGTCTGGATCGACCTGATACATGTCTTCAGCAGTGAGCATTTCCTTCTTGAGCTCTCCTGACATTAAAGCTTCATAGCTACTCAGAAACATGTTGAAAAGTGCCACGTTTTTAGTAGACACTTTCAATGCTTGTGTATCACCAACAGTTACAGTCTTCTCACTAGGTTGTGGAGCTTTTGATGCGCTTGCGGAAGCATTAGCATAGATCATGTCAGAAGCTTGTTGACAGATGCCACCTGAAGCAAGGAATGCCACATTCTTCAATCCAGCAGAAGTTTGATTGGTTTTCAGAGTGTAGCCAGCAGTGTTCATTTCTCGTTTGTTGACATCCATTTCAAAGGCTCTTAGAGTGTTAATCAAGTCTGACAGAGTGACAGGATTTGGATTATTGAGGAAGTCCTTCTTGATCATCATGCATTGCAACTCCATTCCTTAGGGAATGAGTCCAGCAGCTTCTTGATGGCAGCACGGTTTGTGACTGGATTTCCTGCCTTCTTCATTTTGGTCATCATATTCAGAAAGCGACTGATGTGATCGGACAGACTTTCTCCACGAACTCCACAGAACATGTCGTATTGCTTCTGAACCATGTCTCTCTTACTTTCAATTAGCTCTTCATTTCCCTCATAATGCTCAATCAATGCATTCCAGAGTGCATTTGCAGTTCGGTGTTCTTCAAACATGTTGCAGTCATTGGTTGACAGAGCCATGGTTAATGCGGCATGTGCACGATGATCACGTTGGACAAGGGCCTTGTCTTCGTCAGTGAAGGTTGTGGGGTCATTGTTAGGAACAACTGCATCGTTTCGAACCACCGTTGGAATGTGGGGTCCAGCGGTGACTGAGAGCCACAGATTGTAGTCTGTGTACTCGAAGAACGACTGAATGCGAGTCTTCCAAGTGCTGAAGTCTTCAGCCCCTTTCAACTTTGGTGGCCTAGTAGTGGTTCCGGTCTCAAGTTCCGCTTGAGCAATTGGACTTAGTTGATTCAACGACATCTTGGCTTGATTTTGACAGAAGAGAGCTGAACAGAGGCTAAATTCGCTGACAGATCACTAGAGGCCGGTAACAGAATTAATTTCGCTGATGATTTGAGAAGCACGAACAATATCGCTGAAAATCTTCACCGATCTCCTATCTTCGCTGGTACACGATGATGTCCTGCACGAGCGAACAAGCTAATTCCGCTGATACAAGCAACACAAACGTTAGTTTGACTAATTTCGCCGATTACCGTGATAAGAACGCTGTGGTTCAATATCACAGTTCTCGAAGTCGCCTTCGATAATTTCGCTACAGGGTCACTTGACACTATTTCGCCGATAATCAATAATTTCGCTCGAATGATGATCGTCGAAATTAATGATCATGCGGTGAGCTTCGAAAAGATTTCGCTATGTTCGCTATGTTCAACAATATTTTCGCTACATTCAAAATTTAATTTCGCTATCTTCAAAAATTGTTCGCTGTATTCGTATTAATTTCGCTAGACAGAGGGTTTAACACGAACTAAAACCCTCTAATCACTCAAAAACAGCTCAAAAACCACCTTTTGATGCATCAAAATGTCCAAAATGACTCCCTAATCATATATTAACAACAACCTATCGATTAAACACACCAAATCAATCCGTTTTAAGTCCAAAAATTTGAAAACCTTGAAACTTTTGAAAAACCTTCAAAACTATGAAAAATCTCAACAAGAACACAACAACCAAGAGCACTAAGGCTCTGATACCAAATTGTAGATCCCAATATCAGTCCGGATCTCAGTGGTTGGTTGTTTTAGCCCAAAACACCTATTGATTAAGTGTTTGAACTATGAAAAAGTTAAGAATGATCAAAGATGAAGGTGAAGCTAGTGGATTAATGAATACAACAAGTGTTGTATTGAATCCAAACAATAGTGTAAATCAATAAAGCACCTTGGATATCAGATTGGAGCACAAGAACAATGATTGAATGTAAACAACACCAATATTCATTAAGAGAGCCAAAAGCTTGAAGTGGTTACAATACAAGGGCTATTTATAGTGTTCCTGACTTGCCAGCAAATTTATAAATTTGCTGGAATCTTAACTACCCCAAGTCAGGATTACAACTTCTATAGAATTACAAAATAAGCCCCTATACTATTAAATTAGCTACAAACCACAATAAAACTAATCCAGCACAAGTATGAACGATCTCAAAAGTTCCAACAACCAAGTGTACGATCTTCACCGATCATAGGAGCCTACAACATATATTTGACCAAAAAAATCTTAATATGCGCAACGCCGATGGGTAGAACTTCTCAATGATTACGACTGTGAGATCCGTTACAACCCTGGCAAAGCAAATGTCATTGCCGATGCACTCAGCAGACGAAGTTATTTACATAGCACCCGTAATATCCAAGCCCAATATGATCTTGAAACCCTTATCCGCGAAGCTCAACATGCCTGCTTTAATGAACGCACTTTAAAGAAGGAAATGATCTACCACGACGGAGCCCATCTTGTGAACAAGTCGAATGGGATATTCCATTATCTGGACCGGATTTGGATCCCTAAGCGGACCGATTCACGACAGATTTTGATGGACGAAGCCCACAAATCCCCATATTCTATTCATCCCGGTGCCGACAAGATGTACCAGGACCTTCGCTACAAGTACTGGTGGCCGGGCATGAAGAGAGATATCGCCCTCTATGTTGGGAAGTGTCTGACTTGCTCGAAAGTCAAGGCCAAGCACCAAAGACCCTCTAGCTTACTTGAACAACCCCCGATCCCTATGTGGAAGTGGGAAAGTATAGCTATGGACTTCATAACGAAACTTCCATGAACGCCATCAAGTCACGACAGTATCTGGGTTGTCATTGACCGCTTGACCAAATCTGCTCCTTTTCTGCCAATACGAGAAGACTACAAGGTAGAAAGATTAGCCCGAATCTACACCGATGAGATCATTTGTTGACATGGGACGCCTCGCGACATCATCTCTGACCGTGATGCTCGGTTTACCTCGCGTCTATAGGAAACGTTTCAAACGGCTCTCGGTACTACGCTAAATCTAAGTACCACATTTCATCCCTAAACCGACGGTCAGACTGAGAGAACGATTCATACCCTTGAAGACATGCTCCGTTCATGTGTCATAGATTTCGGTGGTAATTGGGACGCTTACCTGCCGTTAGTCGAATTCTCGTATAATAACAGTTATAATTCTAGCATTCAAATGGCACCGTTTGAGGCTTTATACGGAAGAAAATGTCGATCGCCTATTGTATGGCATGAGATCAGGCACTCGCAACTAACCTGTCCTGAGCAATTGCAAGAAACAACTGACAAAGTCCTCCAAATTCGAGACAATCTGCTGAAAGCTCGGAGTCGTCAGAAAAGTTACGCCGATAGACGACGCAATCCCCTTGAATTTGTCGTTGGCGACTACGTACTCCTAAAGGTATCACCTTGGAAGGGTGTGGTCAGATTCGGCAAGAAAGGGAAACTAGTGCCTCGATATGTTGGACCTTTTAAGATTCTGGAAAGGATCGGAAAAGTCTCCTACAGACTCGAACTACCGGAGGAACTTAGCAACGTCCATGTAACACCCAAAAAATGGGTTTGGTAGTCAAACCACGTTAATACTAAAAGACGGGCACGGTACCGTTAGTGGTAAAATAACCCAGTAAATATTAGGATTTAAATAAATAAACCTAATATAAAAAAAAGGAATAAAATCTTTTGAGGAAATAAAGTTTATAAGGGGCCCGAATTAACAGGACACAGAAAGAAAACGGGTTATAACCCCCGAAACTAACTAAGTCAACTAGGAACAATTAACCTAGTTAGTTATTTGTGTAATTAAGTGAATGAATAAAGATCAAGAACTTTTAACCCTCTTCATAAAAGCTTCTAAACATGAGGGACCTAAATGGACAAACTAGAAAGTGGATTATTAAAAAGAAAAAAACTAAAACAAAACACACACACACACACACACACACAGTGTGTGTTCTGGATCGATCAACAGGAGACCAAAATGGGTGAAACCCTAGTTCACCCAAAATCAACAAATTGAAGGTCAAATCCAGCCCAAATCAGATGCATGAACACAAATTCGTGATCACCTAGTCATGGGGATCACAAGGTATGTTGAAATTTGTTATTTGGTGATACTTTAAAATTATGATGAACAATCATAATCGAAATTATGGAATGAATAATGAATATATGAGCGTTGTTGTGATTAAATTCATGTTTAGAAACAAACCCTAGTTGAAAACTTGAAGAATTAGTGTTAAAACTAGGGGTTTGATGGATTCCCTTGTATGTGCTAAGTGGGTTTTAGCTAAATAATGAGGATGATGATATATTTGTGCTAGAAATCATCAAAATTGATTGTTGAAGCGAAATACTTAAACAAATTGAAAATTTGAGTATTTGATTATACATGATTCAAAAAGGGTTTTGAATGTTGTAGTGAAATTAGTAATTTATTTCATGAATATGAATGTTTGAATCATGTTGACTACTAAATTGATAGGTAGAACTTGATTAGATAAGGTGTTCGAATGAATGCTAGTGGTATAATGAAACGGGTCTCACTTATAGAAGAGAACCCTTAGTTCTTACGAAAATAAATAAATAAGTTAGATTTAATGATCGCTCGAACTAGTTGAGATATTAGAAATATAATGAACCGAGTAAAAGATTTGCTAGACGGTGCCCTAAAAATAACGCCTACCGGGTAACTAATGAATGCCTAAACTAGTTGTCGAACTTGAATGTGCATTTTATATGCTAATGGGCATTTGACTTTTAAAAGTCAAACTGACCACCAATACGATGAAGGATAATGTGATATGAAATGTGTAAGGTGGAATAATCGTATTAAATTATGGTTAATCTAACCACCTTGTGAACATTGAATAATAGTTTGGCACTTAACAAGCTAGATGGAAGCTTGGGGAGAAAGCGGGTCAAACAGATCGAGTACGTGGAAAAAAGCATAGCCAGATGCGAAGTAAGTAAAACTTACACCCTTTTTGTAGGACACGTCTTTATTTTATAAACTATAAATGCGAATAATGTAATATCCGAAATAAGGGTTCCGACACGATTGATACAAATCGGAACAAGTATAAATGATAAAAACCATGGTTTATGGTAAATGGGGCAAATGGGTGAATTTGGAAACTAAAACCATGCTATATTCTAATTTATGTAAATGTTTGGTCTTATAGTCCAAACGGGTCAAATGGTGATGATAACACCATTTGACAATATCGACTAATGTGGTTGTCAAGTCGTATGTTATCAGGAGCGAATAGCAATTTGGATAATTGCGACGCCATAGAATATTGGTTAATTAACGCGAGGTATAAAACGGGCCTATATGTTGACTCGAGCCAGGTACGCATATATATAGATTTATAGTTAAAAATGCAATGTTGGTCAAATACCTTGGCAAAAGGACCTATGTCGTAAAAGGAGGAAATAAGTTGACGAAAATGCCCTTGATAGGTAAATCGGGCAAACGACCCTTAGAGGTCGTTTAGATACTAGTATTATCATTATGTAACTCTTAGACACATGTAAGAGTTGTAGGCATAAACCTTGGGGGTCAAATGCCTATGAACAGGTCAATCACGTAAAATGACTATCCTAAGGGTAAAAATTAGGGTAGCGGTCCATTATGTTAAATCCATCACAAAAATAGTTGTGATGGAATATAAGAGGCTATTTAAAAATGAAAATACGAAGTGTAGAAAGAGAACAAAGAGTTTGATGCTTAAATGTACATAATTCGCTCTAAACGGGTCAAAACGAGTACGTATGCAAAAACGGGTTAAGGTTGCATAAGAAACCCGTAATTTGAACCTTGAAGATTAGTAAACTGATATAAAATGATGTCCATGATATTTTAAATGTAATAAACAAGTTTGTTTGATAAAATAACAAACGGGTCAAAAAGTGTCATAATTGAATTTCAAGCCGAGAGCTTGAAATCTAAAATTTTGAGAATTCAGATGTCGGGTCTTTACTCCATGAGATGTAGAATTAAATTACGAACGCGTAGGAAAAAGAATCGCGTAAAACGGACATCTAGATCAAAAGTTATGAAGCTCTGAAGTTAGAATTTCGATCGAAAATGGAGCTGGGCAAATGCAGCAGCAATTAAGCAACTTACTGACAAAAAGGGGACTAGGTGTAGCGTCTAGCCCCTAGGCGTAGCGTCTAGCCCCTCCTGATTCTGAAAATTGTTTAATTTTGTTTGTTTGACCCATATAACTTGTTAAAACTTGTTATTTAACTACCAAAGCTTACTTTTAAGTTGGTTTTGGTCATAGGTAAATGTCAAGGATTCCCGGACGAAGATCAAGCTCAACGAAGAACCGAACGCGACCAAGATACAAGCTTCCGCACTGCGTCGCGTCATAACTTTTAAATGACGAACTTATATACAATATGTTGTCAAACTTTTAAATTGTAAAAGTTTTAGTAAACTCGTATTGTCATACGTATGTGTAATCGTATAAACATGTATTTATACGAAACTTATATAAAATATTGTATAAAACAAGCAAGGGTGTTACAAGTTGGTAATCAGAGCTCAAGGTTAAAAGAATAAAGTGTTCGGTTCGAGGCTTGGTCGCAAATCCAGTAAGTACATGTATATCAATGGGTTAGAATGATTAAAGTGTTGAGAACAACACATATGGTTATCGTGTAATACACGTTACACCAATAAAAACGATATAGAGTAGATATAGTCAACGAAATTACACGCGTTGATGCGTATTGTAGAAAAGCCTTGTATTATAGTACGGGCATCCATTAATGTCGAAATTACTAACTGTTGTAAATGTTTTAGTTGAAGGACACTCGCATATGAAGATAGCGAGAGTTTAACAAATCGCGAATTTGACAGAGGAACGGTCCAAAGAGTATGCTCATCAAGGACCTAAACCGCGTAGCGAACGCGAACAAGGTTAATGGTAAGAGAAGCCCGTTAGGGCAAGCATTACCAGGTGCACACTTTAAATTTAGTTGCACAAATAGTAATATGCAACAAATACGTAGAGACTGAAAGTTGCATATGTAGATTAAAAACTTGGAAAAAATCCGAATAGAAAATCTATCCGGGATATTGTTTCCAAGAGAAACAAATAGAGGTATTACTTACATGGGGTGTAATGTGAAAATTATAAAAGGGTCATGTATACCAGGTATTGATCGCTTACTCTGGCCAAGTAAGTGGTGAGCACGTGGTACCATGAACTTTTTATGATGGACATGCTTACATCCGATGTAGTAAGGACGGGGGTGAGTGGGACAAATTAAAAAGTACCCAAATGAATCAAATGAGCAAAATAATTGATAATAATGTAAACGCACAGCCGGGTGACGGAAGCGTATTACATTAGGATAATGAGCCCGAGTGAAGGGACAAAGATTCATGTAAAATGATTAAGATATGCATTGGAAGGGGGTGTACTTACACTCGAACTCGGAGAATGTAAACATGTAAAATGATTAAGATATGCATTGGGAAGGGGTGTACTTACACTCGAACCCGGAGAATGCAAATAAGTCTCTTAACGGGCCGTTTTTGTAAAACGTCAAACTTGAGGACAAAGTCGGAATATAAAAGTGAAGCGAAGTCTTAATGCATACCGGGAGGGTTGCAATAATAACGACTTCGGTAAAACACCCGGTTGATGGGTAATGATTTAAACACATGCGTAGACCGAGAAACGGGAACGCGAATGAAAGTCAAAAGACTCGGGTTTCGAGTCATGACTAAAAGACGATAAGATACTGAAAATAGAAATTTTGATAAATTACGTTCAACTATTTTAAAGTTGAACGGGTCAAATAAAGAATGAAGTTTGACATTCATAAGTGGTGAAATTTCACACGAACAAGTCAAACGAATTAAATAAAGAATAACGCTTAGTAATGTAGACAGGAAAAACACAAACTAGTGAAACAAGAGTGTTAAAAACATTAAGATAAGGAACCCGGGTAACGGGTCGTAACGAAGTATAGGTAAGCACCGGGTAACGGTAGGCGTAGGACAAACCGACGTGTAAATGATGGTAGAAGTCATAAAGTTGGAAATATAATTCGAAAGAAGATAAATGTAGCCTTAGACTACGGTCAAGTATAAATGAAATCCAAAAAAGCAAAAGTAAATAATTCCAAACATAACAAGGGATGCCTTGAAGCTATATATGTGTATATATACATTTGAATATAGACGTGAACAAAAGATGATCCATGGGATCATCATAACCTACGGGATTAAACATAGTGTTAAGGTCTACGGGACCAAGAAGACCCTTGGGTCATAAATAGAAAGAAACAAACTGTTGGGTCTCACCTTAAAAAGGTGGAAATCTAAAGAAATAGTCTACGAGACTAAGCGAAAGAACCTACGGGTTATTTGGGTTAAGCGTGGGAACTAGCTGAAATTCCCCGCATTAAAAGATATTGGAAAGGAACAAATCCTCGGAAGCAACATTCCTAGATATGAGAGAAAGACATAAGACAAAGAGAAAACGTAAACTAAAAATTTAGTTTTTAGTCAAAAGCAACGTTTTAATAAATATAAGTGGTATGAAGCGATTTAGAAAACCGTAAATGCACATAAGGCCGGAGATGGCGATATGGATATATGCCCGAGCAATAGGGTATAAGGTAACCAGTGACTAACAAGTCTAACCGCCAAAATAGATAATCAATAAAGATAACGAATACGAGCTAAAAGTAACGGCCCACGAGGCCTTACACATGAAAGACGTACGCGTCAATATAAATGAAAACTTTTGAATAAAAGAAACGAGTGCTTTGAACACAAAACTTGGTCCGTTTGATTTAAACCAATGAACTACGTAAATAAGGTTTCGAGGACGAAACCTCTTTAAGGGGGGTAGACTTGTAACACCCCAAAAACGAGTTTGGTAGTCAAACCACGTTAATACTAAAAGACGGGCACGGTACCGTTAGTGGTAAAAGTAACCCAGTAAATATTAGGATTTAAATAAATAAACCTAATATAAAAAAGGAATAAAATCTTTTGAGGAAATAAAGTTTATAAGGGGCCCAAATTAACGGGACTCGGAATGAAAACGGGTTATAACCCCCGGAACTAACTAAGTTAACTAGGAACAATTAACCTAGTTAGTTATTTGTGTAATTTAGTGAATGAATAAAGATCAAGAACTTTTAACCCGCTTCATAAAAGCTTCTAAACATGAGGGACCTAAATGGACAAACTAGAAAGTGGATTATTAAAAAGAAAAAAACTAAAACAAAACACACACACACACACAGTGTGTGTTCTGGATCGATCAACAGGAGACCAAAATGGGTGAAACCCTAGTTCACCCAAAATCAACAAATTGAAGGTCAAATCCAGCCCAAATCAGATGCATGAACACAAATTCGTGATCACCTAGTCGTGGGGATCACAAGGTATGTTGAAATTTGTTATTTGGTGATACTTTAAAATTATGATGAACAATCATAATCGAAATTCTGGAATGAATAATGAATATATGGGCGTTGTTGTGATTAAATTCATGTTTAGAAACAAACCCTAGTTGAAAACTTGAAGAATTGGTGTTAAAACTAGGGGTTTGATTGATTCCCTTGTATGTGCTAAGTGGGTTTTAGCTAAATAATGAGGATGATGATATATTTGTGCTAGAAATCATCAAAATTGATAGTTGAAGCGAAATACTTAAACAAATTGCAAATTTGAGTATTTGATTATACATGATTCAAAAAGGGTTTTGAATGTTGTAGTGAAATTAGTGATTTATTTCATGAATATGAATGTTTGAATCATGTTAACTACTAAATTGATAGGTAGAACTTGATTAGATAAGGTGTTCGAATGAATGCTAGTGGTATAATGAAACGGGTCTCACTTATAGAAGAGAACCCTTAGTTCTTGCGAAAATAAATAAATAAGTTAGATTTAATGATCGCTTGAACTAGTTGAGATATTAGAAATATAATGAACCGGGTAAAAGATTTGCTAGACGGTGGCCTAAAAATAACGCCTACCGGGTAATTAATGAATGCCTAAACTAGTTGTCAAACTTGAATGTGCATTTTATATGCTAATGGGCGTTTGACTTTTAAAAGTCAAACTGACCACCAATACGATGAACGATAATGTGATATGAAATGTGTAAGGTGGAATAATCGTATTAAATTATGGTTAATCTAACCACCTTGTGAACATTGAATAATTATTTGGCACTTAACAAGCTAGGTGGAAGCTTGGGTAGAAAGCGGGTCAAACGGATCGAGTACGTGGAAAAAGAGCATAGCCGGATGCAAAGTAAGTGAAACTTACACCCATTTTGTAGGACACGTGTTTATTTTATAAACTATAAATGCGAATAATGTAATATCCGAAATAAGGGTTCCAACACGATTGATACAAGTCGGAACAAGTATAAATGATAAAAACCATGGTGTATGGTAAATGGGGCAAATGGGTGAATTTGGAAACTAAAACCATGCTTTTATTCTAATTTATGTAAATGTTTGGTCTTATAGTCCAAACGGGTCAAATGGTGATGATAACACCATTTGACAATATCGACTAATGTGGTTGTCAAGTCGTATGTTATCAGGAGCGAATAGCAATTTGGATAATTGCGACGCCATAGAATATTGGTTAATTAACGCGAGGTATAAAACGGGTCTATATGTTGACTCGAGCCAGGTACGCATATATATAGATTTATATTTAAAAATGCAATGTTGGTCAAATACCTTAGCAAAAGGACCTATGTCGTAAAAGGAGGAAATAAGTTGATGAAAATGACCTTGATAGGTAAATCGGGCAAACGACCCTTAGAGGTCGTTTAGATACTACTATTATCATTATGTAACTCTTAGACACATGTAAGAGTTGTAGGCATAAACCTTGGGGGTCAAATGCCTATGAACGGGTCAATCACGTAAAATGACTATCCTAAGGGTAAAAATTAGGATAGCGGTCCATTATGTTAAATCCACCACAAAAAATAGTTGTGGTGGAATATAAGAGGCTATTTAAAAACGAGAATACGAAGTGTAGAAAGAGAAGAGAGAGTTTGATGCTTAAATGTACATAATTCGCTCTAAACGGGTCAAAACGAGTACGTATGCAAAAACGGGTTAAGGTTGCATAAGAAACCCGTAATTTGAACCTTGAAGATTAGTAAACTGATATAAAATGATGTCCATGGTATTTTAAATGTAATAAACAAGTTTGTTTGATAAAATCACAAACGAGTCAAAAACTGTCATAATTGAATTTCAAGCCGAGAGCTTGAAATCTAAAATTTTGAGAATTCAGATGTCGGGTCTTTACTCCATGAGATGGAGAATTAAATTATGAACGCGTAGGAAAAAGAATCGCGTAAAACAGACATATAGATCAAAAGTTATGAAGCTTTGAAGTTAGAATTTCGATCGAAAATGGAGCTGGGCAAATGCAGCAGCAATTAAGCAACTTGCTGTCAAAAAAGGGGCTAGGTGTAGCGTCTAGCCCCTAGGCGTAGCGTCTAGCCCCTCCTGATTCCGAAAATTGTTTAATTTTGTTTGTTTGTTTGACCCATATAACTTGTTAAAACTTGTTATTTAACTAACAAAGCTAACTTTTAAGTTGGTTTTGGTCATAGGTAAATGTCAAGGATTCCCGGACGAAGATCAAGCTCAACGAAGAACCGAACACGACCAAGATACAAGCTTCCGCACTGCGTCGCGTTGTAACTTTTAAACGACGAACTTATATACAATATGTTGTCAAACTTTTAAATTGTAAAAGTTTTAGTAAACTCGTATTGTCATACGTATGTGTAATCGTATAAACATGTATTTATACGAAACTTATATAAAATATTGTATTAAACAAGCAAGGGTGTTACAGTCCACCCGACTTTCCATGTGTCGAACCTCAGAAAGTGCCTGGCTGAGCATCATTTAATTGTACCTCTAGAAGATCTTCAAGTAAACGAAACACTACACTTCGTGGAGAAGCCTGTCGAGATCATGGACCGCCAAACCAAGCAACTCCGATGCTCACGCATTCCCATTGTGAAAGTTCGCTGGGAAGGCAAGCGAGGCGCAGAGTTCACTTGGGAACTCGAAAGCGACATGAATGCGAAGTACCTGCAGTTGTTCGTTATGGCTTCGGCCTAATTTCGGGATGAAATTCCCTCAACTAGGGGAGGTTGTAACACCTCGTGTTTCAAAAGTCAAAGTCAAAGTCAAGATTGAAGTCAAAGGAAGAAAAGATTGCTAGTTGCGATCTGTCACTCCTTGCTCAACTCTTGTTTTGACTTCTTTGACTTGTATTTAGTCTAATTTTGTTATCACATTAGTTGTATTATGCAGAGTATCTAGTAATAATCGCATATTAATCGCATGCTTAATCGATTTATCATGTATCGCTATCGCTTCGCAACTCGAATTACGCATCTGGTTATGGTTCTTATGTGTGTGTGCCCTTTATGTGTTACTTGTGCATGTTATGTTTATGTTGAGGTGTGAATCGAAATCCCAATCTATCGCACCGCAAATCAAATCGAATCGAAACGCTAAAAGCAAATTAAATAGGATGCTTGTATGTTGATATAGTAGTTGGGATTAAAAGTAATTTGATAAGTAAACTATCGCACCGCTCGCTCGAATCGCATCGCAACGCTCAACACCCGAATCAAAAACTGCAAAACTCATCGCGCCGAGCACTCGAACCGAGTGGCCAGTCGACCGAGTTGCCACCCGATCGGGCTGCCACCCGATCGGAGTGCCACTCGACCGAGCTGCCACCCGACCTAGGTGCCATCCGACCGAGTTGCCACTCGATCGAGTTGCCACCCGGACGGGCTGCCACTCGACCGACCAGCCTCCTTCCTCCTTTCCATTTATGGAAACCCTATAAATACCCCATATGTCAACCTCATATGATTTTGACAGCTCTCTCTCCCTCTCCACTCGCTCCAGCTGCTATTTCTTCAGATTTCTCATGAATCTTGTAAGTTTTTAACCTAAATCTTGTACTTTCTTGATCTACACGCACTCCTACACCTTTCTATCTTTTGAATCTTAACTTTTAACCATGAAATCACTAGATTTAACGTGTTCAAGGATGATGTCATCATGGTGTTCATAAGAACTTCATGTTTTGGTTTTAATCCACCAAGAACAACTTATATCTGAATGATTTCCACATGAATAACCAAAGATCTTTCATAGATCTGAACATATTCATGGTGAAAAGGATTGAAAGATGATTTTCTAACTTTCTTTCAACTCATTTACACTCAATGCACTCAAACCCGATGGAATCGGAGCTAGTTCTGATCTTCTACCCATTCTTGGTGATGCATCGGTTCCAGATCTGAATTCTATCCATGAGGTATTGATTTCAGGTTTGAACAAGAACTACCGACTCGAACCGTGAACCAGTCGGAATAGGGTGATTCCTGTTCGGTCAGGTCACTTGGGCCGGGTTGAGGGTTCTATTGTTCAAACATGTTATCAAAATATCTCGTTCAAGCACTTCAAACTTTTAAACAACCAAGGAAGAAGACAACCAGGTCGTCTGGGACGGATTGTCGTCCGATCAGATTGTCGTCCGATCAGATTGTCGTCCGATGGGATTGCCTCCCGACCGGACAACCACCTGATCGGCTTGCACCTTGGGTCCCATACTTAACTTTTATTTCATTTGAGGTTTTGAACATCGAACGGATTGCCGTCCGATCGGATTGCCATCCGATCAGATTGCCATCCGATCGGATTGTCACTCGACCATGTGATGTTTTAACTTCAACACTTAAACAAATTTTCAGCATGTTCAATCCGAATGGATTGCCACCCGATCGGATAGCCATCCGATCGAATGACTGTCCTATGGTGAACTTGTTCTCAACCTGAGAAGCCTCGCCAATCGGATTGCTGACCGATCGAACGGCCGTTCGATCGACCGACCTGAAAGGTGGAGATACTTCTTTGTTTTCAAAATGCTACAACGAAAACTTCAAAAGGCAAGCCATCATACACAAACGCATCCATCCCAAATGAGATGACAATCCAGTCAAGTGGCCACCCGATCGAGTGACCGCCCGAATGGATTGTCATCCGGTTGTTCGACCACCCGATCGGATTGCCACCCTATCGGATTACCGTCTGACCCACTGACACTTCATGCCGTTTTACGCACCGAATTTTGCTTATGTTATCGATAACTGTTCAGGCTAATTTCCACTCTAGCGCTCCCTTCAATCCATTAACTCAATCGCTGTGAGTATACTCGAACCCTTTTTGCTTTACGCACTTTTGGATGTTACATACGTTACTTATTCTAAATCACATAGAACACACTACGAAATACTTTAACGCTAACCGTTATCGCATGTTATGCGTGACTTAATGAATGCTTGTTTGTTATGTTTACACATGGAATGCAGTCTACCTGCCTTAGCAATGATAGTACTATAGTTTGGACTCAGCACCTGTTTACTCAGGGGTTGTTAAGGACAATTAATTACATGGCTCACAGTGGTGAGTGTGTATTACGAACTGCCTTGGGCAGTCAACCCACAGTCATTGGTATCGATAGGTTCATATCGATAACTTACGTGCTTCATTTCACACTGTGTACGTGCTGGTTACGCGTAAACGATTTCGAACTCTATTATATCTATCAAACTTGTATGCTCACCTTTACACTATGTGTATTGACTTTTACTTTAACGTATGTGGCAGGTGCTTAAGATGTCTAAATGCTTGGCTTGCTGTGAAATTGAGGCTAGGAAAAGTCTAGAAACAAATATACGAATTGTCTGTATTTAAAATCTGAGTTGTCGGAACAGAACAATTTGACTGGATTTTGTCTGTAATAATTATGTTACTCTTTATGTCATGGTATGGGACGTGATGCTTTAAATAATTGGTAATTATAGTTGTTATGAAAACTTCTGGGCAATCTGTTTCGCTCAGTGCCGCGCCCTGATGTTTCCGCCATCGGTTGGGGTGTGACATCTATCTACAATCACCCGGATTGTATCATTACCTTTTCTTATTTTGGGTAACTTGGTAACAAAATCCATTGTTATCAATTCCCATTTCCATACTGGCATTTCTAAATGTTGCAACAAACCTGAGGGTTTCTAATGTTCAGCGTTAACTTGTGAACAGGTTAAACACTTTGCAACATATTCTGCTATATCCTTTTTCATTCCTATCCACCAAAAATTCTTTCTTAAATCTTGATACATCTTATCACTTCCAGGATGCATCGTATACTTAGACTTATGGGCTTCTTCTAATATACGGTGGCGTAGGTTTCCTAATTTAGGTATCCACATTCTTTTCTTATGGAATCTCCAAATTCCATCTGTTCCTTATTCTAATTCCATAATCATTCCTTTCAATTTTTCAGTATCATCCTTGATTACTGATTCTTGTGTCTTTCTAATCTGTTCATTTAAATCTAGTTGCAGATTTAGTTTAAGTGAACGTACTCTTTTTGGCTTTTCGTGATACTTTCGACTTAAAACATCAGCTACTACGTTTGCCTTTCATGCATGGTACTGGATATTACAATCGTAATCACTAAGTATCTCTATCCAACGTCTTTGTCTCATATTCAACTCCTTTTGCCCGAAAACATACCTTAAACTCTTATGGTCGGTGAAAATGGTAAACTTACTACCGTAAAGGTAATGTCTCCAAATTTTAAGGGCAAAAATTATAGCTCCTAATTCTAGATCATGGGTTGAATAATTCCCCTTATGATTCTTAAGTTGTCTAGAGGCGTAAGCTATAACCTTTTGACATTGCATTAACAAACATCCATAACCTAACTTAGAAGCGTCACAATAGACTACAAAGTCTTCAGTTACTTCTTGTAATGCTAGTATGGGTGCATGGGTTAATCTTTGCTTAAGAATTCTAAATGCTTCTTCTTGTTTTGGTCCCCATTCAAACTTAACGGATTTACAGGTTAACTTAGTTAAGGGAATGGCTATTTTAGAAAAATCTCGAATAAATCTTCTATAATAACCGGCCAATCCTAAGAAACTTCTAACCTCGGTTGGTGACTCAGGGGTTTTCCACTTGGTAATCGCCTCGATCTTGGTGGGATCTACATGAATTCCTTCATGATTGACTAAATGCCCAAGAAATTGTACATGTTCTAACCAAAACTAACACTTCGAAAACTTTGCATAAAACTTTTCTTTTCTTAATAAACTTAGGAGTGCGTGCAGATGCGCTGCATGTTCCTCTTTGCTTTTAGAATAAATAAGAATATCATCTATAAAGACAATTATGAATTTATCCAAATATGGCTTACATATTCGGTTCATCATGTCCATAAATACAGCTGGAGCATTGGTTAGACCAAATGGCATGAAAGTAAATTCATAATGGTCATACCTTGTCCTGAAAGCGATCTTGGGAATGTCCTCTTCCTGTACCTTTAATTGATGATATCCTGATCGTAAATCGATTTTAGAGAAAAATTGTGCTCCTTGCAACTGATCAAACAAATCATTGATTCTCGGTAATGGATACCGATTCTTAATCGTGACTTTGTTCAATTCACGGTAGTCAATGCACATACGCATTGATCCGTCCTTCTTTTTAACGAATAAAATCGGTGCTCCCCATGGTGATGAGCTTGGCTGTATGAATCCCTTCTCCAACAATTCATCTAATTGTTTCTTCAATTCCTGCATTTCTGCGGGTGCCAAACGGTAGGGTGCTTTGGTAATTGGTGCGGTTCCTGGTATCAAATGGATTCTGAATTCAACTTCTCTGTCTCGAGGTTGTCCGGGTAATTCTTCTTGAAATACATCTGAAAACTGGGATACTACTGGAATATCCTTTAATTCTTTTCCTTTAGTGTTAGTGATTATGAAAATCAAATACACTAATGACCCTTTTCTTATATAACTTGCTGTTTTCATCACAGAGATGAATTTTATGGATCTAGAGGGTTTATTTCCTTTAATTGTGATCTTTTCACCCTTTGGTGAATTTACTTGGATTGACTTTTGATCACATAAAATACTGGCTTTATTGGCTATTAACCAATCCATTCCTAACACAACATCAAATCCTGCCAGATTCATTAGGTAAAGGTTTGCAATAAATTTCTGATTTAGAATTTCTATTCTTGCTCCCTGTAAGGTTTCAGAAATCTTAATGGTTTCCCCATTTGCTGTCTCTACTAGACATTCTTGTGGAAGTTTAGTTAATGGTTGATTGAGAAGTTTGCAAAATGAAGTATTAATAAAACTTTGGTTCGCACCAGAGTCAAATAATAATTTAGCACAAACATCATTAACTAAAAACGTACCGGTGATCACATCCGGGATCATCTTTGCTTCTTCTGCAGTCAAAACAAATGCTCTAGCATTTTTAGTATTCTTGGTGTTCGTGGCTGGAGCTAGTTTTGGACAGTTTGGCTTGATATGACCTTCCTCCTTGTGTCCAGATATTTTGCAGAAGTTACAGTATATAGAGCATCTTCCAGAATGCTTCCTTTTGCAATACTTGCAATAGGGTGCAGAGGTAGAACCTAAATTTTTCCCACGGTTAGAATTTCCAAAACAAAATTCTTGGGTAAGCTTCTGGGTTAGGTTCCTCCTCTGATCCTCTTCTCGCGTACGGACTAACTCATCTGTCAAGGTGTTTGCTAGTTCTACAGCTTCTTCTATGGTTTGGGGTCTAGCTGCTTTGACTACATGCCTAATCTCCCCAATTAATCCCCAGAAGTAACGGGAGATTATTACTGGTTCGGGTGATGCAAGGGTTGGCACTATTCTAGCATATTCAAAGAATAATGTTATGTAACCCTTACTATCTACTCCAGTCATCCTAAGGTTTAGGAATTTATTGGCTATCTATTCCTTTTCATTAGGAGGGCAGAATTTCCTTTCTATCATGTTTCTAAATTCCTCTCATTTCATATTGTAAACCCTATCACTTCCCCTAGACTGGAGGATAGTGTTCCACTATTCTAAGGCTGAGTTCTTAAACAGATTGGAAGCAAACATTATCTTATCCTCTTCCGCGCATTTGCTTATTCTTAAGACTGCCTTAGTCTTTTCTATCCAGCGTAGAGATGCAACTGCCCCTTCATTGCCAGAGAATTCCATTGGTTTACAAGACCAGAATTCTTTATAAGAACAACCATAAGACATGGTTCTTCTTCTTTTGGGAATGGGCACCTGAAGTATGGGTCCATTGTTTACGTTGTTTTCAGGTTCAGTGGGTCGTTTACTATCACGTTTACTTTTATTTTCTGCTTCCTTAACCGTTTTGATAATATATGGCATCGCATCTATTATCCCTTGTGCCACTATGTGTTGCATGTCACTGTTATCCACTTGGTTTCCATTATTGTTGTTGTTCGGGTTTTCGTTATCCAGGTTATTGTTACTCTGGTTATCATTATTCTGGTTTTCCTGGTTCACTTCGTTGTCCATCTAAATTTTAAACATTTGCCAATTATTAATATCACAAAATAATATTTAAGGCAAACACTCACACAACACACATATTGGTCAAAAGCGTCGAGCATTGCGACTTACTCTTTCTTATATATTATACATCTAATACAAACTAAAACTGGAATTTAAAATTACAATACCACTATGCATCACTAACCACAAGGTGGTCTATACTACAACATATATTATTATTATTATTATTATTATTATAATATTTTTTTCATACACACGTATTATATATATATATGTATATATATATATATATATATATATTATATTATTATTATTATCACCGTCACTTATATGGGTTCATCCAGAACTCCATATTACGCTCGCCGTACTTCCAGACGAGTTGTCTCCAACCTGCCTCATCCTCTCGCTATTTTCTAAAATCTCTTCTCCGAAAGTTCGGAGCTCTTGCACATTTTCTGCACTCATTGGGGGTGCAGGTGCTGGTACTGGGTCTGGGTACTGGGGCATGGGTTCTTCCTGGGGGTACGGATTCTCTAAGATTTCCCTAATGTATTCATCGTTATCGTAGTAGGGATCTAGAGGGTCCAGATTTGGGTAGGCTGCTAGGTTCGGCATGGGTTCGTCGGTTAGGTGGTAGCGTTGCAAATAATCCCTATGATCATCAAACCACGGGTCGTAGTCTGGGTCTAAGGGAATGGGGATGGTATCCTAGGTATCTCCTCTGGGTTGAACTCATGCATTTGGACTTGGTTTTCTGGGTTGTTTTCTATCTCCATTGGCTGAGTGGGAAACAAGAGTAATGGTTGAGGGGCTATGTGTTGCTCCAGGTTTGGGTCGGCAGCTGTGGTTGCTAGGATATGAAAATTGTCTAAGCTCCTATTAAGCATATCCTGTGTGTGGGCGTCTCTCTCTCTCTTAGTGGCTGCTAGGACTCGCTGCTCTTGCAACTTTCTCATTCTCTTCCTACGCTCGTGTGCTCCCCTACTGAACCATCCTCTCTTTTTTCTGAGGGAATGGCTCTTCAGACTGAGCCTTAAACACAAATATCCCATGTTCATTATCAGCTGAATACCCTGAGAGGGCAGGCTGTGAAGAGGTGCCTTCGCTCCTAGGTGAGCCAGACAACTGACGATAAACGTCGGAGGGTCCTTGATCACTCATACTGTAAACTAACAAATAGTCAAATAACACATAACAATAAAATACAGATACGCACGTATTTCCGTAATTAATTTCCTAACAATTTGAATAATATCTTGGTGTTAGCAAAACACTTCTGTGGCTAAATCAGTGGCTTAGCTCTGATACCACCTTCTGTCGCAACCCCCGTCCCCTATCTGTCCCGGAAACGGGCGGCCGCGAGACCAGTTTTGGTGGTATCGGTGTTTATCATTTTGGCAGCGGAAATTTCATCAGGACCGTAGTTAAGAAATATTTTATCAGAGTAAATACCACACTTTATATAAATATATTGGGATAAAACCAAGTTTCATTACAAACTGTTTTATAGGAATAAATCTCATTTTATTGAAATAAAACATCCTCTTTTCTTTAGGTAACTTTTATAGCCACTTTTTCCAAGCTTTCAGTGCTGTCCAGCTGGCTTCTAGTTGGCTTTCACATTTTGTTACTTGAAACGCGTTTAAAAACATTTTGTCAGAGGAAAATACTGGTGAGTGAATCCCAGTTTAATCAAGAAGAGTTTTATCTTTTAACAATATTGAGAGCTATTACAATGTTTATTTCTACACAATTACTCATTCAGTACTTGCCACTCGACCGTATCTGTGGCTATGGTCATATCACACATTGGCTAACCCGTTGTCCAATTATGAAGATTATCAAGTAATGTATACAAAACCCCATAATACCGGCAGTAATTGAAAAATTACCAAGACTCAATCACTGCTAATTGTAATTTAAAATATTTAAGGTTTTGTAAAAACAGTTAACAAAAAGGTGATTACTCACATTGCTGTCTTAGGGTTTCCTTTAAGGGTTTCCTGATGGTTATCTATTAATTACACAAATGTACATGTGTTAGTATAATAATCCAATATTTACATTAGTAATACCCTCCCCGAGACGGCATTCCAATGACTACGCCGGGCAGAACCACGACAGCCATTACGGAACCCTGGATCAATCGGGCAGCGTATCTAATACGTAACCGGGGTTATAATACTTACAACGGGGCAGAACTTCATTAATTAGGGGGTATTATACTCGGAGATTTTGCCTACTATGCAGAAATTTTGAGAGAGAAAGAGATTTGAACGACTGGAACTGAAGGCCGATGCTCCCAATTTATAGGAGCTGATTCGCAGTCCCTCGCGGCCCGCGTAGGACGTAGCCGAGGGCTACACGGCCCGCGTAGTAGGCTGGGTAGGCCCTAGCCTGGCCCAGTCATCGACTAGCTTCGCCACACGTCCGACACGTGGCAGCACCGGGCTGCGCCTCATGTCCCTTCTCTCGCGCCTCGTGTAGACCGAAGAGGGGTCTTACGCGGCCCACGAGAGCCCATTAAAATTTGTTTTTAATTAAATTTAATAAAAATAAAGGTATTTAGGGCCCGTTTTCGTATACGGGGTGTATTTTAGGACGAGTAGGGATATTTTAAAATATATTAGGGGGTCGAAAATATTTAGAAGGGTTGTTATAGTATGTATATATATATATGTATGTATGTATATATATATATATATGTATGTGTATATATATATATATATAGGGAAAGTATAATGTACAAAAGACCTTATCGTACATTATCGTACGCGACCAAGTGTATAACATGCGTAATTACAATTTTGATCAAAATAACGTGCGTGATTTTGGCTTCCATGCGTGATTATCAAAAAAAAAAAACTGATCCCATGCGTGATTATGTGTTCCCATGCGTGATTATGTGTTCCATGCGTGATTATACCCTGATCCGACGGTTACGCTTGTCGCGTATGTGATGTACGATAAGGCTTTTTGTATGTTAACCTTTCCCTATATATATATATATGTGTGTGTGTGAATTTAAACTTCAGATGAATAGTCATTAAAATATCTAAGTAGTTATTTTAATTTTTGATCTGAAAATTTCCTTGGGTATAATTTCATTTAAAAGTTATGATCTATTAGACCAAAAGGTTAAAGACAAATTGATAAATTTGAATTTGAACTTTGATCAATTGTGATCAGAATATTTAAGAATTTATGCTTGTGAATTTCAACTTTTGATGAATATATATTTAAGTGTTTATTTTAATTTTTTATCTGAAAATTTCATTTGGTATTTGTTATAATTACCAATTATATTATTTGGTATATGGGTGTTGTAACTTGTGCTTTAGGAGTTTTTAAATTTTTTTTTCTTTTAATAAAAACTATTTGATTCTTTACTTTTAACCCAAAACTATTTGAGTTTCTTTACTTTTAACCTCAAAACTTTTCATCTTTACTTTTAACCCAAAACTATCTGATTTTTTTTACTTTTAGTCCCATATTTTTGCATCTTTTGCAATTTAACATCACAATTTTTTTTTCAACTTTAGTCTTCTATACTTTTCATTTTTCGCAAAAAAAAAAAAAAAAATCATTTTATGTTAAATTTTGCGAGTTAACACGGCATAATGTGCTTGTGTGGTTAAACTTTTTTACGTCGACTATTTGTTCCTGTTTGACAGGTTCATCATAACGTGCGAGTTCTAGATCGACTTAGTTAGTCTTTTATATGTTTTACGTTTCGGTTTAATTTTTTCGCATTAACACGACGCAACTTCAGTATTATGGTCGCTGACAGTAGTGTGGCGTTGGTGTTCGCCCCTACCGCAACATGAGGTGCTTAATACTAGTTTCATTTAAACGTAATGGTTTATTAAACTAAAAAGTTAATGGAAGACACATTTATATTATCCTTGCATATGAATTTAAACTATCTTCGTGATCGGAATACTTAAGTATTTAATTTAATTTTTTATCTGAAAGTTTTAAGTATTCTTTTTATTTTTTTATAATATATTATTCATCATTTAATTTGATATTTTAAATACGCTATGTAAGTTACTTTTTTTTTTTAAATCTAACTCTACAACTATGTTTATTTTTTATCCAACATTGCGATATAAATTTCTTCGAAAATGGATGCCGTCTCGCTATCATACCAAATCGAACAGAAACCGACGATGAATAATAATTTATTTTTTGGTATTCAAAACAAGGTATTTTTTGTATCGTAAACTATGTGCGCGGGTACGTAACAATATTAAAAAAAAACATATTTTTTTGTATTGTAAACTATATGAGTATCGATACGTGACAAACCGAACCGGTTTCGATTAACAACATCGGTACCGATATCGGTAGTATCGGAACCAGTATTCGTTTTATGGTTTTCGATTGATGTAAAACACATGTCGATGGACATATCACGACTTTATTTTTTTTAGTTTTCTCTTTCAATTGCTATAGCGAATGCCGGTACCAGAACGAACATAACTGATACCAACTGAGTTCCCGCCGCATAGCGCGGGGGAAAACCTAGAGTTATAAATAATTTTAAACATTATAGCTTAAAAATATATTATCTTTTATAAATATCGAGTATATCGTAGCAACGTACTTTTCAATAAACATTTTATTTAAAACCGAGTTGTGAATTGTAATGCACAGGTAATCGGAACAAAAATGTATATATTATCAAAGCTATTATTGTTTAGTTGTTTACATCGTTTTCTTTTTTCGTTATTTTAATAATTTGTTATAATAATGTAAAAAAATTCGCATATAGCATTGTGACATGTTATTTTTATCTGCTTTGAGATAAAAGTTGCATTCAAAATCGAACGAGTCAAATATCAATTTGATAAAAGTTTTATTCAAAATCGAACGAGTCAAATACAATTGAATTCAATAAAAATTTCTTATTTCATTTGTAACTTTTTATATATAACTTATTCAAAATCGAACAAATCAAATACAATTGAATTCAATAAAATTTTGTTATTTCCTTTGTAACATTTTATATATAATGTTTCATAAAGTTTAGAACACAATCTACGTTTCGTTGAGTCTTTAACCTATTAATTTGATTCTTGTCTGAAAGGTCACATTCGTAATCTTTTTTAAGAAAAAAACTTAATAAATAGCTGTAATTTCAATATAAATTTATTTTTTACAACAATTTTTTAACACCTTAATTTATCTCTTTACCTTGCACTTGCAAAGATTTGAACACATAACCTCATATTTGTAAGAGGGACACCTTGCCACTAGACCAATAGACATGAGTTCAATATAAATTTTATTGAAATACAAGTTGTTTTCAAGTTGAAAATCTTAATTATATGTTTTAACAAAATGATATTACTATTATTTGATATGGTATCTAATGTAGAGTATTTGATATGATTTTTAATGTAGAGTGAGAAAACAAAGAGTGATGTATGAGCTGGACCTACCTAAGGTTTGTCATCGCATCCCCTCAAAACTAATTACAAAGGAACTCATGTTTTTCACACACTTCCTCTCCTTCTAATCCTCACCACCAATTCATCCATATATATCTGGTCATCGGACCACCCTAGCTAGAGCTCTTGTCAATCACAGTTTCAGATTTATGGCAAATTCTTCAAATGGTGATTTTGTATTCAATCCCATGGAGAAAAAGGACTGCTTGTTTTTTGTTCAATATGGTACATGTAGTTATGGCCAGAATTGCAAGTACAATCATCCCCCTCAGGATGATTCCGCGGTATTATTATTATATCTCTTTGTTTCAGCTTCATTTCGAGTTAGATTTCTTATAATTAAAAAACGATTTATAGCCTTCTATCTCTGTATAAACTTCATAAATTGTCTGTTTTAATGGTGTGAACTTATTTTCATATAATCAATAAATTTTGAACATTCTCGCGATTCTTTGTTTAAAACTTTGTTCTTTATGTGTAGGTTGTTAAGGAAGGAATGACTAAAACTATGTATGCAGATTACACTAGGAAAATCCCATGCAAGGTATAACGTACTGATCAACTAGATATCTATTCTTACACATTCCTGGGTGTGTTTGGTATTAAAATTGTGATTTTAATGAGTTTTTAAATTTGTTGGTAACGATTTTAAGGTAATTAGTATTCCTATCAACCCCCATTTAACACAACTTGATATAGCTAATCTTTTAAGCGGGAAATTAAAAGTGGTACCGATGATATTTGGTAAGACCGCCTGTAGTGGGGCGTTTTTTTTTTTTTTAAAATTAAAAAATAACGCCCCAAAACGCCCCCCTCCCACTACACCCGGCGTTATAGGCGTTTTTTTTTTTTTAAATTTGATCTTCGCGTTTTAATTATAACGCTAAATTTGCTTGCATGTGGCCACATGGTGGGTCCAAGGCTTTGACTAGCAGCCGTTTTATTTGAATAATGTGCAAGGGTCCAATGGGAGACTTCCAAGTGTAGCGCCATTTTTTTTTTTTCTTTTCTCTATAAAAAATAATTGTTTATTGATTGGAAGGGGCGTTATTGGCATAATGCCCCACTACGCCACTTTTGCTATAATGCCCCATTGCTGACTAGGACGCCACATGTCGGATAATGCCCCATGGTGAGGGCATTATAACCCACTACCACTACACATGGTCTAAGGCCATATGTTACCGAATTATGCCCTTGTCACGGTGGCAGTGATCCAACACTAAACACCATGCCATGAGTCGTTATGAAGAGGAAGAGAAATGTTGGGGACTTGGGGTGTCAGTCCCCCACCACAAACGGCTATATACCCTTTAAATTTGTTGGTAATGATTTTAAGGTAATTAGTATTCTTATCAACCCCTATTTAACACAACTGATGGCTTTTTTCTGGTTGTGAGTGGTGACTGTATTAAACATGCGAAGAAGGAACTACTAAATATTTGATATAACTTTCAAGATATATTTGGGTTTTTTTTTTAAATTAAATTAAGGCCCATATATTGACCCGTAAGTTATATTTAGTAATGAAAATTTAAGAAGTAGGTTTCTTTATTCAACTTAAGAAGTGGAAATTTAAGAAGTAGGTTTCTTTATTCAACTCAAGAAATATATCTTTTGTGGGTTAGGATCAAATACAAAGGATAAAATAAATAAAAAGTATAAGAAGGATTCTAGTTCATTGATATTAGATTTGAAGGGTTGAGATTGGTTGTAGGGAAAAAAAGTTAATAGAAGGGCATAAAAAGGAATCTTATATTTATGGATTTTCTCTCTCCACATGCAAGGCACATGCCAATTCCCCCATCGATTTAAAACGTCCATAACTTTTTCATACGACATTTTTTTTCAAAAAAAAATTCACCATAATAACGAGCGTTTTTTTATCTTTAATATGAGTACCATATTATCATATAAAAATAAAATAAAAATTTTCATTTTTACTGGGTTTTTTGGCATTATGTTAAAGGTTCAGGTCATTGTGTCTTTTAACTGGGTTTTGGTCAGTAGAGTTTCTATACATTGTGTTATTATCAAAACCTATAACACAATGTTAATTTGAGTTCTATCCATTGCGTTTTTATAAAAAAACCTATAACACAATATATGACACAATGAAGATTTTGTTATATCTGGGTTTTCTATAAATTGTGTTATTAGTTCAGGTCATTGTGTTTAATATGTTATTCATTGTGTTTTAATATATTGTCCATTGTGTTTTAATAATTTGTTCAATTTTTTTATTATCTTGTTCATTGTGTTTTGGTTTGTTATGTATTGTGTTTTTAGTTTGTTTTTCATTGTGTCTTCATCTGCTCTCCATTGTGTCTTTTATCTGCTGTCATTAATTGTGTCTTTTATCTGTTGTCATCAATTGTGTTTTTATTTAGTCTGATTCTTATTGTGTTATATGTTATCGCCATTGTGTAATACGTTATGGTCATTGTGTTTTAGTGTGTTGTCTATTGTGTCTTTATCTGTTGTCATTGATTGTGTTTTTATTCTAATTTACATTGTGTTTTACATCATGTCCATTGTGTAATATGTTATTCATTGTGTTTTAATATGTTGTCAATTGTGGTTTAATAATTTGTTCAATTTTTTTATTATCTTGTTCATTGTGTTTTAGTTTGTTATGTATTGTGTTTTTAGTTTGTTTTTCATTGTGTTTTCATCTGCTCTCCATTGTGTCTTTTATTTGCTGTCATTAATTGTGTCTTTTATCTGTTGTCATCAATTGTGTTTTTATTTAGTCTGATTCTAATTGTGTTATACGTTATGTTCATTGTGTTTTAGTATGTTGTCCATTGTGTCTTTATCTGTTGTCATTGATTGTGTTTTTAATCTAATTTACATTGTGTTTTACATCATGTCCATTGTGTAATATGTTATTCATTGTGTTTTAATATGTTGTCCATTGTGGTTTAATAATTTGTTCAATTTTTTTATTATCTTGTTCATTGTGTTTTAGTTTGTTAAGTATTGTGTTTTTAGTTTGTTTTTCATTGTGTCTTCATCTGCTCTCCATTGTGTCTTTTATTTGCTGTCATTAATTGTGTCTTTTATCTGTTGTCATCAATTGTGTTTTTATTTAGTCTGATTCTTATTGTGTTATATGTTATCGTCATTGTGTTATACGTTATGTTCATTGTGTTTTAGTATGTTGTCCATTGTGTCTTTATCTGTTGTCATTGATTGTGCTAATCTAATTTACATTGTGTTTTACATCACGTTCATTGTGTAATATGCAACTGGGTTTTTGAAATTTTTTTGAAAAATATAACAATATGGTACTCATATTAAAGATAAAAAAACGCTCGATTTTATGGTATAATTTTTTTTAAAACAAATGATGTATAAAAAAGTTACGAACGTTTAAAAGTTAGGGGGGAAATAGCATGTGACTTGCATGTGCATATTCTCTTTCCTCTTGTAGACAAAATTACCCTTTCCATTTAATTACTCATAGGACACTTGTCACTCTCTGGTGCCTTCTTGCCCTTCTTATTTTTAAATCTTTTGTATTATAACTCAACCCTATCTTTTGTTTTATTTATTTTTGTAGTTTATTAATCTTTTTAACGTTTTTGTTTATTTTTTTCAATTTAATAAAGTTTTTTTATGATGTATTGTATATTTTTTTTTGTTTTTTTAGAATTTTATTGTTAATACTATTTAATTATTTATCTATTTTAGTTATCATTAAAAATAATATATTATTTAAATAGATAAGTAATGACTAAAAAACAAAGAGGTGCAATGAAAACTTGTGAAACTATAACAATAGTAAAAAAAAAAAAAAAAACTGGGCGAAAGTGACGTGGTAATGTGGCAGTTATGATGTGACAGAAAAGTTGTGAAATCCTATCATATAGTCGGAGCGCCTAATCGGCTTACAGTAAAAATTCACTTTTTGTAATCTCGCTTCTAATAATGATTTCATAAAATGACATGTGTTAACACCATATCGTCTCTCAAAATAATTGCCTTTAATCAAAATTGATTTTTATTATTATTTTCTATAGGGAAATTGGTATTTAATAAACCAACCTTTGTCCAGTTAGTAAATAATAATCCAACGTACAGAATTGGTATATAATAATCCTACCTATCAACATGTTGGCACTCAATTGGTATTTAATAAACCAACCTTTGTCCAGTTGGTAAATAATAATCCACCACCACCACCACCGCCACCACCACCACCACCACCACCGCACCGCCGCCACAGCACCACCACCACCGCCACAGCACCGCCACCACCACCACCACCACCACCGCACCGCCGTAACATTTTTCGATCGCTGGGATAACATCACGAACCACCCAGTAACATTTTTCGCCAACACTCAACCCACACACCCTTCGAAACCCCCGCACAGCTTGCCGGAACCTTGCGCGTCCACCGTTGGGACCTGGAGCTCTCGCCGGAACTAGCCGGAGGTTTTGAGACGTCACCGGGATACATCAGGAAGTCACGTCATTCTTGTTTTCTTGTTCGGTATATTATTTCCTTCCCTGTTGAGTCATTTTTGAGATTATACATAAAACAACGACAAGGAATTTACGAAAGCGAATTACAAAGACGATTCAAAATAATAATAATAATAATAATAATAATAGTGTTCAGTTTGGGTGGTGAAAAAAAAAACGTTGCGGTGGTGGTGGTGGTGGTGGTGGCGGTGCGGTGGTGGTGGTGGTGGCGGCGGTGCTGTGGCGGTGGTGGTGATGGCGGTGCGGTGGTGGTGGTGGTGGCGGCGGTGCTGTGGCGGTGGTGGTGTGGCGGTGGTGGTGGCGGTGCTGTGGCTATTAACCTCAGGGACCATTTTGGCTATTAACTCATAGTTAAAACTAGTAAATTATAACTACAGGGACTGTTTGTGTAATAAATAAAACTTAAAAACTAACTTCAGTTAAAAAAAAATAACGGATGTCCATTGAGTGCCAACATATTGATAGGTAGGATTATTATATACCAATTCTGTACGTTGGATTATTATTTACCAACTGGGCAAATGTTGGTTTATTAAATACCAATTTCCTTTTTCTATATTGGGTTAATATTGTAAAATAGCAGCATTGCGTATTTTAAAATCCCAACCTTAATATCCGCACTTCAAATATATCTATAAGTTGACAAATATTTTTTTTTGTTAGATTAGATCTGTTAAAGCTTCCCACAAAACCCGTTCTGACTCCAATCTTTAGTTTATAATTTATATGGATAATAATAATTTTTTGAATTAAACCTTACCAAAACAATTTTTTATTAATTTATTTTTATATTAGATTTATAGTAATAATAATGATATTTTTGAATTGTGTTACACCCCTAACTTCAAATATATTCTAATTTTAAGTTTTTAGTTACAGAAGTTTATTATTTAAACACGATTATCTACTTTTTTTGAAGTTTTGCTATTATTTTAAAAAATGCAAACAAACACTTTTCGTTATTCAAACCGTATAATACACGGGACAATAATCTTGTTTTTTAGTACAACAAAATTCTTGGATTCTTTTGATGTTATACTTGTGTTATTCCATGTATATTTGCCCATGATTTACCTCCAAATCTTTTGATTTGTGGTTAGAACTAATAAAATTTTTAATTGTTTTGTAATATCACTTTAGAATTAAATCACTGCCAATACCAATTACAGTGAAGTCTGAGTAAGGACAAAGTTTAAGAGTATTTAATATAAATCTTTTTTTCTTTTGGGGTATGGACAAAGTGTAATCTTGAGTTTCTTTAAATTAAGGAATTAACAAGCTATTTCTAAAATGCAAGCAAGCACACAAATTAAATATGTATATGGATATGAATAACCTCAAGTCAGCTTGGCAAATATGCTTGTGTTGAAAGAAATGTGACCTTGTATTTCTGTAAGGTTCCATACATGAGTACATTACTAAACTTTGGATTTGATTCCAAAGTTCACCATTTATTGAAATCTTAGGAAAATTTAAAATAGAGTTAATTACATAGTTAGTCCATGTGGTTTGCACAAAATAACAAGTTTAGGTACTAATAGTTTCTGATAACATTCTAGGGTATTAACTTTTCATTTTATAACGTTTGAGGGTATTAAGCTTATTTGTAGGCTTAAAATCACATTTTGTTAGTACCTAAGTATGTTATTTTGTGCAAACCACAGGGACTACCTATGTTATTACCTTAGAAGTTAATACCTCCAAACGTTACAAAATGAAAAGTTAATACCCTAGAAGGTGATTTTAAACTATTAGTACCTAAGTTTGTTATTTTGTGCAAACCACATAGACTAACTATGTAATTAACTCTTTAAAATATCTATCCCTCAGCATTATATATAATATAACATAGTTACTTTTAATATGTGAACTCTTGGAATGTTTAGAAGCTTGTTCACTGTTATTAACTTATTATCCTACCATGGAGCTTTTTCTTGTAGAATCATGTAGTTGTTCATATAAGGTCTGTGAGATGAACCCAGATGTAGGTCCACCCGGAGGATCGAGTAACCTCTATTCCCTGTTTTCCGACAAACCCGAAAGTGCGGAATCCAAACGGGTAAGTTAAACCAAGTTACGAACACGTAAGACACAATATTCAACGATTAACACTCAATGTATTAATGCTAGAAAACGGTTACAATGCGGTGTTTACAAATGGTCTCTGTAAACTCTCAGTGTGTGTGTTACAATGTGTTCGCTCAGTGAAATCTATTCAGACTTCTCTAACTATGTTCTGTCTGATGTCTGTGTATTTATACTAGATGACTGACGAAATCAAGTGTCTTCGACGAAATCCATTTATCACGACGAAATCACATTTGTTTTGACGAAATCAAAGTGATTTCGTCACTTTGAGAAGGCCTAGGCTTGGGACTTGGTCTTCGTCCAAGATGTAGCAGCCCAACACATAGTCAAAGTCCATAAACAAGTTACGGCCCAAGTTGAAAGAATTACGGCCCAGATTACTTGTTTTGTTGACAACTTCCATTTAGTCAATGTTATGACATCATCATGACATCACATGATGATGTCATGGTGATGTATAAACGAGACTTGGCTTTCGGCGCTCCGTGCTTCGCGTGTCGAACTCTGGGGCGCACGAGTGAGGAATGTCGTGACGTCGGGCTTGAGCCGGACCTAACCGTGTCGAAACCAAGTTGAACCGAATCGAACCGAGCCGAGTCGCGTCCACATAAAGTGTACCAACAAACTCCCCCTTGGACGCTACTCGTGATGGTTCGTCTTCCATGTCTTTCATGTCGGAGGATCTTCAAAGTCTTCACGTGACACAATCAGGGAGTGTATCAACAAACTCCCCCTTGAATGTTGCTCGTGAATCTTTTGGACTTCAAAACTTTAGATCCTTGAGGTGTTGATGAGTGATCAACTGCAACCCGATCATCTTGATCTTCTGATTGCATCAATGCGTGTCTTCACTTTACGGCTAGTCATCTGACACGTTCTCTTCGCCTTTAGCTGATTCTGATGTCGCATCTGCACATACAAGAAAGCTAAACACGTAATGAGAACAACCGCTTAGAATATAGACAAATTAAACAAACGACACATATGAGATCAAATCTCAATCAAACACCGACCGACAACAGTTTGAAAGTTTAGAAAATGATCAATTTTAATCCCTTACTTTTAAAACTTGTTAACTTCGACAGTTTATGAAGGTGCAATTGTTTTCCGGCTTAGAATCAGGATTTTGGGTAGGATAGACTCGAGTTCCAACATCGGTCAATCAAAAATAAAATAGAAGCAAAATCTTTTTGGCTTTTATAAAGTTTATATTAAAACACACCTAAAATCTTTTTGGAATTTTTCATTTTTCAAATGTAAAGACGGAAAGCAATAAATAAATATATACAAAGATGCAGAAACCAAAGCAGTAAACAAATATTTACAGACATTCTTTTTGCGAGTTTCGAGGGTAAGAGAATCATATCAGTGTACGGTCACGCCAAAACGCTCTTTTTGTTCAATTAGTTAACATTTAGATAAGCATCCTATAACAATTATCGGTATTGTTGTCCACATAAGCTCAACTTATCAGATGTAATCATGGCGAGGGGATACGTTAAGGTATGATTTATACTTACCGACCGGTGTTCATCCACACACGACACATTCCCGTATCAAGGTATGCACGAGAGCTCATCTTACCGGTGAGTATACTGATTATCATCCGTTTGACCGTATAAAAGATGTGAGAAACTCACTTATTTTGATTTGAAAACAAGCCCTATGTGATAGAATCACTTATTGATGAGGAACTTGATTTTCAGATGCATGAAGGGCACAGGAGCAAGTCCGTGAACAGGTCAGTACTTTCGTACAGCAGAGAGACGAACTTGACTCCCGGAAAGAATCTGTGATATATTATCACTTGTTTTGTTTGGACATGTGATTGTTGATCACTTATTGAGGTCGAATGCAATATGTACACGTATGTATGGTATCATGGAAGATCTTAGACTTCGTCTCCGTTATTTTTACGGTTTGATACAACCATGATACCCAGATGATAAGACAGCATAAAGACTGAATATTTCAGAACCTCGGCAATCAATCAAACGAAATTTCGGTACTAAGACCATATGCCAATGTGCGGTTCCCACCTGGTCTTCAGTCGATTTAAGATTTATATCACCCTGCACACTTTAAAATGATTGTGAGCCTACCGATACATCTTATATAGAGCTGCTTATCGGTTTTCATTTTGCATTTCAGTTTAAAGAGGTGTAGACAGACCACTGATGTACTATCATTTTCTCTTCTTCTCGCCAGGAAACTCATTTTTGTTTTTCTATTGTTTTTGGGTTTTGAAATTTTTCACTGTTTTTGAATTTTCAAATTTGGAATTACTCCCCCTAAAATCAACAAACTAAGATAAATTTTAAAAACACAAAGATATTTACAAAAACGATTTTCCGATGTTGGTTAACTCATGTTTTACCTCAATGCCGTTTACCAAAAATAAGTTAATCAGAAATGATTTATCGAATTTTGGAAAAATCAGTTGGCACGTCGGTAAGCGGTGCGGACCATGACAACATTGACGAGTTTCATAGTGAAACAATCACGTGTGAGGTGATATTCGAGATCAACGTGTCAGGCCAAAGAGTGCTGTACGAGATAATAATTCAAAAAGCAGCTTAAATATCGACAAGTATAGGAGAGATTAGAAATTTAAAACCGTATCCTGCAACTGCTTCATGCATTGCAAGGAATCTGAGCGCTCTCCCAAATTGGATATCCACCCGGTGTGGATTTCAAGGTCGATTTTGTAGCTACCGAGAAATCTCTTCACAGCAACAAGATCAGAAACCTTTGGGTCCGGCTGGTCTTCCACATTGCACCAGCGAAGGTCTTTGTCTTTCTCTTGAGAAGTAGTGTGCGGTTGTTCAATCCACGCCAAGGCATCCGCACACCCGGTTGGTTTGTTCAACAACACATTTTCTTCAATCACACCGCGAAGAAATGTACACTGCACGTTCATCTTGTTGATTTTGAATCTTCAGACGTGCTGCAGGTGCGTACATTTTGATTTGAATCTACCATGGGGACCCGATCAAAACCTTTAACAATCAACCTTTAAAATGATTTTTCATTTTGTCGAAGCTTTCGATCTCTTTCGACAGAAAATTCTGTCTTCTTTCCTTTTTCTCTCCATCAAAGGCAACAATTTCTTTTGTCGCCGATCTTGTGCATGAACATTCCACTATCAATAATCCTATGACTATCGAAAGTGCCTCCTGGAACATCCTGCACACTCACTCAGAGATTAGATGGAGAGGGGGACCCAAGCCTTCACAGACTTGGGTCGTCCTTCATCCTCGAGGATTGTGACTTCGATTTCCTGATGATTCGGAATGGATTGAGCTTCCCCTGAAACAGTTACCGATTTTGGTTTCCAAATCTGTTTTTGTTTTTCATTTTTAATTTCTAACTTAACAGACTTTGTTTGGACAACCTCCGGTTTTAACGCCTTTTCAATCACCTTCACATTTTTACGTCGTTGTTTTGTTTCCTGTTCTTTAACAGTTCTTTTATCATGTTTTGGTGAAACAGGACGACGTTGTGAGTGACCTTGTTCAGAGGGGGCTCTTTCAACAAAATTTGGTTTGGGCGAGTTTGTGCAGTCTTTAATGATGTGCCCAAATTTCCCACACTTGAAACAAGTTCTCCTTTCAACAAACTTAGGAGAATTTGATCGACGACCTGACGTAGAAGTTGTAGACCCAGAGGTACTAGCTTCACACCCGTTTGTGTGCTGGGTGTAATTGTTTTGGCTGTTACGTTTTAAAATCTTGACTTGTTGGATAAAATCGGTGTTTGATTTATTTTCAAAAGTCTCCACCTTGTCAGTACCCTTGGATGCTACAAATTTAACATCATTGTTTTTCGTCTTGAAACGAGCTCCTTTGGTCTCAACCTTCGGTTGTGAACCTTTAGAATTTTGAGCTCGCTGCTGTTGCTGTTTACCCTTAAAAGCGATAGGTTGTTGCTTCGTTGGTGATTTTTGATTTCCAAATTTTCTTCTAACTTCAGCTTTTGGAATCGGATCACAAGAGTTACTGAAACTCTCGGGATCCCCTTTTCCAAAAACTTACTGGTAGTATCTTCAAACACTTTGTCAATCAAAGATTGATTGACATTTTTAATTGGAAAATCATGATCTGAATAGATTTTAGAATCACCAACCAAAGTGTACAACACGTTATTACTCTTAACGGTAGACACATATTCTTTTACTTCCTTGACAGGATTAATCACTTGTTTGGCAACTTGTTGCACAACAGGAATAGGAAGATCACAAAGAATATGATTCTCAATTGGAATTTCTATTCCCTTCTTCTTATCAAGTGATTCATCCTGGTCATTCACATCTGATTCTGATTCATCATCAGACGACTCATAGTCCTCAATGATTGGAGGACTTTGTTTCGTAGATGTTGAAGTTTCTGTTTGCTCAGATGATGTACTTGAAGAACTGTCCGATTTGAACCCTAGGCCAGTAGTAACTTCCTCATAATCAAGAGGCACACTGGGTTCATACCGAGGCATATCCTCTTCATCGGGCGACTTGGTATAGTCGTGTCTCAAAGGGAGTGGACACTTCCTATAACCAACGCCTTTAACGTTTCCCTTTAGTTTCTGAACGTCAATGATGTGATCAAGCACATATCGTGAGTTAGAATAACTCTCCAATTTGAGCTTGATCGCTTCATATTCACACTTGGCCGTGGCTAGCTCTTTCTTGGTTTCCTCAATGATATTAATGTAGTTATTAATACCAATTTGTTTGTTGAAAACAGTTTTTGTTAATTCGGAAACACTTTTCTTTTGGGTTTCAATAACTGTTTTAAATTCCTTTTCATTGCGAGCTAAGGCCATGTTTGCCTCTTTGCACTTTGACAGTTCAACAACTAAACTCTGATTGTGACTATGAATCGTATCACATTCAAGTTTCACTCTATCACATTCATGTTTCATATCAGCACAATCACTACATATGCTAGGAGTTTCAGATTGTACCTGACTTGTAGAAGCTGTGACATTAGCCATAAAGACAGTCTGAGAAGAGAAAGATCCATCTTCAGTGAGAATCTTCTCAATTTCTTCTGATGTAGCATCAGCTTTCTTGATCAAGTCAGAATTTTTACATTTCATCTCCTTGACACCATTCGACAAACTATCAGCTTCAGAATCCATTCCCTCCTTGACGTCCGATTCTGAACTGTAATCACTCACACCTGAGCTATCTTCATCAGTGCCTCCAGTATATCCTGAACTGTCATCATTTCCTGAAGATTCACCATCATTGACATTCTTGACAATTTCAGCATAAAACGCAACTCTTCCATTTCCCAGTTGAGAGGTTAGTTGAGAAGCTTGTTGTTGTTGGGCTTGTGGTGGTTTAGAAAAATAGGCAGTTGGATCAAATTGGGGTTGAGGTGTGGCAACTTGAGGTTTAGAAAACTAGGCAGCTGGATCAAATTGGGGTTGGGGTGGTTCAACTTGAGGTTTCGGAAGATAGGCATTTATGTCAAATTGGGGTTGAGGTGTGGCTACTCCTCCAAAATAGGATCTTGGGTCGAAAGCCGGAGGTGGAGCTGATTGTGGAACCGTACTCCAATCCCAAGGGCTAGTACAACTCATGTTTGATAATTGAAAGTGAAAACCTGATCAAATACTTGAAAACACAGTGTTAACCCACTTTTGCAAACCTTCTGTTAAAAAAAATGACAAGTATCGACGAAACAGGTTGAATAACTTGGCGACGAAACAGAATCTGATAAAAGTTCGACGAAACAGAAGTATGTGACGAAAATAGTGTGTTTTCGTTGCTGTGTTGTTTGTGTGGAAGGGATTTCGTTGAGTGTGATGTGGGAGGTGATTTCGTGCTAGTGAGTTCACAAGTGTTTTCGTTGAGCTGATGTTGGACAAAAAGTGTTTTCGTTTGCTGATGTTGATTTCACCCAGATATATGTTTTGGCCAAGAACAAGGGATTTCGGCCAAATGAGGAGGTGATTTCGGCCCAGGTCCAACCTGAAGTGATTTCGGCCCAATTGTAGGTCCACCCGGAGGATCGAGTAACCTCTATTCCCTGTTTTCCGACAAACCCGAAAGTGCGGAATCCAAACGGGTAAGTTAAACCAAGTTACGAACACGTAAGACACAATATTCAACGATTAACACTCAATGTATTAATGCTAGAAAACGGTCACAATGCGGTGTTTACAAATGGTCTCTGTAAACTCTCAGTGTGTGTGTTACAATGTGTTCGCTCAGTGAAATCTATTCAGACTTCTCTAACTATGTTCTGTCTGATGTCTGTGTATTTATACTAGATGACTGACGAAATCAAGTGTCTTCGACGAAATCCATTTATCACGACGAAATCACATTTGTTTTGACGATCGTCACTTTGAGAAGGCCTGGGCTTGGGACTTGGTCTTCGTCCAAGATGTAGCAGCCCAACACATAGTCAAAGTCCATAAACAAGTTACGGCCCAAGTTGAAAGAATTACGGCCCAGATTACTTGTTTTGTTGACAACTTCCATTTAGTCAATGTTATGACATCATCATGACATCACATGATGATGTCATGGTGATGTATAAACGAGACTTGGCTTTCGGCGCTCCGTGCTTCGCATGTCGAACTCTGGGGCGCACGACTGAGGAATGTCGTGACGTCGGGCTTGAGCCGGACCTAACCGTGTCGAAACCAAGTTGAACCGAATCGAACCGAGCCGAGTCGCGTCCACATAAAGTGTACCAACAGCAGATCGTAAATCGTAAGCCTTACTCATGTGATAATCGTGACAATGGAGTACGTATTAGCTTCAATAGTGTTGATCATGTTCTAACATACCATACGTACGTCTTAATTAATTATCTTTTGAGTTGGATATATATTCTACCATTGACATTTTTTATCACCCTATTTACATATACATATATAGAGTGGGATCCTGTACAACTGAAAATAACCTACGAAACGTATAAATAACAAGAGTAATTATTATTACTCTATAGTTTTGAACTAGAGTAATTAGACTCCCACAAATGAAGAGGGTAATAATATTTACTCTAGTTAAAAAACTGTAGAGAAATTACTCTAGTTATTTGTATGTTTAGAACGTTAAATCTAAATGTATTTTGATCCCAACACTTCACATATATGTATTTCCAAAAAGTTGTTTAAAAAGATAATATATAAATGTATGATTCAGATAAGCATGGCCGGCCCTGAGGGTGGGCGGGGAGGACCACCGGTCAGGGCCCGATATTTTGAAGGACACGTTATTTAAAAAAAAAGAATCCGATATGTATATGTAAAAAAAATAAATTAATAGGGTATACTCATACAAATATCAACATAGGTCCACTTATAAAATTATTTTTATGGTTTAGATTAGTTATTAGCCCATTGACATTAGGTTTAGACCTTTAGTGAGCCTAATACCCAATTTCGTTGAGGCCTAAGGGCACGTTTTTTCGAGCTTGAACATGGTACATGAATTCTCAGTGCCTGCCCTGCAGATAAGGGAGGCCTCATAGTGATTGCTTCTAATGATTCTTGCTGCAGTTTTTCCGTTCCGGATTTTGCATGTATGGAGCTAAGTGTGACTTTAATCACTCAATGCCAAATCCTCCACTTCAATACAACTCTGATGAACTTCCTATGCGAATGGTAGTTTGCTTCTTGTATCTTTTTTTTTTTTTGTTATTTTGTGCATAGTAAGAGCAGAAGAACAAATTTTAGTCCTATGAAGTCTTTAATGAAGTGTATAACAGTCTTAAGTATCACTGATTTTATAATCTGTTTAAGCAGGGTGTGCCACTATGCTCTTTCTATCTGCATAATCGTTGGTGTGGCTATGGAGCAGGTTGCAAGTTCCACCACCCGGAGTTATACTTTGTCTCTCAAGAGTATGGTTCTCATGCTTCTGGTCAGGCTCAGGAGTATGATGGTGAGTTGTTAGGATCGGATGATGGAAACTACTATCATCTAAGCACTACCAACTCTCCACAACTGTTGTCAAATTATGCATATGATGGTAATCAGTAAGATATGCTAGATGTGAAATCTTGTTTAGTTTATTTCTGGAGTTTGAAAATGTTGTAGTTTGATTTAAGGATTGGATGTTTGTTAATTGAGATGTTTCTTTGTTTGATTACAAAATGCTCTTTTGCCCCCCAGGCATACATTTTCTTTGAACTTAAAGCTAGAGAAACTTCCTCCAAATGTTTGAAAAATAGGGTCTTTGGAAGTAGTCTAAGAAAAATTAGAGCATATATAGGTGATTATCAAAATTGAAGTCTTCTATCAAGTGGAAAGGACCTGTAGTGGCACTGATTTTTATCCTGTATAATTGGCTAAGGAGCCCAACACTAGTCTCTTAATTGTCAATTTTGTCTGTAACAACAGTTGATAATGTACATCAGGTCTTTGACAGTTAACACCTGAAAGCTACCCTAAAACGAGCTTTAATAATCTTCATCTTGATTAGGAAGCACTTCATCCATATCTCAATCAACCCATAGTATTAAAACATTGAATGCTTCTAGAACTTAGCCTTTGCCAAAACCAGGGCCGCAGCTATTAAGGGGCGGGGGGGGGGGGGGGGGAGGGGGGCGCCCGACCCCCCGAACTTTTCGCTTAGTAGTGTAATATATATGGTTTTCGTATAGAATTTTTTGGGTATATACGTTTTCTACCCCTGGTTCTATCGAAATTTTTGGGTATATACGTTTTCGACACCACCCTGTTGCCCAAAATGATCTTTGATCTGTAGATCGCAAATGATAAACTAACTTGAATATAACATGAATCTGAATACAATGAGTGTAATTTGAATGTGAATGAATGAATTACAAATGAGAAATCTATCCTTATTTATAGTTACTAAAAGTTGCGAACGAATAGACGCGTCTCTTCATGAACGGGTGTGTCTCTTGGATTGTGTGGATGTGATTAAACGTGAAGAGCTGCATCCCTTGATTCCAAAAGTCGCGTCCCTTGTCTTCCCTTGTGGCTGCCGATTGCGAATGGGTGTCTCCCAAGGAGACATGTCGATTTGGGTGGAAGTTACCAACTTTCAGATTGTCAACTTTGGTCTCCATACTTTGTAACCGCCATATAACTAACTTTTAACTATATACTAATAAACCCATGCACTTTGATGTGTAGAGATTAGTGATTTCAACCCCCCCCCCCCCCCCTTTCTCGTCGGAAATATCAAGCTTCGCCACTGGCCAAAAGTTCTATACAACATTTTCGTGCGCTGAAGAAAGAATGATGAATGGTTCATTTTCAGAAAAAACTTGTTATATAACTAATAGGACTGGTTCGGAATATGGAGTCGGTTCTAGATCTATTAATATGTTAAGAGGGTTCTATATATTAGTTTCTCAAGAAAAGAAACCAAGTCATTGGGTTATGTATTAATAACTATGGTCAGATTTTTCAATTTTCATCACCAAAAAATATCAAAGGAACAGAACTCAGATTTCTGCTAAGGTTGTGTTTGCCCACAAAAAAATGGATGAGTCAAAAACCGAACTCTGCGTTACGTAAACCTCTAGATTGGAATCAATGCTTATATACCCCGATATAATTAATATTGGCAGTAATTTACAAAAACATTAGTCTTAGCAAAGAAGGATCCTAGATGTTGTCCAAGGACATTTTGGTGCTCTTATAAAATTATTTTTTAGGAGCAAATCCTACATGTTCGTGGATAAATACACCACACTGACATTCTGTAGGATTTGAACTCTCAAACTTTTGGTTATGAAAGTACTTACCATCTAGGTATTTTCTTGGAGGCTCATATAAAGTTATTGACTCTAGAGATATACTAAAATGTAGAAGATGAAATTGTGATATTGTTCTTCCATTGATTACTTTTATTTTTCTCGAACCAAGATATCCATGAATTGGAATTATGATGCATATAGATATAAATGGTCCATTGGGAATAATAATTTCCAAGACAGGGAACAAGAGTTTTAAATTATTTATTCATTCGAGTTTTTAGTCTATTTCTGTATTTTTTTCGTAGATTCAAGGCCTAACAATGAAATCACAAAAAAACAAAAAAAAAATAGTGAATAAGTTCGATAATTGTAATAGAATCGACACATCAACACATAGTTCTTTTTACATTCTATGATAAGGGTCATGCTAATCACACACGGAGAAAATTATTTTCACATCCCAAAGCACCGCGCTATGGCCAAAGCGCGGCGCTTTGCTTGACAAAAGTTGATTTGACTGACATAAGGTGATACGATGTTGCAGAGACATAAAGGTGATACGAGGTTGCAGTGTCCCGTGAACCCTAAGCGTCGCGCTATGGCCAAAGCGCGGCGCTTCGACCCAAAATTTTCATTATTTAAACCTGCATACACAGAACATTTAGCATTCGGGGGTATTTGAGTGTTTTGTTGTTTGTTGATTTCTTTGCTGTATTAGTTACGTGTGTTGAAAAAACGATGTCGTGGTTAAGCAACTATCTTTTCGGTCAATATTCTGACGAGTCAGTTGTTCCTGATTCTTACGAGGGGACCGCTATTTCTGACTCGTATGAGAAACCGGTCTCGTCCAACTTGAGGGAGGCAGAGATTGTATCTGGCATTCGTTATCGTGATAACACGGTGACGCTGGATTTGAATACCCCTGTGGAGGACCCTTACGCACAACAAGGTTATTCGAATTTCGGTTACGGTGGCGAGTACAGCTTTGTACAGCAGGAGTGTTATCCAAACAACAGTTACGGTTGTCAATAGAGCTTACAAGGTTATTCGAATTTCGGTTACGGTGGCGAGCACAGCTTTGTACAGCCGGACCTCGGTGACGATGGTGAGCCGGGGGATGTGTCTGTTGACGAGGAAGGCTGTTACCCGGTTACATTTTTGTTTGATACAACGCAGACCTTTTCGTCACGTAAAGAGTTGGTGCGTTGGGTACAAGACACGGCAAAAGACAACGGTTACCTCATTGTGATTAAGAGGTCGAATAAAAGAGGAGAGAATTACAAGATTTGGTTTCAATGTACTTTTGGTGGGGAGCATAAGAGTATAGCTACACAGAGGAAAATGGGTAGCAAGAAAATAGGCTGCCCGTTCGAGATGATCGGGTTTTCGGAATCATCCGGAAGTGTTTGGAGGATCGAGGTGACGAAGGCGAAGCATAACCACACTCCTATTGAAAACTTAGAGGGTCACGCGTATGCGAGAAGGCTTTCTTCGGAGGATAAAAAACTGGTTAAGGAGCTGGCAGAGCAAGATATTCCCAACCAAAGTATCTGGCGAACGCTGACAAAAAACAATCTGGCTAGAAAGCTTATTCCGAAAGATATACACAACGCTGTTCAGAAGATCAACGCCGAAAAAAATGTCGGTAAGTCTCCGATGCAAAAACTTGAAAACATTCTTCTCGAAAAAGATTACACTTATTACATGCGCACGAATGAGATATCGAACGAAGTTGAAGATGTCTTCTTTGTTCACGAAAAATCATTCACTATGTGGTGTGCCTTCCCGCATGTGCTAATGATTGACGCCACCTACAAAACGAACATGTACAACCTGCCATTTGTTCAGGTCGTAGGCATGACGTCGACAAACAAATCGTTTACGGCTGCTTGTGCGGTAATTTCCGCTGAGAAGTCAGAGAACTACCTATGGGTGTTGCAGAGGATCAAGTCTATGCTGGTAGGATGTATGGAACCGTGCGTGATTTTAGCAGACAAGGATTTTGCGCTAATGAACGCGTGTGAACAAGTTTTTCCAAAAGCGCATAAGTATCTTTGTCGGTTCCATATTCAACAAAATATTAATAAGAACAGCAAGAAGAAATTCTCTGACAAGGATTGGAAAGAATTCGTACGTAGATTTTGGTTATTGTGCGAGTCTACGACCGAGGAAATATACAGGTATAACTTGGAAAACCTTAAAGCACAGCTGAAAGAAGATGACCGTGAACGTGGGTATTTCTTACATAATTATGTTCAAATTTTATATAATAACAAAAACTGACTATTTACGTTTTTTAATTTTAGAGGTTTTTGATTATTTGAAGAAATCCTGGTTGGATCCGTACCGTGAAAAGTTTGTATCTTGCTGGATTAACAAAACTATCAACTTTCACCAAACTACGACCAACAGGGTTGAGGGCATGCATGCAACACTAAAAAGTCACTTTCCAAGTCATCGCAACACACTGGATAAACTTGTACTGTATGTTGATCATGTTGTTGATAGACAATACGCCGAGATTAGTAGTAGCTTTGAAACAAGCCTCCGAAAAGTGATGACGCACCACAAGAATCAGCCCATGCTTGCATATATTCTCAGAAAGGTTTCAATATATGCGATTGAGCTTTTGAGTAGGGAACTAAAACGTAAGGAAGACGGGTTGAGAGCCTACGGTGCAAGCTGTGGTTGCCAACTTTTTACCAGCTGTGGTTTGCCATGTGCCTGTCGTTTGGAAAAGTTGGAAAATAACGGTAATTAATATCTTTGACCTTTCTCGTTATGATTTTGCCACCTAATTTGTTTTCATCCACAGGTCAGCAACTCCGGATCACACACATAGACGTGTTCTGGAAGAAACTTGACTTCAAGCCTGCAAAGAAAAACATAGAGGATATCGATGTAGACGCGGAATTTGAAAAATTGAAACAACAGATCGATCCAACACCCCCTCAAGTGAAAAGGAGCTTCTTTGAAAAGTTTCAGCAAATCCTCAATCCAGGGAACAATAACAAAAAACCTCCTGCTGTTCTGAAGAAAACTCGTGGTCGCCCAACATTGAAAACGCAGGAAGAAAGAAAGGTTGAAGCCGCTAGAAAAAGCTCGTACATTCCGTCGGAAGAAACTTGGGTCGAGGCCTCAGACGATCTTCCCCGTCACAGCTCGTACATATCACCCGAAGATTCTAGAAGACAAAAGAATACCAAACCGATCAACCTACACCCTGATTTCCCGATGATCAAGCTCGGTCCTAAGACGGATATAGCGATCCGCAACTACGCATCTCAGATTCCCGAAGTGATCCATCCATACATCGTTTGAAAAAAGGACGTGAAACCAGATGGTCATTGTGGGTTTCGATCGGTGGTTGTTGGGTTAGGAGTGAAACAAAATTCATATTTGATGATCCGGAAACAACTTATAAAGGAGTTACGTACGAACGAATCGCTTTGGAGGCAGGTTTTCGATCCGGAAAACATAGGACATTATGATGCGCTGGTTAGACGGATCGATTTCAAGGGGGTGGGACGAGCAGATATCGAAAATTACATGACGATGCCTGAGACGGGGTTTCTTATTGCCCAACCATACGGTGTGATTGTTCACACCTTCGACATGCGTGGGAGCGATACAATTTTCCCTCTGCTGGGCGGGCCAAACGAAGCTGAGGAACCTCACCTGGTGGTTGCGGTTGTGTTCGTCGACCATGGGCATTTCATACATGTAGAGCTTGGAGGTTGTTATCCAATGCCTCCCCCAAACCTACTCTGGACAGCGAACAGAACAGAGCGCGCAGCAGCCTGGCATACATTATACAGGGATCAGATCAACGCGTACGAAATGCTTACGTATCGTGCCCCTGACCTTAATGTAACCCCATATGTTCACGATGTATGTTAAATATGTTTAATAATAATCACGTTTGTGTTTGTTCAATATATGCGTTACATCACGTTAAAAACCGAATGTCACCGACACGACCCAATCAGATTCAATACGCACTTGTACGACCCAAAATGACAATATATATCATAATACTACAATTAATGAAAAAATACGTCATGTTCATGTACGGTAGGCGGCTGATACACATAACACCTCTCACAGGAGTACTTGTGCTTTCAAACCAAAATGATACGATATAACGGAATAAGACATCACACGTAACCGATTTGATCCGGAACTTGCAGTATAGTCCATATATAATAAAAAATGATGTATAATGGAAAAAACGTAAAATTTAGACTATTATCGACGCGTTTGTGAATTAAAAACAATTTTAAAAAATTTAAAAAAGGCCCAAAGCGCCCCGCTTAGACCTAAGAGGGGCGCTTTGGCCATAGCGGGGCGCTCGGTCTCTCGCTATAGCTGAAGCGGGGTGGCTTCTCCCCCATTTCAACCACAAACACACACACACTAAAAGGTGCGATTTACACACACTTGAGCCGGAGGTCATCCCGGTTGTTATTGAGTTGAGGGCTGGAGTGTTAGCCCCTCCTGATGTTCAGTAGGCCGCTCGGCAGGCTCAGCTACAGGCTCTGGGCCTCGATCAGTACCCGGGCCAGCCTCAGGCTCAGGATCAGCCTCAGGCTCAGGCTCAGGCTCAGCCTGTATTCGAGGATCCGACTCAGGAGGAGCATGTCGAGGAGATCCCGGTACCACCAGTTCAGCCAGCTCCTGAGCCGCCACAGTACCCGCAGCACGTTTACGCTGACCTGCCTCCGGTAGCGCGTGAGGTGGCTCGGGACTTCGACCGTCGCCTCAGACGCCAGGGCGCACACATTGACTGGATCGTCGAGACGCTCGTTGCTCTACGAGAGCTCGCTGGGTTGCCTCCACTTCCCCTCCCACCGTCCCCACCGAACGAGGATTAGTACCTTAGTTTGTTTGTATAGTGTTTTGTTATGTATTATGTACTCAGTTGTACCTTTTTGTTTTGTATGTACAAACTGATATATATAAATATATATATTGCAGTTAATCTTCTATTTACATCACGTTGGTTTTGGATTGTTTACGTTTAATTCTTATGGCTTTCTGTACATTTTATTTAACGTGTTCGTTTAATTTAACAAAATAAACTAGGTTAACAGTTTATAAAGGCGCACTTATATTATATACGTTCTATAAAAATAATGACGTAAAAAAACGTAATTATAAAACAACTATGAATTATATGTAACTAATATTTTATAATAATAATAAAACTCAAATACAATTTTTTCCTCCAAAAAACACTACCAAACTAACCCACATCCCACCTATTTCAAAAAAAAAAAAAAACAACACAAACTCCTGCTCACGCTCTTTGTCTTTTTGCACACTCAAAGCGCCCCGCTTTGGCCATAGCGGGGCGCTTTGAGTGTGCAAAAAGACAAAGAGCGTGTGCGAATAGACCCACCCTATGATAATATGGCTAAACTAACAAGAAACTATAAAGTAAATAATGTTGAATAGGTTTTGTGACCAATCAGAATTGCTTCCCAGAATCTATACAGTACAACAAACATTGTACGCTGCGTTTGGGAACGATGAACCACTCTCGAAAAGTAATCATTATCAAGAATTTCGGTTGTTGGCAGGTCCCATGATCATTCCGTACGATAGGTTTCACGAAATATATTAAATTAATTAATGAATATTTGAACTATGATTCAAACTTAATATTCAAGCCTTGTGGCCAGACTTCTAAATGATATCCAAATATTAAATTAATTAATGAATATTTGAACTATGATTCAAACTTAATATTCAAGCCTTGTGGCCAGACTTCTAAATGATATCCAAGAATTAAAGTTTAGAAATTATCATCATCATAGTCAGTAAATCCCATCAATAACAAAGCTAATGTAGGGTCTGAGGAGTGTAGATATAGACAACCTTACCTCTACCCCGTAGGAATAGAAAGGCTGCTTCTAGTGAGACCGCTGACTTGATTGTAGTTTGTATCAAGCCTTGGACTTAAGACACATAACACTCAATCAATCGGGATAGAGACTGATTGGTGCATGTACCCTCGTGTCTTTCAGCTATCAACATCACCACATTATGCATGATTAACCGTCCGCCGCTCTTAACGTTATTTTCACGAAATTAGTAAAATAACGTTAAAGTTAGTACCATTTCACTTTTGCCCCCCAATCGCGCACACATATACACATTATATATACATTTAGAAATATAAATATAGGGTGGGGTTCTAGAGTGAACAAATCCTGACCATTGATCTACACGCGTGTATGGCCAGGATCTCATCATCAAATCGTAAAATACACTAGTGTATTTCAACATCAAATCCTGACCATTGATCTACACACGTGTATGGCCAGAATTACTTCACTCAGTTCGCAAGCTACACTTGTGTTCACTCTTGAACCTAATCCTATAAATATAAGTATAAATTTAGATTGTTTCTTCTTTCAAATGCGATGTTTATTTTTATTTTGACTCAATGACAAATCCTTTTTGAGATGTTTGGTGATTTTGATTTTCTTAATAACAACCGACTCAATTTTCAAATCTTGTTGTAATCCATAACTCGATACTTTGTCGTTTCTTTTAATTGTTGTTATACAACGTGCACGTCTCTATTCATTATTTTTAAGTTGCAAATTATATTAGGGATCTATTCATTTCCATTAAAGTTGTTTATTAAGAACATGTTAATGTATGATTTGGATATATAATGACGGTAATATTTAAACAATTTTGAACTCTACTAAAGGATTTAACTTGTATTGATTCTTTCTTAGTTTTTAGCCTCGATAGTTTTTTTTTTTTTTTTTTTGAACAACAACTTTGCATTAGGAAAAAGGCTAAACACCCTTGCTAGCAAGAAGCTAGTAAGAGCTGGCGAGTACCTGGATGTTCCTCAATTAATTGCACCCATATGCTCAAAAAACCTTGCGAACACATAAGCATACCAAATTGTCCCCTCGTTATTTCGGACCTTTTCAAGTTCTTCGCCGTATTGGTCCAGTGGTTTATCATTTGCAATTTCCTGCGAGTTCGAGCTTACACCCTGTTTTTCATGTGTCGTTACTCAAGGAAGCCCATGGCATTTCACAAACTATTCATTTCCTTCCTGGTGTTCCTTTTACCCTTAGCTGAACCATTGGCTATATTGGATAGGAAATTGGCTAAACAAAATAATCGGGCTGTTGTTAAGTTCTTGGTACATTGGAAGGATCAAGCTATTGACAAGGCGACATGGGTGTTGGCTACTGATTTTCAAGCACGGTTTCCTTCTTTTAATGTGTAGTTCTTGTTGGCAAGAATTGTTGGATCAGTTATGTTTAAACATAATGGAAAACATGAAAACATACCTGTTACAGCAGACAGTGCAGAGGAGAATCCAATGAGAGATGATGCCATCGAGTTCGACATATTTGTCAGTGTTGTCTAGTTCCTCCTTAGGGTGCTGACTGATGATGGTGATGATAAAACCGAATAAGGGAGTTCGGTTATATATATGGAGAGGGAGGTCGATATTGATGTTATGATTATTAGGTTATGTGTCTAACCTTAGAACCTCTACATAAGTCTCCTTATATAAGCACCCAAGAGGAAACCTAATTAGTCAATAAGGGTAATATGGTCCATCAACAATTACCAACTAATTATTTAATAGGTTATTATATATTTTGATCTATATAATGTAAATGATTATAATGGCTACTAGATTAAATATTAAGTCATAATATATATTTAATCTTACATTCTCCCACTTAGCCGAGTAATCATTTACTATGAGTATTAGATAAGCCTGATCAGGAGTTAACACTCATTTTAGCCTTAAACAAGTACTATTGCAGAGAAATACAGCCGTTGAATCATTATGCGACTCAGGACCCCCATTAGTCATACTATACCCGTAATTTAAAACCTAATCGTCATGATCAAAATACGCATAAGCCCTTTGTTTGATTTGTAACTTTATTTGTCTATATGCCACTATACCGATTTAACATATTCTTAGAGACATACAAAATCAAACTGATGAGGAAAATTAACTAATACTTAGTCATTCATAGTACGATATGCAATTGCGCACGACCATCAATTAATACCCATCTATGAGCTCTCTTAATAAGACTTATGGGTAATAGCCCTTCAGTTATAGGATCCTTAAGCACATCATGAATGTATTCGATACAAAGACTTAGTTTCCTCAATTCGTTCATAAACGAATAATTAATTGTGTATCGAAATTTAATGCAGCACCTCTCGAACTGTTACTGTTCAAGGAGTCATGGTAGCTGACTTTATCACACCAAGTCTTCAAAATATTAATTATATGGAGTTAATAAACTTATGAGTTCACTAATAAATTTCCAACAACTTTTAGTGACTATATTATGTCGTTATAACTTAGGTTGTTGATATTAGTCCATTATGACTCCTCCATGAGATAGGTTTTGCCTGCTGACATAAGGATATACCCGAAATTATATTTTATCATCTTTGAATATTACAAAGTTAGAGTAATCAACCAGTTTTAGTTCTCACTTCTTCTTTAAATTGTAGCCTCTCGTTTCTTTTAAAGATATTGTAATACTCCATTAGATGCTTCACATTAATCTAGGCATATCTAGTGTGTTGCAATGTGAGTAATATCTAAACGAGTATAGACTTGAACTTACATAAGGCTTCTAATTAATGAAGCGTAAGGAAATAATCTCATTTATCCTATTATCCTCTAAATGAGAGCAGTATTGTTTGTTACATATGTAAGGACCCATTTAAGGTTAAACTTATGGAACGGAACTAATGTCCCGTTGGGTCTATCTCGGCATGTTATGATATCTATCACGTAAGAGACATCTCTGAGATCTATTATATCAAAGTTTGTGTTAACAATGCTTTGACTTAGTAACATATACTTGTCAAAAGAATATCATCTATATAGACAAGTTTAATTTAGTTGCTCCCACTCATCTTGAGGTAGGTACATTAATCCACTTGATTCTTGATGAAAATAATTACGTTAAGATTTCATCACATTATGATATTTGGATTAACCCGTACATGGATTTTATTGGCTTATAAGTAAAGTGTTCTTTAACCTTCGGTTTGGAACTTTCAGGTTGTTTTATGAACATATAAATATGTCAGCCATTTGTTAGGGAAAATTGTTTTTAATATTTATCTAATGTAGCTTTAAACTATTATAAGCTACTAGAACAGTGATGATCCTCAAAGAAATCTTTTGTTAGATATGTAATAAAGATTCTTTAATAATTAATCTCTTCCTGAGTACAACCTTTGACAATCAATCATGTGTCTTCGTAACTTAACGCTTATATTAGGATTTGGTTTAGTTATGAACACTCTTAGGTAATTCAATCAAATCCCAAACGTCATACGAACACATAAAATCAGTTTTACTAGAAAACAGTTTTATTCCATTCAGAAGATTGATTGACGCTAATAGCTTAATTAGAAGAGATAGGATCAGTAAACTTTTCCAAAATCCATTTCAACTTCAGTTAGGGAGGTTATGTAATCATCAAAGTTAGTAGGTTTTTAAACCTAGACCTCCTAAGTTGATTATTGGGTTTATTAGAAGTTTCAGTTTTATGGATTAGCTCTTGGTTAGGTTGCTATCATCTTCAGGATTCTAAGTCTATAAGAGTTGGTGCAGTATGGTGTACAAGAGGTGTAATCGGAGTTAAATTCGGAGTGAAATTGAATGACACTCTTCCCCCTGCCTCTTGTATTCCTTGCAAGTCATGATAAGGACTTTGACTGCTCCCACTGACCTTAGAAATCTTTAGGAACTCAGCATGCTTAGGGTCAATATGTAACAACCAACAAATTCTAATAGAGAAACAAGTTAATGACGTTAGTCGTTGTGATTTCTCTCGTTGAGGATTATCTTAGTTTAGGTAAGAAATCTAAGTGCGCCCACAATTAAGCAACAATGAAATTTTTGTAAGTGTAGCATTAGATTTTAAGGAGACAAGTTATGATAGAACAGTGTCAAGATGGAGCAGTGTCTTGTACAAGAGGTGTAAATTTAGGTAATGTAAAATTTTCACTCCCCCACCTCTTGCAACTATTGCAAGTTATTCTTAGGACACTTAATGCTCCCACTGATCTGTGATATCTCAAAATGCTATAAGAGAAGTTTCAATGAGGTACGTGACGTGGGAACCTATCATATATATGTTAGACTTTATTCGATTTCTTTAATGTCCAGATATCATAAGAAAACTCAGGGACATATCTAATAGAAATCTTATTAAGTATATATATGAATAGATTTCTTCTAATACCGTGGGCCATATGCGACAAAATTTAGATACAAGTAGATAGTCTTTAAATGATAAATGAATTATGTCTGAATATTCTAAGTTCCACGAATGTCAATGAATGACTTATGATGAACCCATACTTATTCCTTAAGCCAAGTCATATTTTAGGGCTTTAACGTCATGATTTAAAATCACTTAGAATGAGATTAGTTGAATAATCATCCTCATTAACCATGTCATGATTTCTCATGAATTTTGGTTGTAATGGATGAAATTTATAGGTCTCATTTTCCTTTTGTCAAATTCTCATTTTCATGATAACAAAAGTTGTGAAAATGTAAGGTATCATCTAGTTTCATCTTGGTAATGTTTCTATCCAGATATTTAGAACAAATAAGATTAGAGTTTAAGGTAAGTGTGACTTTATGTTGACTATGCAAACCTCACAACCTTCATAACACTGTATTCTGACTAATCTTCAGAATATATATAAGGTATCGAAAAACGTTGTTAGAAGACTGCTTATTATGGTTCTTATAGCCTTAACTTTTTTATTTTTGTCACTAACTCTCATGTTAGTTATTTGTCGAGTTCTGGTAAGGAAACGTATGGAACTAGAGTCAACTAATCATGTGTTAATTGGAATATTAAAATTAGCAGACTTAAATATCATTAATAAGTGACTACCTAATTAACTTATCCAACTGGTTCTTCTAAATAATGGATAGTCTCGTTGCTTATGCCTAGTCTAATGGCATAATTATGCTGTGAGATTCTCCCTTAAAGAACCTTAGAGTTGGGATTTTGTTCTTGTATTTTGACTATGGACCTTAGAACAATCATCTTTTAAAGTTTAAGTGGTTGTAAGGTGAGTAACTTATTTTCCAGCTTCAAACATTTATTTCTTTGTACATATGTTACTTATCAACACACTCATTATACTTTGGTACTTTTGAGTGTTATAGTTGATTTATAAGGCATCAAATTATACAAGTGAAAATATTAGTATGTAATGTACTGGAAAAATGTACTTATTTCCATGCGTAAGCCCTTAACATTATGGGTCATGGTATTATACATTATAATGTATTCACATATATCACTTAACTTTATAGTTTAGAATCTTAAATGAATGCATGCATCTTAGGAATCCTTGTAATTATTCCATAGATAATAGATTAGTCTTAGGAAAGACTTAATCTGGAATAACTTTAGTGATAGCATTTATGTTAGAGAGTTCTTGATTATCATGAGACACATCATGTTCGATTTGTCCTATTCATCATGCTCTACTTTTCTTCTGTAGTACCTTTATCAGAAGAGAGCAGTAGGAATATCGTGTCTTAAGAGATAATCAAGGATTTAATTTAAGAGCTAATCTTATAGAAACTTTAAATAAAGCAAAACATTTTAGGTTTAGGAAATAGAGTGGATGAGATATAGATTTATAGAAGAAAATTATAATGAGTAAAGTTATGGGTACTTAAAAATTATGGCAGACAAAATTGATCATAAGATTAATGAAGGATCATTAATGTGAGGATCCTTATGTGAAGAGGTTGTGATATGTCTATTACTAACATCAAAATAATAGACTTAGTTAAAGTTCTACTTAAACGAAGACAAATCAGCTTTGGCCAGAAGTGTAATCATCTAAGCATGTGTGCAAAGTAATCGTGACAAATCAGCTTTGGCCAGAAATGAGACAATCACTTTAGTTATGCACTCGTTAAGTATGGTAGACATGAATGAATTAAATCAGCTTTGGCCAGAAATTAAGATATTTCACGTTTGTAATGCATTCTCAACATGGCTTTTATAATACTTGAACAATAAATAGATGCATCAATCAGCTTTGGGCAGAAGTGATACATCGGAAGCTCATTCAAGTTAAGCCATTTTGGTTTGGTAAAACATTATCTGATTCTGATTAATTAACTAAGTATTTACAAAAACCAATTATTTAATAGCAAACCACCTGTTAGCGTGGATCGAACTCCGCGGTGAGTTTGCTGGGGGGTGCAGGGGGACAGCTAAATTTTAGTTCACATTAAACAGGCTAAAATAATGAGGTTTCGAGTGAGATCTCGACTCAGTTATGAGGTCTCGAGTGAGATCTCGAGTCAAGTCTCGACTTTTCTTGTAACATTATGAGGTCTCGACTCATTAAGGTCTCGAGTTGCAACCTCAGTGTCTTAAGTCATAATCATGGTCTCTACTACTGTGTTTTATGTGATCTTGACTCCTTAATGAGGTCTCGAGTCGCAACCACGGTCTCGAGTTGTGAAGATTGAAGCCCTTAGTCGAAACCTCAGTGGTCTCGAGTCGAAACCTTATGGTCTCGAGTCTAAATCGTTGTCTCGAGTTGTAAAGATTTGAGAACACTTATGATTTCGAGTCGAGACCTTGTGCTCTCGAATCGAGATCTTGGTCTCGGGTCATTAAAAGGGATATCGAAACTCCTGTTAACAGCTGTTAATGTAAAAGCATAACTAAAAATTCGAATTCTTAGGGATTTTGAGATATGGTTTCCTGTTTTATTGATGATCTAATTTTATCAAATATTTAAAAAAATTTATCTGTTGATCTAATAACAGTTTTTTTCGAAAATTTTAAGAGTTAAAACAGATCAAAACATGGAAAAAACACTCAGTAATCCTAATCATATTCCAAAACATAAAGGAATTTCGAATTTTCCTAAGAACACATGATGAACCCTAAACATAAGAACAAAATTCTGGAACCCGAAACCTGAATTTTTAAGGCTTAAGCAGATTTCGGTCATAAAACATAACCCATTTGATTTCGAGTGAACATATAGTTAATCTTTTTCCGAAAACAGTGATCTCGAGTGACTATATTCGACTCGAAACTGGCTGTAAATTATATGAGGCTTTCAAAATTCCGTTTTCCAGATTTCTATCCCAAAATTGATGGATACGAAAACAGAACTGACTAATCAACATATGCTCTGATACCACATCTTGGATCAGTTCTGTTTAAACATAATGGAAAACTTGAAAACATACCTATTACAGCAGACAGTGCATAGGAGAATCTAGTGAGAGATGATGCCATCGAGTTCAACATATTTGTCAGTGTGGTCTGGTTCCTCCTTAGGGTGCTGACTGATGATGGTGATGATGAAACCGAATAAGGGAGTTCGGTTATGGAGAGGGAGGTCGATATTGATGTTATGATTATTGGGTTATGTGTCTAACCTTAGAACCTCTACATAAGTCTCCTTATATAAGCACCCAAGAGGAAACCTAATTAGTCAATAAGGGTAATATGGTCCATCAACAATTACCAAGTAATTATTTAATAGGTTATTATATATTTTGATCTATATAATGTAAATGATTATAATGGCTACTAGATTAAATATTAAGTCATAATATATATTTAATCTTACAAGAATTTCTTTACTTGGGGTTATGATACATGCAAAGCGACTAAAATGTAATTTTGAATAGTATAGTATAACTAACAAAAGTTAGTTAAGCCCGTATATAACGATTGTATGAAAGGAAACGAATCAGGCTTGAGTTTTTTTACATCTTTTCTCTCTCTAGACTCTTTCTCTCACTACCTGTATCAGTCATCTAACCACAAATCCAGACAGAAACAAATTTTTGACCCATTCCCAACCTTGCCTTTTATAATCTTGGACAAAGAGACCCGGGAAGACGTAAGGAAGTTATCCATTTTAGCAGCAATGGTTCCCCAAGTACCGTTTAATCTTTCGTCGTAGGGAAGAGCCGGCCATGTCCTTAAAGAGTGTTGAATCGCCTCAGTGAATTAAACTTCTCCAGAGACTTCCTTCTTCTGTTAGAAACTTAGAATCTTTATTCTCCATGCTTCAGTTTGTTTCACACACACTTGATAACTAAAATAGATTTGAGAGAAAACAATTTTATCTACAACAACGATTGATTACAAATGCGGGTTTTGAGGGTATTTATACCCGACAGTTACTTGACGCCTAAGGCACTTATTGGCAGTTATATGGCGCCAAGTTAACTGTCATTACAACATCCACAACCTACCAGGTTGTTACCTAATACAACATAATATCTAGACATAAGTTTAATAATAATACATATTTACATAACCATAAGTTTGATATGGAATTATAATGCAACATTCATTGCCACGGAGTCTTGCTGCTACTGGCCAAATCACCCTGTGATGGCCAAGCCTTCTGTCCATACTTCACATGATTCTTCAACGACAACTTCCCTTCTTCAAGTTCTTCATCATTCTTGAAGATTCTTTTTGCCTACGAATTACTTGTTTCACCAACATGAAAGTTTAGGTTATTTGCTTTGACTTTAAAATAGTGCCACTTAAACATCTCTATGTACCGATAATAAGTAACATATTGCTTGCCATGTCTGTTTCATAGCCTAACAGCCTTGAAATATCTTCCCACTTTTAACTTTCACAAACCTTCATATATCCACCACGTGCTATCACTTTCATGTATAAATATAACAAACATAAGTTTCCACCATTGTTGTCCAATGGTGGGAGTCTCCATGAGGCATTAATCTGCACATATTCTTTTAAAAACCACTCTACTATTGCAACAAATTCGCTATCCAGTTTTCTTTCTTCACTTCATACTTGTTTGCTATTTGAATCACATCAATGAAATTGAGGCAGTCTTCTATTGAAGACGCAATCTTAGGATACACTACATCTGCCTTTCCTATTCAACCCTTTCTTCTCTTTCTCTGCTTCTAGTTGCAATTCTTCAAAATGTTTCCATAACATTTCATTTTTATCAACCATTCTTTCATCCTTAATATCATCTTTTATCATACCACTGCCCAAATTTTGGAATATCTTTGTTATGTTACAAGTTTTTGCTTTAGAGTTGACATCATATCCCTGGTTTGCTAAATGTGTCATACTTAGTATGTTTCAGTTTAATGTAGGAATGTAATACGCAGATTCAATTGTTTGATATCCATTATTTGTGAATATTAGGACTTGTCTTCTTCCACAAAAAAAAATCATTTGGTTTCTAGTATTAGTTTCCACAGTCACACCCTCAATTTCCACATGCGGAGTTTTACCGCGAGACGTGTGACTGGCCAGGATCTAACCACTAATCATGTTGAACCAACTATATAAAATCATAAAACTTCACTAATAACATGATTAGGATAGAGTTTGATTATTCAAAACACAGTTTATGTTGCAGCGGAAAAATAAAGTAAAACCCATCAAAACTTAAAACCACAAGTTTAATAAATTTTCAAAACATAAAGTTTTAGCGAACCACCCATTCTAGACGATTGCAGTCTGTCCATAGCTGTACCTACTGACCTACAAAACATGGAACTACGTGTCAACAATAAAGTTGGCGAATTCACAAATTTAAATTTATCAAAAGTAATGTTCACAATGTTTTTGATTTAAGTATGACTCAGGTAGCTAACCCTCATCACATGACTAAACTGCGTACGGAATGCTGACTTTTCGTTTGTGCCCTCATTAATGTCTATCAACATTAATGCAATAGTGAAGGTTAGAAGTTCACGCCCGGCCTCCAGCACGGTGTGAGGTTTGTCAAACATAATAGCGCTATCAACTAATACCCCGCGCATGCCCACTCGGCAATCTAATTGGTAAAATGTAGGGATTTTCAAGATAGAGTTTTCGTTTAGTCCCAATGTACTATTCCACCTCCAGTGGATAGTATGTTACAGTGGTTCTCACAAGGAACGCGCGTGTAGCCCCCAAACAGGGCTACCGTAAAAAAATGTTGTCCAAACTAGGACGCATGCTTTTGGAAAATGATTGTGAACTCCGCTTAGTTTGCTCGGTAGTAAACTGAAAGGCAATCAGGAAAGTCAGGCTCTTCTTGATATGTTTACCGTTTCAATTAGTTTAACTTATGAATTCTTACACGTAGTCTAACACATTGTCACCGAATCACGTTGTCATGCAATTACTGATTTAGGTAAGTTTAGGCATATGATCATATTATCCCATACACGCATTCATTGACACCCGTTAACATTTCTAATAACATATAACACTTTGTTGGAACATATAAGCATGTTTAAAACGTTCACAAATATTTTCATCTCATTGCAGTTTCATGTCAGTTTTTAGGCAGTTTTCCGGAATTTATTTAAAATACTAAACAACTCATAAAATTACGATATTTTAACACAACATGTTACTTAGTCCCCAGATATTAGTATATTTTTCTCATAACATGAAGCTTTACAGAAAAATCACTAAAAATAGTTCTTTACACCTAGGTCTGATTTATAACTTTCTGATGACTGTTTACGGTAAAAATTATTTAAAAATCCTCGCTTATTCTTTTACGAAATTCCAGTTGGAGGTTATCCCTACCTCTTGGAAGTACTTAAAGTATAAATTTTAGATAATAACTCAATTCCTACATTGAGTTATGACATTCATAAAGGGCTGCAAATTCTGACAGAAATGCATCCTAGACCTTTGACATGAAATAAATCTTTTAAAATACCAAACGACATAAAAAAATGCGATTCTAGTTGGGTTTGAAAGGTATTTCCTGGAAGTTCATCATAGACTCAAGTAACAACACTTTTTGTTAACTTTTGATCCGGTTACAACCGATTAAAGTCGACTGTAACGTTCTGGACAGAACTTGTTTAATCACCTGATCCCCAAAACGGTTACATAACGCATCCAAACGACTTATAAACTTCAATCACAACAGTTTATTATCAAAATTAATTCACATAACTTTTATTCATCAAGAACTATCATGATTTCTATCAAGATCATTCAAAGAACTAGACCCTAACGACTAGGTAAACTCATAATCAATCTTAACATTGCATACACATGATTTTTAACCACTAGTGTTACAAGTATCATCAAGAACATTCATAACCACCACCAAATCAGAAAACGCAACCATGTTACGAGAGATTAATAAATAATACCAAACATCACAATTGATTTTCACGAGTACTAGACCACGAGTTATCATTCCGAACATTAATAATTGTCAAGCAAGACAAAAATGCAACCCTATAAATTCTGAAAGGACAATCAAAAGCATCTATAGTATTCTAGAACTATAAATAAACTCGAATATTGTACCTAGTGATGAAGTAAAAGTATAGCCTTGAACCAAAAGTTCAGAACCGTTGGTGCTCCTAGGTTGCGTCAACAAAAGAGTGAAGAGGGAGGGAGAGATGATCGTAATTTTGGTTTAGAGAATTAGGGTTGAGAGAATATTATAAAAACTCTGCATGTTACGTATTTCATAATATACGGTTTAGTGGGTGGGTGGTTTGGGATCATAGTGGGCCGAAACAAATAAAGGTCCAAAAAATTGGTGGTTTGGACTCTAAACTAAAATGGCTGCACATTTATTTAATTGGGCCACCAAACAAGTGGTCCACAAACTTGGAACAAAAAAATAAAGATGGCAGTATAGATGGCGTTTGTGTTAATTTATTTATTTTTCGAGTTACGCGAGTGGGTTGGATCGACAAGCGAGGCATATGCTTCGGTTCAAACGGTCTGGGTCGGTACAACACGATATGGATTTGGTTTCGAATATTCGTTGACACACTATAATTTAGACAAATATATTAATTAATTTGTAAAAGCGAAATGAACGGTTTTTGCTTTGAAGTTACGGGTTGTCACATCCACACCAAATGAAATTCTCAATTTTTGAACATTTCTTAATTATTCCCATTTACATGGAATTTTCCATTGATACTGACATACCATGTATTTTCTGGACCAAACCTATAAGTCCCTTTTAGTAAGATTTTAGAACTAATATTCCTATCTTGACAATTATTGATAACCAGTTTGGTTTTGAACAAACATTACATGTATGAGTTTAACTTGCATACCGTTGGTGTGTTCCCTTTTGTCTCCTTTTCCTTGAACGCTTGTTCTTATTCCTGGTTGTTGTAGGGCCTTTGTCTATGTTAAATGCTCCAAATTATTCACATAGACTTTCTACATCCGGGATTTTCTTGTGTGCACCCGCTTGATCTACCCGATCATTTTGTATACACATCTGATCTAACCGATCCTTCTTATGCACACTTTGGTCTTCCCAACCACCATACAAATTCCCATGGCCTATCCAACCGTAACCAGTCATTGGTTTGAATGGTGATATGTCCGCACCATCCCTACTTCCCGACATGTAAGTGACTTCTAATTTTTCTTCACATGTCCCTTTGATCGATGGGCTCAAGGCTTTGATGCCAATTCTTAGAATCATTGTTCTCTATACTTCACTTTGTTTCACACACACTTAATAATAGAAATAGGTTTGAGAGAAAACAATTTTATCTACACCAACGATTGATTACAAATAAGGATTTTGAGGTTATTTATACCTGAAAGTAGGGGTGTGCATGGGTCGGTTTGGGTTGGTTTTGACCAAAAACCATAACCATAACCGCGATGTCGGTTATTGGATAACCATAACCATAATCGATCGGTTATGGTGGTGATGGTTTTTCGGTTTTGATGGTTATAGCAGGTCGGTTATGGGTGGTTAACCGTGGATTTAGCTTAGCTAAAAATAGCTTAATTTTTTTAACATGGAATAAATTGTTATTATATATATTACATAGTATTAAAAAAATACATATAATCTATAATATTAATACCAATTATTATCGAATATTCAAATAAAGTGATATGATACATTCTATAAATTCAAATAAACATTCAACCAAAACCACAAAATGATATGAAAAATCCATAAGTACTAAAAATCTTCAGTAAAAAACATCAAATACTAAAAATATGGTGAAAAGTCCTAAATCCTACAAACATTTATTACATGTCAGTTGGGTTCGGTTATGGTGGGTATGGAAAAAATGATAACCATAACCGACCCGCTACTTTCGGTTTTCAAAAAACCATTAACCGACCCACCGGTTTTTAATTTGGTTCTGTTTTTTCGGTTCGGTTTTTACGGTTAATTCGGTTATGGTTCGGTTAATTCGGTTTTTTGCACACCCCTACCTGTCAGTTACTTGGTGCCCAAGACAGTTTTTGGCAGTTATAACAGTTATTACAATATGCACAACATACTCGGTTGTTACCTAATACAACAAAATATCTAGACATAAGTTTAATAGTAATACATATTTACATAACCATAAGTTGGATACAAAATTATAATCCAACATCTTCCACCTTAAATCTCCTCCACCATCTAGACAAGAGAGATAAGTTCGAGTCTCTAAGCGAGATAAGAGAGATAGAATTTATGGGATTAACAACTTGTGTTACTAATGAAATGCTAGCATGTGTATAGACTATGTAGGTGATAAAAACAAGCAAATATGGTGTAAATGAATGTGAAAAAAACACTTTTTGTTGGTGGATTTGAAGAACAAATGAAAATGTAGTGTGTAATGGGTCAAAAGATTAAAAACAGTGTTTTGATTTTAGTAAAACATATGCAATTAATCGGGCTTTTAGTTGATCCAAAAACATATTAGGATTAACTTTCCAGGATAAAGGAAAGGTTTGCCCCTATTTCACTCTCCCCATAGCCCACCGGTAGGTTTTATGCTATTAGAGGGATTTACTGGTTACATTTGTTTGTTTTGTTAATTTGTCAAGACCCATTTGCAACCGACTACCTTTTCATAAGTAGAAACTCTACTAATATCCATGTATCTTGTGCTCAAGAGCCTTCATCTACTCACGTCATTTAGGGATGGGCCAACACTTCACCAATGGTTTTAGTAATATATATAAAATCGTGGGAACAAAACTTAGATAACAAAGAAATATCATACTAATGAAAGAATGAAGCCAACAAACCTTAAATAACAAAGGAAGTTGAGAAAAAATAACTCAATTAATAGTGCTAGTGGAATAGCAAGGTCGGAAGGACACTCGACATGACATGGAAGTCTACGAAGTTAATGATGGAAGATTATTATGGCAATTTTGGTGTCATTTTTTCTAACAACAAATACTTGGCGAACACTCCGAAAATGGAGTATAAATTGGTGACACAAGTCACAAAACTTTATAACATTTTCTAGAGAGAGAAGGATAAATGATAGATAGAGGCGACATGTAGTAGTGCTTCGATCAGCAGGGGCAGTCGTCAATGATTCTTGCAGGGGCTGACGATGGTAGGCAGCCTCTGATGATTGTTCCTACAGATGGCAGAGGAGGTGGTTTATGACAATAATGATGAGCCCACTGTGATACTCAATTATTTTCTTGGATTAGACGATTTGGTCTCCAAATAGTAACACGAGAATATGAGTCAACTTGATTAATAGATATAAGTCTAATAATTCAAGACGATAAGAGAAACAAGAAAAGTCAAGCAAAGATGAGTTATTATAAACACTATTTTTCAAAACAAAATACTTGCAAATAAAGATGAGATCTTGATATTTGTGTTGCTTGTGCATACTAAAAATTATTCACCACATACATATAAACAGTGTCACTTATATTCACGTCGTCGGCCAAAGGGATCTCACAATAGCACACATATAAAAAAAGTTGCGTAATAATTGTTACTAGTGCTTGTCAATATTAGACATATACAAAAACTGTGGGGGTGGTGGGAAACATATAATGTTAACCCAGGTCTATAAACTTGTGGTCGGCCAGAATGTGATATTATGGGATGCATTGAGCTCATACATGATCAAGATGTGTTTATAAACTTTTAAATAAAGATGTATGTTTCTTTAACTCATTGACACATTGATGACGTATGCTTTTAAGTATGTATCTCCAGGAAAACGACAATAATAGACTTTTGAGTTATTTGTCGGCGAGGGCCAATTTATTACTGGTGTTTTGTAAGAAAAAAGCTACTAGAGATGGGTTACTCACATGAATATTTCATTCTGATCCTACAAAATAGCAAAGGTGAGTTATTATAAACACCTTTTTTTTTTTTTTCTAAAACAAGATACATGCTAATAAAGATGAGATCTTGATACTTGTGTATTCATGATTTATATATTCGTATGTATCGCTTATATTCACGTTGTCGGCCATAGGGGTCTCATAGTAGCACACATATCTAAAACTGTTGCATAATATTTGTTACAAGTGGTCGTCTACAGTACACATACGCAAAACGGTGGGGTAGTGGGAATATATAATGTTAACCTAGGTCTATAAACTTGTAGTCAGCCAGGAATGTGATATTATGGCATGCATCGACACACTGATGACGTATGCTTTTAAGCATGTATCTCCTGGAAAACGACAATAGTAGACTTTTGAGTTATTTGTCGGCGAGGACCAACTTATGACGGCTATTTCACTAGAATTGTTGCTTAGTCTTCCAAAGTCTCATTTGTTTTAACAGGCATTACGCGAACCTCTTTTTGTGGTCATAACTAGTTTGTTGGAACTGTTGCTCTTGGGATTTAATGTGTCCAGTTGGGTGGTTTACATGACCTCCTCTCTTTCGGACTTGACATCTACATCTATGTCCATGCTATGTGAAATTGGTTTTTACATGTTTTCATGGTTTCTCATATGTTTAGAAGATAATAAGATTTAAATTAATGATGAAATGCGGGGACATGGAATTAAATGTGCATGGAATCAAATTGCATGGTTCTTTCTAGCTCTGTTAATGATATTCAACACACAACTTCATCCGGCCATACTAAGCTAGTAAATATCAATGTGGACGTCAATGTGAGGCTTGCTCACTTGGTAGAGGCATATGCCTCTTAGAGGAGAGCTTCCAGGTTCAGTCCCTTGGAGGGGTGAATAATTTTGAATTATTAGTTTAATAATGTTAGTAGCAAAATTTACATGTTAATACCAAAGATAAAATAATTTGTATGCTAATAGCAAAAAATAATAATAGAATATGTATACTATTTCCAAAACAACTAGCAGCTAGAAATAGGAATCAAAATAGTAGTACCTTGTATTTGTGTAAATTGAAATGAAGGTAATAATACAGTTATCTCTATGAATAATGTATATATTCTTGTTTATTAAACATCACAAATGATCCTTGATTATTGAGAATGATTTAAGTTTACTTCGCCCTTTTTCTATAGTGTCAAAATGTAAATTACTCCCTGTGTCAATGGTAAATTATCTTTATTAAACACCACAAATTACTCCCTGTTTAAATTCTTATTTACCCATTTTAAGCACCACAAATGTTGTAGCATTGAATATGGAGGATGATTTTAAATGTCAATATTACTTTTGCCCTTTTTAATTTATAGTCCTGTAATACGAATTACTGATCTTATGCCAACGGTGAATTCATGAAAAAAGCCTCAATTTTAGAATTCGTATTGGTAGATTGCTTTGGACGTTTTATATCTTTGCGTTCACATTTCGTAAGAAAAAAAAACAGACCAGGAATTTATACAATTAATGTTTAGACAAAATCAAAACCGGTTTATAGAATTAAATATATGGAGTATCCATTGATTGTAATTGAACCTAAGACAATTTTGATGGTAATTCGCTTTATTTTATGTAAAGCGAAGAAGTGGGTCAACTTTTTGTCTTTGGCCAAAAACCTTTTCTCGTTGGTCAAGCTTTCAACAAAAAAAGCGAAACATATTCTCTTATCTAAGCTTCTTCCCTGTGCATGAGCTCCTCCCATGGTAGATGGTTCAACCACGCACTTGAGAACTACAACGGGGTTGAAATGCATTTGGTTCTTTGTCTTCAATAAGTATTGCATGACCGAATAATTCAAGGAAGGCTGCACTGCAGGGAGGGTCCTTTTAAGCGGATGACTCGTCGGGCTGTCGGAGGGGGACTTCTTTGACTTCTTTGAGAAAAAGAACTTGAATAACTTCGTTTTTATGAAGGAGTCGTCAGGAGGGCTATGTCATTTACAAGCCCGTCGTATTTCATAACTACTCCCTTTACTACAGGGCGCTTACCTAGCCAAAGCTTAGATCCGGCCCTCCCAAAATTTTCTGGTTCACCCCAACATTCCCCGCTTGTCCAACTGTTGCTGAGTAGCTTTTGGATATCAAAAGGACCTCCCCAGAAGGTTGCTGAGCAACTTTTGGATATCAAACGGACCTCCCCAGAAGGTAATTTTAATGTGGCCGATTTCCCTTATTTTGCAATCAGTTTCGCTACATCACCCGCTGCTCTAGCTAATTGGTAAACATAATAATAGTTACTTAAAGATAAACAATAAATGCTTGTTTGTTTCAAGGTTTTTTTTTTTTTTTTTTTTTTTTTGAATGGGAAAAAGTTACTCCTACCTTACGTTACACCAATTAACTAAATATAGCTCCTTTCAAAAAAAAAAAAAAAAAATTAACTAAATAGCTCACCTCTAAGAGGCAAGTGGGCTAGCCCCACTTTAACGTTTGTTTCAAGTGATAAGCTCGAACTTCTATTTAGAGCGAAAGGCCAACTAAATAAACCTTTTTTGTATTTTTCTACAAACCCTCAAATATTAGCATACACCATTAACTAAATTGTATAACTATCTGGTTCATAAAAAAAAATACCGGGAACTTTTTCTTTTATAAACTTAAAGAAGATTATATTTTGAAAACAAAATACTTACTATAGACATCCAGACAAGCCTACCTTTAAATAGAAGTGTTTTCAAAAGTAAAAAAACACATCGCTAATGTAACGCAAATCCTCATAAGTTAATGTTAACATGATAATTGATAGCAAAATATAGGCATTTTCTTAAAATCTTTTTAACCCTCACAATCAGAAAATAAATTACAATAGTGATATATTACCCACCTGTTGTAGCGGGGGTGTTAAAGCTTTTAAGGCCCAGTTTCAACTATTCGTACACCGTAAGATTTTATTTGAGAAAAGAATGCATTAAATGGGATTATTGATGGTTTTCAAAATAGAAATAAAAGAAAGTTGGTAATGATCTTTGACTCGAGCTTAGTCTTACTATTCAAAAATTAAATCAATAAAAATAAACGGGGAGTGAATGAACCAGCCGTGTTGGGAAGAGGGGGGGGGGGGGGGGGGGGTTGAGAATCGAATGTGCACCACAGGGATAAGAAAGCGCCTCTCTTACCATCAGGGCAGAAACTGATACGACTCTAAACTTCGCTTCAAAAAATATATATTATTAAAGATGGCGACCATGGTATTCATACGTACCATCATTAACAATTATATTATATATATTATATTATATTATATATATTGTTTATGAGTGATCATGAATAGTGATTTAAAATTTAAAATAATATATACCTTTTTAATATTTTAATATTATAATAGTTGTAATTATATTTTCTTTTAGCTTTTAACGTTATTTTCCTTTTCTAAAACCATATTTTTTTTAATATTTTTTTTTTCAAAACATATTTTCTTTATCAATTAACTTGATGTTTCTTTTGTTTTTGAGTTAATAGCCAAAATGGTCTCTGAGGTTTGCTCACTTTTGCCACTTTAGTCCAAAACCCAAATTTTTTACATCTGGGTCCCCGAGGTTTGCATTTTGTTGCCATTTTAGTCCAAATTTCAAAAAAATGAAATCTGGTCAGATTTCTCAAAAAAAAACCTCAAGTTTTGTCCTTTTGCACAGGGGTAAAATGGTCATTTTCATTTTATTATAACTAATTATTAATTAAAAATAATAAACCTACCACCACCTCTTTCTCTCTCTCCCTCTACTCCTCTCTGCCGCCACCACCGCCACCTCCTCACGCCGGCGACACTAACATTCCTCTGTATCCCCCTCTCTTTCTCTCTCTCTCTCTAAAACACAAAACCAGACTGAGTCAAAACAAGAACTCTGAATAGTGATAGCTGGACACCAATTCAACGATTGATGGGAGTGTGCATACGCTCTACGATCTTGTTAACAGCATCACGAGACATTACCAATGTGTCATGTAGAAGGATGCTATACACATTCAAGCCCTGCAACAAACCCCAAAATTACAAATCATCTTAAAAACATCCATTCATGTAACTTCGACCCATTTACATATGATTATGTTGGTAGCTTACAATGGAGGGAAGAACATTGACATAATGTAAGTTTTGAGTAGCTAGCTTTAACTTTTCATCAATTGGACCTCCATCCACCAGCAGAAGCTTTTTGGTTTCTTCCAAAATTACAAATCATCTTAAAAACATCCAGCAGAAGCTTTTTGGTTTCTTCCATTTACTTCACATAGCTTTAACTTTTCATCAATTGGACCTCCATCCACCACCAGCAGAAGTTTTGAGTAGCTAGCTTTAACTTTTCATCAACTGGACCTCCAAACCGTCTTCGACTAACCCCAAACCTGCAACAACACGATTCAGCCACCGGAACCCTAACCCCAAACCTGCAACAACACGATTCAGCCACCGGAACCCTAACCCAAATCAACAACCAACACGATTCAACCCACCACCCCTACTGAAAACCCTAATCCCAATGTCGGTTCTCATCACGGTGGTGGTGGTGTTTGACGGTGGTGCCGACGGCGGTGATGTTGATGATGATGATGATCTTGACGGTGGTGAGATTGAGAGAAGAGAGAGACGGTGGTGTTGGCGATGTTGATGATGATGATGGTCTTGACGGTGGCGGCGACGGTGGCGGTGGTGGTAGTTTAGAGAGAGAGAGAGAGCAGTGACATGTTGAGAGAGAGAGAGATATGTCTGTGTATCTGTGTGGGTGTATATATATATATATAGATATTATATATAATTGATTTTTTTAATATAAATTACTTTATAATAATCCAAAATGCCAATTTTGCCCCTAGGAAAAATGAGGAAAAGGACAAATATCAGTAAGAAATCCTGACAAAATTTGACTTTTTTGAAATTTGGACTAAAATGGCAACAAAATGCAAACCTCGGGGACCCAGATGTAAAAAATTTGGGTTTTGGACTAATGTGGCAAAAGTGAGCAAACCTTAGGGACCATTTTGGCTATTAACTCTTTGTTTTTTTCTAAAAATTTAAGTGCGTAACTAAATCGATTCCGATGGTTTGGCTTTCTAAACAAAAATGCAACATTTTCAAATAACGTCCTTCTATTTCGCCGCAAAGCGCTACGCGAACAAAACTAGTATATATAGTTTTCGAAGGACCATGAATAGTAATTTTAAATTTAAAATAATATATAGCTTTTTTAATATTTTATTATATTAATATATTATTTTTACTATTTACTTTTAACTTTTAACATATTTTTATTTTTTCCTATTTACTTTTAGTTTTTAACGTATTTTCATTTTTCCCTTTTCTAAAACCATATTTCCTTTATCATTTATTTTTGTTTTTAATATTTTTTTCCTTTTTAAGTCATCTTTACTTTATCAATTAATTTGATATTTCTTTAATAACTTATGTTCGTTAATTTTTTTTTTCTAAAACTTAAGTACGTAGTCGTACTTAATTTTTACCCTCGATCAGTATAAGTTTTATTAAAAAAGAATTTATATTTAAAAATAAAAGTATTTATTTGGTGTCGTAAAATAATACGATGATAAACTAAACCGATTATAACGGTTTAACTTTGTAAACAACATGCTACATTTTCAAATAACGTTTGTTTACATTATCATTTGCTCTGTTTCGCCGCAACGCGCGACGAAAAAAAAAACCCTAGTATTATGTAACATATGCAATTAAAAAACTTAAGCGATGTTATTAGAAAGCGAGAATGAATAAAATAAAATTATTTAAAATTACTTTTTTTTAACGGTGAGAATCTTTAACTTGTTGTTAGAAAGATCTTGCACCCTCCTAAACAGAGGGCCCTAACCCTACTCTGAACAGACTATGTTTGTAGGTCCGGCTAGGAGAGGATCTAGTCGCCTAATCCTTGTATACTAACCACTCCGGTTGTGCGGAATCCAACCGAAATAGCAAACCGAGATAGAACACGCAATAACACGACACGCAAATTTCAACGATTAACACCACTTATATTAAACGTATGAAAGGTCCAGTTACAGCTCAATGTTTACAAATCAGTCTTGCAAACTCTCTCTAGTGTGTGTGTGTGTTCTCTATCTGTCTGAGTGTCTCCCTGTCGAAGTGAACACAACACACGGGTATTTATACCCAACACCGCAGGTCTGGTCGAAGGATCAAATAGTCTGATCGAAAGATCATCTTTCGACCAGAAACAGCTCGAACGATCTGCATGTACCACGAAAGATGGGATCTTTCGTGGTCCATCTATCGAATGTTATCTTTCGAGCACATCGAAGGATTCGAACAATCCTTCGATGACACAGCCTTCGACTCAGCCATCTTTCAACCAATGTTCAAACTGTTTGGCCAAGTCAAACCGGAGGATGGTTGACTTGGTCAAACTTACAGGACTACAAAGACATCGTTTTACATCGTGACCGAATACAGACAAAGTACAGACACAAGTGCACCAACAAACTCCCCCTTGGCTGTAGCTTTGTCTCGATCTTTATAACTTGAGCTTTGTCTCGATCTTTGTGTCTTCAACTTTGATGTCCTTTCATGTCTTCAATGTCGGAGGATCTTTAAAGTCTTCACGTCTTGAAAGCAGAAAGTGTACCAACAAACTCCCCGTTTGATGTAGGAAGTGTGTTGACAAACTCCCCCTTAACATAAGCTCCCCCTTGAGTTATGCTCGTGAAATACTTGTTCGTTATGAAGTGAGATCCTTGTGGTATTGATGATGGTCAGCGGCAACTCGATCATCTTCATCACTTGAGCGCCTTCACGTCGTGTCTTCATTCCCAGGCTTTGTCATCGACCATGTTCTCCTTGCCTTTAGAATCTGCACATGCAAGAAATCTAAACGCGTAATGAGAACAACTGCTTGGAATATCATTAGCATATACACACGAATGACCATGTCATAATCAAACACCGTCCGACAGTTTGAAAGTTTAATAAATTTATCAAATTCAGTTTTTAACTTTCAAAACTTGCAAATTTCGACCGTTTATGAAGATTTAGTCGTTTCGGTTTTCGTTCAGGTTTCAGGTAACGAAGACTCGAGATCCAACACCGTACGATCGAAAATAAAATAGAAATAAAATCTTTTTGGCTTTTATAAAGTTTAAATTAAAACACACCTAAAATCTTTTTGGTATTTTGAATATTTCAAATGTAAAGACTGAAAGCAGTAAATAAATATATACAAGGATGCAGAAAATGAAAGCATTAAATAAATATATACAAACATTCTTTTTGCGAGTTTCGAGGGTAAGAGAATCATATCAGTGTACGGTCATGCCAAAACGCTCTTGTTGTTCTTTTAGTTAACATTAAGATAAGCATCCTATAACAATTATCGGTATTGTTGTCCACTTAAGCTCAACTTATCATTTGTAATCATGGCGAGGGGATACGTTAAGGTATGATTTATACTTACCGACCGGTGTTCATCCACATCACGACACATTCCCGTATCAAGGTATGCACGAGGGTTCATCTTACCGGTGAGTATACCGATTATCATCTGTTTGACCGTATATGATGTGAGATTCTCACTTATTTTGTTTGAAAACAAGCCCTATGTGATAGAATCACTTATTGATGAGGAACTTGATTTTCGATGCATGAGGGCACAGGAGCAAGTCCGTGAACAGGTCAGTACTTTCGTACAGCAGAGAGACGAACTTGACTCCCGGAAAGAATTTGTGATATATTATCACTTATTTGTTTGGACATGTGATTGTTGATCACTTATTGAGGTCGAATGCAATATGTACACGTTTGTATGGTATCATGGAAGATCTAGACTTGCGTCCCCGTTATTTTTCGGTAAAAGATACAACCATGATACCCAGATGATAAGCAGCATAAAGACCGAATATCTCAGAACCTCGGCAATCTCTCAAACGAAATTTCGGTACTAAGACCATATGCCAATGAATGGTTCCCACCTGGTCTTCAGTCGATTTAAGTTTATATCACCCTGCACACTTTAAAATGATTGTGAGCCTACCGATACATCTTATATAGAGCTGCTTATCGTTTTTCATTTAAGGTTTAAAGAGGTTTAGACAGACCACTGATGTACTATCATTTTCTCTTTTGCTCGCCAGGAAACTCATTTTTGTTTTTCTATTGTTTTTGTGTTTTTGGAATTTTTCAATGTTTTTGGATTTTCAAATTTTGGATTTACTCCCCCTAAAATCAATAAACTAAGACAAATTTAAAACACAAAGGTATTTACAAAAATGATTTTCCGATGTTGGTTTTACTCTTGCTTGACCTTAACGCCGTTTACCAGTAATAAATAATCAAATCTTGATTTGTCAAAAGCTTTGGTAAAAAGGTCGGCACGTTGGTCATCGGTGTGGACGTAAGCAACATCGATTAGCCTTTTCTCAAAGCAATCACGTATGAAGTGATATTTGATTTCGATGTGCTTAGTCTTTGAATGCTGCACAGGATTTTTGGTGATCTGTAATGCAGCAGAATTATCAACGTAAATAGGAGTAGTTAGGAATTCAAAACCGTAGTCACGCATTTGCTGTTGTATCCACAGGACTTGGGAGCAACAACTCGAGGCAGCAATGTATTCAGCTTCGCATGTTGACGTAGCGACGCACGTCTGCTTCTTGCACTGCCATGTGACTAGGCGATTTCCCAAAAACTGACATCCAGCCGTTGTGGATTTGCCGTCGATTTTGCATCCGCCAAAATCAGAATCACTGAATGCGATCAAGTCAAAGTTATTATCCCTAGGGTACCACAGACCGGTGTCAGGGTAACCCTTCAAATAACGAAAAATCCTTTTTACAGCTGTAAGATGTGAGGCCTTCGGGTTCACTTGATATCTGGCAAGCAGGCACGTTGGGTACATTATATCTGGTCTTGACGCTGTGAGGTACATAAGAGATCCGATCATCGCGCGGTAGTATGAGGGGCTAACATCTTGACCCTTCAAGTCTGGAGTAATTCCGTGATTTTGTGGCAATGGGGTACCAATGGGCGTTGCATCAGACATCTGGAACCGGCTCAAGATGTCACCAACATATTTAGTCTGATGGATGAATATCCCAGACTCTGTTTGTTGTACTTGTAGGCCCAAAAAGAAAGTCATTTCCCCCATAGCACTCATCTCGAATTTATCCTGCATGATGCGCTCGAAATTCCTACACAAAACATCATTAGTAGAACCAAATATAATATCATCAACGTATACCTGTACCAGTAGAAGATCTCCATCTTGTTCTTTGATGAAGAGAGTACAATCGATAAGACCTCTTCGAAATCCATTCTCCAGCAGATAATTAGATAAGGTTGCGTACCAAGCTCGCGGTGCTTGATGAAGACCATAGAGAGCTTTGTTGAGCAACCAAACCCGATCGGGATGGATAGGATCTTCAAAACCTGGAGGCTGTTCGACGTACACCTCTTCTTCCACCACACCATGTAAGAAAGCACTCTTCACGTCCATCTGGTATACCTTGAAACCTTTGAATGAGGCATAGGCCAGAAAGATCCGAATGGCTTCTAGACGTGCAACAGGTGCATACACTTCGTTGAAGTCGATCCCTTCTATCTGACGAAAACCTTGAACGACTAGCCTTGCTTTGTTCCGGATAACGATCCCACGGTCATCCTTTTTGCATTTAAACACCCAACGGGTACCAATCTTCTTGTATCCAGCAGGTTTCTCTACGAGTTTCCAGACACCAAGCTTCTGGAATTGTTGCAGTTCTTCCTGCATCGCTTCAACCCATGAGTTATCTTTCAAAGCATCTTTCCAAGTTCTTGGTTCTTCCTGTGAAACATAACACGCGAAAGACCAATCATTTTGTTGCCCGGATTCTCGGATAGCTGAATACAAGCCTGCATTGTTGTTGTTCCGCAACATGTTTCTTGTTTGAACGCCACTTTGCACATTTCCGAGGATGTTTTGTTGAGGATGGGTATTATGAATCCTTGTCTCTGGATTATCTTGAACTGGAATATTTGTACCCAGATTGTTGAGATTGAGATCAACAACCAATTCAATGCCTGGAATTGACGAAGAGGATGATGCAGTAGCTTCAGCCGTTCCAGGGACGCCCACAGGAGGAGTACCCTCTGAAGTACCATGAACTGCTGTTATAGGAACTTCTTGATCTGCATCTAGGAATTCATCATCCTCTGAAGATTCGTTCAATTCGGTAGCATCGTGAAAATCCTCATTGTCGAGAGCATTATTGTTCACTGAAGATGGTTCTTGATTGACGATAATGGGACGAACCAATGGTGAATCTGTTGCATTGTCACTCTCGAAAAACATCCTTGCAGCAGCATTTTCTTCAACTGCTTCAACATTGATCGAATTGAAAAAGTCATCGTACTCAAACATCCAAGGCTGTCCAGGATTTTTGACTGGTAAAGTGTACCTTTGTACTCTGACTTCAGACCATTCCTCGACCCTTTTAGTCTCTAGATTCCAGACTCTTAAGTTTGGGGTGGAATACCCAAGAAAGTATCCCTCAATGGCTCTAGCCCCAAACTTTCCATTAGGATCGATAATTGTGCATGGAGCTCCAAACGGTTCAAGATAAGACAAATCTGGTTTCCGTTTGTTGATAAGCTCAAAGCAGGTCTTGTTGTGCCTTTTGACTGTAAGGACTCGGTTCAACGTATAACATGCAGAGGACACAGCTTCAGTCCAGAAGGGAATCGGCAAATGTGACTCTACCAACATTGTCCTAGCAGTGTCGATCAATGTGCGGTTTTTACGTTCAGCGACGCCATTCTGTTGAGGAGTATAAGCTGCACTAAATTCGTGAAGAATACCTTTTGAAGTGCAAAACTCCGCCATGGCATGATTTTTAAATTCAGTACCATTGTCGCTGCGTATCCGCCTAACCTTCAACTTATAAAGATTCTCAATCTGAATGATCAAGTTTTTGATAATACCGAAGGTTTCACTCTTATGTGCCATGAACGCCACCCAAGAAAATCTTGAATAATCATCAGTTATCACGAGGCAATATTGATCATTCCTAATACTTTTGTGCTTGACAGGACCGAACAAATCCATGTGCAAACGTTCAAGAGGAACAGCCACCGTGTTGACTTTCTTTGTAGGATGTCGCTTCTTCGTTTGTTTTCCTTTCTGGCACGAGACACAGATGTCTTGAAGATGGAAGTTTTTAAGAGGAACACCATTCACTAATTCATTTGACACCAAATGATTCATTTTGCGTAAGTGAATGTGACCCATTCGTCTGTGCCAAGAGATTGAGTCTTTTTCTGTGGCTTTGGAAACGAAACAAGTTGCTTGTGCAGACGTAGTAATAGCTTGGCTCATATCAAGGACATACAGATCGTTTATCCTTGGAGCCGACAAGAGAATCCATTCTTTTGGAATTTTGAAGCCGGGTTTCAGCACATAACATCCATTTGCATCAAAGTGTACTGAAAACTGCTTATCACAAATTTGAGAAACACTAAGAAGATTGTGATCAAGTTGTTGTACGAAGTTGATCTTGTCAAAACTCACAACCCCGTTGGAAATCATTCCTTCACCCGTAATATATCCGCCCTTATCTCCAGCAAAAGCAACATAACCTCCTCTAATAGATTTGACGTCGTAGAGAAGCTTCATGTCGCCTGTCATGTGCCTGGATGCCCCACTATCAACAATCCAATGACTACTGATAGTTCCTCCTGGAACACCCTGCACATGAACTCACACAGTTAGTTGGAGATGGGGACCCAAGCCATTGTGGTCTTGGGTCTTCCATTTTCATCAATCACAATAACCTCTATTCTTTGATGATTCGAGAATTGAGATGGTCCCCCTGAATTTTTAACCGTTTTTGGTTTCCAGGTCTGTTTTGTTATACCAGTGTTATTCTTTAAAACCTTAACTTCATGGTTGTCTGAAGTTTTTAAATTGTTTGGTTTGACAGAAACAGATGGTTTGTTAGCCACATCGGTTTTAATTGCCTTTTCAATTTTCTTGACCTGTTGGCGTTTCTGTTTCTTTTCCCTTTCTTTTACAAGGCGGGGATCTTGTTTTACAGAAACAGATCGTTTGCGGTCAATTTTGTCACGGGGATCATCTTCTTTTGCTTTCAACTTATGAAGATACGGGCAATTTCGAATGATATGCCCAATTGTACCACATTCAAAACATGATCTTCGTTCAACAAACCCCGAAGTATCATGTGGTCGTTTTGCCGATGATGAACTTTGTGATCCCGAGGTACTAGGTTTTGAACTACTTGGTTCATTCCTTTTCATCACTGTTGCTTTCTTGACAAAATCTAAGTTAGATTGATTTTGAAATGTTTCAATTTTGTCCGTTCCCTTAGATTTCACAAAGTTCACATTCTTTTTCTTCTTCTGATTCGGCTTCCTTTGAGTTTGAGTTGGTGCTTTACCTTTTGGTTTGGCATGATTTTGCTGTTTTTGCACTGTTGGTAATTTTTGATTGCCAAACTGTTTTCGAACTTCGGCCTTTGGGATAGGAGGGCACTGTGTTACTGTAACACGTGATCCTGTCTTTCCCAAAAACTTACTTGTTGAATTTTCAAAGACTTTACAGATTAATGATTGATTAACATTTTTAATAGGAAAATCTTTGTCTGAATAGACTTTATCATCACCAACAAGAGTGTACAGCAAATCCACACTCTCCGACTCTTTGACAGATGTGGACTCGGTTGGAACAGTCTTAGCAGGTTTTGCGGGAGGATCACATAGAATATGATTCTCAAGAGGTATGTCCTCTTCTTTGATTACCGCATCAGACTTTTCCGAATCAGTATCATCGGATTCATCATCAGAAGAATCAGTATCCTCAATCACAACTGTAGGATCCAGATTCTGTTCAGCAGAGGACACACATGTATCTGCTGACACATCTGAATCTGATGATACTTCTTTCTTGTATCCGAGACCTGTTGCACATTCTGCTGCAAATTCCTTAACATCTAGAGGAACAGATGGTTCAAAATGAGTTCTATACTCCTCATCGGGCAGTGCATCATAATTGTGTCTGACAGGTGGTGGACATTGCTTATATCCAATGCATGTGACATCCTTTTTCTCTTTCTGCACATCAATGATGTGATCCAACACATAGCTAGAGCTTAAATAGCTATCTAACTTGAGTCGGATCGCCTCACTTTCTGTTTTAACACAGGCCATTTCCTTTTGCATTACCTCAAGGCGAGTTATATACAAGTTAATGTCAGTTTGTTTTCTGGAAACCATTTTTGTTAACTCGATTTTATCTTTCTTTAATTTTTCAATCATCGATTTAAACTCTTTTTCATGGTTCTCATAAAACATGTTGGCTTCAGTGCATTTTGAAAGATCAACAGTCAATTTCTGATTATGAATGAATGTCACATCATATTTCTCTTGCAAAGCCTCGTGTTTGCCTTGCAATTCACACCACTTATCATTCAATGACACATGTTTGTCTTGCAAGTCAAACAAACTAGCTTGTAAAGCATCATGTTTGCCTTGCAACTCAGACATGTTTGTATCCAAATCAGCACATCTAACACGCAAACTATCACAGTTATCACAACTAACAGAAGTGGGTTCATCGACACATACCTCACTTGATGAACAGTCGACATTAGCCATAAAGGCTGAATGGAGAGAAGACGAAGAATAAGCAGCTTGATCCACCAAAATAGATCTTCTTTGAATTCCTGCTGCAGCTTCATCCAAAAGTTCATCAATAACTGCCTCGACTGACACACTTGATGTGTCATTTTCCTGATCATTCCCTGAACCCGAGGACTCTTCATCCGAACTTCCACTGTAACCTGAGCTGTCTTCATTTTCAGAAGATTCATCACCATTGGTGGAAGATTCTCCACCACTGGCGTGATTTAGATCCTTCACGATTTCAGCAAAACAAGCTGTGCCATCTGGAGCGTCATTTCCCAACTGGATTGACCAATCACAACCTTCATCTACTTGAACCACAAGTGCCTGGTTGGCATTTGATGGTCCTGCTTGAGTCTGGTTGTTGACAGGCACCAATGTGCGAACATTGTTCCTGTTCTGGTTCTGCTGGTTGCCTTGACCCCTGAAAGGATTCTGGTTTCCATGTTGAGATGGCCTCGTACATTCACGCTTGAAATGACCACGTTCACCACAATTGAAGCATCTAACGGCCTGTTTATCAAACCCATACTTGGTGTCTTTCTTGCCTTCCAAGCTGGTTCTGCCAGTTCTTTCCATGAAATCCTTTGCTCGCCTAACAGCACTGGCAAGGGCCCACTTGATGTCCATCATCTCCATCTCCTCTTTATCTATCTGCTGATAGTCTTCTTGTGTCAGATTAATGTTACCAATCTGACCTTCAACTAATCCACAGTATGCGCTCACCAAAGTGTTTAGCAGCTCCATGTGTTCCTTTGCTACTTCCACACTGACTTTAGAAAAGCTTGAGGTGTCGAGCCGTACTGTATTTGGCTTTGATTGCTGACTAGCAGATGATGTGCTTCCATAACATGCTTGCTGTTGAGGAGGAAGTGGATTCCCATACATATCAGTTGTTCTGATAGGCTGTTGTGGTGCTGGTTGAGAAGCTGGTTCAAACGGATTTCCGTACATATCTGTAGTTCTGATAAGTCGTTGGCTCTGCTGTTGTGGTACTTGTTGAGGAACAGGTTCAAGCGGATTTCCATACATGTCTGTCTTTGGAAGGACTGGAACTTGAACAGTATTGCCATACATGTCAGTGGTAGACACAAACGCTGTTTGAATTGGAGCATGTGAAGAAGGTTTTGTAGAAGTGCTAGGAGTTCCATAATACATCTCAGGATTTTGTGGCACTGGAACTCTTTTTGCTTTGAGAGTTTCTTCCTGATTCTTGTTTTCCAAGATTTGAACAAAGTCATTGAAGCTTGTTGTAGCTAACGTGCCATTGCACTTCATGATTTCCAAGAAAGTATTCCATTGAGGTGGCAACGCATCTGCAAACTTTTTCACAATCTCTGTTGAAGGTGTAACAACATCATAATTTGACAATTCAGACAGCAAATGATTAAATCGACTTGTCAAATCTCCTAAAGATTCATTCTCCATACAAGAAAAACCATCGAACTCTTTCTTTAGCAAGTCTTTTCTCAATTGACGTGTCGCTTCATTTCCCACGCCCCTTGTCTTCAATGCGTCCCACAACCTCTTTGTTGTCTTGTAATTGACAAATTGATGATAAATGTCTTTACTTAACGCCTGAGTAAGAATGGCATACGCTTTCTTCTCTAAGTCATAGACCTTCTTCTGATCTTCCGTAAGATCAGCAAATGTAGCAGCAGATGAAGCGGCAACCTCTATTGTTTGATCAAAATCTGTGATGAAACGCAACCACAGTTCTGTATTTTGACCAAGGACATATGTATGAAATCTACCAAACCATCCCGGATATTCACTTAAGTGCATCAACTTTGGAGGCCTATTCAAACTTCCCGTTTCACTTTCGCTTAGCAAAATGCTTTGAACACTTGGAGCTTGATTTGATACGAATGCCCATTGACCGGTAGATGTAGCATTAGCTTGCGAAGATGCCGGTGCGGGAGACGGAGTTCCATAGTACATTTCTCTAAATAAATCCTCACTGCTTCTATACTTGTTTTCTGTATTTAACGGAGTACCCCAGGCCGGATTCATTTTTGATCAAGAAAAATAATACCTGAAAATCACAACTTGTTAAACATAAACAGACTGAGGATCGAAAGATCAACACTTGTTCGAAGGATCAACAGTGTTCGAAAGATCACTGTTGAGTTTCGAACAATGATTTCGAAAGATTCTCCAACCGAAGGATCCTTATCTTTCGAAAAAGAACCAATGATATCGAAAGATTCACTAACTCGAAAGATTCACAGTTTGAAAGATCCTTATCTTTCGAATATATATCCTTATCTTACGAATAACTATCCTTCGAAAAGGTTCCCTTGATCGAAGGATATGTCTCTGACTGCGAAAGATGGGTCAAAAGATGATTATCTATCGAGCCTTCCTAGATCGAGAGATGATCTTTCGATGTCGAAAGATATCCTTCGATTGCAACTGACACAACTGACACACGAGTGATAGGTTGGTGAAAAAGTTGACGGGTTGGTAAAAACTTTTGGCAGAAAGTATGTTCAGACCATATCTTCTGAACAGGCAGGTTTCACCAAACAGGTAATGTCCAAATATTTTAATCAGTTTACAACTTCCAACACACAAACACGTGGTAATTCAAAATTTTAAGATCAAAAGTGAACTTTAACAAGAACCAACTTGAATATGTCAAGAACACAGCCCAGATATGTGAGTTTTCTGATGAACCAAAGGTTTTCCGAAACCCGATTTCAGCCGAAACTTCACTAAAAACCAATGTTTAACATGTGATAATGAAAAATAACAAGGTTTTTATAAGAACTTCCAGCAAAACAACAAGATTAAACCCGATTTTAACAAGTTTTTCCAGAAAAATATAAACTTCAAACACACGGAAAACACCCGAAAACACTCGGTTTTAACAAGGAGAAGAGCCACGGCTCTGATACCACTTGTAGGTCCGGCTAGGAGAGGATCTAGTCGCCTAATCCTTGTATACTAACCACTCCGGTTGTGCGGAATCCAACCGAAATAGCAAACCGAGATAGAACACGCAATAACACGACACGCAAATTTCAACGATTAACACCACTTATATTAAACGTATGAAAGGTCCAGTTACAGCTCAATGTTTACAAATCAGTCTTGCAAACTCTCTCTAGTGTGTGTGTGTGTTCTCTATCTGTCTGAGTGTCTCCCTGTCGAAGTGAACACAACACACGGGTATTTATACCCAACACCGCAGGTCTGGTCGAAGGATCAAATAGTCTGATCGAAAGATCATCTTTCGACCAGAAACAGCTCGAACGATCTGCATGTACCACGAAAGATGGGATCTTTCGTGGTCCATCTATCGAATGTTATCTTTCGAGCACATCGAAGGATTCGAACAATCCTTCGATGACACAGCCTTCGACTCAGCCATCTTTCAACCAATGTTCAAACTGTTTGGCCAAGTCAAACCGGAGGATGGTTGACTTGGTCAAACTTACAGGACTACAAAGACATCGTTTTACATCGTGACCGAATACAGACAAAGTACAGACACAAGTGCACCAACAATGTTGTCTTAACCGGGTCCACGTTGGCGTCAGAGTTTGGCTAACGGCGTTCCACGGGAAACCATACCACCCACTACCAGTGGCAACGGGTTGCGCCGCCACAAGAGAGAATTTCTTTGGCATAATGCATGGTGGACTAAAACCCAGCATGGCTTGGGCTCGAACTCTTAACCTTAGGTCTGGGAGAACTAGCCTTAATTGCCTTTATCCACCAAATATGGCACTAGTGGGGATTGAACTTGGGTCTCTAAAGAATTTAGTGGCGAAGCTTGAGATTTCCGACCGGGGGGTCGAAAACGTTTATACCCAAATATTTCTATAAAACCGGGGGGTCAAAAACGTGTATACCCAAAAATTTCTATACAAAAACGACATACTCTCTACTACTGAGCGAAAAGTTTGGAGGGTCGGTCGCCCCCTCCCGCCCCCACTATGCTACGCCCATGAAGGAGAACGCAAGTCTTCTCAACCAGTAGACTCTTGTGATGGATTTCAAAATTACGTTTGAATATTATGATATTACTATTATTAGATATGATATTTAATGAAGAGTGAGAAAATCTGAGTGATCAATGAGGTTTGTTATAGTTTTCAAGTCAAAACTCTTGCCTTCCCATCTCTCACTATAAAATGATAAGGAACCCAAGCTTATAAAACATTTCCTCTCCTTCTAATCCTCACCGTAATTCATCCATATCCGGTCATCGATCGGATCACCGGTAGAGCTCCTGTCGATCATTGTTTAAGATTAATGGCTAGTTCCGCAAATGATAAAATCGAACTAGTCCCATGCAAAAAAAGGACTGCTTGTTTTTTGTTGAGTATGGTATATGTAGGTTTGGCAAGAATTGCAAGTACAATCACCCCCCTCGGGAAGATTCTCAGGTATACCTCTTATCTTTCCGTTATGTCTTCATTTCGTGTTAGGTTTCTAAAAAAGCAACTTATAGATTTCAACTCTTGTTAGGCTTCTAAAAAAGCAAATTATAGATTTCAACACAAACAAACCCTATAAATTGGTTATCTTGATAGACTATATTTGCTTTCGTATAAAGGGTTATGACAAATACTACTTACTTTTCGTATAAAGGGTTACAAAAAACCAACATATTTTTTGTTTTCTCCTAAAATCACTTAACATTTTATTTGCACATAAAAGTCAACATACTTACTTTTTTTCTTAATATTTTAACAATTTTTACACATTTAAAACCAACATAGTTTATGTTTTTTTTTCATTATAAAAGTCCTTTAATATGCTACATTAAAGAAAAAATATATCTCTTAAGTATTATCGGATGAAATAATGAAATTATTATTTGACAAATTACATTATAGTAGTGGTAAAAATAATTGTGCATAACTTTGTAATGATTTTTAAATTTTCACACCATTTATTAAGTTTTTATTTTTATTCTCTATTTTAAGTTACGTAGTCATCCATGTTCATGATGTATACCTATTTATTGTTTTTGAAAGAGTATTTATTATTATTAACTAATTTTGAGTGGCCTTTTCTTTTATTTTGACCTTCTCACTGATGTTTATCTTTGTTATCTTTGTTCTTCTTTTGCAGGTTCGTCAAGAAGGAAGTGCAGAAATTGTGTATCCAAATTACACTCGTAGAATCCCTTGCAAGGTATAATTGCTCAATAGATATCTACTATATATTATATAGTCATGGGTTTGTGAATTTGTTGGTATCAATCTCAAGGTTATTAATCTTCTTAGTAATTAATTTCTATTTAAATCCAACTTTATACGTATAGCTATTGTTTGAAACAATCATTTCAGATTGTTACAGATACAACAACAACAACAACAACAACAACAACAACAACCATACCCAGTAAATCCCACAAATAGCAAAGCTACTCATAGGGTCTGGGGAGGGTGGGATGTAGACAGACCTTGCCTCTATCCCTAGGGATAGAGAGGCTGCTTCCAGAAGAGACCCTCGGCTCCAAAACGAACAGCAAACCAACACATAAAGTCCAAGAATATAGGAAAATAGAAAAATAGACTAGAGAAAAAATAAGTCACCTATACGAAGCAAGTGATCAGAGTGGCACAGTATAATGTAAATCATGTATAATGGCATACAACATCATTTGGGCATATACACAAGAAGTCAATCGTCGGTAAAGTCACTTAAAAGAATAAGAAAACCTACTTCCCTAAAATACACCTAAGACCTTACTGCAGTATCCTCTAGACGTCTTTAACCCTAATCCTACGCTTCCACGAAGTCCTATCTTGGACCATGTCCTCAGAAAGATGCAACTCTAGTAAATCATGCCTAATCTGCTCTTCCCATGTCAGTTTGGGTCTGCCTCTTCCTCTCTTCCCCTCCACAGTAAGAGTTTCCACTACTCTAACTGGTGCTGTCGTTTGTCTCCGCTTCACATGCCCAAACCATCTCAATCTCCCTTCCTTAATCTTATCCGATATACTAGCCACTCCTAATCTCTCCCTAAAAACCTCATTTCTTATCCGATCCAACCTCGTGTGTCCACACATCCACCTCAGCATCCTCATCTCTGCTACCTCCATCTTGCGCGCTTGTGTCTTCTTGATAGCCCAACAGTCTGTTCCATACAGCATAGCTGGTCTAACTGCAACCCTGTAAAATTTTCCCTTTAGTTTAGTAGGGAACCTCCTATCGCACAATACTCCACTGGCTGCCTTCCATCTACACCAGCCAGCCTGTATGCGATGGGTTACATCATTATCTATGTCACCATCCCTTTGTACAAACGACCCCAAATATTTAAATTTAGTAACCTGCGGGACCAATTGATCCTCAATGGTGATTTGGGTGTCATCGTCATCGGCTACACCACTGAAATCACAGTGTAGATACTCAGTCTTAGAACGACTAATCCTTAGGCCCTTGCCCTCTAGAGCTAATCGCCACTCCTCTACCCTCGCGTTCAGGCACTGTTTAGTTTCTGCAATCAACACAATATCGTCATCGGCTACACCACTGAAATCACAGTGTAGATACTCAGTCTTAGAACGACTAATCCTTAGGCCCTTGCCCTCTAGAGCTAATCGCCACTCCTCTACCCTCGCGTTCAGGCACTGTTTAGTTTCTGCAATCAACACAATATCGCCACTCCTCTACCCTCGCGTTCATGCATTGTTTAGTTTCTGCAATCAACACAATTTCAGATTGTTACAGATGATATTTGGTAATCTGATTATCGTAACTTTTTATTCTTTTGTTATAAAAAAAATCAATGATTTTTCTCTTAATTAAGTTGTACTTGTGGATTTCCATGTAGATTTGCCCGACGCCCAAACGTAGTTGTGTTTTGTGGTTTTGATGGACTTTGTAATTAAGTTTTTGGTATATATTATGTGGGTTGGGTTATATATAAACAGTAAAGATTATTATTAACTAATCATTCTTTCTATGGTATGCATTTTGTTTGTAGATTTTGTGATTTTGATGAGTTTCTGAATTTGTTGGTATTAATCTCAAGGTTATTGATCTTCTTAGTAATTAATATCTATTTAAATCCAACTTTATATGTATGACTATTGTTTGAAACAATTACTTCATAAAGATAATAATCTTTTGTTATAAAACAAAGACCAATGCTCTTTTTTCTTAAGTTGTACTTGCCCATTTCCATGTAGATTTGCCCGTCGTGGGTAATTTGTGTTTTGTGGTTAGGTTGGATTTTGTAGTTAAGTTTTTGGCTTGTTCAATAATAGGTATTATGTGGGTTGCTTTATTTATAAACAATAACATTATTAATTAATCATTCTCTTTATGGTATGGACAAACTATATTACTAATGACATGCTTGGCAAATGTTCTTGTATTGAATATATGTGACCTTGTACTTTTCTCAGGATTTCATACATGATACATAAGTATCTATACAAGTTTGAATTTAAGTTCATGTCAGTAGAACATATATATTCACCATCCCATATAAAATCTAAGGAAATAATTGAAATATTATTCCTTGGCGTAACTTAATCTGGATAATTCTGGTATATGAATTCTTGGAATGTGTAGTTAAGCATCTTTGATATGTAAGGTGAATACATATCATAAGCTTACATGATATGATAATTATGAAGCATACTAAAACAAAGGAGTGAACATTATCATAGACAACTGATGTGAACATTATTTTAACAGCCTAGACACATAATTTTGTTTATAAATTTTTTTTAGAAGAATATATAAATGTAAGATTCTGATAAAGGAGATATGGCAATGGTTCAAATGATTCTGGCTACAGTTTTTCCATGCCGGATATTGCAAGTATGGAAGCTATTGCGGATTTAATCACTCAATGCCACCTCCCCCAATTCAGTACAACTCTGATGGACTTCCGATGCGATGGGTAATATATTTTGTATTTGTTCTTTTTCTCGATCAGTCTCTAGGCGTATAAATTCTTTAACGAAGGCCATTGAGCACACCATCTTAGTATTAGATCTTAAAAATTCATTATTAGATTAATTAAGAGAATATTTTTTTAAACATTAAGGCAAGACAATTTCTTACTTTATCATTTGATCTTAAAAATTATTGGATTAATTAAGATAATATATTTTTAAACATTAAGGCAATACAATTTCTTACTTTATCTTGTGAATTATGCAGGGTGAGCAAGTATGTTCTTTCTATGTTAGTTGCCGTCGTTGTGGCTACCGAGAAGGCTGCAAGTTCCACCATCCAGAGCTAAACTACTACGTCCCTCAAGAGTATGTAGGTTCTCAAGCTTTTGGTCAAGCTCAGGAGTATCATGATGGACCATTTGAATCTAATGATGGACTGTTAGGATCCTCTGATGGAGAATTTCTTCCAATTAACGAGTAATATATATGAGTAAATATATATGCTTGATAAGAAAGCTTGTTGACTTTAATGTTTGGAGTTTGGATATGTTGACGTTTTAAACAACTGGATGTTTGTTCATGGAGTTCTTTGTTATATGCTCCTTTTTAGTGCCGCATTTTCTGATTTTATCTTAGCGATGTGGTTCTTTTGTCTAAAACCAAAACAGTTGTGAAATACATTAGAGAACTAGCTCTATGCCTTAACCGAAATGCCATAAACAACGCTTTTACGACAATTATTTTTGACAACATTGACCATCTCTTTTTCCTTTTGTTAGCAGTGATTGGGATCTATACATAACTCTATACAAGATTCTTGCACATAAGTTATAGAGTAATGTGACATTCAAAGACCATAAATGATGTTGGAACAAAGACCACAAGTTTTGCTAGTCATAATGCAATACATTTGCTTCTTTTTTGTCTTGTTAAGCTTAGTGAGCAAATATATTCTTTCTATATGTATAATTATTGGGGTGGCAAAAGAACAAGCAACAAGTTTCACCACCTAAAGCTAAAATAATTAATCCCCTCAAGTGTACGGTTCTCATAATTTTGGTCAAGCATCAAGCTCAGGAAGATCATGACAGAGTGTTAGGATCTACTAACGGAGAATACCATCCGATAACCATTTCAAGCTCTCCACACTTGCTATACATATTGAGACTTTAGAGTAATGCAAGATATAATTAGTCAATGAGCATTTGAACACCTTAACCTTTAGGGCATCCGTATTAGATGTAATCTAAGAAAGACTACAGCATACAGGATTAAGATCAAAATTGTAGTCTTTTCTCATGTTGATAAGACCCATGATTTCTAGAACAAATAACCACGTAAAATGGCTTGTGTAAGTTCTTAAAAGGGCCCTCAACCACTTTACTACACCCACTAAATCTAGTCTTAAATCTACACGAATGTCTTTTATGGGACTGAACACCTTTACTACATTTTTTGATACCCCTAGACTACAAGTCGTTTGGCTTCCGTAACTGCATATGAAAATTTCATCTCGTAAATAGAAACCTAGAGAGGTTTTAAATGAATGACAACTTTCAAGATTTTTTTGCAGTTTGTAATGTATTTCTCCTTAAATTCTGACATTGGTTGAAAATCAATATAATCAATGCTTAAAATAAAAAGAGAATTACATATAAAAACAAGGATATATAGTGGTTTGGGTGAGTGTTAACTAATTAAGCATACATTCAATCGTTGAAATTAACCAAAAGTTTATCTTTATTGTAGGTTAACATGTCAATACTCAAGGTAGTCATCAAATTTTACAAGCATCTCACTAGTAAGGAGTGATCGCCTCTTCAACATCGTAGTGAATACCATTTTAACATCTCACTAATTAAGTTGGTTGTGATCATCAATTTTTAACATCTCACTAAGTTAGTAGTGATTATCATATTAACATTTCACCATGAGTAGTGATCACCATTATAATCATCTCACTAAGTTATCATAGTGATCTTCATTACATCTTTTTCTTAATCTTGATAAATATGAGTGATTACATCTTTCAAATCTACACAGGTGTTGCGTAAGCATATCACAATGAAACTCACTACGCTACTAGAAAAATGGGGTTTTAGCATTCCGGTTTCGCAAAATGGTCACAATTGCCTTGTTGCGACTGAGTTGCGACCACTGCTACTTTTTTGCAACTAACAATCCTATGAGTGATTTGCAACCACTTGCCTTGCAACCGTTTTGCGATGACTTGCCTTTGTTTTGCAACCGCTTACCTTGCAACAGTTTTGTGACCTCTTGCCTTTTACATACTTGCGACCGTTTTTGTGATCGCAAAATGTTCTATGTTATTTATTTTTTTAGCTTGTTTAGCCATTGTCTATTTTCTCCTACTTATAAAGTCATACTTTTAAAAGTTAAGCATTTCTCAAATTTTCCAAATTACATAAAACTTTCCACTTATAACATCAAATATATTCGAGTTATCATAACAAATACATATTCAAAATAAAGTGTTTATAACCTAACATAATGATTAGACGTTTTAAAACCAAACTTTTAGCATCATTTCAATGTTTGTCATCCTTCCGTTCATAGCCTCTTTCTCCGCCTTATCCTTTTCTTTTTCCATCACCAACTCCGCAATAATTTTGTTAACCTTTCTTTCCTTCTTCCTTTTCTTTCACTATCTCTTGGATAATCACATTCAACCTTTCAATCTAAAAAACAACCAATTCAAAGTATTAAGATTCAAATTTCTTAAAATCAAATTGTTCATTTTATTTGGTAAACATATGCATTAGATTTGAACACAACTTTTTAAGCATACACACACCCCTCCAAAATCTACTTTTAAAACCCAACCATTGGCCACTTTGTGAAATTCAAACCCACACCATTTTGATTAGGATAAACACATGGTATCAGATTTTAACACCTATAGACTAGATTAAAACAAATTAAGAAACATATCAAACACAATAAGAGATTTCTCATGAACCAATACTAAAAGCATGAACATTAACATTAGACACACAAAGCAAAACCATAAACCATATGATTAAATCCTTGTTACATATAAAAACAAACTAATAATTAGTGATTTATGAACTCATACAAATCAATTCACAATTTCACACAATGACACATATGACTACCTAGTTGGGATGTCATCATTACAATTCATGCTCAGACAACAAACCCCTAGCAATCCCCACTACACCATCACCAAAAAAAGTGAGAAGCAACAACAACAAAAATCGGAAGAATATAATAAGTAGTGAAAGCCAATGTTCTTACTCTCTTTGCCATGTACTTTAGAACCATCAGTCATGGGAGAAATGCTACTTATAATTCCAAAGTTTAAGTGAAGCTTACTGTAAATCCGTAAGCATTCATCACATACAGAAAACTTACAGTGACATTTGAGTTCTAACATCTCAAAGGAGATTTACAGGCTAATTGTATAAGTCAGCTGATACCACACCACTAGACCAATGGCTATTTGTGGGCACATGATTGTACATTAATAGTTTCTTATGATGCGTGTGCGGTCTTTTTAACAGACTAGTCTGCAGAATGTAAATACTTCCCACATGAGTACTTGTGTAGTCTTGTTGACATAACACCACCAGGCCACAGATCTTGCCCAAATATGAGAAATAAGGAACAACATAGCTAGTCTATGAAGATAATGATGGAAGTTTATTATGGCAATTTTGGTGTCATTTTTGCTAACCTCAAATACTTGGCTAACACTTCGAAAATGGAGTATAAATTGGTGACCTAAGTCACAAAAGTTTCTAGTATTTTCTAGAGAGAGATGGATAGTGACAGACAGATGCGACATGGGGTAGTGCTTCGATCAACAGAGGCAGTCATCAAAGATTCTGGTGACGATGGTAGGCGGTTTTGAAAATAGTGATGAGCCAACTGTGCTATTAGATTATTTTATTGGATTTGATGAGATGGTCTCGAAATAGTATCACGTATATATGAGTCAACTTTACTAATAGATATAAATCTGATTATTCAAGATACATCAAGCAAATGTGAGTTATTATAAACACTATTTTTGAAAACGATACGTGCTAATAAAGATGAGATCTTGATACTTGTGTTGCATGTCCATACTAAAAATCATTCACGATTTGTATATCCGTTACAAGTGGTCGTCAATAGTAGACACACGCAAAACTGTGGGGTGGTGGGGAATATATAATGTTAACGTAGGTCTATAAACTTGTAGTTAGCTAGAATGTGATATAATGGCATGTATGGAGCTCATACATGGTCAATATGTGTTTATAAAGTTTTAAATAAAGATGTATGTTTCTTTAACTCATCGGCACATTGATGACATATGTTTTCAAGCATGTATCTCTGGAAAAACGACAATAATAGACTTTTGACATTGTCACACTAGTACAAAAGTGATAAAATGATACGGGTAGATTGACAATGAGATGCAGTTCTAGACCCGTATCTTATGGCATGGCATCTTATGTACTAGTGTGAGTTATTTATCAGCGAGGGCCAATTTAAGATGGGTGCTTTGTTTGAAAAAGTTACTAGAGATGGTTGACCTAACATCCATTTTACATTTTTTTGGACGACTAACTTCCATTTTACTCACATGAATATATCATTTCAACCTACAAATATTTTAAGTTTTCTTAGTCTTCCAAGGTCTCCTTTGTTTTAACAGGCATTACACGAACTTCTTTATCTGGTCATAACTAGTTTGTTTGAATTGTTGCTAGGTTGGGTTTACATGGCCTCAGTTTTGGTCTTGACATCGACATCTATGTCCATGTGAAGAAACAATGGTTCGAATGACCGGAATCAGTCGGACCAGGGGTTTAGTTCTGCATAAAAGGGGTTGGTCCTCTCGTTCGATTCGGGGTTTAATTGAGCTTCTTCTTCGGTGATCTCTGCAAAACAGAAAGCCGTTAGACTCGCCACAAGGAGAATGGGGGTTCTCTCCGTGACCACCCTCCGATGTGAGAATAAGTACAGATCTCGATGAAGAAGAAGAAGAAGTAGTAAAAGTGAAGTGAGTGTGACTTGTGAGACCATACCGACTTGATTTATTTATAGCTAGATTTGGGTGGGAAAATTTGTTGACGGATATAGTAACGGAGAGCATTTTCCGTAAGCGGTTATGCCCTCCTCCGTTAATCACTAACGTCACATTCATACACACGGATTGTGAGGGCGATCGACGGCTGAGGAGATGCCACGTGGAAAGTGGATTTGAGTGGATCCTTCTCCAAGTTAGTGCCATCATCTTGATCTAGATGAGTGCTCAGGATGATGCCACATCACCATTCGATTATAACCGAATGGTTGTGCACGATGAGGTCTTCTAGAAGGTTTACAGCTGTAATCCTTTAGGCCCTTGCCACGTGTTAATTCCGTTACAACGGAAAGAACACTTTTGTCTAAGTCTTGGTTCCAGATGCGCGGAGATGTTTGGGATCTTGACTTTTGATTCTAACTGTATCCTCGCGCGAGCCCGCGCAAGGGTGTTAGTTGAATGTTAATCTCATTCTTTCTCTGGCGCATGATTATGGACGGTTGTTTTCCTCTATATCCTTGTTTAGAACCGTTGCACAGCCGCACGGGGTTCTGTTAAGGATGTTTATGTGCTGAGGTTGTGGTATGGTCCTATACGTCTGCGCAAGGTTTTTGGGACCATACCCCTTCAAGTCCCCCCAGTCCAGTGTTTCTCTTATGCAAGTAAGTGGAGCACTGGACTATATATTAAATTATTCAGTACGATGGGTTTCATGAAATATATTAAATTAATTATTGAATATTTGAACTATGATTCAAACTTAATATTCAAGCCTTGTGGCCAGACTTCTAAACGATATCCAAGAATTATAGTTTAGAAAGCAGCAGCATCATCATACTCAGTAAATTCCACGAATAGCAAAGCTAAGTTAGGGTCTGAGGAGGTAGATGTAGACAGCCTTACCTCTACCCCGTAGGAATAGAGAGACTACTTCCAGTGAGACCCCCCGACTCGATTGTAGTTTTGTATCAAGCCTTGAACTTGAGACACATAACACTCAATCAATCGGGATAGAGACTGATTGGTGCATGTACCCCCGTGTCTTTCAGCTATCAACGTCACCACATGATGCATGATTAACCATCCGTCACTTTTAACGTTATTTTCACGAAATTAGTAAAATAACGTTAAAGTTAGTAGCATTTCACTTTTGTCCCTCAATCTCCCACACGTATACACATTATATATACATTTAGAAATATAAATATAAATATAAATTTAGATTGTTTCTTCTTTCAAATGCAATGTTTATTTTTATTTTGACTCGTAGACAAATCCTTTTTTGAGATGTTTGGTGATTTTGATTTTCTTAATAACATCCGACTCAATTTTCAAATCTTATTAGTAACTCGATAATTTGTCGTTTCTTTTAATGGTCATTATACATAGTACACGTCTCTATTCATTATTTTTAAGTTGCAAATTATATTAGGGATGCATATTATGGATACTTTTACCATCCTATTTACATATATTCATTTCCATTAAAGTGGGGGGGGGGGGTAGTTGCACGGACCTCCCATCCGCCGGAGTATTGCAACTCCGCAAGCTAGCTTAGCCCCATAGCTGCCTGGCGGTGATTACCCACGGTGAAGAGCCCCAACACCCCATAAGGGCATTGCCGGGAATCGAACCGGTGACCTCAAGTAGAGACCTGGGTGAGGCTGGCCAACTGGGCTACCCCAGAAGGTTATTTCCATTAAAGTTGTTTGTAAAGAACATGTAAATGTATGATTTGGATATATAATGACGGTAATATTTAAACAATTTTGAAATCTACTCAAGGATTTTACTTGTATTGATTCTTTCTTAGTTTTTAGCCTCGGTAGTTTTTTTTTTTTTTTTTTTTTGAACAGCAACTTTGCATTAGGAAAAGGCTAAACACCCTTGCTAGCAAGAAGCTAGCAAGAGCTGGCAGGTACCTGGATGTTCCTTAATTAATTGCACCCATATGCTCAAAAAACCTTGCGAACACATAAGAATACCAAATTGTACTCTCGTTATTTTGGTCCTTTTCAAGTTCTTCGCCTTATTGGTCCAGTGGCTCATCATTTGCAATTTCCTGCGAGTTCGAGCTTACACCCTGTTTTTCATGTGTCGTTACTCAAGGAAGCCCATGGCATTTCACAAACTATTCATTTCCTTCCTGATGTTCCTTTTACCCTTAGCTGAACCATTGGCTATATTGGATAGGAAATTGGCTAAACAAAATAACCGGGTTGTTGTTAAGTTCATGGTACATTGGAAGGATCAAGCTATTGACAAGGCTACATGGGAGTTGGCTACTGATTTTCAAGCACGGTTTCCTTCTTTTAATGTGTAGTTCTTGTTGGCAAGAATTTCTTTACCTGGGGTTATGATACATACAAAGCGACTAAAAGGTAATTTTGAATAGTTAAGGGATTAGTAATGTAATTGTACAGCTAACAAAAGTTAGTTAAGCCTGTATATAACTATTTTATGAAAGGAAACGAATCAGGCTTGAGTTTGGTACATCTTTTCTCTCTCTAGACTCATTGTCTCACTACCTGTATCAGTCATCTAACCACACATCCAGACAGAAACAAATTTTTGACCCATTCCTAACCTTGCCAATTATAATCTTGGACAAAGAGACCCCGGAAGACGTAAGGAAGTTATCCGTTTTAGCAGCGATGGTTCCCTAAGTACCGTTTAATCTTTCATCGTAGGGAAGAGCCGGCCATTTCCTTAATGAATGGTGAATCGGCCTCAATGAATTGAACTTCTCCAGAGGCTTCCTTCTTCTGTTAGAATCGTTGTTCTCCATACTTAAGTTTGTTTCACACACACTTGATAACTAAAATAGATTTGAGAGAAAACAATTTTATCTACAACAACGATTGATTACAAATGCGGGTTTTGAGGGTATTTATACCCGACAGTTACTTGGCGCCTAAGGCACTTATTGGCAGTTATATGGCGCCATGTTAACTGTCATTATAACATCCACAACCTACCCGGTTGTTACCTAATACAACATGATATCTAGACATAAGTTTAATAATAATACATATTTACATAACCATAAGTTTGATACAGAATAATAATCCAACGTTCGCTGCCACGAAGTCTTGCTCCTACTGGCCAAATCACCCTGTGATGGCCTAGCCTTCTGTCCATACTTCACATGATTCTTCAACGGCAACTTGCCTTCTTCAAGTTCTTCATCATTCTTGAAATTTCTTTTTGCCTACGAATTACTTGTTTCACCAGCATGAAAGTTTAGTTTCTTTGCTTTGATTTTAGAATAGTACCACTCAAACATCTCTAGGTACTAATAATAAGTAACAGATTACCAGCCATGTCTGTTTCATAGCCTAACAGCCTTGCAATATCTTCCCACTTTTTACTTTCACAAAACTTCAAATATCCACCACATGCTATCACTTTCATGTATAAATCTAACAAACATAAGTTTCCACCATTGTTGTCCGATGGTGGGAGTCTGCATGAGGCATTGATCTGCACATATTCTTTTAAAAACCACTCCACTATTGCATCAAATTCGCTATCCAGTTTTCTTCCTTCACTTCATACTTGATTGCTATTTGAATCACATCAATGAAATTGAGGCAGTCTTCTATTGAAGACGGAATCTTAGGATACACTACATGTGCCTTTCCTATTCAACCTTTTCTTCTTTTGTCTGCTTCTAGTTGCAATTCTTCAAAATGTTTCCATAACATTTCATTTTCATCAATCATTCTTTCATCCTTAATATCATCTTTTATCATACCACTGCCCAAATTTTGGATTATCTTTGTTATGTTACAAGTTTTTGCTTCAGAGTTGACATCATATCCCTATCCCTGGTTTGCTAAATGTGTCATACTTAGTATTTTTCGGTTTAATGTAGGAATGTAATACGTAGATTCAATTGTTTGATATTCATTATTTGTGAATATTAGGACTTGCCTTCTTCCCTAAAAAAAGCCTTTGGATTCTAGTATTAGTTTCCACTATCACACCCTCAATTTCCACATGCAGAGTCTTACCGCGAGGCGTATGACTGACCAGGATCTAGCCACTAATCATGTTGAATCAACTATATAAAATCATAAAACTTCACTAATAACATGATTAGCGATATAGTTTAATTATTCAAAACATAGTTTATGTTGTTGGTGCACTAAATGTCTGTTGATTACGTCATAATCAAGTCTTGTGTCTAGATAGATTGAATGTACACACAACAGGGTCTTAATTAGGGTTTGTACTTGTTTTATTTGAAGATTTCGCTTGAAATCAGTTCAAGCGAAATCAACATCATGAGATTTAGCTTGAAACAAGTTCAAGCGAAATCAACAAGTGATGATTTCGCTTCAATCCAACTCAAGCGAAATCATCATGGTTATAAATAGGTTGTGTGGTTCATTTGTTAGATAGACTTGGTCATTGTATGTGAAACGAAGTGCTGACGGATTTGTATCAGAAAACATTGTAAAAGCACGAAAATCAATCAGAAAAGAAAGATTAAAAGGAAACTAGCTGTTATGACTTTGTTTATGTTGATTCCGCCTTCATATTCAAAGATGAACTGCCTTAACTGACGTTACAAGGTCGTAGAACGGTCCAACAAGTGGTATCAGAGCTCAGGACGAGGAGTTCATACCATAGCAACGGATTTTTCTTCTTTCTACTCATTTCTTTTTATATTTTTCTGATCTGAACGAGTTCCAACGGTCGAAATGATCTGATTTTCGAGTATATCGTGTATAACAGTGTTTTAACAAAGCCTACAAAGATTCGGACTAAAATTCAGATTAAAACTTGTTAAAAATGACCTAAAACAGAATTTCGCTTGAAAGTGTTCGTAGTTAATAGTTGATTTCGCTTCAAATCAGACAATTTGGCTTGTTTTTGGACGATTTCGCTTGAATTTGTTGAAGCGAAATTGATTAACTGTGGATTTCGCTTAAATCAGATCTGGTCTCGGATTTCGCTTGAAATCAGTTGAAGCTAAACTGATCTTGTGGTTTTCGCTTGAATCAGAATTGTTAGTAGATTTCGCTTGAATCATAGCTGGTTTTAGATTTCGCTTGAGACTGTTTGAAGCGAAATTGTATTGCTGGATTTCGCTTGAAACATAGCTTGGATCAGATTTCGCTTGAACAGTTATATAGTGCTGATTTCGCTTGAAGCTGTTTATACTTAAAATATTTCGTTTGAACTTGCTGAATTTTCAAAACTTAAATTTTTTCTAAGTGTTTGCTGATTTTGCAGGAAAATTCACAATGGATGATCTTTTCATGAACCCATTCAGCGATATGTACGCGTTCGCTGGAGATTCCGGAAACAATGACACTTCGTCAAGCAATGTGAATGATAACCCGCCAAAAGAGAAGAAAAAGGAAGCTTGGGAATCGGAAAGTGCTTTCGGAACGTTCAATAAACCTCCGAAGCTAATGGCTATTGAGGAGTATAGTCGGTGGTCAAGAAAGTTTGAGGACTGGATGATGGCATTTGCATTTCCAAGTTGGAAAAGTCTAAAAAATGGTTATAATCAAGGAAACAAGAATGGTGAAGTTTTAACAGCTACTGATGAGATTGAATCATTTGTAGCCGAACAAAAGTGTGTGGCATTGTTATTTCAGTCTGTTCGGGAGGATATCATCTCATTGATAGACTATTCAAATGCTAAAGATCTTTGGGCAAAGTTAGAAAAGAAATGTATAGGTAGTGAAGAAATCAAGAAAAATAAAATAAAACTACTTAGGAAAGAGTTTGATATGTTTGGATGCTTAAAGAATGAATCAGTGTCAAAAATGATCGAGAGGTTTGGGCACTTGAAGCTGGAGTTAGTTAGACATGGAATTAAGTATTCTGATGATGAGCAAGTAGACAAGTTGTTCGATTCGTTACCAGACGAGATGGAGTGGAGATATTATGCTCTCATGCTTAAAAATACTATTTTGCCGAAAGATCTTACTCCAGATTTGGTGATTGAAAGACTTGAAAGTCATGAACTGGAGTTGAAGAAGACGTACAAAGTTAATCACTCATCTTACCAGCAGAATTTGGATTTGTATTATCCAAAAAGCATGATGCCAAAAGTAACTTCTCCAAAAACTGCGTTTTCTGCTGAAAATGTGTCGACAGCTGGCAAAGAAAGTCAAAGCAATCAAAGCAGTGGAAGTCACAGTGGTTATCACATTGGATCTTCATCTTCTGGAAATCATCCAGATGCAAAGAATCATTTTCAATGTAACATCGCAATAGATTTGAAGAATGCTCAGAATTTTGATGAGGAATCGGCCAAGCAGCAGATGATCTTCCTAGCATCGGTGTTGGAATCGTATGAAGGGTTAGTAGCTGGGAAGATAGGCAACACTAATCTGACGAAAGAAGATTACGATCAGATTGATCCGGAGGAAATGGAACTGATCGATATTCGTTGGGCTATGGCAATTGCTGTTCGTCGTGCACAAAGATTCATGGAAATTACCGGAAGGAAAACAATTGGTGGTGCATCTACCAAGCTGGGGTTCGATAAATCGAAGGTGACTTGTTTCAAGTGTAAGCAGAAGGGTCATTTCAAGAGAGAATGCCGAAACGCTTATGCTGATGAGTCGGAGAATCCTTTCAGAGATGATTACTACAAGAAGGCGATTTATCACCAGAATAAATCCGAGCCTCCTAGATTGAAGCAGGTTGAAGACAACAGAAAGAAATCTAGAGCTCTTGCAGTGATTTACGATGATGAGGGGTATAATTGGAGTCAAGAGGTTCTACCAGAAGAAGATGCGGTTGGTTACGCATTCATGGCGAAAAATGAACCTATTCCATGGAAAGATGATAGAACTGAAGAGCAGAAGTATAGATACAGAAAGATGATTTCGGAAAACAAAATTACTAGACTTTCTGGTATCTATTTGGAAGCTAAGAGAGCAAAAAGATGGGATCCAGACAGAGAGTGTTATCTTGATGAGTATGGAAATATTGCAATCGATCACAAAACTCTCGATCTGGAAGCCCTAATCAAGGAAATGAAAGAAGATGATGAGTATTGGCAGCACAAATGGTGGGGAACTCCAACCGAGAAAATGAAAGAGGAAGCGAAGAAAGAAAAAGAAGAAAAATAGATGAAAGAGAAAGAAGAGATCGAAAAATCAAAGAAGATTGATACTGGAGATATCGATACTATGCAGGAGTTGAATGCAGAGAACCTGGGAAAAATGGCTGACAAAGTGCTGGCTGCTAAGGCACTTGAGGTAGACTCTAACTCCGTGTCTGAGTCAAAAAGCTAGGTCAGTTCAGACGTGTCAACAAATGCGTCAGGTAAAAAGATCGAAGGAAATGCTGATTGCAAAAATTGCAACAAAGAATGCAAATTTTGTAATACTGTCACGTATCTCAACGGTGAGAAAATTAAAGATCTAACAGCAAAGGTCAGAAGCGTTGAGAATCAGATTCTTGGTCGTGACAAAACAGTTAAAGCTTCAACTGAACGGATAAGAGAATTAACTGCTCAAATTGAAAATGATAAAATTGATCATGATAAAGTTAAAAATGAAAATGAAAAGTTGATTCTTGAAAACCGTCAGATTTCTGAAAAATTTGAAAAACTCAAGAGCACAATGAAAGATTGTGATGATCGAAATGGTAAAACTTTTAAAGAAAATGAACATTTAAAAGCAGTGCTTAGAGTTAAAGAAGAATCAATCAATCAACAACTGGATGAAATCGCTAAATTGAAACTTAAAGTTCAAGAGGCTGTAATCGAAAACGGGCGAATCCAGTTGAAGCTTAACAGTTACAACTCCGCAAGCTTTGTTTTGCAACATATCATTCCCAAACCCATCGGGAAAGACAAAGCGGGCGAAGATGTGTATTGTGATGGAACTGGGGTGGGGTTTCATCAAGTTCCACCACCTGTTCTTGATAATTACACTAAAAAGCAGTCTGGGTTGGTTGAAATTGAGGAAGAGAGTGAAGTTAAACTTCCGGAGAACATTGATGTTACTTTTTCTACATCATCTGATGATAGTGTTCAGACAGAGATTGTTAAGAGCACAGCTGAAAGTGTTTTAATGTCTGATTCAACTGAAGATGATGGGTGTTTCTTGGACAAGTACATTCAGAAATCAAAATCCAAAAACAACTTAAGTGATGAACCGGGTCTTGTGATGTACAAGATGGCTGGATCTGATAAGTTGTATTCGGATTCTGAGTTTCCCATTGAAAATGTTAATGTGAAAAAGTTGACAAATGTTTTCAAGTTAGTTGAAGTTGAGTTGTCAGAAGTGAACAGTTTGTGTCAAACAAAAAGGCAAATGAATTTTGAGAAAGATAAAGCTTATTACAAAAAGCCTGTTGTTCCACCACGTTTTTATAATAACAACCGAAACAATTGGTCGGGTGGTTATAGGGATGGTAAGAGTTATCAGAAAAAGAGTTTTCAAAACAAAAGGTTTCCTGAAAAGAAGGTGTTTGTGAATAGTTCAAGTTCACTTTCTGATGAGGAAAATGAAATTTTTTCAAAATCAAATAAAGAGTTTTTTGAGAAGAGGGCTTCACAACCTCAGTCTGAAGGCACAAGTCGAGTTGTTGATACTCGTACATGTTTTAGATGTAACAAAGTTGGTCACATTGCAAGAAATTGCACCAACTCCAAGCCTAAGATTGAAGTTGTTGATAGACAAAAGAAGAAAGTTGATGTGAAGGGTAAAGCACCAATCATTGTTGAGAAAAAGAGTGTGAAAAATAACAACATCAAAGTGAAAAATGAACCTGTAAAGAAAGTGGTAACTAAAAACGACAAATTTTATAAACAGGTTGCGTTATCTCAACAAGTTTGGAAACCAAAAACTGAAATGAAAATTTCAACTTCTGAAGTGAAAAAGGCTGAAGAATCAATTTCGGTTGATTATGACGCAAATTTTCCACCTTTGAAGGCTGAAAATTTCAAAATTCAAATTGCGAGAGTCAAGGTTACACCTAAGGCTGATGAGGCCTGGGTGGACACCATGTTCGAATAAGCAGTTTGAATTGCCGGAGCTTCCTTGTTCGCGAAGCATGAATCGGCATCTTTATTGAAATGTTTTAAAATCAACTTGTGGTATGTGCAGGATCTTCCAAGAGCCATTTCAAGATGGATCATGGATAGTGGCGCATCTCGACATATGACAGGAAAAACTGCATTACTGTATGATGTGAGGAATATCAATGGTGGTTATGTGGGATTTGCTGGTCATGAAGGTGGTAGAATTGTTGGTGAAGGAACGTTATCCAATGGGATTGTGACGTTTGAGAGAGTTAACTACATCACTGAGCTGGAGAACAATCTGCTTAGTATCTCGCAGATTTGTGACAATATGTATACTACTCACTTCACTGATAAAGAATGTTTGATTTTGAAACCTGGTTTTGTTATCCCTGAAGAATGGATTATCATGAGGGCACCTAGAGTGAATGATTTATATGTGTTAGATATGTCTGTTGCAACTACAACTACTGGTCAAGCACATTGTTTTGTGTCTAGAGCAACTGAGAAAGAATCAAGATTGTGGCACCGCAAGATGGGGCATATTCACCTAAGGAAGATGAATCACTTGGTGCACAATGATTTGGTATTGGGAGTTAATATCAAAGGTTTTCATCTGGATGGGGAGTGCATTAGCTGCATCAAAGGCAAGCAGAAGAAAAAATCACACCCTACAAAGCAAGTCAATTCAGTTTCGAGACCTCTGGAAAGACTTCACATGGATTTGTTTGGTCCGGTGAATGTCAAAAGTATTACAGGAGATTACTATTGTTTGGTCGTTACTGATGATTATTCCAGATTTTCGTGGGTTTCTTTCTTGAAGACGAAAGATGAAACATTTGACAGTTTGATGGGGCTGTTCAGGAAGATTGAGAATTTGTACCAAAGGCGTATCAAGAGAATTCGAAGTGATAATGATACTGAATTCAAGAACAGCAAGATGGAAGAATTTTGTGATGAAAGAGGTATTTTGCATGAGTTTAGTGCTCCGTACACTCCGCAGTAGAATGGAGTTGCAGAACGCAAAAACCGGACACTAATCGAGACAGCTAGAACTATGCTCGCAGATTCAAAGTTACCGATAAATTTTTGGGCTGAAGCTGTTTCCGCCGCATGCTATACACTCAACAGGGTTCTCACTGTCAAGAAGTTCAACAAAACATGCTTTGAGCTAATCAATATTCGCAAACCGAATTTGAAGTATCTAGAACCGTTTGGGTCACCTTGTACGGTTATAGAGCCTCATGGAAAGTTTGGTCCGAAGAGCATTGAGGGAATTTTTGTTGGTTATGCAAATCCGATGCGACGTGTTTTCGTTCCAAGTGAGAAGCGGATTATTGAAGCTGCAAATGTTGAATGTCAAGGTTATACTATGCCGCCACAGAATCCTAGTGATTCATGGTGTTATCATTATGACAAACTTTGGGATTCGTTTGACATGAGAGAAGAATCAGAGGATGATGAAGATTTCTTTGATGAGTTGGATATTTTGCGTGAATATGAGTCGCAGCTAAGGTTCCCAGCTGAGTATTCGACGAGACCACGGGAAACTTCAAATGACGATGAAGCAGGTCCAAGTAATGCTGGTGAACATGATGATGTCCAACAGAATGAAGTTGCTCAGGATAATCAGTCGGCTCAGAATGATAATCTAGAAGCTGAAAACATGCCAGTATTTGATCATGGTGATTCAGATTCAGATTCTGAGGGGGAGCAAATTCAGATTTCAAGTCAAACAAACCAAGTTGGTGAACAAGATGCAGAGCAGAATGTTACTAATCTGGAGGGAAATGTAGATGTTCAAAGTGAAGTGATGCCGCGAATTTTTTCATATCATCCAGAGGAGTTGATCATAGGAGAATTGCAGATAGGCGTTCGCACTCGAAATCAGATTGATAAAGGGCTTACATGTTTTTATACAAAAGTTGCTCCTTTGCAAATTGAATTCTCATTAAGTTGTTTTATCTCGCAGGTTGAGCCAAGAACTTACAAAGAGGCGCTTACTGAAGACTCTTGGGTCAATGCTATGCAGGAGGAACTTAGTCAATTCGAGAAATTGGGAGTGTGGAAGTTAGTTGATTTGCCGGATGGTCAGAGAAAGATTAACACCAAGTGGGTGTTTAAGTGTAAGAGGGACGATAGAGGAGTTGTTGTAAGGAACAAAGCTCGACTCGTTGTTCAGGGATTTAGTCAACAGGAGGGGATTGATTTTACCGAAGTCTATGCTCCTGTAGCGCGACTAGAGGCGATCAGAATTTTCCTAGCATTTGCGTCTTGGAAGAACTTTAAAGTTTATCAGTTGGATGTTAAATCGGCGTTTCTTTATGGGAAGGTTAAAGAGGAGGTTTATGTCGGTCAGCCACCGGGCTTTACCGATCCAATCCACATAAACAAGGTCTACTTATTGGACAAAGCGTTGTATGGTTTACACCAGGCCCCGAGAGCTTGGTACGAGACTTTGTCTCAACACCTACTAGCCAACAAGTTCATTCGTGGAAAAGTGGATGCCACTCTCTTCACTAAAGAGGTCGATGGTCATCTTCTGATAGTTCAGATTTATGTGGACGATATAATCTTTGGGTCGACAAATGAAAATCTATGCAAAGATTTTGAATCAGTGATGAAGCAAAAGTTTGAAATGTCATCAATGGGGGAGATGAAATTCTTTCTGTGTTTACAAGTTGAACAACTTCCTGAGGGAATTTTCATTCATCAGTCAAAGTATGTTCATGATATTCTAGAGAAATTTGGGATGTCAAGTTCTACTACAGCTGCTACCCCACTTGCAACAAATCATGGGATTCACCCAGATCTCACCGGAGACAGGGCTGATGAAACTTTTTACCGTTCCATGATAGGTTCTTTAATGTACCTAACTGCTTCACGTCCTGATATAATGTACCCAACGTGCCTCGCAGCAAGATTTCAATCTAACCCGAGAGCATCGCATTTGATCATTGTGAAGAGGATATTGCGCTACCTGAAAGGAACTCCTTCATTGGGGTTGTGGTATCCTAGAAAAGGCGACTTTATGCTCGAAGGGTATTCCAATTCGGATTTCGGATGCTGCAAAGTTAATTCAAAATCAACAACTGCAGGATGCCAGTTTTTTGGTCCTAGATTGGTTACCTGGCAGTGTAAGAAACAAACGTCTGTGGCGTTATCTACATGTGAAGCGGAGTATGTGTCTGCTAGCAGTTGCTGCTCTCAGATCTTGTGGATACAGCAACAGATGCGCGACTACGGTTTGCAGTTTCTTAACACACCTCTTTTTGTTGATAATGAGGCCGCAATAAATATAACAAAGAATCCAGTACATCACGCTAAAACTAAACACATAGAAATTCGTTATCACTTTATTCGTGACTGTTTTGAGAAAAAGTTGATACGAATTGAGAAAATCCACACTGACGAACAGAAAGCTGATTTACATACCAAAGCCTTTGATAAAAATCGGTTTAAATATTTGTTAAAACTGAATGGTATGAAGCTTCTTTCAGTGTCGGATGGCATAATTGGCGTTGATGAGAGTACTGTTGCGGATGAAGACGAGAAACAATCTGCAATGGTTTGTCGAATTTTTACTTGTTTTGGTATTTAGGGGGAGTAGATATTTGTATATAGTTTATATTTTCAGAAAATACAAAAACAGTAAAAAATGCTAAAATACAAAAACATGATAAAATCTGAAAAAGAGTTTGTGTATATAGGGAAAATGATAGTACATCGGCTAGACGATTACAGTATGCTAAAGATTTGTAAAGTATAAATGAGTTAAACAATCTCACTGATGATGTGTCGATAGGTTTTCGCACATTTAGTAGATTTATTCGGGATATAAACCTAAATTTCAAACTTGTGAATTTCGTGGGGAACACTACTTGGATATATAGGTAACCCCTGAAATCTCGTTTGAAAGGTCTCTTAATCTGATATACTAGGTCTTTATACTCAATGATGTCTGGGGTATTATTCCGAGACTTCTGCTGAACGGTGGTTCTGACCTAGTCCCTGGATAATGCTTGCTGCAATGCTTGAAACACAGCATTAAACCCTCAGCATGCCGAAACAATAAAATTGATAGTCGCTGCTGTTGTAGCTAAAAGATCCTCTAAAGGGGACATACCGTAAAGTCGAAGCTGATATCTCTCTGCGTATACGGAAGTATCGACCTGAGATCCCTCGGCCCTCGCATACCTAATTTATATACAGATATCATTGTAGTATTCTCACCTGTAAGACTGATTATTGGGATTCTGGATACGGGAGTATATTCAAGAGGTGGGACACATGAATGAGCTAAGTTCATAATTCATCTAAATCGTATCCTGAGTAAATTGAAATTTGTGTGGGAATTTAAGATGGATCAGTATATCGACAATCGAGGTGAATTGTTTAAGTCTGAGTATGAAATGAAGCTTAACGGTACTTGTGATTTGTCTGAAAAGCTGATATGATTCCCTGACACGCTCGCCAAAAATTTGTTTGTAAATAGTTTACTTTGTTTACTTTCTGCAATTTAAGTTTTCTGTATTTCATTTCTTAGTTTAGAACATTTTATAAAATCCAAAAAGATTTTATTTCTGCTTTATTTTCTGACAAACCAAAGTGGAGAGTTGATTGTTGGATTCTCAGATGATTGAAGCAAATGCAGGAGATTCTGGACTGAAGAATGAGGAGAGCTTACTTTGAAGAAGTTTGAATTGTTTGAAAAGTCAAAAACAAGTTCATTAACTTGATACTTGTTATTTTCAGAAAATGTTTTGAAATTGTTGTTTTAAAATCAGTATTGATTCGTCAAAAGATCAACCAAGGTCATTAATTTGGACTTGGTAGATTAATCAAGTGATAAGGGTCATTAACTTGGACCTGAATACTTGAATGGATTGTTAAAAAAGATTGAGTTTGTGAATTATTGTTGAAAAGATAGAATTGTAATGTTTGTTGGTTGAGTAACAGGTTTGGACTTCATTATTCCCAACGGAAGCTAATTGTCAAAGCTTGAACCAGATTTCTCAGATTCTAGCATATCGAGAGGGGGAGTCTGTGAAATGGGGAGTCTGGATCAACGGTCAAAGGGAAGATTGAAGTTTAAAGTTTGAAGTTTGAAGATAAAGATTGATGAGAGTTTTTACAATGTTTGAAGAATGATAAAGACAAAGACTTGAAGCCAAAGACTTCATCAACATCCAAGGGGGAGTCTGTTGGTGCACTAAATGTCTGTTGATTACGTCATAATCAAGTCTTGTGTCTAGATAGATTGAATGTACACACAACAGGGTCTTAATTAGGGTTTGTACTTGTTTTATTTGAAGATTTCGCTTGAAATCAGTTCAAGCGAAATCAACATCATGAGATTTAGCTTGAAACAAGTTCAAGCGAAATCAACAAGTGATGATTTCGCTTCAATCCAACTCAAGCGAAATCATCATGGTTATAAATAGGTTGTGTGGTTCATTTGTTAGATAGACTTGGTCATTGTATGTGAAACGAAGTGCTGACGGATTTGTATCAGAAAACATTGTAAAAGCACGAAAATCAACCAGAAAAGAAAGATTAAAAGGAAACTAGCTGTTATGACTTTGTTTATGTTGATTCCGCCTTCATATTCAAAGATGAACTGCCTTAACTGACGTTACAAGGTCGTAGAACGGTCCAACATATGTTGCAGCTGAAAATAAAGTAAAACCCATCAAAACTTAAAACCACAAGTTTAATAAAGTTTCAAAACATAAAGTTTTAACGAAACCATTCTAGACGATTGCAACGCCCGTCCATAACTGTACCTACTGACCTGCAAAACATGCAACTACGTGTCAACAATAAAGTAGACGAATTCACAAAATTTAAATTTATCAAAAGTAATGTTCACAGTGTTTTTGATTTAAGTATGACTCGGGTAGCTAACCCTCATCACATGACTAAACTGCGTACCGAATGCTGACTTTTCGTTTGTACCCTCATTGATGTCTATCAACATTAATGCAAGAGTGAAGGTTAGAAGTTCACGCCCGGCCTCCAGCATGGTGTGAGGTTTGTCAAACCTAATAGCGCTATCAACTAATACCCCGCGTATGCCCACTTGGCTCTAATCGGTACTGAATCGGTACCAAAAAAGTACCCGGTCCGGTAAATTCGGTACCAGTTCGGTACCGGTACCGGGAACGATTTGTTCATCCCTACCCTAGATATTAGTGTATTTTTCTCATAACCTGAATCTTTACAGAAAAATCACTTAAAATAGTTCTTTACACCTAGGTCTAATTTATGACTTTCTGATGACTGTTTACGGCAAAATTATTTCTAAATCCTCGTTTATTATTTTACGAAATTCCAGTTGGAGGTTATCGCTATAAATTTTAGATAATAACTCAATTCCTATACTGAGTTATGACATTCGTAAAGGGCTGCAAATTCTGACAGAAATGCATCCTAGACCTTTGACATGAAATAAATCATTTAAAATACCAAACGACATCGAAATAATGCGATTCTAGTTGGGTTTGAAAGGTATTTCCTGGAAGTTCATCATAGACTCAAGTACCAACACTTTTTGTTAACTTTTGACCCAGTTACAACTGATTAAAGTTGGCTATAACGTTCTGGACAGAACTTGTTTTATCACCCGATCCCCAAAACGGTTACATAACACATCCAAACGACTTATAAAATTCAATCACAACATTTTATTATCAAAATTAAGTCACATAACTTTTATTCATCAAGAACTATCATGATTTCTATCAAGATCATGCAAAGAACTAGACCCTAACGATTAGGTAAACTCATAATCGATCTTAACATTGCATACACATGATTTTTAACCACTGGTGCTACAAGTATCATCAAGAAATTCATAACCATCACCTAATCAGGAAGAAATCTGCCATGTTACGAGGGATTAATAAATAATACCAAACATCATAGTTGATTTTAACGAGTACTAGACCACAAGTTATCATTCCAAACATTAATAATTATCAAGCAAGACAAAAATGCAGCCCTATAAATTCTGAACAGACAATTGAAAGCATGTATAGTATGTGAGATTAAATATATTATTGTTATAATATTTAATCTTGTAGCCTTTATAATCATTTATATTATATAGATCAAAATATATTAATAACCTATTAATAATTAGTTGGTAATTTTTGATGGAGCATATTACCCTTATTAACAAATTAGGTTTCCTCTTGGGTGTATATATAAGGAGATTATTAGAGAGTTTAAGGGTTAGACAATTACATAATTCACACAACCCTAATAACATCAATTCGGCTCTCTCTCCTAACCGAAACCTTCCCTTGTTTCGGTTTCATCACCATCATAATCTTGACAAGTATGTCAAACTCAATGGCTGCATCTCTGACTGGATTCTCTGCTGGCCTATCTGCTGTAACAGGTATGTTATTCATGTTTTCCATTATGTTTAAACAGAACTGATCAACATGTGGTATCAGAGCATATGTTGATAAATCAGTTCTGTTTTCGTATCCATTATTCTGGGATTGAAATCTGGAAAACAGAATTTTGTAAATCTTAAAAACAGCCGGTTTCGAGTCCCTTTTATAATGTCCCGAATCACTGTTCGGAAAAGAACTTTTTAAATAATTGAGTCGAGATCATAAAGGGTAAAACTTGTTGTTACGAAATCCATTACAAAACCATTATATTCGGGTTTCCAGAATTATGTTTTAATTTTATAGGGTTCATCATTTGTTCTAAGAAAACTCGAAAATTCCTTAAGTTTTGGAATATAATTTGGATTAGTGGATGTTTTTTACTGTTTTGATCTGAATTACATCTCTTAAAATTTTCGGAAACTGTTAAAAGATAATCAGATTATAATTTCGAAATATTTGATAAGTTTGGATCAGCAATAAAACAGGAAACATTATCCCACAATCCCTAAAATTTCGAGTTTTCAGTTATTTTCACAACAACAGCTGTTAACAGTGGACTCGAGACCATCAGATTGCGACTCGAGACCCCAAGGTCTCGACTCGAAATCATAAGGGTTCTCAAAACTTTACAACTCGAGACAACAGTCTCGACTCGAGACCACTAAGGTTGCGACTAAGGGCTTCAATCTTCACAACTCGAGACCGTGGTTGCGACTCGAGATCTCATTATGTAGTCGAGATCTCATAAAACACAGGAGTCGAGACCGTGATTACGACTCGAGACACTGAGGTTGCGACTCAAGACCTTAATGAGTCGAGACCTCATAATGTTACAAGATGAGTTCGATCCGCGCTAGCAGGTGGTTTGCTATTAAATATTTGGTTTTGTAAACACTTAATTAACTAATCAGAATCAGATAAATTTTTTACAAAACCAAAATAGCTTAACTTGAATGAGCTTCTGATGTATCATTTCTGGCCAAAGCTAATTTAATACATCTATTTATTGTTCAAGTATTATAAAAGGCTATGTTGAGTATGCATTAGAAACGTGAAATGTCTTAATTTCTGGCCAAAGCTGATTTAATTCATTTATGTCTAGCATACTTGACAAGTGCATAACTAAGATGATTGTCTCAATTCTGGCCAAAGCTGATTTGTCACGATTACTTTGCACACATACTCAAATGATTACACTTCTGGCCAAAGCTGATTTGCCTTCGTTGAAGTAGAATTTAAACTAAGTCTATTATTTTGATGTTAGTAATAGACAATATCACAGCTTCATAATTAAAATGGTCAATATTTATGCTTGCCTTATTATAACATGCCCTTAGATCACATTAGGACTTCTTTCTTAGTATCATAACTTGCTCATCTTATTTCCACTATCAGCACCCAATTGCGGGATTCCACCTTTAACTGGTGATAACTTTGCTGAATGGAAGGATGCCCTCATGCTTACACTTGGATTGCTAGACTTCGATTATGCTTTAAGAGAGAATAAGCCAGCAGACCTTACTCCTCAAAGTACTGCTGCTGAGCAGATAGTTCATGAAAAATGGACTAGGTGTAACCGCATGTCTCTCATGTTCATGAAGCAGTCCATACACAATGCAATTAGAGGAGCTATTCCTGATTCTGAGGATGCTAAAACCTATCTGGCTTCTGTGGAGGCACAATTCAAAGGGACATCAAAAGCACACGCTAGCACTCTTATCCTCAAGCTGGTGACGACTAAGTATGATGGGAGGAGCGACATTCGTGAACATATCATGATGATGCATGACATGGCCAATAAGCTGAAAGGGCTAGAGATGGAAATCAATGATGGTTTTCTTGTTCACTTCATCATCACTTCGCTTCCTTCGTCCTATGAAGCATTCAAGATCAATTACAACACTCAGAAGGATAAATGGACGATGAGTGAGTTGGTCGCTATGTGCGTACAGGAGGAAGAGCGTATGAAGATGGATCGCACTACTGATGTTGCTAACTTCACCACCTCCAACTCTAAGAAGAGGAAGAACAACTATCAAAGAAAGGATGCTTCCAAAGTCCAAAAGCCAAATCCTAATACAAGTACACCTTCCAGCTCTAAGAAATCCTTAGGCAAACTGTCACACCCCGATATTTCCACGTATTACCGGTGGGCCCGGTGGGGAGTATCGTGACGTACTTGATATCATCATAGTCAATTAATCACAGTTTAATGCACAGCAGAAGTCTTGAAAGTAAAATATTAATACAAACCGAAACACAAAGTATAATGAAATATTATACAAGCGGTTGTATGTGGATCCACAGGCGGATCTAAAACATAAAGTAAAATATTATTCGATAGACTTTAAGTATTAAGAGCTTGCAAAACTTTTTAACTAATACTCAGGAGCTTCCAGCCCATTTCGTTTAGTACCTGCACTTAATCTTTTTGAAAAATACGTCAGTTTACACTGGTAAATACAATTAACTGACTTTTTTAAAAAGTGTTTATAAAATTTCTTTGGATGCACAAGGCATAAAAGTTCTTTTATAACTTGGGACAATTATTTAAAATAATCTTGTATACAGATTTATATGTTTGTCGTACGTTCAGGGCCCGGGTTAGAAGAGCCAGGTCAAGATTAATAGACACACCACTAGTATAAGCCCACAAGAAGTTTCCTCACGAGTGAGATACCGTTTTACATACGCAACTGTCAGGTGTATGCCTACACCCCAAGCTTAAGTCGTGGCCATTTCAAATGAATGAACCGAGGATATCCAGGACACGGTCATATTAACCCCCAAATGCTTTGTATCAAACAAAACATATTAAAACGGGTTATCTCAATGATTTAACCACTAATCAATTAAATATTCAATACCCGACCAAGCGGTAATAATTTACCGTATCCCAAGCCTGTATAAGGGAAATAAGTTAAAAGTATTTACTTGAGCTAAAAATGTAAATTATACTCAGCCGTATATTCTAATCAGCAAGTGCAGATAGCTTTTACTGGGGCCCTAATCTGGAACGAAGGTTTTAATAACCTATTAGATTCCTAACAGGTCTTATTTAAGTTGTAACTTTGACCAGTTAGTTTAAAAAGAAAGTTTACGGTACGAAACACATGATTAAGCGGTGACCGGATTGGAATGTAATTTAGACCCGACAAGTATGGAGCCTTGTATAAAATGGGTAAACTAAATACATTCTGGATTTTGAAGTAAAATGATAAGGTTTGACCCGTTTCGGCTAATTCATACAAACTAGTTACATAAACCGTACCGAACGCGTATATGTATAATGGGTATCTGAATGAGTCATGTACAAGTTTCACAAGTTAATTTGCTTAAAACATGTTATGATATCAGTAGAATATCTTCAATTATGCCCAAACAAATTTAAAACAAATTTAAGACCCGAAAGGGTAATTTGGTCATTTTAAAGTTTATAATAGAGATTTAATAGCAAACTGAGGTTCTGGTCTAAAACATTCAGTAAAAATATTTATTTTATCAAGTTACATTAGTAAGATATCATACATATGTGTGTTTAATCATTTATGGCCAAACTATGCACCGTAGGGGCATTTTGGTCATTTCACATATGCTTTTTAGGTCAAATTTGGAAATCTGAGTTCAAGACTTATACTTACTGTTAAAGTATTAAAATTTATTTTTAAAATCAGTAGGTAACAAGTCTTAAGCGTTAAATATGGTTTTAAACCATACTACGCGCCTATTTAGCGTAAAAGTCGGTATTTGATGATATTCAAGATGTTTATAAAATTCTGAAGTTTTGATCAGTCTCTAATGCTTAAAATATTATATTTAATATATAATATCAGTAGGAAAAGGTTTGGCATGTAAATGCTATGGAAAACTCATTTTATTGATGAAAAGGGCATTATCGTCAATTACCGAATTTACACAAGAAAGTTATGTTATGGTCAGTATAAAATCTGGAAAAAATTTCCAAAAATCCCTAAAAATTATATCATAATAGTGGGTAGCAAGTTTGGTGCCAAAAATAGGGTTTAAATATGTTTTATGCTAAAAATGCAATTTAATATAACAAAAAGTTTTGTTTTACGATATCTTGCATAACTTTTATTTGAGACCAGAAACTGATGTCAAATATTTATGACATACTTATATATCAGTAATAAAGTTTTTGTCCTCTCACATTTTCAAAAATCTCGATTTTATATCATAAGGGCATAATGGTCAAGTTTTAAGCATTTAACGGAAACATGCAAATGATCTCTGGATTCAAAGGGACCATGTAGTATGACCTCATTGGGTTATACTAACATATAACATGGTCACAAAGGAACCCTAAGGCACAAATAAACTAAGCTAATTCGGGTCAGAACTGAAAGTCAAAGCAAAAGTCTAATTTTGCAACTTTCGGTTGCTAACCGAGCCTAATACTCAGAATTGTCGGGTTGAACATGTCTAAACATGTTCTTTATATTATTTAACAAGTTATTTAAGTGTTAAAACGTATTTTATAGCTTCTACATTATCAGTTATGAATTATTTTATAAAAATTGACTCGTTTGACTTTTCTGTTCATTACTTTGACCCGACAATTGACTGAGTAAACGTGATAATTAGGAGGTGCCCTTTTGAGGGCATAACACCTACTTAATTACCAACACATAGGCACTTTCAATTCAAATAATGGCTGGACCGTTAGTGATTAATCACAAAGTCAAAGTATCATTACGATATCTTTGACTTTCGGTCATTAAGCTAATAAAAACTTATCTACAGGAGCTAAGAACGCTTACAAGGGTCCTTAGTACGAAGATTAGACTTAAGAGAGCTTCCTTAATTCTTAGGATGCTCCAGAGAATGCTCCAAATCTTGACCAATTGAGATAGAATGAAAATTTTTGAAGTGCAAGGAATGAGACTGCCCCAATGCCTCTATTTATACTACTTCAAGGCATTCTCTGATCAATCCAGGTGTTATATGTTGAATTCAGATGATAACAAGTGTCCTTGGTGGTATTAGATACCATCAAACAGTCCATAGTTTCGAGATATAAGTGATTAAAGATGAAAATGGTGAAGAATTGCGCAGGACCTTCACCTGTGCATGTATTCTGCCAATTTCAGGTCGTCGCGTCGCGCGACGGCAGTGGGGTATTGGTGTCGCGCAGCGCCACCCCTAGGGTAACCAGCACAATAAGTTTCAAACATGGCAGAATCAACCCCTGGACCTTTTAAAACGTAATAACTTCTATTTCAAGCACTTTTAACCCATAAAGTTTATATTTGGAAGTTCTTTAGGATATAACCAAACATCGTTAGGTCCGGTTTCGCTAAACGATAACCGAAAACACTAGTTTCATCAAGTTGACGCTTTTAACCCTTTATTTCGGAAAATTAACGTATTTAATATCAAACGATATCGAAACCTCGTGAATTTTTCGTCACTTGTTCTTGAGAGTGTAATTAATCGTTACAAAGCCTTGGGTTCGTTAAAAGGTCACTCAGAGGTAGTAATTTAACATGTTGACACGTTTAACCCTCGCGTCTTGTAAACATTCACTTTCTTTCACAAACGGCTTCGTACGTTTCACAATTTATTCGTTTAAGAGTATTAACGTCGTGTAATGTTGTTGAAAGGCATAGTTTTTGAATGTTGACACTTTGGATCCTTTCACATACATACTTTCTTCGTTTGTCAACTTTAGTCCCTCGAAATCAATTCATTACATGTTTAGAGTTCATGACACGTGTCTTTATTATATTGGGCATGATTTTTGCGAGGTGTTACATCCTCACCCCCTTAAAAGAAATCTTGACCTCGAGATTTAATGAAATAAATGAGGGTATTTCTGTTTCATCATGGATTCAACCTCCCACGTGTATTCTAGGCCTCTACGGGCATCCCATTTTACCATCACAATTGGCACACTCTTTCTTCGAAGCTTTTTAACCTGTCGATCCTCGATCGACGAAGGTTTTTCGATAAACTTCAAGCTCTCGTCAATCTGCACGTCCTTATGCAACATTGCTAGCGATTCATCGGCTAGACATTTCTTTAAATTGCAGATGTGGAACACATTGTGAATTCCACTAAGCTCTTCAGGTAGACTCATCTTGTAAGCTACAGTCCCGACACATTCGATGATCTTGAATGGTCCTATGTACCTTGGGCTCAGCTTGCCCTTTTTGCCAAAACGCATCACCCCTTTCCAGGGTGACACCTTGAGTAGTACTTTATCACCAACTTCAAATTTCAGAGGTTTACGCCTTTTATCAGCGTAGCTTTTCTGCCTATCCCTCGCAGCTTTGAGACGATCACGGATTTGAACAATCTTATCCGTCGTCTCAAGGACTATATCAGGTCCTGACAGTTGGGTTTCTCCAACTTCCGCCCAATAAACTGGCGTTCTGCACTTCCTTCCATGTAAGGCCTTGAAAGGCGCTGCTTGGATGCTCGAATGATAGCTATTATTGTATGAAAATTCAACCAAAGGAAGATGGTCATCCTAACTTCCTCCCAAGTCAATAACACAAGCCCTGGGCATATCCTCAAGTGTTTGAATCGTACGCTCGCTTTGCCCATACGTCTGAGGATGATAAGCAGTGCTGAAATTTAAACGAGTGCCTAGAGATTGTTGAAAGCTTTTCCAAAAATGAGAATTGTATCTTGTATCCCTATCAGAGATAATAGATACTGGCACTCCATGGAGAGATACAATCTCATCCACATACAGTTGAGCTAGCTTATCGGAGCTGTGCATTTCTTTAATAGGTAAGAAGTGAGCTGACTTGGTCAGCCTGTCTACTATGACCCAAATCGTATCATTCCCGTGCTTCGTCCTTGGTAACTTAGTGATAAAATCCATAGTTACCATTTCCCACTTCCAGGTGGGTAGTTCAGGCTGTTGTAGCAATCCTGACGGCTTTTGATGCTCGGCTTTAACCTGTGCGCATGTCAAACATTTAGCCACTTAAGTGGCTATAGATTTCTTCAAACCTATCCACCAATTTTTTGCCTTAAAATCCGGATACATCTTATCACTGCCTGGATGGACTGAATATTTTGAACTATGAGCTTCTTGGAGGATCACATCTCTAAGTCCTCCATGGATTGGAACCCAGATTCGACCATTTAAATTAGGATTCCATCCTTGCCACAAGACAATTGATCGGCAGTTAAACCTAACTTCTCATTCGGAAAGTTAGTTTCCAAAACAGCTTCCTTCTAAGCAGCTAACAACCTTTCATTCAATTTGTTCTTTAGTTCAATGCTTTTGGCATTGATCCTAATAGGTTTGATCCTTTCTTTCCTGCTCAAAGCATCAGCGACTACATTTTCCTTGCCAGGATGGTAGCGTATTTCACAATCATAATCGTTTAAAGTCTCCATCCAAAGACGCTGCCTCATGTTAAGATCTTTTTGGTTAAACAAGTGTTGAAGGCTTTTATGATCAAAATAAATCCCACACTTGGTTCCTTATAGATAATGCCTCCAAAGCTTTAGTGCAAATACAACGGCACCCAATTCCAAATCATGGGTGGTGCAGTTCTTTTTGTGCACTTTTAACTGACGTGAGGCATAGGCAATAACATTGCCTCTCTGCATAAGCACACAACCCATACCGGTGTGCGATGCGTCGCAGTACACAACAAACTCTTCAATCCCTTCTGGAAATGTCACCACATGAGCATTTCTTAATTTCTGCTTGAGAATCTCAAAAGATTCTTGTTGCTTGGGACCCCAGTCAAACTTGACATTCTTACGAGTTAACGAAGTTAGAGGTGCAGCAATCCTTGAAAAGTTTTCAATGAAACGTCTATAGTATCCTGCTAGACCCAAAAAGCTGTGAATCTCTATAGGTGTTTTTGGTGCTTGCCAATTCATAATCGCTTCAATCTTAGCGGGATCCACCTGGATACCACTCTCACTTACTACATGTCCAAGAAATTGGACTTCTCGGAGCCAGAATTCACATTTAGAGAACTTTGCATAAAGCTTCTCTTGTCGCAGAAGTTCAAGAATACATCGGAGATGTTTTTCATGGTCAGCTTGATTCTTTGAATAAATGAGTATGTCATCAATAAAAACAATGACAAACTTGTCAAGATATGGCTTGCAAACGCGATTCATGAGATCCATGAATGCTGCAGGTGCATTAGTGAGCCCGAAAGGCATCACTAAGAACTCGTAGTGGCCATAGCGTGTTCTGAATGCGGTCTTGTGCACATCTTCGGTTCTGACCTTCAACTGATGATATCCCAACCTCAGATCAATCTTGGAGAAGTAACTTCCTCCTTGAAGCTGATCGAACAAATCGTCGATCCTGGGCAATGGATATCGGTTCTTGATTGTAACTTTGTTCCGCTCACGATAATCAATGCATAGACGCATTGATCCATCCTTCTTTTTCACAAATAGAATCGACGCTCCCCAAGGGGACAAGCTAGGCCGAATAAAACCCTTTTCTAATAAATCATCCAACTGTGTTCTTAATTCTTTCATTTCAGTCGGTGCCAACCGATAAGGTGCTCTTGCAACTGGTGCTGCTCCAGGAATGATATCGATCCTGAATTCCACTTGCTTGTTTGGAGGTAAACCAGGTAATTCTTCAGGAAAAACATATGAATACTCATAAATAACAGGAATATCTTCAATCTTAGGCTTCGGCTCATCTATTGTTACTTGTGCCATATAAATGACACAACCTTTCTTCAAACACTTTGATGCCTTAAGCATAGATACTTGTCTAGGCAATCCATACTGCGTATCTCCCTGAATTGTAAGTGGCTCACCATAAGGGGTCTTAATGACAACTTGCTTCTTGTCGCAGGCAATTTGAGCTTGATTACGTGATAACCAATCCATGCCTATCACTATATCGAATCCTGCCAATTTCAACGGAAGCAAAGACAGCGAAAAAGAGTGATTCCTAATGGATATGAAACATCCATATAATGTTGTTGAAGCAGTCTCTATGGTACCATCGGCCAATTCTACCTCGTATTTTATGCTTAGAGTTTTAAACAGGCAGATTTAACAGTTTACAAAATTTATTGTCTACAAAGGACTTATCTGCACCAGAATCAAACAAAACTCTAGCATAAACATCATTGATAAGGAAAGTACCTGTTATGATATTATCATTCTGAGCTGCCTCCTGCGCATTCATCTGGAAGACTCGAGCATTGGTCTTTTTAGCTTCCTCGGGTTTCCTTGGATTTTTCGGGCAGTTAGTCTTTATGTGCCCCTTTTCGTTGCAACCATAACAGGTTGCATCCTTCATTTTCTTGCAATCCAAAGTTCTATGCTCCTTGGACTTGCAGATCCCACAAACTTTAGGCTTTGTCTGCGATTGCGATTGCGATTCGAGTTTGCACTTCCCAAAATGGTGCTTCTGGCAGGTTTTACACTTAGGTTTCTCACCTGACTGTTGGGAGTCCTTTTTAAACCCAGAACTCTTCCTATGCTCAGAGTTACCTTTTCTTTTCTTGTCAGAGCGATGTGAGCTCTCATCTTCACGTTTCCTATTTCCTTCTTCAGAAGTCTTAACAGACTTATTTCTGACCGCATCGAGTGTGAGAGATAGAGATAGATCCACCACAGACCGGTACGTGGTAGGTCTGGAAGCTTTCACATTACCCTTGATTTCTTGAGCCAGGCCTCCAATAAAACGTGCTATGCGCTTTGGTTCCGGTGTGACCAGATAAGGAACCAATCGGGACATGGTATTGAAGCTTGTAACATACGCCTGACAATCCAAGTTCTTCATGACCAGAGTCAAGAAGTCGTTTCGATTTTCTCTACCTCATGCTGAGGACATAAATTTTCCTTAATCAGTGCAACAAATTGCTCCCAAGACAAGTTATACAATGGAATCTTTCTAGTGGCTTGGATTAACGACCTCCACCAAGCCAAAGCTTCGCCTTTAATGATTGTGAAACAAACTTCACAATATCCTGATCCGCACAACCACTGATATCAACTACAGTATCCATCTCATCAAGCCATGTCATACAGTCAATGGCTCCTTTTTCTCCTGTGAAGTCCCTTGGCTTACAAGAGACGAAGTATTTGTAAGAGCAAGTCTTGACACGTGGCTCCTGATTAAGCACAATCTGCTTGGATGGGAGGCCCTTCTGATTTGACGAATGACGAGAATTGTCCTTAATTTGACTCATGTGTTTTAGAAGGGGGCTTACTTTGAGCCACATATTGAGTCTTTGTGCGAGTATTACTTGGTTCCTTGAACTGTCTGTCAATGGCTCTAGTAACAACATTATCTATCAATGCTTGTAGGTCTGCACCAGCTACATTTATTCTGGTGTTATTATTTATCTCCCTTGGATGACTATTAACCTCTTCTTATTCAGACATACTGAAGCTTGATTGCTATAAAACAATTGACAATAATTTGTTTAGAAGTTTATTATGGAATCATCATTTTTGATGACTCATTAACCATGGTAAGCATATACCATAGTGGTTAATTTGTTAATCAGGTTTATTTTAAAATTTACCTTATAATTAATCCCAGTTATAATTTATTTTAGGGTATTATAGTGGCACAAAAGGCCTAGTCACAAGGACAGTTCTAAGCCCTGATCTTATGTTTGAACATAGTTCATCACCTTTTCTTAACAGGGAGTCATAGACTACAACTGTCATTTATCTTATTGGACAATGAATATGGCCCGTAGGCACTTCATCACTAATGGATGTTTAAATCATCAGGTAAGAATAAGGAATTGGAAAAAATCCAATATAAGGATGACTAATGTGATTTTATCGAACCACATTTGCCAGGAGTGCTAACATGTTTTCAGATGTTAACAAAGATTTGAATCTTAAAAAGATTTTACCATCATGGCCTTGTCTAAAACGACATATAGACTAGGTTATACCTTTAAGATTTTTTTGTAATATTTAATGGCAGATCAATTGTAAATTGGAATGATATTTTGATTTGTTTCATATGATATATTCATATATATAATGACAAATAAATTTTAAAAATGAAACATTCCATAAATTGTAAGAAGTACAATAGCTGCCCTAAACGGGACTTTAAATAAATAACTTGTCCACACAGGAACTAAAATAAGAAATACAAGTACACGCAGGGACCAAATACATAAATAAAATGTCCACGCAGGGACTTGATTGAAAATGAAATTACAAAACAATAAATAAGGATTTCTAATAATCCCTCTTCTTTTCCCTTTAATAAGGCTTGCCAAACCCTTTAGTAGACCGCGGTGGCTCCTACGCTCTTCGTCTACCATTTGCTCCACCTCATGCAACCTCTAGAGGATTTCTTGCTGCTGCGGTGGTTGAATTTGTGGCAGCTGCGGTTTCTGCTGCTGCTGAGGTTGAGGAGGTGGTGGGTATTGATACCTATATGCAGGGTACCCAGTTGGGTACGTAGCTGGAAAAGGGTCCAGGGTAGAGAGCATTGTAGTTTGCTGCCTCGATGTACGGGTCAACGGCAGGGGCATTGTTGTAGTTGTAACCCGAGTAAGCTTGCTTCTCAAACGGGTTATACCCAGCTGCACCTGGGTATGATGGAATTGGGTTTTCATAACCCATGGGCGGTACTGGTGCGACTGGCGCAGAGTCGACTTCAGAAACCGCATTTGAAGGCCCACCCATTTGCAGGTCTTCATAGAGCGACGGGTAGTTGCTGTTGCTGTAGTGTTGGGGGTGCTGAAGTGAAAACCCCCACGCACGGACATCCGTGCACCCCTTCTTCGCCTCGGTGGTTCTGGAGGCAGTGGCTGCTTAGGCGCTGGTGGTGGCGGTGGCTTGACCGCCAGAAAATGTGGGTCCTCAGAAGGGACCTGCTGGTGTGGTGGCGAGTTGCGGTGAGGGGAGTATACTCCCACTTGTATGAAGCCCATCTTTCGGCCCAGATATCAGGGCCCCTGTAAGGCGAACCATGGAAGGATGATCGGCTAGATATTTCAATGAGATGCGTGGGCATCCCAAATGGTGGCATCTCAGGATCTGGATCCTCGTCCACATCCATATTTTGGTACTCAGGGAAATGATCAGCCGGTCCCAAAGGGTTTTGACCCTCTGGTTCTTCTATCTGGTTCATCGGGTTGAACTGGCTTTGAAAATAAGGTGTTGGGTTCTGGAAGGAATGGTGCGAACCCGATCATTGCAGAGGAATGTAAGAGTGGTGAGAATCGTTGGACTCGTCCTCCTACTGCGGCCCAAAGGAATGGTGATAGGATGGTGAGGAGCTGAGCGAGACAGAGCGTCTCGCAGGCTCGAGGTATGTCCTCCAGTCTTCGTGAGGACTTGATCCGTATGAAGCGGATGGTGTACGCCGGTGAGACGGTCCGGCTTCATGGTCATTCCTAGTAACAAATGGAGCTTTTCCTCTTCCTCCTCGGCCTCTCACTCTTGGCGGCATTTTTGCTTTTGATCATGTCAAAACAAAAGAAACAACAAAAAGATTTAAACCAATTAAGATTAGGATTAATCCTAGGTCCTTTGCCTAAACTCAGAAGTCAAGGAATGTGCGACTGTGTCATTGAGATTAAACACAAAAGGCTAGTGTTTAATTCACTCAATGTTGGCTCTGATACCTACCTGTCACACCCTGATATTTCCACATATTACCGGCGGGGAATATCGTGACGTAGTTGATATCATCATAGTCAATTAATCACAGTTTAATGCACAGCGGAAGTCTTGAAAGTAAAATATTAATATAAACTGAAACACAAAGTATAATAAAATGTTATACAAGCGGTTGTATGTGGATCCACAGGCGGATCTAAAACATAAAGTAAAATATTGTTCGACAAACTTTAAGTATTAAGAGCTTGCAAGACTCTTTAACTAATACTCAGGAGCTTCCAGCCCATTTCGTGTAGTACCTGCACTTAATCTTTTTGAAAAATACGTCAGTTTACACTGGTAAATACAATTAACTGACTCTTTTAAAAAGTGTTTATAAAATTGGTTTGCATGCACAAGGCATAAAAGTTCTTTTATAACTCGGGACAATTATTTAAAATAATCTTTTATACAGATTTATATGTTTGTCGTACGTTCAGGGCCCGGGTTAGAAGAGTCGGGTCAAGATTAATTGACACACCACTAGTATAAGCCCACAAGAAGTTTCCTCACGAGTGAGATACTGTTTTACATACGCAACTATCAGGTGTATGCCTACACCTCGTGCTTAAGTCGTGGCCATTTCAAATGAATGAGCCGAGGATATCCAGGACACGGTCATATTAACCCCCAAATGATTTATATCAAACAAAATAGATTAAAACGGGTTATCTTAATGATTTAACCACTAATCAATTAAATATTCAATACCCGACCAAGCGGTAATAATTTACCGTATCCCAAGCCCGTATAAGGGAAAATAAGTTAAAAGTATTTACCTGAGCTAAAAATGTAAATTATACTCAGCCATATATTCTAATCAGCAAGTGCAGATAGCTTTTATTGGGCCCCTAATCTGGAATGAATGTTTTAATAACCAATTAGTTTCCTAACGGGTCTTATTTAAGTTTTAACTTTGGCCGGTTAGTTTTAAAAGAAAGTTTACGGTACGAAACGCATGATTAAGCGGTGACCGGATTGGAATGTAATTTAGACCCGACAAGTATGGATACTTGTATAAAATGGGTAAACTAAATACATTCTGGATTTTGAAGTAAAATGATAAGGTTTGACCCGTTTCGACTAATTCATACAAAGTAGTTACATAAACCGTACCGAACGCGTATATGCATAATGGGTAACCGAATGAGTCATGTACAAATTTTACAAGTGAATATGCTTAAAACATGTTATGATATCAGTAGAATATCTTCAATTATGCCCAAACGAATTTAAAACCAATTTAAGACCCGAAAGGGTAATTTGGTCATTTTAAAGTTTATAAAAGAGATTTAATAGCAAACTGAGGTTCTGGTCTAAAACATTCAGTAAAAATATTTATTTTATCAAGTTACATCAGTAAGATATCATACATATGTGTGTTTAATCATTTATGGCCAAACTATGCATCGTAGGGGCATTTTGGTCATTTATAGCCAAACTATGCACCAAACTATGCTTTTAAGGTCAAATTTGGAAATCTGAGTTCAAGACTTATACTTACTGTTAAAGTATTAAAATATATTTTTAAATCAGTAGGTAACAAGTCTTAAGCATTAAATATGGTTTTAAACCATCCTATGCGCCTATTTAGCGTAAAAGTCGGTATTTGACGATATTCAAGATGTTTATAAAATTCTGAAGTTTTGATCAGCCTCTAATGCTTAAAATATTTTTTTTAATATATAATATCAGTAGGAAAAGGTTTGGCATGTAAATGATATGTAAAACTCATTTTATTGATGAAAAGGGCATTATCTTCAATTACCGAATTTGCACAAGAACTTTATGTTATGGTTAGTATAAAATCTGGCAAAAATCCCTAAAAATTATAACATAACAGTGGGTAGCAAGTTTGGTGCCAAAAATTGGGTTTAAATATGTTTTATGCTAAAAATGCAATTTAATTAACAAAAAGTTTTGTTTTACGATATCTTGCATAACTTTTATTTGAGACCAGAAACTGATGTGAAATTTTTATGACATACTTATATATCAGTAATAAAACTTTTTGTCCTCTCACATTTTCAAAAATCTCGATTTTATATCATAAGGGCATAATGGTCAAGTTTTAAGAATTTAACGGAAACATGCAAATGATCTCTGGATTCAAAGGGACCATGTAGTATGACCTCAGAGGGTTATACTAACATATAACATGGTCACAAAGGAACCCTTAGGCACAACTAAACTAAGCAAATTCGGGTCAGAACTGAAAGTCAAAGCAAAAGTCTAATTTTGCGACTTTCGGTTGTGAACCGAGCCTAATACTCAGAATTGTCGGGTTGAACATGTCTAAACATGTTCTTATATTATTTACCAAGTTATTTAAGTGTTAAAACGTATTTTATAGCTTCTACATTATCAGTTATAAATTATTTTATAGAAACTGACTCGTTTGACTTTTCTGTTCATTACTTTGACCCGACAATTGACTGAGTAAATGTGATAATTAGGAGGTGCCCTTTTGAGGGATTATCACCTATTTAATTACCAACACATAGCCACTTTCAATTCGAATAATGGCTGGACCGTTAGTGATTAATCACAAAGTCAAAGTATCATTACGATATCTTTGACTTTCGGTCATTAAGCTAATAAAAACTTAACTACAGCAGCTAAGAACGCTTACAAGGGTCCTTAGTACGAAGATTAGACTTAAGAGAGTTTCCTTAATGCTTAAGGTGCTCCATAGAATGCTCCAAAGCTTGAACAATTGAGATAGAATGAAAATTTTGAAGTGCAAGGAATGAGACTGCCCCAATGCCTCTATTTATACTACTTCAAGGCATTCTCTGTTCAATCCAGGTGTTATATGTTGAATTCAGATGATAACAAGTGTCCTACGTGGTTTTAGATACCATCAAACAGTCCATAGTTTCGAGATATAAGTGATTAAAGCTGAAAATGGTGAAGACTTGCGCAGGACCTGCACCTGTGCAAGTATTCTTCCAATTTCAGGCCATCGCGTCGTGCGACGGCAGTGGGGTATTGGTGTGGCGCAGCGGCACCCCGAGGGGAACCAACACAATAAGTTTCAAACATGGCAGAATCAACCCCTGGACCTTTTAAAACGTAATAACATCTATTTCAAGCACTTTTAACCCATAAAGTTTATATTTGGAAGATCTTTAGGATATAACCAAACATCGTTAGGTCCGGTTTCGCTAAACGATAACCGAAAACACTAGTTTTATCAAGTTGATGCTTTTAACCCTTTATTTGCGAAAATTAACGTATTTAATATCAAACGATATCGAAACCTCGTGAATTTTTCGTCACTTGTTCTTGAGAGTGTAATTAATCGTTACAAAGGCCCGGGTTCATTAAAAGGTCACTCAGAGGTAGTAATTTAACATGTTGACAAGTTTAACCCTCGCGTCTTGTAAACTTTCACTTTCTTTCACAAACGGCTTCGTACGTTTCACAATTTATTCGTTTAAGAGTATAAACGTCGTGTAAGGTTGTTGAAAGGCATAGTTTTTTAATGTTGACGCTTTGGATCCTTTCACATACATACTTTCTTCGTTTGTCAACTTTAGTCCCTTGAAATAAATTCATTACACGTTTAGAGTTCATGACACGCGTCTTTATTATATTGAGCATGATTTTTCCGAGGTGTTACAGAAACCCTACTGCAAGTTCTGTAGGAAAACAGGACATAAGCAAAAGGAATGCCCTGACTTCAAGGAGTGGCTGGCTAAGAAAGGTAACGATTTTTTCATGATACTTGTGTCCTTTAATTTAAATGTTCCTACTAATTGTTGGTGGTTTGATTCTGGTTCTATGGTTCATGTAACCAACTCTACTCAGGGATTCCTTTCAATCTGGAAGCTGGGAAGAAACCAAAGAACACTTAAAGTTGGGGATGATCGGGAATTAGAAGTGAAGGCCATAGGAACATTACAATTATTTTTGAAAACTGGTTTATGTATTAAACTTTATGATACCTTATATGTTCCTGAGGTAACTCGGAACCTTGTATCAGGACCAAAGTTAGACATGGACGGTTTTGCCGTTTCCCATGGTCATCGCAAACTCTCTATTCTCTATGATTCCGTTGTTTATGGTACTTTCATTCTAGATGGTGGTCTCTATAGATTAGAACTAGATGATAATTTTTCCAACTCTTTGTTGTCATATTATATTAATGAATCACTCACAAAGATGAAACAGATTCGAGACTTGGAGACTTCATCTATGTTGTGGCATCAACGTTTAGGCCACATCTCAAGAGAACGATTAAATCGACTCGTAAAGGATGAAGTCTTACCTCCTCTCGATTTCACTGATTTTGGAACATGTGTCAAATGTCTTAAAGGTAAAATGACATTAGCGAATACGAAAGGTGCCACTAGGAGCTCTAATTTATTAGAACTCATTCACACTGACATTAGTGGCCCCTACCAAATCGCTAGCATAACAGGATATACTTCATTTATCACTTTCATTGATGATTATTCTCGTTACATGTACTTGTATCTCATTAAGGAAAAATCTGAATCTCTTACAACTTTTAAAGATTATAAAGCTGAAGTTGAAAAGCAATTAGATCGTCAGATTAAAGTTGTGAGATCAGATAGAGGCGGTGAATATTATGGAAGACATACTGATGTGGGTCAAGCTCCTTGTCCATTTTATGAGTTTTGAAAGGGCCAGGGGATTGTGAACCAATACACCATGCCTGGTACACCTCAGCAGAACGGTGTCACTGAATGAAGAAATCGTACCCTTATGAACATGGTGCACAGTATGTTAGCCAACAATAATTTACCATTATTCCTCTGGACTGAAGCGTTAAAAGCAGCTGTTCATATACTCAATAGAGTTCCTTCTAAGTCTGTCCCTAAAACTCCTTATGGACTTTGGACAGGAAGGAAACCGAGTCTTAAATATATGAAAGTATGGGGTTGCATTGCTGAAGAAAAACTCTATAATCCTTTCCTAAGGAAACTTGACCCTAAAACAGTTACCTGTTTCTTTATCGGGTATCCTGATCATTCGAAGGGTTATCGTTTCTATGGTCCTTCCCATGTCACCCTTATTGTTGAAACCAAGCGTGCCGCGTTCCTGGAGGATTTCAAGGTCAGTGGGAGCAGTACCAACCCTTACGAAGAATTGCATGAAGTACAAGACGCGGGGGGAGAGACTCGTCGCTTATCATTACTCCGTTTACTCCTCTTGTACCCAATGCAACAACTGCACCTGAAGCCACTGCACAAATTCCATCTCCACAATCAGAACCCGTTATACCTCATAACGGAGGCACATCAAACGCTCAAAACCAAGACAACGCTGAACCCGATAATCAACTCAGGAGGTCATCAAGGCAAAGACGGCCTACTAATTGGGATGATTATGTTACCTACCTGACTGAAATGGATGCTGGAAAGCTCAATGATCCTATCTCTTATAATGAAGCCATTAGCAGTGATCAGTCTTCTGAATGGAACAAAGCAATGATTGATGAGCTTGAATCCATGAAAAAAAATGACGTTTGGGATTTGGTCGAATTACCCAACGGTGTTAAACCTGTAGGATGTAAATAGGTGTTCAAAACAAAACTGGATCCGAATGGGAACGTTGAACGCTACAAAGAGAGATTAGTTACAAAGGGCTACACTCAGAAAGAGGGAATTGATTATCAAGAGTCGTTTTCACCTGTCTCTCGTAAAGATTCATTAAGGATCGTTATGGCTCTAGTAGCTCATTTTGATTTGGAGCTGCATCAGATGGACGTCAAAACTTCTTTCCTTAACGGAGACTTAGACGAAGATGTTTACATGAAACAACCAGAAGGTTTTAAACCTGAAGGTCAGGAGCATCTAGTCTGGAAGTTAAAGAAATCCATTTACGGGTTAAAACAACCATCACGTCAATGGTACCTTAAGTTTGATGAAGTCATGAAGAGACAAGGTTTTATGAAGAATCAAGTGGATCAATGCACCTACCTCAAGATGAGTGGGAGTAACTTTACTATACTTATCCTTTATGTAGACGATATTCTATTGGCAAGTAATAGTTTAGACATGTTGCATGAGTCGAAGCGGTTACTCTCGCATAACTTCGACATGAAGGATCTTGGAGATGCTTCTTACGTCATTGGCATCGAAATTCACCGAGATAGACACAAAGGGATCTTAGGATTGTCTCAAAAGACCTACATATATCGTGTCCTTACACGTTACAACATGCAACAGTGCAAACCCTCAGTCGCTCCAGTAGTTAAGGGAGATGTTTTCGGTTCATTCCAGTGTCTGACAACAGAGGTTGAAAAGGAGCAAATGAGCCAGATACTTTACGCATCAGTAGTCGGGAGCCTGATGTATGCTCAAGTCTGTACTCGCCCAGATATCGCTTATTTTGTTGGAATACTAGGCCGTTATCAGACTAATCCTGGCCTATATCACTGGAAAGCAGCTAAGAATGTCCTTAGATATCTGCAAGGGACGAAAGACTATAAACTGACTTATAGAAGAAGTGGTCACTTAGAAGTGGTAGGTTATTCTGATTCTGACTTTGCCAAATGCAAAGATGACAAGAAATCCACTTCAGGCTACATCTTTATGTTAGCAGGCGGACCTATCTCATGGAAGAGTCATAAACAATAGTTAACTACAACTTCCACAATGATGGCAGAATACATTGCTGTTTACAAAGCAACCTGTCATGGAATGTTACTTAGAAATCTGATCACTGGACTCAAAATCGTTAATTCCATTTCTAGACCATTTAAGCTTTACTATGATAACTCAGCTGCCGTTAGTTTCTCTAACAGTAACAGTTCGACTAGAGCCGGTTTATATCTCGATACAAAATATTTGTTCGTACGTGAACGAGTTGAGGAAAATAATCTTTTTATTGAGTATATTAGTACTAAAGATATGCTTGCGGATCCGATGACTAAAGGTCTCCCACCTAAAGTTTTCTAAGAACATGTATCGAATATGGGACTTACTAAAGACCTTATTTAATGGCATATTGTACTAGATTATGTTTTAATTAATGAAATTTCCTCAGTTTGATTTTGTATGTCTCTAACATATGTTCTGCCGGTATAATGACATATAGACAAATATAAATACAAATCAGACGCTAAAGGGCTTATGCGTATTTTGATCATAACTATTAGGTTTTAAATTGAGGCTATAGTATGACTAATGGGGTTCCTGAGTCGAATGATGATTCAACGGCTGTATTTCTCTGCTATTGTTCTTGGTTTAAGGCTAACATGAGTGTTAACTCATGGCCAGGCTCATCTAATACTCATGATAAATGATTACTCGGCTAAGTGGGAGAATGTGAGATTAAATATATTATTGTTATAATATTTAATCTTGTAGCTTTTATAATCATTTATATTATATAGATCAAAATATATTAATAACCTATTAATACTTAGTTGGTAATTGTTGATGGACTATATTACCCTTATTAATTAATTAGGTTTCCTCCTGGGTGTATATATAATGAGATTATTAGAGAGTTTAAGGGTTAGACAATTACACAATTCACACAACCCTAATAACATCAATTCGGCTCTCTCTCCTAACCGAAACCTTCCCTTGTTTCGGTTTCATCACCATCATAATCTTACACCCTAAGGAGGAACCAGATCATCCTGACAAGTATGTCAAACTCAATGGCTGCATCTCTGACTGGATTCTCTGCTAGCCTGTCTGCTGTAACAGGTATGTTATTCATGTTTTCCATTATGTTTAAACAGAACTGATCAACATAGTATTCTAGAACTATAAATAAACTCGAATATTGTGCCTAGTGATGAAGTAGAAGTATTATAACCTTGAACCGAAAGTTTAGAACCCTTGGTGTTCCTAGGTTGCGTCAACAAAACAGTGAAGAGGGAGGGAGAGATGAACGTAATTTTGGTTTAGAGAATTAGGGTTGAGAGAATGTTATAAAAACTCTGCATGTTATGTATTGCATAATATATAGTTTACTGGGTGGGGTGGTTTGGGATCATAGTGGGCCGAAACAAATAAAGGTCCAAAAAAATTGGTGGTTTGGACTCTAAACTAAAATGGCTGCACATTTATTTAATTGGGCCACCAAACAAGTGGTCCGCAAACTTGGAACAAAAAAATAAAGATGGTAGTATAGATGCCGTTTTTGTTAATTTATTTATTTTTCGCGTTACACGAATGGGTTGGATCGACAAGCGAGGCATATACTTCGGTTCAAACGGTTCGGGTCGGTACAACATGATATGGATTTGATTTCGAATATTCGTTGACACACTATAATTTAGACAAATATATAATTAATTTGTAAAAGCGAAACCAGTGGTTTTTACCTTGAAGTTACTGGTTGTCACATCCACACTAAATGAAATTCTCAATTTTTGAACATTTCCTAATTATTCCCATATACATGGAATTTTCCATTGATACTGACATACCATGTAGTTTTAGTTTCTGGACCAAACCTATAAGTCCCTTTCAGTAAGAATTTAAAATTAACATTCCTATCTTGACAATTATTGAAAACCATTTTGGTTTTGAACAAACATTACATGTATGAGTTTGACTTGCATACTGTTGGTGTGTTCCCTTTTGTCTCCTTTTCCTTGAACGCTTGGTCTTATTCCTGGTTGTTGCAGGCCCTTTGCCTATGTTACATTCTCTAAATTATTCACATAGATTTTCTACATCTGAGATTTTCTTGTGTACACCCGCTTAATCTACCCGATCATTTTGTATACACATCTGATCTAACCGAACCTTCTTATGCACATTTTGGTCTTCCCAACTACCATACAAATTCCCATGGCCTATCCAACCGTAACCAGTCATTGGTTTGAATGGTGATATGTCCGCACCATCCCTACTTCCCGGCATCTAAGTGTCTTCCAATTTTTCTCCACATGTCCCTTTGATCGATGGGCTCAAGGCTTTGATGCTAATTGTTAGAATCATTGTTCTCTATACTTCACTTTGTTTCACACACACTTAATAACAGAAACAGGTTTGAGAGAAACAATTTTATCTACACCGACGATTGATTACAAATAAGGGTTTTGAGGTTATTTATACCTGATAGTTACTTGGTGTCCAAGACAGTTTTTGGCAGTTATAACAGTCATTACAACATGCACAACCTACTCGGTTGTTACCTAATACAACATAATATCTAGACATATGTTTAATAGTAATACATATTTACATAACCATAAGTTTGATACAGAATTATAATCCAACATCTTCCACCTTAAATCTCCTCCACCATCTAGACAAGAGAGATAAGTTCGAGTCTCTAAGCGAGATAGAGAGATAAGTTTGAGGGATTAACAACTTGTATTACTAATGAAATGCTAGCATGTGTATAGACTATGCAGGTGATAAAAACAAGTAAATATGGTGTGATTGAATGTGAAACAAACACTTTTTGTTGGTGGATATGAAGAACAAATGAAAATGTAGTGTGTAATGGGTCAAAAGATTAAAAACAGTGTTTTGATTTTAGTAGAACATATGCAATTAATCAGGCTTTTAGTTGAGGGAAAAACATATTAGGATTAACTTTCCAGGATAAAGGAAAGGTTTGCCCCTATATCACTCTCCCCATACCCCACTGGTAGGTTTTATGCTATTAGTGGGATTCACTGGTTACATTTGTTTGTTTTGTTAATTTGTCAAGACCCATTTGCAACTGACTACCTTTTCATAAGTAGAAACTATACTAACATCCATGTATCTTGTGCTCAAGAGCCTTCATCTACTCACGTCATCCAGGGATGGGCTAACGCTTTACCAATGGTTTTAGTAATATATATAAAATCATGGGAACAAAACTTAGATAACAAAGAAATATCATAGTAATGAAAGAATGAAGCCAACAAAACTTAAATAACAAAGGAAGTTGAGAAAAAATAACTCAATTAATAGTGCTAGTGGAATAGCAAGGTCGGAAGGACACTCGACATGACATGGAAGTCTACGAAGTCCATGATGGAAGATTATTACGGCAATTTTGGTGTCATTTTTTCTAACCACAAATACTTGCAAACACTCCGAAAATGGAGTATAAATTGGTGACATAAGTCACAAAAGTTTATAGCATTTTCTAGAGAGAGAAGGATAAATGATAGATAGATGAGACATGTAGTAGTGCTTCGATCAGCATGGGCAGTCGTCAATGATTCTGGCAGGGGCTGACGATGGTAGGCAGTCTCTGATGATTGTTCCTACAAATAGCCGCAGAGGAGGTGGTTTATGACAATAGTGATGAGCCCACTGTGGTACTCGATTATTTTCTTGGATTAGACGATTTGGTCTCCAAATAGAAACACGAATATACGAGTCAACTTGATTAATAGATATAAGTCTGATAATTCAAGACGATAAGAGAAACAAGAAAAGTCGAGCAAAGGTGAGTTATTATAAACACTATTTTTCAAAACAAAATACTTGCTAATAAATTATAAACAGTATTTTTCAAAACAAAATACTTGCTAATAAAGATGAGATCTTGATATTTGTGTTGCTTGTGCATACTAAAAATTATTCACGATATTCATATAAACGGTGTCACTTATATTCACGTCGTCGGCCAAAGGGATCTCACAGTAGCACACATATAAAAAACTGTTGCGTAATAATTGTTACTAGTTCTTGTCAATATTAGACATATACAAAACTGTGGGGGTGGTGGGAAATATATAATGTTAACCTAGGTCTATAAACTTGTGGTCGGCCAAAATGTGATATTATGGCATCCATTGAGCTCATACATGATCAAGATGTGTTTATAAAGTTTTAAATAAAGATGTATGTTTCTTTAACTCATTGACACATTGATGACGTATGCTTTTAAGCATGTATCTCCGGGAAAACGAAAACGGCAATAATAGACTTTTGAGTTATTTGTCGGCGAGGGCCAATTTATGACTAGTGTTTTGTAAGAAAAATCTACTAGAGATGGATTACTCACATGAATATTTCATTCTGATCCTACAAAATAGCAAATGTGAGTTATTATAAACACCTTTTTTTTTCAAAACAAGATACATGCTAATAAAGATGAGATCTTGATATTTGTGTTGCATGTCTATACGAAAAATCATTCATGATTTATATATTCGTATGTATCGCTTATATTCACGTTGTCGTGTTGATCAGTTCTGTTTTTAAACATAATGGAAAACATGAAATAACATACCTTTGATTGCGTCAGTAGAGAATCCAGTCAGAGACGCAGCAACGGAGTTCGACATAGTTGTCAGTTTGATCTGGTTCCTCCTTAGGGTGTAAAGTGATGATGGTGATGAAACCGAAATTAGGGTGAGTTTCGGTTGTGGAGAGAGAGACGAATTTGATGTTATGTTATTAGGTTGTGTGTCTAACCTTTTACCTCTCTAATAATCTCCTTATATATACACCCAAGAGGAAACCTAATTAGTTAATAAGGGTAATATGGTCCATCAACAATTACCAACTAATTATTAATAGGTTATTAATATATTTTGATCTATATTATATAAATGATAATGATGGCTACAAGATTAAATATAAATAAATAAATATTTAATCTTACATTCTCCCACTTAGCCGAATAATCATTTATCATGAGTATTAGATAAGTCTGATCAGAAGTTAATACTCATTTTAGCCTTAAACAAGTACTATAGCAGAGAAATACAGCCGTTGAATCATTATGCGACTCAGGACCCCCATTAGTCATACTATAGCCTTAATTTAAAACCTAACAGTTATGATCAAAATATGTAAGCCCTTTAACGTTTGATTTGTATTTATAGTTGTCTATATGTCATTACACCGGCATAACATATGTAAGAGACATACAAAATCAAACTGATGAGGAAAATTAATAGTTAGTCATTCATAGTACGATATGCAGTTGTACATGGTCATCAATTAAAACCCTTCTCTTTTATGTGCACTCTTAATAAGACTTATGGGTAATAGACCTTTAGTTATAGGATCCTTAAGCATATCATGAATGCATTCGATACAAAGATTTAGTTTCCTCAATTTGTTCATAAACGAATAATTAATTGTGTATCGAAATTTAATGCAGCACCTCTCGAACTGTTACTGTTCAAGGAGACATGGTAGCTGACTTTATCACAATAAGTCTTCAAAATATTAATTATATGGAGTTAATAAACTTATGAGTCCACTGATAAATTTCCAACAACATTTAGTAACTATTGCTTTGTGATCAACAATATATTATGTCGTTATAACTTATGTTGTTATCAGTTTATTATGACTCCTCCATGAAATAGGTTTTGTCTGCCGACATAAAGATATACCCGAAATTACATTTTGTCATCTTTGAATATCTCAAAGTTAGAGTAATAAATCGGTTTTAATTCTCACTTCTTCTTTAAATTATAGCCTCTCGTTTCTTTTAAAGATATTGTAATACTCTATTAGATGCTTCACATTAATCTAGACATATCTAGTGTGTTGCAATGTGAGTAATATCTAAACGAGTACAGACTTGAACTTACATAAGGCTTCTAATTAATGAAGCGTAAGAAATAATCTCATTTATCCTATTATCCTCTAAAGGAGAGCAGTATTGTTTGTTACATATGTAAGGACCAATTTAATGTTAAACTTATGGAACGGAAGTAATGTTCCATTTGGTCTATCTCAACATGTTATGATATCTATTATGTAAGAGATATCTCTGAGATCTATTATATCAAAGTTTGTGTTAACAATGCTTTGACTTATGTAACATCTACTTGTCAAAAGAATATCATCTATATAGACAAGTTTATCTTAGTTGCTCCCACTCATCTTGAGGTAGGTACATTATTCCACTTGGTTGTTGATGAAAATAATTGCGTTAAGATTTCATCACATTATAATGTTTGCATTAAACCATACATGGATTTTATTGGCTTATAGACAAACTGTTCTTTAACCTTAAGTTTAGAACATGTAAATATGTCAGCCAGTTGTTAGGGAAAATTGTTTTAATGTTCATCTAATGTAGCTTTAAACTATTATAAGCTACTAGAACAGTGATGATCCTAAAAGAAATCTTTTGTTAGATATGTAAGAAAAATTCTTTAATAATATATCTCTTCCTGAGTATAACCTTTGACAATCAATCATGCTTCTTTGTGTCTTAACGTTTATATATTAGGATTTGGTTTAGTTATGAACACTCTTAAGTAATTCAATCAAATCCCAAACGTTATGCGAACACATAAAATCAGTTTTACTAGAAAACTATTTTATTCAATTCAGAAGATTGATTGACACTAATGGCTTAATTAGAAGAGATAGGATCAGTAAACTTTTCCAAAATCCATTTCAACTTCAATTAGGGAGGTTATGTAATCATCAAAGTTAATAGGTTTTTAAACCTAGATGACCTCCTTAGTTGATTATTGGGTTTGTTAGAAGTTTTTGTTAGAAGTTTCAGTTTTATGGATTAGCTCTTGCTTAGGTTGCTATTATTTTCAAGATTCTAAGTTTGTAAGAGTTGGTGCAGTATGGTGTACAAGAGGTGTAATCGGGGTTAAATTTGGAGTGAAATTTAATGACACTCTTCCCCCCACCTCTTGTATTTCTTGCAAGTCATGATAAGGACTTTGACTGCTCCCACTGACCTTAGAAAACTTTAGGAACTCAGCATGCTTAGGGTCAATATTTAACGACCAAACAAATTCTAATAGAGAAAACATATTAGTGACATTAGTCATTGTAGTTTCTCTTGTTGAGGATTATGTTGGTTTAGGTAAGAAATCTAAGTGTGCCCACAATTAAGCAACAATGAAACTTTTGTAATAGTAGCATTAGATTTTAAGGAGACATGTTTTGATGGAACAGTGTCGTGATGGAGCGGTGTCTTGTACAAGAGGTGCAAATTTGAGGTAATGTGAAATTCTCACTCCCCACCTCTTGCAACTATTGCAAGTTGTTCTAAAACACTTAATACTCCCACTGGTCTTTTAATATCTCTAGAATGCTACAAGAGAAGTTTCAATTAGGTATGTGACGTGGGAACCTATTATATATATATGTTAGACTTTACTTGATTTCCTTAATGTCCAGATGTCATAAAAACTTAGGGACATATTTAATAGAAATCATGTTAAGCACATATATTAGTCAAAAATATTTCTATACCCAAATATTTCTATACCCAAATATTTCTATACCCAAAATATTTCTATAAAACCGGATGGTCAAAAATGTGTATACCCAAGAATTTTTATACGAAAACGACATACTCTCTACTACTGAGCGAAAAGTTTGGAGGGTTGGTCGTCCCCTCCCGCCCCCACTATGCTACGCCCATGAAGGAAAACCTAAATCTTTCCAATCAGTAGACCACAAGTGATGGATTTCAAAATTACGTTTGAATATTATGATATTACTATTATTGGATATGATATTTAATGAAGAGTGAGAAAATCTGAGTGATCAATGAGGTTTGTTATAGTTTTCAAGTCAACTTTTGCCTTCCCATCTCTCACTATAAAAGGATAAGGAACCCATGCTTATAACACATTTCCTCTCCTTCTAATCCTCACCGTAATTCATCCATATCCGGTCATCGGATCGGAGCACCGGTAGAGCTCCTGTCGATCATTGTTTAAGATTAATGGCTAGTTCTGCCAATGATAAAATCGAAGTCAGTCCCATGCAAAAAAAGGACTGCTTGTTTTTTGTTGAGTATGGTATATGTAGGTTTGGCAAGAATTGCAAGTACAATCACCCCCCTCGGGAAGATTCTCAGGTATACCTCTTACCTTTCCGTTATGTCTTCATTTCGTGTTAGGTTTCTAAAAAAGCAACTTATAGATTTCAACACAAACAAAACCTATAAATTGGTTATCTTGATAGACTATATTTGCTTTCGTATAAAGGGTTATGACAAATACTACTTACTTTTCGTATAAAGGGTTACAAAAAACCAACATATTTTTTGTGTTCTCGTAAAAATCACTTAACATATTATTTGCACATAAAAGTCCTTTAATACATTAAAGAAAAAATATATCTCTTAAATATTATCAGATAAAATAATGAAATTATTATTTGACAAATTACATTATAGTAGTGGTAAAAATAATTGTGCATAACTTTGTAATGATTTTAAATTTTCACACCATTTATGTTTTCATTTTTATTTTCTATTTTATGTTACGTTGTCATCCATGTTCATGATGTATACCTATTTATTGTTTTTGAAAGAGTATTTATTATTATCAACTAATTTTGAGTGGCCTTTTCTTTTATTTTGACCTTCTCAGTGATGTTTATCTTTGTTCTTCTTTTGCAGGTTCGTCAAGAAGGAAGTGCAGAAATCATGTATCCAAATTACACTCGTAGAATCCCTTGCAAGGTATAATTGCTCAATTAGATATCTACTATATTATTTTATATTATATAGTCATGGGTTTGTGAATTTGTTGGTATCAATCTCAAGGTTATTAATCTTCATTTCTATTTAAATCCATCTTTATACGTATAGCTATTGTTTGAAACAATCATTTCAGATTGTTACAGATGATATTTGGTATCTGATTATAGTAACTTTTTATTCTTTTGTTATAAAAAAAATCAATGATTTTTCTCTTAATTAAGTTGTACTTGTGGATTTCCATGTAGATTTGCCCGACGCCCAAACGTAGTTGTGTTTTGTGGTTTTGATGGACTTTGTAATTAAGTTTTTTGGTAGGTTCAATAAAAGCTGTATATTATGTGGGTTGGGTTATATATAAACAGTAAAGATTATTATTAATTAATCATTCTTTCTGTGGTATGCATTTTGCTTGTAGATTTTGTGATTTTGATGAGTTTGTGAATTTGTTGGTATTAATCTCAAGGTTATTGATCTTCTTAGTAATCTATCTACTTTAATAAAAGAAACCAAGTTTTAGACACGTGTCATTCATAGAAGGTATCTTCAAATCTATATTTATCTTATATTAACTAAATAAATAAACAATAAATTAATATTAAATCTAATCATACTTTAATAAAATATTATCATCAAATCTAAATTGTTAATTTACTATATTTTTAAAACAAATACCTCTCTTTCCTACTTATCTTATACTAAATATATAAATAATAAATTAACATTAAATGTTATCCTAATTTATTAAAAATATTATTTTTTAATTTATTGGTATACAAAATTATATTTATTCAACTCGTGTAAAACGTGGGTTTTTAAAAATATAATTTTTTTATTATTTATTATACAAAGTTACATTTATATAACACGTGTAATATACGAAGTTTTTAAAGATATAACTTTTTAGCATTTGCTATGTAACACGTGTAATACACGTGGTTTTTAAGGATACAATTTTTCTATTATTTGGTAGATTTTTCAACCTGACTATACACGGGTTTTTTAAAGATACGACGTTTTTAGTATTTAATATAGAAAATTATATTTATTTAATATGTGTAATACATAAGGTTTTTAAAGATATAACTCTTTTTTAGATCTATTCAACACGTGTAACATACGGGGTTTTTAAGGATATAATATTTTATTATTTGGTAGATTTATTCAACCCGATTATATACGGGTTATTTAAAGATACGACGTTTTTAGTATTTAGTATACAAAATTACATTTATTTAATCTGTGTAATACATATGATTTTTAAAGATATAACTATTTTTTTATTATTTGATATAAAAATTACATTTATTTAACCCGTACAATATACGGGGTTCATAAAGATATAACTTTTTATTATTTAATATATAAAATTACATTTATTCAACCCGTGTAATACACGGGGTTCTAACCTAGTTAATATCTATTTAAATCCAACGTTATATGTATGACTATTGTTTGAAACAATTACTTCATAAAGATGATAATCTTTTGTTATAAAACAAAAACCAATGCTCTTTTTTCTTAAGTTGTACTTGTCCATTTCCATGTAGATTTGCCCGTCGTCTATCCAAACGTAATTTGTGTTTTGTGGTTAGGTTGCATTTTGTAGTTAAGTTTTTGGCTTGTTCAATAATAGGTATTATGTGGGTTGCTTTATTTATAAACACTAACATTATTAATTAATCATTCTCTTTATGGTATGGACAAACTATATTACTAATGACATGCTTGGCAAATGTTCTTGTATTGAATATATGTGACCTTGTACTTTTCTCAGGATTTCATACATGATACATAAGTATCTATACAAGTTTGAATTTAAGTTCATGTCAGTAGAACATATATATTCACCATCCCATATAAAATCTAAGGAAATAATTGAAATATTATTCCTTGGCGTAACTTAATCTGGATAAGTCTGGTATATGAATTCTTGGAATGTGTAGTTGAGCATCTTTGATATGTAAGGTGAATACATATCATAAGCTTACATGATATGATAATTATGAAGCATACTAAAACAAAGGAGTGAACATTATCATAGACAACTGATGTGAACATTATTTTTAACAGCCTATACACATAATTTTGTTTATAAATTTTTTTAGAAGAATATATAAATGTAAGATTCTGATAAAGGAGATATGGCAATGGTTCAAATGATTTTGGCTACAGTTTTTCCATGCCGGATATTGCAAGTATGGAAGCTATTGCGGATTTAATCACTCAATGCCACCTCCCCCAATTCAGTACAACTCTGATGGACTTCCGATGCGATGGGTAATATATTTTGTATTTGTTCTTTTTCTCGATCAGTCTCTAGGCGTATAAATTCTTTAACGAAGGCCATTAAGCACACCATCTTAGTATTAGATCTTAAAAATTCATTATTAGATTAATTAAGAGAATATTTTTTTAAACATTAAGGTAAAGACAATTTCTTACTTTATCATTAGATCTTAAAAATTCATTATTAGATTAATTAAGATAATATTTTTTTAAACATTAAGGCAATACAATTTCTTACTTTATCTTGTGAATTATGCAGGGTGAGCAAGTATGTTCTTTCTATGTCAGTTACCGTCGTTGTGGCTACCGAGAAGGCTGCAAGTTCCACCATCCAGAGCTAAACTACTACGTCCCTCAAGAGTATGCAGGTTCTCAAGCTCAGGAGTATCATGATGGACCATTTGACTCTAATGATGGACTGTTAGGATCCTCTGATGGAGAATTTCTTCCAATTAACGAGTAATATATATGAGTAAATATATATGCTTGATAAGAAAGCTTGTTGACTTTAATGTTTGGTGTTTGGATATGTTGACGTTTTAAACAAGTGGATGTTTGTTCATGGAGTTCTTTGTTATATGCTCCTTTTTAGTGCCGCATTTTCTGATTTTATCTTAGCGATGTGGTTCTTTAGTCTAAAACCAAAACAGTTGTGAAATACATTAGCGAACTAGCTCTATGCCTTAACCGAAACGCCATAAACAATGCTTTTACGACAATTATTTTTGACAACATTGACCATCTGTTTTTCCTTTTGTTAGCTGTGATTGGGATCTATACATAACTCTATACAAGATTCTCGCACATAAGTTATAGAGTAATGTGACATTCAAAGACCATAAATGATGTTGGAACAAAGACCACAAGTTTTGCTAGTCCTAATGCAATACATTTCCTTCTTTTTTATCTTGTTAAGCTTAGTGAGCAAATATATTCTTTCTATATGTATAATTATTGGGGTGGCAAAAGAACACGCAACAAGTTTCAGCACCTAAAGCTAAAATAATTAATCCCCTCAAGTGTACGGTTCTCATAATTTTGGTCAAGCGTCAAGCTCAAGAAGATCATGACAGAGTGTTAGGATCTACTAACGGAGAATACCATCCGATAACCATTTCAAGCTCTACACACTTGCTATACATATTGAGCATATATACCTTATGTGCAACCTTGTTGAGATTATGTTTGGAGTCAGAATATGTTGATGATTAAATAATTGGATGTTTGTTCATGGAGACATTTCCTTGCTTGCATTCTCCGTTTTAGTGCCTAAGTTTTAGATAATGTTAGTCATGAGGCTTTTCCTTAAAACTAAAACCGTCAAATATATTAGCGATGAGGCTTTTTTTGTCTCAACAAATGCAGTTGCAAGCTAAGCTTTGTGATGGTTATTCAAAGATTTGGGATGTTGTTTTTCCCCCTTTTTAGTAATTCTTGTGACCCATACATGATTATTTATAAGATTATTTCACGTATGCATTAGAGTAATGTGACATTCAATTGGTTGTTGAGCATTTGAACAACTTAACATTTAGAGCATTTCTATTAGAAGCAATCTAAGAAAAACTAGGGCATATGCGATTAAGAAAAAAATTGCAGTTATGTCATGTAGAGAAGACCAATAGTTACTATAAGCAAAAAAAATATAGAGGCCTATGTTAGTTCTTAAAAGAAATAGAGTAAGACTGCATTCAATCTATCAACCACAAGATCTTGCAAGTATTGAAGCTATTGTGGACTTAATCGGTCAATACCAAATCCCCCACTTTAGGACAACTCTAATGGACTTCCGATGCAATTGGTAATTTATTTCTTATATATATTTTTTATCAATTTTTTTGCGAAGTTAGTCTGTAGGTCTATAAATTCATTAAATATGGCAATTTGTGCACACCCTCTTAGTAATAGATCTTAAAACTTCGATATAAGATCTTGGAGAGAATGTAAATACTATTGGACCAAAGATAAGGTGTTTTCTTAGATGTAATGCATTACAATTTCTACTACACAGAGCTAAACTACTTCATCCCTCAAGAGTACGATGAGCAAGAATGTTACAAACCCATAGCAATTTCAATTCAAGTTACTTTGATTATTGATTTATGTTTTTCAATCTTTGATTAATAATCCTGGGCAATAATTGGTATCAGAGCTTGGATTCAGTTTTGTTTTTTATTTTGATTTCAAATCACAATCCTCGTTCTTGGAACGTTACTCGATTCAATCCCATAATTGCAATCGTTTTATGTTAGTCCCATTTAAATTTTGGTTGATTAATTAAAACTTGAACCCGCATCAATTTGCTCAATGATTTCGATTTCAACCCATGCAATTGATTTGTCTGTACCACCAATGAGAGGACAATCAAGAATGGATTCAAAGATTTTTTTCCGGGATTCGTGTTCTTGATCACCAATGAAACCCAAAAAAATAGAATCCACAAAGAGGAGAATTTTGATCTTGCTTGATTTTACTAGAGAAGAAACCGGATAAACCATTTTAAGATCAAAGTTGAGAATTGATTCAACTCTTGTTGTATTCTTATTCAACAGTAGAATTGAAGAAACAATCCAAGTTAGAATCATGTTTCAAGATCACAACAGTTACAGGTTCACAAGTTCTAACTAAAATCTGAAATTTTGCTTTGAATTCTAGAAACCTTGAAGACTAGGTTTTAGAATAAACACTGTTTGTTTTTTGTTCAACCAGACTTTAGAAAATTATGTTACAAAAATTTCCCTATAGTTCTTGAGATATTTCTTTGTATGCATTCTCCTTTATAGTGTAAAAGTTTCAGATTTTATCTTAACCACGTTTTTTTTTCTAAATTCAGAACCATAGCAAATACATTAGCGACCCAACTTTTGATCCATGCATGAGTTTTAAAAGAATATTGCATGTAGACTTTAGAGTAATGCAACTTATAATTAGTCAATGAGCATTTGAACAACTTAACCTTTAGGGCATCCATATTAGATGTAATCTAAGAAATACTACAGCATACAGGATCAAGATCAGAATTGTAGTCTTTTTCTCATGTTGATAAGACCCATGATTTCTAGAACAAATAACCACGTAAAATGGCTTGTGTAAGTTCTTAAAAAATCCCTCAACCACTTTCCTACACCCACTAAATCTAGTCTTAAATCTACACGAATGTCTTCTATGGGACTGAACGCTATACCGCTTGGGGAATGAACACCTTTACTACATTTTTTGATACCCCTAGACTACAAGTCGTTTGGCTTCCGTAACTGCATATGAAAATTTCATATCGTAAATAGAAACCTAGAGAGGTTTTTAAATGAATGACAATTTTCAAGATTTTTTTTGAAGTTTGTAATGTATTTCTCCTTAAATTCTTACAACGGTTGAAAATCAATATAATCAATGCTTAAAATAAAAAGAGAATTACATATAAAAACAAGGATATATAGTGGTTTGGGTGAGTGTTAACTAATTAAGCATATATTCAATCGTTGAAATTAACCAAAAGTTTATCTTTATTGTAGGTTAACATGTCAATACTTAAGGTAGTCATTAAATTTTACAAGCATCTCACTAGTAAGGAGTAATCGCCTCTTCAACATCGTAGTGAATATCATTTTAACATCTCACTAATTAAGTTGGTTGTGATCATCAATTTTGAACATCTCAATAAGTTGGTAGTGATTATCTTATTAACATTTCACCATGAGTATTGATCACCATTATAATCATCTCACTAAGTTATTATAGTGATCTTCATTACATCTTTTTCGTAGTCTTGATAAATATGAGTGATTACATCTTTCAAATCTACACAGGTGTTGCGTAAGCGTATCACAATGAAACTCACTACACTACTAGAAAAATGGGTTTTTATCATTTCGGTCGCATAACAGTCACAATTGCCTTGTTGCGACTGAGTTGCGACCGCTGCTACTTTTTTGCAACTAACAAGCCTATGAGTGTTTTGCGACCACTTGCCTTGCAGCCGTTTTGCGATGACTTGCCTTTGTTTTGCGACCGCTTACCTTGCAACAGTTTTGTGACCTCTTGCTTTTTACATACTTGCGACCGTTTTTGAGATCGCAAAATGTTCTGTGTTATTTATTTTTTTAGCTTGTTTAGCCATTGTCTATTTTCTCCTACTTATAATGTCATATTTTTAAAAGTTAAGCATTTCTCAAATTTTCCAAATTACATAAAACTTTCCACTTATAACATCAAATAAATTCGAGTTATCATAACAAATACATATTCAAAATAAAGTGTTTATAACCTAACATGATGATTAGACGTTTTAAAACCTAACTTTTAGCATCATTTCAATGTTTGTCATCCTTTCGTTCATAGCCTCTTTCTCCGCCTTATCCTTTTCTTTTTCCATCACCAACTCCGCAATAATTTCGTTAACCTTTCGTTCTCTTCTTCCTTTTCTTTCACTATCTGTTGGATAATCACATTCAACCTTTCAATCTAAAAAATAACCAATTCGAAGTATTAAGATTCAAATTTCTTAAAATCAAATTGTTCATTTTATTTGGTAAACATATGCATTAGATTTGAACACAACTTTTTAAGCATACACACACCCCTCCAAAATCTACTTTTAAAACCCAACCATTGGCCACTTTGTGAAATTCAAACCCACACCATTTTGATTGGGATAAACACATGGTATCAGATTTTAAAACCTATAGACTAGATTAAAACAAATTAACAAACATATCAAACACAATAAGAGATTTCTCATGAACCAATACTAAAAGCATGAACATTAGACACATAAAGCAAAACCATAAACCATATGATTAAATCCTTGTTACATATAAAAACAAACTAATAATTAGTGATTTGTGAACTCATACAAATCAATTCACAATTTCACATATGACTACCTAGCAGGGATGTCATCATTACAATTCATGCTCAGACAACAAACCCCTAGCAATCCCCACTACCACCACCACCAAAAAAAGGGATAAGCAACAACAACAAAAATCAGAAGAATATAATTAGTGAAAGCCAATGTCTCTTACTCTCTTTGCCATGTACTTTAGAAACATCAGTCATGGGAGAAATGCTACTTATAATTCCAAAGTTTAAGTGAAGCTTACCGTAAATCCGTAAGCATTCATCACATACAGAAAACTTACAGTGACATTTGAGTTCTAACATCTCAAAGGAGATTTACAAGCTAATAGTATAAGTTAGTTGATACCACACCACTAGACCAATGGCTATTTGGGGGTACATGATTGTACATTAATAGTTTCTTATGAAGCGTGTGCGTTCTTTTTAACAGACTAGTCTGCAGAATGTAAATACTTCCCATATGAGTACTTGTGTAGTCTTGTTGACAGAACACCACCAGGCCATAGATGTTACCAAAATATGAGAAATGAGGAACAACATAGCTAGTCTATGAAGATAGTGATGGAAGTTTATTATGGCAATTTTGGTGTCATTTTTGCTAACCTCAAATACTTGACTAACACTTCGAAAGTGGAGTATATTTTGGTGACCTAAGTCACAAAAGTTTCTAGTATTTTCTAGAGAGAGAAGGACATTGACAGACAGATGCGACATGTGGTAGTGCTTTGATCAACAGAGGCAGTCATCAAAGATTCTGGTGACGATGGTAGGCGGTTTTGACAATAGTGATGAGCCAACTGTGCTATTAGATTATTTTATTGGATTTGATGAGATGGTCTCGAAATAGTATCACGTATATATGAGTCAACTTTACTAATAGATATAAGTCTGATTATTCAAGATACGTCAAGCAAATGTGAGTTATTATAAACACTATTTTTGAAAACGATATGTGCTAATAAAGATGAGATCTTGATACTTGTGTTGCATGTCCATACAAAAAATCATTCATCATTTTTATATCCGTTACAAATGGTCGTCAATAGTAGACACACGCAAAACTGTGGGGTGGTGGGGAATATATAATGTTAACGTAGGTCTATAAACTTGTAGTTAGCTAGAATCTGATATAATGGAATGTATCGAGCTCATACATGGTCATTGTGTGTTTATAAACTTTTAAATAAAGATGTATGTTTCTTTAACTCATCGACACGTTGATGACGTATGTTTTCAAGCATGTGTCTCTGGAAAACGACAATAATAGACTTTTGACATTGTCACACTAGTACAAAAGTAATCAAATGATACGGGTAAATTGGCTATTAGATGCAGTTCAAGACCCGTATCTTATGGCATAGCATCTTATGTACTAGTGTGAGTTATGTATCAGCGAGGACCAATTTAAGATGGGTGCTTTGTCCGAAAAAGTTACAAGAGATGGTTGACCTAACATCCATTTTACATTTTTTTTGGACGACTAACTTCCATTTTAGTCACATGAATATTTCATTTCAACCTACAAATATTCTTAGTTTTCTTAGTCTTCCAAGGTCTCCTTTGTTTTAACAGGCATTACACGAACTTCTTTATCTGGTCATAACTAGTTTGTTTGAATTGTTGCTCGGTTGGGTTTACATGGCCTCTGTTTTGGTCTTGACATCGACATCTATGTCCATGCAATATGAAATTGGATTTTACATGTTCTCATGGTTTCTCGATCATATGTTCAAAAGGTACAAACATTTAGAAAGTATATATGTGTCCCAGTTTTGACATTTTCCAAAATCAATTAATGATGAAATGTGGGGACATGGAATTAAATGTGTCTGTAATCAATTTGCATGTTTCCAATCTAGCTCTATTTAATGATATTTAGCTCACAACTTCCTCTAGTCAAAGACTATATGGTTAAAGCTGCTGTTGATGGTCAGGAGTTTATTGATGAGTATGCTGATGTTAGGCTGTTGAAAAAATTTAATGCGGTTAGGAGTGTGGTTAGAGCATGGAGAACGGATTGCCAAAAAAAAGAAGGGGAAGTTACTCTTAAGGCGGAAGAAGAGCCGGAAGAATTAGAAAAACTTATGGAGGAACGAGATTTAAATGAGGAGGAAGAGTGGGTGTATGTGGAAAACAGGAAAGTGGTGTTAGAGTATGAGTGGAATAAGAGCGAGGATTGGAAACAAAAATCGAGAACTAGATGGGCGCTTGAAGGCGATGAAAATACAAATTTTTTTCATTCTCATGTGAATATGAGACGGGCTTCAAACCTGATCCCCGGTCTTAATATTAATGGTAGTTGGGTCTCTAATTCGAAGAAGATCAAAAAGGAAGTTATGGGGTTTTTTAGAGATCGTTTCAAGGAGGGGTATCGTGATAGACCCGAATTGTTAAGTGATAATATTAAGCAGCTTAAGCAAGAGGAGAAGGAGTTACTGATCAACCCGTTTTCGGTGGCCGAGATTAGAGCGGCGATCAATGATTGTGGAGACGACAGAGCTCCCGGTCCCGATGACCTTAATATGAAGATTATTAAGAGATTTTGGGATTTATTCGAAAAAGATTTTAAAGATATTCTGGATGATGTTTTCGTTCATGGGAGGATTAATATTGGTTGTGGAAGCTCGTTCATTACTTTAATTCCAAAAGTAAAAGATCCGGTTGATCTGAATTGTTATCGGCCCATCAATCTCATTGGTATTATTAGCAAAGTTGTTTCTAAGGTTCTTGCTAACAGGCTTAAATTGGTTATTGGCTCGGTTATCTCTGATTCGCAGTCGGCTTTCATCAAAGGCAATTATATTCTTGACGGCCCTCTTTTAATCAACGAGATCTATAACTGGGGCAAGAAGAATAAAAAGAAGGCTTTCTTTTTAAAGATCGATTTTTAGAAAGCTTATGATAATGCCAATTGGAACTTCCTTATTTCTACCATGAGTCAGATGGGTTTTCCGAGTAAGTGGTGTTCTTGGATTAAAGGTGTCTTGGTGTCGGCGTGTTCCTCGGTGTTGGTGAACGGATCTCCGACTTTTGAATTTCAATGTCACAAAGGCCTTCGTCAAGGGGACCCGATTTACCCTTTTCTTTTCCTTATGGTTATGGAGATGTTGTCGTGTATGATTGATAAAGCGATAAGTGCAAATGTTTTCAGTGGCATTCATATCCCTAATGGTCCTTGTGTCTCACATTTACTTTATGCAGACGATGCTATAATTATTGGGGGATGGTCGCCGTTAAATATTAAAAATATGGTTCGTATTCTTTGGGTTTTTCATATATGTTCTGGCCTCAAGATTAATATTCAGAAGTCTAATATTTTTGCTATTGGAGTGCAACCGGCTGTCCTTTCTAACATGGCGGAGGTTGTGGGATGTCAAGCCGGGAGTTTCCCTTTCAAATACCTTGGTCTTATGGTCGGGGGCTAACATGAACCGAATTGTCAACTGGAAACCGGTGTATGACACGTTCGATGTGCGGCTGGCGAAATGGAAGGCAGGTCTTATATCGATTGCAGGCAGAGTCACCCTAATAAAAGCCGTGTTGGAAAGCCTTCCTATTTACTACTTCTCGATGTATAAAGCTCTGGTTAAGGTAATTAAAGACTTAGAAACAAAGATGAGGAATTTTCTTTGGGGAGGAGATAGTTCGAGTAAGAAATTACACTGGGTTGCTAGGGATCGGGTTACGCTTCCTGTTGAGAATGGAGGCCTTGGATTGAGTAGTTTAAGAAATGTTAACATTGCTCTGTTATCCAAATGGGGCTGTAGGTTCTTGTCGAATAATAAAAAAATGTGGAGTAGAGTTATTATGGCTTTACACAGCAATAGGAATTGTGGAGATTTCATTCCGGTTAAAAGCTCTCTTGGCAGGGTGTGGTCTAATATCGTGCAGGTGCTGAATAAAACGATAGTCAAAGGTATCCAATTAAAAAATTATTTTAAAGTGGCGGTTGGCAATGGTGAGGATACTAAATTCTGGCTGGATCACTAGATCGGTTCGAAACCCTTAAAGGACTCTTTCCCTAATTTGTTTAACATTAAGGAAGTTAAGGACTGTAAACTCAATTGTTGCTTGGGTAACAGGAATGATGGGGTTCGGCTTAAATGGAGATGGAAGAGGCCTTTATCTTCGGAAGCTGAAATAAATGAGATGGTGGGATTATGTTCGCTTTTGACTCATGTCGATCTGAACCAGGAAAAGGACGAGTTGAAATGGTTCGGATCTATCAATAATATAGATCTGGAATTCAGTGTGCGTTCGGTTAGGCAGCTTCTCGAGAGCGATATGAATCGTGGTGTCAATTATGTTCCGGAGCGGTGCAAGTGGATCCCTGACAAGTGCAACATTTTCATTTGGAGAGCGGAGATGGGAAAAATTGCTACGGTCGATGCTCTTAATAGGCGTAACATTGATGTCGGAAGCTCGGTTTGTGGGCTATGTGGAGATAGAGAGGAAAGCGTTGATCATCTTTTCACATCTTGTTGCGTGGCGTCGATGCTTTGGACGTGTATCAGTAATTGGTGTAGGTGTGTTAATATGGTGGCCTTCTCCTTTAAGGATTTGATTGAGTTCCATAACCATTCCGGTTTGGAAGGGAAGAAGAAAGAAGTGCTCAAAGGTCTCATTAGAATCGGTTGTTGGGTGGTTTGGAGAGCTAGGAACGAGTCTAGATTCAAGAATTCTGAGGTTAATTTGAATCACATCTTTGGTGAAGTTAAGAGGGTGGGCTTTTGTGGTTCTCTTCTAGGAAAAAAGGTGTTTCTATGTCTTGGATTGATTGGTGTAAATTTGTAAATTTGTAATGGTGTTTTTGGTCGTCTCGGTTTGAGTCGGCTTGTGTTTAATGAAATTTACCTTTCAAAAAAAAACTATAGGGTGTGGAGGAGCTTGGGTTGGGGGCATTGCTCAACATGTGGCGAGAGTGAGATCCACAAGCTAAAACTCAAAAATTAAGGGTGTAGTGGGGCATCCCTTAGCTGGGCATGGCCAGCCATGTAACTTTTTTTTTTGTTTAAACTATTTAAATTTCATTTAATAAAAATAACCAGCCAACCAAATCCCGCCATGTCACCCAGGCCCCCCGCCCCACGGCCCACGCCAGGCACAATCCCCACGCCAAGTAGTCAACGCCATGCCAAATGCTTAACCGGTGTGGTGTAGCGTTAAAGCCAATCCGTCGTCCAACCCACGCCCCATATTCTAACTAAGCTAGTAAATATCAATGTGGGTCTAGCCCTCACTAGGTAGTGTCTCATCGAGGAGGTCCTGTATTCAAACATGAGCAAAGATGTAGTTTAAGATTATTGGTGTAACTGTAGTAGGTTTTCCATTTGCCTTTGAAAAAAAGGATGGTAATACCCCATGTTAGTAGCAAAATTTACATGTTAATAGCAAAGATAAAATAATTTGTATGTTAATAGCAAAAACTAATAATAGAATATGCATACTATTTCCAAAACAACTAGCTAGAAATAGGAATCAAAATACTAGTACCTCGTATTTGTATAAATTGGAATGGAGGTAACATAATATAATTACTCATAGAGATAAAGTAAATTACTTCTGCCCTTTTTCTATAGTTCCAAAATGTAAATTACACCCCGTGTCAACGGTGAATTGTCTCTATGAATACAATGTTTATATATTTGTTTACCCATTTTAAACACCGCAAATGCTACAGCACTGAACATGGAGCATGATTTTAAATGTCAATGTTACTTTTTGCCATTTTTAATTTATACTCCTGTAACACGAATTACATCTTACTTCAACGGTGAATTCATGGAAAAAAGCCTCTATTTTAGAATTCGTATTAAGCCTCCAAAATTCATGACACCGGCTGTAATTATCATATCGACAAAAACACAAAAAAGTTTAAGGGGTACAAGAATGCAGCATTGTCATAGATGACAAATTTGGAAGATTGGCTTGGAAGTTTTATATCTTTGCGTTCCCATTTTATAAGGAAAAAATAAATAAATAAAAACAGAGCACGAATTTGTAATAATTAATGTTTGGAGTTTAGACAAAATTTAAAACCTGTTTCTGGAAATTAATTATATACTAGTTTTTTTTACTTTTTTTATTTTTTTTTTTGACGTCGCGCGTTGCGTCGAAACCGAGCAAATGATAACGTAAAACAAACGTAATTTGAAAAATAAAGCATGTTGTTTAGAAAGCCAAACCATTACAACGGTTTAGTTTATTATTGTACCGTTTTATGATACCAAATAAATAATTTATTTTGAGTACAACTTCGTTTTTAACAAAATTTATAACGGAATGTCGAGTGAAAAAATAAGCACAACTACGTACTTAAGTTTTTAGAAAAAAAAGTTATAAACGTAAATTTTTAAAGAAGTATCAAATTATTTGATAAGTTAATATATGTTCTAAGAAAAGAAAAAAATATTAGAAAATGGTAAAGGAAATATATGGTTTTATAAAAGAAAAAAAGTAAAAATATATTGTGAAAAGTAATTATAATAATAAGCTATTATATTATAATATAATATATTAAATAAAAAAATAATAATAAGCTATATATTATTTTAAAAATAAAGTTATTATTCATCGTTCTTCGTTAACTAGAGATACTAGTTTTTTAGGTCGCGCGTTGCGGTGAAACCGAGCAAATGATACTGTAAAACAAACATGATTTGAAAATAAAGCATGTTGTTTAGAAAGTCAAACCATTAGAGTACAACTTTGTTTTTAACAAAACTTATAACAGAATGTCGGGGAAAATATCAAGCACAACTACGTACTTAAGCTTTTAGATAAAAGTTATAAACGTAAATTATTAAAGAAGTATCAAATTTATCGATAAATTAATATATGTTCTAAAAAGAATTATTAAAAAAATGGTATAGCAAACATGTGGTTTTAAAAAGGGAAAATAATTAAAATAATGTTACTAAAAGTAAATATAATAATAAACTATTATAATATAGGAATATTGGATTTTAATAATCTCAACTATTCGTCGTTGGTCACCAACAGTCTCAACTTAAAAAAAACCACTAGCAGTCCCAACTATTGACATATTGGCCACTAATGGCCCCTAACTAACAGAACTCTAACGTCATTAGTCTCCGGTTGCCGGAAAACCGTTTTTGTCCTGAAAACGGTTTCTAAAGGTCCGATCTAAGATTACAAAGAGGTTTAAGACGAAAATGTTGAGTTTTCCAGCCAAAAAGTTGAGTTTTCCGGTGAAAAAGAAGTTTTCCTGCAAAAAAGAGTTTTCTAGCGATTTTAATAACTGGGGTTTTTACTAGAAAAAAGGTTCCCAAAGGTCCATAATAAAGTTAAAAGAGGTTCGGGACGAAAATGTTGAGTTTTCCGGCCAAAAATGAGTTTTCCGGTCAAAAAACGTTTTTCCGGTAACCGGAGACTAACGGCGTTAGGGTTCTGTTAGTTAGAATCCATTGGAAGCCAATATGTTAAAAGTTAGGACTGTCAGTGGTTATTTTTAAAGTTGAGACTGTTGGTGGCCAACGACGAATAGTTGGGATTATTAAAATCCAATATTCCTATAATATATTAAATAAAAGAAAAACAAAAAACTATATATTATTATAAAAATAAAGTTACTATTCATCGTCCTTCGTCAACAGATACCAAATAAATACTTTATTTAAAGTACAACTTCGTTTTTAACAAAACATATAATAGAATGTCGGGGAAGAATCAAGCACAACTACGTACTTGAGTTTTTAGAAAAAAGTTATAAATGTAAATTATTATAAATAACTATCAAATACATCGATAAATTAATATATGTTCTAAAAAAAGAATTATTAACAAAATGGTATATAATATATGGTTTAAAAAAAGGGAAAAAATAAACTTTATATTATTATAAAAATAAAGTTACTATTAATCGTATTTCGTCAAAAATATTTATATAATATATAATAGAATATGTATTATCCATTTGTGGAAGTTTAACAATAAATAGTCAATGTGAGGCTAGCCACTTAGTAGAGTCTTAAGACTCTTAGAGCAACGTCTCAGATTCAAAACTGAGCAAAGGAGAATAATGTGGGATTATTGGTGTAGAGTAGGACGAAACATTTCAATTCAAAAAAAAAAAAAGTCATCCAAAATTAAATCAATTTGCAATTGAACATCTGGGTGAAGAGAGGAATCGGGGTTTTAATTCTGGGTTCAAACCTGACGGGGGCAAGTGTTTACGGATTCCATCCGGTTCCCACGCATTAGGAAGGCACGGTCCAATAGCAATCGAGAAGTCGACCTTGGACATAGCCCTAAACAGAGTAGGTTTACACATGGGATTCTTTGTCATTAAAAAAACGCAGTTGAACCTAAGACAATTTGATTCCATTTCGTTTTATTTTATGTAAAACATTTAATTTGGTAAAGAGTTAAAGAGTTCGATCCATCACAATTTGATCCACCACCTGTGGTCTAGTGGTTAGAAAGACTTGGGTTTTCCTTGAGGACCCAAGTTCAATCCCCATTAGTGATATATTTGGTGGATAAAGGCAACGAATGCTAGTTCTCCCAGACCCTAGGTCAAGAGTTCGAGCCCGAGCCACCCCGGGTATTAGTCCACCGTGCGTTACGCCAAAGAGATTCTCTTTTATGGCGGCGCAAGCCCTTGCCACTGGCAGTGGGTGGTATGGTTTCCCGGGGAACGTCGTTAGCCAAACTATGACGCCAGCGTGGACCCGGTTAAGACAACATAGTTTGGCCAGAGTAGGGTTAGGGCCCTCTGTTTAGGAAGGTGTGAGATCTCTCTCACAACAAGTTAAAGATTCTCACCGTTTAAAAAATAATAATTTGGTAAACATAACCTAAGGCCAGACGGTATGGGGCTCGTCCTCTTGTCACCGCCACCCCTTGTTCCGTTGCCCGTCCTCTTCGTCCGCCCAGAGCCGGGCCTCACCCCCTCACACACCTATACACCTATACATACATACATACATACATACATACATACATACATACATACATACATACATACATACATACATACATACATACATACATACATACATATAAAGGGGTTCATCCCCCACCCCTAGGTCCATCCCCTTAAGGAGCATCCTCACACCCGCTTACGCGACGGTCTAAGTGGCGGCTCATCCTTTTAAACACCTTAGGGGAAGAGGTCTTGGGTTCAGGTCCCACCGACGACGTGATTAAAGAAATTTACCGTTCAAAAAACAAAATTAATTTGGTAAACATAATAATAGTTACTTAAAACCTTATTTTTATTGATTTTTTTTTTACAAACCATCAATTATTAGTATACACCATTAACTTAATTGTATAAGTAATTTGGTTCATAAAAAAAATAAAACAAGCGGGAAAAATGTTTTCGTTTATAAACTTTAAGAAGATTATATTTTAACTATTGACAATGTCCTCCTTTTAATAGAAAGTGTTTTATTAAACGTAAAAAAAAAACAACCCACTAAAAGTAAACCAAATCCACATAAGTTATGTTTTTACTTAACATGACAATAATTAACAAAACATATAAGCATTTTTTTAAAATCATTTTAACCCTCAAAATCAGGAGAAAAAAAAATTGAGCATTAAGATTATCAGACAGAAAATCATTTAATTTTAAAAAAGACACATAATTCTGATGAAATAAATGATCATTTCTGATAAAAAAAACTGAACAGTTGCTTTAGAAATCTGGTAAAATCAGGAATAGTAGAACAAACTCCTAAAAACAAGACAATACCATTAGATTTGTTCGAATCAAAACCTTGTTTGAAACATAAAGAATACTTCTCTTATTATTTTTCTCAAAACATCTCTTCAACAAAGGACAAGAAGTTCCACCAGACAAACATTTGTAAGTACCATTTATGATACTCTACTCATTCTCTCTCATCTTCAAAAAAAAAAAAAAAGAGCACTCTATTAAGGGGGAAGATACAATTCTGATGACTTTCTGATAAAGATGAATGCAAGAAAAACGAGTTCTGATACACAAAATATTAGACACATTTTCTGAAGATGTCACTAGAAATTGAATTTTGGCCTTTCAAAAAGGGGGAATGATGTTAGCTTCTAGAAAGAATATAATCGGACCTTTTCTCTGAAAGGGGTCCCACAAGAGGTGAAAGGTACCACATGGTTGTTAGTATTCACCAATCATAATTCATCTTATTGAGAAATATTGGAGATATATCAAAAGTTCAAAAGCGGTTTAGATAAAGACAATTACCATTAACTTGTCATAAACATACTTAAATACTAACCACCCCACGATCTCTATCCCCATAAATCCTATATATACCGAATTTCAAAACCGGGACTTCATCTTCAACCTCAAAACTTAGAAGCCCTAAAAACCATTTTGTTTTTTAAAAGCAAAATTCATCTTCAAATCACCATGTCTGCACCGAACACTATCAACCTCAACATTCCAGCAGTTGAACACGATGTCACCTTCATAAAGGAAGACGAATTTCTACCTATCAAGGACAACAAACTTATAATGAATGTTCAACAGTCACAATACGATCAAAGATGTCAACTTTTAGTTGAGTTCCTGTTGAATTGTCCGATTACTCAAGCTATGACGAAGACCAGGGAGGTACAGGAAAACATAATACAGCAACTTGTTTACACACTCTGTAACACTTCGTAAAATCATGCCCAATATAATAAAGACACGTGTCATGGACTTTAAACGTGTAAGAAATTAATTCCGAGGGACTAAAATTGTCAAACAATGTAAATATGTAAGTACAAGGATCAAACGTATCATCATGCCAAGCTCGTGCCTCTGAATGATGTCGTAAGATGTTCGTATTCTTTGATGAATGAAATTGTCGGGCATAGAAAGCCGTTTGTGCTTAAATTGAAAATTTTACAAATCTTAAGGGTTAAATGTGTCAACATGTTAAACGTTACCTCTGAGTGACCTTTTAATGATCCCAAAGCTTTGTAGCACTTCATTATGCTTCCATATATAATAAATAATGATTTCGTGGGGTTTATACGCTCTTAAGATACTTTTCGGGTGATCGTACAACTAACCGGGAGCCTAACGGAGTTAATATATGACCCAAGGCCCTTAAAAGTTAACTGTGGGGCTCATATATGCAATAAACGAAAGTTATTTTAATTAGAAATGGACCAGGAACTGAAACTGCAATTAACAAAAGTTGATTTCCGGTTGAAGGGGAGCCATGCGGCTCGCGTAGACTCCTTAAGAGTCATACGCGGCCCGCGTGAGAAGTGCCAGCAACCAAAAATCAGGACAGCTGCATGTTCAGCCGGTTACACCGCCTTTGCATGCAATTTTTCGATACCAGGGTCTGAGCCAACAGTTTTTCATGCACTAGGGACACATGGGATCATCTGGTTACTATAGATTTGCAGATGGAATGACCTTGGAGCTCTAAAAATCCTATATAAGGCCTTGTTTTGCATTTGTTCATTTGCACACTTGAGAAATGACTTCACAACTCACTCTTTGGAGCCTCCTGGAGCTCTAGGTCGTTTTCTAAAGTTCAATGCTCGTGCTAAGTACCCTAGTAAGTCTTCTTAGCTCCCTAAGTTCAAGTTTTATTTGCTTAATGACCGAAAGTCAAAGTTATCGTAATTAAGCTTTGACTTTGTGATTAATCACAAACGGTCCAGCCATTATTCGAATTGAAAGTGGCTATGAGTTGGTAATTATGTAGGTAATAAACCCTTAAAATGGCACCTACTGATTATCACTTTTACTTGGTCAATTGTCGGGTCAAACTTATTTATAAAAAGTCAACATAATCAATTTTTACAAATAAATTCATAACTAACAATGCAGAGGTTATGGAACATGTTTTAACATTAAAATAACTTGGTAAATAATATAAGAACATGTCTAAGCATGTTCAACCCGACAATTCTGAGTTTAGGCTCGGTTCGGAACCGAAAGTCGCAAAAGTAGACTTTTGCTTTGACTTTCAGTTCTGACCCGATTTAGCTGAGTTTAGATATGCCTTAGGGTTCCTTTAGGACCATATTATAGGTTAGTATAACCTTCTGAGGTTATACAACTTGGTTCCATAGAAATCCTAGTTCATTGCATGTTTCCGTTAAATGCTTAAAAGTTAACCATTATGCCCTTTTGATGTTAAAACGAGATTTTTGAAAATGTGAGAGGACAAAAACCTTTATTACTGATATTTAAGTATGTCGTAAAAGTTTGACATCAGATTATGGTTTAAAATACAAGTTATGCGCGATATCGTAAAATACAAGCTTTTTATTTTTTAAACGGTATTTTTGGCATAAAAACCCATTTAAACCAAATTTCGACACCAAACTTGCCACCTACTATTAAGATATAATATTTAGAGATTTTTAGAAATTTTTGATATATTTTAAACTGATCATAACATAGGGTTCTTGCATTGACTCGTTAATTGAGGGTTATGCCCTTTTTGCTAATAAAAATAGTTTTACACATCCTTTACATATCAAACCTTTTGCTACTGATTTTATACATCAAATAAATTATTTTAAACAGTAAAGGTTGATCAAAATCTCATATTTACTTAATTAACCTGAATATCGTCAAATACCGACTTTTATGCGATTTAGGCGCATAGTATGGTTTAAAACCATATTTAGCACCTAAGACTTGTTACCTACTGATGTTATGAATAAATTTGTATACTTAAATAGTAAGTAAAAGTTTTAAACTCAGGTTTCCAAATTTGACCCTTAAAGGATATGTGAAATGACCAAAATGCCCCTTCGGTGCATAGTTTGGTCATAAAAGATAAATTTCACATATGCATGATATCTTACTGATATAACTTATTAAAATAAATATTTTTACTGATTATTTTAGACCAGAACATCAGATTTCTATTTAACCTCTTTTATATACTTTAAAATGACCAAATTACCCTTTCGGGGCTTAATTTGGTTTTAAATTCGTTTTGGGCATAATGGAAGATATCCTACTGATATCATAACATATTTTAAGCATATTAACTTGTGAAACCTGTATGTGACTCATTTGGTTACCCGTTATGCATTTTCGCGTTCGGTACGGTTTATGTAACAAGTTTGCATAAATTAACCGAAACGGGTCAAACCTTATCATTTTTACTTCAAAATCCAGAATGTGTTCAGTTTACCCATATTATACAAGTCTTCATACTTGTCAGGTCTAAATCACATTCTAATCCGGTATTCTCTTAATCGTGCGTTTTGAACCGTAAACCTTTCTTGAAAACTAACCGGTCTAAGTTTAAACTTAAGTAAGACCCGTTAGGAATCTAATAGGTTATTAAAACCTTCGTTCCAGATCTAGGAGCCCAGTAAAAGCTATTTACACTTGCTGGTTGTTATATGGCTGAGGTTAATTTATATTTTTGCTCAGGTAAATACTTTTAACTTATTTTCCGTTATACAGGCTTGGGATACGGTATTATAATAATACCGCTTGGTCGGGTATGTAGTTATTTCAATCGGAATGTGATTAATACATTTACATAACCCGTTTTAATCTGTTTTGTTTGATGCAATGCCTTTGGGGGGTTAATGACCATGTCCTGGATATCCTCGGCACATTTATTAGAAATGGCCACGACTTAAGCACGGGGTGTAGGCATACACCTGACAGTTGCGTATGTATAAACGGTATCTCACTCTCTTGTGGTCATATACTTGTGGTGTGTCAATTAATCTAATTCGGCTCTTCTAACCGGGTCCTGAATGGACGACAAACATATAAATCTGTATACAAGATTATTTTTAAATAGTTGTCCCAAGTTATAAAAGATTTTATGCCTTGTGCATCCAAATTAATTTTATAAATGTTTTAAAAAAGAGTCAGTTAATTGTATTTACTGTACTCATCTTGTAAATCCGATATTTTAAAGGTTTTCGTATATAAAACGAAAATTTAACATGTAATTACGATTAAGGATTCTTAGAAATTTGAGTAATTTAAAACTTTTACAAATTAAAAGTTTACAACATAATTTATATATATAAGTTCGTCATTTACAACGACATCAAAACGCCGTGCGGAAGCTTCATTCTGATGTGTTCGGTTCTTGTAAATCGCTTGATCTTCATCCGGACATTTTGGGAGCATTCACCTATTGCCAAAACCACACAAACTGTTAGTTTTGACATGTTTAATCACGCATAATCAAGTTCTAAGGGCCAACAATAGAAAAAAAACAAAATTTCTGAAATAATAGGCGGTCGCGCCCCGCGACCGTTCACTAGTCATCCTTCGCGGCCCGCGACGATGGTCGCATCACGCGACCGTAATGTTAATATGCCGTCGCGTTGCGCAACGGCCTGTTTTTCATAGCAGGTTTGTTTCATTGTTGCTGCACTTGCCCAGCTACGAAAATTAACATTTAACAACTTAAAACCTGCATAACTTTTTGCTATACAAGTCCGTTTTACTCGATTCTTTTTCCTACATGACCGTAATTTGATTCTCATTCATATGAAGTAAAATCCTGCATCTGAATTCACAAAAATCTTAGATTTCAAGCTCTCGACTTGAAATTCAATTGTGACACTTTTGACCTATTCATGCTTTTACCAAACTAGCTTGTTATTTTCTTCCAAAATACCATGGTCTTCATGTTATATCCGTTTACTAATTTTCAAGATTCAACTCTACGGGTTCCTTAAGAAATCTTAACCCGTTTTGCATATATATATATATATATACCCTTTTTGACCCGTTACGAGTATTTTACATTTTTAGGCTTAAATCATGCTTCTATAGGTCTACATCCTATCACCATCTTTATACGTATTCAAAGACTAAATTTAACAAGACGCTTAATTCAAAACAACTCTTTAAAGGTTGTTTACTCTATTCACCCCTCAAGGATTTTTGTCAATTATTTAGCCATTCATTTATGCGACGAAGGACTTCCGCATTACTTAGGAATCGTTCTCGTTTTGTTTGACCCGTTATGACTTATACCAAATGGTGTCCTTTCAAATTCCTTTATATATTCGTTAGTCCATGTCCGGATTACTATTTAACCGTTTTTACCATAATTCATGGTTTCGTATTTTTTTTCTCACTTTTCCGACTCGTGCATAAGTCGTGCCGGAACATCATATTTCATTTACTCAACATAATTCAGATTCAATACTTGAAGTCAAGTAATTGGTAATAAAATAAAAGGCGTAAGATTCACTTACCTTGCATCCATGCCACGCTTTTCTTTCCATACTCGCTCCGTTTGACCCGCTTCATCCACAAGCTTCCACCTAGCTTGTTAAGCGCCAAACTATTATCCAATGTTCACAAGGTGGTTAGATTAACCATAATTTAATATGATCTTCCACCTTACACACTTCTATACATTCATCCGAACACTTAATATAATCACGTTTTACACAAAACCAAGTAGACCGCGATTTCATTTAGGCATTTCATATCACTGAAAATGGGCTGTTTTTGGTGACTTGTTTAACCTGTTTACAACTCTTCAAAAATTATGATTTTTTTATGTAGCGTACCTCTCGGGGGTTAGGCCTTGTGTTAAAATTTCATGATCTAACTCTTTACCGAAAACTCGTAAAAATTCATTTACTAAGCTGCAATCAGATTCGTCACTTCTGACTGCAGCTTATGGAAAAATTCATTAAAAATTCCTCGTTTATCCGATTGACGAAATTCCAATTGGAGATTCTTTTAATCGCTTAAAAATATCTACAGTAAAAATTTGAGATCATAACTAAATTCCTAAATTGAGTTATGACATTTGTAATAGGCTGCAAATTCTGCCAGAAAACGCAGCTTGAACCTTCGATACGGAAAAATTCATAAAACACTCAATTTTCGTCGAAAAAATGCGATTCCAGTAGGGTTTTAAAGATATTTCCTGGAATTACATTTTAGACTAAAGAAACACATGTTTTTGTCAGGTTTTATTCAGTTTACAGCCAATACAAGTCGGTTTTAAATTCTGATCAGGGACTGTTTGAATTCAGCTTTCAATTTAAGCATGTTCTTGGCATCATAACACTATTTTTAGCAATCAAATCCCTAAAAACATCTCATACATGAATTTAGCATCAACAAAAATCTGAATTTACTTGAGCTAAGCATGATTTCAACATATAATTGTCTAGGGTTTACTCCTAAACACTACAATGTTCCTATTTCATCTACATATCATTCATGCATCCACAGATTTTGAATTCCCTAAATTCATGAGAATTTCAAGTAGAGAGTTTTTATCAAATTTCACATATCTTATGATCTCCTTGACTTGGTGATCGTTTCTATGTATTCGTGCCTTTGATTCTAGCTTGATTTGGCCTTCAATTTTGATCACCTTGCTGAATTTAGGGTTTGAGGAGAAACCTGGTGTCGCCCCTATGTTTAATTCGAACCAGACACACACACTAGTGTGTGTTTGGTTATTAATTTTATTGTTTTAATTATATTAAGTTCCAAACTTGACAACTTTGGTCCCCCATCTATTATTTTGTTTATTTTTAACTAGATCCCCACCTAATTGTTCTTAACATTATCCCCACTAATTAACTAAGTTAAATATTCCTAGTTAATTTAGTGGGTTTGGGGAACTTATGACTAAGCTTATTTTAAGTCCCGTTAACTGGGGGCTCTTGTAAACTCAATTCCTTAAAACTTTGATTCGCTTGTATTTAATATTAGGATTTTTTATTTAAATCCAAATATTTACCGAGTTATTTTTACCACTAGCGGTACTTTACCCGTCTTTTAGTATTAACGGAGTTTGATTACCAAACCCGTTTTCGGGGTGTTACAAGTCTACCCCCCTTAAGGAGGTTTCGTCCTCGAAACCTTTTCTTACATAATTTATTGAGTTTAACTCCATGCATTTGATCTCGATAATCAATTGAGCATTGCTCATATTTTAACCAATTGTTTGTATTTCCAGAAAAGTATGATAATATCTTTTTGGTTACTAATCATCTACGTATCTCATACGACATAATGCAACTTGAAATAACGTAATCTCGTTATTTCCACTAGTTTAGTTAATCTTAGCAATATTCATCGCTCGGCTCTATTGTGATTATACTTCACATTACACTTCTTGACCGTGATCATGTCACGTCATGCCAAATTTTATATCAACTTTTTATTTTCAAAATATCACTTTTCGAATATATCGTCTTGCATCTATCAGTGTCAAGACTTATATCTTTCATGCTTAATATTTATATGTCTATCAGAATTCATATTTGTAAAACATTATTTCTTATCAAAACTGAAGTTTTAGTTTAGCATCTTCTATTTAACCTTTGTCAATTATCCATACCGGGATATTGACAGTCCAAAATTCATTCCTTTATAGTCTTTGTTCTATGCGAGGATTTTCAACAGATTCCCTCGCTTGGTCTAATTAACCTGTAGGTTGTATCACTTAGCCTTATGGGCTATTTTATTAGACTTTCACCTCTTAAGGCGAGGTCCTTATAATCTATTTCTTTCTAGTCATGACCCGTGGGTCGTTCTCGTCTCGTAGACCTTTTCATTGTTTATAACCCAAAGGTTATGTTGATCCCGTAGATCATTCTTTACTCATGTTGTTCTTAAAATATACGTTTGGTGTCAAGGCACCCTGTTATTGTTTGAAGAATCATTTGGTTTCAAGCTTAAGATCCGTTAACCTTGACTGTAGTTCGTGGCTATAATCATTTTATTTCGGATCATTCTCCCGACTCTATGACTTCTCACGTCATTTATACATCAGTTTCTCATATGCTCACTGTTATTTGGTTTGCATATATTCTTATTTGGTTATGTCCCATTACCGGGCTCATTATTCTTTTGCATTTTACGATACCTTTATCTGGCTAGCGCTTATTTGTGCCATCCGGCATTATAGTGTATCCATCCTGTTTGACTTGTTAGTGAGAAATCCATCACTTATAAACAATCAACTTTATTCTTTATTCAACCCGTTCGACCTCAAATGGTTGAACATATTTATTCGAAATTTCTATTTACGAAATTTTGTAGTCATAAGTCATAATCCAAGCCCTTTTGATTTTCAACCCGCGTTCACGTCTCTTGGTTTACACATGTGTTTAAATTCCTACCCTTTAACCGGGTGTTTTACCGAAGTCGTTATTATTGCAACCCTCCCGGTATGCATTAAGACCTCGCTTCACTTTTATATTCCGACTTTGTCCGCAAGTTTGACATTTTACAACAACGGGCCGTTAAGAGACATATTCGCATTTTCCGGGTTCGAGTGTAAGTACACCCCCTCCCAATGCATATCTTATTCATTTTACATGTTTGCATTCTTCGGGTTCAAGTGTAAGTACACCCCCTCCCAATACATGTCTAAGTCATTTTACATGTTTGCATTCTTCGGGTTCAAGTGTAAGTACACCCCCTCCCTATACATGTCTAAATTATTTTACATGTTTGCATTCTTCGGGTTCGAGTGTAAGTACACCCCCTCCCAATACATGTCTAAATTATTTTACATCCATCTTTGTCCCTTCACTCGGGCTCATTATCCTAATGTAATACGCTTCCGTCATCCGGCTGTGCATTTACATTATTATCAAATATTTTGCTCATTTGATTCTTTTGGGTCCTTTTAATTTTGTCCCACTCACCCCCGTCCTTACTACATCGGATGTAAGCATGTCCATCATAAAAAGTTCATGGTACCACGTGCTCACCACTTACTTGGCCAGAGTAAGCGATCAGTACCTGGTATACATGACCTTTTTATAATTTTCACATACACCCCATGTAAGTAATGCCTCTATTTGTTTCTCTTGGAAACAATATCTTGCTGAATTTAGGGTTTGAGGAGAAACCTTGTGTCGCCCCTGTGTTTAATTCGAACCAGACACACACACTAGTATGTGTTTCGTTTTTAATTTTATTGTTTTAATTATATTAAGTTCCAAACTTGACAACTTTGGTCCCCCATCTATTATTTTGTTTGTTTTTACTAGATCCCCACCTAATTGTTCTTAACATTATCCCCACTAATTAACTAAGTTAAATATTCCCAGTTAATTTAGTGGGTTCGGGGAACTTATGACTAAGCTTATTTTAAGTCCCGTTAACTAGGGGCTCTTATAAACTCAATTCCTTAAAACTTTGATTCGCTTGTATTTAATATTAGGATTTTTTATTTAAATCCAAATATTTACCGGGTTATTTTTACCACTAGCGGTACTTTACCCGTCTTTTAGTATTAACGTAGTTTGATTACCAAACTCGTTTTCGGGGTGTTACATTTACTAGTGTAAACTGACGTATTTTCAAAAAGGTCAAGTGCAGGTACTAAGCGTAATGGGCTGGAACTCCTGAGTGAATAAATAAAGAGTTTTGCAAGGTTTTATCATTTTAAGTCTGTTGAATAATACTTCTTTTGTTTTGGTCCGCCTGTGGATCCATCTTACAAATCCGTTGTGTAATATTTTATGTTACTTTAAACTCGGTTTTTATAAATTACTTTTAGTCTTCCGCTGTGCACTTAAACTGTGATTATTGACTATGATGATATCAACTACGTCACGATACTCCCCACCGGTAATACGTGGAAATATCGGGGTGTGACACACTCGAAGAAACTCGCAAAGATAAAGTTGAAGCTCATCTATGGGGAAGTATTTAAGTAACAGTCACTCCAACAAAAATCAGAGATTGTTTGGAACTTCCAATCAAAGCCAGTTACTTGGAAGCACCAAAGAAGGATGAGCTGATGAAGGAGTTCATAGAACCTGGCTACAAAGAGCAAGTCACCAGGATAGGAGAATTCAAGAGAAACAAATTAGCTGCCTTCTGGCTAGTTATGATTGAGACCTTGAACAAGTGTTTAACCTCAAAGATTGAGGAGCTGATTAGATAAATCAATCCATTCTCACAATCATGTATGGACTTATTAGAGGGTTCAACATTGATTATGGAACATGAATTTTCAAGCTGATGAAAAGGCCAGTACTCACCAAATCTGGAAGAATCACATCCCACTTACCTCATATAAGATTCTGGTCAATCATAATTGCTAAAACCTTTGAAGAAAGGAATGTAGAGTTACCTGTATCAGAAAACATATGGAAGTCACCAATCATGAAGCCCTGGTGTGCAACTCAAGGTTGGACATCTAACAAAGATGTGCCTATTTTATCAAAAAGCATGCTATGTCTGATAGCAGAAGATTCACCATAACGAAAATTACATGAAGACATTCTGAACAAAGAAGAAGATCAAGTAGAAGTGTTTGACAGCAGCTCTTAACTAGAAGACAATGATCAGATGTCTATCACACCAGAAGCAGGTGAAACAGAGGAAGAACAGCAACTTAATACCAGAATTTCACCAGATCTGATGGAAATAGATGAAAAAGTGGAGCAGAATCCAGAAACAGAAGTGCAACATGAAGTTGAATCAGGTGCTCAATTTAATCCCTCTCTAAGTATTGCGAGAAATTCAACAGATTCTGATTCTGAAGAATCTGTTCAAGTTAGTTACAAAATAGTCCCTAGACAATCTGATGCAATAAATGAGGAGATTATCAGTCTCATACATCTTGACTCCAAATCAATTAGTGAGGAGGAGTTTGAGACAGCAACAGGTGGAGATCAGTCTACTGATCAAGGAAACCTAGAAGAGGAAACTAGGCTTTTCTCAACAACTCATGGAGGGTCATTTTCAAGAATGATTCAAGAAAATGAGGAAATTACAGATGTTAATGTGTTTCACAAATCTGGTGAAGGTGTTACTGATTGGTTTCATGATTAATCTAACCCTTTAAGAACAACAGCAAGTGTGTCCTCTACTAGTTTGGTAGCTGGAACATCTGTTGTTCCTCCTTTCCCATTGAAACACCACTCATCTCAAGAGAATAACTTGACGATGTGCTGAATAATGTCATGCAAGTTGTAGCAGAAACATCAACCAAGGAACCAAAAAAAAACAATGGAAGCTAAGCTAGACATGCTACTAGAAGAACTGAGAAGCCAAAAATCTGATATGAAAGCTTTATCAGAATCAGTAGAAGCAATTAAAAGTCAAACAGAAAAGAATACTGAAACTCTAAAAAATATGCAGCAGCCACCAGAAAGTTCATCAAAACATAGCAGATTCACAGCAACATTCAAGAAAGTTTTTGAGAAAAAGGAAAGCATCAAGACACAGATGAAGGAAGCTGTTGAAACAAGAGGAACTTCAAGTTATGGTAAGATTCAATTAGCAGCTTAAGAGCAAGCACCAACAGTTTATCAGATGCTCTTGAGAAGTTGGTAAAAGAATGGGCAGCACAGAAAGAACAAGTCAAAACTGAATTTGAGAAGGTGCATGAAGAAGAAAAGAAAAATGCTCAACTCATGAGTGACGTGTATTCACTGATGAAGAGAATGCATTACAATGTTGCCAGATGGTAAATATAGACATTCACGAGTTGAGAATCCCCATTCCAAAAGAAGCTTCACATTTGGAAGTCCCAAGAATCATTCGCACAACTCAGCCAAAACCAATCACTCCATTCATTCAATCCGTGCCTACACCAATGGGTCCCCCACCACCAGTATCAAGGTCAGAAATTCTCAAAAAAGATTTGAAATTTCTTCTCTAATCATATCTGATGCAAGAAGTGGTCCTTCAAAAGACAAAGAAAAGTAACAAGCACCACCAAAAAGGATCTCATCAGGTGAAACCGCTTTTAGTGAGTCCTTGAACCTAGCAGAGAAAAGAAAATGGGAAGAATCTGCTACATCTTCAAAAAGACTAAAGATAGTGTAAACAAGGGTTTCAGAAGGAAATGTCACTTATATACAAGAAATTGAGAGAGAAGACATGATGTTTCCTGAAAGCAAACTCAAATGATTCTACTGGTCTAAACAGGACAAAGAATAAAGACCATTGAGTCCTATGAGCAGGGACTTATGACTAGAAAGACTTGAAAGAGAAGAATGCAGCATACACAGAGTTTAAACCAATCCTGTAGTGAGAGTCAGAAAAGTGGACTACCTTGTTACACCAGATGCAATTTTGGGAATCCATGAGCAAAACAAATATACCTTGATCAAAAGGAATGGTGAAGAAGAGGTAATCACTGATGGTGATTTGCCAGATAGGTTCCATCCAACAGACCTAATCATGCTGAAAAAGACCTATGATGAAGAAAAAGGAAACACAAGGGTCATAAGGAGAGCTCTGGATAGCCTCTCAAAAGCTAGAAGGAAGTTATTTATTTGAATAGCTATAACTGATTTTTATCCTTGCCTTAATTACGACTATGTAATTAACAAAAAGTTGCTCATACCCCCTCCTGCCACAACAATCCCAACAAAACTACAAGAAGAAGCTAGGACAGGAGTCATCTTTGAAAATCCAGAACATTATGTTGTTTTCAGGGATCATGAGGAAAAGAAGGCTCTTTTTAGAGTATATGAAATATGCAAGTACTCAAACCAGACTCTCAAATACATAAAAGAATGCATGAACAAGAAGCAGGAGCAACTTAAAGCAAAGGGTCGGGACAAAGAGGAGCTGAGGAAAAAGATTGAGAAGATCATCAATGAAAGAACTAAAGCAAGAACCTGGTACAAGGCAATGTTCAATGAATGCAATAAACAAATTGACTACAAGAAAAGATTAAAGGATGGTGATCTTTACAGAACCAATCTTGACAGTGCTTGATAAACAATTTATTTATGTTATTTCTTTTGTTAACAATGGTTTGTGTTACAATTTGAATTTCTGGGGTGTAAATTTCTTTCATGTTCTTTATTATGAGTAGTTATTTTTCTTACAATACTTAGGGAAAATTGTTAGGAAACTTTTTGTTAGTATTGAAGAAAAATATGATCAATCTGATCATGTTATGAAGATAAAGTCAAAAGGATCAAACACAAGAAGGTACAAGATAACACATGACAAAAGCAGAAAGGTAGATACATCTTCAACAAAAATCAAAATTAGATCACAACTGAAGAATGACTTTTAGAGAAGATCAATCTGATAAGTCTAATGATAAATCTGATGTTTATCATCAGAATCTGATAACTTCTAATCATCAGAAATCTGATGATCAACTCAACAGATTTTTGATAAGTTAGTCATCAGAAATTCTAATGGACCAACTTCTCAAAGAGATAAGGTTCTGCCACCAAAGAAAAGTAGCAAGTTGACCTTGGATGGATTCAATGAATATGCCAAAAAGCTACTTTATGCAGAAAAGTGCATGAATAAACAAATGTTTATTCATGTCAAAGTCTTTCTATAAATAGAGAAGTCACCACCGAAGGAAAATGAGTTAAGCCAAGCATTCATTACATACAACCAAAACTCCATTGCCCTTTATTAAGGAATTCTTAACGCATTCGTTTTTACTAGCAATAACATCAAAATCACCTTGTAAACCTTGTTTCAAAGTGATATAAACTTCAAAATTTTGTAGTTGTGTTTCTTGAAAGTTTCATTTCTATTTCCGCATATTATTTTCATAGTGGTTGAAATCACTTGCCAAATTCAGTTAAAAGAGCATTGTTATCTGGGATCAACAATTGGTATCAGAGCAGATTGAATAAATTATTTTCAAATGATCAATTGCTCATTTTTTACTTTCTTTTAGAAACCTATGTCATGATGATCGACGTAACAAAACTGAACAAAACTTACAATAGACATCCACTTAATATTCATCGTCCTCCTATCTGATATGACATTTAATTATCATTGTAATCGAAATCGTTAGCTAACCCTATAATTATGGGGAGTCTCAATCGCTTGAACCTTGAAAACTTAACGAGTGAAATTTTTGATCAAAATTGCGAAGGGTCTGGGGTTTTATTAGCATGTGAAGGGCTGTTATGTTAGTACTTAATAGTCGTTAGGCTTAATACATGAACATGAGACAAAACCTAAACTATGAAACCTAAACATGTTAAAAAAGATAGTACCCAAAGGCGAAACTAGATATAAACCACAGAGTCCATCTGTGTCATTAACTCTATCTCTCTCTATATATATATATATATATATATATATATATATGGTGGGGTTCTAGAGTGAACACTAGTGTATTTGTGAGCTTAGTGAACAAATCTTTGCCATTGATTTACATTTGTGTATTGAAAATCAAGGGCTAGGATTAGTTCACTAGTGTTCACAATCAAAGGTGTGTGTGTGTGTATATATATATATATATGCATATATATTGGAAAATAAATTAACGACAGGGTAATTTGTGATTATAGTATTTAAATCATGGAAATTAAATAACAAATAATTAGGGACTTAGTTGTAGCTTATTTATAATAAACCTAAATTAGTAAATGTATTAATATAATCTTTCTATTTCATTAATCCTGAAACGTGATTTTAAACTATTAGTATCTTAGATTGTTATTTAGATTGTTATTTCATTAACCCTGAAACGTGATAATAATAAAGAGTTAACTTTTGATTTTTTAACAAAGTAAGATATTGACGTTAATAGGCTGTTAATTAATAACGCTGACACCCTCACGTGCCATAAATGTGAGGGTATAATTGTCATTCACTCAACTTAAATGCTTATAATTAAACCATGTTTTAACCATCAGACTCTACAACTTCAAACCCCAACTCTGTAAACCCAAAGTTTCAAGAATCAAGATAATGAGTACAGCAGGTGAAGGTGTAAGGAATATAGTGGAAGGTATCCCTTCACAGCCACTCAATGGCAAGAACTTGAACATCAAGCACTTGTTACAAATACATGATCTCTTGTATGCCTATACCCCTTATCTGTTTTTCACCATCAAAACAAGTCTAGATTCTTCTACAAAGCTCATCCTTCACCACCAGCCACCCCATCCCTCAAGTAATTCATTCTCTTACCTTCCTTTATTCTTTCACCAAAAGATCAAAACCTTTTCAACATGTAATGCTTCTACCATTTGTTAATTGAGTGTTTCTTGATGTCAAGAATCAAACTTTTTCCATTTTTACAACCAGGGCACATCAACAATTGCATACAGATAAATTTTTTTTTTCAAAATATATGCATGCTATGTTACTATTCTTCAGTAATCAGTGTTTTTTTGATGATAATATCAAGAATTCTCAAAGATGCATGTTAATTAAGAATCTTGATGTCAAAGATCAAGATTTTTCTCAAGTTTGAGAACCAGGGTATATGAATTAATGCATAAAGATGAAAACTTTTTGAATTCTTGATAAAAATTGCAGTTGGATGGAACTGCTTCCAGATGGGATTTGGGAGAAAAATAGATCCAGAACCAGGAAGATGCAGAAGAACATATGGTAAAAAATGGAGGTGTTTAAAAGAAGCCTATCCTGATTCAAAATATTGTGAAATGCACATGCACAGAGGCAGAAATCGTTCAAGAAAGCCTGTGGAAGTCAACATGTCAACAACACCAACACCTAAAACACCACCAACAGCCATTCCAATGATCCCATCTTCCATCTGTTAAAAATCCATAAATTACCCTTCTCCCAATTCACATCCACTCTCTTCTTCTGACTTTTACAATAATAATAACACCACCCACCTTCCATCTTATTCTAGACCTTCTTCTAATGTTTTGTCACAAGACCACTTCTTGTTGGATTCTAGCCCATACAGGTTTATATGTATTTTGATTATTTCTTGTACTTTGTTGGATCAACTGGCTTTGAAAATTGATAGAAATGATGAACATCAGAAAGTAATGCACCATTTCTTTGATGAATGGCCACCAAATGATGATAATAACAAAGATTCTTCCACTACTCAGCTCTCAATATCCATTCGCAGTTCTGTTTAGGGTTTTTGGAGGTCTTCAATGTCTTCATCAATGCTGCTCTACCACACTTGCACATAACCATCCTGATGTCTTCGATTTTTTAAGGCGTTACGGCTGGAATTAGGGTTTCAGTAGGGGAAGGGGGAACAGGTTGTAAATTGGGAGGTAAAGCCATAGAACTTGTTATGACAATTATACCCTCACGTTTATGGTACGTGAGGGTGTAAGGGTTATAAATTAACAACCAATTAACGTTAATAACTTACTTTGTTAAAAAATCAAAAGTTAGTACCCTGAAACGTGATTTTAAACTATTAGTACATTAGATTGTTAATTAGTACCCTGAAACGTGATTTTAAACCACAAGGACTAACTATGTAATTAAGTCTAATAATAAAATATAAAAATTGTAAGTATATAAGAAGATTATTATTAATTGAAAGATATCTAATGTTAATATCAATGTAACAGTATAAAAGCACGGTTTTTGGTTAAATAGAAACAAGTTTAGAAAAATAGAATTAAGATATTATTAAGGGTTATTGGATTTTAATAATCCTAAGCTTCACCTGTTGGCCGATAATAATCCCAACTTTAAAAATTGCCTCCAATAATCCTAACTTGTAAAAGTTTGGCCGCCATTGATCCTTTTCTAACATAGGCGCACTTAAATCAATTAAGGAGTCTCTAGATGTAATTGAATCTATTGAGGAGACCAAATTCTTATATTTTTGAAAAGGATTAATGGCGGCCAAACTTTTACAAGTTGGGATTATTGGAGGAAATTTTTAAAGTTGGGATTATTATCAACCAACTGGTGAAACTTAGGATTATTAAAATCCAATAACCCATTTATTAAAACAAGAGAAAAATGCTCGGATAGTCCCTGTGGTTTGCCTATTTTTCACGTTTAGTCCCTAACTTTCTAAAATTACAGCTATAGTCCCAAACTTTTGCAATTTCATTCCCGGATAGTCCCTGTTGCGGATGAGGGTTAGTTTTTGGTGTTAGTTGGGTGCGAAATGACTAAAATACCCTTACTAGAAAATAAAATAATAAAAACAATAAAACATTTAAAAATTCAGTAGGCCCCACCCAACCCCTCACCCAACCAACCCCTTCCAATCATTCTTTGTGGGACCCACCACCACCATCTTCAACCTACCCAACCCCTCACCCAATCTTCTCCACCTTTCATTTAAGAGAATTATCTGCATGTTTAAAGAAACCAATTCCTGCGGTATTATGTTTATAATATACAAAAAGAAACCGATGAATAGAACCAAAAGAGAAGAACAATTCCTTGATGGATGAAAACTAATAATCTAATGTTATTAGACCACTGCAAACAAAAAAATTAAAAGGTTCAATGGGTTATAAAGTAACATAAATCAAGACTAATACTGTTTATACATCCAATCTTAACTGTTAACAACACTTTTTGTTAATCAAAAGATAAAAAAAAAGAGACAATGCTCGGATAGTCCCTCTGGTTTGCCCATTTTTTTAACTTTAGTCCCTAACTTTCTAAAATTACACCTATAGTCCACAAGGTTTTGAATTTTGTTCCCGGATAGTCCCTGACGTGGATGGGGGTTAGTTTTTGGTGTTAGGTTTGTGTGAAATGACAAAAATACCCTTATTGTCAAATTAATAACTAAAAATTTAAATGAAATATAATTAATATTTTATAATTTATGTAGGACCCACCACCCACCCTACCCACTTCATCTTCCCCACTCCACACCACCACCACCATCTCCACCTTCAACCATCACCACCACCACCACCACCACCCACTACCTCCACAGATGATTGTTGCTGCTCCGTTTTTTTTCTGATCGTAAATAATGCATCTTCACAATCTGTTTCATATGTAACTATGATTGATATCTCCCTAACTCAACTTTCATTTGCTCACAATTTCATCAAACACCCAAACATGATCTCATCCAACTTCAAACATAAAACATATAAAGCCTCCCAACCTCCCTCTTATATCGAGATCCCTAACCAAAACATCCCAAATCAAACCTAATTTCTTCCAATAACACATCTCTCTCGTATAAATTTGGACCTAAACCTAACAAGAAATCAAGAATTTTGATTTTTAATTTTCAAGGGTTTAAGCCACTGAGAGACATTAAAAATTTAACCATATTTGCTCTTGCTTCTATCCCAGGTATGACTTTTCATTGCTAATTTTATCTTCACATAAATCTGGAACAGAAGAATTAATTATGTTGGAACAGAAACAGGTGGAGGGTGAAGAAAGATGAAAGTGGCATGGAAGAAGAAGAAGAATAATAAGCAACCAATCGAACCTGCAACTTTGATTTGGAGCGGAATGTTGTCGGAATTCACTTCCATCGAACCTGCAACTTTGATTCCAAACACGGTTTGTTTTTCCGGCGATGGGGGCGGAGGTATTATGGTGGTGATGTGGAGGTGTTATGGTGGTGGAATGATGATTTTATGGTGGTGTGGATGTGCTTATGGTGGTGGTGGTGGAATTGTGTGAGGTTCTGTGGATGCAGACAAGGGAAAATGAAGAAAAGGGGGTGGGGGTGGGGGTGGGGTGGGGTAGATATTAAAAGTTGGGCCCACTTTATTTTATAGTATATTTGATTTATTATTTTTTTATTTTTAATGGTAAGGGTGGTTTTGTAATTTCACAGCAACTTAACACCAAAAACTAACTGATGTTAGCCTTAGGGACTATCCGGGAATGAAAATTGAAAAGTTGAGGACTATAGCCGTAATTTCAAAAAGTTAGGGACTAAAGGTGAAAAAGGGCAAACCACAGGGACTATCCAGGCATTTAACTCTAAAAAAACACAAAACTTTTCGGTTTTGGTAAAACTAGCAAACTAAGTAAGCAAGAACATGATTTTTGAAGTTTTAACACTAAATTCAGAAATCAAGAAACAACCAAATATCAACGAAGTGGAAACTTGTACCTACATGAATCCTAAATTCACATTGAATAGTTTTTTACCCTCAACAATCAAGCAATGATTGAGGCACTCAATGACCATATAATTATATAAAACAAAGCTGATTACCCAGAAACCATAAGTCATTTCTACCATGAAAACCGCCGCCACAAGCTACAGCAATAACCTGCAACCCCCAACCACAATCGATAAACACATATCTAACCCACCAATTGAGAAACCCCCCCAACCACAATCCTCCGCCAAAACTCTAACCTTTCTGACTCCAGTGCAACAGCCAACATCCCATGCCACCCCAACTCCCCACCGGAGATCTAACAACCTAACACACACCATCCACCTCTGATTAAACCTTCCCCCACTGAACCATTTAATTCCAGATAAACCCAACCTCCACCACTGCAACATTTGTCGCGCCATCCACCAGCACCATACATGCCTTCAACAACCACCTGCACTAAAACGAAACCCTAACTTCGATGGATCAGAACTCAGCAAAATAAATGGAGTGTTTAAAATCTAAAAACCCTAGTTTAGTGTTTAGTAGAGGATTGCAGATCTAAAAACGTAGTTCAGTGGAGGATTGCAGATAACATTTTTTAATTAGTAAGGGTATTTTAGTCATTTCGTACCCAGCTAACACAAAAAACTAACCCCCATCCACGCCAGGGACTATCCGGGAACGAAATTGCAAAAGTTGTGGACTATAGTTGTAATTTTAGAAAGTTAGGGACTAAAGGTGAAAAATAGGCGAACCAAAGGGACTATCCGAGCATTTTTCTCTTAAAACCAAAAACAACTAAATTGGATAAATAGTAATTAACTAAACTTATCGACATATGGTAAATTAAGAGACAATTTAAAATATGACTTTCGTAATAAAAACTTAAATGTAAGGAAATTAATTATAAAAATATTAAATCGAAAATTGCATGAGGTAACTATGGTGGTGACATGTGTTCAAATTTGTAATTATTTATTACGTAGAAAATACAATTGAAAAACTTAAAAAACTTAAGTGATGTTATTTAAGAGTGTGTATATCAATATGGGGCTAACCCACTTTTAGAGGCATATATCAGGTGAGGTCTCAAGTTTAAATATAAGAAAAAAAATTAATTTAGAATTATTGAAATAGTAGAGGAGAAGCAAATGTTGTCGTTAAAAAAAGCAAATGTTGTCGTTAAAAAAAGTTTAAAGAGTGTGAATAAAATATTATAATTCAAAATTACGTTTGAACATAATAATATTACTGTTATTAGATATGATATTTAATGAAGAGTGAGAAAACCCAAGTGATCTATGAGGTTAAGTCAAACTCTTGTCTCCCCATCCCTCGCTATAAAAGCATAAGGAACTCATGCATTTAACACATTTCTCCTCCTCCTTCTAATCCTCACCACAATTCAGATCGGACCACCGGTAGAGCTCCTGTCAATCACTGTTTCAGATTAATGGCTAGTTCTACAAATGATGAAATCGAAGCCAGTCCCATGCAGAAAAAGGACTGCTTCTTTTTTGTTGAATATGGATCATGTAGTTTTGGCAAGAATTGCAACTACAATCACCCCTCTCGGGAAGATTCTCAGGTATACCTCTTATCTCTCCATCACGCCTTCATTTCTTGATAGATTTCTCAAAAAAAAAAAAAAGCGATTTATAGATTTCAACCCTAACAAACACTATAAATTGTATGTTTAAATAGCCTAAATTTACTTGTTATGACAAATACTAAAAAAAAATTTACCTTTCATGTAAAGGGATATGACATATACTAAAAAAATATTTTCTGTTTTTCTCCTGAAAGTCCCTTTAACATTTTTCTGCACATAAAAGTCAGCATACTTACTTTTTTTCTAATAAAAGTCTTTTTAACAATTTTGTACACATATAAAACCAACATGCTTTCAATTTTTTTTAATTATAAAAGTCCTTTAATATTTAAAATTTGAAAACAAAAATATCTCTTAAGTATGACCTGATGAATAATGAAAATATTATATGACAGATTACATTATAATGGTGATAAAATAACTGTGTGTAACTCTTTAATGATTTTCAAATTTACACACCATTTAGTATGTTTTTTATTTTTATTTTCTATTTTAAGTTGTTTTCATCCATGCTCGTGATGCATATGTATTTATTGTTTTTGAAAGATGATTTATTATTATAAACTAATTTTAGTCGTCTCTTCTTTTATTTTTACTTTGTGTACTGATGTATACCTTTGTTCTTTTTTTGTAGGTTCGTCAGGAACGAAGTGCTGAAATCGTGTATCCAAATTACACTCGTAGAATTCCATGCAAGGTATACCTGCTCAATTAGATATCTACTATATATTATATATTCGTGGGCAGGGGCGGACCTACCTTAAGGGAAGGGGTAGCCTCTGCTATCGCTTGTCGCTCCGGCGATAGTGTAAATTTTGCAAAAAATTGACGTTTTTTCGATTTCGTTACCGCTTTTTTATAAAACGTTACCGCTACGAAGATTTTCTAGATCCGCAACTGTTCGTGGTTATGTATTTGGTTTTTAGATTTTTTTTTATTTTAATGATTTGTGACTGTTTGAATCAATATCAAAGTTATTAATCTTCTTAGTATTTATTTATTTCTATTAATATCGAACTTTATACGTATAGTTGGTTGTTGTTTGAAACATTCAATTCAAATTGTTACGGATGATATCTTTCAATCTGATTACAGTAACATTTTCTAATTCTTTTGCTATAAAACAAAAATAAATGGTTATTTTTCTTAAGGTGTATTTGTGGATTTCCATGTAGATTTGCCTGGTAACTCCCAAACATAGTTTGTGTTTTGTATTATATGGGTTGGTTAAAGTTTATTTATAAACACTAAGATTATTAATTAATCATTCTATTTATGGTATGTACAAAGTGCAAACCTTAGAAGTTTTTTTCTTAAAATAGTGTTGGTGAGAAAGTATTTACCAATTTAGTGTTCTTTGAAAACTATTCATTAAAATAGTGTTTTCCTTATAATTTGTGTTTACTTATTATTTTGAGTAAACTGCCATTTTGGTCTCTGAGTTTTGGTCACTTGTGTCACTTTTGGCCAAAACTCAAAACTTTTGAATTTGCGTCCTTGTGGTTTCAGTTTTGTTACCATTTTGGTCCAAAAATAAAGTCAGCTCAGATTTCTCAAATTAAATCATGGTTTTTTGTCCCTTTCCTGAGATTAATGAAGGGAAACATGGTCATTATAAGTTTTATTATAACAAATTATTAATTAAAATAATAAATTAAATGACCTTATAAAAGCAGGCAAGTATCATCATCTTCCCTAAATGCAATCTGTAATATCCTAAGCCACTTTGCTGCCATCGCTAACACCCACCCCACTGACCACCATCTTCGTAACACAACCACCACCACATACTCCCATCACCACCACCCACATCTAGAGATGTACAAATCGGTTTTTTTGAGAAACCGGTTTCGGTTTTTAACCGAACCGGTTTTTTTGGCACAATCGAAAAACCGGTTATTGTAATAACCGGAACCGGTTTTAACCGGTTTCACAACCCCGAACATAACAACCGGTACTAACCGGTTTATAACCGGTTTATACGAAAACCGGTTTTGAAAACTGATTATAATAACTGGTTTGAAAAACTGATTTTCAGAAACCGGTTTTTAGAACTGATTAAATAACTGGTTAAAAAAACTGATTTTGCAGAAACCGGTTTTTAAAACTGATTAAAAAACCGGTAAAAAAACCGGTCTGCAGAAACTTTGACAGAATGCAGTATTTGTTGCTGTTTTTCTGTTTTGTGGGCTTTTTTTTAAAAAAAAACTGCAGTTTTTTTTTATAAAAACATAACAATGCAAGTGTAAAAAGTCAAAACGGCTATAATCTTTGATTTGATCATATGACCGTATGTGTTGCCATGTTTTTTTCACAATTATCATATGACCGTTTTCTGCAAACCTGCGCAATTAACCGGTTTAACCAGTTTAACCGGTTTTTATTAACCGGTTTTTATAGTTCCGTTATCGGTTAACCGGTTCTATAACCGGTTTTTATATAACCAGTTTTTTAAACCGGTTTTTCTATAACCAGTTTTTATAACCGGTTTTACGCATAACCAGTTTTTAAACCGGTTTTTTATATAACCGGTTTTATAACCGATATCGAACCCAAACCCAATAACCGATATATAACCGGTCAAACCGGTTAGTAACCGAACCGGTTACAAAAAAACCGGTTTTCACAATAACCGGTTTCGGTTAATTTTTCGGTTTCGGTTGCGTAATCAGTTTTTTTGTACATCTCTGCTCCCATCACCACCACCCACATCTAGAGATGTACAAATCGGTTTTTTTGAGAAACCGGTTTCGGTTTTTAACCGAACCGGTTTTTTTGGCACAATTGAAAAACCGGTTATTGTAATAACCGGAACCGGTTTTAACCGGTTTCACAACCCCGAACATAACAACCGGTACTAACCGGTTCTAACCGGTTTATAACCGGTTTATACGAAAACCGGTTTTGAAAACTGATTATAATAACTGGTTTGAAAAACTGATTTTCAGAAACCGGTTTTTAGAACTGATTAAATAACTGGTTAAAAAAACTGATTTTGCAGAAACCGGTTTTGAAAACTGATTAAAAAACCGGTAAAAAAACCGGTCTGCAGAAACTTTGACAGAATGCAGTATTTGTTGCTGTTTTTCTGTTTTGTGGGCTTTCTTTTTAAAAAAACTGCAGTTTTTTTTTATAAAAACATAACAATGCAAGTGTAAAAAGTCAAAACGGCTATAATCTTTGATTTGATCATATGACCGTATGTGTTGCCATGTTTTTTTCACAATTATCATATGACCGTTTTCTGCAAACCTGCGCAATTAACCGGTTTAACCAGTTTAACCGGTTTTTATTAACCGGTTTTTATAGTTCCGTTATCGGTTAACCGGTTCTATAACCGGTTTTTATATAACCAGTTTTTTAAACCGGTTTTTCTATAACCAGTTTTTATAACCGGTTTTACGCATAACCAGTTTTTAAACCGGTTTTTTATATAACCGGTTTTATAACCGATATCGAACCCAAACCCAATAACCGATATATAACCGGTCAAACCGGTTAGTAACCGAACCGGTTACAAAAAAACCGGTTTTCACAATAACCGGTTTCGGTTAATTTTTCGGTTTCGGTTGCGTAATCAGTTTTTTTGTACATCTCTGAGTTTTGAGTAAACTGCCATTTTGGTCTCTGAGTTTTGGTCACTTGTGTCACTTTTGGCCAAAACTCAAAACTTTTGAATTTGCGTCCTTGTGGTTTCAGTTTTGTTACCATTTTGGTCCAAAAATAAAGTCAGCTCAGATTTCTCAAATAAAATCATGGTTTTTTGTCCCTTTCCTGAGATTAATGAAGGGAAACATGGTCATTATAAGTTTTATTATAACAAATTATTAATTAAAATAATAAATTAAATGACCTTATAAAAGCAGGCAAGTATCATCATCTTCCCTAAATGCAATCTGTAATATCCTAAGCCAATTTACTGCCATCGCTAACACCCACCCCACTGACCACCATCTTCGTAACACAACCACCACCACATACTCCCATCACCACCACCCACATCTAGAGATGTACAAATCGGTTTTTTTGAGAAACCGGTTTCGGTTTTTAACCGAACCGGTTTTTTTGGCACAATTGAAAAACCGGTTATTGTAATAACCGGAACCGGTTTTAACCGGTTTCACAACCCCGAACATAACAACCGGTACTAACCGGTTCTAACCGGTTTATAACCGGTTTATACGAAAACCGGTTTTGAAAACTGATTATAATAACTGGTTTGAAAAACTGATTTTCAGAAACCGGTTTTTAGAACTGATTAAATAACTGGTTAAAAAAACTGATTTTGCAGAAACCGGTTTTTAAAACTGATTAAAAAACCGGTAAAAAAACCGGTCTGCAGAAACTTTGACAGAATGCAGTATTTGTTGCTGTTTTTCTGTTTTGTGGGCTTTTTTTTTTTAAAAACTGCAGTTTTTTTTTATAAAAACATAACAATGCAAGTGTAAAAAGTCAAAACGGCTATAATCTTTGATTTGATCATATGACCGTATGTGTTGCCATGTTTTTTTCACAATTATCATATGACCGTTTTCTGCAAACCTGCGCAATTAACCGGTTTAACCAGTTTAACCGGTTTTTATTAACCGGTTTTTATAGTTCCGTTATCGGTTAACCGGTTCTATAACCGGTTTTTATATAACCAGTTTTTTAAACCGGTTTTTCTATAACCAGTTTTTATAACCGGTTTTACGCATAACCAGTTTTTAAACCGGTTTTTTATATAACCGGTTTTATAACCGATATCGAACCCAAACCCAATAACCGATATATAACCGGTCAAACCGGTTAGTAACCGAACCGGTTACAAAAAAACCGGTTTTCACAATAACCGGTTTCGGTTAATTTTTCGGTTTCGGTTGCGTAATCAGTTTTTTTGTACATCTCTGCTCCCATCACCACCACCCACATCTAGAGATGTACAAATCGGTTTTTTTGAGAAACCGGTTTCGGTTTTTAACCGAACCGGTTTTTTTGGCACAATTGAAAAACCGGTTATTGTAATAACCGGAACCGGTTTTAACCGGTTTCACAACCCCGAACATAACAACCGGTACTAACCAGTTCTAACCGGTTTATAACCGGTTTATACGAAAACCGGTTTTGAAAACTGATTATAATAACTGGTTTGAAAAACTGATTTTCAGAAACCGGTTTTTAGAACTGATTAAATAACTGGTTAAAAAAAATCTGATTTTGCAGAAACCGGTTTTTAAAACTGATTAAAAAACCGGTAAAAAAACCGGTCTGCAGAAACTTTGACAGAATGCAGTATTTGTTGCTGTTTTTCTGTTTTGTGGGCTTTTTTTTTTAAAAAAACTGCAGTTTTTTTTTTATAAAAACATAACAATGCAAGTGTAAAAAGTCAAAACGGCTATAATCTTTGATTTGATCATATGACCGTATGTGTTGCCATGTTTTTTTCACAATTATCATATGACCGTTTTCTGCAAACCTGCGCAATTAACCGGTTTAACCAGTTTAACCGGTTTTTATTAACCGGTTTTTATAGTTCCGTTATCGGTTAACCGGTTCTATAACCGGTTTTTATATAACTAGTTTTTTAAACCGGTTTTTCTATAACCAGTTTTTATAACCGGTTTTACGCATAACCAGTTTTTAAACCGGTTTTTTATATAACCGGTTTTATAACCGATATCGAACCCAAACCCATTAACCGATATATAACCGGTCAAACCGGTTAGTAACCGAACCGGTTACAAAAAAACCGGTTTTCACAATAACCGGTTTCGGTTAATTTTTCGGTTTCGGTTGCGTAATCAGTTTTTTTGTACATCTCTGAGTTTTGAGTAAACTGCCATTTTGGTCTCTGAGTTTTGGTCACTTGTGTCACTTTTGGCCAAAACTCAAAACTTTTGAATTTGCGTCCTTGTGGTTTCAGTTTTGTTACCATTTTGGTCCAAAAATAAAGTCAGCTCAGATTTCTCAAATAAAATCTTGGTTTTTTGTTCCTTTCCTGAGATTAATGAAGGGAAACATGGTCATTATAAGTTTTATTATAACAAATTATTAATTAAAATAATAAATTAAATGACCTTATAAAAGCAGGCAAGTATCATCATCTTCCCTAAATGCAATCTGTAATATCCTAAGCCACTTTGCTGCCATCGCTAACACCCACCCCACTGACCACCATCTTCGTAACACAACCACCACCACATACTCCCATCACCACCACCCACATCTAGAGATGTACAAATCGGTTTTTTTGAGAAACCGGTTTCGGTTTTTAACCGAACCGGTTTTTTTGGCACAATTGAAAAACCGGTTATTGTAATAACCGGAACCGGTTTTAACCGGTTTCACAACCCCGAACATAACAACCGGTACTAACCGGTTCTAACCGGTTTATAACCGGTTTATACGAAAACCGGTTTTGAAAACTGATTATAATAACTGGTTTGAAAAACTGATTTTCAGAAACCGGTTTTTAGAACTGATTAAATAACTGGTTAAAAAAACTGATTTTGCAGAAACCGGTTTTTAAAACTGATTAAAAAACCGGTAAAAAAACCGGTCTGCAGAAACTTTGACAGAATGCAGTATTTGTTGCTGTTTTTCTGTTTTGTGGGCTTTTTTTTTAAAAAAACTGCAGTTTTTTTTTATAAAAACATAACAATGCAAGTGTAAAAAGTCAAAACGGCTATAATCTTTGATTTGATCATATGACCGTATGTGTTGCCATGTTTTTTTCACAATTATCATATGACCGTTTTCTGCAAACCTGCGCAATTAACCGGTTTAACCAGTTTAACCGGTTTTTATTAACCGGTTTTTATAGTTCCGTTATCGGTTAACCGGTTCTATAACCGGTTTTTATATAACCAGTTTTTTAAACCGGTTTTTCTATAACCAGTTTTTATAACCGGTTTTACGCATAACCAGTTTTTAAACCGGTTTTTTATATAACCGGTTTTATAACCGATATCGAACCCAAACCCAATAACCGATATATAACCGGTCAAACCGGTTAGTAACCGAACCGGTTACAAAAAAACCGGTTTTCACAATAACCGATTTCGGTTAATTTTTCGGTTTCGGTTGCGTAATCAGTTTTTTTGTACATCTCTGCTCCCATCACCACCACCCACATCTAGAGATGTACAAATCGGTTTTTTTGAGAAACCGGTTTCGGTTTTTAACCGAACCGGTTTTTTTGGCACAATTGAAAAACCGGTTATTGTAATAACCGGAACCGGTTTTAACCGGTTTCACAACCACGAACATAACAACCGGTACTAACCGGTTTATAACCGGTTTATACGAAAACCGGTTTTGAAAACTGATTATAATAACTGGTTTGAAAAACTGATTTTCAGAAACCGGTTTTTAGAACTGATTAAATAACTGGTTAAAAAAACTGATTTTGCAGAAACCGGTTTTTAAAACTGATTAAAAAACCGGTAAAAAAACCGGTCTGCAGAAACTTTGACAGAATGCAGTATTTGTTGCTGTTTTTCTGTTTTGTGGGCTTTTTTTTTAAAAAAACTGCAGTTTTTTTTTTATAAAAACATAACAATGCAAGTGTAAAAAGTCAAAACGGCTATAATCTTTGATTTGATCATATGACCGTATGTGTTGCCATGTTTTTTTCACAATTATCATATGACCGTTTTCTGCAAACCTGCGCAATTAACCGGTTTAACCAGTTTAACCGGTTTTTATTAACCGGTTTTTATAGTTCCGTTATCGGTTAACCGGTTCTATAACCGGTTTTTATATAACCAGTTTTTTAAACCGGTTTTTCTATAACCAGTTTTTATAACCGGTTTTACGCATAACCAGTTTTTAAACCGGTTTTTTATATAACCGGTTTTATAACCGATATCGAACCCAAACCCAATAACCGATATATAACCGGTCAAACCGGTTAGTAACCGAACCGGTTACAAAAAAACCGGTTTTCACAATAACCGGTTTCGGTTAATTTTTCGGTTTCGGTTGCGTAATCAGTTTTTTTGTACATCTCTGAGTTTTGAGTAAACTGCCATTTTGGTCTCTGAGTTTTGGTCACTTGTGTCACTTTTGGCCAAAACTCAAAACTTTTGAATTTGCGTCCTTGTGGTTTCAGTTTTGTTACCATTTTGGTCCAAAAATAAAGTCAGCTCAGATTTCTCAAATAAAATCATGGTTTTTTGTCCCTTTCCTGAGATTAATGAAGGGAAACATGGTGATTATAAGTTTTATTATAACAAATTATTAATTAAAATAATAAATTAAATGACCTTATAAAAGCAGGCAAGTATCATCATCTTCCCTAAATGCAATCTGTAATATCCTAAGCCACTTTGCTGCCATCGCTAACACCCACCCCACTGACCACCATCTTCGTAACACAACCACCACCACATACTCCCATCACCACCACCCACATCTAGAGATGTACAAATCGGTTTTTTTGAGAAACCGGTTTCGGTTTTTAACCGAACCGGTTTTTTTGAGAAACCGGTTTCGGTTTTTAACCGAACCGGTTTTTTTGGCACAATTGAAAAACCGGTTATTGTAATAACCGGAACCGGTTTTAACCGGTTTCACAACCCCGAACATAACAACCGGTACTAACCGGTTCTAACCGGTTTATAACCGGTTTATACGAAAACCGGTTTTGAAAACTGATTATAATAACTGGTTTGAAAAACTGATTTTCAGAAACCGGTTTTTAGAACTGATTAAATAACTGGTTAAAAAAACTGATTTTGCAGAAACCGGTTTTTAAAACTGATTAAAAAACCGGTAAAAAATCCGGTCTGCAGAAACTTTGACAGAATGCAGTATTTGTTGCTGTTTTTCTGTTTTGTGGGCTTTTTTTTTAAAAAAACTGCAGTTTTTTTTTATAAAAACATAACAATGCAAGTGTAAAAAGTCAAAACGGCTATAATCTTTGATTTGATCATATGACCGTATGTGTTGCCATGTTTTTTTCACAATTATCATATGACCGTTTTCTGCAAACCTGCGCAATTAACCGGTTTAACCAGTTTAACCGGTTTTTATAGTTCCGTTATCGGTTAACCGGTTCTATAACCGGTTTTTATATAACCAGTTTTTTAAACCGGTTTTTCTATAACCAGTTTTTATAACCGGTTTTACGCATAACCAGTTTTTAAACCGGTTTTTTATATAACCGGTTTTATAACCGATATCGAACCCAAACCCAATAACCGATATATAACCGGTCAAACCGGTTAGTAACCGAACCGGTTACAAAAAAACCGGTTTTCACAATAACCGGTTTCGGTTAATTTTTCGGTTTCGGTTGCGTAATCAGTTTTTTTGTACATCTCTACCGCCACATCAACACTGCCGCTAAAACTCATCAACACCCAAACCCCCTAATCTAAAACCCATAACGAGTTTGAACAAAACCAGCCACCGCCACCAACACCGCTAGAAATCAAATTATTAGGTTGTCGATATTTACCTCAGTAGTCGACAGTCTTCTATGGCATCAGATCTGTGGCGATGTCTTTGCTCCTCAACACCGTCAACGTTTATTTTGACCATTGGAATCGCCGTGGGTCTCATTTGATGTCGTCGTTACTGTTGCTTTCCGTCATATCCTAGCCACCACTGACACCCACTTCAAAACCCATTTGATTTATTAGGAAAAAGTTCATATTTTGATTTTAATTTTTGAAAAATCAATGATGGTTAGAAGTTTTCACTGTTCTTGATGGTTAAAATTTTGTTGCTAGGGGTAGTCCGTACACCTTCTGCTTTTTGAAAAATCGCAACAAAATTCCTCGTAATTGTCCATTGATCATTGGAGAAGAAGATGTTCGTAAGAGTGGATTAGGATATTAGGGATTGCATTTGGGGAAGATGATAATACTTGCCTGAGGTCATTTAGTTTAATTATTTTAATCAATAATTTATTATAATAAAACTTATAATGACCATTTTGCCCTTCATTAATCTGAGGAAAAGGACAAAAAACCAAGATTTTATTTGAGAAATCTGAGCTGACGTTATTTTTGGACCAAAATGGCAACAAAACTGAAACCACAGAACCCAGATTCAAAAGGTTTGAATTTTGAACTAAAGTGGGAAAAGTGACCAAACCTCCGGGACCAAAATGACAGTTTACTCTTTTATTTTCTAAACAAGATATTATATTTTTATTGTTTTTTTCTTTCAACGCTTCGTTATCCTTTTTAATTTTTTATAATACTCTTTTTTTATTTAACCAGTTTAATAATATTTAGCAATCAACTCCTTATACGTATAGGCTTTCTAATGGTTTTTTTTCAGATACAACTATAAGAATCATGTTATATAAATTTATACAATCAAATTAGAAGCATAATTTTTTTATTAAAATAGTGTTTCCTTATAATTTGTGTTTACTTTTTATTTTCTAACCTTTTTATTGTATTTTTCTTTCAACGCTTCGTTATCCTTTTTAATTTTTTATAATACTCTTTTTTATTTAACAAGTTTAATAATATTTAGCAATAAACTCTTTATACGTACAGGCTTTCAAATGGTTATTTTTTTCAAATACAACTATAAGAATCATGCTATATAAATTTGTACAATCAAGTTAGAAGCATAAATTTTTTAATCAAACATTAAAATTGACCAGCTAGTGGTCTTAATATCAAATACAAATGAAAATCATATTCATTCCATTTCGTAGTTTTATTGAGCAAGCACTATCATTTTTTTCTCGTTTTGAATTATATGTTATATCACGTTAACTTGTGTTCTTTCTGTTATGAAATATATGAAATCAAAATCCATATATAACTATAAAACTTTGATGTTCAAAATCTTTAACATACTTTATAAAAACAAATTTCAATTCCATATAAAACGTGAATCGATAATGACTCAAAGTTCTCATTTTAAAAATCGAGAAATCCTCAAAATTATTAATGAAAAAAAAAGGAAGGCAGGTTCTGAAACGGCAGGGGAGATGGTTTACCAAATCCTTTTAACTTTTTAAATTAAAAAAGACAAAATAAAAAATAAACTAACCTTATTTGAAAAAGAAAACCACTGAGAGCCTATAAAGAGTTGGATTGAAAAAAAGTATTTGGTTAAAAAAGAGTATTATAAAAAAAAAAAAAAAACGATAATGGATTGTTTGAACAAGAAAAAAACAATAAAAAAGTATAATATATTGGTTAGAAATTAAAAAAGTAAATACAAAATACAAGGAAAACACCATTTTAATAAATAGTTTTCTAAAAATACCAAAATGGTAAATACTTTTTCCATCAATACTAGTTTAGGAAAAAAACTCGCAAACCTTGATTTTCTTTAGATTAAGATATTAACAAACTATATTACTAATGAGATTCAAGCACTTGAATAGATTAGTTTAGATTAAGATATTAACAAACTATATTACTAATGAGATTCAAGCACTTGAATAGATTAGTTATGGTTGTCAGCTTGGCAAATGTTCTTATATTGAATAAATATGCGACCTTGTATTTTTTCCAGGATTCCATACATGATACATGAGTATATGTACAAGTTCGAATTTAGGTTCATGTCTGTAGAACATATATTCACTATCCATATGAAAACTAACGAAATTATTGAAATATTTATCCCTTGGTGTAATCTAATCTGGATAAGTCTGGTATCTGAATTCTTGCAATGTATAAGCTAGCTTGTTCAGTTTTTATACTCGTATGGATTTTTATTCTTACTGGATAAGCCTGGTATGTGAATTCTTGCAATGTATAAGCTAGCTTGTTCAGTTTTTATACTCGTATGGATTTTTGTTCTTATCGTGTAGTTGTGCGTCTTTGGAATGGAAGATGAACACATGTCATAAGCTTAAATGATATGATAATTATCAAGCATACTAAAACAAAGGAGTCTTAGGTTCAATAATCAATATCGTTGATGTTGATGCTGAGAAATCTCTATCACATTGTAATTGATAACTCACTCATAGAAATTATATTATAGACAATGATGTGAACATTATTTTAACAACCCATATATACATAATTTATTTTGATAGAATTTGTTTTAGAATAATATATATGTAAGATTTTGATAAAGGAGACATGGGAATGTTTCAAATGATTCTGGCTACAGTTTTTTCGTGCTGGATATTGCAAGTATGGGATCTATTGTGGATTTAATCACTCAATGCCTCCTCCCCCAATGCAGTACAACTCTGATGGACTTCCGATGCGATTGGTAATATATATTTCGTATTTTTTTCTCGATCTGTCTGTTGGGTTTAATCTTGACTAAGTTAACTATTTAGTATTTAGTTTATTGTGGTTTTTAGCTTGGTTTTAATAAAGTTAGAAAAGGTCAGTGTTTGACCGAATATAAGGGAGAGAGTGGGGAACTAGCTTCAATTTAGGAGAAAGTGGGGCTAGTATGAGAATTAGTCTTTTGTACGTTAAGAGTATGCAGTCATGTAAGGCTATATAAAGAGCCTAGTAGGTTGAATAAAATAAGCAAGCTTTTCCTTCTTTTTCTTTCTGCACGTATACATATAATTGTGTGTCTTGTGTGAGTGTTTAGTGAGGGACCTGAACCAACATTTGGTATCAGAGCGAGGTTGAGATACGAGGGCCGGTTTGAGAGTCGGTTTCGAGCAAGGGGGTGCAACCCACTAAACTGCGGGGTTGAGAAGAGAAAGAACTCGTTGAAGGGTGTTCAAGAGATCGCTGGTATTGGCGATTGAAGTAGAAGGAGGCGTTTCATGTGAATCGTGAGAAGAGGTATGAAGACCGGCTGCCAAAGCAGCAAAGACCGTTGTCGCCGGAGAAGAGGAACCGGTGATAAGAAGACCGCCATTGGAAAGCTTGTTCCGACGGGAGACATAGATGACCGTGACCGCTGCCGGAAAGAGATTTCCGGTGGGAAACAGAGAAGGTTGCTATTGACCGACAAGCCGCAAAAGACCGAACGGCGTGACCGAGACCGTGGGTGTGACAATGACCGGAGATTCGCACCAAGATAGACCGAAGAAAGCTTTTATTGAAAGAAAGCTTAGACCGAATGACCGAAAGAGAGACCGTGATTGTAAACAAAGACCGAGAGTTCACATTAGACCGAGTCGTGAGCCGAAGACCGAAATGGTTCACGTTAGAAAGTGGAAGACCGAACCTGCATGCTTCGTGTATCAAGACCGAGATAGTCAAGATTAAGGGGGTGATTGTTGGGTTTAATCTTGACTAAGTTAACTATTTAGTATTTAGTTTATTGTGGTTTTTAGCTTGGTTTTAATAAAGTTAGAAAAGGTCAGTGTTTGACCGAATATAAGGGAGAGAGTGGGGAACTAGCTTCAATTTAGGAGAAAGTGGGGCTAGTATGAGAATTAGTCTTTTGTACGTTAAGAGTATGCAGTCATGTAAGGCTATATAAAGAGCCTAGTAGGTTGAATAAAATAAGCAAGCTTTTCCTTCTTTTTCTTTCTGCACGTATACATATAATTGTGTGTCTTGTGTGAGTGTTTAGTGAGGGACCTGAACCAACACTGTCTCTAGGCATATAAATTATTTAAAGAAGCCATTGAGCACACCCTCTTAGTATTAGATCTTAAAAATTCACTATTAGATTCATCATCATCATCATCATCATACTCAGTAAATCCCACCAATAGCAAAGCAAAGGTAGGGTCTGAGGAGGGTAAGATGTAGACAGCCTTACCTCTACCCCGTAGGAATAGAGAGGCTGCTTCCAGTGAGACCCCCGGCTCGATAGTTTTGCATCAAGCTTTGGACATAGGGCACATAACACTCAGCAATCGGGACAAAGACCGATTAGTGCATGTACCCTTTTGTCTTTCAGCTATCAACGCCACCACATGATGCTTGATTAACCGTCCTCAGCTTTTAACGTTATTTTCACGAAATTAGTAAAATAACGTTAAAATTAGTGCACTTTCCCTTTTGCCCCCCGATGGGCCACACTCACTATTAGATTAATTAAGATAACATAGATACACCTGGTCCAAAGACCAAGGTTTTTTCGACATAAAGGGAATACGATTTCTTATTTGATCTTGTTAATTATGCAGGGTGAGCATGTATGTGCCCACTATGTGTCTTATCGTTCATGTGGTTATGGAGCAGGCTGCAAGTTCCACCACCCAGAGCTAAACTACTTCGTCCCTCAAGAGTATGATCCTCAAGCTTTTGGTCAAGTTCAGGCATATCATGACGGAACTTTTGAATCCAATGATATACTGTTAGGATCCACTGATGAAGAATTTCTACCAATTAACGAGTAATATATATGCTTGATATGAAAGCTTGTTGAGTTTTTGTTTGGAGTTTGGATATGTTGACGTTTAAATGACAAGATGTTTGTTTATGTAGATGTTTCTTTGTTTATATTATCCTTTTGTGCCGCAGTTTCAAATCTTATCTTAGCGATGTGGGTTTTTTTTGTACAAAAGCAAAACGCTTGTAAAATACATTAGCGAACCAGCTTTATGTCTTAACCAAAACGACATAAGCTATGCTTTTACAACAATCTTTTTGATAACTTTCGACGTCTCTTTTTCCTATTTAGTATTGCTTGGGATCCTTACAAAAATCTATACAAGATTCTTGCACATAAGCTATGGCGTAATGTGACATTCATATTAAGGAAAATAATATTTGATTCTCATAATTGTAGTTTCTGTTTATATGCTAGAGTTATTTTTAGATAGCATTTTATTATTATTCTTCTCCACATATTTAGCCTTCACCATAGCCTTAGTATTTTCCTTTCCATTCATGTATTGTATCAAGATCTGTACTGGCTATTTAAAGCCATTGTATTCGATGTATTCTATATGCCTTTTGATAATACAATCAAGCATTTATATGGTATCAAGAGCATTGCACTCTAACGAGTTTTGATCCTGTCCGTTTTTTTTCCGGTCACCACCAATTCTGATCATCACCATGGCCCCACAAACTGTTGTTCAACTCAATGCCTCTACCAATTTCAACATCACCCTCACTACCGAAAACTTCTCAATCTGGCGCAAACACGTTCAATCAACACTCATCGGTATGGACCTGGTCCACTTCATTACCGGAACCAAAACGGCACCCGCTGAATTCCTTGATGCGGAACGAACTAAACCTAATCCCGATTACTATCTCTGGTATCGGCAAGACCAGGTGATTTTAGCAGCTCTTCTTGGCAGCTGCTCACCCGCAATTCAACCGTTAATCGCATCGGCTGAGACGTCCCGACAGGCTTGGGATCGGCTCGTAACGAGCTACGCAAACTCATCCCGTTCTAGAATTATATCGTTGAAATCGAAACTGGCTTCAAATCCAAGAGAAAACCGTCCCGTTGCTGAGTATCTCCGTGAGATGAAATCGATTGCCGATGACCTCGCTCTAGTTCAAAGTCCAGTGAAAGATGAAGATCTCATGGTACATATACTTTGTCAGTTGGGTGAGGATTTCAAACCCATTGCTACTTCTTTACGCCTACTGGGATCCCAAATTACTTTTCCTGAATTGTTTGAAAAGCTTGTGGATTATGAAAGAGAACTCACTGTTACAGCCATCTCACCATCACCAATTATGGCCACAGCCAACTATACTCAAAGACAAACTAGAACCGGACGTCGTGGAAACTATGGCAATGTCAACACCAAATCTCGCAATCAGTGGTCCAATGGTTCAAATAATGGTAATCGTGAAAACCGTAACAATATTTATTGTCAATATTGCAACTTTGCAGGACATGAAGCCAAAGAATGTCGGAAACTTGCCCGATTCCTTAGAGAAAATCAAGTAACCACCGGAGGTTCAATAACCCATAACAAAAATACACCAACTGCTAATGTCACCACTTCGCCTCTCATGTTTGATACTGGAGCATCCCATCATGTTGATCCCGATCATTCGTCTTTCCACTCCGTATCCGAATATGGTGGCCCGGATGAAATCATCCTTGGCAATGGTAACACTCTCTCTATTACTCACATTGGTCAACAATATATTAAAACGTCCAATGGTTCCCTTTCCTTAAAGGACGTTTTATGTGTTCCACATTTAAAAAAAAATTAATTTCCGTTGCAAAATTATGTAAAACTAATCAAGTTTCTGTGGAATTCTTTCCCACACATTTCTTTGTCAAGGATCTTCGCACGGGGGCACGTCTAATGCGGGGAGAGAATTACCTTGATGTCTACTATGCAAATCCTCCATCGTCACCGCAAATAAATGCGGTTTCAACCACATCGCCTCTCGATTGGCATCACAAACTTGGGCACCCTTCCAATCGGATTCTCAAGAAAATAACCAAGTGTTTAGGTTTACAACTTCATTTTCCGAATTTTCATTGTCATTCATGTTCAATCAATAAAAGTCACAAAGATTCATTTGGCACAAACTCATTTACTACTACAAAACCCTTACAATTGATTTATTCGGATGTTTGGGGACCAGTTGAACAGTCTATTGACGGCTTCAGTTATTATGTGATTTTTGTTGACTTTCATACCAAATACATTTGGCTATATCCCATAAAACGCAAATCCGACGTGTCCATCCTGTTTCCTCAATTTAAATTGCTTGTAGAAAAGTTTTTCCAAACACCAATAATTTCTCTTTTTAGTGACAACGGTGGAGAATATATTGGTTTAATTCCTTATCTACAAGCTCAAGGTATTTCTCACTTCACTACACCTCCGCATACTCCCGAACAAAATGGTGTGGCCGAACGCCGTCATCGTCACATTGTGGAAACCGGCTTAGCTCTTCTCCACTTTGCTAAATTACCTCTCTCATTTTGGACACATGCTTTTCAAACCGCGGTGTATCTCATTAATCGTCTCCCTACACCAATCTTAAATTTTCGAAGTCCATATTCCATCCTCTACAAGAAAGTTCCATCCTACACCAAACTAAAACCGTTTGGATGCCTTTGCTACCCATGGCTTCGCCCGTATGCAAAATCCAAACTTCATCCACGTTCAGAAAGATGTGTATTTTTAGGCTACTCGCCATCAAAATCGGCTTACAAATGCTATGATTATACTAACCGACGATTATATCGCTCTCGTCATGTGGAATTCATAGAATCTGAATTTCCAACAAAATCTCTCACCACCTCCTTAGCAAATCCCACCGTTGATGAATTTCTAAGTCCTTCACAAACCCAATCTCGTCCCTTTCCCCATAAACCTACTACTCTTCCATCACTCCATTCCACACCATCATCCAACCCGTCTACAACCCCACCACACACCACTTCTACATGCCTTCAACCCAACCAGTCTTCCACCGACCCCACAGGCCCAACTGTGGCAACCCAATCGCCTGCATTCCCATCTCAGCCCAACCAGCCTATTCCTCCATCTCAACAGGTCCCATCCTCCAACCACCAGGACCAATCGTTTATCTCTACACAACCCAACACACCTACTTCTACCGAGCCCACTTCCTCCTCAACATCCTCTGACCCTTCCACCGAATCAACCACCACCTCATCGATTCCTACACCTCCTCCACCACCTACCCGCACCCGCAAACCAAACCCAAAATATTATAACTCAGCCTTCGTTAATCACACCACTGCTCATTCAATTCCTCCCGCACTCGAACCATCCACTCATAATCAAGCCTTAAAAGACCCGGACTGGCGTAAAGCCATGGATATTGAGTTCAATGCTTTAATAACGAATGCCACATGGGAACTAGTCCCTCCCTCACATCACAAACCTATCGGTTGTAAATGGGTATTTCGTATCAAACGACGTCCAGATGGGTCTATTGAGAAATACAAGGCGCGTCTCGTCGCTAAAGGCTTTCTCCAAGAATATGGAAAGGATTACTTTGAGACATTTAGTCCGGTTACCAAACCTGTCACAATCCGTACGGTTCTTGCCATTGCGTTGTCTCAAAATTGGCCACTTCGGCAACTCGATGTTACCAACGCCTTCTTACATGGCACTTTGCATGAAGATGTTTACATGATCCAACCCCCGGGTTATGAAAATCCGGATTTTCCTAATCATCTTTGTCACTTGAGGAAATCCCTTTATGGTCTCAAGCAAGCACCACGTGCTTGGTACATGGAGCTCACAAACTTCCTTCTTGAACTTGGTTTTCGCAAATCCGTAGCGGATCCATCTCTATTCATCTATAGTCATGATGGGATCGTCTCATATTTCTTGGTATATGTTGATGACATTGTTTTAACCGGTAGTAGTGATACCTTTGTCCAACACATCATTCACTCGTTATCCAAAAAATTTTCTATCAAAGATCTTGGCATGCTACATCATTTTCTTGGTATAGAAGTTATATCCACTACTAATGGTTTATTTCTATCCCAACATGCACATATCCAAAATCTTCTCACCAAGTTCAAAATGGATGGTGCTAAACATGTTACCACCCCTCTCAACTCCACTGAACCACTCTCTCCTGTTGATGGTTCACCTCATGTTGATCCTACACCTTATCGTCAATTAGTGGGTTCTCTTCAATACCTTGCCTTTACACGACCCGATATCTCATTTGCCGTTAACAAACTCTCTCAATACATGCACAATCCCACTCAACTCCATTGGCAAGCCTTAAAACGAGTCCTTCGTTACCTCAAAGGTACAATCCACCATGGCTTATTTCTAAACCGTGGTTCTCCCATCACTCTCACTGCTTTCACCGACTCCGATTGGGGTGGCATTACCGACGGGGGCCGTTCAACTACTGCGTATATCATCTATCTTGGTTCTAACATTATCTCTTGGCGCTCATCGCGTCAAAAATCGGTCTCCAGATCTTCCACGGAGGCGGAGTACAAGGCATTAGCAAATGGTGCTGCTGAACTTTCTTGGGTCCAGAACCTCTTATTGGAACTTGGTTTGAAGATGGCTAAAGCCCCTACATTACTTTGTGACAATGCCGGTGCTACTTATGTATGTGCAAATCCAGTTTACCACTCGCGTATGAAACATGTTGCACTCGATTACCACTTTGTTCGAGAGAAAGTCACTAATGGTTCACTAAAGGTCCTTCATGTCCACTCGGCCGACCAACTTGCTGACATGCTTACCAAACCACTGGGTCGGGGTCCCTTCCAACGGTTACGGTCCAAGATTGGAGTCTCCGATGGATCCTCCATCTTGCGGGGGCATATTAAGGAAAATAATATTTGATTCTCATAATTGTAGTTTCTGTTTATATGCTAGAGTTATTTTTAGATAGCATTTTATTATTATTCTTCTCCACATATTTAGCCTTCACCATAGCCTTAGTATTTTCCTTTCCATTCATGTATTGTATCAAGATCTGTACTGGCTATTTAAAGCCATTGTATTCGATGTATTCTATATGCCTTTTGATAATACAATCAAGCATTTATAATTCAAAGACTACAAATGATGTTAGACCAATGACTACAAGTTTTTTAGATGTAATGCAATACCATTTCTTTTTTTCTTATCTTTTTTTAAGCTTGGTGAGCGAGTATGTTCTTTATACATAATTATTGGGGTGGCTAAATAGTACGCTGCAAGTTCCACCACACAAAGCTAAAATAAATCATCCATCAAGTCTATGGTTCTCGTACTTTTGGTCAAACTCAAGAAGATCATGAAGGACCGTTAGGGTCTACTGATCTATTGATGGAGAATACCATCGAATAAGCATCACATGCTCTCCATACTTGTTATCCATATTGAGCAATATATTCCATATGTGCAACGATGTTGAGATTATGTATGGAGCTTGAATATGTTGACGTTTAAATGATTGGATGTTTGTTCATGGAGACGCTTCTTTGCTTTCATTCTCCTTTTTAGCTACGAGGCTTTTTATCTCAACCAAAGCGGTTGCAAACTTAGCTTTATTTATGATGGTTATTCAAAGATTTGGGCTATTGCTTTTGCCTTTTTTTAGTGGTGCGTGTGACCCATACATGATTTTTTTATAAGATTATTGCACGTACGCTTTAAAGTATGGCGACATTCAATTGGTCGTTGAGCATTTGAACAAATTAACATTTAGAGCATCCCCATTAGAAGTAATCTAAGAAAAACTAGAGCATATGCGATCAAGAAAAGAATTGCAGTTATGTCATGTGGAGAAGACCCATAGCCACTATATGGGAAAAAAAGACAGAGGCTAGTGTTAGTTAAAAGAAGCATAGTGAGATTGCATTCAATCTATCAACCACAAGATCTTGTAGGTATGGAAGCTATTGGGGGCTTAACCGGTGAATACTAGATCCCCCAATTTTGGACAACTCTAATGGACTTCTGATGCGATTGGTAAATTATTTCTTATATGTTCTATTTTTTTTTTTTTTTTTTTTTTTTTTTGCGCAGTAAGTCTCTAGGCGCATAGATTCATTTAATTGGGGAAATTCTTACACACCCTATTACTAGTAGATCATAAAAATTCAATATAAGATTAATGAAGAGCATATAAATATAGTTGGACCAAAGATTAGGTGTTTTTGAAAGTAACACATCACAATTTCATATTTTATCTTGTTAAAAATTGGTGAATCCAGTATGTTCTTTCTATATGTATAATCAAGCTACAATTTCCACTACCCCGAGGTAAACTACTTCATACATCAAGAGTATGGTTTTCATGCTTTTGGTGAAGCTTAGGAATATCATGATGGCCCGTTAGGATCTAATGATAGAGAAATGCTATCAATTATTGAGCAATATATGCTTGATGTGAAAGTTAGTTGATTTTATGTATGGAGTTTGGATATGTTGATGTTTAAATAACCAGATGTCGCTGCCAGTGGCGGATCCAGAAATTTTTTCCTGTGGGTTCACTTTTTTTTCTGTGGTCAGATTTTTTACAACCAAACGTTAAGATATTCGGGGTCGGGTCGGTCAGGGAAAAATTACAGTATAATTGATATTCACCAAAATACATATACTTTACTCCCCCATTTTACCCCCATTTTACGCGTTTTTGGCCGTAAAACCGAGAATTGGATACTTAATTGGGTATATTTTTGTTTACAGGCCTAAAACAGCGTACCAAACAAGAAGATGAAGAAAACGAGGATTTTCCGGGCGAAACGGCTGAGCTGCGAAGATTCTGTGGAAAAATCTGATCTGGGCGAGTTGCACAGTCGTGCATCTGGTGGCACCACCGTGCGGATCCGACAACCAGGCTCACATCGGCATTGCACAGCTAGTGCGATCAGGAGTGCAAGCCATCTCGGAAACGCACGACCGTGCGACAGAAGGAACCCTCGTGCAAATCCGACACCAAGCCCCAGCCCGGCAATGCACTGCCTGTGCAATTGGTCGTGCCATTATATTCTCGGAGATGCACGCTCGTGCAACCAATGGCGTGCACTTTAATCGCACGACCGTGCGATCTGAAAAAAGTTATAAAAAACAGCAGGCAACATTCAGTTCGATATTCTGGACTTTTGGGAGCTCATCAGGCGAATTCACAGGCTCCGAAGGCACTTGCTTTCACCCGGATTCAAGCCACTTTGTGCCGATTAGCTCCGTTATCATCCGGATTCTCAATCTTGTGCTTGTTTATGGTTTAATTCTTCAATCTTTCCATGTTTTTGTTCATGTTTGAAGCATTTAGATTGATGATTATGTATTATTGTAAGCCTAAGGGCAAAAACACTAGTATCCCTTGCTTAATAACAACCATTAGTATGTTAATTATGTTTGTAATGACACTTTGAAGCATTTTCTATGTTAATCCTTGATGATTAGTTTGCAACCTTGTTTATTGATGTTGAATTCTTGATTATAGTTAATTATCTTGGATGATTAATATGTGGTTAGTTGGGATATTTGTAAGAAGAAGCTTAATTAATCATGTATTAGTAGACTTTGAACTTGCTTAACTAGTTTAACTTGTTTAAAATGTTTGCACCATGATACTAGAAATGGTTAGTGGTTTAATAAGGGATAATTATTGTTAATCAAGAAGGCTTTCCCTCACGGAAGGACCTTAAAGGGTTAAATGGTGTTGTTATGAATTCTTGACATAAATTGTTAGCTTAGTTAGTAGTTTAGGCCAAAATTGCTTGCTTGGTGAATTTATGTTCAAGATTTGTAAAATGAACTCGGTTGTGATTTAATCTAGTTTATGCTTGTCTCGGTGGTTACATTGTGTTTATCGGTGTTACTTTCCTTGATTAAGTGAGGTTAGAAAACTCCTAACGGATGACTAACCTATCTTTAGGGGATTTTCATAGACACATGTCAATTGGGCGTTAAAGAACAATTTTAGGTGGTTAAAGTGTGTTAATCGTTTTAGCTTTCCAAAGAATTGTCATGTTAGGATTCCCGAAAGGGATACTAATTGTCTTGAAAATGGAGAATTGACCAAGTGTTTTAAGTGACAAAACCGACTTAGTTCACATACTTTGGTTGTGCATAAAGCAAGCCTATATATTTATTTTCTTATTTGGAGTCTATTATGTTTATGAAAGTTTATGTTTTAATCTTATTTTTAGTTTAAACAAATCACACTTATCTTTCTACCGGTAATTTAATGACAAAAGTCTAGTATTATTCCTCCGCCCACATCCTTGGATCGACACTTGGTTCTTACTGATACTTTACTACATATATGACGGGGTACACTTTCCCTTTCGTGTGTGTTTTGATGTTGAAGTATAAATCATTTTTATAAATTTAAAACCAAATTGTGTGTAAAATTCATTGTAAAACGTGCAGATGCGCGCACACGTCAAGTTTTTGGCGCCGTTGCTGGGGAGATTGAGTCGGCGGTGGAGGTTATCGAACTCCACACCCCGCATACATCATAAGTGTGGGGAGGAGAGTCTACGCTACTGACTCGAGGATAAAAAATGTAGCAAGAGCGTCTTGTGCGCTTTAGGGGTAAAATTGTCTAAGTTTGAGTTTTTGCCCTTTTTTTCGTATTTTTGGTGTGTTTGGTAGTTTTCGTAGGACCGTACAGTTTTTAACCATGCCGGATGAAGGATCTATGTTAGAATAATGTTAAATCAGTTAATGTATTGGAAAAATGGCGGAAACGGGTCGGAACAGCAGCTGAAACTAGTTTCTGCCAGTTTTTAACCATGCCGGACGAAGGATCTATGTTAGAATAATGTTAAATCAGTTAATGTATTGCAAAAATGGCGGAAACGGGTCGGAACAGCAGCTGAAACTGGTTTCTGCAGCAAACAGGCTGTTCTGCAGATATGGCACGACCGTGCCACCTGTCGCACGACCGTGCGGTTTCGGGCCAGCACCCCGAGTCGCACCCACCGTGCATTCCGAGAACAAAGTGCCAGGTTCAGATCTTGTCGGAGACGCAGGACCGTGCGTCTGGTCGAACAACCGTGCGACTGGTCAGGGGCAGTTTTGTCCTTGCACTATATAAATCCCTTTTCTGCACCCCATTCTCACATTCGCGAACCCTCGCTGCACTCTCGTTCCTGGCCGGTTTCCCCTTCAAAATCCCACCATTTTTTGCATGGTTTCTCGGATCCTTCAAGCACGGTATGTATTTCTTTGTGATTTTCGGTTTTAATTTTGTTCTAGGCTTAGATATGTCAGATTTCTTCAAGGCTCTTTAGGGCTCTCTTCATAAACACAATTGAAACCCTAACCCTTGCTAGAATTAGGCGATTCATGAACAACCAGTAGGTTTCCTAACCCCCGTTTGCCAGAAATTTGTTGATTTTAGAAGAAATTTTGCTGTTCTAATTTGGGGGTTGAAAAAACTGCAGAAAACCGCGTCGCACGGTCGTTCCATGGGTGGCACGGTCATTCAGTTGCGGTTGTTCACGATGTTCGCTGTGGTCTCGGTGACGCACGGGGGTGCAATTGGTCGCACGTCCGTTCAGTTCCGACAACTGCTGACCACAGTCACTGGTCTCGGAGACGCACGACCGTGTGTCTGGTCGCACGCCCGTGCGATTTGCCGAGATCAGTTGGACAGAAGCTTCATAATAGTGTGCTAGGCTGTTTTGTATGAAATTTTTTTTCTGCTCCTCTTGTTCTGACAGTAATCCTCATGCAGATGGACCATCCTTTTCTCCAATTCGACCAAAACAATGCGCGGGACCAACTTTGCATTGCAAAACTCAATTCGCTTTGGCAAAGACAAAACCAAATCGGCATTCCAAGGAGATTGGATTGGGATGTGATGATGGAGCTGAACCAACGCGACCGGCTTGCAAATATGTTAACACTCCCGTTTTCGCGATTGGTCAACATTGACCGGCCAATTTATCTAGAGCTCACTTTGGAATTCTTCGCTACCTACTCATATGAGAAGCCAAAAGCGAGCAGAAATCCAGACTTCCGCCATAAGAAACGCATCAATTTCAGGTTGGGGGTAATTGGCACAACTGGACCGTCGGGAGGTTGGGTCGAAGACTCGGTATTTACACCGACGAAGATATGAACTCCGAGTTCTTCACCAATCAATCCACCTTCCCTAGCGAAGACGAGCGAGGTGATTTTTGGGCATGGATTGCGGTTGGCCCAGTATATGATCCTCAGGTAGCCAAAGCTTCGAAATTGCGAGACCCTTTGCTTAGGGTTATGCACCACATTTTCAGCCACACCATTACAGGGCGGATGGACAGTTTAGGAAACTATCCCACACCTGATATCATATTTCTGTATGCGCTTGCGGAGGGGGTCCATATCAACCTCTCCGCGTGAATGGCTGAATATTTCATGCATAGCTCAGGCAGGACCGCTAGCAGTCAGATCCATGGTGGTCAATACATCACCTAAATCGCCTACGCCATGGGTATTATGACTGATGAAGTGGTTGAAGGTCTAACTTTGTTTACTGAAGGTACGTATGTAGATATCCGTTCTTTGAAGGCCATGGGGATTATCGCGGAGACCGACCACGGAGATAGGTTGAAAGGGTTAGATAACGAGGTCTGGGACCCGTTGCCTCCAGAGCCAGCGGATGATGAGGATGGGGTTATGCATGACGAGGAGGAGCAGCATGAACAACCACTACACACGCCACCACACTCACCACAGCAGCCACACTCCCCGTAGTACCATCATTGGCCTCCCGGTATCCCGTCATATCCTGAGTTTTATAGTCAATTTCAGCAGGTGCAGATTAGCCAAGAGCAGCAGCGGGTCAATCTAGAGCAGCTGAGAGTTAATCAAGGGCAGCTAAGAGCCAACCAGGATGCGATGCGAGTGAATCAAGATTTCATGCGCCAAGAGGTGCATGTAGGGTTTTCGTACATATTTGGCGGTCTTCAGAACGCGTACCCCAACTACTTTGGCGAGCCCCCACAGTTCCCATTCGGGAACCCTGGTGACTATGGCGGGGCTGGCACATCCGGCACAGGAGGAGGTGCCGATGATGAGTAGTTGGTGGAGTTCTGAGCTGATGGTTGTGGTATTATCTTAGTAGTTTATTTTGGGTGTTCATTTTGGTTCTTATTGCAAACACCCGCGGTTATTTATTTTGTTTTTCAGACATTATGGTTTATTTGCTTCGTTTATGTATGGATATTTAGTACTCTTTTTATTTATTTAGATTATGGTTGGTGTTGCGATCAGATTGTCTTGTTTGCTGTTTTGTTTTGTTGTGCCTTGCCTTGTGACATCCATACAGATCTTGGGAGCACACCTTGGACTAGAAGACACGACAGAATCGGCTTTGGAGCCTCGTTTCATCTATAATCATCTTCAGGGGAGTGTTATCCTCCTTTTTCTCTATATTCTGGGTTTCGCATTGGGGACAATGCGAAGTTCAAGTGTGGGGAGGGGGTTTAACATTTTGACTTTGTTTGTCCTAAAAAATATATAATCAGTAAATTGTATATATTTTTAGTAAATAAATCGGTTAGTTGTTGTTTTAGAAAGCTTCAGATATGATAAAAACCCGACAAGCCAAATAAATTTTGAAAAAATATAACTAGAAAACGTGACAAACAAAGAAAGACTTGCATGATAATTTTCACACTTTTACCCATTCCTTCCGTTATGTGAGCATGTTTGAGCCTTAAATTTGTTATATATTTGTTCATTTCGGAGTAGGAGTGAGCCGGATGTCATGTGTAGTTTATAACTTGTCACTAGCATGCTTTTTAAGACCATAAACGTGCGAAATTGTGTAGAAATGATAGAGGCACCTAGAAAACCCGTTGTTGTTAGCCTTGTTCTTTGTTTTATGTTTCCCCTAAACCCTACATTACCCACTAGGATTAACCATGTTGAGCCTTTCCCGTGTTTTTCTTTCGTTTACCCAACTAATTAACCCACTTAGACAAATTTAGCCTTTTTATTTTTAAACCTTTTGTGTTAAAACTCGGTTAAAAATCGTTTAACTAGCGTTTCTCGTACTTAGTTGTTCATTGTAAAAAGCTAATAGTTTATACATTTATGAAAAAAAAAACAGAAAATCAGAAAATAAAACACTCTAAAATAGGGTGAAGTCGACAAAATTCGAGCAATTTTAAATGTTAAAATGATGAAATCTCGTTGATGAGCTCGATAACACAAAAGTCGCCTTTTTTAAGGCATTAGTATATTTAGTTTAGTTGTTTTCCGCTTGTTAAACGTGATTGCCGAGTTTTAACCATTTAGTCACTTTAAAATTCCCATTCCATACCCTTCACCCAAGCCTTTCGTTACAACCCGTAAAGACCTCGTGATTTACACTTTTTCGAATGTTAGTTGGTGGAGATAAGATCTTGTGACAAGCTTATGATATTACACGTTTCATTGTCGAGGCATTGAGTGTTTAAACATACAAATTTTATGTATGTTTCACAAATATAACCGAGTGTGTGTGTGAACATTGTGAGATATGTAAAGATTAGCGTGTTAAGACAATCGAAAGTAAAATCACGGCTTTTTGGTTATCTATACATATATTTGCATGTGCTTGTTGGGTTTAAATCACTTGACGTTGCGTTTCGAAAAACTGGCTAACCGTTTATAGATGTATTAGTAGGTAGTTTATAAATACTTGTTTTCGTAAGAAACTATCTTTTATTACATTTTAATTTTAGCTTGCTTGAGGACAAGCAAGGTTCAAGTGTTGGGAGGTTTGATATTCACCAAAATACATATACTTTACTCCCCCATTTTACCCCCATTTTACGCGTTTTTGGCCGTAAAACTGAGAATTGGATACTTAATCGGGTATATTTTTGTTTACATGCCTAAAACAGCGTACCAAACAAGAAGATGAAGAAAACGAGGATTTTCCGGGCGAAACGGCTGAGCTGCGAAGATTCTGTGGAAAAATCTGATCTGGGCGAGTTGCACGGTCGTGCATCTGGTAGCACCACCGTGCGGATCCGACAACCAGGCTCACCTCGGCATTGCACAGCTAGTGCGATCAGGAGTGCAAGCCATCTCGGAAACGCACGACCGTGCGACAGAAGGAACCCCCGTGCAAATCCGACACCAAGCCCCAGCCCGGCAATGCACTGCCTGTGCAGTTGGTCGTGCCATTATATTCTCGGAGATGCACGCTCGTGCAACCAATGGCACGACCGTGCCAATACGAAGACCGGTCCATTATTTTCTGATGTCACACGGTATGGTGAACAGGACCATAAAGTGAACGGTCGTGCACTTTAATCGCACGACCGTGCGATCTGAAAAAGTTATAAAAAACAGCAGGCAACATTCAGTTCGATATTCTGGACTTTTGGGAACTCATCAGGCGAATTCACAGGCTCCGGAGGCACTTGCTTTCACCCGGATTCAAGCCACTTTGTGCCGATTAGCTCCGTTATCATCCGGATTCTCAATCTTGTGCTTGTTATGGTTTAATTCTTCAATCTTTCCATGTTTTTGTTCATGTTTCAAGCATTTAGATTGATGATTATGTATTATTGTAAGCCTAAGGGCAAAAACACTAGTATCCCTTGCTTAATAACAACCATTAGTATGTTAATTATGTTTGTAATGACACTTTGAAGCATTTTCTATGTTAATCCTTGATGATTAGTTGCAACCTTGTTTATTGATGTTGAATTCTTGATTAGAGTTAATTATCTTGGATGATTAGTATGTGGTTAGTTGGGATATTTGTAAGAAGAAGCTTAATTAATCATGTATTAGTAGACTTTGAACTTGCTTAACAAGTTTAACTTGTTTAAAATGTTTGCACCATGATACTAGAAATGGTTAGTGGTTTAATAAGGGATAATTATTGTTAATCAAGAACGCTTTCCCTCACGGAAGGACCTTAACGGGTTAAATGGTGTTGTTATGAATTCTTGACATAAATTGTTAGCTTAGTTAGTAGTTTAGGCCAAAATTGCTTGCTTGGTGAATTTATGTTCAAGATTTGTAAAATGAACTCGGTTGTGATTTAATCTAGTTTATGCTTGTCTCGGTGGTTACATTATGTTTATCGGTGTCACTTTCCTTGATTAAGTGAGGTTAGAAAACTCCTAACGGATGACTAACCTATCTTTAGGGGATTTTCATAGACACATGTCAATTGGGCGTTAAAGAACAATTTTTGGTGGTTAAAGTGTGTTTATCGTTTTAGCTTTCCAAAGAATTGTCATGTTAGGATTCCCGAAAGGGATACTAATTGTCTTGAAAATGGAGAATTGACCAAGTGTTTTAAGTGACAAAACCGACTTAGTTCACATACTTTGGTTGTGCATAAAGCAAGGCTATATATTTATTTTCTTATTTGGAGTCTATTATGTTTATGAAAGTTTATGTCTTAATCTTATTTTTAGTTTAAACAAATCACACTTATCTTTCTACCGGTAATTTAATGACAAGGGTCTAGTATTATTCCTCCACCCACATCCTTGGATCGACACTTGGTTCTTACCGATACTTTACTATATATATATGAAGGGTACAATTGCCCTTTCGTGTGTGTTTTGATGTTGAAGTATAAATCATTTTTATAAATTTAAAACCAAATCATGTGTAAAATTCATTGTAAAAACATGTATATACGCGCACACGTCAATAATGATGCAAGTAGAAAATTATTTTCATTACTATCAGCTATCTTATTTGATTTATTGATGCGTTGATAGTGTCCTAAGTAATAATGACAGTGCACAACTCACCTCTTAGTTTGTTTATAGCCTATGGGGCCCAGGTAGTAGTCCTCTTCAACATGAACCAAGTGAAATTTAGGTGTTTGTCATTGCTACTCGAGGCGTTATACTAAACAAACAACTCTTGTTAAACCCTTAATGATGTTGCTTAGATGCGGTTTGCTCATAATCCATATTATTGCAAAATTGTCATAGAAGAGCTTTTTTTATCTTGTTTTAGATAGTTTCCCATTTTGAAAATTGTGGACTCTTATTTTCCTTTTGGTAAAAGAAGTACAAGACTCTAAAAGTGTTCGTTTGATTAGTGAACCCTTGGTCACTAATCAACAATAGCAAGTCTCTAGATATCCATGTTATTTAAGAACTCGCGGCTAACTATTGATTATAAACTACCTTTTACATCTAAGAATCATAAATCACTACATAGTTGAATGGTAAGAACTCAATCCGGTCAATTCTTATTAGCTTTGATAACTGGTTAATGCATTACATCTAAGAATCATAAATCACTACACTGTTGAATGGTAAGAACTCAATCAAGCCAATTCTTATTAGCTTTGATAACTGGTTCAAGTTTTAACATGATTAAAATCACAAATTCATATTCACAACAAATTCATATTAACATACAAGATTCAAGAGAAAGCGATTGAAATTTGAAAGAAATAGAAAGTTCATCTCGAAAAGGCATAGTTTAAAGTATATTATAAGACAACAAATTGAAAATTAACATGATAAACATCAAAAATTTATAACAAACCTGAGAGATTGAAAAAGATTAAGAGTGGTGGAACCTATTATGTATCTTGTAACTTATTGTATTTATTTAGTCAAAGATGTATAGCGACAGTCACTAGACTAGCTGATTTGTAGGCTTAATTGTTTGTTCCATTGATGTACATATATGGCCCCTTGGTCAATTGTTTTACATAATCGAAATCACTTTGAATATTCAATTATATCATGGTATCACAGCCAGAAGTTTCATCCCTTTTTCTCCTTTGTTTCTTTGTTCCTGTAGGCTACGACCATTCTTTGAAGGTTACGATCTTCATCATTTTTTTTGGTTCGATCCACTGCTCCAAACACCATCTCTGCTTCTCGGCTATGGGCAAAAAAGCAGACTCCTCCACCAGTTCCGGTAAAACAACTCCTTCACTTCACCCGATTTACACCGTTACCAACATTCAAAACAAAGTTCGTACTTTGGATGGCACGAAAATTACGTACTCTTCGTGGGTAAAGCTATTTAAGTTAAATGTGCGTGGGTACAAGGTTCTTGACCATATCGATGGAACCCTACCACCGCCAGAGGATGACCTAAACTGTGGCACGTGGATGGAAATCGACGCTATAGTGTTGCAATGGATTTATGCAACCGTTTCTGATGACTACCTGGTTCGGATCTTGGACACCGAATCTACTGCTTTAGATGCTTGGGGTCGTCTCAAAAAGATTTTTTTGAATAATAAAGGTACGCGGGTTGCTGCCTTGGAGAAAGCTTTCACAAACTTAACCCTGAAATCAATGCCCTTGCTTCAAGAATATTGTCAGAAACTTCAAGAGATCGCTGCACAACTTGCGGATGTGGACCAGCCCGTATTTGAAAGTCAACTAACCATTCAACTGGTTAGTGGACTTCCTCCGGAATATGATGTTATCGCTGCCCAGTAACATCACTCCCTTCGTCTTGGGAGGACGCCATTAAGCTTCTGGATGCCGAAGAATGTCGTCAACTTGCTAGACAACAACCAGCCCCGGTTATTGTGTTGTTGTACCCGACATAATCAACCCACCCGAACGCAACCCTACTGGATGAGATTCTTCTCGTGGTCCAGCCCGCTACAACCAGCGTCGGCCTCAACACAATAGTGGGCCTATGCCCAATCGCCCCTCCAACAACCAAAACAACAACACACGGCGCAACAACTAGGGGTGTTCACCTCAGTGGGCCTACCATCCCTGGTAGGCCTCTCCTCAACAATCACGCACCTAGTACCGCTCTCTATCTTCAATTGTTTTACACAATCGAAATCATTTTGAATATTCAATTATTATCAGAACCAACGGCTGTAATTGGAAAGGTGGAGCGTGGACGGCTAGAGAGGGCGTAGGGAGCTCAGACAAGGGATTTGCGAATGGGGCCATGGGGGCGCTGTTATGCATGTAAAACCTTAGGGGCTGATTAGTTTTATTTTTCTTGAAAAAAAAGAGGAAAAACTACAAAAAAAAATGTCGCTAACATGAGTCGAACCGGTAACCTTTAGGTTGGAATGGGATGCCTTCACCACTTAGTCATCCCTGAATCTTATGTATGGGTTCATCCCAAATTTCTTTTATGGGTTCATTCAGAAATTTCTATTAACACTACTACTAAAAGTTTGAAACCGAGTGGGTTCGGGCAAACCCGTAACCTTCAATGTGGATCCGCCCCTGGTTGTTGCTGGCTATACTCCCAATCATTTGCCTAAGTAAGGTAATCGACGCATTGATAGATAGTGATTGTGTATACACGGTCGCATATAACAATTTGAATGTTACAAACTCAAAACAGTTTCAATTCAAGTTAATGTGATTATTGATTTCTGTTTTTCAATCTTTGATTACCAGTTTTTGGCCATATTTAGTATCAAAGCTTGGATTTAACTGAGCTTTTTATTTTTATTTTAAATCACAATCCTCATTCTTGAAATCTTACTTGATTGAGTCCTATAGTTGCAATCATTTTTTGTTAGTCCCATTTAAATTTAAGTTGATTGATTAAAACTAAAACTCACACCAATTTGTTCACCAACCAGAAGAGAACCAAGAATGGATTCGAAGGTTTGTTCCAGGCTTCGCATTCTTGATCACAATAGAAACCAAAATATTAGAAGCCATAAAGAGGGCAATTTTGATCTTGTTGATGTTTCGATTTCACCAGACCGGAGAAACCAATTGAAAATCAAAGTTGAAGAAGTGATGCAAGTCTTGTTTCATTCTTACTCAACAGAAGAGTTGAAGATGCAATCCAAGTTAGAATCACGTTCAAGGATCACAAATTTCACAGGTTCACAGGTTCTAACTAAAATCTAAAATTTTGTTTTGAATTCTAGAAATCTTGAAGACTAGGTTTTAGAATAAACATTGTTTTTTTATTCTTTGTTAAACCTTTAGTAACAAGAATCACAAACAACCCAAAGGCTTTAGAAAATTATGGCACAAAAATATCCTAATAGTTCTTGAGATGTTTCTGTATGTAATCACCTTTTTAGTGTTGAACTAAAACCAAAACCATAGCAAATACATTAGTGACCCAACTTTGTCCTAACCAAACATCATAAGCTATACTTTTGAGACAATCCTTTTGACAGTTTTAGTCATCTCGATCTTTTTTTTCTTTACTAGTACTGCTTGTGATTCATACATATATCTATGCAGGCCTTGCAAGTGACATTAGACTACAAATACAATTTAACCAAAGACTACAGGTTTTTTAGATGTAACAGAATACAATTTCTTTTTTATCTTGTTAAGCTTAATGGGCAAGTATGTTCTTTGTGTATGTATAATCATTGGGGTGACTACTAAGGAGCCTGCATGTTCAATATCCTAAAGCTAAAATGCTTCATCCCTCAAGTGTATGGTTCTCATACTTTTGGTCAGACTCATACATACTTTTTAACTCATACTTTAGGATCTAGTGATGGAAATAGACTACCATCCAATAAGCATAGCAAGCTCCCCACACTTGCTGTCAAATAATGACTAATATATTCCTTATGTGCAACCTTGTTGAGATTATGTTTGGAGTTTGGCTATGTTGACTTTTAAATGATTGGATGTTTGTTCATGGAAACATTTGTTTCCTTGCATTATATTTTTAATGTCTGAGTTTCAAATCTAATGTTAGCTTGGAGGCTTTTGTCGTTAACTAAAACCATCGCAAAATATACCAGCGACCAGCCTTTTTGTCTCAATTAAAACCGTTACAAGCTAAGTTTTGCGACAATTATTAAATGGTTTTGATGTCTGATCCTTGTTTAATCTTTGTAGTGCTTGTGATTCATATATGAGGTTATAAGAGTATTGAACGTAGACTTTAGATTAATGTAAGATTCAATTGGCCATTGAGCATTTGAACAACTGAATATTTAGGGCATCCATATTAGATGTAATCTAGAAAGACTAGAGCATAGAGGATCAAGATAAAATTGTAGTCTTTTATCATATGGATAAGACCCATGATTTCTAAAATGAATAAACACATTAAAAGGCCCATGTAAGTTCTTAAAAGAGCCCTCAACCAGTTAACTACACCCACTAAGTCTACTCTTAAATCCACACCAATGTCTTCTATGAACGCCTTTACTGCACTTCATAATACCTCTAGACTACAAGTTGTTTGGTTTCCATAACAGTTAGGTGTTAATTTTTAATACTATGGATCACATATCCTTAGATTTGGCATGGATCACTGGTCCTTAACAGATGGTGCAGGAAGTCTGAGGATCACGGATCCTTATTATTAATTACATTTACTAACAATTGTATCCTTTGTTTAAAACTTGTATTCGCTGGAATATAATGAATTGGATGTGGTCTATGCTGATACTTCGGAGAATATGCTCTCTATTTGCACGTTCATGAAGAAGTGTAGCCGTTATGGAGAACATGGGGATACTTGCACCATTTTCGCTTTGTTTGTTATCGTGTTGTTTCTAATTTTATAAGGGGATAACGAGCTCATTGTATTAAGCTCATTATCTTCCGAAGTTGTACTTGGATCACTACTTATTGTTTTTATACATTTGGTGATCGGTAGTTTTCCATCACCCGAGGTTTTTTGTGCCGAAGATCTATCAAGGATCAAGGGCTTTTACTTATATAAATATCGGTTTTCATTGTCATTTTTACTTTATACTTTGATCACACAATTATTCATACACATTAGCACTCTACCTCACAATCAAAATTTGGTTACATTACCCTTAAACTGATTTTTGACCAAAGCAATTTGGCGCCCACCGTGGGGCAAATGGTGCTTCAATTCTAAAAACCTTTTTGTGCTCATTTCTGTTCATTATCATCAACTCCATGGCTTCTCAGGGAAAATCCACTTCAAGTGTCATGACGGTGGTTACCTCATCTCAAACCAGTGCATCATTACCTCCTATTCCCCCATAGTTTCAGAAAAATGTGGACAATGCTCAAAAGAATACATCATCAGTCTTCCAAGGATCCAAAGTTTCTACTAGTTCTTCTTCTACTGATACTAACAGTGATATTTCTGATTTGTTTTCGCAGATTAAGAGCTACATGGAGCAGCAAGACAAAACCAATCAGAGGATCCTTCGCGATATTGATGATATCAAGAAGCAAAAGAGGCCAGCAGAGGATCAGTATCCATTGGTGCCTAGGGTGTTGGACTTTGTCACTCCAGCAACTGCAGCACAATAGTCCAGAGTCTCCATCACACAGCCCCAAGGATCCTCCATTCAACAGCAGGGATTACTGGCGATGACCCTTCCTCAAGGATCCTCCATCCATCAGCATGGATCAGTGGCTATGACACAGCCTCAAGGATCCTTCCTCCGCCCAGAAGGATATATGGAGATATTTCAACCTCAAGGATCCTACTTCAATCATCAAGGATCCTCATCCCAGAGTTCAAGGATCCATGGATCACACATCCAGACCTCCAGTTCAGACCCACCCATGACCCAATGTCTTTCAAGATCAAGAATCCTCATGAAGACAATCATGGAGAAGCTCTGAAGTCCATGAAGGGGATTTCAACCCTATGCAGACCATTGCTTCTTCTGGCCCTACTATTACACCAGGCATGACATATCCTAGATATACTTTTGCAATACCAACTTCAAGTCAACCAGGAGGTAACAATTTTAATACATCTTCTGACCAAAATAGTAACTGCATAAGAAATTTGCATGTAATATATAGAAACCTAGAGGGTTTTTAAATGAATGACAAGTTTTAATATTCTTGCTAGGTTGGAAAGTATTTCTTGTTAAATTCTTACGTAGTTGAAAATCATATGATCCATGCTTAAAAAAAAGGAGAATTGCATATAAAAACAAGAATATATAGTGGTTTGGGTGAGTGTTAACTAACACATACATTCAATCCTTGATACCCACCAAAAGTTTGTTAACTTCTCAGTACTCAAAGTACTGATCGAATTTTACAATCATTTCACTATTAAAGAGTGATGACCTCTTCAACATCTTGTTAAATTGGTTGTTGATGTGCTAAAAGTGGTCAAATAAAAACTAACAAATATTAACCTAAAGTAGACACGCTAAGTTTTAAATTTATAAAAAACAGACTCTCTTAAACCTAGACTACACAACCGGCAAGTGTACCGATCAGTGCAGTGTAGCTAAAGCAAGTCAAAGTTCTGAACCCATGAGACTTTCTAATTACATTTACTAGACTCAACTAACTTATCTAAGACTGACTCGACTCTATTGTGGAACCGAGATCTTAAAGTACTAACTTACTAGGAAACCGAACAAGACTCTAGACCCTTCTCCAGGAAACACTTATGGCAACCTAAAAAGTGGTTAAACTACCGGTTTAAATGGACTCCCTTACGGTATCTCCAACTGTAACAATAAAGTACCCTTATTCGACAATCTACCTCACAGCACAAAAGTCAAGGGTAACTATGGATTCCTGATTAGACTCGATAAGCAAATAGTGAAAGGGAAACAAAGGGGATCTTCTCACAAAGTATCTAATCCTAGCAATCTAACACTAAAGACAAAACGATAACTTCTCACCTCACAGCTGTCGACATTGGTAGAACACTTAACCCTATTCAGATTACAGTTATACCCCTATGGATCACTACATCCAGCAAACCATCTAAAAGTCAAAGATACGCAGTAATCGACCTAGCATGCAACTATTATTTGAAAGACATTCAACTAGCCATATGAGGGATAATAACCATTCAAATAACAAGATTAAATACGCATATACAAAAGATCATAAGAACCTAGGTTGTTTTCTTTAATTATTTAATCCACAATTAAATCCAAAAACCGAATAAAAATTAATTAGTTAAACATGGTGTTCATCACAAACCTAGGCAGTATAAAAGAACTAGCCAAGAAATATAACCACTAAAAAGAAACAAGTCTTAAATTATAAATAACCCATAGTATTAAGTTTAAAAAACACAAAGTTATTAAAACTGAATACTAACTATTTGGAAAACCCAACTTGAATCTTGATTGCTGCCTTGAGTCTTGAACATATAAATAACTCTCCCTTCTTGAATCAACGTTGTTTCTATGTTCGTATGGCAGCGATTAGATATCTTCCTATACTAATAAATGAAAATCTTTTTGTACACGTGTCACTCTCTGGTGTCTCCTCCCTTTTAATAATAGTATTACATATTATTTTTTATACACAAAATATAATATAATATTAATTAATATAGTTAGAGATAAAGGTATAAATTCAAATTTAATTCATAATTATCTATAACAAATATAAATGTATCAAATAATATAATAAGTATAATATTATTTAATATAGTTAGAGATCAAATGTATAATTTCAAATTAAATTAATAGTAAATTACTTTTTGAGTCCCTATGTTTTAGTGGTTTTAATCACTTGAATCTAAAATAAAAAAATTTAACGTTCTGAGTCTCTAATCGCTCATTCACACCCTCTGTAAAAAAGTCAAAAAACATTTTGTAAGTTTAAGTTCGAACAACTCGTAGAAGTTTTCATTTTACCCTAACCGTATATATTTGTTAAGATAAAATATATTATTTAGATATAAACAATAATTACTAATAAAGTATCAAATCACATGTACAAGTAACGAAAATATAATTGTTCTTTTGTTTTACTAATTTATCTAAATAAATCATTTTATTAATAAGGATTATATACAAGTTTATTATTTACATTTTTCGTCATTCAACCCGTGTAATACACGGGGATGTAAGCTAGTAAAATAATATGACAGCCTCCTCTTTTTATTCGTCTCTACATCCGCTAATAGTAATCGTCTCCCAAAAATTAATATTCTATCCAGTTGCTTGAGGTGTATATATTGCCGCCTGGGCCAAAGCCCATGTCTATTCGATGCCCTTACATAAAAGGAAAATAACTCTGATCCGATGATATGCACATATGATTTAGAAATTCATTTATGGCATTTTTGTAATTTCTCATTTATTTTAATATGGCATAAGGGTGAACGGTGTGGTGTGCGGTAAAGTGTCGGTAAACAACTTTACCAATAGTGAAGACCACCGCCAACACATTTACCGATCTTGATCTTACCGAATAGATGGGCAATTCGGTGAAGGTTTACCAATAGTTCTGCACTGTAAAGAACTGCCGGGTTTTAAGTATAGGCACGACTGGGTGCGGGATGTCTTGGGGGACATCCTCAAACGGGCGGGGATCTCGGTGAAGAAAGAAGCCCCCGTAAACTTTTTGACAGATCCGAGGGAAGGGAGATCCACATTGCGCCCCGCGGACGTTTTAGTTTTCGGGTGGGATGCAGGTAAACACGCTTGTGTTGATCTTACCGGGGTTTCCCCCCTTGTAGGCTTTCGGGATACAGGTTTTGTCCCTGGTCAGGCGATTGCAAGGGCGGCAGCAAAGAAAATGGACAAACATGCAAAAGCCTGCGAGGATAATCAACATTCCTTTATCCCTTTTGCCTTTGATACCTTTGGCTCGCTAGCCCCAGAAGCCATCAGATTTCTTGAACGGGTCCAACGGGTTGTTCACAGCAACATTTCGTCTCCTAGAGATCGGGGTTTCGTTTTTACTAGGTTAGGTTTTGCTATTCAAAAGGGGGTAGCGGCGCAGCTTGTTGCCCGCTTACCGGCTATCTTGGTGTAATTTGTTTGACCTTATATATAAATTGGAATTAATTTACCAATGGGAAAGAGAGGGAGGGAAGGGTGTGTGGTGGGGTACATTACTTCTCAACCAATTACATATTTTTTCTTTTAAAAAAAAAGTTTACCTAAACCTCATTAGGTAGACCACCGCCAACATTTTTGAGCATTAGGTAAATATTTTAGGTGAATTGACATGGCACTATGTGATTGGGTGAATTGAGAGTTTACCTAATACCATTGGGTAACCAGTCCCTTCACCCTAAGATCATGCGTAGTGATTTGATTAATAATGCCCCCACCCTGGGGCGTTTTCTGACATGTGGCAGTCCAGTCAACATGGGGGCATTATTGGGCATTTTTGCAAAAGTGGCGTAGTGGAATAATGTCCAATAACGCCCCATCCAATCATTACACAATTATTTATTTATTTTTTAATTAAAAACTTAAAATACTTCATTAAATTAAAAAAAATACAATACTAAAAAAATACATTGCAAAATTTTAAGTTTTATAAAAGATACAAATGAAACATTTAATAAACAAAACTTTAGGGACTGATATAACATTTTTGAAACTTGAAATATTAAAGATATTGAAGTTTAAAACCACAGGGGCCTAATATGACAACGGAGCAAAGTTTTAAATTAAACCACCCGCCTCCATCTCTTCTTCTTCTTCTTCGCTTGACTTGCAACATCTCCGGCTAAAACCACAAAACCCAAACCCAAAAATTCCGGCAAACCCAAACCCAAAAATTTCATCTCTATCTCTTTAAACCTACATGGCCTTATCTGATTGGCCAACAACATGCCCCAACAACGTGATTTAAAACACACCAAAACAAAATAATCGATCAAACACGCCCAAACACGCCATGGGGGCGGTCGAGGGGCGATTTCCTGCGTGATTGGGGCGAAATTTTGAAGAAAAAAAACACCCCGTTACGGGTGCTCTAATGAATTGTTGTATTTTTCTCTGTCAACAACAGCATCTTTTTTTGTAACTTGGAATTAATTCCAAGTTTTAACATATTGCACTAATAGTCCCTCGCCTTTAATAGACTATTTTTAAACAATCTTTCAGCTTATGATATTTTTAGTCCCTTGAAATTTAGTCCCAACTCCCGTATCATTTAAAGCTCATTTCTTCTTTGTTTTTTACCCCGGGATATGTAGCAATATAAAAATATAGTAAAATATACAACACTAAAAAACGACTCTAATTAATCACTAAACTACACAAAATACATAGGATAAAAGTTTGTTTTTACAATACATCAGTTGTGAACACAATTTTTTTTTTAAAGAATGTGGAGGGAATCCTTGCCCCAGTACCCTTTTGGGTACTCATCATCTCACCCTGCAATGGTTATGATGCCAGCAAATAGCCTCGATCACTACCTCCATGACATGGGCACCACAAGGGTCGAACCCGCTTCACTACAACTTCCCATTTCAGCATGACTTTCATTGGCTGCGGGTACCACTGGGCTATAAGCCAATTGGTGTGAACACAATTTTAACATCTCACTAATTAAGTTAGTTGTGATATTATTTTTAACATCTCACTAAGTTGAATTGGTAGTGACTACCATATTAACATCTCACTTAGTTATGGCAGTGATCTCTATTGGATATTAATCTTGATAGATATTACTGATTACATCTTTCAAATCTACACAGGTGTTGTGTAAGGATCAGGGGCGGATCTTAGTGGAGCAGTGGCAGGGCCACGGCCCTGGCAAGTTTTTCGGCCATAGTGCTAATTTTCCGCATTTCGATCGAAATTTTGTATATATATATGTTCGGCCCTGACAAGTTTTTCGGCCGTAGTGCTAATTTTAGTGCCTGTGTCTCTCAGCCCTGGCAGGTTCAACGGGCAAGATCCGTCACTGGTAAGGATATTATGAAACTCACTAACACATCCACAACAAAACAAGTATGTTTGAATAACATTATAATAGATCTCTCATACGCCTCTCTTTTTGCATCTCTATGATCCCACTTCATTTAGGATTATGTTGATAATATGTGGTTCTTATAATTTTTTAAAAGGCGTAACTCAAAATGTGTGAGCATTGCTAAAATAGTCGACAGAAGAGAGAACAAAACGTGTCTGGCAGCCGTACTATCCAAGACCAGGTCTTGACGTGCATCTACCATGGTCTTTCTATTCTCTTATTACCTTCAAGAAATGAAATCCTAATTCGTGCATCTACCATGGCCTTTCTATTCTCTTATTGACTTAAACCCTAGCCGTTCGATCATGATAAGGAATGAGAGGCTGGGGTTTATTGTGGGACACCGGGTTCCGGATCGACCAATAGCGGCGACATATGGCCTGTCGTCGCTATTGGTGTCGCCGCTATTGCTATGTATTCTTGTAGTGGTTGGATCTTTTCTATTACTTCATTTATTTTCTATTAAGAATTAGATAAAACATCTATTAAGAAATAGACAAAAACAACTATTATTAGGTATTAGGCATCATTGTTCATGTCACACCCCGATATTTCCACGTATAACCGGTGGGTCTGGTGGAGAGTATCGTAACGTAGTTGATATCATCATAGTCAAGCAATCACAGTTTAATGCACAGTGGAAGATTTGAGAGTAAAAATATTAATACAACCGAAACGTAAAGTATAATTTTAATATTATACAAACGGTTGTATATGGATCCACAGGCGGATCTTAAAACAGAAATACAAACATTGTTCAACAGACTTTAGACGTTTAGAACTTGCAAGATTCCTTATTAACGCCCCGAGCTCCCAGCCAATTACGTACAGTACCTGTCACTTAATCTTTTTGGAAAATACGTCAGTTTACACTGGTAAATACAATTAACTGACTCTTTTAAAAATGTTTTAAGAAAATTTGATTTAAATGCACAAGTCACAAATATTCTTTTATAACTTGGGGCAATTATATTAATAACAATCTTGTATAAGAATTACATGTTTGTCCAACATTTAGGGCCGGTTTTAAATAAACCGAACAAGATTAATCGACACACCACAAATATAAACTCACAAGAAGTTTCCTCACGAGTGAGTATATCTTTTACATACGCAACAGACAGGTGTATGCCTACACCCCGTGCTTAAGTTGTGGCCATTTACGCTTTTAAATGAGCCAAGGATATCCAGGACACGGTCATTAACCCCCAATGTTATATGTTATCAAGCAATACTGATTAAAATGGGATTATACAATTTAATCATCTTCGATTAAAAGGTTTCTACACCTGACCAAGCGGTAATAATTTACCGTATCCCAAGCCCGTATAAGGGAAAATAAGTTAAAAGTATTTACCTGAGCTAAAATGAAATTTTAATCTCAGCCGTATATTCAAATCAACAAGTACAAGTTCTTCTACCGGGGCTCTCAATCTGGAATGAAGGTTTTATTAACCTATTAGATTCCTAACGGGTCTTATTTAAGTTGTAACTTAGACCGGTTAGTTTTAAGGAAAGGTTTTACGGTTCAAAACGCAAGATTAAGCGAAGACCGGATCAGAATATGATTTAGACCCGACAAGTATGAAGATTTGTATATAATGGGTAAACTAAGCACATTCTGGATTTTGAGGTAAAAATGATAGGGTTTGACCCGTTTCGGCCAATTTATGCAAACTAGTTACATTAACCGTACCGAACGCGTATATGCATAACGGGTATTCGAATGAGTCACGTACAAGTTCCATAAGTTATTATGCTTAAAATATGTTGTGATATCAGTAGGATATCTTCTATTATGCCCAAAACGAATTTAAAAACAATTTAAGCCCCGAAAGGGTATTTTGGTCATTTTAAAGCTTATAAAAGAGGTTTAATAGCAAACTGAGGTTCTGGTAAAAAATATTCAGTAAAAATATTTATTTTATCAAGTTACATTGGCAAGATATCATACATATGTGTGCTTAATCATTTAAGGCCAAACTATGCACCGTAGGGGCATTTTGGTCATTTCACATATGCTTTAAGGGTCAAATTTGGAAATCTGAGTTCAAGACTTATACTTACTGTTAAAGTATAAAAATTTATTTTTGAAATCAGTAGGTAACAAGTCTTAGGTGCTAAATATGGTTTAAACCCATATTATGCGCCTAAATCGCATAAAAGTCGGTATTTGACGACATTCGGGTTGTTTAAGGAAATCTGAGATTTTGATCAGTCTCAACAGTTTAAAATATCTTATTTAATGTATAAAATTAGTAGAAAAAGGTTTGGTATCAAAATGATATGTAAAACTCATTTTATTAACGAAAAGGGCATTATCGTCATATACCGAAGTTATGCTACAACTCTATGCTATGATAAATTTAAAATTTATCAAAAATTTCCAAATATCCCAAAATATTATATTATAACAGTGGGTAGAAAGTTTAGTGCCAAAAATTGGGTTTAAGTGTGATTTATGCGAAAAATGAAATTTAATTAACAAAAAGCTTTCGTTTTACGATATCTTGCATATCTTTTATTTTAGACCATAAACTGATGTCAAATTTTTAGGACACACTTATATATCAGTAGTAAAACTTTTTGTCCTCTCACATTTTAAAAAATCTTGTTTTAATATCAAAAGGGCATAATAGTCAACTTTTAAGCAAATAACGGAAACATGCATATGAACTCTAATTCTAAAGGGCCATGTAGTATAACCTCTGAGGGTTATACTAACATATAATATGGTCACAAAGGAACCCTAAGGCATAATTAAACTAAGCTAATTCGGGTCAGAACTGAAAGTCAAAGCAAAAGTCAACTTTTGCGACTTTCGGTTGCGAACCGAGCCTATACTTAGAATTGTCGGGTTGAACATGCTTAGACATGTTCAATTAATATTTACCAAGTTATTAAAGTGATAAAACTTATTTTTATAGCTTCTACATTATCAGTTATGAATTTTATTTAAAAACTGACCCGTTTGACTTTTTATTTTAATTACTTTGACCCGACAATTAACTAAGTAAACATGATAATTAGGAGGTGCCCTTTTGAGGGTTTAATACCTACCTAATTACGATCACGTAGCTATGTTCGTTGCGAACCATGGCTTGACCATACGAGGTCTAACTAAAAGTCAAAGCATGTATCGCAAACGCTTGACTTTTTGGCTTTAAGAGCCAAACAAAATAACCAAGCATGAAAGGAACACTTACAAGTGGTCCTTAGGACTGAAAAGAACTCAAAAGGAGGTTCCAATGTTCAGGATCCTCAGATTTGCGGGAGAGAGCAAGAACTCAAGAACTGATGTGAAATGAAATGAAGAATCAAAGGCCTATTTATAATGTTTGGACGATCTTTAGATGATTGCCAGGTGTTAGGGACTCTCTAGGATGATTACAAGTGCCCTAACAGGTGTCCAATACCATCAACAAGCCCCTAGATTCGAAATATGTGAGTTATGGCTGGAAACAAGGGCTGCACACAACATTTATGGAACTGGGCATCGTATACGGACCGTAAGGGTCCTGTATACGGTCCGTAAGGACCATACCAGCTCACCAAAACTTTCAATAGTTGTCATATTTGGCCCCTGCACTTCCGAACTCACTCGAAACGATGTTTTTAGCACACGAGGCCTTGTATTTCCAACATTAGGCACATCCAAGAGTATAACTAAGTATCATAAACTTCTCGATATGTTAAAAGGTTCAGTCAAAGGCTTAGTTTGACATATTGACGCTTTTAACCCTTCAATTTGCGAACTTGCGCGTATTATCGCGAAATGGCGTAAAAGCCTTACGAATTTAATAACAAGCATTCCCAAGAGTATAATGGAGTATTACGACACTCCAGTTCACACCGGTTCACTTAATGGCCGCTCAAAGGTGTAGTTTTAATTGTTGACGCTTTTGGTCCTTCTAAGGCACAAACTTGCGCGTATTTCCGCTTTATTGCGTCAAAGCCCTCTGTTATCCATATTGGGCATTCCCGAGAGTATTATCGAACATTACAAGGCTTCGGGTTCATTAAAAGGTCACTCAGAGGTAAGAATTAACATGTTGACACTTTTAACCGTTTTTAACGCACAAACTTGTGCGCATTGATTTTTATCAACATTAAAGCCCTAAATGGTCAATGTTTTGCATTCCCAAGAATATGATTAGATATAATAGTGTTTCGGGTTCATTAAAAGGTCATTCAGAGGTATTATTAAACATGTTGACTCTTCTAACCCTTCACCGAGCAAACTTTCGATTTATACGCAAACGGTTTCGCTTATCCAACAAGTGGCTTAATATGAGAATACGAATACCATGAGAGGATATTAAGAGACTTATTTTAAGCATGATAACACTTCCAGTCCTTCCATAATCAAAGTTTTTGATCTTTCACAAAATTAGTCCCTTATAGTCAATGTTTGACTTTATTGGGGTTTAATACACGTGTCAACACATCATTGGACGTGATTTTTTGAGGTGTTACATCCTCACCCCCTTAAAAGAAATCTCGACCTCGATATTTGCTCAAAAGATGGAAGTACTTTCTTTCTTATAATGGACTTAATCTTCCACAACATATTTGGGCCTCTAAGGCACCCAAGTTGACCCTTAAAATAGGTACACGTCTTCTTTCGGAGTTTCTAATCCTATCGATCCTTAATCGATACTGATTTCTCAACAAACATAAGTTTTTATTAATCTGCACATCATTATGTGACAATGCTATTGACCTACAGTCTAGCCATATCTTTAAATCGCAAGTGTGGGACACATTGCGAATTCCATCAAGCTCCTTAAATAAGTTTTAGCTTATAAGCTACTGATCTTGACGCATTTGATTTTTCTCGAATGGTACTATTTATTTGAACTTAACTTGTCCATCACATCAAAATGCAGTACACCTCTCTAGGGTGGTACTTTCCGTTGAATCTTATCCCTTATTAAGAACTTAAGAGGTTTGCGACTCTTATCAATCATTGATTTTCTGCTGATTGTTGGCAACTTTCAGACGATTACGGATTCGCATGATCTTATCCGTTGTTTCCAAGGTAATTTCAGGTCCTGCTAATTTGGACTTATCAAACTTCTGTCCAACAATGGATGTTTAACATCCCATCTATACAAGGTCTCCAAAGGAGCAACCTTGTTGCTTATATACTAACTATTAGTTATAGGAGCGCTTATTTAAGGTGAGATAGTCATTCCAACTACGGCTTAAACCAATCTTGAAGAATAGCTAACCTCATGGTTAGTTGAACAAGTCGACGATCCTGGGTAGCTAATAGCGATTCTCAATCGATACCTAAGCAGGGTTGCGGCAATCAATGCATAAGCATAATGAACCGTCTTTCCTAATCAATAATACCGGAACTCTCAAAATTAAGTTTATGAACCTTTATCTTAAAATTCATTTAATTAGGTTTTGATTCTTCCATTATTGCTGGTACTAGTCGACATGGAGATTTCACAATAACGCAGCCCTAAGCGGAAAGTAAATCTTAACTCTACCTATCTTAGGAGGTAAACAGGGTAGTCTTTGGAGAAGTTAATCAAGACACAAGGAGATTACAGAGATTTTCCAAATCTCAAGCTCCGGTTCATCTATATTTGCCTGTGTCAGATAAATGACACATTTTCTTTACGAATCCATGGATACCTTAATCAGAGACACTTACATGGACATTTCTATTCTGGATATCTTCTTTGAATACCATTAGCTGACTTTAGTACAATATGACCATTGGGATATCTTGGTGGTTCCATGCATTAAACCTCCATACTGATCAGGCATGGAAGCAATCTATGGAATACATTAAGATACACCAATTCTCATATGGCGCTTTTATCATTTAGTCTTGTATTCGCAGTTGATAGAAATCAATGAGATAATAAAATGACATATATTAACGTACTCCACCTGGAGAGAGAGTACTCTAGATTACGAATGAAGATTTCTGACAGGAATAGAAGAAATGGTTCCTATGATTTCTGCCCGTAAGTTTTACCTTACACTTAATATCTGGGGTTCTTATGGGAAGATTTTAAAAGTTTGCTATGCTTACAATTTATGAAGGACTTAATGGTACCCAAATCAAAACAGAACTCTTAGCATTTATATTACTGATAAATGATAAGGAATGTACCTGATGTCATTATTGATATGAACTGCCTCTGGCATTCATCGGGAGAGTTTAAACGCTTTCATTCTTAGGCTTTTTATTCTTAGCTGTACCTCTCTTGACAGATTTAGGGCATGTAGTCTTGATGTGGCCTTCCTCGCCACAGCCGAAGCAGACTGCAATCTTTATGTCCCTACATTCATGGGACGGATGACCAGTGCTTTTAAAGATGCAACACAGTCTTGGCCTTGGTTCCATTCGACACCGCCCCCAGTGTCTTTTATAGTAGGTCTTGCATACAGGTTTCTTATTGGACTCTTGCTTACCCTTTTTTCTTAGAAGTCTGGGAGTTATCTTTCCCCCTTTTCCTTTTTGGTTCATTCTTTGCATTCGAGGTATGAACAAGATCCTTCTCGTGAGTAATGAAGCGTGGTTTTAAATGGGATTTGGAGCAAGTAGCATTTGGCTCTTTGAACTTTTTCATGACCTTTCTCATAGCCTTTCCAACAGCTGCGTCAATCATAGCTTGGAGAACATCTCTGTTAATTTTGAGGTTCACAATTGTAGCATCATTAGCATGAGTCGCATCATTAATGACGCGATTGACGATTGTGTTATCCGAGTTTATCATACTCAAGGCTTGGTTCCCAACACCAATTGAAACAATCACTTAGTTGCACTACAACAGCTAGTCATCATCCCGATGACCTAACATATACTAACCATGGTATCATTAAACCATACAGGCTAATATAGTATGAACATTCCTAATGAATGTTATTTAAATATACATCAATTATATTTAGCCCAGGTCACAAAAGGACCATCAATGGCATTTAAGGTTTGGACCTAGTCCATCACCTTTTTACAGGGGATCAAAATGTCACATCTGTCTTTATCATATTGATGATTTTGGATAGCTTAAAAGCTTGCCATAAGGACATTGGAAAGAGTGATTCCTAATGGATATAAAGCATCCATCTAAAATTGTTGAAGCAATCTCTAAGGTATCATCGGCTAATCCTTCCTCATGATTTATATCTAGAGTTCTAACAGGCAGATTCAATAGTTTACAACATTTATTGTCCACAATAGACTTATCTTCGCCAGAATCAAACAAAATTCTTAGCATAAACCTTATTGATAAGAGAGGTACCTGCTATATCGTTATCATTCTGCACTATCTTCTGGGCGTTCATCTGGAAGACTCGCGCGTTTGTTTTCTCTGCCTCTTCAGGCTTCCTTGCAAGCTTTGGGCAGTTGGCTTTGATGTGCCCTTCTTCGTTACAGTTGTAACTGTCACACCCCAACCAATGGCGGAATCATCGGGGCGCGGCACTGAGCGAAACAAATTTTCAAGAGAAATTCCATAACGACTAAATTACCAAATAGTTAATATTACGTCCCATACCGTAACCCATAAAGTAATCTAATTATTACAGACAGCGATGTTCTCAAACACATCATGTTCCGACAAATCAGATTTCATATAAAAATATAAATTGTCTTTGTTTCTAGACTCTTTCCTAGCCTCGAATTCATCACACAGCAAACAAGGCATCTTAGCATCTTAAGAACCTGTCACATACGTTAAAGTAAAAGTTAATACCAGTGTAAAGGTGAGCATACAAGCTTAATAATAGCATATGGAGTTCGAAATCTTTTACGCATGACTAGCATGTACAACGTATAATGTGAAGCATGTAAGTTATCGACAAAGATCCTATCAATACCAATGACTGCGAGTAACGAGTGCGCAACACATATTCACCACTGTGAACACATGAAGTAATTGTCCTTAACAACCCCTGAGTGAACAGGTGCTGAGTCTAAACTTTAGTACTATCGTTGCTAAGGCAGGTAGACAGCAATCAATGTGTTAATATAACAAACAGGCATTCATCGAGTCACGTATAACATGCATTAGAGGTCAGCGTATAAATAGTGTTTGCATTGTGTGTTCGATGTGTTTTAGAATAAGTAACGTATGTAACACCCAAAAGTGCATAAAGCAAAAGGGATCGAGTATACTCACAGCGATAAAGTAAATGGATTTAAGGGAGCGCTAGAGCGGAATTAGCCTGAATAGTTAATGATAGTATAAGCGAAAGTCGGCGCGTAAAATGGTGTAGGTATACCAAGGATCGGATGGTAATCCGATCGGGTGGCAATCCGATCGGATGGCCAGTCGATAGGGTGGCAATCCGTTCGGATGGTCATCCGATCGGGTGGCCATTCGATTGGATTGTCACCTTGTTTGGTGAGGATGTGTTTGTGTATGATGGTTTGTACTTTGAAGTTTTCGTTGTAGCATTTTTAAATTAGAGAAGTATCTCTACCTTTCAGGTCGGTCGATCGAACGGTCGTTCGATTGGACAGCAATCCGATTGGCGAGACTTCTCAGTTTGAGAACTAGTTCACAGCAGGACGGTCACTGAATCGGATGGCTATTCGATCAGGTGGCAATCCGTTTGTATTGAACGTGTTGAAAATTGTTTAAGTATCCAAGTCCCAAACGTCACACGATCGGACGGTCACTCGATCGGATGGAAATCCGATCGGGTGGTAATCCGTATCAACGTTCAGATCCTTGAATAGTTTGAAAAATAGGTTAAGTATGGAACCATGTGCAACCCGATCGGACGGCCGGTCGATCGGGTGGCAATCCGATCGAGTGGTAATCCGATCAGACGGCAATCCGTCCCGATGATCCGTTCGTCTTGGCACTTGATTCGTTTGAAGTTTTGTAGTGTTTAAATGAGACGTTTTGACATCTTGCTTGAACAATAGAACCCTTATCTCGGCCCAAGTGACCCGACAGAACATGAATCACCCTAGTCCGATCGGTTCACAGTTCGAGTCGGTAGTTCATGTTCAAACCTGAAGTCAATATCTCCTGGATAGAATCCGGATCCGGAACTAATACATCACCATGAATGGGTAGAAGATCAGAACGAGCTCCGATTCCGTCGGGTTTGAGTGCATTGAGTGTAAAAGAGTTGAAAGAAAGTTGGAAAACCTTCTCTCGATCCTTTTATCCATGAATTTGTGTAGATCTAAGTGAAATCTTTTGATAAATGTTGTGGAAATCTTTCAGATCTGAGTTGTTCTTGGTGGAATGAAGCCAAATATTGAAGTTCATAAGAACTCCATGATGACATCACCCTAGAACACCTCAAATTCGGTGATTTCACGGTTACATGTCAAGATTCAAAAGATAGAAAGGTGTAGGAGTGCGTGTAGATCAAGAAAGTACAAGATTTAGGTTGAAAACTTACAAGAATTGAGAGAAATCGAGAGAAAGAGTAGCTGGAGCGAGCTGAGTTTGAGTGAGAGCTGCCACATCAAGTGATGTGACATATGACGGGTATTTATAGGGTTTCCTAAAAAGGAAAGTGGAAAGGAGGCTGGTCGATCGGGTGGTAGTCCGATCGGGCGGCAACCCAATCGGATGGCAATCCGATCGGATGGCCACTCGGTCGGTTGGCCAATCGATTCGAGTGTTTGACGCAATAATTTTAATCGTTCCGATTCGAGTGACGAGCGTTGCGATGCGATTCGAGAAAGCAATACGATAGAATTACCCATTAAATTACTTTTAATCCCAACTACCATATCTAACATATAATCACTATAATTGACTTGCATTTAGCGTTCTCGATTCGATTGCGATGCGATTGGTTTGCGATTGCGATTCACACCTCAACATAAAAATAACATGCACATGTAACACATAAATAGCACACACACGTAAAACAATATCCAGAACACATAATTCGAGTTGCGAATGCGATAGCGATAAGCGATAGATCGATTAAACATGCGATTAATATGCGATTAAACTTCGATTATTAACAAGTACTCCACATAATACAACTAATGCGATAAAATAAATAGACAATCTATAAGTCAAAGAAGTCAAAACAGGAGTTGAGCAAGGAGTGACAGATCACAATTAGCAATCTTGACTTTGACTTTTGAAACACGGGGTGTTACAACCTCCCCTTCTTAAGGGAATTTCATCCCGAAAATAGGCCAAAGCCGTAACAAACAACTGCGGGTACTTCGCCTTCATTTCTCTTTCGAATTCCCAAGTGAAGTCTTCACCTTATTTGCCTTCCCTTCGGACCTTCACAATGGGAATGCGCGAGCGTCGGAGTTGCTTGGTTTGGCGGTCCATGATTTCGACAGGCTTCTCCACGAAGTGTAGTATTTCGTTTACTTGAAGATCCTCAAGGGGTACATGTAAATCATCATAAGCCAGGCACTTTCTAAGGTTCAAAACATGGAAAATCGGGTGTACGTTGCTAAGTTCCTCCGGTAGTTCGAGTCTGTAAGCCACTTTTCCGATCCTTTCTAGAATCTTAAAGGGTCCAACATAACGAGGCGTGAGCTTTCCCCTCTGGCCGAATCTGACCACACCCTTCCAAGGTGATACCTTTAGGAGTACATGGTCGCTAACGTCAAATTCGAGGGGCTTGCGTCGTCTATCGACGTAACTTTTCTGACGACTCCGAGCTTTCATTAGATTGTCTCGAATTTGGAGGATTTTTTCAGTCGTTTCTTGCAATAGGTCAGGACCGGTTAGTTGCGAGTGCCCGATCTCGTGCCATACAATAGGCGATCGACATCTTCTTCCATACAAGGCCTCGAATGGTGCCATTTGAATGCTGGAATGATAACTATTATTGTACGAGAATTCGACCAATGGTAAGTATGTGTCCCAATTACCACCGAAATCTATGACACACGAACGAAGCATATCTTCAAGGGTGCGGATCGTTCTTTCAATCTGACCATTGGTTTAGGGATGGAATGCGGTCCTTAGATTAAGCACAGTACCAAGAGCGGATTGAAATGTCCCCCAACAACGCGAGGTAAACCGAGCATCGCAGTCAGAAATGATGTCGCGAGGCTTCCCATGTCGACAAATAATCTCTTTGGTGTAGATTCGTGCTAATTTTTCCACCTTGTAGTCTTCCCGTATTGGCAGAAAGTGAGCAGATTTAGTCAACCACTCAATGACAACCCAAATGCTGTCGTGACCTGTGGGCGTACGCGGAAGTTTCGTTACGAAATCCATAGCTATACTCTCCGATTTCCACACAGGGATCTCGGGTTGAACGAGTAAGCCAAAGGGTCTTTGTTGCTCAGCCTTGACCTTTGAACAAGTCAGGCATTTCGAAACATATAGGGCGATATCCCTTTTCATGCCCGACCACCAGTACTTGTAGCTCAGGTCCTGGTACATCTTGTCGGCACCGGGATGAATAGAATACCGGGATTTGTGGGCTTTGTCCATCAAAATCTGTCGTAAATTGGTCCGTTTAGGGATCCAAATTCGGTCCAGAAAATGGAATATCCCATTTGACTTATTTTCTAGCTGGGCTCCATCGTTGAGAATCCTTTCCTTCTTCAAAGTGCGCTCATTAAAGCAGGCATGCTGGGCTTCGCGGATGAGGGTTTCAAGATCATATTGGGCTTGGATATTACGGGCGCTGTGCAAATAACTCCGTCTGCTAAGAGCGTTGGCAACGATGTTTGCTTTGCAAGGATGATAACGAATCTCACAGTCATAATCGTTGAGAAGTTCCACCCACCGGCATTGACGCATATTTAGTTCCTTCTGGTCAAAGATATGTTGTAGGCTCCTATGATCGGTGAAGATCGTACACTTGGTACCATAAAGGTAGTGCCTCCAGATCTTTAACGCAAAAACAACTGCGCCTAGCTCAAGGTCGTGGGTTGTATAGTTCTTCTCGTGGATCTTGAGCTGACGAGATGCATAAGCAATAACCTTGTCTCGTTGCATGAGAACACAACCAAGGCCAAGGTTTGAGGCATCACAATAGACGATAAAATCATCATTTCCGTCGGGTAGCGTGAGAATAGGAGCATTGCAAAGCATGTACTTGAGGGTTTGAAATGCAGTTTCTTGTTCAGTTCCCCAAACAAAAGGCTTGTCTTTTTGCCTGAGAGAGGTGAGCGGCACAACGATTTTATAGAATCCTTCAATAAATCGGCGATAATAGCCCGCTAGTCCGAGAAAAGAACGGACTTCGGACGGGTTCTTGGGTGTGACCCAACTCTTAGCTGCTTCGATCTTCACAGGGTCAACGTGGATACCTTGACTATTGACAATGTGACCCAAGAATTGAACCTCCTCCAGCCAAAATTCACACTTGGAGAACTTGGCATAGAGACGGTTTCCCTGGAGTAACTCAAGAACCAAATGTAGATGCTGCGAGTGTTCGGCTTTTGATTTGGAATAGATCAGGATATCGTCGATGAATACGATCACGAAGCGATCGAGAAAAGGTTTACACACGCGATTCATCAGATCCATAAAAACCGAGGGTGTGTTGGGTAAACCAAAAGGCATAACAACGAACTCGTAGTCGCCGTATCGAGTGCGAAAAGCGGTTTTGAGTATATCCTCCTCTTGTATGCGCAACTGGTGGTAGCCTGAGCGTAGATCGATCTTGGAGAAACACGTAGCCTTGTAACTGGTCAAACAAATCATCAATTTGGGGCAGAGGGTAACGATTCTTGATTGTCAGCTTATTCAATTCCCGGTAGTCGATGCACATCCGGAACGACCCATCCTTCTTTTTGACGAAAAGGACTGGTGTGCCCCAAGGAGAGGTGCTAGGGCGAATGAAGCCTTTGTCAAGCAATTCCTAGAGCTGACCCGAGAGTTCACGAATTTCGGACGGAGTGAGTCGATAGGGAGCTCTGGCAACAGGATTTGCTCCAGGAATGAGGTCGATGCGAAAGTCGATATCACGACTCGGTGGCAACCTTGGAAGATCTTCAGGAAAAACGTTAGGGAATTCACAAACAACAGGAACGTCTTTCACCTCTTTAACTTCCTTTTTCTCCGCTACTACAATGTGGGCCAATAAAGCTTGGTATTCCTTGCGGAGATACTTGCTAGCCTGGACACATGACATGAGTTGGAGTTTCTTCGACGCGACTTCACCATAAACACATAACTGATCACCATTAGCGAGCGAGAATTGAATCATCTTATCGAAGCAAACGACTTCAGCATGGTTTTCACGAAGAAAGTCCATGCCTACTATGACGTCAGAACTTCCGAGCTGCATTAGAATGAGATCGATGGGAAAGACATGATTGTTGAGCTCTAGAGTACAATCACGAAGAACAGAGTTGACTGCGACGGTTCTTCCAGTGGCAACTTCAACATCGAATGTCGAGGGAGATGGGCACGCTTACAATTAAGAAGCTTTTCGAACTCAAACGATACAAAACAGTTATCGGCTCAAGTATCAAACAAACACGAAGCATAAATACCATTCACAAGGAGCGTACCATTGACCACGTTGTTGTCAACCTGAGCCTCGCGTACATTAATGTTGAAATTTCGAGCACGAGCGGCTTGTTGCTGTTGTTGCTGAGGCTGCTGTTGCTGTTGTTGGGGCTGCTGCTGTTGATGCTCTTGCTTCACAACCCGATTGGGGCACATGTTTGCGAAGTGGTTGGGATCACCACACGCAAAGCAAACTCTAACATTGACCGCGGGTGCTGGAGCTGCGTGTTAGCCTTGAGGGGCAGGGAGCAAAGCTTGATGAGTAGTAGCTAGAGTTGGTGCTGGACGAGGACATGTACGGAAGTTGGCGGTGAAGTGGCCGTACATGTTGAAGTGTGCACAAAATCTGCAGGCGATTCCCACTGGGTGGTGATAGGTGCAAGTTGGGCATGCATGGTGAGGACCAGTATAAGCACACTTTGCCGACGGTGCTTGGGTTACTGGTGCCGCAACCTGGCGGTGCTGAGTTTGCTGCTGAGCTGGTACAGCTTGGAGTGGGGCAGCGGTGGTTACAACACAGTTCTTATTGCTGGAGTTGCTGTTGTTTTTTCTTTTGCGATGGGAGGCCTTTGAAGACTGAGGAGCGGCAGCGGTTTCAGCAGTTGGTGCGATGGTAGCATGATGGAGATTCTTGGCGGCTTTATCCCAGAAGCCAGACTTGACTCGCTTGTCGTTTATCTCAGCGGCAAGCAAGTAAGTCTCCTTGATTGTTGCTGGCATTGAAGCTTGCACAAAATCTGCGACACAATCAGGCAGAGCTCGAATGTACTTCTTGATTGCCATATCAGAAGTCTTGACTTGATCAGGAAAGATTATGCTAAGCTGCTTGAAGCGAGCGGTTAAAGATGCATTGTCACCCTCCTTCTGCTTGATGTGCCAGAATTCATCCTCCAACTTTTGGCGCTCGTGGGGAGGGCAAAACTCTTCCAACATGACGTCCTTCAACTCATCCCACGTCACACCATAAGCTGCATCGTTTCCGCGTTTGTTTCTCTCGGCCGTCCACGAATCTAGCGCTCGGGATTGGAAGACGCCGATAGCATTCAGAGTGCGGAGATCGTTAGGATAGCCACTCTGGCGCAGGGTAACCTCGATCGAATCAAACCATTGGAATAAGGCCGTAGGACCATCTTCGCCAGTAAATTCTTTCGGTCCGCAAGCTTTGAACTGCTTAAAGCTAAAAGCAGCTTTGGGAGTATCGCTCCTTGACTCTTCAGAAGATTTGCTCACATTTTCGTACAGTTCACTGACGATCTGTGGAACAACTTTCACCATTTGCTTAGTAATCATAGAGGCGAGGCATTTATCTGCTTGCTTTCGGCGAGCAGCTTGAGTAGCGCGACATCCAGATGACGACATTGTCTGCAACAGACATCGCCACAGGACTCTACAAAAATTTTGATTATTCCTAGTAGAGTCTAGCGATTACCATAAAGCTCAGGAAGACATCTATTAACATAATCACACAGACACGTAGGCACCTAGGCACGTAAACACATTAGCACATAAACACGTAGAGCACAGAAGCAAGTAAACACACTATATTTCGCACGTATTCTCCTATCTGTGGCATACGTGTTCCCTTATCATTCAAGAGGCAGTCAGAATACAGAAACCTAACTATATGTTGCACGTATTCCCTATCCTTTACAGCGCGTACAACGATTAATCATAGCGATTGCGAGTATCGAGCAGCAATGGCGAATAATGACCAGCGATTTGGATATACGTGTAGTGTGTTATGCGTGTTGATCAAAAGCGAAGAACGAAAAGTGAACAACTCACCAAAAATCGAAATGTATAACCATATAAAACACATAAAATCCACATAAAATTGGCAAATATCAGAGTCAGCAATTGCGGGCTAAGAATCGAAGCACATAGAAATCGAGAATAGATTTTCTTTGGCTAAATAGACGTCGACTACCCAAAGTGATTCAACTATTCACAAGGACCTTAAGCACACACTTTGGCTTTCTGGACTGTGCTCTCGCTTCGATTCGAGCGAATGGCACACATCCTTCCAGTTTAGTGTGACTTCAAGTCATTGGAGTCCGTCGAGACTTTGGTGGGAATTTTGTAAAACCACATTAGAGAGTAAAACGAGTCATCAAGGTTCGGATTTCACCCCTGACTTAGCGACTACGTTCCTGTTTTGTGTGGTATAACCACGAGGTAGATAAGAGGATTTGCGTCGAAGTATGGATTTCACTCCTAATTCAACGCAAATTCTCTTGTTTTTATAGTAAAAATAGCAGTTCGAACTAGTAATCTGGTCGAGAGTTTGCGGTTTTCACACCTATTCTTAACCAGCTCATTCGTTTATGTGTGCAATCAACCTTAGGAAAGGCTGATCTTGTGCAGAATTGTAGTATGCGATGTTTGTGCAAGTGTGTAGTGTACAACGATTTCTAGCGAGAATAGCAAGTAAGCTCGTACAAAACCCCTACTGGGCATGCACAAGTCGGTCTATTGGTACTTAGACTATAGACTAGGTCATTCCTAAGACATCGACCCGGACTAGGTCGAGTCTTGCCTAATTCCCTATAGTTATGGCTATGATACCAATCTGCCACACCCCAACCGATGGCGGAATCATCGGGGCGCGGCACTGAGCGAAACAGATTGTCAAGAGAAATTCCATAACGACTAAATTACCAAATAGTTAATATTACGTCCCATACCGTAACCCATAAAGTAATCTAATTATTACAGACAGTGATGTTCTCAAAAAACATCATGTTCCGACAACTCAGATTTCAAATAAAAATATAAATTGTCTTTGTTTCTAGACTCTTTCCTAGCCTCGAATTCATCACACAGCAAACAAGGCATCTTAGCATCTTAAGCACCTGTCACATACGTTAAACTAAAAGTCAATACACATAGTGTCAAGGTGAGCATACAAGTTTAATAATAGCATATAGAGTTCGAAATCGTTTACACATGACCAACATGTACAACGTATAATGTGAAGCATGTAAGTTATCAACAAAGATCCTATCAACACCAATGACTGTGAGTTGACTGCGAGTAGCGAGTGCACAACACATATTCACCACTGTGAACACGTGAAGTAATTGTCCTTAACAACCCCTTAGTGAACAGGTGCTGAGTCCAAACTGTAGTACTATCGTTGCTAAGGCAGGTAGACAGCAATCAATGTGTTAATATAACAAACAGGCATTCATCAAGTCACGTATAACATGCATTAGAGGTCAGCGTATAAATAGTGTTTGCGTTGTGTGTTCGATGTGTTTTAGAATAAGTAACGTATGTAACACCCAAAAGTGCATAAAGAAAAAAGGGATCGAGTATATTCACAGCGATAAAGTTAATAGATTGAAGGGAGCGCTAGAGTGGAATTAGCCTGAACAGTTAATGATAACGTAAGCGAAAGTTGGCGCGTAAAATGGTGTAGGTATACCAAGGATCAGATGGTAATCCGATCGGGTGGCAATCCGATCGGATGGCCAGTCGATCGGGTAGCAATGTGTTCGGATGGTCATCCGATCGGGTGGCCATTCGATTGGATTGTCACCTCGTTTGGTTAGGATGTGTTTGTGTATGATGGTTTGAACTTTGAAGTTTTCATTGTAGCATTTTTAAATTAGAGAAATATCTCTACCTTTCAGGTCGGTCATTCGATCGGACAACAACCCGATTGGCAAGACTTCTCAGTTTGAGAACAAGTTCATAGCAGGACGGTCACTTGATCAGATGGCTATCCGATCGGGTGGCAATCCATTTGTATTGAACGTGTTGAAAATTATTTAAGTATCCAAGTTCCAAACGTCACACGATCGGACAGTCACTCGATCAGATGGCAATCTGATCGGGTGGTAATCCGTTTCAACGTTCAGATCCTTGAATAGTTTGAAAAATAGGTTAAGTATGGAACCATGTGCAACCTAATCGGACGTCCGGTCAATCGGGTGGCAATCCGATCGGGTGGTAATCCGATCAGACGGCAATCCGTCCCGACGATCCGATCGTCTTGGCACTTGATTCGTTTGAAGTTTTGTAGTGTTTGAATGAGACGTTTTGACATCTTGCTTGAACAATAGAACCCTTATCTCGGCCCAAGTGACCCGACCGAACAGGAATCACCCTAATCCGACCGGTTCACGGTTCGAGTCGGTAGTTCACGTTCAAACCTGAAGTCAATATCTCGTGGATAGAATCAGGATCCGGAACTAATACATCACCATGAATGGGTAGAAGATCAAAACGAGCTCCGATTCCATCGGGTTTGAGTGCATTGAGTGTAAAAGAGTTGAAAGAAAGTTGGAAAACCTTCTCTCAATCCTTTTATCCATGAATTTGTGTAGATCTAAGTGAAATCTTTTGATAAATGTTGTGGAAATCATTCAGATCTGAGTTGTTCTTGGTGGAATGAAGCCAAACATTGAAGTTCATAAGAACTCCATGATGACATCATCCTAGAACACCTCAAATTCGGTGATTTCACGGTTACGTGTCAAGATTCAAAAGATAGAAAGGTGTAGGAGTGCGTGTAGATCAAGAAAGTACAAGATTTACGTTGAAAACTTACAAGAATTGAGAGAAATCGAGAGAAAGAGTGGCTTGAGCGAGCTGAGTTCGAGTGAGAGCTATCACATCAAGTGATGTGACATATGAGGGGTATTTATAGGGTTTCCTAAAAAGGAAAGTGCAAAGGAGGCTGGTCGATCGGGTGTTAGTCCGATCGGGTGGCAACCCGATCGGGTGGCAACCCGATCGGATGGCAATCCGATCGGATGGCCACTCGGTCGGTTGGCCACTCGATTCGAGTGTTTGACGCGATGAGTTTAATCATTCCAATTCAAGTGACGAGCACTGCGATGCGATTCGAGAGAGCGGTACTGTTGGGATTGAACTCTACCAGAGGAACAGATAATGTAAAGCCAAAACCTAGTCACAACAGTGGATTCACAATAAGCAGACGTTTACTCTAAACTCTCCCCTTGACAGTGGTTATCTATCTGCTGATACACTCTAAGTACTGCTCTGAAGAACAACTGATGAACCAAACACTGATGAAGCAGCTAAAGACTGCTAAAAGGCAAACACTGAGCTCTATCTACTGCTGACTCTTAAGTACTGCTGAAGACTCAAGCACTGCTCATTCAAAGACTGATCACCTTTTGAAGAAAGCCCTGATGATCAAGTAATCAGTGCTTAGGCCACAACAGTGGAACGTAAACAGTGTTAGACTTGTTTTGTATTTTATTATCAATCAGTTGTTAGACATCAGTAGTTTGTATAGAACAGTGTTTATAGGTTGTTAGGCTGTTAGATGTCACTATCATGGTGACGTCAGCTGAGGTACATCAGTAGTTTGGTTTGCCTATAAATATGACAGCACTCTGTACTGTTATATTTGATTCGTTTTGAGTGAGTTCTTCTCCTCAATTCAATCCTTTCATCTTGTGCAACCAACTCTGGAGTATCAGGCTGAGGGGGAGTTTAGTCTGTAAGCTTGCATTGTAACCTTTTGCTTTTGATGTAATCTTTCGACTCTATGAAAAAGCAATTGTTTATCAAACTATATTCTCCTTTGATTGTGTTTACAAAGTTTGTGATCATCTCCGCTGCACTTAATCTCTGTTCATCTCTATTGATTATACAATTTACACAAACTAGCACAATCATGTGAGCCTCCGATCCTAACAATTGGTATCAGAGCCTGGACAGTCAATTTCGATTTAACAGTCAAATTGACATAACAGTTCGGCTCAAAATTCATTGATACTAAGGTTGGTTGTATTTAGTTGAAAAACAGAGTATCGAGTAAATCATGTTCAAAATGGTTATTCAAAAACTCTGTAAATCAACCAAGATGTCATACGACACACAAAATTCACATAACAAGTGATTTCATGCACAAGACATTCATGGTTTCTAGATCTGAAAACAATATCTGTTAAACTATGAGATTATTTCTTATTTTCTAAATTAATCTCAATTGTTGATGTAAAATTTGTGATGTTTTTATTAAATACTAAAGTATGAACCTCAGATTAACAAAACCTATGTTCATAAAACATTGATGTTTTGCTAACATAAAAAGAGGGAAATTAAAACTTTAGTTATTTAGATCTTATGTGTTGAAAACAGGTTGAGTTCCTCAAAAGGACAAAATCAACTATGTTTAAATACATTAAGAAAACAGGGGTCAACATAGTCCGTATCATATGTAGTGTGAGATTGGCTGAAAAACTTGTGCAAACATGACCAAGTCTCTCAAAACATTACTGCAAAATGATTTTGGACTAAAATTCACAAATTCGAAAGTGTGTTTATCTCAAAACTTTTGAAGTCAGAAGAAAAGAGTATAAACGTAAAACACTTAAGAGTTAAAGCTTGGGGTAATAATGGTTATTAAGGAACTGTCTGTGCTTATTGGTTCAAGTAAGTTCAGGTGATAATAGTGTCTCCAGTGCTTAAATTTCAAGAGGACTAGACAAATGTTCAAAAATTCATCCATGTGTCCTCATGTTTGCAATCAACTGACAAAGAAAATGGTACCAAACAGTGGTCAAAATGTATCCAAAAGTTTCCTACCACTGTTGTCAAACCAGTGACCATTTTCAAAAACTTGTGAATGATGTGATTATATACTCTATTGAAATTATACCAGATACTTTTTGATACTATTCTCAGAAAATCCTTTAACCATTTTTTTTTTGTTGTGTTCAAAGGATTTTCTCGAATAACCAGGATATATTATTCATTTTTTTTTGGAATAATATATTTGGAACTTTTGCTTGTTTTTGTTGGCAATAGTTTCAGCTCCTGTCAGGATGTAATACCTTATTTTTGGTGGTATTATTGTCCTCATAAATGGGTCAAAAGGAAATGGTACATATGCCAAGATCATGTCATACTCAGGTTTGCCCCAAAATTTTTAATCAAAGGTTGATTGCAAACTGTGCTTGAATTACTAGGGTACTCATGTTTTAATTGAATATTAAACGAAAATGAGTTGCTTTAGCAAAAAGTTTTCATCATCTGGGGTACTAAACCACTGTCTTTCAAAATTGACATGTGGCAAAACCTTGAATGAAAAATTTCAAAACTGTTGCTGAAACACTTGTCCTTCAGATCTGTACCATTTACCCTAACCACTGTTTTGTTCCAACGTCTGATCTCTAAACACTGTCCACTGCTGAAAGTTAACCACTAATCCCTCATTTTCTTGAAAAGCACTGATGTTCAAAATCAGTGTCTTATCCACTGATATGCTATCCACTGATAGTAAAAATCATCCACTGCCCACAATTTTACCGTTGTAACCACTGATGCTTGATACGTCAGTGGCCCTTAAAACAACTGTTCTCCATACTTCATCCATTTCATCAGTGTTTGACACGTGGTCAGTTTTTAGCCCTCAGATCGTAATAACCGCTGCCACATCAGCGATCATTTTTTTCCCTAAATAAAACCCTGCCCTAAACCCCAAACAGGGTTTTACACTGTCGAATTGAATTCCAAAATTCTCTTCTCATAGCAGTTTCCAACCCTTCTTCTCAAAAACTTCAAAATCATTCTTCGTTCTTCTCTGCAAGAATGACAAAATCAAAGTCAAAATCAAAATCTAAACCAAAATCACCACCATCTTCAAAAGAGGTCGCTCAAACGGCCGAAGAATCCATCGAAATACCATACAAACAATCTCACAACTATTTGGGTTTACTCACAAAACTCAAAGACAATCACACTTTTGACTCCATCATTGATACAATATCTGCATCAAAGTACAAAACTTTGTTGACAGTAAATGCTCCCATCTATCTGCAAACCCAGAGAGCGTTTTGGAAAAAGGCGACGCTTGAAAAACAAGACGATAAAGTCATAGCCATTAACTCCTCTATACAGGGTAAAGTGATTCAAATCACACCACAATCAATCTCCGAAGTCTTTAAACTCGACGATCAGGAAGGTAAAATCTCTTTTGATAAAGCCGAGATGAAAACTGATTTCGAAAAAAGGGGATATGCAGAACAATCAAAGGTAGATACCTTACAAAAAGGTTATTTTCCTTCTGCACCTAGGTTTTTATTTCACACACTTTTGATGTGTGTTTCGAATAAAACAACGTCGTTCAACGAAATACCATTAAAGATTCAATGCCTGGGATATGCTATTCTAAACAACAAAAACTACAACTACTCCCAGGAGATCTTTAATGACTTGATAAAAAATGTTGATAGCAAAGCATTTTTACTTTTTCCAAGATTTTTGAGCTATTATTTTGAACAAAAATTTGAAAAGGAAAACGTAAATTTGCTCAAACAAGGTGTTCATTGTCAAATAAAAGGCTTAACAAATGAAACATTTTCAAGGATGATGGCACCTATAAAAACAAAAGCAGAGGTGCCTGAGCAGAATTTAGCAGTTACAACTGCTCCTCAGACATCTGCTGCTGAGCCCACTGCTCCAGGTGATCAAAGCAGCACAACCACTGCTTTGAAACCCACACCTGACATCACCAAAAAGACCAAAAGAAAAACATCCAGAAAACCCACCAAACCCAAAACAAAGGCAACTCTGGAAGATGAGATCCCAGAGCAACTGTCAGTGACAACACAAAAGTCACCACAAACCACTGCTGCTACTTCCTCACAGCAGTTGGAAGAAAGATCTCAACCCATGCCTAAAACTCCTCCTGCATCCTGACAAAAGGATCAGGTTGTAAGCACAGGGACACCACAATATGAAGCTCTGAATCCACTCGGATCCATCTTCCTCAGTCCTGATCCCAAGGACATGTCTCTTTCAACTCCCATACCCTCACCAATCATATTACCACAAACCATGCTACCCTTGTTGCATGCAGCTGCTATAGCTCAGACACAAACCAGTTCCTCTCTATCACCTGTCACTGAGAGTATACCCCCACAAGTGACTGGGTCTGATGCTACTACTCCTGCTATCCCAGCAACAATTGAGGAGGTTACACCCCCTGAGTTACAAGTAACTCTCGGTGGTAGTTCAAGTGGAGCAGCAACTACAACTGGTGGATCAACAGATCCTCAGTTGGACAGTTGTTTCATAAGTAAGACTCCCTTGAAGGCAATTTCTTCCATGCCAACTTCGGTAACCACCAGTGAGTTGGATCTAACCACTGGTACCATCAAAGGTTTATCGAGTGCTGAAGAAAGAAGTCCCCAGTACCAAGAACAAGGGGCATCAATGGGTGATTTTTGGGACTCTATCCCTAAGACACACATTGATATAACCACTGCTGGTGGGGATTCAGATGATCCTACTAAAGTAGGTGATGATTCAAAATATCAGGAATTGACGGACAGAGTTGAAAAACTTGAAGATTCAGTTGCTGAAATAAAGAATATGGTGCAAGAGATTTTAAAAGCTCAAAAAGCACAAGCCACTGCTGTTCCTGCTCAAGCACCTGCACAACATGCATTTGCTGCAAATGAGCTTTGGAATATTTTCCAACCCATTCTTGAAAAACAGCAACATATGGCTGATAAAAAGCATGCTATTCAAGTACAAATGCTGACCAACATGGTGGAATCACGGTTTAAAGACACTCAAGCAGATATAAAGGCTATAAAGGCTAGCATTCAAAGCGGCTCTGGCAAAGTTCCATCTTCCATATCATTTCTTGTTAACCCCCCTTCAGATAATGCCAAAAAGGGGGAGAATATCAAGCTGTTGGGAAAAATGAATAAGATGGGAATAGAACATGGTCTTTGTATTGAGCCTGAAAAAGAAAAAGAAAAGCAGGTCTCAAAACCTGTTAGTCAAACAGCTGATACACCAGTAGTTACAAAAACTGCTGTCAGCAGCCAAACAGCTGCCATGTCATCAACACACACACCTTCAACACACACCACTCTACCACACACCATCACAACTACTGCTCTACCACCATCATCTACAATCACACCATCACCACTGCCTCCTGTCATAAAACAGAAGACAACAGATGTTACAACATCTATTGTAATGACAGCAGCGGTTGAAGCACCAGTTGTTTCAACAGTTGTTTGTCAGACACTCCCCATCATTCAAACCACTGATTCACCCAAAACATCATCTGCCCCTTCTTCATTAAAAAGGAGAAGGAATCTCATATCAGATGATGATTCACCACCACCATCACCCTTATCAAAAACTACCTCACCACTTCCATCCCCTGCTCAAAAGCAGAAGACAACTGCTGACATATCAGCAGTTGTAATGACAACAGATGTTAGTCAGTCATCCACCACTGCCCTCACCTTTCCTACATCACAACCAAAGCTCTTCAACAGAAAAAGAAAGCCAATCTCTGCCGATGAGGGTATACATGATCCTAATGCTACACAACATCCACTGGAACTTGAAGCTATCAAAAATGAGATGAGGCAATTCTATACAGAAGAAGATCCTTCAAAAAGAAGATTCTCCTCACTCATAGGCTACATGCCACCAGATGATATGGATGACTACCTCAAAATCAAGGCAAGGCAAGCTAAACTAAGAGCAAAAGTTAAGAGTGAACGTGAACGTTTAAGCGAAGATGGCATTGCTAAAAGACTGGAGTTCTACTTCACAAAAGTAAAGCAGATAGAAGAGTTTGCACAAGACCTAATCAAAGAAAAGGCTGATCAAAAGAAAAAGTTAAGAAGACAATATCTAGCCTACATCATGAAAGAGAAGTTCTATCCTGCTAAAGAACAACAGTTCGAAGAATGGCCAATAGTCGCTCTAAAGCATGAGGCAGAAAGGATTGAGAAAATCAAGAATGATCCTACAAAGAAGAAGAATGCTCCAAACTGGAGAAAATACAAAAAGCTCATCGCTGACCTAACTGCTGAGTATAAGAGAAAGAAAAAGGAGCTGGTGGATGCAAAAATGGATACTGCTGAAGCCATATCAAAATGGTCAAAACAGTAGACTGATGAAGCCTATGAAAGGCTAAAGAAAAGAAAGATAACTGTTTCAAGCACCTCAAAGAAGCATGAACAAAGAATGAAGCTTGAACAGCAGATAGAAAACCTCAAAACACTGTTCCGGTCTACTTTTGTGACAAACCAAGAAGAAAAAGAACAGTTGACCAGTGAAGAGGTGAAAGAAAAGGAGGTTGAGTACTTCACAGAATCCATCATGAAAATGGGTCTAAAAGAAGAAAGCTCAGAAAAACTTCAAAACCTTTTTAAAAGGATGTTAACCAAACCTGCATCACCAGACACTTCAACAGACATGACAGACATTGAAAGGCAGGAGCTGATTGAAAGAGAAACTGCAGAAGATATAGCTGCAGCAAATGATGTCATAGAAATGGCTTTCAAAAGAATGTCTGAAAGTCTGCACGTCTTCTCAAGGCCAATATCTCAAAGCTCATCTTCAAATAAATCTCTCCCAAGAAATCCATTGGGTTTAAAAGTACTAAAGTGGCTCTCTGATCAAAAGACCCACGTATTGACTCTGGTCAGATCCAATGGAGAGGTGAAGTATATATCAAGGAAAGAAGCACTAGGCCTTAGTGTTCAAGATTTGCAGGATCTCCATGAACTTACACTGTGCCGGGATGAAGATGATACAAGTTCCAAAGCATTTGAAGAAGAATTTAAAAGTAAAGCAAGGGAACTACTGATGAGTTATAAAGATCCAAAATAATGACAGGTTTTGGCATTATCTGTTCCAGGGGGAGATTGTTGGGATTGAACCCTACCAGAGGAACAGATAATGTAAAGCCAAAACCTGGTCACAACAGTGGATTCACAATAAGCAGACGTTTACTCTAAACTCTCCCTTTGACAGTGGTTATCTATCTGCTGATACACTCTAAGTACTGCTCTGAAGAACAACTGATGAACCAAACACTGATGAAACAGCTAAAGACTGCTAAAAGGCAAACACTGAGCTCTATCTACTGCTGACTCTTAAGTACAGCTGAAGACTCAAGCACTGCTCATTCAAAGACTGATCACCTTTTGAAGAAAGCACTGATGATCAAGTAATCAGTGCTTAGGCCACAACAGTGGAACGTAAACAGTGTTAGACTTGTTTTGTATTTTATTATCAACCAGTTGTTAGACATCAGTAGTTTGTATAGAACAGTGTTTATAGGTTGTTAGGCTGTTAGATGTCACTATCATGGTGACGTCAGCTGAGGTACATCAGTAGTTTGGTTTGCCTATAAATATGACAGCACTCTGTACTGTTATATTTGATTCGTTTTGAGTGAGTTCTTCTCCTCAATTCAATCCTTTCATCTTATGCAACCAACTCTGGAGTATCAGGCTGAGGGGGAGTTTAGTTTGTAAGCTTGCATTGTAACCTTTTGCTTTTGATGTAATCTTTCGACTCTATGAAAAAGCAATTGTTTATCAAACTATATTCTCCTTTGATTGTGTTTACAAAGTTTGTGATCATCTCCGCTGCACTTAATCTCTGTTCATCTCTATTGATTATACAATTTACACAAACTAGCACAATCATGTGAGCCTCCGATCCTAACAGATACGATAGAATTACCCATTAAATTACTTTTAATCCCAACTAACATATCTAACATACAATCACTATAATTGACTTGTGTTCAGCGTTCTCGATTCGATTGCGATGCGATTGGTTTGCGATTGCGATTAACACCTCCACATAAACATAACATGCACAGGTAACACATAAATAGCACACACACGAAAAAAAATATCCAGAACACATAATTCGAGTTGCGAATGCGATAGCGATAAGCGATAGATCGATTAAACATGCGATTAATATACGATTAAACTTTGATTATTAACAAGTACTCCACATAATGCAACTAATGCGATAAAATAAATAGACTATCTATAAGTCAAAGAAGTTAAAACAGGAGTTGAGCAAGGAGTGACAGATCGTAATTAGCAATCTTGTCTTTCTTTGACTTCAATCTTGACTTTAACTTTGACTTTCGAAACACTGGGTGTTACAGTAACAAGGCGCGTTTTTCAACTCCTTGCATTCTATAGTCTTGTGACCCTTGGTCTTGCAAATTCCACATAGTTTAGCACGTGGGTCGATCGTACATTTTCCATAATGACACTTTCTACAGTTACTGCATTTGGGTCTGTTATCAGACTGACTTGAGTTTTTCTTGAACTCGGAATCTTTCCTGTGTTCAGAATTTCCCTTCTTCTTCTTGTTAGATCGATGAGAGCTTTCCTCTTCTCCTTTCCTTTTTTCCTCGCCAGAAGTCTTAACAGACTTATTCCTGATTGCATCTAAAGTGAGAGATAAGGATAAGTTCACCATGGACCTATATGTGGTAGGCCTAGATGCTTTAACATTTCCCTTAATTTCTGGTGCTAAGCCTCCAATAAAACGCGCTATGCGTTTAGGTTTAGGGGTGACTAAATAGGGAACCAGGCGAGACATGGTGTTGAAACTTGTCACGTAAGCCTGACAATCTAAATTCTTCATGACCAGAGTCAAGAAGTCTGTTTCGATCTTTTCTACCTCATGCTGAGGACATAAGTTTTCCTTGATCAGTGCAACAAATTGATCCCAAGATAAGTTATAAAGCGGGATCTTCCCCGTGGCTTGGATCAATGATCTCCACCATGCCAACACTTTTCCTTTGAATGATTGTGAAACAAATTTCACAATATCCTGCTCGGCACAACCACTGATCTACTACGGTATCCATCTCATCAAGCCATGTCATACAATCGATGGCTCCTTTTTCTCCTATAAAGTCACTTGGTTTGCAAGAGACAAAGTATTTATAAGAGCAGGTCTTAACACGTGGCTCCTGATTGAGCACACTTTGTTTGGATGGGACACTCCTCTGATTCGACGAATGATGAGAATCATCCTTATGAGATGTATGTGTCTTATAAGGTGGCTCCGTATGAGGTGCAGACTGAGTCCTGGTGCGAGCACCGTTTGATTCTTTAAATTGTCTATCAAGGGCTCTAGTGACAGCATTATCTATCATTGCTTGAAGATCTACACCTGATACATTCATTCTAGTGTTGTCATTCCTCATAATGGAATGACTGTTAACCTCATCTGATTTAGGCATGCTGAAGCTTGTCTTCTATAAAACAATTGTCAATAATTTTGTTTAGAAGTCTATTTTGGAATCATCATATTCGATGATTCATTAACCATGGTATAAATAGACCATAGTTGGTTAATTTGATAATCAGGTTTATTTTAATCTTTTCATTATAATTATCCAGTTATAAACTATTAAGGATATTGAAATGGCACAAAAGGCCATGTCACGAGGACAATTTTGAATTTATAAGCCATGATCTTATAGGATCGAGGCATTAAGGTTTGAACATAGTTCATTACCTTTCTTGACAGGAAGTCAAAGACTACAACTGTCTTTTGTCTTTTAGGACAATAGATATAGCCCGTAGGCACTTCATCACTAATGAATGTTTATGGTTTGATCATTTTATTTGATGATTTGAGCCATGATTTCTAAATCACTAGGCTAGATAAGAAATTGGAAGAATCCAATATAAGGATGACTATTGTGATTTTCTTGAACCACATTTGTCAAGAGTGCTAACACGTTCTTAGGTGTTAACAAGGATCTGTTATCTTAAAAAGGCTTTACAATTATAGCCATGTCTAAAATGACATATAGGGTAGGTTATACCTTTAAGATTTTCTTTGAGATATAAAGGCACAGCAATCATAAATTGAATTGATGTTCTGATTTAGGACATAATACATATGCATATTTTTTAATATCAAAGTAAATTTCAAAAAGTAAACTTTTCATAGAAAGCCCTAAAGAATTACAATAATTGCCCTAAACGGGTCTTAAACAAAGAGATTCGCTTACGCAGGGACTTAAAAGATATATATGTCCTTATAGGGACTACTAGAGAAATGAAATATAACAAAGGAAGTTTCCTCTTCATTTTATTTCTGAAAACTTTCTCCTTGGTTCCCTGAGTGTAGTACGGATACTGAAGGTTTTTGTGGGTAGTCGAAATCTTCTATATTATGAATCTTTGCAAAAGTGGAATCCAAGGATTCTATGGTTAATGAATAATATGAATCACGAATAAGGTCAGGACAGGTATAATCCAAGTTTGGGATTCCAATACCTGGAGGTAAGAAATATGGGTCCTTTGGGTCCATAGGTATTATCTTTGGAGTGGGAGCTTCAGGGACAGCTGGTATGAACTCCTCCGATGTTGGCTTCTCATTTGAAGTTTCAAAAGTCTTAGGTACAGAATTTGAAATATGGTTAATGGGTTCAACTGGTTTGATTTTTGGGATTGGGTTCAAAAAGTCCTTTCTCCATGCTGGTCGTACGCTTATTCGAGCTGTGATATGAAGCTTAACATTCTTAGACTTCGGGTTTGGAGAGATTTCCACAAATGGCAGCTTTATTCGGTGACACGTTCCTGAAAAACACAATTATTGAAAACAATGTATACATATAATAGGGATGAGATCATTCCTAGTTCATGTCTAGACTCGGAAGTCAAGGAATGTGCTACTGTGTCATTGAGACTAAACACAAAAGGCTAGTGTTTAATTCACTCAATGTTGGCTCTGATACCAACCTGTCACACCCTGATATTTACACGTATAACCGGTAGGCCCGGTAGGGAGTATCGTGACGTAGTTGATATCATCATAGTCAAGCAATCACAGTTTAATGCACAGCAGAAGATTTGAAAGTAAAAATATTAATACAACCGAAACGCAAAGTTTAATTTTAATATTATACAAACGGTTGTATATGGATCCACAGGCGGATCTTAAAACAGAAATACAAACATTGTTCAACAGACTTTGGACGTTTAGAACTTGCAAGATTCCTTATTAACGCCCCGAGCTCCCAGCCAATTACGTACAATACCTGTCATTTAATCTTTTTTGGAAAATACGTCAGTTTACACTGGTAAATACAATTAACTGACTCTTTTAAAAATGTTTTAAGAAAAATTGATTTAAATGCACAAGGCACAAATATTCTTTTATAACTTGGACAATTATATTAATAACAATCTTGTATCAGAATTACATGTTTGTCCAACATTTAAGGCCAGTGTTAAATAAACCGAACAAGATTAATCGACACACCACAAATATAAACTCACAAGAAGTGTAACACCTCGTAAAATCATACCCAATAAAATAAAGACATGTGTCATGTAAGGCAAACGTGTTATAAACCCGGATCAAGTCAAAAGATTAATGGTAGGATTTAAAAGTGTCGACATGTTAATTAATACCTCTGAGCGACCTAATTATGAATCCCAAGACCCTAATCTATTTTGTAAACATCTGATATGTTCAAATCCGGTCATTTCTGATAATAATAAATCCAAGTTGCAAATGATAGGATTCTAGGTGCATTTACGACAAGATTCATATTTAAAAGCCTTCTTAGATATGTCCAAGAAACCTCATGTGCATGGCAACACATGCAAGGACATGCAAAGCCTGCCTATATGGTCCCCTACTGCAAAGAAGACATGAGATTCGGAGATAGAAAGATTGCATGGTCAAGAACTTGAAAGTTTTCAAGTTTCGTCTTCTGATGAAAGCTTACGGACCGCAAAGGTGAGCCCTTACGGTCCGTAAGGTGGCGGAGCTGAGCGTTGATTTCTAAAAAGGCGGATACGGACCGCAAAGCCGAGGACTTACGGTCCGCAAGGCTGGTAACTGGGCATCTCAGATCAAAGGCGGTTACGGACCGCAGAGATAAGGGTTTACGGTCCGTAAGTGGTGTTTACGGACCGCAAGGGGTTATGCTTACGGTCCGTAAGACCGTCGCTGGCAGCAGAAAATGGACAGTTGCCTGTTCAACCTGTTGCACTGCCTTAGGAGAGTGGTTTTCGAATTCAGGGGCTTTGCAACTAGTTTTTGGCATTATAGGGACACCTGGGAACATCAAACTACATTTGTAGACTTGCTTGGCATCATCTTGGCCAATTTAGCTCACTATATAAGAAGCTACATTGTTGCAACATTGGAGCACCTCGCTTGGAAACTCTCACAAACTTCTTTCTGGAGCTCTCTGGTCAGCAACCAAGTTCTCATAGGCTTCCTAATCGTGCATAGGACTCTTGTAAGTGTCCTTAACCTTCTTAATTCAGTTTAGCTTAGTTAATTAGCTTAAAGTCAAACCGTCGTAATTAGAGTTTGACTTCGTAATTAATCATAATTTGTCCAGTCAATTTTCAAATTGAAAGTACCTATGAGTTGGTAATTATGTGAGCAATAAACCCTTAAAAGGGCACCCTCTGATTCCCACTCTAACTAGGTCAATTGTCGGGTCAAAGTTAACCTTAAAAAGTCAACAGAAAGCTTATTTTCAAATTAATGCATAATTAGCATTGTAGGAGCCATGCAACCTGTTTTATCATTAATATAACTTGGTAATTAATGTAAGAACATGTCTAAACATGTTCAACCCGACAATTTTCAGTTTAGGCTCGGTTCGGAACCGAAAGTCGCATAAATTGACTTCTGCTTTGACTTTCAGTTCTGACCCAATGTAGCATGTTTTAGAAATGCCTTAGAGCCTTTTTAGGACCAGGTTTCATATTAGTATAACCCTCTGTGATTATACAACTTGGTTCATTAGTTATCCGATTCATATGCAAGTTTCCGTTAAATGCCTAAATATTGACTAATATGCCCATATGACCTTAAACGTGATTTTTGAGAAAGTAAAAGAATAGAAACCTTAGTTACTGATTTATAGACTTGTCCCTAAAATTTGACATCAGTTTGAGGTCTAGATTAGGAGTTATGCTCATTAGCGTAAATGAAAAGCTTTTTTATTAATTAAACGGCGTAATTAGCGTATAGCCTATCTAAACCAAATTTTTGATACCAAACTTTTTACCCACTGATGAAATATAATATTTTGGGATTTTTGAAGATTTTTATTTATTTTTAGGCTGAGCATAACATAGAGTTCTAAGCTTAATTTGGTAATTACCGGTTTTGCCCTTTTGGCCTATAAAATGAGTTTTACAAATTATTTTGATACCAAAACTTTTTCTACTGATCTAATATGATAAATAAAACATTTTGAGCCTTCTGGAACAATAAAAATATCAGCTTTCCTTTAAAAACCCGGAAATAGCTCAAAATCGCCTTTTTAAGCGTTTTTAACGCATAGTATGTATTAAAACTATTTTAAACATATAAGGTTTGATGCCTACTGAAATTTTCAGTAAATTTTTATATTTTAACATTAAGCAAAAGTTTTAAACTCAGATTTCCAGTTTTGACCTTTAAGCCTATGTGAAATTACCAAAATGCCCCTAAGGTGCATAGTTTGGTTATAAATGATAAATTTCACATATATGTAATACCCTACTGTTATAACTTATTAGATTAAGTATTTTTACTGAGTATATCAGACCTGTAACTCAGTTTATTATTTAAACTCTTTTATAACCTTTTAAATGGCCAAAATACCCCTACGGGGCATAATTTGAGTTTAAATTCATTTTGGGCATAATAGAATATGTATTACTGATGTCACAACATATTTAAGGCATATTAACTTAGGAAACCTGTATATGACTCATATGGTTACCCGTTACGCCTCTTTCGCGTTCGGTTCGGGTTTTGTAACTAGTTTGCATAAATTGATCGAAACGGGTCAAACCTTATCGTTTTTGTCTCAAAATCCAGAATGTGCTTAGTTTACCCATATTACACTAGGGATGAGCATATGCCACCGAATACCGATCCCATACCGATCCCGATCCCGAAATACCGATACCGTGCACTTTTCGGTATCCCGATCGGTATCCACTTTTTGGCGTTTTCGGTATCGGTATGGTACGGTATCGGTATAATACCGATACCGACCCTCAAAATATGGTATAATACCAATACCGTACCGTACCGATACCGAACCGACATGTTTCGGTATCGGTATCGGTATCGGTATCGGTACCTAGTTTGGGTGAAATTCGGGATCGGTATTTGGCGGTATCGGTATCGGATACCGCCTTGCTCATCCCTATATTACACAAGTCTCCAAACTTGTAGGGTCTAAATCACATTCTATTCCGGTCTTCGCTTAATCGTGCGTTTGAACGTATCTTCCTTTAAAACTAACCGGTCTAAGTTTAGGCTTAATTAAAGACCCGTTAGGAATCTAATAGGTTATTAAAAACCTTTGTTCCAGAATAGGAGACCCGGTAAAAGCTACGCGCACTTGCTATTTGTGATTATTACTTGCAAAGGTAAATACTTTTAACTTATTTTCCCTATACGGGCTTGGGGTACGGTATATAAAATACCGCTTGGTCGGGCATTGAATTTTTAATTGTATGAAGATTAAATTATTGAAATGACCCGTTTAAATTGTTTTGTTTGCTTAAAGCCTTTGGGGGGTTAATGACCATGTCCCGGATATCCTTGGCATCATTTTACGAAATGGCCACGACCTAAGCACGGGGTGTAGGCGTACACCCGACAGTGCATATATAAATAATAAGGTATAACCGCCAGTTTCGGGAATAACTCGCCGCGGGACTATATCATGTGGTGTGTCTATTAATCTTTAACCCGGCGTCAATCCGGGCTACTGAACGTATAACGAACATGTAATTCTTTTACAAGTTTATATATAAATAATTATCCCAAGTTATAAAATGTTTTGTGCCTACGTGCATTTAAATCAATTTTCTAAACCTTTTCAAAATGAGTCAGTTAATTGTATTTACCAGTGTAAACCGACGTATTTTCCCAAAAAAGGTTAAGTGCAGGTACTACTCGAAATAGGCTAGCCTCTCCTTAGCATCAATAAGAGTCTCGCAAGCTTGGATGCATTTTAAGTCTGATGAACTATGTTTCCTTTTTATTCGATCCACATGTGGATCTGTTTCAACTATTTTGTGATACTTAATATTACAAATTATTCGGTTGAAATAAATCTATCTTTTGCTTCCGCTGTGCATTTAAAATTGTGTTGTTTGACTCTGATGATATCAACTACGTCACGATACTCCCCACCGAGCCCACCGGTAATACGTGGAAATATCGGGGTGTGACAGGTTGGTATCAGAGCCAGCACTGAGTGAATTAAACTGTAGCCTTTTGTTTTTAATCTTAGTTACACAGTTGCACATTCCTAAATTTTCGAGTCTAGACAAAGAACTTAGGACAAATCCCGATTTTTTTTTATTTGGTTTTTTATATATATTTCCTTGTTGTTATCTTTGTTTATGTTGACAGATTCAATCATGCCACCAAGGTTCAACAGGGGAAGAGGAAAGGCACCAATCACAGGCCACGACCATGAGGCCGGGCCCTCACACAGACGAACCCCACCAGCCTCGATGAGTACGAGTCCTCAGGAGCATTGGAGGACGTATATAGAGCCAACGAGGCGATCTGTCTCGCTAAGTTTGTCACCATCCTATCACCATTCCTACGGGCCTCATTCTGAAAATGAGCCCCACAACCCGTAGCTATCTTTCATCCCCCTCCAGGGATCCAGCCCTCACTATTCCTTTGATGACCCGACACCTGTCTTCCAAAGCCAGTTCAACCCGGCAAACTACATTGAAGAACCAGTGGGTTTTAACCCACTAGGACCTGAAGACCACTTCTCGGGCGACCATGCAATAGACATGGACGAGGACACCGATCCCGCCGAACCACCTTATAATGGCCCCGATAGCTATGAGGAGAGGTTCAGACAGATCGACTGGGTATTTACTCCCAGTTTCCACAACTCTCCACAGCAGCAGCAGCAGCAGGATCCCTACGAGGATTCTCGTTTTTTCGCGGTCACTCCACCACCACCAGCAGCTCAGCAACAGCCTCCGGAGCCACCGAGGCGAAGAAGATCGAACGCACGGATGTCCGTGCGAGGAGGAGTGCGAATCAGCACCCCTCAACCTTCAAGTGGCAGCCGCTACCCGCCACTCCATGAAGACCCGCAGATGGGTGGACCTTCAAACCCCGTCTCGAAAGTAAACTCTGCGCCTGTCGCGCCACCACCGTTGGGCTATGGCGACCCTATACCTACATACACTGGTGCGGCAGCGTATAATCCCTTTATGCAGCTGGCCCACACCAACTACAACTATGCTAGTGTTGTCCTGTACCAGGCAGCATGGGATTACAACGCTCTCCATCCTGAAGGGCCCTTTGGGGTCCCATATCAAGCTGGATATTCACCCTATGGGTACCCACCATATGGGTATCAGTAACCGCCACCTCCTCAACCTCCGCATTATCAGCAACCCCCGCAGCAGCCAGTGATGTCGCCACCGCAGCATCAAGAGATTCTTCAAAGGATTAATGAGGTGCGGCATGAAGTGCGTGAAGACCGTAGGAAAAAACATAGGAATGTTCAAGAGTCTGGCAAACTTAATTAAAGGAAAAAGCAAAAAGGACCATTGAATCCTTTATTTGTTTGTTTGTTTGATTTTAGTGTTGTAATTATGTCCCTGCGTGGACATTTGTTTCTGTATTCTACCCCTGCGTGGGCATGTCTTTTTGTATTCTGCCCCTGCGTGGGCATGTCTTTCTGTTAAACCCCTGCGTGGGTATGTTATTTCTGTTTAAGCCCCTGCGCGGGCATGTTATTTCAGTAGAAGTCCCGTTTAGGGCAAAATCTATACTTGTTTAAATTTTTGCAGTGGAATGATTTAATTTAAATTTTCATTTTTGCTTAATTATATACATAAATATAATATGTGAAATAAATGAAAAATAACATTCCTTTATATAAGATCTTTCATTTTAATAAAAATGACAAAATCTAAAAAGGACAAGACCTAGCCATGTGTCATCTTAAGACAGGGCCAAAATGGTAGTTCCATAATTAGATTCAGATCCTTATTAACACCTTAATTTAGGATTGTTCTGCGTTAAATATTAAAAGAATCTTAAAGGTAAAACCTAGTCTATATGTCGTTGCAGACATGACCAAGATGGTAAAACTTATCCAAAAGGTTCCAATCCTTGTTAACATCTGAAAACATGTTAACGCTCTTGACAAAAGTGATTTGATAAAATCGTCTAAGTCATCCTTATATCTAATTATCCCAAATACTTTTAATTAATTAAAACATCCATTAGGGATATAACGCCTACGGGCTATACTCGTTATCATATAAGACAAAAGACAGTCGTGGTCTTCGACCCCCTGTTAAGAACAGGTAATGAATTAGAAATTAAAACCTCAATACCTTGATCCTATAAGATCATGAATAAAAATTTAAAACCGTCCACGTGACTAGGCCTTTTTGCCATTAATATATTTTAATTCTAACTAAGGATTATTATAAATTCCTGAATATATATATGCCTATCAAATTAATCAAAATGGTTCTTAAATACCATGATTAATAAATCATCTAGAATGATAAAACTGTTATAGACCTCTGAATGAATTAAAATCATTATTTTATGTAGCAATCAAGCTACATGTCCGGGTCAGACGAAGCCAACAGTCACCCCAGAGATAATCATGACACCTCCAGAGTCAACGTAGCAGGAGCAGAATTACAGGCATTGATAGACAATGTTGTTACAAGAGCTTTGGATAGGCAATTCAATGAATCCAGTGGTACCCATGTAAGGACCCAATCTGTACCACATACGAAGCCACCCTCAAGAACTCATTCTGCTCACAAAAGTGATTCTCATCACTCATCAAACCAGAGGAGTGTTCCATCTCAGAAGGTTGTATTAAATCAAGAACCACGTGCTAAAGGTTGCACCTATAAATACTTTGTCTCCTGCAAACCCAGGGATTTCACCAGGGAAAAAGGAGCAGTTGATTGCATGTCATGGTTAGACGAGATGGACATTGTGGAAGATATTAGTGGTTGCGCTAACAAGGATGTGGTAAAGTTTGTATCTCAATCGTTCAAAGGTGAGGCACTAGCCTGGTGGAGGTCTTTGATCCAAGCCACTGGGAAAATCCCATTGTACAATCTGTCTTGGGAACAGTTTGTGACATTGATTAAGGAAAATTACTACCCTCAGCATGAGGTTGAAAAGATTGAAGCTGATTTCTTGTCATTGGTTATGAAAAACCTAGATTGTTAAGCTTACCTTACGAGCTTCAACACGATGTCAAGACTGGTTCCATATCTGGTAACTCCGGAACCCAAGAGGATAGCTCGTTTCATTAGGGGCTTAGCCCCAGAAATCAAGGCCAGTGTGAAGGCCTCTAGACGAGCTACTTTTCGGTCTGCAGCTGATATATCATTGTCCCTTACTTTGGACGCGGTCAGGCAGAGATCGCTGAGAAACACAGACGCTGAGAAGAGGAAGCGTGAGGATGACAACTCACGACATTCAGACAAGAAGCGTAAGGGAAACAATGACCACAAGAAGAGTTCTGGAACTAAGAAGGATGGTCAACAGTCAGGGGATAAGCCCAAGTGTAAGATCTGTAAGAAGCACCATTGTGGGATATGTAAATCTTCTGAGCACAAGACATTAGACTGTAAGAAAATCAAGGATGCGACGTGCTATAACTGCAATGAAAAAGGGCATATCAAGTCCAACTGCCCAAAGTTTGCTAAGAAGGCTGAGGATGGGAAAAAGACCAATGCTAGGGTCTTCCAGATGAACGCACAGGAGGCGATCCAGAATGACAATGTCATAACAGGTACCTTCCTTATAAATGATGTTTATGCAAGAGTGTTATTTGATTATGGAGCAGATAAGTCATTTGTTGATGATAAGTTTTGTAAGTTGTTAAACCTACCTGTTAGAACCCTAAGCATAAAATATGAGGTCGAATTAGCCGATGGTACCATAGAAACCGCATCAACCGTGTTAGATGGATGTTTCATATCCATTAGGAACCACTATTTTCCATTGTCCTTACTTCCTTTGAAGTTAGCCGGTTTTGATATAGTAATAGGCATGGATTGGTTATCTCATAACCAAGCACAGATTGTGTGTGACAAGAAGCAAGTAGTGATCAAGACTCCGTATGGTGAGCCACTTACCATTCAAGGAGATACCCAGTATGGACTGCCTGAGCAAGTTTCTATGCTCAAGGCATCAAGGTGTATGAAGAAGGGTTGTGTCATCTACATGGCACAAGTAACTATCGATGAACCGAAGCCTAAGATTGAAGATATCCCCGTCATCTCTGAATATCCTGATGTATTCCCAGAAGAACTACCTGGCTTACCACCAGATAGGCAAGTAGAATTCAGAATTGATATCATTCCAGGAGCAGCACCTGTTGCAAGGGCACCTTACAGGTTGGCACCAACAGAAATGAAAGAGTTAAGGACTCAGCTAGACGAGTTGTTGGCAAAAGGTTTCATCAGACCTAGCTCGTCTCCATGGGGAGCACCAATCCTGTTTGTGAAGAAGAAGGATGGATCGATGTGACTATGCATCGACTATCGCGAGCTTAATAAGGTCACTATCAAGAATAGATATCCATTGCCAAGGATCGACGATCTGTTCGATCAACTTCAAGGGGCGAGTTACTTCTCCAAGATCGACTTAAGATCGGGCTATCATCAACTGAAGGTTAAAGATGAAGATGTATACAAGACTGCATTTAGGACTCGTTATGGTCATTACAATTTCTTAGTGATGCCTTTTGGGCTCACTAATGCACCAGCAGCATTCATGGATCTCATGAACCTTGTCTGCAAGCCATACTTGGACAAATTTGTTATCGTCTTCATTGACGACATTCTGATTTATTCAAAGAATCCGGCCGACCATGAGAAGCACCTTCGATGTATTCTGGAACTACTTCAGCAGGAGAAGCTTTACGCCAAATTTTCAAAGTGTGAATTTTGGCTTCGCGAAGTCCAGTTTCTTGGACATGTAGTAAGTGAGCGTGGTATCCAGGTGGATCCCGCTAAAGTTGAAGCTGTCATGAATTGGCAAGAACCAAAGACGCCCACCGAGATTCGCAGTTTTCTAGGTTTGGCAGGATATTATAGGCGTTTTATTGAAAACTTCTCAAGAATTGCAGCACCCCTGACTCTACTAACTCGAAAGAATAGCAAGTTTGACTGGGGGCCTAAGTAGCAAGAATCTTTCGATATTCTGAAGCAGAAGTTGAGCAACGCTCCAGTATTGACGTTTCCTGATGGAATTGATGAATTTGTGGTGTATTGTGATGCATCACACACCGGTATGGGGTGTGTGCTTATGCAGAAAGGCAAGGTCATTGCCTATGCTTCACGTCAGTTAAAGGTGCATGAAAAGAATTACACCACCCATGACTTGGAATTGGGTGTCGTTGTATTTGCACTAAAACTGTGGAGACATTATTTGTATGGTACCAAATATGTGATCTATTCTGATCACAAGAGCCTCCAACATTTGTTCAATCAGAAGGATTTGAACATGAGGCAGCGACGTTGGATGGAAACCTTGAATGACTATGACTGTGAAATACGATACCAACCTGGCAAGGCGAATGTAGTCGCCGATTCCTTAAGTAGAAAGGAAAGGGTGAAGCACATAAGAATCAATGCCAAGAGCATTGAATTAAAGAATAGTTTGAATGAAAGGTTGTTAGCTGTGCAGAAGGAAGCTGTACTAGAAGCTAACTATCCTGATGAAAAGCTAGGAGTAACTGAAGAGCAGTTATCTTATGGCAAGGACGGAATTCTGAGATTAAATGGACGAATATGGGTTCCAATTTATGGAGGACTTCGGGATGTTATCCTCCAGGAAGCCCATAGTTCTAAATACTCTGTTCATCCTGGAGCTGACAAGATGTACCAGGATTTGAAGGCAATTTTTTTGTGGATAGGCTTGAAGAAGTCTATAGCCACTTATGTAGCCAATTGTTTGACGTGCGCTCAAGTTAAAGCTGAACATCAAAAGCCGTCAGGTTTGCTACAACAGCCTGAACTTCCCACCTGGAAGTGGGAAATGGTGACAATGGATTTTATCACCAAGTTACCAAAGACAAAGAAAGGGAATGATACTATTTGGGTGATAGTGGATAGACTGACTAAGTCAGCCCACTTCCTACCTATTAAGGAAACACACAGCTCAGATAAGTTAGCTCAGCTGTACGTGGACGAGATTGTATCTCTCCACGGGGTGCCAGTGTCAATCATTTCTGATAGGGACACAAGGTATACCTCGCATTTCTGGAAAAGCTTTCAGCAATCCCTAGGCACTCGATTAAACTTTAGCACAACATATCATCCTCAAACGTATGGTCAAAGTGAGCGAACAATTCAAACACTGGAAGATATGTTAAGAGCTTGTGTCATCGATCTAGGTGGAAGTTGGGATGATCATCTTCCACTAATCGAGTTTTCATACAATAATAGCTATCACTCTAGTATCCAAGCTGCACCATTTGAAGCTTTATATGGAAGGAAGTGCAGAACGCCCGTATGTTGGGCAGAAGTTGGAGATGTCCAACTAACAGGACCTGATATAGTCCTGGAGACGACAGACAAGATTGTGCAAATAAGAGATCGTCTCAAAGCTGCCAGAGATAGGCAGAAAAGCTACGCAGACTTAAGGCGTAAACCTCTAAAGTTCGAGGTTGGTGACAAAGTATTACTTAAGGTTTCACCCTGGAAAGGGGTGATGCGTTTTGGTAAGAAAGGAAAATGAAGCCCAAGGTATATAGGACCATTCGAGATCATCGAATGTGTAGGAACAGTGGCTTATAAGTTAAACTTACCCGAAGAGCTCAGTGGTATTCACAATGTATTCCACATCGGCATTCTAAAGAAATGTCTAGCTGATGCATCACTAGTCATACCACATACAGATGTGCACATAGATGAGAGTCTGAAATTTGTTGAAAAACCTTTGTCGGTTGAGGATCGACAGGTTAAGAAGCTTCGAAGGAAGCATGTACCGATAGTAAAGGTTAAATGGGATGCCCGTAGAGGTCCCGAGTATACGTGGGAGGTAGAGTCCACAATGAAAGAAAAGTACCCTCATTTGTTCCAATAAATCTCGGGGTCGAGATTTCTTTTAAGCGGGTGAGGATGTAACACCTCGTAAAATCATACCCAATAAAGTAAAGACACGTGTCATGTAAAGCAAACGTGTTATAAACCAGATCATGTCAAAAGATTAATGGTAGAATTTAAAAGTGTCGACATGTTAATTAATACCTCTGAGCGACCTAATTATGAATCCCAAGACCCTAATCTATTTTGTAAACATCTGATATGTTCAAATCCGGTCATTTCTGATAATAATAAATCCAAGTTGCAAATGACAGGATTCTAGGTGCATTTACGACAAGATTCATATTTAAAAGCCTTCTTATATATGTCCAAGAAACCTCATGTGCATGGCAACACATGCAAGGACATGCAAAGCCTGCCTATATGGTCCCCTACTGCAAAGAAGACATGAGATTCGGAGATAGAAAGATTGCATGGTCAAAAACTTGAAAGTTTTCAAGTTTCATCTTCTGATGAAAGATTACAGACCACAAAGGTGAGCCCTTACGGTCCGTAAGGTAGCGGAGCTGAGCGTTGATTTCTAAAAAGCGGATACGGACCGCAAAGCCGAGGACTTATGGTCCGCAAGGCTGGTAACTGGGCATCTCAGATCAAAGGCGGTTATGGACCGCAGAGATAAGGGTTTACGGTCCATAAGTGGTATTTACGGACCACAAGGGGTTATGCTTACGGTCCGTAAGACCGTCGCTGGCAGTAGAAAACGGACAGTTGCCTGTTCAGCCTGTTGCACCGCCTTAGGAGAGTGGTTTTTGAATTCAGGGGCTTTGCAACTAGTTTTTGGCATTATAGGGACACCTGGGAACATCATACTACATTTGTAGACTTGCTTGGCATCATCTTGGCCAATTTAGCTCACTATATAAGAAGCTACATTGTTGCAACATTGGAGCACCTCACTTGGAAACTCTCACAAACTTCTTTCTGGAGCTCTCTGGTCAGCAACCAAGTTCTCTTAGGCTTCCTAATCATGCATAGGACTCTTGTAAGTGTCCTTAACCTTCTTAATTCAGTTTAGCTTAGTTAATTAGCTTAAAGTCAAACCGTCGTAATTAGAGTTTGACTTCGTAATTAATCATAATTTGTCCAGTCAATTTTAAAATTGAAAGTACCTATGAGTTGGTAATTATGTGAGCAATAAACCCTTAAAAGGGCTCCCTCTGATTCCAACTCTAACTAGGTCAATTGCCGGGTCAAAGTTAACCTTAAAAAGTCAACAGAAAGTTTATTTTCAAATTAATGCATAATTAGCAATGTAGGAGCCATGCAACCTGTTTTATCATTAATATAACTTGGTAATTAATGTAAGAACATGTCTAAACATGTTCAACCCGACAATTTTCAGTTTAGGCTCGGTTCGGAACCGAAAGTCGCATAAATTGACTTCTGCTTTGACTTTCAGTTCTGACCCAATGTAGCATGTTTTAGAAATGCCTTAGAGCCTTATTAGGACCAGGTTTCATGTTAGTATAACCCTCTGTGATTATACAACTTGGTTCATTAGTTATCCGATTCATATGCATGTTTCCGTTAAATGCCTAAATATTGACAAATATGCCCATATGACCTTAAAACGTGATTTTTGAGAAAGTAAAAGAATACAAACCTTAGTTACTGATTTATAGACTTATCCCTAAAATTTGACATCAGTTTGAGGTCTAGATTAGGAGTTATGCTCATTAGCGTAAATGAAAAGCTTTTTTATTAATTAAACGGCGTAATTAGCGTATAGCCTATCTAAACCAAATTTTTGATACCAAACTTTTTACCCACTGATGAAATATAATATTTTGGGATTTTTGAAGATTTTTATTTATTTTTAGGCTGAGCTTAATATAGAGTTCTAAGCTTAATTCCGTAATTGCCGGTTTTGCCCTTTTGGCCTATAAAATGAGTTTTACAAATTATTTTGATACAAAACCTTTTTCTACTAATCTAATATGATAAATAAAACGTTTTGAGCCTTTTGGAATAATAAAAATATCAGCTTTCCTTTCAAAACCCGGAAATAGCTCAAAATCGCCTTTTAAGCGTTTTTAACGCATAGTATGTATTAAAACTATTTTAAACATAAAAGGTTTGATGCCTACTGATATTTTCAGTAAATTTTTTTATTTTAACAGTAAGCAAAAGTTTTAAACTCAGATTTCCAGTTTTGACCTTTAAGCCTATGTGAAATTACCAAAATGCCCCTAAGGTGCATAGTTTGGTTATAAATGATAAATTTCACATATATGTAATACCCTACTGTTATAACTTATTAAATTAAGTATTTTTACTGAGTATATTAGACCTGTAACTTAGATTATTATTTAAACTCTTTTTATAACCTTTTAAATGACCAAATTACCCCTACGGGGCATAATTTGAGTTTAAATCCATTTTGGGCAAAATAGAATATATCTTACTGATGTCACAATATATTTAAGGCATATTAACTTAGGAAACATGTATATGACTCATATGGTTACCCGTTACGCCTCTTTCGAGTTCGGTTCGGTTTATGTAACTAGTTTGCATAAATTGACCGTAACGGGTCAAACCTTATCGTTTTTGTCTCAAAATCCAGAATGTGCTTAGTTTACCCATATTACACAAGTCTCCAAACTTGTAGGGTCTAAATCACATTCTATTCCAGTTTTCGCTTAATCGTGCGTTTGAACCGTATCTTCCTTTAAAACTAACCGGTCTAAGTTTAGGCTTAATTAAAGACCCGTTAGGAATCTAATAGGTTATTAAAAACCTTTGTTCCAGAATAGGAGACCCGGTAAAAGCTACGCGCACTTGCTATTTGTGATTATTACTTGCAAAGGTAAATACTTTTAACTTATTTTCCCTATACGGGCTTGGGGTACGGTATATAAAATACCGCTTGGTCGGGCATTGAATTTTTAATTGTATGAAGATTAAATTATTGAAATGACCCGTTTAAATTGTTTTGTTTGCTTAAAGCCTTTGGGGGGTTAATGACCATGTCCCGGATATCCTTGGCATCATTTTACGAAATGACCACGACCTAAGCACGGGGTGTAGGCGTACACCCGACAGTGCATATATAAATAATAAGGTCTAACCGCCGGTTTCGGGAATAACTTGTCGCGGGACTATATCATGTGGTGTGTCTATTAATCTTTAACCCGGCGTCAATCATGGCTACTGAACGTATAACGAACATGTAATTCTTTTACAAGTTTATATATAAATAATTATCCCAAGTTATAAAATATTTTGTGCCTACGTGCATTTAAATCAATTTTCTAAACCTTTTCAAAATGAGTCAGTTAATTGTATTTACCAGTGTCAACTGACGTATTTTCCCAAAAAAGGTTAAGTGCAGGTACTACTCGAAATAGGCTGGCCTCTCCGTAGCATCAATAAGTGTCTCGCAAGCTTGGATGCATTTAAAGTCTAATGAACTATGTTTCCTTTTTATTCGATCCGCCTGTTGATCTGTTTCAACTATTTTGTGATACTTAATATTACAAATTATTCGGTTGAAATAAATCTATCTTTTGCTTCCGCTGTGCATTTAAAATTGTGTTGTTTGACTATGATGATATCAACTACGTCACGATACTCCCCATCGGGCCCACCGGTAATACGTGGAAATATCGGGGTGTGACAAGAAGTTTCCTCACGAGTGAGTATATCCTTTACATACGCAACAGACAGGAGTATGCCTACACCCCGTGCTTAAGTTGTGGCCATTTACGCTTTTTAAATGAGCCAAGGATATCCAGGACACGGTCATTAACCCCCAATATTATATGTTATCAAGAAATACTAATTGAAACGGGATTATACAATTTAATCATCTACGATTAAAAGGTTTCTACACCTGACAAAGCGGTAATAATTTACCGTATCCCAAGCCCGTATAAGGGAAAATAAGTTAAAAGTATTTACCTGAGCTAAAATGAAATTTTATTCTCAGCCGTATACTCAAATCAGCAAGTACAGGTACTTCTACCGGGGCTCTCAATCTGGAACGAAGGTTTTATTAACCTATTAGATTCCTAACGGGTCTAATTTAAGTTGTAACTTAGACCGGTTAGTTTTAAGGAAAGGTTTTACGGTTCAAAACGCAAGATTAAGCGAACACCGGATCAGAATGTGATTTAGACCCGACAAGTATGAAGACTTGTATATAATGGGTAAACTAAGCACATTCTGGATTTTGAGGTAAAAATGATAAGGTTTGACCCGTTTCGGCTAATTTATGCAAACTAGTTACATAAACCGTACCGAACGCGTATATGCATAACGGGTATCCGAATGAGTCACGTACAAGTTCCATAAGTTATTATGCTTAAACTATGTTGTGATATCAGTAGAATATCTTCTATTATGCCCAAAACGAATTTAAAACCAATTTAAGTCCCAAAGGGTATTTTAGTCATTTTAAAGCTTATAAAAAAGGTTTAATAGCAAACTGAGGTTCTGGTCTAAAATATTCAGTAAAAATATTTATTTTATCAAGTTACATCAGCAAGATATCATACATATGTGTGCTTAATCATTTAAGGCCAAACTATGCACCGTATTGGGCATTTTGGTCATTTCACATATGCTTTAAGGGTCAAATTTAAAAATATGAGTTCAAGACTTATACTTACTGTTAAAGTATAAAAATTTATTTTTAAAATCAGTAGGCAACAAGTCTTAGGTGCTAAATATGGTTTAAACCCATACTATGCGCCTAAATCACATAAAAGTCGGTATTTGACGATATTCGGGTTGTTTAAGAAAATCTGAGATTTTGATCAGTCTCAACAGTTTAAAATATCTTATTTAATGTATAAAAATAGTAGAAAAAGTTTTGGTATCAAAATGATATGTGAAACTCATTTTATTAACAAAAAGGGCATTATCGTCATATACCGAATTTATGCTAGAACTCTATGCTATGATAAATTTAAAATTTATAAAAAATTTCCAAAAATCCCAAAATATTATATTATAACAGTGGGTAAAAATTTTGGTGCCAAAAATTGGGTTTAAATGTGATTTATGCGAAAAATGAAATTTAATTAACAAAAAGCTTTCGTTTTACGATATCTTGCATATCTTTTATTTTAGACCATAAACTGATGTCAAATTTTTAGGACACACTTATATATCAGTAATAAAACTTTTTGTCCTCTCACATTTTCAAAAATCTCGTTTTAATATCAAACGGGCATAATAGTCAACTTTTAAGCAAATAACAGAAACATGCATATGAACTCTAATTCTAAAGGGCCATGTAGTATAACCTCTGAGGGTTATACTAACATATAATATGGTCACAAAGGAACCCCCAGGGTTATACTAACATATAATATGGTCACAAAGGAACCCTAAGGCATAATTAAACTAAGCTAATTCGGGTCAAAACTGAAAGTCAAAGCAAAAGTAAACTTTTGCGACTTTCGGTTGCGAACCGAGCTTATACTTAGAATTGTCGGGTTGAACATGCTTAGACATGTTCAATTAATATTTACCAAGTTATTAAAGTGATAAAACTGATTTTTATAGCTTCTACATTATCAGTTATGAATTTTATTTAAAAACTGGCCCGTTTGACTTTTTATTTTAATTACTTTGACCCGACAATTAACTAAGTAAACGTGATAATTAGGAGGTGCCCTTTTGAGGGTTTAATACCTACCTAATTACGATCACGTAGCCATGTTCGTTGCGAACCATTGCTTGACCATACGAGGTCTAACTAAAAGTCAAAGCATTTATCACAAACGCTTGACTTTTCGGCTTTAAGAGCCAAACAAAATAACCAAGCATGAAAGGAACACTTACAAGTGGTCCTTAGGACTGAAAAGAACTCAAAAGGAGGTTCCAATGTTCAGGATCCTCAGATTTGAGAGAGAGAACAAGAACTCAAGAAATGGTGTGAAATGAAATGAAGGATCAAAGGCCTATTTATAATGTTTGGAAGATCTTTAGATGATTGCCAGGTGTTAGGGACTCTCTAGGATGATTACAAGTGCCCTAACAGGTGTCCAATACCATCAACAAGCCCCTAGATTCGAAATATGTGAGTTATGGTTGGAAACAAGGGCTGCACACAACATTCTGGAACTGGGCATCGTATACGGACCATAAGGGTCCTGTATACGGTCCGTAAGGACCATACCAGCTCACCAAAACTTTCAATTGTTGTCATATTTGGCCCTTGCACTTCCGAACTCACCCGAAACGATGTTTTTAGCACACGAGGCCTTGTATTTCCAACTTTAGGCACATCCAAGAGTATAACCAAACATCATAAATTTCTCGATATGTTAAAAGGGTCAGTCAAAGGCCTAGTTTGACATATTGACGCTTTTAACCCTTCAATTTGCGAACTTGCGCGTATTATCGCGAAATGGCGTAAAAGCCTTACGAAATTAATAACAAGCATTCCCAAGAGTATAATGGAGTATTACGACACTCTAGTTCCCACCAGTTCGCTTAAATGGTCGCTCAAAGGTGTAGTTTTAATTGTTGACGCTTTTGGTCCTTCTAACACACAAACTTGCGCGTATTTCTGCTTTATTGCGTCAAAACCCTATGTTATCCATATTGGGCATTCCCGAGAGTATTATCGAACATTACGAGGATTTGGGTTCGTTAAAAGGTCACTCAGAGGTAAGAATTAACATGTTGACACTTTTAACCGTTTTTAACGCACAAACTTGTGCGCATTGATGTTTATCAACATTAAAGCCCTAAATGGCCAATGTTTTGCATTCCCAAGAATATGATTAGATATAATAATGTTTCGGGTTCATTAAAAGGTCATTCAGAGGTATTATTAAACATGTTGACGCTTCTAACCCTTCACCGAGCAAACTTTCGATTTATACGCAAACGGTTTCGCTTATCCAACAAGTGGCTTAATATGAGAATATGAATACCGTGAGAGAATATCCAGAGACTTATTTTAAGCATGATAACACTTCCAGTCCTTCCATAATCAAAGTTTTTGATCTTTCACAAAATTAGTCCCTCATAGTCAATGTTTGACTTTATTGGGGTTTAATACACGTGTCAACACATCATTAGACGTGATTTTTCGAGGTGTTACAGTTCATCATACCTAGACATAATCTATGTATGTACAAAATAACACAAAAACGTAATAAAAAACATTAATGATAAAAAAAGTCCTGAATTATGAACATAGATTTTATTCGTCTAAAATCGTAAATATTCAAATAACATCACATACAAATAGATCTAATCGGTTGATAATATCTTGTATATATACATTCACATGCCTATGTCACTAAGTGACAAGCGTCATGGGCTGTGTAAGCATGCATTTAGGGTTTTATTATGGGTGCGTCTTTAGAAGTTGATTTAAACAAGATCTTATAATCGTTATATAATTTTTAATTTCTACAATAACTGTATTTGTAGGCATAGTGTACAATAAAATGATGGCTTCATTCTATTAATTTATTATTCAATTATGAATTCTGGTAATAAGTGACAAACCAAAACAGATTATATATAGATATAATACTTTTCGTATATTTGCTTCAGCTTCTCAATCAACAAAAAATCAGAAGTCAAGCTATAAGAAAGTGACGACATTAGATACCTCTACTAGCATAAGATTTGCCGGCGAAACGGGCCCTTCTGGCTGGTTCTAGTGCATGTATAAATTGTTATACATTTACGTTTGTTAATAATCAACAAAACATAAATGATTTTATTGTAAGTAGAACAATTTACCATGTTGCTAACTCTTATATATAAATATAAGTTTAAATTAAACTTCAATGTTAATTTAAAAACAAAATAGTCCGACATATGTTGAAGACCGACAAGAGGAGGCCTCAAGACCATAAGACCGCCCGTAATGGGGCGTGATTTATAAAAAAAATTCAAAAAAACGCCCGAAAACGACGAATAGCCGCTACACCCCGGCGTGTTTCGGCGTTATTTTCGGCAAATTTGGTTTTGGCGTTCTTTGAAACATGCTGCGATGGAGGTTGACTGGCCATTCACAAACTAGCAAAGGCTAGTTAACGGCTAATTTGATTTTTTTTAAACCTTATATATATATATATATATATATATATATATATATATATATATATAAACTCCTTCAAATTTAATCAAAACTCTCTCAAAATCACTACCATTTTATAAAAATTGATGGATTCCCCTAGTTCTTCATCCATGGTAAATTTTTACTACAAAGAGTTTTTTGCGGATGGCGATGATTCCACCAATGAGGAGTGTCACACCCCAACCAATGGCGGAATCATCGGAGTGGGACTTGTTCAAGATTGCAAGAAACTTCATAACACTAATTGTGACAATATTTAATTCAACCATTTTCATTTCATAGATAAATTGTTAAAGCATTACAAGAAATTCAAATAACAACATTGTTCAACATAACATAACAAAATTTATACAACACTTTAAACCTAAACGTCTAAATGAGTATCTAGGCATCTTTGCTAATCCATTTTCGTAGCATCATCAATCCTCAACCTTTAACATGTTTAAAATACAATTCAATGCAAAAGCAAAGGCGAGTATACAAGTTTAAGCATAAGTATAAGTATAAAAGTTTAAAACGAATCCACATGGCAACTTAGTTTATACAAGATCAACCTAACATGGCATGCAATATTTCTAGCCAATCCTCTGTTTACGCAAGAAAACATGACCACAAGTTTAAGGGGGCGGTGCGTTACTCCTATAGCGATATACATGTCAAATGGAGGCTCGTGAAAGCTAATGACTAAGACATATCACATAAGTATGGTCCACGTAAGCATCAAGTATCACAACATAGTATTCATGTATAAGGTTTGTTTTTGTGCATTGCATAAAGAATAAGTTTAAGTGTGTTTTTAATAATGTAACATGTTACACCCCAAAAAGTGGTAAACATAAAAAGGGGGTTGCGAGTATACTCACAAATTTGCATATGCTTTCCGATTATCCAATGTGACGAAGTTGATGAGGTTAGAAGGTTGAATATGTTCGTTTAGAGATTTAGGAAGTTAAAACACAAGAATATATGTATTCGAAATTAATCATCCTTTAACACCAAGTATTTGTTCTTGACACTATGAAACCTCAAGGGTTAATGTTTTCATGAGTAATATACTCATTAGAATCGTAACAAGTCTTATGTCTTAGATGATGTTATTCTAATATCTTGACGAATGAACACAAGTCCATCATCAAGGGTTCGAATAGTATATATACGTATAAGTATTATATGTATTATTTAGTCCAATAATCAAGCATGAGGTAGAAGATAAATCTTCATTTAGGTACATCTATTGTGTCATAGAATTCATGTAGGAGGTAGGAAAAACAAGCTTCCATTTAGGTACCTCTTATGGTTCACCACTACACTTGATGTAAAAACATACAAGGAGGGTCATGAACTAAGATCAATACAAGAATAAGAAACATCTACACTATGAGAAATCATCAAGAGATGTGTGGATTTTATGTTGGACAACCCGAGTTAGTCCACAATCACACCTTTATCAAGCTTGAAGCTTAAACACCACTTGTGGGTCAAAAACCCTAAACAAAACATAAAGCATTTGAGGATTAACCTCTGATTTTGTATGTCTCAGCCCCGTTTTTAAGCTTAACTAACAATGGAAGAGGTTATAAGCATAAGGACGTGGGTTTGAGTGTGTTAAACTCAAGTTTGCACAAGTATAAACAATGTTTAGTAAAGATAAATGAAAACAGTGAACTTTGGAGCCTATTTTCTGGAGTTCCAGGGACTTATTCTCTGTGAAATACCCATGGAATCGAATCTAAGGTCAAGCCAAGCGTTCTGGAAAAAGAATGAGCTAAAACGGATGAGAAATGAATAAGTTATGCTCACTTTAGTGGAGCCTGATGTTTCTGCTCGAACCTGCACTTTCAGCTACGAACTTGGGTGTTTTAGAGAGTATTGAGAGTGTTTCTAAAGTGTAAAAGACTTGGAAGGCCTTGGGTATTTATAAGAAAGTGATTAGGGTTGGTTTTGGTTGGGTAATTAATACAAGTAGTTGGGGGTTTGGCATTAAAAAAAACAACCAAACACCCACCCACATGGGTGCGGCTGTGAGGCTTTCAACAACAGCCACAAACATCTCTTTTTTTTTGTGTGTGTGCTACATCTAGATTAAGTAAGATGTCTATTAAGTTATATTAGATTAATGTATTACTTATTTTTGTGGCTGGTGAAAGACTATAAATTAAAGCAAAAGAAAAACTACTAGTGATGTGGCCGCCAATGCTGTGCCATCTTCTACTTCTTTTATTTTATTTTTTAAACATATTAATATGCATATTTATAAAGTAACATTTGAAAGAACATCAACTTTCGTTGATGTTTAAGTTTGTTATTATTATATTATACTTTTATTATTATTATTATTATTATTATTTTATTAACATAATTTAACCACGTATTTAATAGTTAACAAGCACGTATAAGCTATGAGCAACCGTATGTTGAGTATCGGTTGCGCATATGCATTCAAGATTGGTAACGTATAACCCAAGTATTGCGACACGTATAAGCATGCACGAATATGTAAAGTATAACTTGTATGAAATAATGAATTTTATTACGATCAAGGTCTCGGATTTACAACGATACAACGAAATACGATTACAAGGAACACAAGACTTCCAAAAATAGAAATACAAGACAATATTTCTAATTAAGGAAAGTACGAAAGGTCAAGGCGTTACAGTCTCCCCTCCTTTAGGAAATTTCGTCCCGAAATTTATTCAAGAGGTAGACTTGAAGAGTTTTGGTAAAAACTTTAGACTTGGAAATTTTGAAACGTTTTGGAAAGTACGAAATCTTGGGAGAATAGTCATAATAGGTTTGTAAAATGATTTGTTTGGCTAAAATGGTTTAGAGGCATAAGCATGAGTGAAACGTGCATAGGTAAAACGGTTTTGAATAGCTAAATTTGGAGTTACTTTACAAATGTATTGTATTTACAAAGGAGGTCTTTATATAATGGTTTGAAATCAATAAAAGTGAGGTAGGTTGCATAGGAAGTTTTAAAGGTAGTATAAGACCACATATTCATAAAAAAAATTGCTTCTCGAGTGGAACGAGAAAGTTTGGTACTTTAAATAAAGTGATAATGGTCTATTAAGTATGTTAGTACAAGGATAAAGAATAGGAAGATAGTTTTAAGGTAAGGAGATAAGTTAGGGTTTGAACGTTTAAACAGACTTGATTGTGAACGAGGTTCGTATAGAAGAAAAGAATAATGGAGGATAATAGGAGTATGGAAGTGAACGATAGACTCTTAATGAATTCAAGTATAAGAATGACATAAATATTGGATAGACGAAGGTGATGTGTTAAGAATGAGGTCTCGTCGTGGATAATCGGATATAATGCGTTTGTGAGTTGTTTAAAGTTTGCATTAGGTCCAAAGGTCTGCAAAACACTGAATTTCTCATGGCACGTTTTACGATATTTTGGTAACATGGTGAAAACACTTATATATAGGAAGTACCAACGGCGTATCCACCATGTTTTGACCACATTACGTTCGTTTCGTATTCGGTGTCATGTTACATTTCGTGTCTTACCATACACAGTAGTACACTCTGTGGTTCTCATACGCCTATCACTATAATCCCGTGTGCACCCGCGATTATACTGATCGTCGCATGATCCGCACAGCTTGTACTAGGTGTGTATGAATTAGGGTATACATAAATTTGAAAATAAGATTGGGTACGTATAAGAATGTAATATATAGGCAAGTCCAAGCTTAAGTATATATAGGACCGACGTAAGCGAATTTATCGGATTCCGCTCGCGTACAGGTACGGGTACGGGTACGAATGTATGAATCATGAATATGAATGAAAGTATAAGCATGAGTATAAGTGTAAGTATGAATACGCATGTGAATGTATGTATAGACATAAACGTATGAGTAGTATAAGTATAAGTATGAATACGATTATAAGTATAAGCATAAAATGTATTGTTATGAATATGAGTGTGAGTGCGAATACTAATGATTGCGTATATAGTATTAATTGAAACATACAAATTTAAGCATGTAAAAGTGCTCAAAGGTTAAGCATGTAATTACGAACAATATAAATGAAATTGTCGTGATGAAACGACTAAAGCGTGTATGATGATATGCATGTATAGTTGTTAAACAAAACGTTGAGTTTATCGATTCAAAATTTGATTAAGCTTGATTTCAAGGGTAGAATATAGTTTGCATATGTAAAAGGATATAAAGTACTCATTGGTTAAGCATAATGTATTTTGTAATGAATGGGAATGCTACTTTTGTTTTAAAAGAGTTTACGTAATCCGAAGATGGTCGGTCCTCATGAAGTCTTCTTGCCCATGTGTTTTGTAAATTGGTGTAGGAAAAAGGTTTTCGATAAAAAGTAAGTTCCTTTCATCAAACGAGAAGTTATGAATTTAGGAGGTTCTTGTGAAAACGAGGATCCTTAGAAAAGAAATTTAGCAACAGGACTTTAAAAGTTTTCACAAATGACTAGTTGATGTTGAAAAGGGTATTTGGTAAACGATCATATAACATCTATAAGATCTTATAAGTAATTTGAGAAAGGTTGGTTTGATTTCGATGGAAGTCTCTAGCATGATGATATAACGTGTGCGTGTTTTAGTGATTAAGTTGAATATGAAGTCCATGGGCCAGAGGTTCATTGGACCGATTAAATTGATAGGTAGCATTCCGTAAGGTTTTGAAATTCGGGTAATAAAACGTTTTAAGACATGATTAAAAATTTCGTGTATATGAGTTGAGTGAAAATAGATTGTAGTATAGAAAGTACGTTTAATAAAACAATGTATTTTGAAATCGGTATAAGTAGGTATTTCGAATAATGATAAACAATTTAGGTATAAAATACGATCGAGTTTGCATAATAAGATATTTTGAAGAGATGTTTTGGTAACGATCACCTAGGTAAGGGAATCACCCCTAACTCGTTGATGAGGTCGTTTTAAGAAAAGGGGAGTGGAGTTAATCGTCAAGGTAAGGAAATCACTCCTATCTCGATGATATGTATGCATTTGTTGTTATAAGAGATATAAATAAATTTTTATGAAATCATGCATATGTATAAATGTATGGAAGATTCAATATGATGTGTGTGTGAGAAGAAAATATCGAAAGTAAATTCGAATTTGAAAGATTTCATCATATGAAATAAATAATAGAAACACATGTTGGATTAAAATTTGGATGGTTCCAAGACGGAACTTTGACTAACCAAAGTGGTCGAAAAGTCTTTGAGTTTGAGGAGCATGCTTTGGCCTAATAGTTGAAATACTCTCGCCGAGAAGTCGGTTAACGGTATTTACCCTTCCGGTTACTACATGTCCCCAAATCAATTGAAATTTCGAGAGTTGGCGGGATTAATGAAAATCAAGGAGTGGAATTAGTCGGCAAGGTGCGGGTTTCACCCCTAACTTGGCGATTTAGTATCCTAAGTGTGATTGGTACTCGTCGGGTCAAAAGTTAATTTTGACACTTTCACGAGGGTCCACTAGAATTTGAAATTTGAATTTCTCCATCAAGGTGAGGATTTCACTCCTAACTTGATGGTGAATTTCGTGTAAGAAAAAGAAAAGTAGAGGGTTTGAGAGTCATTCCCCAAATTATGGGTTTCACGCCTATTTTGGTGAAGTCGTCTCGTTTATGTATTACAAGTGGTTTGTGAATTTAGAATAGTCGAGTAAAATGTATGAGGAAAAGCGTACGTTGAAGATTACACAAACAAGTATAAACATGTCAAGAATGACACATAAAGAATGACGTATTAAAAACAAATATTAACACGTAATAAAACATGTATTAACACATAAGAGTAGCATGTCAAGTATGATACATAAGGATTAAAATGACATATACATTTAAAAGGTTCAAAGAGAACAAATAAGAAACACATAAAGTGGCATGCGCGTGGTTTCAAATAAAACATAAGAATAAGGCTCTAAAACTATAGACTAGGTAAAAGCATTCATACTTTTCCTAATTCCCTATAGTTATGGCTCTGATACCAATCAGTCACACCCCAACCAATGGCGGAATCATCGGAGTGGGACTTGTTCAAGATTGCAAGAGACTTCATAACACTAATTGTGACAATATTTAATTCAACCATTTTCATTTCATAGATATATTATTAAAGCATTACAAGAAATTCAAATAACAACATTGTTCAACATAACATAACATAACAAAATTTATACAACACTTTAAACCTAAACGTCTAAATGAGTATCTAGGCATCTTTGCTAATCCATTTTCGTAGCTGTGACAACTCGAACTTTAGAACCTTTCGTTGTATGCTTGAACGTGTGACTAGTTAACTTATGTGATTAATGACAATGAACCTTTATGTGATTATGTGTTATTTTGGTGTGCTTGTATGTATGCGATATGTGTATAGGTACCGAAACAACAAGGACTCGACCCGAGACCATGTGGTCTCGAGTAAACATCACGCCACACATGGGCCGGTTGGGCCACGCACCCCATTGAACTCAACCGAGACCCATTAGGGTGCACAACTTGGGGGCGGGTATATAGCCTTAGTAGCTACCCATGTTCACCATTTTGGACAACACTCATGCTCCTCTAGCACACACACTCTCTACTCCCTCACACTAAAACCCTAAACCACAACACTACTCTCCTTCATTTCGGATCCAACCAACCGACCACAAAAAGGACCTCTCGGATTTGCTTGTTCGCACCAAACGAAGCTTCATCTTTCACCACCTCACAACCGGTTAGTGTTTATGATGTTGTTAGTGAAATTATGATGTTTGTTGTTGTTGTTTAATAATGGTATGAATGATAGAACTTAACTAGTGTAGGGTATGTTTGATGATATTTGTGAACCGGATGTGTATGGTGTTTTGAGTTGATAATGATGTATGATTTTCGGATGTTGATAATGATAATGTGTTTGCTTGCTAAAGATTCATGTATGATTAAGTGTTTGCTTGATTGATGAGCTCTTGTTTGAGTAAATGATACATGTTTAGTTACAACCCTTGTTATGAACATGACCTCTCTAAGAAAGGTGTAGATCTTGTATGATAGAAGAATAATGATAATCATCCGATTTTTATGTATGATACTATGGAACAAATGTTTTGTTACAAGATAAGCTTGTTGTCTAGTTAAGATTGTTGATGCTTGTCCGAAAATGCAAGAACTTATGAACAAATGTTGAATGAAAATATGAATATCCGAATATGGTTGAATATGTTTTGAATATATGATGAACAAACTTGAATAATCAGGATGAACTATTTGAATATATGAAGAACTTGTTGAATGTGATAAGAACATGGTTGAATATTTGAAACCTGATTTGTTTGATCCATTTTAGGAAGTTTCTAGACAAATAAACATGTTTAAGGAATTTGGTTGGTTAGTACAAACTGTTACCTGAAATCAGAATAGTACACTGTTCCGAATCAGTAGATGTCCACTCGAAACCAGCAGTTGCGACTCGAAACCAAGCACAACGAGTCGAAACCTCCCGGTTGCGACACAGATTGCGAGTCGCAAACACCCGGTTACGACTCGAAACCACACCGGATCAACACACCAAACCTTGTGACTCGAAACCACGGTTGCGAGTCCAGTTGCGACTCGTAACCAAAACAGCATGGACCGAAACCATAGTTGCGACTCCGGTTGCGAGTCGCAAACGCCTAGTTGCGACTCGGGATCATATACGGGTATACACTGTTGGACTTGTTTAATTATGGGCTTATTGGATTGGGCCGGACTCTTGGGCCCAATGTACAGACCTTGTATGTTACTGTTGAACGTGAACATTGTTGATCTGCTATGATTAAACGTGTAACCCATACGTGCACTACTTGAATGCGAACCTGATTGTATGATACAACTATGATAGGACGTGAGTAACCACAACATTGCTTGTTTGACTTTTCTGTGTTTCTGCCGAGCAAACCAAGGTGAGTTCACACCCTTTACAAAGCATGGGATTCCCAGGGGTCGGGAATTGGGGTTAAGGAACTGGGTTCCTCGTCCTCCTTGGGTAGGACAGCAAAGGTTCAGGAATGTAATTCCTCGTCCTCACGGACAGATATCTCGTACTAGACCAAAACTCTATCACGAAGTCCCTCATTTTTATATCGACTTAATCGCCGGGCCAATGGCGAGCGGGTCATTAGTTAGATAGCGCTATTTAGGTCTGACAAACCTCACACCGTGCCGCAGAGGACGGGCGTGAACTAATGGATCTGGGGCACGTCAATGATGATAGACATTGACAGTTTCAGGGCACTTAAACATGACTACAGTCAGCAGTCGATATGGTAACGAGTCTAGTAGATACATGGGGTAGCCCCCACGGCCGAAATGCCAGATAACTAACAAGGGGTAGCCCCCACGGCTGGATTGCCAGAGTAACCGGGAATAAACAAGTCACGTTTTTAACTATGGGGTAACCCCCACGGCAGGATGCCAGATAAAGGAAACTGTTTTCGAAACAACTTAAAACGAACACCCAACCGTGAACTCACTCAACTAGTTGTTGACTCGTTACTACATGCTTTGCAGGTCCTTAGGTTCTTAAGCTGGAGCTTGCATGGAGGAGGATCGTTGTGGGACATGGACGACTGTGTGCCATGTTAAACTATGAAACAATGAAACTCATGTTTTGATTTAAGACTTATGCTTCCGCTTGCAACTTGATTATGTGTTTGTTTGGACACCAATTGTATCGGTTAAACTTTTATATCTTTTCACTCGTATGTTCAATATGATTGGTGGCTGGATCCTGGTCAGTCACGCCTCCAAGCGGTAGTACTCCGCAGGTGGATTTTGGGGGTGTGACAGATTGGTATCAGAGCCATTGGTTATAGAGAACTTGGTTTTAATAAAGGGGAAAACGTTTTTGTTAAAACCAGACTATAACCTGTACAGTGCTCAACGGTCCACAACGATGCTTCACTCCACATGCAAGGCTCGACATTCTAGGTAATATGATCTGTGTATATATTGCCTACTTGTTAGTTACATGGTACATTGCTTATGGTATGCTTGGTTAGTATAACTACTGTTGCTTGAACACGTGCGTGCTTACTCTATCCTATCATCGCACTTTCGCGAAACCCCTCTCACTCACGTTCTTCTTGATATGAAGATCATGTCTGGACGCGTTAACATGACACAAGCCCAGTTGACGGCTCTGATTAACGAACGAGTTGCCGCAGCACTTGCAGCTGCACACGCAGGAGGTATATCCTGCAGTCCGAACTTATTCTAGGATCTTTAGGATCCTACTCTCGTGAGCCAACCTTTGTGTTAAACTCTGTCTTTTCTTTCGCCTACGATAGGTCAGCATGTTCAGCCACCCGTGTGCACTTTTAAGACTTTCATGGACTGCCGACCAACTACTTTTAGCGGCACTGAAGGAGCAGTAGGTCTCCTACACTGGTTTGAGAAACTAGAGTCTGTCTTCGAAATGTGTGAATGCCCTGAGGCGCGCAGGGTGAAGTACGCTACTGGTACTCTCGAGGGTTTAGCCCTCACATGGTGGAACGCTCAAGTTCAGATGCTAGGGTTGGTTGCTGCCAACGCCACCCCATGGGAAACTTTTAAGGAAATGATCAAAGAAGAATACTGCAGTCGTGATGAGATTCACAAACTCGAGGTGGAGTTCTTCAACCTCAAGATGACGGGGTCGGAAATTGAAGCTTATGTGAAAAGGTCGAACGAACTGGCAATTCTGTGCCCTACTATGGTGGATCCTCCCATCAAACGCATTGAACTATTTCTTCAGGGCTTAGTGCCGGAAATCCAAAGTCATGTGACTTCAGCGAACCTCGCCACCTACCAGCAAACCGTTCAGTTGGCTCACCGTCTCACGGATCAAGCGGTGGAGCAGAACAAGTTACCAAAACGCATTGGCACTGCAACTACTACTGGTACCTCTAGTGACAACAAACGGAAGTGGGATGGAACTTCAAGTAAGGGTTCGACTTCTGTTCAGTCCCAGTCTCAGCAGAGGAAGACTGATGACTACAAGAGCCCTAATCAGCAATCGTCTGGTGGTGGATACAAAGGAAATCATCCCAAATGCAATCGCTGCAGCCTGCACCACAGCGGACCATGCACCAGGGGCAACTGTCATAGGTGCAACAAGCCTGGTCATGCTGCAAAGGATTGCAGGAGCTTATACCCCGCCAATCAGAATCGTCAGCAAGCTCAACAGAACCAGCGCCAGCAACAGCAACAGGGTGATAACAAAGGGTGCTTTCAGTGTGGAGCTGAAGGCCACTTCAAGAGAGACTGTCCTCAACTGAACAGGAACCAGAACAACAACAACAACAACAATAACAACAATCAGGGGAATGGTAACAATGGGAACAACAACAACAATGGCGCCAGGGGGCGAATGTTTGTGATCGGCCAAGGTGAAGCTAGGAACGACCCCAATGTTGTGGCGGGTAAGTTCCTTCTCGACGACTTTTATGTTTCAGTTTTATTTGATTCGGGTGCCGATACTAGCTACGTGTCACTAGAAGTTAGTCGAATGCTTAAGCGTATTCCAACGCCTTTGAACAACAAGCACACCGTAGAGCTAGCAAATGGTAAGAGTTTAGAAGCCACACACGTAGTCAAGGGTTGTAAACTCGTTCTCGCCGACCAGACCTTCTCTATCGACCTCATTCCTATTGTCTTGGGTAGTTTCGACATTGTCATTGGAATGGATTGGTTATCCCAGCGCAGAGCAGAGATTCTTTGCAACGAGAAGGTTGTCCGTATTCCAGGTCCCGATGGCGAACCCCTCATGATTCATGGCGACAAGAGGAGTGCTGTTGAGAACGTCATTTCTCTCCTTAAGGCCCAAAAGTACTTGCGAAAGGGCCACACTGCTATTTTGGCTCTTATCACTGACACCACGAAGAAAGAGAAGAAGATAGAAGATTTTCCAGTTGTACGCGATTATCCAGAGGTATTTCCTGAGGAATTACCTGGTCTTCCGCCACATCGCCAAGTCGAGTTTCAGATTGAACTAGCTCCTGGAGCTGCGCCTATAGCACGTGCACCTTATCGATTAGCCCCATCAGAGTTGAAAGAACTCTCCACGCAACTACAAGAGCTTCTGGATAAGGGATTTATTCGTCCTAGCTCATCGCCCTGGGGAGCTCCAGTACTATTTGTAAAGAAGAAAGACGGTACTTTCAGAATGTGCATCGACTATCGGGAACTCAACAAGGTGACGGTGAAGAACCGTTATCCTCTACCACGTATCGACGACTTATTCGACCAGCTGCAAGGGTCGAGCTACTATTCGAAGATCGATTTGAGATCGGGTTATCACCAGCTGAGAGTCCGGGAAGAGGACGTCTCCAAGACAGCTTTTAGAACTCGATACGGGCACTATGAGTTTTTGGTCATGCCTTTTGGGATGACAAATGCACCTGCGGTTTTCATGGACTTGATGAACCGAGTGTGCAAGCCTTACCTGGACAAGTTTGTTATAGTTTTCATCGATGACATCCTGATCTATTCCAAGAGTCGGGAGGAACACGAGCAACATCTGCGACTTATACTGGAACTCCTTCGAACAGAACAGCTTTATGCAAAGTTCTCGAAATGCGACTTCTGGCTTCGAGAAGTCCATTTCCTAGGCCACGTGGTAAACAAGGATGGGATTCACGTTGATCCATCCAAGATAGACTCGATTAAGAACTGGCCTGCACCTCGTACACCAAAGGAAATTCGCCAATTCTTGGGTTTGGCGGGATACTACCGGAGATTCATAAAGGATTTTTCTAAGATTGCACAGCCTCTCACGTCACTAACGCAGAAGGGCGTTGTTTATCGCTGGGGAAACGCACAGGAGTTGGCATTTCAGCACCTAAAGGATAGACTTTGTAGCGCACCTATCCTTTCCTTGCCGGAGGGCACAGACGATTTTGTGGTTTATTGTGACGCATCAATTCAAGGTCTTGGTTGCGTGTTGATGCAACGAGACAAAGTTATAGCCTACGCCTCACGCCAACTCAAGGTTCACGAAAAGAACTACACTACGCACGACTTAGAGCTGGGAGCTGTTGTTTTTGCACTTAAGTTATGGCGGCATTACCTGTATGGTACGAAGTGCGCGATCTACACTGATCACAGGAGTCTCGAGCATATCTTCAAGCAGAAGGAACTGAATATGCGGCAACGACGATGGGTCGAGCTGCTGAAGGACTACGAGTGCTCGATCAGGTATCACCCGGGCAAAGCCAATGTTGTGGCTGACGCCCTCAGTCGGAAGGACACTGCGCCTAAGCGCGTACGAGCTTTACAACTCACGATCCACTCTAGTCTCCCTTCCCAGATACGAGCAGCTCAGATAGAAGCACTGAAACCAGAAAACGTCAGGGCTGAAGCCCTACGCGGGTCAAGGCAGCGATTAGAACAGAAGGAAGACGGTGCTTACTACGTAACGGGACGCGTTTGGGTCCCACTCTATGGCAACCTACGAGAGCTTGTGATGGACGAAGCACACAAGTCTCGCTACTCGGTACATCCTGGATCGGATAAAATGTACCACGACATCAAAACTACGTACTGGTGGCCTAGCATGAAGGCCCACATAGCGACCTACGTCAGCAAGTGTTTGACTTGTGCAAGGGTCAAGTCGGAATACCAAAAACCATCAGGCCTACTCCAACAACCCGAGATACCTCAATGGAAATGGGAGCAAATTTCCATGGATTTTGTTACTGGCCTACCTAGATCCCAGCGCGGGAACGATACCATTTGGGTGATCGTGGATCGACTCACGAAATCTGCACACTTCTTGGCTATCAAGGAGACGGATAAGTTCTCCACTCTTGCAGAAATTTACCTCAAGGAAGTTGTTTCGAGGCACGGGGTGCCCACCTCCATTATCTCAGATCGAGATGCATGATTTACTTCAGAGCTGTGGCAAGCCATGCACAAATCCTTCGGCTCACGACTAGACATGAGCACAGCGTACCATCCTCAGACGGACGGGCAGTCCGAGCGCACGATTCAAACCTTAGAAGACATGCTTCGTGCATGTGTAATCGACTTTGGCAACCGCTGGGAAAAGCATCTGCCACTTGTGGAATTCTCGCACAATAACAGCTACCACACCAGCATTGGAGCTGCTCCGTTTGAGGCATTGTACGGACGTAAATGCCGGTCTCCTCTTTGCTGGGCAGAGGTGGGAGAAAGTCAGATCACTGGTCCAGAATATGTGGTAGATACAACCGAGCAGATCGCTCAGATACGAAAACGCATGACAGCCGCTCGTGAACGTCAGAAAGTTTACGCCGACATGGGCAGGAAACCACTTGAGCTCCAGGTTGGGGAGCGGGTACTACTCAAAGTTTCACCCTGGAGGGGTGTGGTTTGCTTTGGTAAACGCGGTAAACTTAACCCACGATACGTTGGACCTTTCGAGGTCACTGAGAAAATAGGCAGGGTGGCCTACAGATTAAACTTACCAGCGGAACTCGGTGCAGTTCACAACGTTTTTCACGTGTCGAATCTGAAGCAGTGTCCGTCAGATGAGACCCACGTAGTTCCTCTGAAGGAACTCACTATCGACGAACAGTTACGATTCGTCGAGGAACCAGTCGAGATCACGGACCGGGATGTTAAGGTCCTCAAGAGCACTAGAATACCCCTTGTACGAGTTCGTTGGAACTCACGTCGCGGCCCAGAGTTCACCTGGGAGCGCGAAGATCAGATGAAACAAAAGTATCCCCAACTGTTCGCAAACAGTACACCTACTACTGAGGCCGAAGCTACGGAATTTCGGGACGAAATTCCAGATCAACGGGGGGTGGATGTGACACCCCAGGAAAACCAGGAAAACCAAACAACTTAACTAGCTTCCTCAGTGAGTGCCTACCAAATTTCGGGACGAAATTTCTTTCAACTTGGGGATGATGTGACAACTCGAACTTTAGAACCTTTCGTTGTATGCTTGAACGTGTGACTAGTTAACTTATGTGATTAATGACAATGAACCTTTATGTGATTATGTGTTATTTTGGTGTGCTTGTATGTATGCGATATGTGTATAGGTACCGAAACAACAAGGACTCGACCCGAGACCATGTGGTCTCGAGTAAACATCACGCCACACATGGGCCGGTTGGGCCACGCACCCCATTGAACTCAACCGAGACCCATTAGGGTGCACAACTTGGGGGCGGGTATATAGCCTTAGTAGCTACCCATGTTCACCATTTTGGACAACACTCATGCTCCTCTAGCACACACACTCTCTACTCCCTCACACTAAAACCCTAAACCACAACACTACTCTCCTTCATTTCGGATCCAACCAACCGACCACAAAAAGGACCTCTCGGATTTGCTTGTTCGCACCAAACGAAGCTTCATCTTTCACCACCTCACAACCGGTTAGTGTTTATGATGTTGTTAGTGAAATTATGATGTTTGTTGTTGTTGTTTAATAATGGTATGAATGATAGAACTTAACTAGTGTAGGGTATGTTTGATGATATTTGTGAACCGGATGTGTATGGTGTTTTGAGTTGATAATGATGTATGATTTTCGGATGTTGATAATGATAATGTGTTTGCTTGCTAAAGATTCATGTATGATTAAGTGTTTGCTTGATTGATGAGCTCTTGTTTGAGTAAATGATACATGTTTAGTTACAACCCTTGTTATGAACATGACCTCTCTAAGAAAGGTGTAGATCTTGTATGATAGAAGAATAATGATAATCATCCGATTTTTATGTATGATACTATGGAACAAATGTTTTGTTACAAGATAAGCTTGTTGTCTAGTTAAGATTGTTGATGCTTGTCCGAAAATGCAAGAACTTATGAACAAATGTTGAATGAAAATATGAATATCCGAATATGGTTGAATATGTTTTGAATATATGATGAACAAACTTGAATAATCAGGATGAACTATTTGAATATATGAAGAACTTGTTGAATGTGATAAGAACATGGTTGAATATTTGAAACCTGATTTGTTTGATCCATTTTAGGAAGTTTCTAGACAAATAAACATGTTTAAGGAATTTGGTTGGTTAGTACAAACTGTTACCTGAAATCAGAATAGTACACTGTTCCGAATCAGTAGATGTCCACTCGAAACCAGCAGTTGCGACTCGAAACCAAGCACAACGAGTCGAAACCTCCCGGTTGCGACACAGATTGCGAGTCGCAAACACCCGGTTACGACTCGAAACCACACCGGATCAACACACCAAACCTTGTGACTCGAAACCACGGTTGCGAGTCCAGTTGCGACTCGTAACCAAAACAGCATGGACCGAAACCATAGTTGCGACTCCGGTTGCGAGTCGCAAACGCCTAGTTGCGACTCGGGATCATATACGGGTATACACTGTTGGACTTGTTTAATTATGGGCTTATTGGATTGGGCCGGACTCTTGGGCCCAATGTACAGACCTTGTATGTTACTGTTGAACGTGAACATTGTTGATCTGCTATGATTAAACGTGTAACCCATACGTGCACTACTTGAATGCGAACCTGATTGTATGATACAACTATGATAGGACGTGAGTAACCACAACATTGCTTGTTTGACTTTTCTGTGTTTCTACCGAGCAAACCAAGGTGAGTTCACACCCTTTACAAAGCATGGGATTCCCAGGGGTCGGGAATTGGGGTTAAGGAACTGGGTTCCTCGTCCTCCTTGGGTAGGACAGCAAAGGTTCAGGAATGTAATTCCTCGTCCTCACGGACAGATATCTCGTACTAGACCAAAACTCTATCACGAAGTCCCTCATTTTTATATCGACTTAATCGCCGGGCCAATGGCGAGCGGGTCATTAGTTAGATAGCGCTATTTAGGTCTGACAAACCTCACACCGTGCCGCAGAGGACGGGCGTGAACTAATGGATCTGGGGCACGTCAATGATGATAGACATTGACAGTTTCAGGGCACTTAAACATGACTACAGTCAGCAGTCGATATGGTAACGAGTCTAGTAGATACATGGGGTAGCCCCCACGGCCGAAATGCCAGATAACTAACAAGGGGTAGCCCCCACGGCTGGATTGCCAGAGTAACCGGGAATAAACAAGTCACGTTTTTAACTATGGGGTAACCCCCACGGCAGGATACCAGATAAAGGAAACTGTTTTCGAAACAACTTAAAACGAACACCCAACCGTGAACTCACTCAACTAGTTGTTGACTCGTTACTACATGCTTTGCAGGTCCTTAGGTTCTTAAGCTGGAGCTTGCATGGAGGAGGATCGTTGTGGGACATGGACGACTGTGTGCCATGTTAAACTATGAAACAATGAAACTCATGTTTTGATTTAAGACTTATGCTTCCGCTTGCAACTTGATTATGTGTTTGTTTGGACACCAATTGTATCGGTTAAACTTTTATATCTTTTCACTCGTATGTTCAATATGATTGGTGGCTGGATCCTGGTCAGTCACGCCTCCAAGCGGTAGTACTCCGCAGGTGGATTTTGGGGGTGTGACAGTAGCATCATCAATCCTCAACCTGTAACATGTTTAAAATACAATTCAATGCAAAAGCAAAGGCGAGTATACAAGTTTAAGCATAAGTATAAGTATAAAAGTTTAAAACGAATCCACATGGCAACTTAGTTTATACAAGATTAACCTAACATGGCATGCAATATTTCTAGCCAATCCTCTGTTTACGCAAGAAAGTTTAGTTAATTCGACATGACCACAAGTTTAAGGGGGGCGGTGCGTTACTCCTATAGCGCTATACATGTCAAATGGAGGCTCGTGAAAGCTAATGACAAAGACATATCACATAAGTATGGTCCACATACGCATCAAGTATCACAACATAGTATTCATGTATAAGGATTGTTTTTGTGCATTGCATAAAGAATGAGTTTAAGTGTGTTTTTAATAATGTAACATGTTACACCCCAAAAAGTGGTAAACATAAAAAGGGGGTTGCGAGTATACTTATAAATTTGCATATGCTTTCCGATTATCCAATGTGACGAAGTTGATGAGGTTAGAAGGTTGAATATGTTCGTTTAGGGATTTAGGAAGTTAAAACACAAGAATATATGTATTCGAAAGTAATCATCCTTTAACACCAAGTATTTGTTCTTGACACTATGAAACCTCAAGGGTTAAGGTTTTCATGAGTAATATACTCATTAGAATCGTAACAAGTCTTATGTCTTAGATGATGTTATTCTAATATCTTGACGAATGAACACAAGTCCATCATCAAGCGTTCGAATAGTATATATACGTATAAGTATTATATGTATTATTTAGTCCGATAATCAAGCATGAGGTAGAAGATAAATCTTCATTTAGGTACATCTATTGTGTCATAGAATTCATGTAGGAGGTAGGAAAAACAAGCTTCCATTTAGGTACCTCTTATGGTTCACCACTACACTTGATGTAAAAACATACAAGGAGGGTCATGAACTAAGATCAATACAAGAATAAGAAACATCTACACTATGATAAATCATCAAGAGATGTGGGGATTTTATGTTAGACAACCCGAGTTAGTCCACAATCACACCTTTATCAAGCTTGAAGCTTGAACACCACTTGTGGGTCAAAAACCCTAAACAAAACATAAAGCATTTGAGGATTAACCTCTGATTTTGTATGTATCAGCCCCGTTTTTAAGCTTAACTAACCATGGAAGATGGAAGAGGTTATAAGCATAAGGACATGGGTTTGAGTGAGTTAAACTCAAGTTTGCACAAGTATAAACAATGTTTAGTAAAGATAAATGAAAATAGTGAACTTTAGAGCCTATTTGCCGGAGTTCCAGGGACTTATTCTCTGTGAAATACCCATGGAATCGAAGCTAAGGTCAAGCCAAGCGTTCTGGAAAAAGAATGAGCTAAAACGGATGAGAAATGAAGAAGTTATGCTCACTTTAGTGGAGCTTTATGTTTCTGCTCGAACCTGCACTTTCAGCTACGAACTTGGGTGTTTTTGAGAGTGTTGAGAGTGTTTCTAAAGTGTAAAAGACTTGTAAGGCCATGGGTATTTATAAGGAAGTGATTAGGGTTGGTTTTGGTTGGGTAATTAATACAAGTAGTTGGGGGTTTGAAATTAAAAAAACAACCAAACACCCACCCACATGGGTGCGGCCGTGAGGCTTCCACAACAGCCACAAACATCTCTTTTTTTGTGTGTGCTACATCTAGATTAAGTAAGATGTCTATTAAGTTATATTAGATTAATGTATCACTTATTTTTGTGGCTGGTGAAAGACTATAAATTAAAGCAAAAGAAAAACTACTACTGATGTGGCCGCCAATGATGTGCCATCTTCTACTTCTTTTATTTTATTTTTTAAACATATTAATATGCATATTTATAAAGTAACATTTGAAAGAACATCAACTTTCGTTGATGTTTAAGTTTGTTATTATTATATTATACTTTTATTATTATTATTATTTTATTAACGTAATTTAACAACGTATTTAATAGTTAACAAGCACGTATAAGCTATGAGCAACCGTATGTTGAGTATCGGTTGCGCATATGCATTCAAGATTGGTAACGTATAACCCAAGTATTGCGACACGTATAAGCATGCACGAATATGTAAAGTATAACTTGTATGAAATAATGAATTTTATTATGATCAAGGTCTCGGATTTACAACGATACAACGAAATACGATTACAAGGAACACAAGACTTCCAAAAATAGAAATACAAGACACGATTTCTAATTAAGGAAAGTACGAAAGGGCAAGGCATTACAATCTCCCCTCCTTTAGGAAATTTCGTCCCGAAATTTATTCAAGAGGTAGACTTGAAGAGTTTTGGTAAAAACTTTAGACTTGGAAATTTTGAAACGTTTTGAAAAGTACGAAATCTTGGGAGAATAGTCATAATAGGTTTGTAAAATGATTTGTTTGGCTAAAATGGTTTAGAGGCAAAAGCATGAGTGAAACGTGCATAGGTAAAACGATTTTGAATAGCTAAATTTGGAGTTGCTTTACAAATGTATTGTATTTACGAAGGAGGTCTTTATATAATGGTTTGAAATCAATAAAAGTGAGGTAGGTTGCATAGGAAGTTTTAAAGGTAGTATAAGACCACATATTCATAAAAAAATTGCTTCTCGAGTGGAACGAGAAAGTTTGGTACTTTAAATAAAGTGATAATGGTCTATTAAGTATGTTAGTACAAGGATAAAGAATAGGAAGATAGTTTTAAGGTAAGGAGATAAGTTAGGGTTTGAATGTTTAAACAGACTTGATTGTGAACGAGGTTCGTATAGAAGAAAAGAATAATGGAGGATAATAGGAGTATGGAAGTGAACGATAGACTCTTAATGAATGCAAGTATAAGAATGACTTAAGTATTGGATAGACGAAGGTGATGTGTTAAGAATGAGGTCTCGTCGTGGATAATCGGATATAATGCGTTTGTGAGTTGTTTAAAGTTTGCATTAGGTCCAAAGGTCTGCAAAACACTGAATTTCTCATGGCACGTTTTACGATATTTTGGTAACATGGTGAAAACACTTATATATAGGAAGTACCAGCGGCGTATCCACCATGTTTTAACCACATTACGTCTGTTTCATATTCGGTGTCATGTTACATTTCATGTCTTACCATACACAGTAGTACACTCTGTGGTTCTCATACGCCTATCACTATAATCCCGTGTGCACCCGCGATTATATTGATCGTCGCATGATCCGCACAGCTTGTACTAGGTGTGTATGAATCAGGGTATACATAAATTTGAAAATAAGATTGGGTACGTATAAGAATGTAATATATAGGCAAGTCCAAGCTTAAGTATATATAGGACCCACGTAAGTGAATTTATCGGATTCCGCTCGCGTACGGGTACGAATGTATGAATCATGAATATGAATGAAAGTATAAGCATGAGTATAAGTGTAAGTATGAATACGCATGTGAATGTATGTATAGACATAAACGTATGAGTAGTATGAGTATACGTATAAGCATGAAACATATGAATATAAGTAAAGGCATGAAACGTATGAGTATAAGTATGAATACGATTATAAGTATAAGCATAAAATGTATTATTATGAATATGAGTGTGAGTGCGAATACTAATGATTGCGTATATAGTATTAATTGAAACATACAAATTTAAGCATGTAAAAGTGCTCAAAGGTTGAGCATGTAATTACAAACAATATAAATGAAATTGTCGTGATGAAACGACTAAAGCATGTATGATGATATGCATGTATAGTTGTTAAACGAAACGTTGAGTTTATCGATTCAAAATTTGATTGAGCTTGATTTCAAGGGTAGAATATAGTTTGCATATGTAAAAGGATATAAAGTACTCATCGGTTAAGCATAATGTATTTGTAATGAATGGGAATGCTACTTTTGTTTTAAAAGAGTTTACGTAATCCGAAGATGGTCGGTCCTCATGAAGTCTTCTTGCCCATGTGTTTTGTAAATTGGTGTAGGAAAAAGGTTTTCGATAAAAAGTAAGTTCCTTTCATCAAACGAGAAGTTATGAATTTAGGAGGTTCTTGTGAAAACGAGGATCCTTAGAAAAGAAATTTAGCAACAGGACTTTAAAAGTTTTCACAAATGACTTGTTGATGTTGAAAAGGGTATTTGGTAAATGATCATATAACATCTATAAGATCTTATAAGTAATTTAAGAAAGGTTGGTTTGATTTCGATGGAAGTCTCTAGCATGATGATATAACGTGTGCGTGTTTTAGTGATTAAGTTGAATATGAAGTCCATTGGACCGATTAAATTGATAGGTAGCATTCCGTAAGGTTTTGAAATTCAGGTAATAAAACGTTTTAAGACATGATTAAAAATTTCGTGTATATGAGTTGAGTGAAAATAGATTGTAGTATAGAAAGTACGTTTAATAAAACAATGTATTTTGAAATCGGTATAAGTAGGTATTTCGAATAATGATAAACAATTTAGGTATAAAATACGATCGAGTTTGCATAATAAGATATTTTGAAGAGATGTTTTGGTAACGATCACCTAGGTAAGGGAATCACCCCTAACTCGTTGATGAGGTCGTTTTAAGAAAAGGGGAGCGGAGTTAATCGTCAAGGTAAGGAAATCACTCCTATCTCGATGATATGTTTGCATTTGTTGTTATAAGAGATATAAATAAAATTTTATGAAATCATGCATATGTATAAATGTACGGAAGATTCAATATGATGTGTGTGTGAGAAGAAAATATCGAAAGTAAATTCGAATTTGAAAGATTTCATCGTATGAAATAAATAATAGAAACACATGTTTGATTAAAATTTGGATGGTTCCAAGACGGAACTTTGACTAACCAAAGTGGTCGAAAAGTCTTTCGAGTTTGAGGAGCATGCTTTGGCCTAATAGGTGAAATACTCTCGCCGACAAGTCGGTTAACGGTATTTACCCTTCCGGTTACTACATGTCCCCAAATCAATTGAAATTTCGAGACTTGGCAGGATTATTGAAAATCAAGGAGTGGAATTAGTCGGCAAGGTGCGGGTTTCACCCCTAACTTGGCGATTTAGTATCCTAAGTGTGATTGGTACTCAACGGGTCAAAAGTTAATTTTGACACTTTGACGAGGGTTCACTAGAATTTGAAATTTGAATTTCTCCATCAAGTTGAGGATTTCACTCCTAACTTGATGGTGAATTTCGTGTAAGAAAAAGAAAAGTAGAGGGTTTGAGAGTCATTACCCAAATTGTGGGTTTCACGCCTATTTTGGTGAAGTCGTCTCGTTTATGTATTACGAGTGGTTTGTGAATTTAAAATAGTCGAGTAAAATGTATGAGGAAAAGCGTATGTTGAATATTACGCAAACAAGTATAAACATGTCAAGAATGACACATAAAGAATGACGTATTAAAAACAAATATTAACACGTAATAAAACATGTATTAACACATAAGAGTAGCATGTCAAGTATGATACATAAGGATAAAAATGACATATACGTTTAAAAGGTTCAAAGAGAACAAATAAGAAACACATAAAGTGGCATGCGTGTAGTTTCAAATAAAACATAAGAATAAGGCACTAAAACTATAGACTAGGTAAAAGCATTCCTACTTTTCCTAATTCCCTATAGTTATGGCTCTGCTACCAATCTGTCACACCCCAACCAATGGCGGAATCATCGGAGTGGGACTTGTTCAAGATTGCAAGAGACTTCATAACACTAATTGTGACAATATTTAATTCAACCATTTTCATTTCATAGATAAATTGTTAAAGCATTACAAGAAATTCAAATAACAACATTGTTCAACATAACATAACAAAATTTATACAACACTTTAAACCTAAACGTCTAAATGAGTATCTAGGCATCTTTGCTAATCCATTTTCGTAGCATCATCAATCCTCAACCTATAACATGTTTACAATACAATACAATTCAATGCAAAAGCAAAGGCGAGTATACAAGTTTAAGCATAAGTATAAGTATAAAAGTTTAAAACGAATCCACATGGCAACTTAGTTTATACAAGATCAACCTAACATGGCATGCAATATTTCTAGCCAATCCTCTGTTTACGCAAGAAAGTTTAGTTAATTCGACATGACCACAAGTTTAAGGGGGGGGGGTGCGTTACTCCTATAGCGCTATACATGTCAAATGGAGGCTCGTGAAAGCTAATGACTAAGACATATCACATAAGTATGGTCCACGTAAGCATCAAGTATCACAAAATCGTATTCATGTATAAGGATTGTTTTTGTGCATTGCATAAAGAATAAGTTTAAGTGTGTTTTAAATAATGTAACATGTTACACCCCAAAAAGTGGTAAACATAAAAAGGGGGTTGCGAGTATACTCACAAATTTGCATATGCTTTCCGATTATCCAATGTGACGAAGATGATGAGGTTAGAAGGTTGAATATGTTCGTTTAGGGATTTAGGAAGTTAAAACACAAGAATATATGTATTCGAAAGTAATCATCCTTTAACACCAAGTATTTGTTCTTGACACTATGAAACCTCAAGGGTTAATGTTTTCATGGGTAATATACTCATTAGAATCGTAACAAGTCTTATGTCTTAGATGATGTTATACTAATATCTTGACGAATGAACACAAGTCCATCATCAAGGGTTCGAATAGTATATATACGTATAAGTATTATATGTATTATTTAGTCCTATAATCAAGCATGAGGTAGAAGATAAATCTTCATTTAGGTACATCTATTGTGTCATAGAATTCATGTAGGAGGTAGGAAAAACAAGCTTCCATTTAGGTTCCTCTTATGGTTCACCACTACACTTGATGTAAAAACATACAAGGAGGGTCATAAACTAAGATCAATACAAGAATAAGAAACATCTACACTATGAGAAATCATCAAGAGATGTGGGGATTTTATGTTGGACAACCCGAGTTAGTCCACAATCACACCTTTATCAAGCTTGAAGCTTGAACACCACTTGTGGGTCAAAAACCCTAAACAAAACATAAAGCATTTGAGGATTAACCTCTGATTTTGTATGTCTCAGCCCCGTTTTTAAGCTTAACTAACCATGGAAGAGGTTATAAGCATAAGGACGTGGGTTTGAGTGAGTTAAACTCAAGTTTGCACAAGTATAAACAATGTTTAGTAAAGATAAATGAAAACGGTGAACTTTGGAGCCTATTTGCCGGAGTTCCAAGGACTTATTCTCTGTGAAATACTCATGGAATCGAAGCTAAGGTCAAGCCAAGAGTTCTGAAAAAAGAATGAGCTACAACGGATGAGAAATGAAGAAGTTATGCTCACTTTAGTGGAGCTTGATGTTTCTGCTCGAACTTGCACTTTCAGCTACGAACTTGGCTGTTTTAGAGAGTGTTGAGAGTGTTTCTAAAGACTTGGGAGACCTTGGGTATTTATAAGGAAGTGATTAGGGTTGGTTTTGGTTGGGTAATTAATACAAGTAGTTGGGGGTTTGGCATTAAAAAATACAACCAAACACCCACCCACATGGGTGCGGCCGTGAGGCTTTCAACAACAGCCACAAACATCTCTTTTTTTTTTGTGGGTGTGCTACATCTAGATTAAGTAAGATGTCTATTAAGTTATATTAGATTAATGTATCACTTATTTTTGTGACTGGTGAAAGACTATAAATTAAAGCAAAAGAAAAACTACTACTGATGTGGCCGCCAATACTGTGCCATCTTCTACTTCTTTTATTTTTTTTAAACATATTAATATGCATATTTATAAAGTAACATTTGAAAGAACATCAACTTTCGTTGATGTTTAAGTTTGTTATTATTATATTATACTTTTATTATTATTATTATTATTATTATTATTATTATTATTATTATTATTGTTATTGTTATTGTTATTGTTATTTTATTAACATAATTTAACCACGTATTTAATAGTTAACAAGCACGTATAAGCTATGAGCAACCGTATGTTTAGTATCGGTTGCGCGTATGCATTATAGATTGGTAATGTATAACCCAAGTATTGCGACACGTATAAGCATGCACGAATATGTAAAATATAACTTGTATGAAATAATGAATTTTATTACGATCATGGTCTCGGATTTATAACGATACAACGAAATACGATTATAAGGAACACAAGACTTCCAAAAATAAAAATACAAGACACGATTTCTAATTAAGGAAAGTACGAAAGGGCAAGGCGTTACAAGGAGGTCGAGCAAGAGGCGGTTATTAGTGCTTGTCAACTAGCGGTGAGATATGTGAAGCATTATCGCCGCCCCGAACAAGAAATAAAAAAAGAGGTTATATTGAACGAGACCGACGAGCGGCACACGATCGTTTGATGAAAGATTATTTTGATGAGGCACCGACATTTTCGAACCAGATTTTTAGGCGTCGTTTCCGAATGAGTAAGCGGTTGTTTCTACGCATAGTCGACGACTTGGAAGCCAACTATGATTATTTTAAACAAAAAGCGGATGCGAGGGGGGCACTTGGATTTACCGGTATCCACATGGGACGACCTTCAAAAGATCTACGAGGTACATTCGGCGAAGCATGGTTTGCCTGGTATGATCGGGAGCTTGGATTGCATGCATTGGCGTTGATATAACTGCCCGACCGCATGGCGAGGCCAACACACACGGGGTGACCAAAAAGGACCCACTGTTATTCTTCAGGCGGTTGCCTCACAGGACCTTTGGGTTTGGTCGGCTTACTTTGGCGTGGTCGGGTCATGCAATGATATAAATGTTTTTGAACAATCTCCGTTGTTAGAGGAGTGGATTTCTGGCAAAGCTCCAAAAGCGTCGTTTTACGCAAATGGAAACTACTACCCTCATGGATATTATTTGTGCGACATAATTTATCCTAGGTATTCGATTTTCGTGAAGACGTTTAGTGATCCTATTGATGAAAAAAGAGCATACTTTAAAAAGGTTTAAGAGTCTTCACGAAAAGACATTGAGAGATGTTTTGAGGTTCTTAAACAATGCTGGCAATATTTGAGAAATCCTTGTCGTGCATGGTCCAAGCAAAAAATGAGAGATTCTATGTACGCTTGTATAATCATGCACAACATGATTTTGGAAGACGAAGGAAAGGCGATATGCCAGAATTATGTGCCAGAAGTCGTTCAAGAGGAGCATCCACAGGCGTCAATGGACGAAAGAGTGAATAATGCGCAAGAGTTGCGTTACGAACCGTACCATTCCACGTTAACGGTTGATTTGGTACAACACGCATGGTCGGTTCGGTATGTACGACCTGAGGGTGAAGAAGAAACGGAGAACGAGGAAGACGAAGTTGGCGAGGGTGAAGAAAGCGTAGACGAAAACTAATGTATTTTTTTTTAATTTAGTCGGATTTTATTTTATTTTTATTTCTAGTATTGTATTTTTTTAATTTAATGAAGTATTTTAAATTTTTAAATAAAAAAATAATTGTTTAATGATTGGAAGGGGCGTTATTAGGCATTATTCCCACTACGCCACTTTTGTAATAACGCCCAATAATGCATCCATGCTGACTGGACTGCCACGTGGTGCAAAACGCCCATGGATGGGGGCATTATTGCTCAAACCACTACGCATGGTCTAAGATATGGGAAAAAAGTTAATGTAAAATCAAATTGCGAAACCATATGCAAATGTCTTTTGGACCATTTCCCATTAAAACATTAACATATCATGATTCATGACAGTGTTGTTTTATGTTTTTGATACATTCTAATTGTTATATCTTCTACATATAAATATTAGGGTGGAGGGAGTGATCACCAAATGATGAGTGTTTAACTTATTTTCTAACCAATAATGTTATGTCATGTCATGTCTCCACTTCACTCCCTATTTTACACTCAATCACTAGCAATGGTCAAACACATGGAGAGTGTTAAACAATTTAAAAAAAACGTGATTGGTTAAAAGAGGTTGAGGCCCACCATTAACCCTCTCTCTCCCACCTCTCTCTTCTTCACCGAGTCGGTGAATACTCACCGCCCACACCACCTCTCTCCTCTTCCCCGATCACCGCTCCAACACCGACAATGGTTCCCCAATCAATAAACCCCCCTCCCCGAAGCACTCCCTGAGACCACTCCCTCCACCCTTAAAATATAGAGTTATCAGTCTGGCCCATTTTCGAAAGAAGGAAAAGGAAATAATTGGTTATGTTATATTTTTTTCCCTAATAATCGATCCGTTAAGCTATATATTAAATTATGAAAGAAAACGTGCTATATTATTAATAGGCAAATTTGATTTAAATAATCCCAATTTTTTTAATTTGGCCGATAATAATATCATCTCAGTTATTTGACGATAATAATCCGAACTGGTCCACTTTTTACCGATGATAGTCTGCGTTAAAAATAGCTTAACGGAGTTAAGTTTTTTTCCGAATTACAAACCAATATTTTAGGGGTTTTTCATTTTTTTTCTACTGACGAAACATTTTGTATCCGTCAGTAGGTGTAATTTGGTTATCTTTGAAATCACAACATTGGTATAAGGCCCATACTATATAAACATAGGCTTAGGGGCTGTTTGTTTGCATCTTAATAGCCTCTTATTAGTCTCATGTCTGACTGAGTCAGATATCAGCTTGTTTGTTTCATACCTCTTAAAACTTCCCAGCCTCTTATTAGCCTCTGACCGGGTCATACACGTAAAGGAGTCTGACTCATCGCTGAATGAAACATTAGACTTCAATACCCTTCTCCCCCCACATTTGCCCTAATTCTTTACAGCAGCTCCATCAATTCGCCCCTTCACAACCACAATCAACACCTTGCCTCCCCTCCAATTCGCCCCTTCACAACCGCCACCCACCCCCTGCCCCTCCTCCACCTTGCCAACCAACAGCTTGCGGCCCTCCCACCCATCTGCCACCCACCCGCTGCCCCACCCATCTGCCACCCACCCGCTAATCCGGCGAAGATACGACTCACGTCGGTCACTCACGCAGGTATGTACCTTCTCTCAATCTCTGTTTGCAGCCCTAATTGATTTTTAGCGTTAAACGATTTTTAGCCCTAATCGATTTTTCAGCACGTGTAGATGTTGTATAAAATCTCACATATCTGAATGGTTTTTGTGAAATTTTTGTGTTGTTAATAGTTGATTTTGAAGGTCTATAGGTTTGAAGACCATGTGTTCGATGAACTCTGATATAGAAGTTATGATTAGGAAGTAGGATATTGATTTTTAATCCATTAGACTGATTTTTGTTAAACATGGTTTTGAATTAAGTAGTTTTTTGGGTAGGATTAACTGGAAGTAAGAGGGGTAAAAAAGTCATTATACACACTCATTCATAGGTCTAACCAAACAGCACATTACTGGTTCAGCATTTACTGGTTCAGAGCCTCTTACCCATTCAGACCTCTTATTCATTCAGCACTTATTGGTTCAGATGTTGCCAAACAATCCCTTAATAAAGAAATTTGCATTTATATAAATAATAAGAGTTAAATGTTTGGTTGGTCCATGTGGTTTGCAAAAATTTCATACTTGGTCCTAGTGGTTTACTAATTACATGTGTGGTCCCAAAGGTTGTAAAAAATAAACTCGGTTGGTCCTCCGACCTATCCTCTGTTAAATTTCTCAGTTAACTATGTGTGAAATGACTATATTACCCTTGAACAATTAAAAGAAATAAAAAAATATATAAAGAAGATGGCCCACTACTCATCTTCTTCAACCTCTCTCTCTAAAAAAAACTCTAACACTATCACCTCCTTCACCATCACAACCCACCACAACCTGCAACTACCTCCACCACCACCATGCCACCTAAGCAGACATATAACAACCCACCTAAATTATTTATAACGTCCCTATACGTCTTAAAATACACCCCGTATACGAAAACCCGGACCCGAAATACCTTTATATAATTAAAAATAAAATAAAAACAATAAAATAAGTCTGTCGCGGGGCGCGACAGACTACTCTTAATCCATCGCGGGGCGCGACAGGCTGGCCACCAGGCCGCCCCTAGGCCGCCACGTGTCCGACTCATGTGGAAGCTAGTGGGTTGACTTGGAAACCCTATAAGAGACACGTGGTCTCTCGTGGGACGCGTAAGACTTGGCTTCATCTGTCGCGGGGTGCGACAGAGTGCCGATCAAGCACTATAAATAGAGGGCATCGACATTTCATTTCAATCCGTTCACAATTCGATTTCTCTCTCAAATTCTGATAGTATAAGTAATCTCCGGGTATAATACCCCCTAATTAGCGAAGCTCTGCCTCGTTGTAAGTATTATAACCCCCGGTTACGTATTAGATACGCTGCTCGATTGATCTATTGCTCTGTAACGCATGTCGAGGCTCTGCCTGACTTAGTCGTTGGAGTTCTGTCTCGGGGAGGGTATAACTAATGTAAATTTGGGTTATTATACTAACGCGTGTGCATTGTTTAAATTACTAGATTATAACTAGGAAATCACAAGGAAAAACCTAAAGTAGCAATGTGAGTGTTTCCTCTTTTTACAAAGTGTTTTTACAAAACCTCAATTATTTTTATCTGATAAATTAACAGTGATTGAGTATTTGTAATTCTACAATTATCGTCGGTATGTTGGGGTTTTATATACAAAATTTGTTACTACACTGTGAGTAGTAACATGACCACAAGTCGGGTTGACAGTACCGTGGGTGGTAATTAAGGTAGAAATATAAACAAATGTAATTGCGAGATCGCCCTCAATGCTGTAAAATGATAAAACCTGTTTTGATTAAACTGGGATTCACTCGACAGTATTTCTTGCTGATAAAATGTTTTTAAACGCGTTTCAGGTAACAAAATGTGAAAGCCAAATAGAAGCCAGCTGGACAGCACTGAAGGCTTGGAAAAATGGCTATAAAAGTTACTTAAATAAAGAAGATGTTTTAATTCAATAAATTAGGGTTTATCCCTATAAACATGTTTGTAATGGAAACTTGGGAATTTCCCATGTATTTACTATTATAAAAATGTGGTATTTTACTCTGATAAAACATTTCCTAACTAAGGTCCTGATGTAAATTCCGCTGCCAAACTGATAAACATCGATATCACTGATACTGGTTCGCGGCCGCCCGTTCCCAAGTGATTAGGGGCCGGGGGTTGCGACAGAGAGTGGTATCAGAGCTGCAGCCACTGATTTAAGCCACAGAAGTGTTCTGCTGACACCAAAATTTTATCCATTTTGTTAGGGAATAATCTACGTGATTACGTGCATATCTGCATATTATTGTTTTGTGTTATTTGACAATTTGTTAGTTTACAGTATGAGTGATCAAGGACCATCGGACGCCTATCGTCAACTGTCTAGTTCTCCTAAGGATGAAGGAACTTCTTCTCAGCTTACCCCCTCGGGGTATTCAGCTGACACAGAAGAGGGGATTTTCATATTCAAAGCGCAATCCGAAGAGCCATTCCCTACCAAAAAGAGAGGATGGTTCAGTCGGGGAGCTCACGACCGTAGGAAAAGAATGAGGAAGTTACAGCAGCAGAAGGCTTTAGCAGCTGCAAATAGGGAGATGAATGCCCAGACCCAGGATATAATCAATAGGCGATTAGCAAATTTTCACATATTAGCTACCACAGCCGCAGACCCAAACTTAGAACAAATCATTGCACCACAGCCACTACCCTTATTTCCAACTCAACCCATGGAAATAGAACCGAACCCAGGAGACCAGATTCCCTTACCTGCCTTCGACCCAAACGAAATCCCTAGAGTCCCAGCACCCCATCCCCCAAATTATGACCCGTGGGAGGATGATCATAGAGATTAGCCAGAACTCCACCCACAGGAGGAGCACACACTAAACCCTGTAGCCCCATACCCAAACCTTGGCCCTCTAGATCCATATTGAGATAATGACCAGTATATTCGAGAAATCCTAGAGAACCCATACACATACGAAGAACCGATGTCCCAGTACCCTGACCCGATACCAGCACCTGCACCACCCATGAGTACCGAGAACGTGCAGGAACTCCGTACTTTTGGTGAGGAGTTATTAGATAAAAGTGAACAAATAAGTCTAATAGGGGAGAGGCTCGTTTGGAAATAATAATAATAATAATAATAATAATAATAATAATAATAATATATATATATGTGTGTGTGTGTACGTTGAAATATATATATATATATATATATATATATATATCAAAATCCACTAAAATAGATAATCCAATAGCAACTGATGCATACTAGTATTATATATTAAATTCCAGTTGCGGTTTGTAATAGATATAGATATCTATAAAATAGAGTAAATGTCGCAATGCACGACGATTTTGATCAATGTGTTTGTTTGTTTGTGATTGCTTGCATTAAATATTGTTTTGTGATATTAATATTTGGTAAATGTTTATAATCCAGATGGACAATGAAGTGAATCAAGAAAACCCGAATAACGATAATAACGGCAACCAAATAGATAACAGTGCCATCCAACACATAGTGGCACAAGGGATTATAGACACTATGCCATATATTATTAAGACAGTTAAGGAAGCAGAAAATAATAAAAGTAACAGTGTAAGTAAACGACCACCTACAGAAACCAGTCACAGCGTAAACAATGGACCGTTACTTCAATTGCCAATTCCAGAAAGAAGAAGAACCATGTCTTATGGTTGTTCTTACAAAGAATTCTAGTCTTGTAAACCAATAGAATTCTCTGGCAATGAAGGAGCCATTGCAGCTCTACGCTGGATAAAAAGACAGAGGCCGTCTTAAAAATAAGCAAGTGCGTAGAGGAAAACAAAATCATGTTTGCTTCCAATCTTTTTAAAAATGCCGCTCTAGAATAGTGGAACACTATTCACCAGTCTAGGAGAAGTGACAGAGTCTATAATATGGAATGGACTGAGTTTAAGAACATGGTTGAAAAGAAATTATGTCCTCCCAATGAAAAAGAACAAATAGCTAATAAGTTCTTAACCCTTAGAATGACTGGAATTGACTGTAAGGGTTACACTACCATATTCTTTGAATATGCTAGAATAGTGTCAACCCTAGCTTCACCAGAACCAATATTAATCTCCCGTTACATCTGGGGATTAATCAGTGAGATTAGACATGTAGTCAAGGCAGCTAGACCACCAACTATAGAAGAAGCTGTAGAATTAGCAAATACCTTGACCGATGAATTGGTACCTACACAAGAAGAAAACCAGAGGAAGAACCTAGTCTAAAAACTTACCCAGGAATTTCGCTACGGTAATTCCAACCGTGGGAAGAACGTAGGTTCTACCTCTACACCTTACTGTAAGGCCTGCAAGAGAAAGCATTCAGGAAGATGCTCCACCTACTGCAACTTCTGCAAGATACCAGGACACAAGGAAGAAGACTGTAGGAAGAAACCCAGTAATGGAGTATGCTTCAATTGTGGAGAAAATGGGCATATCAAGCCGAACTATCTGAAACTAGCTCTAGCCATGAACAACAAGACTACTAAGAATGCTAGGGCATTTGTTCTGACTGCAGAAGAAGCTAAGATGATTCCGGACGTGATTGCCGGTACGTTTTTAGTTAATGATGTTTTTGCTAAAGTGTTATTTGACTCTGGTGCGAACCAAAGTTTTATTAATACTTCATTTTGCAAACTTCTCAATCAACCATTAACTAAACTCCAACAAGAATGTATAGTAGAGACAGCAAATGGAGAATCCATTAAGATCACTGAAATCTTACAGGGAGCAAGAATAGAAATTTCAAAACATAATTTTGTTGTTAACCTTTGCCCAGTGAATCTAGCTGGATTTGATATCGTATTAGGAATGGATTGGTTAGTAGGGGTGTTCAAAACTGGATATCCGAAAATTTCGGATAGTTAATTTTACTATCCGAATCCGTATCCAAAATTTTGGATAACCGAATCCGAATCCGTATCCGAAATTTCGAATATCCGAACTTCGGATATCCGAAATTTCGGATACGGATACGGATAGTAAATCGGATATCCGAAATTCTAAAAAAATACATTTCAAAATAAGTACACCATTTGTTAACTGAACCATAAGATTAAAAAATAAATAAAATACATTATACCCTTAATATTCTGAAGTATTACAATAGCCTAATTGAGTGTTTATATATAACATTATAAATGAAGATTTTATATGTTCTTAGCTCACGGAGATTTAGATAAAGTGTTTTACCATTTAAAGATGCATCTATTTATTATTGCAATGGTGATTCGGTAATTAGCCAACTAGGAAACAAAAATCAGTAAGTGGATCAGAGGAAATTAAGCACAAATCTATTCATATATTTAACGAATCAACAATAGATCTAAACAAAGAACAAATCAAAAAATAAAGTTAAAAACAAACTTTAATCAACAAATGTTACAAAGCCTTTAAAGCTTCTAAGCAAAGAACGTATATATCGATTGAAGAAGCGAAGTTACTGGTTCGCGAATCAAGTTATTGTTGTCGTCTTGTCAAGTGTCGAACCCTAACAGAGCATTAGAACTGCATTATGCAGCCGACCTTTAAATAATTTCAAACTCTTTGTAGAGAGCCGTTGATTTTCATGATGAGAAAGGGAGCGAAGATACTGGAGACAATGAAAAACCTTCAAAGTAGGATGAAGGCCATAAAGAGTGCAGTTCAAATGAGAAGGTGGAATACTGGATAGGATAGCAAATGAGTGGTGTAGAAAAGACTTAGGTATTCAAGAGACATTGTTCATATCTTTAAAAAAATAAGAAAATAATAGTTTTTTATATTTCGGATATCGGATATCCGAAATATCCGAAAATTTTCAAAATCAATATCCGAATCCGAATCCGAATTTTCGGATATCCGAGATTCGGATATCCGAATTTTTGGATACCCGAAATTTCGGATAATTCGGATTCGGATTTTTGGATATTTCGGATTCGGATTTTTTTGCACACCCCTATAGGTTAGTAGCCAATAAAGCCAGTATTTTATGTGATCAAGAGTCAATTCAAGTAAATTCACCAAAGGGTGAAAAGATCACAATTAAAGGAGATAAGCCAACTAGATCTACGAAATTAATATCTGTGATGAAAACAGCAAGTTATGCAAGGAAAGGATCACTAGTGTATATGATTTCCATAATCATTAACACTAAAGGAAAATAATTGAAAGATATTCCCGTAGTATCTCAATTCTCAGACGTATTTCCAGAAGAATTACCAGGACTACCGCCGGACACAGAAGTTGAATTCATAATTCACCTGCTACCAGGGACAGCACCAATTGCCAAGGCACCCTACCGTTTGGCACCAGTAGAGATGCAAGAGCTAAAGAAACAATTGGACGAACTTTTGGAGAAAGGACTCATACAACCAAGTTCATCACCATGGGGAGCACCAATCTTGTTTGTCAAAAAGAAAGACGGATCAATGCGTATGTGCATTGATTACCGAGAGTTGAATAAGGTCACGATTAAAAATCGGTATCCATTACCGAGAATCAATGATTTGTTTGATCAACTGCAAGGAGCTCGATTCTTTTCCAAGATCGACTTACACTCAGGATATCATCAATTGAAGGTACAGGAAGAGGACATTCCTAAAATTGCCTTCAGAACAAGGTATGACCATTATGAATTTACACTCATGCCATTTGGTCTAACCAATGCACCAGCTGCATTTATGGACATGATGAACAGAATATGTAAACCATATCTGGATAAATTCATAATTGTCTTTATAGATGATATTCTCATTTATTCTAAGAGTAAAGAGGAACATGCAGCGCATCTGCATGCACTCCTAAATTTGCTGAGAAAAGAAAAGTTTTACGCTAAATTTTCAAAATGTGAATTTTGGTTAGAAGAAGTTCAATTTCTTGGACATTTAGTTAATCATGAAGGAATTCATGTGGATCCCACAAAGATCGAGGCAATCACTAAATGGAAAACCCTGAGTCACCAACGGAGGTTAGAAGTTTTCTAGGACTGGCCGGTTATTATAGACGGTTTACCTAAGATTTTTCTAGAATAGCCATTCCTTTAACAAAACTGACATGTAAATCAATTAAGTTTGAATGGGGACCAAAACAGGAAGAAGCCTTTAGAATCCTTAAGCAAAGATTAACCAACGCACCCATACTAGCGTTACCAGAAGGAACTGAAGACTTTGTAGTCTACTGTGACGCTTCTAAGTTAGGTTATGGATGTGTGTTAATGCAACATCAAAAGGTTATAGCCTATGCCTCTAGACAACTTAAGAATCATGAAGAGAATTATTCAACCCATGATTTAAAATTATGAGCCATAATTTTTTCCCTTAAAATTTGGAGACATTACCTTTACGATAGTAAGTTTACCATTTTCACCTATCATAAGAGTTTTAGATATGTTTTTGGGCAAAAAGAGTTAAATATGAGACAAAGACGCTGGATGGAAATTTAGTGATTATGATTGTAGTATCCAGTATCACGCAGGAAAAGCTAATGTAGTAGCTGATGCTTTAAGTCGAAAGTATCACGAAAAGCTAAGAAAAGTACGTTCTCTTAAATTAAATCTGCATATAGATTTAAATGAACAAATTAGAGCCGTACAAGAATCAGTAATCAAGGATGATACTGAGAAATTGAAAGGAATGATTAAGGAGTTAGAACAAGGAACAGATGGAATTTGGAGATTCGATAAGAAAAGAATTTGGATACCCAAACGAGGAAACCTATGCCACCGAATATTAGAAGAAGCCCATAAGTCTAAGTATACGATACATCCCGGTAGTGATAAGATGTATCAAGACTTAAGAAAGAATTTCTGGTGGATAGGAATGAAATATGATGTAGCAGCTTATGTTGCCAAGTGTCTAACTTGTTCCCAAGTTAAAGCTGAACATCAGAAACCCTCAGGTTTATTGCAGCAATTAGAAATGCATGTATGGAAATGGGAATTGGTAATAATGGATTTTGTTACCAAATTACCCAAGAAACGAAAAGGTAATGATAAAATCTGGGTGATTGTAGATAGATTGACTAAGTCGGCTCATTTCTTACCAATGAAGGAAACTTTCAGTATGGAACAGTTAGCCAAGTTGTATGTAAATGAAATAGTTTCATTACATGGAATTCTTTTATCTATTGTGTCTGATAGAGATAGCCGTTTTACTTCTCATTTTTGGACTAGTTTCCAAAAAGCAATGGGAACCAAGTTAAATCTAAGCACAACTTATCATCCTCAAACGGATGGATAAAGTGAAAGGACAATTCAGACAATGGAAGATATGCTTAGAGCTTGAGTAATTGATTTCAGAGGAAATTAGGATGATCATTTACCATTAATAGAATTTTCTTACAATAAAAGCTATCATACCAGTATCAATGTTGCACCATTCGAAGCACTTTATGGACGTAAGTGCCGAACTCCCATCTGTTGGGCAGAAGTTGGAGAAAAGCAACTGTCTGGACCAGAGATAGTACAAGAAACAACAGACAAAATTATTCAAGTCAAGGATAGACTAAGAGTAGCACACAACCGACAAAAGAGTTATGCTGATAACAGGCGAAATCCATCAGAATTTCAAGTAGGAGATAAGGTATTATTAAAGGTTTCTCCTTGGAAAGGAATGGTAAGATTCATCAAAAGGGGAAAGCTAAGCCCCAGGTATGTCACACCCCAACCGATGGCGGAAACATCGGGATGCGAGCACTAAGCGTTCAGATTGCTCACGAAGTTCAATAACACGAGATATTTCGATAGAATTAAGTAGATTTCATGAGATAAATTATCTAGCAACCAAAATCAAGTATAATCAAGTTTACAACACCAAATAGAATTGTTCAAATTGTTCAAAAACTAGATTAACTAGGCGACGTTTCTAAGCATCTCCTAGCTTGATTTCCATGTTCCATCGCAACCTATTAGCCTGCAACATGTATTAAAATTTCAATACAAAAGTATTGGCGAGTATACAAGTTTGATAATAGAATAATAGATTAAAAACAACTCATATCCACAATGTAAGCAATAAAAATAGTTTCAGTCGTGCTAGTGTCGCAGTCCACGCAGTGATAGCCCAAGTATCCCGATGCTTTAGTGTTTACCCAAGACTCAAGGTAAACTAGAATCCTCCTAACAATACCCCCTGAGAATAATGGGAGAGGTGCACCCCCTGTAGCGCTACTATTGTTAAGGTGGAACTACACACCCTGGATTAAACGTCACGTAGCACAAATAGAATACTAGAATGCACAAGTTTTCACATACACATAGCATAGAGTTTAGATTGCAAAAGATTCAAGTTTATATAGAATACATGTTACACCCCAAAGTTTTGAAACTAAAAAGGGGATCGAGTATACTCATAGTGATTGCTTAACAGTCGCAACTGTTATTGGATCAAAGGGAGCGCTTTTTAGAATTAGCCTGATTAGATTACAATAGGATAAGAGTTGGGTAGAATAACGAGATTGTATAAAGTGTTGGAAACTGTCACTGGATCGGATGGCTGTCCGATCGGATGGCTATCCGATCGGATTGACAGTCGATTCGGGTGACTTAGTGTGAACGAAGGACTGTCCGATCGAACGGGTGCCAGATCGGGTTGCTTAGTGCGAGGGTGAAACAAATGGCTGTCTGATCGAACGGCTGTCCGATCGGATGGCCATCCGATTCAAGTGTCAAGTGTATAGCTTAGGTGTTTTGGTTTCCTTGATCGGGTGGCTACTCGATCGGGCGGCTGTCCGATCGTGTTGCCACTCGATTGAGATCTCCAAAACTCCAAGTTTCTAAGAAGTTACCAAGTGTTGGAGGATTTCAAAGTTCCAAGGTTGCAAGGCATGTGTCTCTCAATCGGGTGGTTGTCCGATCGGATTGTTGTCCGATCGGGTTGCCGCTCGATCGGGCGAACCTTGTTTCCCTTGAACGTTTGTAAGATTCTTCTAAGTTTAACGATGATGGCATGGTACGTGTTGTGACAATGGTAAACTCATCGTTGCACAGCCGTTCTGATCGGGTGGGAACCACCCCAGTCCGATCAGTTACTGTTCGTGATAATGTTTATGTCAAACTCCCTATTCCGGCCATCATCCTCTGGTGGAAATCCATCCTTGAGCCGACTCTAGACTAATAATCAAGTCTATAGTCCGTTCAGAACCGGATCTCACCATTTAAAGTAAAAGATTGAAGAAAAGATGAAGAAACTTAAGTTTTATCATGAAAATACTTAGATTTAGCTTAGATTTCGTGATAAACACATGGAATCCCTTAGATCTTAGCTAGATCTCACCACGAATGACCTCATATGACAGTTTGTACAAACCACCATGATGACATCATCCTTAAGATCTCAGATCTGGGAGATTTCATGGTGAAAAATGTGATTTCAAAGGTAAATCGTGTAAAGGATGAAGTGTAGATCAAGAAAGTACAAGGATCTAGCTTGAAACGTACCGAAATCGGCAAGAAATGGAGAAAATGTAATGTGCAAGCGTCTGGTCGAACAGGGCTGTCACATCAGGGAATAAAGTGATGTGACAGGCCTATTTATAGTGTGGAAGGGACTTGAGGCGGTGTGGTTTGGATAGGGTGGTGGCCCGATCGGGTGGTCATCCGATCGGGTGGTCATCCGATCGGGTGGTAATCCGATCAGGTGGCAATCCGATAGGGTGGCAATCCGATCTGGTGGCAATCCGATCGGGTGGCAATCCTTTCGGGTGGCAATCTGACCAGATTGTCACTCTGTCCAATCCAACCTTGCCGCGTTCCCGACTTTGTTTCGTTTTGCGAGTTAATTAAGCGTTGCATATTATTGAGTAATAGAATAACTAGATTATATCATAAACATCAAAAGTTCCAAAGATTAATAGATTCCGCTAGTGACAAGGCTCCAGTCTCTCGTTCAACAAAGAATCAAGTTTCACGAGTCTAAAGAGCTAAGCACCAAATAGATTTAGACATTCCAAATATAGATTTAGGCATTCCATCATAGATTTAGGCATTCCATCATAGATTTAGGCATTCCAACATAGATTTAGACATTTCAAATATAGAGTTAGGCATTCCAAGCATATAGATATTGTCATTCCAAAGACATAGACATTCCACACGTAGATTTAGGCATTTCAAGTATATAACATAGACTTCCACATAGATTAGGGGCTAAATTGACAAATAGACAAACTTCAGGGACTAATCTTGACAAAATCCTAAAGTTTAGGGACGCTGGGCGTTACAGTCTCCCCTCCTTTAGGAGAATTCGTCCCCGAAATCTTAGACGAAGACTGCTCGAAGAGCTGTGGATACTTGGCCTTCATATCACTTTTCAAGTCCCAAGTGAATTCGGCACCACGCTTTCCTTCCCATCGAACCTTAACAATGGGAATTTTGCTGCACCTTAGACGCTTGACAGCTTGATCCATGATTTCGACCGGTTTCTCCACAAATTGGACAGCTTCATTTATTTGTAAGTCTTCAAGGGGAACTTGGAGTTCCTCGTCGGCTAGGCATTTACGTAGATTAGAGACGTGGAACACTGGATGCACGTTGTTTAGTTCTTGTGGCAAGTCGAGTCTGTACGCCACCTTGCCAATCCTTTCGAGTATCTTGAAAGGACCCACATAGCGAGGAGCGAGCTTTCCCTTCTTACCAAAACGAACCACTCCCTTCCAGGGAGATACCTTAAGTAGAACTCGGTCACCAACATCAAATTCCAGAGGCTTACGCCTAACATCAGCATAGCTCTTTTGTCTGCTCCTAGCCATGATCAAGTTATCACGGATCTGAAGAATCTTATCCGTTGTCTCTTGAATGATCTCAGGGCCAGTAATCTGCTTGTTACCAATCTCATGCCAGCTGAGAGGAGATCGGCACTTGCGGCCATACAATGCTTCGAAAGGAGCCATCTGAATACTGGAATGATAGTTGTTGTTGTACGAGAACTCAATCAATGGTAAATGTACATCCTAGTTACCACCAAAGTCGATGACACAAGAGCGGAGCATATCCTCTAGGGTTTGAATAGTACGCTCGGTCTGTCCATCCGTTTGAGGATGGAAGGCCGTGCTATGATTCAAATGAGTACCCATAGCGGATTGAAAGGTTTGCCAAAGACGTGAAGTAAAACGACCATCCCGGTCAGAGATTATATCCAGAGGTATGCCATGACGGCATATGATCTTATCGGTATAGATACGAGCAAGTTTCTCCACCTTATAGTCCTCGCGAATAGGGAGAAAGTGGGTGTATTTGGTCAAAAGATCGACAATCACCCAGATACTGTCGTGACCAAAAGGTGTTCGAGGTAGCTTGGTAATAAAGTCCATAGTGATGCTGTCCCATTTCCAAACTGGGATTTCTGGTTGCTCTAAGAGTCCTGAGGGACATTGATGTTCAACCTTAACTTTTGTACAAGTGAGGCATTTAGAAACATACACATCAATGTCCCTCTTCATGCCAGGCCACCAATAAGTTGTACGCAAATCATGGTACATCTTATCGGCACCTGGATAAATGGAGTAATGGGATTTGTGAGCCTCCTTCATAATGAGCTCACGGAGATTATCGCGATCCAGCACCCAGATACGATTTAGGTAATAGTGCAGTCCGTTAAGTTTAGTTTCAAGCTGATCAATCCTGGCGCTGTGGATTTCTTCTTCTAGACTTCCTTCATTTGCTGATGAATACTGGGCGTCACAAATACATGCATGGAGATCATTAGAGATACGAATAGCATTCACATGAGTTTTACGACTAAGAGCATTGGCCACTACGTTCGCCTTGCCAGGATGGTAGCGAATTTCGCAGTCGTAGTCGTTAAGCAATTCCACCCAACGTCTCTGTCGCATGTTCATCTCTTTTTGGTCGAAGATATGTTGAAGACTTCTATGGTCAGTGAAAACCACGCACTTAGTACCATATAAGTAGTGTCGCCATATCTTTAACGCAAAAACAACTGCACCAAGCTCCAGATCGTGAGTAGTATAGTTTTTCTCATGCACCTTGAGCTGTTGAGAAGCATAAGCAATAACCTTGTCCCGCTGCATGATCACACAGCCCAATCCACGGTTCGAGGCATCGCAGTATACCATGAAATCATCATTCCCATCAGGTAGAGTAAGTACAGGTGCGTTACACAAAAGAGTCTTAAGTGTTTGAAAGGATTCCTCTTGTTCGGGACCCCAAACAAAAGGTTTCTCCTTTTGGGTTAGAGTAGTAAGGGGAACAGTGATTTTAGAAAAATCTGCGATGAATCGGCGGTAATAACCCGCCAATCCCAAAAAGGAACGTATTTTGGATACAAACATAGGTGTACTCCAATCCTTCACTTCCTTGATCTTAGAAGGGTCAACATGAATACCCTGTACTAACAATATGACCAAGAAATTGCACTTCATCAATCTAAAACTCACACTTAGAAAATTTAGCATACAGACGTTCACCACGTAAAAGTTCGAGCATTAGACGTAGATGGCGAGCATGATCAGCTTTAGACTTAGAATAAATAAGGATATCATCAATAAAGAGTATAACAAAACAATCCAAATAGGGTTTACAAACACGATTCATAAGGTCCATGAACACTGCAGGTGCGTTGGTCAAGCCAAAAGGCATGACTACGAACTCGTAGTGCCCATATCGAGTACGAAACGCAGTCTTAGGAATATCATCTTCGAGAACACGCAACTGATGATATCCAGATCAAAGATCGATCTTAGAGAAACAGGACGCGCCTTGTAGTTGGTCAAACAAATCATCAATGCGAGGTAGAGGGTAACGATTCTTCACGGTAAGCTTGTTAAGTTCACGGTAGTCGATACACATACGAAATGACCCATCCTTCTTCTTGACAAATAAAACGGGAGCACCCCATGGAGAGGTACTTGGACGAATAAAGCCCTTATCGAGTAATTCCTGTAGTTGGCTAGACAATTCTTGCATCTCGGAAGGTGCAAGACGATAGGGAGCCCTGGCGACAGGAGTCGCACCAGGTACAAGATCAATACGAAAGTCGACGGGTCTAGGAGGAGGAAGACCAGGTAAATCCTTGGGAAAGACATTAGGGAAATCACACACAACCGGAACATAGTTTATGTTCTTCCCCTTGCCCTTTTGTTCCACCACGTGGGCCAAGAAGGCAGGGTTCTGTTTACGTAAACTTCTGCTCGCCTGTGTGCATGACATCAGCCTCAGTCCTTTCGAAGGTCGGTCTCCATAGACGTTTACAATATCACCGGACGGTAGGGGAAGATGGACAAGTTTATCATGACAAACAATCTCAGCATGGTTCTTACGCAACCAATCCATACCGATAATGACATCAAAGCTACCCAAACGCATGGGTATGAGATCAATAGAAAAGACGTGATCGTTAAGAGTCAAGGAACAATCACGTATAATAGAATTAACAAGGATAGACTTACCATTGGCGACCTCAACAGAGAATGACTCAGGTAACTTAGAGCGTGTATAATTTACCAAAGACTCAAATTCCACGGACACAAAGCTTTTATCGGCACTAGTATCAAATAGGATCAAAGCATAAAGATTATTAACGAGAAATGTACCATTTACCACATCGTTGTTGTTGCGAGCTTGATTAGCGTTGAGGTTGAATGCTCGTCCACGAGCGGCTGCTTGTTGATCTGGGTTCAGCCGGGGGCAACGATTACGAAGATGAGTAGTATCTCCACACTGGAAACATGCACGAACATCATTGATCGGCTTGGGATTCTGTAGAGGAGCTGGAAGAGCTGCTTGAATTGCCTGAGCTGGGGCCTGCTGAGCTGGCTGTGCCTGGTTAGCTTGACGACAATAAGAAGTCGTGTGACCATAGCGGTTGCAGTTGGTACACAGACGACATGCTGAAGCAGTAGGATGATGGAAGTTGCAAGTTGCACACTTGGGATAAGACCCAGTGTATTGCTTCTTCGCTTCAGGAGCAGCAGGGTTAGCAGCAACAGTGGTAGGAGCAGGTTTTGTAGCATGGTTAGCAGTAGGGACAATAGCATTACATCCCGAACCATGAGTTTTCCTCTTCTTGTTCTTGCTGCCACTTGGCTGCTGGGTAACCAGGTTAGCAGACTTTGAAGAAGCAGGGGTAGCAAACTGCTTATCACGCACACGATTGTTGTTGAGACTAGCTGCGGTAGACTTCCTCAATAGTTTCTAGCTGAGCTGCTTCAATGGAATCACGCATAGCAGGAGGTAGGCCATTGATGTACTTGGTTATCATCCGCTTAGGAGTCGAAACCAAGTGAGGGACAATAAGACTTAGCTGCTTAAACCGGGTAGTATAAGCCAAGTTGTCATCACCAACTTGCTTCAAATGCCAAAACTCTTCTTCAAGCTTGAGTTGTTCATGAGGAGGGCAGAACTCGAGCATCATGAGTTCTCGCACCTCAGTCCATGGAAGAGCATAGGCCTCTTCATTAGAACGGATGTTCCTCTCATTCGACCACCACTCCAACACTCTGCCTTGGAACATTCCCGTTGCACTCCTAGTTTTCAAATGATCTGGGCACTCGCTGTTAATGAAGGTAACTTCAATGCTGTCGAACCACTCGAGCATAGTAGTCACCCCATCACTGCCCGTGAGAGGCTTACGGTTGCAAGAGATGAAATGTTTGTAGCTGAACTTTGTAGGCTTCTGCTTTTCAGCCTTGGAGTCCACAGAGGATGGAGGAGTGTTTGATCCTTGGAGCTCAGAGACGATCTTTGGCACGACTCGAGCTATCTGGTCGGCCATGAAAGACATCATCTTCTTCTGAGACTTCTCCCTGGATTTCCTGAGAGTGTCGGATAACTTTCGAGAAGACATCCTAAAGATCCAATAAGAGCATCGTATAAGTCTAGATTAACATAGATTATCATAGATTTACGCACGATAGACTAAAAATCAAGATTCACAAATATTTACATAGATACCGCAAACCAACGACCTTCGCATGGCGCGTTTTACGGAGCTTGGCAACAAGTCAGAAACGCTTATATATAGGAAGTACCAGCGGCGTATCCACCACGCTTCGGGCATATCACTTCTGCCCCGTACTCGGCGTCATGTTACGTGCCGCAATTGCCAACCAATACTCTCATCATACACATAGACTAACTCGATAGATTTTAATAGGTTTAACACCACAACCCACGACCTTCACATGGCATGTTGCACGAAGCTTGGTAGTATGTCAGAAGCGCTTATATATAGGAAGTACCAGCGGCGTATCCACCACGCTTCGGACACAATACTTCCACCTCGTACTCGATGTCATGCTACATTGTCGTAATCCACACTCATCATAGATTAACATAGACTTTCATAGATTTCAATAGATTACGATAGGCTTCAAATAGTCTATAATAAACTCAATAGACTTCGATAGATTCGATAGACATTCAATAGATTGCCATAGATTTCAATAGACTTTCCATAGACTTTAATAGATTAATCATAGATTTAGTATTCACAATTCTCAACCAACGAAATCCCGCATGGCATGTATTACAAAAGTTCGGCGACATGACAGAAGCACTTATATATAGGAAGTACCACCGGCGTATCCACCATGCTTCGATCACGCCACTTCCCCCTCGTCATCGGTGTCATACTTCGCCAACCCCAACATTAGGCTAATCAAAATAGATTAAATAACATAGTTTGACCCAACTAATCCACATGGATTAACCAATAGTTTAACTTAGATTAGAGTTGACAATCTCGTCACAGTCCACAACGACAAATTCCCACATGGCACGTTCTACGAAAGTTTGGCAACATGACGGAAGCACTTATATATAGGAAGTACCAGCGGCGTATCCACCATGCTTCAATCATGCCACCTCCGTCTCGTCATCGGTGTCATGCTTCATAAAACAAATTCTCCACGTAGATTGACCGAATAAATTTACGTCATAGATTAACCCGAATAAATTTCACAACTTCAAACTGAGCCTACAATACTACGAACTTCACTTAGCGCGTGGTACGAAGGTTCGGTAGTATGACAGAAACACTTATATATAGGAAGTACCAGCGACGTATCCACCATGTTTTGGACATGCCACTTTCTCCCTCGTCTTCGGCGCTAGGTTACGTTTCGTATCTTGTTTCTCATTCCACACATACGTAGTTTACACATAGATTTCACTAGAATACACGATAAACTTCACATAGATTTCACATAGAGTACACAAATAGGCCTTCCATAGTTTTAGAATCCAACAACAGACACTAAGTTTCGCATGGCACTTGGTACGAAAGTTGGTAGCATGCCAGAAACACTTATATATAGGAACTACTAGCGGCGTATCCACCATGTTTCGGGAACGTTACTTTCCCCTCGTATTCCATGCCATGTTACGTCTAGCGCCTTACAAACACGTTATCACATTGATGGATCACATAGGGTAAAGCTTCGTTGTTCGATCTGAGATCAGAATTAACGTATTAGGTTGCGGACACACGTGTGAGTAGTGTAAAAGTATGCCAAAATGAACGAAGATTCGAGCTTAAAACCACATACATAAAAATCGAGATAGCATAAAAGATAGGCTCATAAAACATAGGATTCTTCCGGGTAGAGGAACGGCGACTAACCAAAGTGACTCGAACCCCTTTTGGAATTGAGGTAACATGTCTTGACTTACTTGGACAAATACGTCTTTTTAGCCATTCCATGTTCCTAATTGATTGGAAGTCACGAGACTTTGGCGAGACATAAAATCAAGGAGTGGGACTAGTTATCAAGATCGGAGTTTCACCTCTAACTTGACAACATCGTACCCTAAATAGCGTTGGTACTTATCCGCAGACAAGACCTACTAGAATTATATGGAGATTTTACCATCAAGGTTCGGATGTCACTCCTGACTTGAGAGTAACTCTCGTGCAAAATACAAACACTGAGTAATAGTGTTTTCAAAATATAAATTGTACATTATGTTAGCCTTAGGAAAGGCATGTAAGTTTAACAGGAATATATGCTGCTAGGAAGCAGATACGGTAGAATGCATAAGTCTTAAACAACAAATAAGAGTCAAATTTCCAAGAACTATAGACTAGGGCAAGTATTCCTACTTATCCTAATTCCCTATAGCTATGGCTCTGATACCAATCTGTCACGCCCTAACCGATGGCGAAACATCGGGGTGCGAGCACTAAACGTTCAGATTGCTCACGAAGTTCCAAAACACTAGATATTTCGATAGAATTAAATAGATTTCATGAGATAAATTGTCTAACAACCAAAATCAACTATCATCAAGTTTACATCACCAAATAGAATTGTTGAAATTGTTCAAAAACTAGATTAACTAGGCGACATTTCTAAGCCTCTCCTAGCTTGATTTCCATGTTCCATCGCAACCTATCAGCCTGCAACATGTATTAAAATATCAATAAAAAAGTATTGGCGAGTATACAAGTTTGATAATAGAATAATAGATTAAAAACAACTCATATCCACAATGTAAGCAATAAAAATAGTTTCAGCTGTGCTAGTGTCGCAGTACATGCAGTGATAGCCCAAGTATCCCGATGCTTTAGTGTTTACCCAAGACTCAAGGTAAACTAGAATCCTCCTAACAATACCCACTGAGAATAATGGGAGAGGTGCACCCCCTATAGCGCTACTATTGTTAAAGCGGAACTACACACCCTGGATTAAACGTCACATAACACAAATAGAATACTAGAATGCACAAGTTTTCACATACACATAGGATAGAGTTTAGATTGCAAAAGATTCAAGTTTATATAGAATACATGTTACACCCCAAAGTTTTGAAAGTAAAAAGGGGATCGAGTATACTCACAGTGATTGCTTAACAGTCGCAACTGTTATTGGATCAAAGGGAGCTCTTTTTAGAATTAGCCTGATTAGATTACAATAGGATAAGAGTTGGGCAGAATAACGAGATTGTATAAAGTGTTGGAAACTGTCACTGGATCGGATGGTTGTCCGATCGGATGGCTATCCGATCAGATTGTCAGTCGATTCGGGTGACTTAGTGTGAACGAAGGACTGTCCGATCGGACGGCTGCCCGATCGGGTGGCTTAGTGCAAGGGTGAAACGTACGGCTGTCCGATCGAACGGCTGTCCGATTGGATGCCCATCCGATTCAAGTGTCAAGTGTATAGCTTAAGTGTTTTGGTTACCTTGATCGGGTTGCTGCTCGATTGGGCGGCTAACCGATCGGGTTGCCTCTCGATTGAGATCTCCAAAACTCCAAGTTTCTAAAAAGTTACCAAGTGTTGGAGGATTTCAAAGTTCCAAGGTTGCAAGGCATGTGTCTCTCAATCGGGTGGTTGTCTGATCAGATTGCTGTCCGATCGGGTTGCCACTCGATCGGGCGAACCTTGTTTCCCTTAAACGTTTGTAAGATTCTTCTAAGTTTAACGATGACGACATGGTACGTGTTGTGACAATGGTTAACTCATCGTTGCACAGCCATTCTGATCGGGTGGGAACCACCCCAGTCCAATCAGTTACTGTTAGTGATAACGCTTATGTCAAACTCCGTATTCCGGCCATCGTCCTCCGGTGGAAATCCATCCTTGAGCCGACTCTAGATTAATAATCAAGTCTATAGTCCGTTCAGAACCGGATCTCACCATTTAAAGTAAAAGATTGAAGAAAAGATGAAGAAACTTAAGTTTTATCATGAAAATACTTAGATTTAGCTTAGATTTACTGAAAAACACATGGAATCCCTTAGATTTTAGCTAGATCTCACCACGAATGACCTCATATGACAGTTTGTACAAACCACCATGATGACATCATCCTTAAGATCTCAGATCTGGGAGATTTCACGGTGAAAAGTGTGATTTCAAAGGTAAATCACGTAGTGGATGAAGTGTAGATCAAGAAAGTACAAGGATCTAGCTTGAAACGTACCAAAATCGCCAAAAAATGGAGAAAATGTAGTGTGCGTGCGTCTAGTCGAACATGGCTGTCACATCAGGGAATAAAGTGATGTGACAGGCCTATTTATAGTGTGGAAGGGACTTGAGGTGGTGTGGTTTGGATAGGGTGGTGGCCCGATCAGGTGGTCATCCGATCGGGTGGCCATCCGATCGGGTGGCCATCCGATCGGGTGGTCATCTGATCGGGTGGCAATCCGATAGGGTGGCAATCCGATCGGATTATCACTCTGGCCAATCCAACCTTGCCACCTTCCCGACTTTGATTAGTTTTGCGAGTTAGATAAAGCGATGCATATTATTGAGTAATAGAATAACTAGATTATATAATAAACATCAAAGGTTCCAAAGATTATTAGATTCCGCTAGTGACAAGGCTCTAGTCTCTCGTTCAACCAAGAATCAAGTTTCACGAGTCTAAAGAGCCAAGCACCAAATAGATTTAGACATTCCACATATAGATTTAGGCATTCCATCATAGATTTAGGTATTCCAACATAGATTTAGACATTTCAAATATAGAGTTAGGCATTCCAAGCATATAGATATTGTCATTCCAAAGACATAGACATTCCACACGTAGATTTAGGCATTTCAAGTATATAACATAGACTTCCACATAGATTAGGGGCTAAATTGACAAATAGACAAACTTCAGGGACTAATCTTGACAAAATCCTAAATTTTAGGGACGCTGGGCGTTACAAGGTATGTTGGACCTTTTGAGATTATTAGAAGAATAGGACCTGTAGTGTATCAGCTACAACTGCCAGAAGAAATGGCAGGAATACACGATGTGTTTCATGTATGTAATCTCAAAAAGTGCTTAGCAGATGAATCATTATTGGTACCTCTTAAGAACATAGAGGTAAATGAGAAACCTAAGTTTGTAGAGAGACCCCTACAGATTGACGACAGAAAGATCAAGAATCTTAAACACAAGAGACTAGTTCTAGTCAAAGTAAAATGTGATTCCAAAAGAGGACCAGGGTACACTTGGGAGCTCGAATCAGAGATGCAGAAGAAATATCCACACCTGGTCTAGTAGACCTCGAGGAAAAGTTCTAAAACAAGGTGGGGATAATATAACAACCCTCCTAAATTATTTAGAACGTCCCTATACGTTTTAAAATACACCCTGTATACGAAAAACCGGACCCGAAATACCTTTATATAATTAAAAATCAAATAAAAGCAATAAAATAAGTATGTCGCGGGGCCCTACTCTTAATCCGTCGCCGGGCACGACAGCCTGTCCACCAGGCCGGCCCCTAGGCCGCTACGTGCCCGACGCGTGTGGAAGCTACTGGGTTGACTCGGCAACCCTATAAGAGACACGTGGTCTCTCGCGGGCCGCGTAAGACCTGGCTTCAACTGTCACGGGGCGTGACAGAGTGCCGATCAGGCACGATAAATAGAGGGCATCGGCATTTCATTTCATTTCAATTCGTTCACAATTCGATTTCTCTCTCAAATTCTGATAGTATAAGTAATCTCCGGCTATAATACCCCCCCTAATTAGCGAAGCTCTGCCTCGTTGTAAGTATTATAACCCCCGGTTACTAATGTAAATTTGGGTTATTATACTAATTCGTGTGCATTGTTTAAATTACTAGATTATAACCAGAAAATCTCAAGTAAAAACCTAAAGTAGCAATGTGAGTGTTTCCTCTTTTTACAAAGTGTTTTTACAAAACCTCAATTGTTTTTATCTCATAAATTAACAGTGATTGAGTATCTGTAATTCTACAATTATCGTCGGTATGTTGGGGTTTTGTATACAAAATTTGTTACTACACTATGAGTAGTAACATGACCACAAGTCGGGTTGACAGTACCGTGGGTGGTAATTAAGGTAGAAATATAAACAAATGTAATTGGGAGATCACCCTCAATGCTGTAAAATGATAAAACCTATTTTGATTAAACTGGGATTCACTCGCCAGCTGGACAGCACTGAAGGCTTGGAAAAGTGGCTATAAAAGTTACCTAAATAAAGAAGATGTTTTAATTCAATAAATTAGGGTTTATTCCTATAAACATGTTTGTAATGGAAACTTGGGAATTTTCCATGTATTTACTATTATAAAAATGTGGTATTTTACTCTAATAAAATATTTCCTAACTACGGTCCTGATGTAAATTCCGCTGCCAAACTGATAAAGATCGATACCACTGATATTGGTTCGCGGCCGCCCGTTCCCAAGTGATTAGGGGCCGGGGGTTGCGACAAGACATGATAGAGCGGAACGATGGAGTCGGTCTAAATGTATTTGGCACTCACCTTCACAACCCACCACAACTTGCAACTACCTCCACCACCACCGTGCCACCAAAGCAGACATGATAGAGCGGAACGATGGAGTCCATCTAAATGTATTTAGCACTAGCTCGTTTGGCTCATCCACACGCACTTTCCTCGAAAACCGACCAGGCCTCATCAGAGCGGAATCTAGTGTTTCGGGTATGTTTGTGGCAGCTATAACCACCACACTTTCCTCTTTCTCAAACCCATCTATTTCTGTCAAAAACTAAAAAACCACCAAACACCCTTCATTTAGATTTTAAAACAAAGTTTGACCACCAAAGTCGAAGTACAGGAGTAGATAACTAGATATTACCTGGTGTAGTGTCTGATCGCGTTCACAATTCAAAGTTCTACCACGCTGACCGCCAACAACATCGATCACGTCGATAAAGATGATTGACGGTGAATTTTTTCTCGCCTCGCAGAAAAGATCTCGAACTCTAGCAGCCCCTCTACCAATAAAAACCTCCATCAGTTCGCTACCGGAAATCGAGAAAAATGACATTCCAGCTTCCCAAGCCACAGCCTAACTGCAGATCTCGATTATTCTCCCAAACCCTAATTGCAGATCCAGGAATCGTGTTTCCTTTTATCGCATATCGGTGGTAACGGGTCGGGTAATGTTCGATTTGGACAAATTCAAATTCACACTTACAGGTTCAGTTGCAGGTTCATTTTTCTGGTAGTAGGCTCCTACAGGATCAATGTGCACCATCAGCTGGGAGGTAAAGAGAGAGAAGACTGGACTGAAAAAGAGGAGGATGAAGAATATGGTGGTGGTGGAGGTAGTGGCAAGTTGTGGTGGGTTGTGAAGGTGGAGGAGGTGATGGTGTTACAGTTTTTTTTAAAGGGATAGGTTGAAGAAGATGAGTAGTGGGCCATCTTCTTTATAATTTTTTTATTTCTTTTAATTTTTCAAGGGTAATATAGTCATTTCACACATAGTTAACTAATAAATTTAACAGAGGTTAGGTTAGGGGACCAACCGAGTTCATTTTTGATAACTTTTGGGACCACGCATGTAATTAGTAAACCACTAGGACCAAGTATGATCTTTTTACACAACACAGGGACCAACCAAGCATTTAACTCTAATAATAATGCAAATACATGTTCCTTCCTAATTTCGAGCTTCATGAAAACTTCATAAGAAATTGCAAATTTCAACATGTTGCCGTTGTTTAGTTTCGAAAACGACTAAACAAAATGCGGAAGCTTAATCTTTGATTATGTTCGGTTCTTCGGTATGCTTGATGCCATCTGTGTCTTCAAACTCATTACCTATATTTCATAAATCACCAATTACGTTACTAATATAGTGTTTATCAATATTTAAACGGACCCAAATGCCAAAACAACAAACAAATATTTAAATAGACAAACCCGTCGTAAGCTACGGCTGGGCTGCCGTAGCTTACGGCCAACACTGCCCAAAAAAATCAGCAGCTCCCTGCCTTAGGTTACGGATCAGTTTTTCCAGTTTTATCCTTTTTACGTAAAACTCCGTAACTTGTTAGTTACTCATCCGTTTCGCTTGAAACTTGTTTCTAAATGACCGTAAAACATTTGCCTACGTATTTAACCCAAAATCCTTAACCCGGATTCTTAGTTTTTATGAATTACGCATTCGTTACCCGATTCGCGCATATAATTATTTGACCCGTTATCAAGATTCGAGCACTAAGCTCAAATCTTGCTTATTCTTTCCATACCTCCTACTTCCACACTAAGACTTTCATTTTTTTCCGCCACAACTATATTTGTGGTAGACTATATTAGTAAAAACATTATATGCCAATTCTACCATCTGGATCGACAATTTACGAATATGACCTATTAGGAGGCATTAAGCTAAAAAGGTGTAAGACCCAACTAAATACTACTCGACTTTAATCAAAATTCATATGTTTATATATAAAGTGCATATACATTAAAGCATAAGTCTAAAAGAAACCAAACTTTAGGCTACTACCGATTAAATCAAACATTCATAAGATGTTTACTTTCCAAAAACATTGTCTAAACAAGTTATCCCAAAAGTATCGTTTAACATGGAGTTAGTTTATGCGGAAGCTTGTATATTGTGTTCGGTTCTTCAAAAGCTAGCTCGATCACCATCCGGTTAGTTTCCAACGTCACCTAAGGTCAAAACCACATCAGATGTCAGTTTTGATAATGTTAAAATGGATATAAACAAGTTCCAAGAGTCAAAACAACAAAAAATAAAATTTTTCCGGAACTAGGGGGCGTCGCGCGACGCCTAGGAGCTTCGCGTGACGTCTAGCCCACTTTTTCACAGAATGTTGCTTAAACTGTTGCTGCACATACCCAGCTCAATGTTTATTCAAATCCCAACTTAAAATCGCCATAACTTATGATCCGTAAGTCCGTTTTTAGTGATTCTTTTTCCTATACGTCTGTAAATTCATTACCAACGTGCCTATTACAATTATCATACCAAAAGTTTAACTTACGGGCCGAACAACTAAAAGTCACTTATGACATTATTCGACCCATTCCAACTTCACACAATTAACTACCATCTCGCTAGTAAATTTATGGTACTTTATACCCAACATCCGGGGCTTATTATCACCCGCATTTCTTTACCAATCTCATGGCTTAATGCTCTCGTGATCGTCATCGCCATTTTAACTCTCTAAAACACTAGTACAATAATTTACACAACTAATCGACCCGTTTGGCTCATCTTGTGGAATCCTCCAATATGACGACTACCAAACGATTTCTTGTCACTCTTAGCCTATTAATTTAAGTAACTATCATGGTCGCTACAATCGACACCATAACTATCCTACAATGAGACTTCACATAATTTAACAACAACTCGTTTAATCTAACGGGTCAAGTTACATACCTTCAATGCATGCCGTTCAAACGCAAGTCGCCACCGGCTTGTCCACTCGACGCTCCGGTATCTTTTCCTATAGAGTTTAATCATGATATGTTTAGAACTCTTTTTTTTATCATATGTCGCATAAATTGTCCAAGCATCACAATTATGCGTTTTAACTTTAAAATTCAGTTTCAAGCCCTCTTTGAGGCATTTCTACGAACACTTAACGGGCGGAATTTTATATCATTCATATTCAAGTTCATAGCTTGCTATTTAGCTAAACTTAACATCAATAAAGCTTTCATATAACATTAAACATCATCATTTCAGAAATCACTTTCTATGACTCATATTACACTAGAATAATCATTCTAAACCCTAGTGTTTACTAGTTTCCCACAAAACCCATGAATCACCTTCATTGTGTTCATGAGATTTTCAGGAATTAGTCACGATTTCACATGTTATTGTCTAGGTTTTACTCCTAGACATTATATCATCCCTATTCTATCCAAATAACAAACATGCAACATCAAATTTCGAATTTCCCAATCTCATGAGAATTTCAAACAGAAAATTAACACTAAATTTTACATACTTTACAACCCCCTTGCAATGGGGATTAATAATCTATGCTCGATTTTCGATTTTAACTTGATTTGAACCCTCAATTTTGTGAATTATGTGATGAACTAGGGCTTAGTGAGGAGTTCTGGTCGCCCCCTGCGTCCCATGTACGACCAGACACACTTCTTGTGTGTTTGGTCCCTATTATTTTTTTTTTATCAATTTAAGTTTCAGGTTTTACAACATAAACCCCTCCACTTTTGTTTATCTTAAAGTTTGGTTGTTTTTAACCCTATTATAAGTTACTTCTAGACTTGTAGCTAACTAGTTTAAAATTCTTAGTAAGTAAATTCTTGTTTAATTATACTTTATAATTATAATATAAAGTTTTATATTTTCGGGGTGTTACAAGTCCACCCCCTTAAAAAGGGTTTCGTCCCCGAAACCAAATCACGTACCAAATAAAGTATGGTAGAGCCGTTGCATCTCTTCTTCAGATTCCCATGTGGTATCTGCACCCTTTCTGTGTTCCCATTTAACCTTTACTTGATTGATCTCTTTATTCCTTAAGGTTTTTGCCTTACGATTCAAAATCGCAATGGGCTTCACCACATAGTTTAGTCTGTCATCCACCTCGATGTCGTCGTAGTAGACATAAGTTGTCTCATCCGCTAGACATTTCCGAAGATGTGATACATGAAATGTGCTATGAATTCCGCTCAGTTCCTCCGGTAGTTCAAGGCGGTAAGCTACCTTTCCTATCCGTTCTACAATCGCAAAAGGCCCAATAAATCTCGGGCTCAATTTTCCTCTCTTTCTAAATCGGATAACCCCCTTCCATGGGGATACCTTGAGCATGACTTTGTCACCTACTTGGAACTCGATCGGTCTCCTCCTTTTGTCAGTATACGACTTTTGTCTATCTTGAGCCGCTTTCAAGTGTGCCCGAACCACATCAATCTTTTCATTAGTGGCTCGTACTTTATCTTGGTGGGTGAGTTCGCGTGGGCCCACTTCACCCCAACATACCGGGGTTCGGCATTTCCTACCATAGAGCATTTCATACGGTGCCATCCCAATACTGGCATGGTAGCTGTTATTATACGAAAACTCGACCAATGGTAGGTAGACATCCCAACTGCCTCCAAAATCGATTATGCATGCCCGTAGCATGTCTTCCAACTTTTGTATCGTTCTTTCACTCTGTCCATCCGTCTGGGGATGGTACGCAGTGCTGATGAACAATTTGGTTCCCATTTGCTCTTGGAAATCTCGCCAGAACTTCGAAGTGAACCGGGTATCTCTATCGGACACGATGGATACCGGTACTCCATGGCGTGCTATTATCTCGTTAATGTAAACTTCTGACATCTTTTCTGACGTATAAGTCTCACGAATCGAATCGAAATGAAATGTGCACTTTTCGTCAATCTATCCACCACTGCCCATATAGCATCGAAACCGCGGTTCGTCTTTGGTAGTTTGGTTAGTAGGTCCATCGTAATATGTTCCCATTTCCAAACCGGGATTTCTAACGGTTAGAGTTTACCGTATGGTGTTTGGTGCTCCGCCTTGACTTGTAGACATGTCAAGCATTTTTCCACGTATTTCACAGCATCTCTTTTCATTCCGGGCCACCAATAGTTTTGTTTTAGGTCATTATACATCTTGGTCGCTCCCGGATGGATGGAATAACGGGACTTGTGAGCTTCATCAAGTAGAAGCTTTTTAACTCCACATGTGTTAGGAACCCAAATTCTATTGAAACGTGTTTTCAGACCGTGGTTGCCTACTTCAAGATCTTTAACTTGGCCAACAATCCTTTCCTTTTTCCAGTTTTCCGTCTTTGCTGCTTCATCTTGTGCTCCTCGGATTCGTTCAAGTAAGCCCGAGGTCACAATGAGCTGCAATGATTGTACCCGTATTGGGACATAATCTGCTTTTCTGCTTAGGGCATCCGCCACCACATTTGCCGTTCCGGGGTGATAGTGTATTTCATAGTCGAAATCTTTCACCGTTTCTAACCATCGCCTTTGTCGCATATTTAACTCCTTCTGATCGAAGAAGTATTTTAAGCTCTTGTGATCGGTGAATATGGTGCACTTTACCCCGTATAAATAGTGCCTCCATATTTTTAATGCAAATACCACCGCAGCCAACTCGAGATCGTGCGTGGGATATTTCTTCTCGTGTATCTTCAATTGCCTCGAGGCATAAGCTATAACTTTGCCTCGTTGCATCAAAACGCATCTGAGCCCCGATAGTGAAGCATCCGAATAAACCACCAAGTCTTCGACCCCGTCCGGCAATGTTAGTACCGGAGCTTGAGTTAACTTCTCTTTTAGCGTTTGAAACGCTCTTTCTTGATCGACACCCCAAATGAATTTTTCTTCCTTCCGGGTTAGCTTTGTTAGCGACGACGCAATCTTGGAGAAATATTGAATGAATCTCCTATAGTATCCCGCAAGCCCTAAGAAGCTTCTAATTTCCGAAGGGTTCTTCGGGGGATTCCATTTCGACACGGCCTCGATCTTTGATGGATCTACCAATACTCCATCAGCACTTATGATGTGGCCGAGAAATTGCACCTCTCGTAACCAAAAAGCACACTTATAGAATTTCGCATACAACCTCTCTCGTCTGAGTGTCTCCAACACCTCCTGTAAGTGGTATGCATGTTCAGCTTCACTTTTTGAATACACCAAAATATCATCGATAAACACGATGACTGATTTATCCAACATTGGCTTGAAAACCCAGTTCATGAGGTCCATGAAAGCCGCGGGTGCATTTGTTAGCCCAAATGACATTACGAGGAATTCGTAATGTCCGTATCGCGTGCGAAAAGCCGTCTTCGGCACATCTTCCTCCTTGACCTTTAATTGGTGATACCCCGATCTAAGGTCAATTTTTGAAAACCAGTTCGCACCTTGTAGTTGGTCGAATAAATCATCTATCCTCGGAAGCGGGTATCGATTCTTTACCGTGAGTTTGTTTAACTCCCGGTAATCGATACACATGCGCATGCTTCCGTCTTTCTTTTTCACAAACAGTACCGGTGCGCCCCAAGGAGACACACTCGGCCTTATGAATCCTTTGTCGAGCAGGTCTTGAATCTGGGACATCAACTCTTGTAATTCCGACGGTGCGAGTCGGTACGGTGCTTTAGCTACGGGTTTTGCGCCCGGAATCAATTCGATCCCAAACTCTACTTCCCGTTCAGGCAGTATCCCCGGTATATCTTCTGGAAACACATCTTCATAGTCCCGTACTACCGGTACATCTTCAATCTTTAGTGATTCCTTCTCGGGCTCATTCGCGTATATCATAAACACCTTGCATCCTTGCTTCATAAGCTTGTGAGCTTTCAACATCGAGCATACAATGGGGTTACATCCTTTTTCGCCATAGATAGTAACGTGTTTCCCGCTCGGAGATGTTAGCTTTATCTCCTTACGAAAACACACGACCTTTGCGTGGTGCTGAGGTAGCCAATCCATCCCAACGACTACTTGAAATTCCCCCATTGACATCGGGATTAGGTCTATTAAGTATTCTTCATCGTCGATGCTTAATTTGCAGCCTCGACAAACATCACAAACCATAAAACTTTTGTTGTCCCCTATTTCAACTTCTAAGAGCACATATAATTTCGTCAATATAAATGAAGGATGTCGAACAAATCCATGCGAAATGAAGGATTTATTCGCACCCGTATCAAACAATACACGTGCTGGAATTGAGTTAACTGTGAATATACCTGAGACCACATCGGGTTCTGTTTTTGCTTCAGCCGCGGTAAGTTGGAAGGACCTAGCCTTCGCCTTAGGAGCTTCTGCGGGAGATTCTTTAACGTCTCTCTTTCCGACTAAGTCCGGGCATTCGGACTTTTTGTGGCCGGGTTGATAACATTTATAGCAAACTGAGACTTTACCCGGGCATAGCGATGCCGTGTGCCCCGTCTTACTACATATGGGGCATGGTTTGTCTTTGAACCGACACTCCCCCTTGTGTCCTTTCCCGCACACTTTGCAACTTGGCGACCCACCTTTAGCATCCACCTTCTTTCCCGATTCTCCAGTTCGAGCTTTCTTTGTAGGGCTTGGATTCACGCCGTGATTCTTCAACTCGATTTCCCGTTCCCGAGCAACGTTTATGATCTCGGTAAGGGTCTCATATTTTGAAGGAGTCATAAAATCCCTATATTCAGCGCTCAACATGTTATAGTAGTAATATATCTTCTGTTCTTCATTAGTCACCAATTCACTACTAAACTTCATCTTATCCATAAACATCGTCGTAATCTTGTCTATGGTCTCACCCTTGTGCCTAAGTTGCATGAACTCTTCCTTGATTTTATTAATGACCGCCTTGGGACTATGATGTTTAAGAAACGGCATCTTAAACTCCTCCCATGTCATGGTTCTCGCCGCTTCGGCTCCTATTTCATTCTTTTTGTTGTCCTACCAATCTTTGGCTTGACCTCTCAACTGACCCGTTCCGTAAGCAACAAAGTCACTTTCATCACAATGGGTCCTTTCAAACACCCCTTCAATGTCGCCCAACCATCTTTGGCAAATTATCGGGTCAACTTCCCCGTTATAGATTGGCGGTTTACACACCATAAATTCTTTGTATGAACACCCTTTACGTTCTCCCGATTTCTCCTTCATAAGGTTGACACTATCCTCCAACCTTTTAACTCGCTCTTCGACAAGTGACAACACCGTGCTTTGAATTTTGTCTATAAACCCGGATAGACTACCTTCAATTGCCTTCCCTACTTCTTCGGCAATTATCTCTTTCATTTGTTAAGTGCTTGTCTGCACCGGTTAGTCATCGTTTCCGACAGACATCTTGAAACTGAAATGTTTACATTAAACGTTAAACATTTCATTTATAACATTGCTTTATTTGTTTCGGTTTAGCCAAGTTCCCAACTTGCTTTAACCATTCACATTTAATGCACTTTCTGGGTTTGAGTGTGTTAACACGCTCTTCCCATGCATATCAATTCATTTCTCATTTCTTACATAAGATATAATTTTTTAACATAATAAGTTAATTCTTACCGGACGATTGATCAAGCTTGAACCGAACACTTTGTTGACAACCTTAAGCTCTGATTACCAACTTGTAAGACCCAACTAAATACTACTCGACTTTAATCAAAATTCATATGTTTATATATAAAGTGCATCTACATTAAAGCATAAGTCTAAAAGAAACCAAACTTTAGGCTACTACCGATTAAATCAAACATTCATAAGACGTTTACATTCCAAAAACATTGTCTAAACAAGTTACCCCAAAAGTATCGTTTAACATAGAGTTAGTTTATGCGGAAGCTTGTAAATTGTGTTCGGTTCTTCAAAAGCTAGCTCGATCAGCATCCAGTTAGTTTCCAACGTCACCTAAGGTCAAAACCACATCAGATGTCAGTTTTGATAATGTTAGAATGGTTATAAACAAGTTCCAAGAGTCAAAACAACAAAAAATAAAATTTTTCTGGAACTAAGGGGCGTCGCGCGACGCCAAGGGGCTTCACGTGACGTCTAGCCCTCTTTTTCACAGAATGTTGCTTAAACTGTTGCTGCACATACCCAGCTCAATGTTTATTCAAATCCCAACTTAAAATCGCCATAACTTATGATCCGTAAGTCCATTTTTAGTGGTTCTTTTTCCTGTACGTCTGTAAATTCATTACCAACGTGCCTATTACAATTATCATACCAAAAGTTTAACTTACGGGCCGAACAACTAAAAGTCACTTATGACATTATTCGACCCATTCCAACTTCACACAATTAACTACCATCTCGCTAGTAAATTTATGGTACTTTATACCCAACATCCGGGGCTTATTATCACCCGCATTTCTTTACCAATCTCATGGCTTAATGCTCTTGTGATCGTCATCGCCATTTTAACTCTCTAAAACACTAGTACAGTAATTTACACAACTAATCGACCCGTTTGGCTCATCTTGTGGAATCCTCCAATATGACGACTACCAAACGATTTCTTGTCACACTTAGCCTATTAATTTAAGTAACGATCATGGTCGCTACAATCGACACCATAACTATCCTACAATGAGACTTCGCATAATTTAACAGCAACTCGTTTAATGTAACGAGTCAAGTTACATACCTTCAATGCAACACTTCAAACGCAAGTCGCCACCGGCTTGTCCACTAGAGTTCAATCATGATATGTTTAGAACTCTTTTTTTTATCATATGTCGCATAAATTGTCCAAGCATCACAATTATGCGTTTTAACTTTAAAATTCAGTTTCATGCCCTCTTTGAGGCATTTCTACGAACACTTAACGGGCAGAATTTTATATCATTCATATTTAAGTTCATAGCTTGCTATTTAGCTAAACTTAACATCAATAAAGCTTTCATATAACATTAAACATCATCATTTCAGAAATCACTTTCTATGACTCATATTACACTAGAATAATCATTCTAAACCCTAGTGTTTACTAGTTTCCCACAAAACCCATGAATCAGCTTCATTGTGTTCATGAGATTTTCAGGAATTAGTCATGATTTCACATGTTATTGTCTAGGTTTTACTCCTAGACATTATATCATCCCTATTCTATCCAAATAAGAAACATGCAACATCAAATTTCGAACTTCCCAAACTCGTGAGAATTTCAAACAGAAAATTAACACTAAATTTTACATACCTTACAACCCCCTTGCAATGGGGATTAATAATCTATGCTCGATTTTCGATTTTAACTTGATTTGAACCCTCAATTTTGTGAATTATGTGATGAACTAGGGTTTGGTGAGGAGTTCTGGTCGCCCCCTGCGTCCCATGTACGACCAGACACACATCTTGTGTGTTTGGTCCCTATTATTTTTTTTTATCAATTTAAGTTTCAGGTTTTACAACATAAACCCCTCCACTTTTGTTTATCTTAAAGTTTGGTTGTTTTTAACCCTATTATAAGTTACTTCTGGACTTGTAGCTAACTAGGTTAAAATTCCTCGTAAGTAAATTCTTGTTTAATTATACTTTATAATTCTAATATAAAGTTTTATATTTTCGGGGTGTTACAAAAGGCTTACGCCTTTCACTTTTATACCACCGATGTCACACCCCAAATTTCCACGAATTACCGGTGGGCCCGGTAGGGGAGTATCGTGACGTGGTTGGTAACATAATTGTCAAACAACACAATATATAAATGCACAGCGGAAGCAAAAGATAAATATATTACAATCCGAAATAGTGTAACATCAAAGTATTACAACGGAAGTAAAGGATCCACATGCGGATCGAAAATAAGAATATAACACTGTTCAACAGACTTTAGGCATCTAAGCTTGCGAGACTCTTTATTGATGCTAGGAGTAGCCAGCCCATTCCGATTAGTACCTGCACTTAGCCTCTTTGGGAAAATACGTCAGTTTACACTGGTAAATACAATCAACCGACTCATTTTGAAAAGGTTTAATAAATAATGGATTTGAATGCACATGGCACAAATAATATTTTATAACTTGGAATAATTATTTGAATATAATACTTGTAAAGGATTTACATGTTTCTTATGCGTTCAGTAGCCCGGATCGAGCCGGGTTAAAGATCAATAGGCACACCACATTATGTAAATGAGACACTGACAGCTGTACGCCTACACCTGTGTGCTAAGGTCGTGGCCATTTCGTAAAATGATGCCAGGGATATCCGGGACACGGTCATTAACCCCCCAAAGGCTTTAAGCAAACAAAACAAATTAAACGAGACATCTCAATACTTTAACCATCATACAATTAAAGATTCAATGCCCAACCAAGCGGTATTTTATATACCGTACCCCATGCCCGTATAGGGAAAATAAGTTAAAAGTATTTACCTGAGCTAAATATAAATTCAATCCCAGCCGTATCAAATCAGCAAGTACAGATAGCTTTTACTGGGCTCCTAAATCTGGAACGAAGGTTTTTAAATAACCTATTAGAATCCTAACGGGTCTTTAATTAAGCCTTGACTTAGACCGATTAGTTTTCAAGAGGAAGATACGGTTCAAACGCATGATAAAGCGAAGACCGGAATAGAATGTGATTTAGACCCGACAAGTTTGAAGTCTTGTATAATATGGGTAATCTAAACACATTCTGGATTTTGAGATAATAACGATAAGGTTTGACCCGTTTCGGCTAATTTATGCAAACTAGTTACATAAACCTAACCGAACGCGCAAGAAGCGTAACAGGTAACCATAAGAGTCCTAAACAGGTTTCCTAAGTTAACATGCCTTAAATACGTTGTGATATCAGTAGGATACCTTCCATTATGCCCAAAACGAGTTTAATCTCATATTAAGCCCAGTAGGGGTATTTTGGTCATTTTAAAGATTATAAAAGGGATTAATTTATCTTCTGTGATCCGGGTCTGAATAAATCAGTAAAATAACTTATTTTAACAGGTTATAACATTTGGTTATAAGTCTTATATGCCAAAATAGTTTTAAACCCTAACTATGCGTTTAATACGCGTATAATGTCGTTTTAATCGATTTGCGGGTTAATCTAGGATTCTGAGTTTTCTGATCAGTTCAACAGGTTCAAAATACTCCATTTATTATTTGAAATCAGTAGCAATTGGATTGGTGTCAAAAGGATTTGTAAAACTCATTTTATGGCCGAAAAGGGCATATTCGGTATTTACCGAATTAAGGCGATAATCCTAGCTTATGATCAGTTTAAAAATAATTAAAAATCTTCAAAAATCCCAAAATATTATATTACATCAGTGGGTAAAAGGTTTGGTGTCAAATATGGGGTTTAGATAGGCTTTACGCTAATGACGCCGATTAATTACTAAGAAGCGTTATAATTACGTCATTAAGCATAACTCCTAATCTAGACCTCCGACTGATGTGAAAATTTAGGGACATGTTTTATAATCAGTAACAAAGATTATTGTACTTTCACATTTCCAAAATTCTCGTTGTATGGTCATAAGGGCATTATGGTCACTATTTAAGCAATTAACGGAAACGTCGGACAATCGAGGTTCCAAGTGGTATAAACGCAGAGGGTTATACCAACATGTAACTAGGTCCTAATGGAACTTTAAGGCATGTCTAAACCTATCTAAACCGGGTCAGAACTGAGGTCAAAGCAAAAGTCAAACTTTTGTGTCTTTCGGTTCCGAATCGGTTCAAAACAGAAAGTTGTCGAATCAAACAAGCTTAGACAAGTTTTTATGCTTATTATCAGGTTATATGAATGATAAAATAGGTGATACGCCTTTTACATCGTTAATTACGCGTTAAATCAAAGTTTACATTTATGTTGACTTTTTCTAATCATCTTTGACTCGACAAATGACCTAGTTAGGATGGGAATCAGTGGGTGCCCTTTTAAGGGTTTAAAGCCCACATAATTACCAACCTATAACTACCTTTACATTGACCAATCGCTGGATCGTTAGCGATTAATCGCTAAGTCAAACCGTAATTACGACGGTTTGACTTTTAAGCTATAAACTAAGTAAGATGCGATTAAGGAAGGTTATGGGTACTTACCGAAGTCCTAATTATGATTAGGAATGCTTGGAAACTGATCTTGTGCTCCAGAAATGATCAGAAGTGATGAATGGAATGAATGCACAAAAGTTGCAACATAGGTGCTTTATATAGTGGGTTTTGATTGATTATGATCATGCCAAATGAGTCTAGGATGGAACCAAGATGCTTACAAGTGTTCCTAGAGCCTAAATACCATTTATAGTCGCCCATGGTATGATAAACAAGCAATTGGAGTCGGTTATAAACCTTAACAGGCAGCTGTCCTGTTTTTCTGCATCTGAAGGTCGCAGGCGGGCCGCGTAAAGGATACCCTTACCTTTCGCGGGCCGCATGGAGGTGGCGATCAGGTTACCAACTTTCGTTTATTGCATGTTTAGTCCCCGGTCCTCCTAAACGTCGCTTTCACTTCATTTCTTGCATTCTAAACCTTTAATATTGACATATAGGGGCTTTAATACTTATACCCACTTTGTGAAGCCCTTGGTCACTTTGTGTTTACCCGAAAAGTCATAAATTTCATTGTTGACGCATCTAACCCCTCGAATACGAATTTTATCATAACTTTCTCATACGATAACGAAACTTGGTGAAATTTTTATCACGCATTATAGTGAGCATAATTAATCATTAAAAAGCTTCGGGTTCGCTAAAAGGTCACTCAGAGGTATACTTTAAACATGTTGACACATTTAACCCCTGTAGTTTGTAATTTCTCACAATTGGCTGCGTATGATCCATGATTTATTCGTTTAAGGTTATAAACATCATGTAGGACTATTGTAAAGTATATTTATTCATTTTTAACATTTTGAACCCTTATATTTACATAGTTTCATTGATTGCCAACTTTAGTCCCTCGAAAGTATTCTTTCACACGTTCAAGCTTATGACACGTGTCAATACATTATAGGACGTAAATTTTCGAGGTGTTACATCCTCACCCCCTTAAAAGAAATCTCGACCTCGAGATTTGCTAAAATGTTTTAAATACTTTTTGTCGCATAATGGACTTAACTTCTATAACCTATCTGGAGTCTTTCCAAGCTCCCAAAGTGACTCCTATAATAGGTATATGTATCCTTTTGGAGCTTCTTAACCTGTCGATCCTCAATCGATACAGGATGCTAGTCACATCATAAATCTGCATATCATTATTTGATAGCGCTTCTTGACTTATTGGCGAAACACATCATTCAGTCACTAGTGTGCAATATATTGCGAGCTCCACTAAGCTCCTTAAGTAGGTTTTAGCTTATAAGCTACTTAATCTTGATACATTCGATTTCCTTCGAATGATTCCATATATTCAGAGCTTAACTAGCCTGATATTTTAACAAATTTGACACACCCTTCCTGGGTGATATCTTTTGTTGAACCTTATTCCTCAACAAGAATTTTGAAGGGTTGCCACTCTCATTAATTCTTGATTTTCTGCCGAATACTGGCAACTTAAGGGTGATTAGGGATTTGTACGATCTTATTCGTTGTCTCTAATGAAATTTTCAGATCCTGATAAGTGGACTTCCCAAAGTCTCGTCCATCCAACGGATGTTTTGATATTTCATTTATACAAGGTCTCTAAAGGAGCCACCTTGATACTTATATAGCAACTATTATGGAAAAACTTATCTTAAGGTGAGATGGTTATTCCAACCACTGCTTAACTAATTTTAAGGAATAGCTAATCCTTGTCGTGAGTCGAACAAATAGACGATCCTGGGCAGCTGATGGCAAATTCTTAATCGTTGCCTAATTAGTGTTGCGGTGATAATGCATAAGCAAAATGAACTGTCTTTCATAATTAATTATACCGGATTCCCAGGGTATTGAGTTAAGCTATATGAACCCTCTATTTTAAACTTAGTTAATCAGGGTTTCGATTCTTCCAATGATAGTACTAGCCGTTTTGGAGATTTCATAATAACACAGCCTTAAACGGAATTTAAACCTTAACTCTACCTGCCTCTCAGGGGTAAACAGGGTAATAATAGGAGAAGATAATCAAGGTACAAGGAGGTTACAGAGATTTTTACTAAATCTCAGGCTCCAATTCATCCACCATTGTTTGTGTCAATTAAGCGACACATTTAGGTTACGAGTCCAAGAACTCCTTTATCGGGAACACTTACTTGGACAATTCCAACTTGGACATCTCCTTTGAATACCATTAGCTGACTTTAGTACTCTATGACCATCGGAATATCTTTGTGGTCCCATGTATTAAACCTCCATACTGATCAGGCATGGAAGCAATCTATGGAATTTATTAAGATACGCCAATCCTCATATGATGCTTTTATCATACCATTTGGTATTCGGAATCGATAGAGATTAAAGAGATATCAACTACATGTGCTGACGCACTTCCTCTTGAGAGAGGAAAAAATTTTCTATGACTGGAGGTTTCTGACAAGAACAGAAGAAATGGTTCTTATGATTTCGCAGGTAAGTTTTATCTTACGCTTAATATCTGGAGTTCTTACGGGAAATTTTCTAAAAGTTTGCTAAGTTTATGATCTTGTGAGGGACTTAACAGCACCCGAAACCACATGTAATTTATAGCAATAAATTCACAAATAAGGGTTTATCTGGTGAAATTCCTAATGTGAGCTGTCTCTAATTATTCAACAGGAGGGTTAAACGCCTCCATTATTAATCCTTCTAAACTTAGCTGTAAAATCTTAGATAACTTTAGGGCAGTCTCAGCTTTGACTGATTACTTCTTAATCATTATAACGTGGGTAGCTGAGGTAGATCTATAATGGATTTTTAATGAGTAGGTTTTGAAACCTTAGTGTGCCATCTTATTGCCAATGCTAATCACTAATAATTATGTGCTTTAATAGGGTACTATCTTAGCCAATGAATTAAAATTTGCGACATACTGTCGACAGTCTAGAACTTTTATGGCGAGAGTCAGAAATTCTTATTCCGTCTTTTCCCTTTTCGCGAAACGGATACTAGGTTTTTCTAATAGGGTCCTTAAAACTTGGACCATTCCACAATGTATAAGAGGATCCTTCTTGAGGATTTCATTAATGTCCTTACTAATTAAAAGTATTGCCATCGAATGACTGTGATGTATACCTTACCATGTCCTTTCTAGCATAACCACTGATATACTTAATGGTTTCTACTTCATCCTTTCTAGTGTTTAGTCAACATAAGCAAGCCAAGAGTAATTAAAACATAGAGGTAAAATCTTGAATTCTAATACTTAGTCAACATAAGGAGGATAAGTAGGTGACTTATAGTAAGAAGTAAGGAAGTTATTGTACATGTGTTTATATTTAATCAAAATGGAAATTTCACAAACTAGGCACCTAGCTCGGTTGGCTAGGCGCGCGAAAGGGTGTGGCCTAGACCCAGGTTCGATTCCGGGGACGGCCGGTTCCACCATTTTTAATGTTTAATATTAATTAATCGTACTGATACATATAATTATGAGGGTTGTCTCATAAGGAGTCTTGATAATTAATTGCTTCTTATCACCCACAATATGGGCTTGATTTTTAAGACAACCAATCGATTTTATAACTATATTGTGTCTTTATATTTTAACGGAAACTAGGACATCGGAAAGATGATTCCTAATGGATATAAAGCATCCATCTAATATTGCTGAAGCAGTCTCTGAGGTACTATCGGCCAATTTTACTTCATACTTAACGCTTAGAGTTTTAACAGGCAGATTTAATGATTTACAATCTATTGTCTACGAGAGACTTATCTGAACCTGAATCAATTAATACTCTATCATGAGCGTTACTGGTAAAGAAAGTACCTGTTGTGACATTGTTATCCTGAACAGTCTCTTGAGCATCCCTTTGAGAACTTCCCGCTTTGATCTTTTTAACTTCCTCAAGCTTTTTAGCGTATTTAGGGCAGTTGGTCTTAATGTGCCCTCTTTCATTGCAACCATAGCAGGTTGCGTCTCCCAATCTCTTACAATCCAATGTCTTATGCTCCTTGGACTTGCAAATTCCACAGGGTAGAGGCTGAGATTCATATCTGCATTTCCCGAGGTGATATTTCCTACAGGTTTTGCATTTGGTCTTTTCACCGGTCTGCTGTCTGTCCTTCAAATCCTTCCCAGACTTAGTTGCTTCTCCCTTGGCAGCCTTAGGGCAATTAGTACTGATGTGGCCCTTTTTGCCGCAGCTATGACAGGTCGCATCTTCCAATTTCTTGCAATCCAAGGTCTTGTGACCCTTGGTTTTGCAAATTCCACATAATTTAGCACGTGGGTCGATTGTGCATTTTCCAACATGTTGCTTCCTGCAGATCTTACATCTGGGTTTTTCACCCGACTGTTGGTTGTTCTTCAAGTCCTTGCATTCATGGGTCTTGTGATCCATCTCTTTACAGATGACACATCCCCTGGTCTGATCGTAGAAGCATTTTCCGAAGTGCTTCTTCTTGCAGGTTTTACATTCGGGTTTTGCCTCCTTTGGCTTGGACTGGTTATAGTTTGAACCGGTCTTACCCTTTTTACAACCTTGATTTGGGGTATTATTGCACTTTCGCTTGTGTTCCTTTAACACTCGGTTCATGGCTTTTTTTACAGCTGTATCTAACATAGCCTGTAACTCGGCGCCCGTTAAATTCAGTCTTGTATCATCATTCTGATTAACTGGATGATTGTGAGCTTCAGAGGAGTCAACCATGGTGAAGCTTTGAAGGCTACAAACCAGTAGTAATATTTGATTTAATTATATGGTGAATTGTCGAATTTGTTGATTAGATAGTTATGGTGTAAATAAACCATATAGGCCAAAAGATAGTATTTAAGTTAATTGATTATGTTCTGCCTAGGTGTTTAAATAAACCATCCTTGGCGTGTAAACAGAATATAATCCTTCATATTTATTAGACAGGGGACATAAATCACGACTGTCAATGTCGTACTGACATTTTATATAGCACAAGAGCTTGTTCCCAAGGACTCTTGATGGCACAGGGCCTTGTCACTAGGGAAAAAATCCAAAACATAATCGATGATTCCTTTGGATCGGAAAATTTCATAGTTCATTGTCTTGACAAGAATTTATGAAATAAAAACTATCTTTTCATGTATACACCTTTTCCCGTAGGTATACATCCCAAATGGATGTTTTGATGCGTACATCATTTTCGACGTCTACCAGCCAAGATTCCTATTGATCATTTACGCTAACTAAGGGATTTGGAAACTTCCTATTATAAGGATGACAAGTGTGATTTTATCGCATCACGGTTGTCGGGAGTGTTAACACATTTTCAGATGTTAACAAGGATCTGAATCTCTTTTTAAACAGATTTTACCATCTTAGCTAGGTCTTCAATGACATTCAAGCTAGGTCAAACCTTTTAAGATTCTCTTTTAACAATTATACTGGCAGGAAAGGAATGATATTTATTTTTTATTCAGGATTTTTATCATAATCCTAATTTATAAGTTAATAATAGCACAAATGGCCTAGTCGCGTAGACAAGTTTAATTTATAAGCCATGATTTCAGAGAATCGAGGCATTAAGGTTTTACTGATAGCACAAATGGCCTAGTCACAAGGACAATTATAAATTATAAGCTATGATTTCAGAGAATCAAAGCATGAAGGTTTAAACCTAGTTTATTACCTTTATCTGACAGGGAGTCATCGCTACCACTGTCTTTTGGCTCATATGGAAATGAGCAGGGCCCGTAGGCGCTATATTACCACGTATGGTCAAAATATGATCATCTCAATTGATGATCTAAACCCATGATTCAGAGATCATTAAATTGGGTTAGGAATCTTTGAAGAACCCAATAATAAGAATGATTGTTTGAATGAAAAATTTAAAGTTAATTATTCCACTATAAATTTAAAAATACAGATGTGCCCTAGACGGGACTTGAAAGGAATAATGTTGTTCTCGAAGGAACTGAAAGGTAATTATGTCCTTATAAGGACTATTAAGGAAACAATTTTTAGCAAAAGAAGTTTCTTCTTCATTTTATTTCTGAATGCTTTCTCCTTGGTTGCATGTTTCGTCCTAGCCGTTGTACGAAGGTCAGCAATTCAAGGCTCCGGGTGTGGAGAATTATTATTACGGCTTCTTCGCTTGGCGACGTATCCAAAATAAAAATTTTTGGAAGCAGAATTTCCAGATAAGGATTGAGAATATTCCTATGTTAAGTCTAGACTCAGAAGGTCAAGGAATGTGCTAATGTGTCATTGAGATTAAACACAAAACGCTAGTGCTTAATTCACTCAATGTTGGCTCTGATACCAACCTGTCACACCCTAAATTTCCACGTATTACCGGTGGGCCCGGTAGGGGAGTATCGTGACGTGGTTGGTAACATAATTGTCAAACAACACAATATATAAATGCACAGCGGAAGCAAAAGATAAATATATTACAATCCGAAATAGTGTAACATCAAAGTATTACAACGGAAGTAAAGGATCCACAGGCGGATCGAAAATAAGAATATAACACTGTTCAACAGACTTTAGGCATCTAAGCTTGCGAGACTCTTTATTGATGCTAGGAGTAGCCAGCCCATTCCGATTAGTACCTGCACTTAGCCTGTTTGGGAAAATACGTCAGTTTACACTGGTAAATACTATCAACCGACTCATTTTGAAAAGGTTTAATAAATAATGGATTTGAATGCACATGGCACAAATAATATTTTATAACTTGGAATAATTATTTGAATATAATACTTGTAAAGGATTTACATGTTTCTTATGCGTTCAGTAGCCCGGATTGAGCCGGGTTAAAGATCAATAGACACACCACATTATGTAAATGAGACACTGACAGGTGTACGCCAACACCTGTGTGCTAAGGTCGTGGCCATTTCGTAAAATGATGCCAGGGATATCCGGGACACGGTCATTAACCCCCCAAAGGCTTTAAGCAAACAAAACAAATTAAACGAGACATCTCAATACTTTAACCATCATACAATTAAAGATTCAATGCCCGACCAAGCGGTATTTTATATACCGTACCCCAAGCCCGTATAGGGAAAATAAGTTAAAAGTATTTACCTGAGCTAAATATAAATTCAATCCCAGCCGTATCAAATCAGCAAGTACAGATAGCTTTTACTGGGCTCCTAAATCTGGAACGAAGGTTTTTAAATAACCTATTAGAATCCTAACGGGTCTTTAATTAAGCCTTGACTTAGACCGATTAGTTTTCAAGAGGAAGATACGGTTCAAACGCATGATAAAGCGAAGACCGGAATAGAATGTGATTTAGACCCGACAAGTTTGAAGTCTTGTATAATATGGGTAATCTAAACACATTCTGGATTTTGAGATAATAACGATAAGGTTTGACCCGTTTCGGCTAATTTATGCAAACTAGTTACATAAACCTAACCGAACGCGCAAGAAGCGTAACGGGTAACCATAAGAGTCCTAAACAGGTTTCCTAAGTTAACATGCCTTAAATACGTTGTGATATCAGTAGGATACCTTCCATTATGCCCAAAATGAGTTTAATCTCATATTAAGCCCAGTAGGGGTATTTTGGTCATTTTAAAGATTATAAAAGGGATTAATTTATCTTCTGTGATCCGGGTCTGAATAAATCAGTAAAATAACTTATTTTAACAGGTTATAACATTTGGTTATAAGTCTTATATGCCAAAATAGTTTTAAACCCTAACTATGCGTTTAATACGCGTATAATGTCGTTTTAATCGATTTACGGGTTAATATAGGATTCTGAGTTTTCTGATCAGTTCAACAGGTTCAAAATACTCCATTTATTATTTGAAATCAGTAGCAATTGGATTGGTGTCAAAAGGATTTGTAAAACTCATTTTATGGCCGAAAAGGGCATATTCGGTATTTACCGAATTAAGGCGATAATCCTAGCTTATGATCAGTTTAAAAATAATTAAAAATCTTCAAAAATCCCAAAATATTATATTAAATCAGTGGGTAAAAGGTTTGGTGTCAAAGATGGGGTTTAGATAGGCTTTACGCTAATGACGCCGATTAATTACTAAGAAGCGTTATAATTACGTCACTAAGCATAACTCCTAATCTAGACCTCCGACTGATGTGAAAATTTAGGGACATGTTTTATAATCAGTAACAAAGATTATTGTACTTTCACATTTCCAAAATTCTCGTTGTATGGTCATAAGGGCATTATGGTCACTATTTAAGCAATTAACGGAAACGTCGGACAATCGAGGTTCCAAGTGGTATAAACGCAGAGGGTTATACCAACATGTAACTAGGTCCTAATGGAACTTTAAGGCATGTCTAAACCTATCTAAACCGGGTCAGAACTGAGGTCAAAGCAAAAGTCAAACTTTTGTGTCTTTCGGTTCCGAATCGGTTCAAAACAGAAAGTTGTCGAATCAAACAAGCTTAGACAAGTTTTTATGCTTATTATCAGGTTATATGAATGATAAAATAGGTGATACGCCTTTTACATCGTTAATTACGCGTTAAATCAAAGTTTACATTTATGTTGACTTTTTCTAATCATCTTTGACTCGACAAATGACCTAGTTAGGATGGGAATCAGTGGGTGCCCTTTTAAGGGTTTAAAGCCCACATAATTACCAACCTATAACTACCTTTACATTGACCAATCGCTGGATCGTTAGCGATTAATCGCTAAGTCAAACCGTAATTACGACGGTTTGACTTTTAAGCTATAAACTAAGTAAGATGCGATTAAGGAAGGTTATGGGTACTTACCGAAGTCATAATTATGATTAGGAATGCTTGGAAACTGATCTTGTGCTCCAGAAATGATCAGAAGTGATGAATGGAATGAATGCACAAAAGTTGCAACATAGGTGCTTTATATAGTGGGTTTTGATTGATTATGATCATGCCAAATGAGTCTAGGATGGAACCAAGATGCTTACAAGTGTTCCTAGAGCCTAAATACCATTTATAGTCGCCCATGGTATGATAAACAAGCAATTGGAGTCGGTTATAAACCTTAACAGGCAGCTGTCCTGTTTTTCTGCATCTGAAGGTCGCAGGCGGGCCGCGTAAAGGATACCCTTACCTTTACGCGGGCCGCGTGGAGGTGGCGATCAGGTTACCAACTTTCGTTTATTGCATGTTTAGTCCCCGGTCCTCCTAAACGTCGCTTTCACTTCATTTCTTGCATTCTAAACCTTTAATATTGACATATAGGGGCTTTAATACTTATACCCACTTTGTGAAGCCCTTGGTCACTTTGTGTTTACCCGAAAAGTCATAAATTTCATTGTTGACGCATCTAACCCCTCGAATACGAATTTTATCATAACTTTCTCATACGATAACGAAACTTGGTGAAATTTTTATCACGCATTCTGGTGAGCATAATTAATCGTTAAAAAGCTTCGGGTTCACTAAAAGGTCACTCAGAGGTATACTTTAAACATGTTGACACATTTAACCCCTATAGTTTGTAATTTCTCACAATTGGCTGCGTATGATCCATGATTTATTCGTTTAAGGTTATAAACATCATGTAGGACTATTGTAAAGTATATTTATTCATTGTTGACATTTTGAACCCTTATATTTACATAGTTTCATTGATTGCCAACTTTAGTCCCTCGAAAGTATTCTTTCACACGTTCAAGCTTATGACACGTGTCAATACATTATAGGACATAAATTTTCGAGGTGTTACAACCGAATGGGTCCACCCATTATAAAACTCATTTTAAAACTACCCATAAGGGTCGTTTGCTCGGTTTGCTATTCGGGGGCGTTTTAGTCAAATTTTAGTCCTTTCAACTACGAAGGACATTTAAAAGGTTGTTTTGACCAAGTGACACTTTTAACCCGGATTCCATTTAAAATTTATTGCGTTCCCAAGAACGTAGTATCTCACATTCAAAATCTCTAGATATACCTCAGTTTAGGTAATCCAATGTCCACCCATGACTCAATTAACTCTCCCTGGGCCCTAAGTCCTCATTGAGAGTTTGCCCATTACACATACCTGGCTAAAGTCAAAGAATTGACCCGTTTTAATATCTTGACTTATTAGTTACTAATTAATAGCAACGCAATCCCATACGCTATTGAGCATAAGACTCGACAAGCAATCATTAGTCAATATTGTCAAATGGTGATAACATCACCATTTGACCCGTTTGGTCTAAATGACCATTTTACCCACCTCTTGTCTTACCCTTTTTGTTTTAGGACGACCAAGCATTATATATTGTAGAATGGTATTTATTTACCATTTCACTCATTTGACTTGTTACGATTTTCACCATGTGGTCATATTTCATAAAGGTCGTTTCTTTACACATTTGACCCATTATGGCTTACGCCATAAGGTGTCTTTTTAGAACTCATCATTTATTTGTCAACACGTGACGAATTTACCATTTTACCCATTATGGCTTACACCATAAGGTAACTTTTCAAAACTTATTGTTTATTCATCAACACTTGACCCCATTACCATTTTACCCTTTTTACCCATTATGGCTTACACCATAAGGTAACTTTGCAAAACTTATTGTTTACTCGTCAACACGTGACCAAATTAACATTTTACCCTTTTATACCCATTATGGCTTACACCATAAGGTAACTTTTCAAAACTTATTGTTTATTCGTCAACACGTGACCAAATTACCAAATTACCATTTTACCCTTTTTACCCATTAAATATGGTTTCTTACCATTTTGACTTGTTCCAACCCGTATCAATTCATGTCGGAACGTTATATTTCAAGGATTTATTTCAAATACTAAGTCACCTTGTTATTAACCAAATACATGAATATATATTCTATTTAAAAGATGTAAGCTTTACTTACCTTCTATTCGATTATGTTTTCCCCGCGTATTTGATCGTTTGACCTGCTTCTTCCCAAGCTTCCACCTAGTTTCTCAAGCGTCAAACAATCATTTATCATTCGCAAGATGGTTAGATTAGTTATCATTTATCACGACTATCCCACCTTACAAACTGTATACCAAAATTACCATTTGATCATATTATAGGTCAGTTTGACTTTTAAAAGTCAACTGCCTATTAACATACGCAAATCCACAAATAAGTTCAACAACTCATTTAGGCATTTCATTATACCCGATAGGCGCTGCTTTTAGGCCACCATTTTAACTACATTCTTCAACCAAGTTCATGTAATTGTTAACATAGTTTTCAGTTATTGTATGCTAATCTGTCAATCATTATATTTCATCACCATGAAATAACCCATGGCATCATATGTATGGAAATTACCCAAACATCAAACTTAGCCAAAGATTTTAATCATTCATATACACATGATGATTTCAAGCATTTATTAACATGAATATAACATTAATTTCATTTTATCATACAAAACCCATTTCATGGCAAGTATGAACATATACTCAAACTCATAAATTGTTCAAGTATCTTCCTATTACTACCATTCATGGTGATTATAAACATAAGTATATCATCAACTTAATCATACTATCAAAACCCACTTCATAATCTACTTGTTAATCACTTAGAAGGAATATAACATCAAATATTTCATAATTTCATTATGTCTAATGAAACTAAGCATACATATACACTCAATTTCATCTTTGGATCATAATCCAACAATCTAATTGGAAGTATTCTACTTGTCTCAAATTATGACTTTCACCATTCTAGGTTTTTAAACATACCTTATGATCCTCTAATCTTGGTGATCGATAATTCACGTTCATGCACAAATTTGAGGCTCAATTTCCCCTTTAATTTAGTGATTTAAGATCAAAGAGGGGTTGCCCCCTTTTCTCCTCCTCTAGTCGACGCGCGTACACACAGTGTGTGTAGTGTGTTTTTATTTTCATGTAACCCATGTAAGTTCTGATTTTTTTCCTTTTTGGCCCCTTAAGTTTGGGGTTTTTATTTTAAGACTAAGGCACCATTCACTCTTTTATCAATATATTACATGTAGTTAGCTAGGTTAAATATTTCTAGTTACCACACTTATATTATTTGATTTAAACCCAATTATTTCCACTAGTAAATAACCAAGCTTTAACTAGGATAGAACATTCCTAGTTATAACACATCGTGTTAAATATCATTATAAGTGTAACAACCGGATTCAGTATTTTTGGGGTGTTACAAACAAAAGAATAGACAATTTGTGATCTTACATAAAACTCTATACAATTACCCACATTATCTTTATTTGTTGCCAACTTCATATTCCATCTTTTATAAGGGTGAAGGGGTGGAAGCGGGGAGGCATGTGGGGAAGGAGTTTGCCGTGAGGGGATTCCATCGCCGTCCCCTAATTGCCGCCCGGTGATGGTTTTTTACAGGGAGTTGTTGCCGCATGGGGGGAAGAGGAGAGAGAGGGGTAATGGTGGGCCCCACTCTCTTTCAACCAATCATGCATTTTTTAAATGGTTTGGGTGAAACCACCTCTTATATTTTTTTGGGCAAGAGTGGTGTATGAGAGGGGAATTGACATGACATATCATGATTGGGTGGGTAGAAATTTCCCCCATCTCATGAGGGGTGCATCCCCTTCACCCTAAATAAACCAAATATAGTGCTTATTTATAGTTTACATAATCAACATAAAAATACTAGGGTCCATAAGAAGTGGCACCCGTCCAAACCTTCTACTTCACCAGTAATTAATCTTTCCTTTCGAACGAGGTACTCTAGGTCTTTCTGTAGAACTTCATAAGACACTTTTGTTATTGTTGTGCGGTTACGCCATTAGTTATTAGTTATTTGAACCTGGGGTACAACATAGAGTACTTATATGTTCTAATATTAAAGCATGATTTTAATTGTGATGAACACAATTTACACAAATAGAAATAAATTAAACATCTTCTCTTATTTCATTCTTACGAAAAGAAACAAAGAAGCCTGAAAAATACAGAAAATGAAGGTCGCCAATACAAACTTTATAAACTAATGGCTCATACATAACATTATAAACTTAATTTAAATTATCTCTCTATTTAACACATGGGTCGATACCAACCCTAAATCATCGGCACCCACACTAACCAGAATCTGTCCCCCTCTAAGATTAATTTGATCATATACATCATTTAGCTAATTATACTAAATACGGCCACATTTTTCGGTATGATAATTATATGTATTTGTTACAATAATATATAATATGAATATGAATGTGTTGTTTATAATTAACACTAGGTTATAACCCCGTGTATTACAATGGTTGAATAAATGAATTTTATATACCAAATAATAAAACATTATCTTTTTAAAAGCCTCCTTCATTGCACGGGTTGAATAAATGTAATCTATCTATACTATATAATAAAAGAAACCTGTTTTGGGACAATTGTCGTTTTCTCATTTAATTGATTAAAATTATTAATAATACTAAAAATAATAATATTTAATCTAAATTAATACAAATTCTTATTATTAATAATATTTAATCAAATCTAATATCTAATCTAATACAAATTTTTATTATCATTAATATTTAATCAAATCTAATAAGAATTCATACGAATTCCAAAGTTGATATTAACTTTCAAATAATTAAAAAAAATCCGCCAACCGTTATCATAATATTCAATCTTATCCTACTTTAAATATTAAGAAATCCGTTAGTTTTTTTAATTATATATTTTTTATCATTTGGTATATAAAATCATATTTATTCAACCCATGTAATACACGAGGGTTTTTTAAAATATAATTTTTTTATTATTTGGTAAAAATTGTGACATTTATTCAACACGTGTAATACAATGGTTTTAAAGATATAATTTTTTTATTATTTGGTATATAATATTACATTTATTCAACCCGTACAATACATATGGTTCTTATAAAGTGTATTACACGGGTTGAATAAATGAATTTTAAATACCAAATAATAAAACATTATCTTTTTAAAAGCCTCCTTTATTGCACGGGTTGAATAAATGTAATTTTATATATTAAATAATAAAATAAGTTATATCTATAAGAACCATATGTATTGTACGGGTTGAATAAATGTAATATTATATACCAAATAATAAAAAAAAAATATATCTTTAAAACCATTGTATTACACGGGTTGAATAAATGTCACATTGTTTACCAAATATAAAAAAAAGTTATATTTTTAAAAACCCCCGTTTATTACATGGGTTGAATAAATATGATTTTATATACCAAATAATAAAAAATATATATTTAAAAAAACTAACGGAATTTTTTTATATTTAAAGTAGGATAAGATTGAATATTATGATAACGGTTAACCGTGCTGAATGATAAAGATAATAGTGATTGTTGAACAAATTAATTAATCGAACTTAACAGAAACATTTGTGATGCTAGGCGGATTTTTTTTAATTATTTGAAAGTTAATATCAACTTTGGAATTCGTATGAATTCTTATTAGATTTGATTAAATATTAATGATAATAAAAATTTGTATTATATTAGATTTTAGATTAGATTAAATATTATTAATAATAAGAATTTGTATTGTATTACACAGGTTGAATAAATGTCACATTATTTACCAAATAATAAAAAAAAGTTATATTTTTAAAAACCCCCCCGTGTATTACGTGGGTTGAATAAATATGATTTTATATATCAAATAATAAAAATATATATATTTAAAAAAACTAACGGATTTTTTTATATTTAAAGTAGGATAAGATTGAATATTATGATAACGGTTAACCGTGCTGAATGATAAAGATAATAGTGATTGTTGAACAAATTAATTAATCGAACTTAACAGAATCATTTGTGATGCTAGGCGGATTTTTTTAATTATTTGAAAGTTAATATCAACTTTGGAATTCGTATGAATTCTTATTAGATTTGATTAAATATTAATGATAATAAAAATTTGTATTAGATTAGATTTTAGATTTGATTAAATATTATTAATAATAAGAATTTGTATTAATTTAGATTAAATATTATTATTTTTAGAATTATTAATAATTTTAATCAATTAAATGAGAAAATGACAAGTGTCTCAAAACTGGTTTCTTTTATTATATAGTATAGATATTGTAATCTTTGCCTATACATTGATACCTCTAGGTATAGATAGTAAAATACCAAAATCGTCATCCAGGTTTAGTCATTTATCCTTGTTTCATCCAAATAACTTTTTTGTGTATTTGTGTCCTTCATGTTTGCGTTTTATTGCCGTTTTCATTCTTGAGTTTGGTAATTTATTGCGACTTTCGTCGCTCGAAATTTGGCCCTCAGGGATGAATATGGCACCTAAGGGACGAATGTCGAAAAAGTGGTTAAACCTTGACGAAAATGGCATTTTACTCCCAAGTATATGCTAATTTTTACATAATTGTGCTAGTGTCAACTAATCAACATGACATATGTTTGAACTTTTTGGTGATTTTTAGTGTAATATCGGGTTTTTTTTTTCAAAGATATAACTTCTTACAACGTTACATTTATTCTACCTGTAAAATATACGGGATTCTGACCTAATTATTTTAATATAAACAATTTTATTTAAAAATAATAGAGTGAAACTACAATATACATTAATACAACTTTGAAGGTGTGAAGTACACGTTTATTCGAAACTATTGTATTTTCTTGTTAGTGAATAGACTTAATACATAAAAAAAATTGTGAACACGTGAAAACCTATCATGCAACCTCCCCCAAATTATAACTTCTTGTTATAAATCGGTAATTTCATTCATCAAAATTATACATAAAAGCCCTAAAACAACAATTTTATTCTGGTAATGTTTATATTAGTAAAACAATTATGTTAAGCAAAAATAGAATAAATAATATAATTGGAATATATAACTAGGAAGAGGATGAAATAGGAAATATGGTTTAGTTAAGAAGGGTATCAAGCAATCATAGAAGTACATGTGACGAATCTGAAAAAATATAAGGAGGAGTATTTTAGTTAAAACCCACCATTTTCAAAAATCTCAGCTTTCACAAGAACCCAACATCTTCAATTCAAGACTCTTTAATGTATACTAAAATCCACAATTTTCAAAATCATAAACTACCACATCATAACCAACACCACCACCTCCACCACTGATGACGAGGGTAGCCCAAGACCAAATATAAATGATTTAAATACGTAAATGCTCACAAGGCAAAATGGTTCAAAGGTTAAAAACCTGGGAAAACGAGATAAAGTAGCACGGAACAGTAAGTAGTCATATCTCCAGATTACTTCACCAACTCGCCAGCCCCAAAAGCAATGCAGGTCCTCAGAGCACACTCTATTATCCAGGGGTCAAAAGGCTTCATCAACCCCCGAAAGGGCAAGCCCCTCACTGCAAGCAAGGTCACTAGTCAAATGCATTCCCCTTTGGGAGATGTCTTCTCCTATATATTTGACATGCCTGGCCAGTGATGGAGAGTGCAAAGCACAAGCGTTAAATGTGTTAAATTACGTATATTATGGTGTTTTAAGTGATTACGCGTCGCGAGTATAATAACTACGGGTTTTTATGATTCTACAGGTAAAACGCGTAATACGGCGAAGTTAGAGAGCTTGGTGATGAAACGGAACTACCACGGATGATTGTCAAGGCATATTGTATTAACTGGGACTTGTTTCGAGTCAAAAGTTAGTTCGGAAGATCAAGAAGCACCAATGAATGAAGTTAAGGGGCTTGCGAATAAATAAAAGGTTTCAGCATATTTGACCGGTTCAACACTAATATATAAGAAAAGAGTGGGCGGTAATTTGAGGAAAAAGAGGAGCCAAAGAAAAGTCCACATCATCTATCAAAATTATATATACACGCATACAAAGAAGAAAAAGCGGAGAGTGCACGTGAGCTTGAGAGGATTTGTTTTTTCAACATGACATCATCATCACCATCGAAATTCAGCAGCCATAAAACATTATTGTTGGGCTCGAAAATCAGCCCAATCTCATCATCATGATTATCGAATGTGGGCAGTCACATTAAAGGATTTTGGGCTTTCACAATAGCACAACATCATCATAGAAGGGGGGCGGTTTCATCATAAAAGAGCATTATCATCTTTGACTTTGGGGGGTGACGGTTACGAACAAAAGGCAGCAGGGGGGAATATCATCGATACTCGGTCAAGAATCAGAGGACATCTCCCTTGTCCATTCAACAATGCGCGGCTAGTCTTTTCGGTTTCACCCCGGTGTAGGTAGTTGTATTTTCTAAGGTTTATGCATTTGTTCTTTGATTCGACTTTGTAACAACTTGTATTGATTTTTGAAACCATTGACAATAGTTTACATTTGTTTCGTATTCGTAAATTGTCGAACGATGTTAAAAGTTATGACTTTGTGAAATGGTTATGTGTAGTTATGCGTTGTCGTGGTTAGGATTTACTTGTGTTGATTACAAAGTGCATTTTTGTCCGTTCTTCGGGACGTTGATAGTTATTGGCACCTAAGTCACGGTACACTAAATCCGCTAATCGTATGCAATTGAGTTGAATTAAAACATGTAGGAAGCCTAGGACTTACAATTACCGAAACCGGGTGTGAGCCGTATTCCCAATTCTTGTTTTCAATTAAATAAATTAGTTTGCAATATTAGTTAGTAAGTAGTTGTTTTAGATAATATCAATTTGTCGGTTCACTCCGAGTTCTTTTCAAAATCAAACAAACTTATAAAATTAGCAAATTTCATAATCACATTGTACATTTTTGTAAATAGTCTAGCTAATCGAACAAGTTGTGCGATACTGACCACATGCTCTTCGTGGATACGATACCTGACTTACCCTAGCTACCTAGGTTTAATTGGGTTTTTGACTGATCGGGACGACACGGTCACGTCAGCCAGTCAAGATTCCTTAAAACTCTGGTCATTCATCACGAGTGCTTGCTTCATGCGAGTTACTCCCTTTCACATCCAACACACACATTCTGTTTGCCCCTTCATCCGAATCTGAAACATACTTCAGAGAAGGATTCTTTGCAAACAACAAATATTAACTAGTGAACCTCCTTCCACGTCTTGCAAACGTGGGGGACCCCACGACCAGCGTTAGGCAAAGTTAAACCCTTTAACCCTTTTGCCTAACCAACCTCGCTACTACCTTTGGTCTATTATTTGTTGCATCAACAAGTTGGCGCCCACCGTGGGGCTACGCCGCTATTTCTCCTCAAAAAGACCTAGTAGTGTAGCTCTTTTCTCTTGAAGTCACCATGTCTGAAAGTGGATCCCCGGGTGAAGTAAATCAGATTCCAAACACTTCAACCCCGGGTAGCAGCCAAGCTCATGTGGCTATACCAACTTCTTTCTCAACTCCGGGAAGCACACCCGAGTTCTTTACCTTCAACACACCAACTCCGTCCAGATCCGGAGTTCCTTCTCCCAATGTTGGTGTCACTGACACCCCAGCACGTGTTGAACTTACCCCTGAGGGGGTTGCCAACAATTTCCTTGAATTGAGGTCTCTCCTCAACCAATATGTGAGTAGAGAACGAGACAAGGGAGTAAGGATTCGTCTAGACTATGACGAGCCGGAACCAACGCTATCTCCCGGACCTCCTGTTCCTCCTTTTACAACTAGGAATGGGGCTGGTCCCAGTAATCCTCCAAATCCTAATCCATACCTGTCCACAATGACGAATCCCACAGTGCACCCTATCTTCTCTTCCCAACCAATTACAAGTGGTGCTCCTTTGGGGCATGAGCTAACCCTTGACCAGCTCTTACAGTCCCTAGTAACAAGCCTGCCAGCGCCTACAACAACTTCGTGGGAACAAGCCATGTCCGTACTTCCCTTGGCACGAAGTGCTGTTATGAGTACCCCCCTTGGAGTAAGCTGCTCTGTTGCACCCGGAAGCCTCCAAGGCTTCAACCTCATGCCCCCAACAATGGCCCAAATAATGGCCAACTTCCCGTGGCAGCACTTTATTAATCAGGTGCTAGCCACTCAGGGAAACAACAGCAATGGCAATAACACGGGTGTAAGAGCTGAAGAAGATCTGGCTAAACCTTACAAGCCTAGTAACCTCTCGTGTTTTTCACAGCAAATAGCCGATTATGATTTCCACTCCAAGATCAAGATGCCGTCCCACATCAGAACATATGATGGGACCGAAGATCCTGAGGATCATCTCCAGATTTTCACTGGCGCAGCAAGGATTGAGAAGTGGTCAAACGCTGAATGTTGCCTAATGTTCATGCAAACCCTTGTTGGATCAGCAAGGATCTGGTTCAACGACTTACCTGCTCGAAGCATTCGAAGCTTCGACAACCTCAGCAAGGGTTTTCTGGCCAACTTCTCCCAACAAAGGCGATATGTCAAAGATGCAACCGTGATCTTTCAAATAAAACAACGTGACGATGAAAGTCTCCGCGAGTTCATTGAACGATACAAGAAGGAAGGTCTCACATATGTGGGGGCAGATGAGAAAATGAGGGTAGCCGGTTTCATGAACGGTATCACCTCAAAATATCTCACAAGAGATTTCAACAAATCCCTGCCCAAGACCTTGGAAGAAGCTCTAGAAAGGGCAGAAGCCCATATCCGGGGAGAGGAGGCAGTTGATATCAAAGAACAAAGGAAAAGAGGGTCCAGTTGGCGAGGCAGCAGCCCAGCCAGAAAAAGAGGGAACTTTAACTCCTATGACAGACGTCAAAAGGATTCAGACCATCGAAGGCCTGAAGGTCGGAACCCCCCAACCAGAGAGAAAGGCATAAGTTTCACACCCCTCACAAAAACTCCTCAAGAGATCCTTGCAACGGAAGAAGTCAAGCAAAACTTTCGGCCTCCTAGGCCTCTCCCCAAAAGCAGAAAAAATGAGAACTCCACACAATATTGTGAGTTTCATGAAGAAAAAGGTCACCACACCAATGATTGCTTCCAGCTCAAGAAAAGAATTGAAGAAGCTGTTAAGTCCGGAGAACTCGCTCATTTGGTAAAGGGAGTCCGGGACAAAATGGCTGAAGGAAAAGGCAAGGAAGTCAATATGGTGGATTTCGATGGAAGGGTTCCTCATAAGAGACAACGGTTGGAAGCTTGGGAGCTTCAGTGTGTCTGCTTCCCCCCAACAGAGAAAGACCCTCTCTCTGGCCCTCTTGTGGTAGAAGCTACTGTGGGAATGTTGCAAACAAATAGAGCATACATAGACACTGGGGCAACCACTGAAATCATGTTTGAGAAATTCTTCAACCGCTTGAGCAATGAAGAACGTTCAAGGCTTCAACCCTCTGGAACCTCCATAAAAGGTATTGCCGATATACCTCTCAAGCCTTTAGGGCAACTGACACTTAATGTTCGTTTCAATGAAGGCCAGTAGGAAAGGATTCAACCACTCACCTTTGTGGTTATTAACATACCCTCAAACTATGATGTGATCATCGGAAGGCCAGGGCAGTGTGCTTTTTACATGGCCATGTCTGTTGGCCATGGCACAGTCAAATTTCCCACCGAGAGGGGTATAGCAACCCTTCAACCCTCTCAAGAGGCCTACCTGGTTGAGGGTGAAAGTTCCAAAAGTGAAGAAGACAAGCAAATGCTAATCATAAATCCTAAGTACCCTGAACAGAGAATAAGGGTCAATCCAAACCTTTCACAAGAAACCCTCTCATATCTGGAAAAGTTGCTAACACATTACAGCGATGTTTTCTCTTGGTGTCCAGAGGATATGACAGGAATCCCCCGGAACATTGCCGAGCATGAGCTAAGAATACCACCGGATGTCAAGCCTGTGGTCCAAAAGAAAAGAAGTTTAGCACCTGAGAGAAGCCTGGCTGCTTGCCAAGAAGTCGAAAAACTCGTGTCAGCTGGCATCCTCCGAGAAGTCAAGTACCAATCATGGGTTGCAAACCCGGTTATGGTCAAGAAGCCAGACAACTCTTGGAGGATGTGCATAGACTTCAAAGATCTTAACAAGGCTTGTCCTAAGGATTGCTATCCACTACCGGAAATCGATCTCAAGGTTGACTCACTCACCGGTTACCCTTTCAAATGCTTTCTTGATGCTTACAAAGGGTATCATCAGATACTCATGAAAAAAGAAGATGAAGAGAAGACAGCGTTCCACACTGATAAAGGAATCTTTTGTTACAAAAAGATGCCTTTTGGACTCAAAAACGTTGGAGCAACTTACCAACGTCTAGTGGACAAAGCCTTTACAAGCCAAATTGGTAAAAACATGGAGGCATACGTCGATGACTTGGTAATCAAAAGCAAGACGGAGTATCAAATGCTCGACGACATTCAAGAAACTTTCAAGAATCTCAGAAAGGTTAACATGAAGCTCAACCCTGAAAAATGCTCATTCGGGTTTGAAGAAGGAAAGTTCTTGGGTCACATTGTTGGAAAACAAAGCATCAAGGCTAACCCTAACAAGGTGAAAGCGGTTCTCGAAACCAAACCACCAAAAACCAAGAAGGAGGTTGAAAGCTTAAACGGGAAGCTTGCAGCCTTGAAGCGTTTTACCTCCAAGCTGGCGGAAAGATCTCTGCCCTTCTACAAAACGCTCAAGAATTGCTCTGATAAGAAGGACTTCAGATGGACTGACGAGGCTGAACAAGCCTTCAACCAGATGAAACAACATCTTGCTTCCTTACCAGACATCGCAGCTCCTAAAACGGGGGAATTAATTTCAGTCTATCTATCAATTGCTGAAGAGGCCATAAGTGCAGTCCTCACCATCGAACGGGACAAAGCTCAGGTACCCGTTTATTTCTTCAGCAAAACTCTAAAATTGGCTGAAACCAAATACCCTCCTCTTGAAAAACTGTCCCTAGCCCTAGTTCAAACAACTAGAAGGCTTCGAAGGTATTTCCAAGCACACCCTATACAAGTGGTCACCAACCAACCTATTAAGAGTGTGCTTGAAAAACCAGAGAATTCGGGAAGGTTGGCCAAATGGGCAGTGGAACTAGGTGAACATAACATCATCTACGTCCCACGAAAAGCTATCAAAGCCCAAGTCTTGGCCGACTTCATTGTAGAAGTCCCAAACCAAGCAATCACCGAAGTGAACACTGCCACCGTTGAACCCTCCAACCCTGAAGCCTGGAAGCTTTTTACCGACGGGGCTTCAAGCGTTGAAGGGTCAGGGGCTGGGCTAATTTTGATCAACCCAGAAGGGTTGGAATTCACGTACGCTCTCCGTTTTGATTTTCAGACAACCAATAACAAGGCTGAATACGAGGCACTGATTGTCGGTTTAAGGCTGGCCAAAGAAATGAAGATCCAAAAGCTTGAAGTGTTAATAGATTCGTTGCTGGTTTCGAGCCAAGTAAATGATAGCTACATTGCCAAAGAACCCAACATGAAAAAATACAAAGAAAAATCAAAGGAACTGATGAGTACCTTCCAAGCATGCAACGTTAAACAGATTCCAAGATCTCAAAACAAAAAGGCTGACGCCCTAAGTAAGCTTGCATCTCTCACTTTTGCCCACCTTACTAAGAAGGTGTTGGTAGAAGTATTGAAGGCTCCATCAATCGATGAATTGGAAGTTCAAGACGTAGTCACCGGGGAAGATCCAAGCTGGATGACTCCCATCAAAAAGTTCCTTAAAAATGGTGAACTACCCAATGATCAAATAGAAGCTGAAAGGGTTAAAATCAAGGCAAGGCAGTATGTACTACAAGGAGAAACCCTTTACAAAAAGGGTTACCTTGCCCCTTTGCTAAGATGTGTTGGTCCTGAGCAAAGTAAGTATTTGATCAAAGAGATTCACGAAGGCATATGCGGAGCTCATTTTGGAGCTAGGTCGGTGGTTGCAAAACTCATGAACCTTGGATATTTCTGGCCCTCAATGCATTGTGATACAGCTGAACGATTGAAGAAATGTGATGCTCGCCAGATTCATGCACCAATACCAAAAAATCCAAAGCATGACCTTGTCCCAATAACCTCTGCATGGCCATTCCATAAATGGGGAATGGACATTGTTGGCCCATTTCCCCCAAGCAAAGGAGGAGTAAAATTCTTGCTAGTGGCAATAGATTACTTCACCAAGTGGCCCGAGGTTAAACCACTTGCAAAGATCACGGGCAAACAGGTCATCGACTTCGTTTGGGAAAACATTATCTGCCGTTATGGATTGCCGGGAGTAATTGTCACTAACAATGGAAAGCAATTTGCTGAGAAGCCTTTCAGCGTTTGGTGCAAAGAATACAGAATCAACCAAGTTTTCAGCTCAGTGGCTTACCCACAATCAAACGGTCAGGTTGAAAGAACGAATCCGAGCATAGTGGAAGGTATCAAGACAAGATTGGGAAGATACGAAAGTAACTGGCTTGAAGAATTGCCTAGTGTCTTATGGGCAATTAGAACAACCGAAAAAACAAGCCATAAGAAAACACCCTATAGCTTGGTATTTGGATCCGAGGTTGTGATCCCCGCTGAGATAGGAGTTGTAACCCAGCGAATCGTCAACATGGATCCCGAAACAAACCAAAAAGAGACCATGTTGAATTTACAACTCCTAGAGGAAGCACGAGATCAAGCTGCAATCCAAGAAGCCAAATACAAGCAACAAATGGAAGCCTACTACAACAAGAAAGTCAAGAATGAACGATTCAATCCGGGAGACCTGGTCCTCAGAAACAATGAAGCTAGCAAAAAAGAAAATCAAGGAAAGCTTGGCCCAAAATGGGAGGGTCCATATACCATCCTTGAAGCACACAAAGGTGGATCCTACAAGCTAGCAGATTCAGAAGGCAGGAGGCTTCCAAGGCATTGGAATGACAAAACCCTGAAAAGGTTCCATGTTTAGACAGGAAAGTTTGGTTTGTATCAAAATGTATTTCGAACAACACTATGAATACCTTTTGTAAAAAGCAAGTATTGCTTGAATGAATGAAGTTGTTTTATCAAACTTGTCTTTCTATCCTAAGATCAGGTTGAGAACCTAGCAAAAAAACTCCATGGCAAGGGCCATGAAAGGGGATGAGCTCCCTGGCCACATCGCTCAATAGGTTCAAGGATTGAATGAACCTATATAAGGGGTGAGTTCCTAAATTAATACAACTCCATGAGACTTATCAAGTCAAAGCAAAATCGTCTCATAGACAGGTCTGAACAACCTACACCAAATGTTCCTTAAGCCTTAAAAATATAACCAACAAACAGGCTTATGAAGTCAAATTAAAAACAAAGAAATGATAAACAGGATAGGTGCTATGTCTCCTTGTTAAAAACACCAAGGCTAAGTGTCTGCAGCACTGAACCCTTTAAGGTGTAAAAAACATGAAGGCAACACAAACTCGACAAAGACAAAGTTACAACAAAACAAAAATAATTTAAAGAACATTACACCTCAAACGAAAGATACAAACCAAGCCAAGTCAAAGAACTAAGAAGCCTCAAAGGCTTCCAACCTTCTATATGACAACTCGAAACCCCAATGGCTTCAACATACCTACATATGGCCAAAAAGCTTAAAGGGTTGAAGGCTACCTAGTTGCCTAAACAAAATACGTACAAGTATAAAAACACAACACAAGAAAAATAGTTAAACACATTATCATACCAAAGAAAGCCATAAAAGACTTTCAGCCACAAGTTATCACAGGTCCTAGTGACTTGTAGGTTAGGATATTGTTCAAACGACCACGCAGGTCTAAAACACCAAAAAAGGAGCCTTAAGGGTCCCTGAAAACCTAATATTGTTTAAAGATTACAAACCACAAATTGTTTTAAAAAGTGCTAAGAAAGCTACGAATTTTATGCATCAGCAGAAGGCTTAGAGGCCCCAGAACTGCTACCTTTGGCCTTCTTAGTCTTCTTAACCTTCTTAGCCTTCGGGCCCTGATCTTCAACAGCTGAAACCTCCAAACTGGCATCCTTCGGAGCATCGGCTTCCCCAGGAAAGGTATCTTCACTATATCCCGAGTAGGAACGTTTCCTCGAAAGGGAGCCAAGCAGTTCAGCACATAACTTTTCATTCAAACCATCCGGCTTCAGTTCCTGTAAGACGGAGAGAGGCTTACCATAACAAGAAGCAACCTGACTTACATACGGGTATGATAACCTCTCCATTTGCTCCACGGAACTCTTAAAGACGTCGGAAGCCCCGGGACGGTACAGGGGAGATTTCTCCAAAGGATTGCTAGACTCGTGAAGCTTATAACCCGCAATAAGACCTTGGTGCTTCCCCAGATTGAGCAGTTTAGTGTAAACCTCACCAAGAGCGGAGTTAAACTCTTTAGAGTGAAGCAAATAGGTAACAACCTGGTGAAAACCCTGCTCAATAAGCCACTGATTATCCCCAGTGGCTCGGGCAACCAACGTCTTCAAACCGTCTTTCTCCTCATCAAAGGCCTTTTGTTGCACAACCAAGGCCTGTCTATCAGATTTCAGCTTCAGGCGGTCAGCTTCAAAACTCTTCTTGAGATTGCTCATCTCAATCTCGTGCCTCTTTGTTAACTCTTCCACCTTCTTATTCCAAACCAGCTCTTTCTCATAAAAGCTTTCGATTTCCTTCTTCATGGCAGCAATTGAAGCCTTCATTTGCTCCTTCTTCTTGGAGGCTTCCTCATATTCCTGCATCCCTTTGGCAAAGCGAGTGACACCTTCAGCCAAAAAGGCAGAAAGATTGCAGGAACTGAGCATCATCCTAGAAATAAGATGATCAGCCTCCATCTCAGATATGGCATCTCGAACACCGGGAGGAGCAAAATGAGCCAAGGCTTCAGCACAAACAGCTGGGTCCTTAAAATTATCACCAACCTTAACCCTCCAGTTAGGCACATAAATGTCCTCCGAACCTTCGAAACTTTCAACGCTTTTGGCTGATGAACCTTGAATAGCAGGAGTGGCACCTTTCTTGACCAATTTCTTCTTCTTGCTTGACACAATCAACACCTTTTCCTTGCCCTTACCAACATCCACAACTTGATCCTCTGACGCCTCAATATCATCACTAACATCGATAGGCTCTGAACCAGAAGGTTGATCAACACCTTTCAGATGGCGTTGGGAACGACGAGTAGAACCTTTGGAAGCAGTAACCTTGGTGAAGCCTTTAACATTCAGAACATTCACGTAACCAGAACCCTCAAACCTGTAATCAGAACCCTTAACAACCGCATTCTCGCCAAGGGTAGCAGCAACATCATCAAAGGCAACGTCAGAGGTATCATCACTTTTGATAAAATTAAGGGTAGACAAAGAAAAAGGAACAAAAAAGCAAGAACAGAATAAAGGCATACCCTTCCCATCTCTAATAAGCACCGGATCCCGGTTGGCCTTTTCCCACAATTTACTTATACCCAATAACACCAACAAATGCTCAGGGAAGGGACGAAGCCTCGAAGGGCACTCCCTGAGAATTTCTAAAAAACGAGTGTTAATTTCAGAATCAGAAGGCTCCGGTTCGTTCAGAACGGCATCCGGGTGTCTCCAAACAAGTTTGAAGGGTACAATCTCCTCCGACACCCAGAAAAACCGATCTTTCCAGACCCCAAGTGTAGAAACCATGGACGAAATTAGACAAGTATCAACTTGAGTGGTCTCAAAGGTGAACCAATCACCATTCTTAGCAATCCGAAAGAAACGGCGGAAAGACAACAGAGATGGGTCATACCCGGTGGCACGGCACAAAATTTCAAAATGTAAAACCCTAGCCATACCAAGGGGATGAATCTGACCAAAAGACACTCGGTAATACTCCAGAATATTTAGAACAAAGTTTGAAAACGGGTAACGAAGATTGGAAAACTCAAAATGACGACAATACAAGGCAATCATACCAGAAGGACATTCATTGACAGATTAGACAAGTGTAGAAACCATGGACGAAATTAGACAAGTATCAACTTGAGTGGTCTCAAAGGTGAACCAATCACCATTCTTAGCAATCCGAAAGAAACGACGGAAAGACAACAGAGATGGGTCATACCCGGTGGCACGGCACAAAATTTCAAAATGTAAAACCCTAGCCATACCAAGGGGATGAATCTGACCAAAAGACACTCGGTAATACTCCAGAATATTTAGAACAAAGTTTGAAAACGGGTAACGAAGATTGGAAAACTCAAAATGACGACAATACAAGGCAATCATACCAGAAGGACATTCATTGACAGATTTATCACAAACCGGTGCAACCGGTTTATACTTTGTCCCAATACCCCATTCCATACAAAATAAATCGACTTCCTCTTGGGTCAACCGAGAAAAAGATTTCGCCATATCCTTACGAGCACCCATGACATGAAAAATTAAAGAGAAAATAAGCAAATCGGAACTGACCTGATTTTGAAAAAGAAGGATACTTGAGATAAATAAGGAGAAGTAATGTTCTTCAAAAATAAAAATGTGTAAATAAATGAGATTAGAGATAATTATCAACAGGCAGAATTTAAAACCGCCGCCTGACAAACTGCCACAGGTCTTGTCAACTGTCTTGTCAAATTCTGAAATTCAAAAACCGTTTCAACCTTCCAACCCTTGAACCCTCGAAGCCTTTGGACAGAAAAACATATGTATAAAAGTCAGACGTCTTTGAGCTCATTTCCCAAAAACCTCTGACTTGGGGGGCTGATGACGGGGGTAGCCCAAGACCAAATATAAATGATTTAAATACGTAAATGCTCACAAGGCAAAATGGTTCAAAGGTTAAAAACCTGGGAAAACGAGATAAAGTAGCACTGAACAGTAAGTAGTCATATCTCCAGATTCCTTCACCAACTCGCCAGCCGCAAAAGCAATGCAGGTCCTCAGAGCACACTCTATTATCCAGGGGTCAAAAGGCTTCAACCCCCGAAAGGGCAAGCCCCTCACTAGTCAAATGCATTCCTCTTTGGGAGATGTCTTCTCCTATATATTTGACACTTCATTTACTGAAGTGAGGACATGCCTGGCCAGTCAAGATTCCTTAAAACTCTGGTCATTCATCACGAGTGCTTGCTTCATGCGAGTTACTCCCTTTCACATCCAACACACACATTCTGTTTGCCCCTTCATCCGAATCTGAAACATACTTCAGAGAAGGATTCTTTGCAAACAACAAATATTAACTAGTGAACCTCCTTCCACGTCTTGCAAACGTGGGGGGACCCCACGACCTGCGTTAGGCAAAGTTAAACCCTTTAACCCTTTTGCCTAACCAACCTCGCTACTACCTTTGGTCTATTATTTGTTGCATCAACAACCACCATCTACGATCGCCACAATCTTGAAGAAAACCAGATTTGAAACCACCACTACCTTCAACCACCTATTGCGTTTTTCATATCTGAAACCACCATTCCACCATCCACCGCCACCGCTCCACCACCCACCACCGCCGCAACTAGTTTCTCGGAGTTCTTTTCCTGTCCACCTTCATTAATCAAAGATCTTTTTGTAAGTTATATTTTTTTTTTCATTGCGTTTTAGGTTGCCAAACCTCAATTATGTTTTTCATCACATTATGTTTTAGTTAGAGTTCTTTTTCATTTTTGTTCTTTTGGGTGTTAAAACAGAGTCATTACTAAGTTAAAACAGAAACATAACCATGTGAAACCCATTGCGGTTTAGACCTGGAGTGTACGTTTTAGAACCTGGAGTGCATAGAACATGATAATGCTAAGACAGAAGCATGATCATGTTGGAACAAAAGCATGACCATGTTAAAACATAAACATGACCAAGTTAAAACCTATTGTGTTTTAGTACCTACAGTGCAAATACTTGATTTTGGGTTTTATTGTGTTTTAGAACATGCATGCAAAGAAAATGATCATGCTAAAATAGAAGCATGATCATGTTGGAACAAAGGCATAACCATGTTACAATATAAACATGACCACGTTAAACCCATTGTGTTTTAGAACCTGGAGTGCGAGCACAAAGAACATGATCATGCTAAGATAGAAGCATAATCATGTTGGAACAAAGGCATGACCTTGTTAAAACATAAACATGACCATGTTAAAACTCTATTGCGTTTTAGAACCTGCATTGCAAAATCTTGATTTTGGATTTCATTGCGTTTTAGAATCTACACTGCAATGAACATCAAAGAACATGATCATGTTAAAATAGAAACATGATCATGTTGGAACAAAGGCATGGTCATGTTAAAACATAAACATTACCATGTTAAAACCCTGAGTTATAGTGTGTTGTTTTATCCATTGTGTTTTACGCATCTTGGTTTTTGAATTTTTTTAGAGTATAGCAATAGTATACTCGTTTTAAAAATAAAAAAATGTTCGTTTTTGTGGTGCAATTTTTGTTAAAAAAATAATGTCGTATGAAAGAGTTATTAACGTTTTAAAAATGGGGGAATTGAAGGAGAGAGAAATTATTGTCTTCTATGGATTACAATACCCCTAAACTAACTTATGCGTCTTTTGTTTTTTAATTCTACTCATTTTTTTAACGGTGAACTTCATGTATAATGTTACCACACACTCCAAATCGGAAAGCCTCGTATTGCCCCACTTTAGCCAGACTATGTTGTCTTAACCGGGCGGACACTGGCTTCAAAGTTTGGCTTTTTTGGGCGTTCCTCCGGGAAACCATACCGTCGGCTGCCACTTGACAGTCGTTGTGCCACCACAAGGGCAGAATTCTCTGGCGTAACACACGGTGTGACGAAAACCTGGTTGGGCTCGAGAATCGAACTAACAACCTCACACAAGGCCTAGTCCAAATCCTTCATTGCCTATATCCACCCCAAATATCCACTCCAATATGATACAAGTGAGAATTGAACTTGAGTCTCTATTGAAAAACCTAAACCTCCTACCACTAGGCCACAACACAAGTGCAGGGATAATTCTACTCATTTAATTTTAACCATATAATATTTTTATATATATTTACATGTACAATTAAAATGTTTGATGCCGCCAATTAAGCAACCCTTCACAACCCGGCCCATGTGCTTAATGCCTATCAATAAACACTAAAAAAAAAAGATGAAAAGGACAATCCTCCAATATCATATTTAACCCCAATGTTTGCCCTTATTATATTCAACTTCAAGACTAGTATATAACTACCAACTTCTCACCATTCCCTTCCACAAGCATAAACAGAAAGAAAGACATCAAACAAAGATGATGATCATAAAGTTTAAGTCAATAAAATTGTGTAGAAGTTTTTCAAAATTACGATTTGGCAAGATCAATGACAATAACAATAGTAAGAGAGACAAAGTTAGTCTCCAACAACGTAATACGACCATTAATGCAGAAGTTAAATGGGAGTTACGACCTGGTGGAATGCTTGTTCAAAAGAGAGAGATCAAAGAGCAAAGCATGGAAGGGGTTATCGCGGTTAGAGTCGTCAGTGGTTCGCAGTGGCATGACATATCTATCCAAGCCACTTCTACTTTTGGTGAGTCATCTATATATGATATCTATCACTATCATTAGTTTTGGATTTATGTTTCTAACAAGGGCTTCTTGATGGCCGGGTTCCCTAGTCGATTTTTAAGTTAATCATCATTAATTTGAATACCCTTTTCGGTTTTACAGGAGAATTAAAGATGATATTATCAGTGGTGACTAGCTTGGACCCAAAAGAGCAAAGAGTATTGTTCAAAGGGAAAGAGAGAGAAGACGAAGAATATCTACACATGGTTGGTGTTAGAGACAAAGACAAGGTGTTGATGTTACAAGATCCGGCAACCAAGGAGAAGAAACTAGTCACAAATGCTATGGTAGCTGCTTATCATACAATTACAGTATAAATAATAGTATTTATATATATCGTTTTGAGCTAGAAGAACATATTAATTTACCAAGTATGGCCTGTTGACAAAAAGATTGGCCGGTGATGATTATAGGTAAGTTGAGTAGTGTTTTGTTACAAAATTTTAGATCGTCCACACATTGGTTAACAATTAACCTACTAAAGGTTTGTGTGTTTCCTATATTTCATGTGTAAAAAGCCAAAACTATGTACATGTTTATTTTATTTCATGAACTAGAACCTTAATGCAACCAAACTTTATAGATAAATTTTTACATTTGGAGAATTGGAGTCAAATATTTGCTTTTGAAAGTGTTGAGCTCAATTCATATTGTTGATTATGACGAGAAATCTAGAAGTTATCTCCTAACATAACTTTTCTATGAAGTAAACCCTTATTTATATAACAAAAAATAATAAATATACTAGTATTAGAACCCAAATAAACAACAAAATAAATATTAAAAAAAGGATGAGAGTACACCCTATCTAGTGTTCGTCGGAATTTTAATTAGGTCGTGGGTGTGGTTGCTCTCCACCGGTCACCCCCATCCTTCACATCATCTCCGCTTCATATCACCTTTCTCTCCATCTCATCAAGGGGTGGTGCCTTCCCTTCACAGAACCAATCAGCACAAGAGAGAGAGAATGCACTCGGGGTGAAGGGAGAGAATTACCCGAGCCTACCGAAACCGAAGAGGGGGGTTGGTGGGTCTCCCCAAACCACACGCCCACACTCCACAACCTTAGTACCGAGTTGAGTTATATTAAAATAGTGAATGGTTACTTTCTATGCACATGCCCCTCGTAATTGATCAATAAATTTTAGTAATTGAAGTCCACATAAGTAAACAACACAAGGGAGGACAATAGGTGTCAAAAACTAAAATTGAAACCGAAAAACTCACGTATTCCAGTCGGTTTTTTGGAGTCGGTTTTTGGGAACTGGACTGCGTATTGGATTAATTTTAAAATGTGTAACATTTTTTGATACTAGGATTAGGAGTATGATCAAATACAAACCACATTTCGCATACAAACCGTAAGAACCATTTAAAAAGTGTCACGTGACATCCAATTAATTATAGAGAAATGATAAAATAATATCCTAAATAATATTAATTATATTGAATTCCCTATAAATATGCTAACAAGCAATTAATTATTTATTAGATCTTACTTTTGTTTTCAATGTGCTGATTAAGAAAAGTTCTGATATCATTCAAATATGTGCTAAAATCAATTATTTTGATTAATTTTCATGTGCTAATATAATTCAAAAGTGCTATTTTTATGTATATATTGTTTTGTATGTGCTAATTTAACTTTTTATAAGTGCTAGGATCTGTTCTTACGGTTTGTAGGATAAATATGGTTTGTACCGGAACCAACCCCACTAGGATCATACTAGATAATCTTTTACTCGATTACCCAAACTGATACTAAACGCGTTTACTTGTATCAAGATCAAATAAGATAATCTACTTCTATTGACCATACTCTATAACAAAACAAAATGTTTACGACACTAGTCGCTTTGTGGTCATTGGTCAAGTCTCATCATAATTTTCTAGCCTAAAACATTATGTTAGTTTTAATATGCCACATCAGCTTAGCTAGTTACACAATTAGTTATTTATTCAGTTGTAATACCAGATTAGTTAGTGGGTTTTAGCAAGTTGTATATAAATAGTCTTCTGTGTATTCATATGTTAATAATGAAAAACAAACAGTTGTCCCTTTTCCCCTTTTCACTTTGATCAAGATTTCATGGTATGAGAGCACCAGGTGCTCTTATCTCCTTCATCTTGATCTTCGATTTCAGTCCTCTGTTCTTTTTCGTCACAATCATTCCTCAATTTCTTCTCATCTTGTTCTGTTTCCGCTGATTTTTTTGCCCTAATTCAACTCAATCGCATCCTGATTCATCTCGATTTCATCTCTTCTTCTGTGTATTTTGCCCTAATTCATCTGTTCCTATGGCAACAACAAATTCAATAGATCCATTGAATCCTCTTTATTTGCATCCTTCTGATCATCCAGGTATGTTACTGGTATCAAAATCCTTTGATGGAATTGGATTCGGCGCTTGGAAAAGAGCTATGACTATTGCTCTTTCAGCAAAGAACAAACTCGGATTTGTTACCGGAGAAATCACAAGACCTAATGATCCGATTCAACAACAACTATGGCAAAAATACAACGATATGGTGATTTCGTGGATCTTGAACACTTTGTCAAAAGAAATCAGTGAAAGTGTGCTTTACACTCAAACAGTTCATCAACTCTGGAATGAACTTCATAATAGGTACGGTCAAGCTAATGGTGCCAAGCTATATCAATTGCAGAAAAAATTGTGTGAAAATTCACAAGGAAATGATAATATTGCTACTTATTTCACCAAAGTTAAAAGTAATTGGGACGAATTGAATGCTTTATCTGGAATCCCTTCATGTACCTGTGGAAATTCAATTCTTATTGCTAAACGGGAGGAACAACAACGACTTGTTCAATTTCTTATGGGATTGAATCCTACCTATGATGCTGTTAGAGGAAACATTTTAATGATGAATCCACTTCCTTCAATAAGTCAAGCCTACGCTCTTCTTGTTCAAGATGAAAAACAGTAAGAGATTCATGCTAGTGGTCAATTCAATCTAGAAGCATCATCTATGAATGCTTATAATAATGTTCGTACTAATCAAAATGCAAAATCTGATGTTAAAAAGATTGTTTGTACACACTGCAAACGAAGTGGACATAGTGTAGACAAGTGCTACAGGATAATTGGTTTTCCAAAGGAGTTTAAATTCACCAAAACAAAAAGATTTGCTGCTAATGCCTCTTATAATGAATTCGATGGTGACAAGAATGTGTCCTCAAGTGCTGGATTAACTCAAGAACAATATAATGGGCTTCTTCAATTTTTGCTCAAAACTCAAGTGAATACTTCCTCAGTTTCAACCGAGGCTCCTGATGCATCAGTCAATTCAGCCACATTTGTAGGTATAATGTCTTGCAACTCTTGTTCCCAAAATCATAGTCTTCAGCGTACCACATGGATCATAGATACGGGTGCTTCTGATCACATGTGCTGTGATGAAAATTTGCTAACAAATGTACAAATTCTTCCAAAAACTTTTCGTATTGCTCTTCCGAATGGACAAGTAAATTTTTCAAATAAAATTGGAACAGTGAACATCACCTCTAATTTTTCAATTCATAATGTTCTTTTTGTACCCCAATTTAAACACAACCTTTTATCTGTTCCTAAACTTTGTCGTGATACAAATGGCTTAGTTCTTTTTTCTACTACTTCTTGTATGTTGCAGGCCCCTTCACTGAAGAAGCTAGTGGTTCTTGGTAATCTGATTGAAGGACTCTACCTTCTTCAACAGTCTATCATTCGGAATAATAGTGTTTCTTTTGTCAATTCTGTTTCAAATTTGCATTGTAATGTTGCCATTAATGGTTTTACTTGGCATAGTCGTCTTGGACATTTACCTTTATACAAATTAAAAGGATTAGATGTGTTCTCTAATACTCATATCCATGATATTGAATGCTGTAAAATTTTTCCACAGTCAAGAAAACACAGATTGGCTTTTCCTAAAAGTCACAGAGAAACATCATCCCCTTTTGATTTGATTCATATTGATGTTTGGGGACCTTACAACACATTCACCTATAATGGTTATAGTTATTTTTTAACCATTGTGGATGATTTCACTCGTGTCACTTGGACTCATCTTTTGTCTACTAAAAGCAATGCTTTTACTGTCTTACAAGGTTTTATTGAAATGGTCAAAACTCAGTTTCACACTTCTGTTAAGTGTGTTCGTTCTGATAATGCTTTAGAACTTGGTTCTGGCAAACAACAAGCTGAGTATTTCCTCAAACATGGCATTATTCACCAAACCAGTTGTGTGGCTACTCCACAACAAAATGGTGTTGTTGAACGTAAGCATAAACATCTTCTAGAAACTTCACGAGATTTGATGTTTCAATCTAAACTTCCTTTAAAGTTTTGGGGAGATTATGTACTCACTGCCACTTATCTTATTAATTTGTTTCCTACCAAACTTCTTAATGGTAAAACTCTGTTTAAACTTTTGTTTAACAAACCACCATCTTATTCTCATCTCAATAGCTTCGGGTGTTTATGCTTTGCATCTACATTAAAACAAGGACGAGATAAATTTCAAATTCATGTCGTTCCTTGTATATTCATTGGTTATCCCTATGGAAAAAAGGCTTACAAATTATACAATTTGTATATTCGTCGTTCGTCTAGGGCACATACTACTCCAGCTTATCTTGATGACTATGTCTGTAATACAGCCTTTACTTCAGATTATGTTCTTTGTTCTTGTCCTCACACTGTTACTGCTTTTTCTGCTCTTAAGACTATTTCTTCTTCTGAATTGTCCAAGTCAAATCAGCAATTGTTAAACACTTTGGATAATATTGTTGAGCCATCCTCTTATAAGGAGGCTATATTACATCCTGCCCGGCAGGAAGCCATGGCCAAAGAGTTTGAATTGTAACGCCCCGCATTTTCATACTTTCTATATTTAGAAACCATCGTTTATAAAACTATTTTTGGAAACTTCGAAGTCTTGTAATCATTAAAAGCAATGCAAAATCCGAGACTTGAATCATGAATAAAACTCGCATTTTGTTAATTACATAATATACATACTTTAAATATGCTCGTATGTTCGAAACGGTGAATCGATTGATACTTATTCGTTATTTTTGGAAACAATGTGCTAAACTTGTAAATACATGAAACTTACGCATAAAACGTGTTTTGAACATAAACGACACTTGATTTCGACACTTTTACACTCCATTATACTTAGTTTATACTCCTCATACTTGAAATGTTCTTAAAATATGCTTTTGTGGCAAGAATAGTCCTTAAAAGTCCCAAAAACACCGAAATAGGAAGTCTGGGGGCTAAAGTGTAAATTCTGAAACTTATGTCATATAACCAACCCCCGGGCGGCCCGCTTTAACTTACTGAATATCTAATGCGGGCCGCATTAGCTTCACATTCGGAGAAAACACACCAGGTCGCGATTTGTGCACGAAATCCTAACTTCCAAACCTCCCCAATCACCATTTATCCACCTCTAAACACCCCCAATCACCTCCATACTCTTCCATTATAAATACAACTCTCCTCCAACCCTTTTTACACTTTCACAACCCATTACACTTCACAAATCCTCTCAAACTCAGCTGCAAATCTGCATTTTGGACAGATTTATACTCTCCTACAAAAGTGAGTGTAACTTGCTTGTTTTGAGTCCAAATCACTTGATTCTTTCTTCTACTTCTTTAGTACATCCTTGGGTTTGATTCCTTGGTTTTTCCATGGAGAAATCATGCTTGGAATTGCCCTAAAAAGGACCTAAACTTTCTGTTTTGTTTGATGTTATTCAAAAACTTGTTTAAACTTGTCTAACTTGTGTCTAACACATCTCATACCTATGTCCCAATGCTTACAACCCCTCTTATGGTTGATTAAGCTTAAAAACAAGGTTGAGACACTAGAAATCAGAGGATTAAACCTCAAATACTTTCTGTTTTGTTAGGGTATTTAACCCACAAATCATGTCAAGCTTAGATCTTGATGCATGAGTGATTGTGGAACAACTTGGGTTGTTCCAACATAAAATCCTCACATGATTTGATGATTTCTCTTAGTATAGCTTGTTATATTATTGTACCTACCTTAGTTCTTGACCCTCCTTGGTTGTTTTTACACCAAGTGTAGTGGTGAACATACAAGGGGTTCCTAAATGGAAGTTTGTCCTTCCTACCCCATACATGACTTCCATGATAACTAGAGGTGCCTAAATGGAGATTTAATCTCCTACCTCCTACTTGAATTATTGGACTAAATGATATGAAATACTTAACCTAGATATATATATACATCCATTCGAACCTTTAATGTGAACTTGTGTTTATATGTTAAAGTAGTAGAACATCATCTAAGACCTACACCTTGTTGTGATTCTTATGGGTGTTCAACTCATGAAAACATTATCATAACCCTTGTGGTTACCAAGTGTCATACAAGTGTTAAGTGTCGAAGATGATCATTTCCCCATGTTATTCTCATATCTTATTTTTATGTTGTTTTAAATACCGAATCTCGACTCTAAGCATACTTGAACTTTAACCCTTACACATTCAATCTTCTAACCTCATCAACTCGTCAATAATTGGATAATTGGAAAGCAAATGCAACTTTGTGAGTATACTCGTATTTTCCCCTCTTTACTTTTACCACTTTTGGGGTGTAACATGTTTATCTATCAACAACTTACACATGAACTTTTGCTTAAACACATGAACATTCTTATTAACATGCTTGTATACGTGATGGCTTGATACTTTAAACTTGGATTAATCTTATGTGTTGAACTTATCATTAACTTGTACGAGCCAAACCGTGACATATGTAGCGCTATAGGATTAACGACCCGCCCTTTATCTCGGTAATGTCATGAGCATATTGCGTTTTCTTGGTTTGATACGTTAGACACATACCATGTTTTTATGTTTATCTTGAATCACATGCTTGCTATAAGGAATTGTTCAAAACTTATCTTTTGCTATGTACGTACCAAACTTGTATACTCGCCTTTGCTTTTGCATTGAACTCTATTTTAAACATGTTACAGGTTGAGGATGATGATGCTATGAAATGAAATGAAGTAGCGTTGATGCTTAGATACACATATAGACGTTTAGGGCAAATACATTGTATAAATGTCATATTTGTTGTCGTATTGTTTTTCTTATATTTAACATGTTGTATTTCAAATTTCATGTATTGTAACATTTAATTATGAAAGAAATCAAATTATCTTTAATTCTATTGTCACAATTTAGTGTTATGTGTGATGAGCAATCTTTCTTCGTCTCACTTCGATGTTTCCGCCATCGGTTGGGGTGTGACAGATTGGTATCAGAGCCATAACTATAGGGAATTAGGTAGAAATGCCATGCTTTTACCTAGTCTATATTTTTTAGAGCCTTATTCGTATGTTTTGCTTGAACAACTACATGATACTTTATTTGTTTCTTATTTATGCTATTTTAGACATATGTATCACTCGTGAGAAATAATCAACATGTCATTCTTATGCATTAATGCTTGTCTTATTATGTGTTAATACTTGCTTCATTGTTCGATTCTTTACGTGTTACTCTAAACATATTTCTCTATGTGTTAATACATGTTTTATCATTTCGTTATCCAAGCACCATTCTTGATATGCTTTCTTATGTGTTTATACTTGTTCATGTAATTCCTTTGACATCCACTTCCCTCATGCATTTTACTTTTATTCTAAATCCGACAACACTCATATTACAAAAAAAAAAAAAGAGACGACTACACCAAAATAGGCGTGAAACCCACAATTTGGTGAATGACTCTCGATCCTTCTACTTTTCTTTCTTACACGAAATTCACCACCAAGTTAGGAGTGAAATCCACACTTTGATGGAGAATTTCAAATTTCAAATTCTAGTGGACCCTCGCCAAAGTGTCGAAATTAACTTTTGACCCGACGAGTACCAACCACACTTGGGATACTAAATCGCCAAGTTAGGGGTGAAACCCGCACCTTGTCGACTAGTTCCACTCCTTGATTTTCATTAATCCCGCCAAGTCTCGAAATTTCAATTGAATTAGGGACATGTAGTAACTGGAAGGGTAAATACCGTCAACCGACTTGTCGGCGAGAGTATTTCACCTATTAGGCCAAAGCATGCTCCTCAAGTTCGAAAGACTTTTCGACTACTTTGGTTAGTCAAAGGTTCCGTTTTAGAACCATCCGAATTTTAATCAAACGTGTTTTAATATTTATTTTTACGTGATGCAATCTTTCAAATTCGAACTTACTTTCGATATTTTCTCCTCACACACACAACATATTGAATCTTTTCCATACATTTATACATATGCATGATTTCATAAATTCATATTCATGTAATTGTGACGACAAGTGGAGACATATCCTCGAGATAGGAGTGATTTCCTTACCTTGACGATTAACTTCACTCCCTTTTTCTTAAAACGACCTCACCAACAAGTTCGGGGTGATTCCCTTACCTAGGTGATCGTTACCAAAACGCCTCTTCAAAATATCTTGTTATGCAAACTCAATCATGTTTATATCTAAATTATTGATCATTATTCCAAATACATACGTGTACGATTTCAAAATACATTGTTTTGTCAAGCATACTTTCTATCCTACAACCTATTTTTACCTAACTCACATACACGGATTCTTAACTTAACTTAAACGTTTTACTACACAAATTTCCAAACCTTACGAAATGCTACTTATCACTTTAATCGGTAAAACAAATCTCTTGCCCATGAACTTCGTATTCGACTTAATCACTAAAACGCACTCATGATATATATCACCAAACCAAAGACTTTCATTCTCAATCGGAGGATCAAACCAACCTTTCTTTTACACCTATAAGATCTTATGGATGTTATATGATCGTTTTACCAAAGATTCTTTTCACATCAACAAATCATTTGTTAGAACTTTTAACAATCTCAAAGTCCTTTTGCTAAAATTCTTTTCTAAGAATCCTCGTTTTCATAAGAACCTCCTAAATTCATAACTTCTTGTTTGATGAAATGAAATTACTTTTGATTGAAAACCTTTTTACACCAATTTACAAAACACGTGGGCAAGAAGACTTCTTGGAGACCGACCACCCTTGGATTTCGTAAACCTTTTTAAAACAAAAGTAGCATTTCCATTTATTACAAAATGCAATGGACTTAACCAATGAGTACCTTATGTCCTTTTCCATATGCAACTACATTCTACCTTTCAAACCAAGCTCAATCTAATTTTGATACGATAAACTCAACGTTCCATTTAAACAACTATACCCACGTATCGTCCTACACGTTTTAGTCATTTTAACGCAACAATTCACTCATAATCATTCGTACGTACATACTTAACCTTTTGGACGATTTTATACACCTAAATCCGTGATGTTCCAACGTACACTATATACGTAAATTTAAATATTCGTACCTACACTTACATTCATACGTTTTATGCCTATACTATTAATCGTATTCATACTTATACTCATACGTGTCATGATTTATTTATACTCATACGTTTCATGATTTTACCTATACTCATATATTTCATGTTTTCACTTATACACATACTTGCGTGCTTATCCATACCTAAACTTATACCTATGCTCATACCTTTATTTATACACATGAACCATACATTCGTACCCATACGCGAGCAAAATCCGAGTGATTCGCTTGCGTGGGACCTATACATACATAAGCATGGACTTGCTTACATACTTTATACTTATACGCGCTCATTCTTATTTTAAAGTAGACCTACCCAAATCCATACACCACTAGTACAAGCTATGCGGATCATACGACAATCAACATAATCACGGGTGCACACGGGATTATAGTGATAGGTGTATGAGAACTATGGAGTGTACTACTGTGTATGATGAGACACGGGACGTAACATGACACGAATAACGAAACGGACGTAACATGGTCGAAACATGGTGGATACGCCACTGGTACTTCCTATATACAAGTGTTTTCACCATATTACCAAATTTCGTAAAACGTGCCATGAGAAATTCAGTGTTTTGCAGACCTTTTGGACCTAATACAACTTCACACAACTCACAAACGCATTATATCCGATTATCCATGACGAGACTTCATCCTTAACACACTATGTTCATCTACCCAACACTTATGCTATTCTTGTACTTACACTCTTTAAGAGTCATTCGTTCACTCTATACTCGAATGATTCTCCTTATCCTTTTAATTCATACAGACCTCGTTCGCAATCAAGCTTGTTTAAACATTCGGGTCCTAACTTACCACGTTACCTATAAAATAGTCTTCCTATTATGGATTCTTGTGTAACCATACTTAGTATACCTTTAATGCTTTATTTAAAGTACCAAACCTTCTCATTTCACCTAATAAACCATCTTCTACAAATGTGATTTAGTTACCACGTCCCATCAAAATACAAACCATTTGCCAACACCTTCTCCTTAATGCGTCACTTTTTATTATACGTCACCTTTAAATACGTCGCCAATTTAAGTTACTCAAACTTGTTTAGACTCACTTCACCTGTATACGCACCTACATGTTTTCAACTATGTCAGATACCTCAAATTATTTTAGACAATGAACTCACTCCCAAATTTACCTTGTCACTCTCCTAAGTTTTGTGTCTTTCAAAACGTTTCAAAAATTTCAAGTCTCAAATTTTTACAAAAACTTTTCAAGTCTACCTCTTGAATAAATTTCGGGACGAAATTTCCTAAAGGAGGGGAGACTGTAACGCCCCGCGTTTTCATACTTTCTATATTTAGAAACCATCGTTTATAAAACTATTTTTGGAAACTTCGAAGTCTTGTAATCATTAAAAGCAATGCAAAATCCGAGACTTGAATCATGAATAAAACTCGCATTTTGTTAATTACATAATATACATACTTTAAATATGCTCGTATGTTCGAAACGGTGAATCGATTGATACTTATTCGTTATTTTTGGAAACAATGTGCTAAACTTGTAAATACATGAAACTTACGCATAAAACGTGTTTTGAACATAAACGACACTTGATTTCGACACTTTTACACTCCATTATACTTAGTTTATACTCCTCATACTTGAAATGTTCTTAAAATATGCTTTTGTGGCAAGAATAGTCCTTAAAAGTCCCAAAAACACCGAAATAGGAAGTCTGGGGGCTAAAGTGTAAATTCTGAAACTTATGTCATATAACCAACCCCCGGGCGGCCCGCTTTAACTTACTGAATATCTAATGCGGGCCGCATTAGCTTCACATTCGGAGAAAACACACCAGGTCGCGATTTGTGCACGAAATCCTAACTTCCAAACCTCCCCAATCACCATTTATCCACCTCTAAACACCCCCAATCACCTCCATACTCTTCCATTATAAATACAACTCTCCTCCAACCCTTTTTACACTTTCACAACCCATTACACTTCACAAATCCTCTCAAACTCAGCTGCAAATCTGCATTTTGGACAGATTTATACTCTCCTACAAAAGTGAGTGTAACTTGCTTGTTTTGAGTCCAAATCACTTGATTCTTTCTTCTACTTCTTTAGTACATCCTTGGGTTTGATTCCTTGGTTTTTCCTTGGAGAAATCATGCTTAGAATTGCCCTAAAAAGGACCTAAACTTTCTGTTTTGTTTGATGTTATTCAAAAACTTGTTTAAACTTGTCTAACTTGTGTCTAACACATCTCATACCTATGTCCCAATGCTTACAACCCCTCTTATGGTTGATTAAGCTTAAAAACAAGGTTGAGACACTAGAAATCAGAGGATTAAACCTCAAATACTTTCTGTTTTGTTAGGGTATTTAACCCACAAATCATGTCAAGCTTAGATCTTGATGCATGAGTGATTGTGGAACAACTTGGGTTGTTCCAACATAAAATCCTCACATGATTTGATGATTTCTCTTAGTATAGCTTGTTATATTATTGTACCTACCTTAGTTCTTGACCCTCCTTGGTTGTTTTTACACCAAGTGTAGTGGTGAACATACAAGGGGTTCCTAAATGGAAGCTTGTCCTTCCTACCCCATACATGACTTCCATGATAACTAGAGGTGCCTAAATGGAGATTTAATCTCCTACCTCCTACTTGAATTATTGGACTAAATGATATGAAATACTTAACCTAGATATATATATACATCCATTCGAACCTTTAATGTGAACTTGTGTTTATATGTTAAAGTAGTAGAACATCATCTAAGACCTAAACCTTGTTGTGATTCTTATGGGTGTTCAACTCATGAAAACATTATCATAACCCTTGTGGTTACCAAGTGTCATACAAGTGTTAAGTGTCGAAGATGATCATTTCCCCATGTTATTCTCATATCTTATTTTTATGTTGTTTTAATTACCGAATCTCGACTCTAAGCATACTTGAACTTTAACCCTTACACATTCAATCTTCTAACCTCATCAACTCGTCAATAATTGGATAATTGGAAAGCAAATGCAACTTTGTGAGTATACTCGTATTTTCCCCTCTTTACTTTTACCACTTTTGGGGTGTAACATGTTTATCTATCAACAACTTACACATGAACTTTTGCTTAAACACATGAACATTCTTATTAACATGCTTGTATACGTGATGGCTTGATACTTTAAACTTGGATTAATCTTATGTGTTGAACTTATCATTAACTTGTACGAGCCAAACCGTGACATATGTAGCGCTATAGGATTAACGACCCGCCCTTTATCTCGGTAATGTCATGAGCATATTGCGTTTTCTTGGTTTGATACGTTAGACACATACCATGTTTTTATGTTTATCTTGAATCACATGCTTGCTATAAGGAATTGTTCAAAACTTATCTTTTGCTATGTACGTACCAAACTTGTATACTCGCCTTTGCTTTTGCATTGAACTCTATTTTAAACATGTTACAGGTTGAGGATGATGATGCTATGAAATGAAATGAAGTAGCGTTGATGCTTAGATACACATATAGACGTTTAGGGCAAATACATTGTATAAATGTCATATTTGTTGTCGTATTGTTTTTCTTATATTTAACATGTTGTATTTCAAATTTCATGTATTGTAACATTTAATTATGAAAGAAATCAAATTATCTTTAATTCTATTGTCACAATTTAGTGTTATGTGTGATGAGCAATCTTTCTTCGTCTCACTCCGATGTTTCCGCCATCGGTTGGGGTGTGACATAAATCATTAGAGAACAATCATAGTTGGATCCTCGTTGACTTACCCAAAGGTAAGAAACCTATTAAGTGCAAATGGGTATACAAGGTCAAGTACAAGGCTGATGGTTTTCTTGAACGGTGTAAAGCGCGATTAGTTATCCGAGGAGACACTCAAAAGTATGGAATAGACTATAATGAGACTTTTTCACCGGTGGTCAAAATGACAACTATTCGAGCTCTTATTGCCACTGCTGCAAAATTAAAATGGGATCTATACCAACTGGATGTTAACAATGCTTTCCTCAACGACGATCATATGAGGAGATTTATATGTCTCCACCTCATGGTATGTGTTTAGATAGACCGGATAAAGTTTTACAACTAAAAAAATCACTATATGGTCTAAAACAAGCTTCCCGTAAATGGTATGGGAAACTTTCTGATGCTTTGAAGTCAAGAGGATATGTTCGGTCTTCTAATGATTACTCCTTATTCACCAAAACTATGGGTGTGTTCATTGTTCATGTAGCCGTGTATGTCGACGATATTTTGATGACTGGGAATCATTCCGAGGAAATGCAGGCTCTGAAGGCTTTTCTAGACTCTACTTTCAAAATTAAGGATTTGGGTTTCCTTAATTATTTTTTAGGGATCGAATTGTTAAGAGAGTTTACTGGCATCATCATGACACAACGAAAATTTTCAAAAGACCTGGTTAATGAGTTAGATATCAACACTTGTGTCTCTTCACCTTTACCTGTGCATTTACAGTTAGCTGCTAATACAGGTTCTGTTCTTCCTGATCCCTTGCAATATCGACGCTTGGTGGGTAAATTGAATTATTTGACTCATACCAGGCCCGACTTAGCCTTTGTTGTCCAATTCTTAAGCCAGTATATGCAAGATCCTCGTCTTTCTCATTGGGAAGCTTCTCTTCGTACTCTTAGATATGTTCAAGGGACTCTTTCACATGGTTTGTTTTTCAACAGTAATATGGACTTCAAAATGGAAGCGTTTTGTGATTCTGATTGGGCCTCTTGTCCAAATACTCGACGTTCAGTGAGTGGTTTTTTTATCCTACTTGGTGGTAGTCCTATCTCTTGGAAATGCAAGAAACAGTGCACAGTTTCTTTGAGTTCTGCTGAAGCTGAATATCGTTCTATGCGTCGAGTTACAGCTGAACTCGCGTAGCTTACTCGCCTTCTTCATGAACTGTCCATTCCTTCTATTGAGCCTATTCCCTTAAAATGTGATAGCCAAGCAGCAATCTATATCGCTAAAAATCCTGTTTATCATGAAAGAACCAAACACATTGAGCTTGACTATCATTTTGTTCGTGAGAAATTACAAGCCGGATTAATTGATTTAACTCATATATGAACCGGAGAGCAACTTACGGATGTTTTCACAAAGAGTCTTCCTCCTTCTCGGCATTCTGCTTTATTGTCCAAGTTGGGGATTTCCATACCTCCAACTTGAGGGGGTGTTAGTTTTAATATGCCACATCAGCTTAGTTAGTTACACAATTAGTTATTTATTCAGTTTTAATACCAGATTAGTTAGTGGGTTTTAGCAAGTTATATATAAATAGTCTTCTCTCTGTATTCATATGTTAATAATGAAAAACAAACAGTTGTCCCTTTTCCCCTTTTCACTTTGATTAAGATTTCACATTAACTCATTTTATTAATTAATAATTAATTATAGTAGACCTTTTTGTATCATAATTTTTACTAAAATTTAAAGTGTCTCATTTTTAAATGAGTAATCTAATCCAACTCTATTAAGAGCAATGGAAATGTACAATGATTTTGGTCGTGGTTTGTTTTTATTGGCTTATTTGGGCGGTAATCCCTCCTTAATACATGTGTCTTTCATCTTTCTACTTACCCTTCTTTAAAAGCTTTAGAATAGAGAGAACAAGAAGAGAAAGAAAGGGAAAAGGGAGAAAGAGGGGTGATGATCGGAGAGTCACCACTGTCACACCATCACGACGGTCTCCATCTCCACAACGTTGTGTTTATGTTTTCTTGAATAAATGTAATTTTATATATTAAATAATAAAAAGTTAATCCACTTGGGAATAGCCCAGTGGTGTTGGTGAGTTTAGATAGAGCTTAGGATAGGAGTGGTCAGGGGTTCAATCCCTATGGTGTGCAAGTTTAGCCATTCAAAAAAAAAATCAAATAATAAAAAAGTTATATTTTTAAAAACCATGTGTATTACCAAGATTAAATAAATGAAATTTTGTATACTAAATAGTAAAAACGTCGTATCTTTAAAAAACCCATGTATAATCTGGTTGAATAAATCTACCAAATAATAAAAAAATTACATCCTTAAATACCCGGTATATTACATGTGTTGAATAGATCTAAAAAAGAGGTATATCTTTAAAAACCATGTGTATTACACAGATTGAATAAATGTAATTTTGTATATTAAATACTAAAAGCGTCGTATCTTTAAAAAAACCCGTGTATAGTCGGGTTGAAAATCTACCAAATAATAAAAAAATTATATCCTTAAAAACCCCATGTTTTACACGAGTTGAATAAATATAATTTTGTATACCAAATAATAAAAAAAGTTTTATTTTTAATACATTAGGATAACATTTAATATTAATTTATTACTTATATATTTAATATAAGATAAGTAGGAAGAAGAGATATTTGTTTTAAAAATATAATTAACAATTTAGATTTGAGGATAATATTTTATTAACGTATAATAAGATTTAATATCAATTTATTATTTATTTAGTTAATATAAGATAAGTATAGATTTGAGTATACCTTCAATGAATGACACGTGTTCAAAAGTTGTTTTCTTTTATTATAGTAGACTAGCGGTAAGACCCGTGTGCAAACACGGGTCGTTTCTTAGAAAACCATGCATAACATATATTGATAGAACATATAGATATGTGTATAGATATTGTACCAAAACGTGTTATCTATTATAGCTAAAAGACAACTATAAGTAAATATAAAAGATATTTAACAAAGTTAATAAAAGATGTCTAAAATATGTCTAACAAACTTAATAAAATTCATCAGTTACATATGATTATTTCTATTCTCTTATTCATAAAAGAGAGTATCCACCCATTGACAATATAAATTGTTATAAACATAAGTACATATGAAAGATGTCTAACAAACTTAATAAAATTCGAATACAACTTAACTTTAACAAACATTAACTAAGAACATACGATCACCTGCCTAAACAACACACATCAAACCTCACTCAAGAATTTGTTACGCAGCAACATGTCCTTCGCTACATGTTGTGATCTGGTTAAATATGCTATTGCAAACAATGTAACAGCTGCTGATCCAACAATCTCCCTATACAACAGATGATACGAAAACCCTTCTTTATTACTGATTTTTATTTCTCATCAACATCTCCCTGATTTTTCCTTGGAATTGTAGTTCAAAGTCCAGGGAGAACATGTCTTCTTCATCATCCCTCTCAAGTTGAAGGTCCAACAAATCTTGGAGATCGTATGCATTCAGATTATATGCACTATCCATTTTAATCTCTTCAACACTACCATCTGATTTGATCAAAGTCAATACTTGGGTTTTTGAGCATGACTTCCACTTTACTATTTTTGGATCAATTGGTTTTCTTGGGCAAAGAATTATTGAAGATGAGTTTGGTGATTGTGGTCTGCTAACTAAATTTGCAATTGATTCAGACAAATCAGATGATGAGAGAAGATTTTTCAGAGTACCGATTTTTGGAGACAGAGCAGCAGTTGTAGGATAGACTGAGTTTTGAAGAACATTTGAATGTTCAGCTCTAACTTCTTCCAGCTTTTTGTAGGTCTCAACTATCTTCAGTTTAGACCATCTGGCAATGGATCTAACTGGACCATAATCAGCAGCCACAAGCTCTGCTCTCATTCTTTTAAACTTCAATACCTCATCTGAATCCACTGTTTTGACTTTCTTCCAATTAGGTTGAGTTGGCTTTACCAGAGGATCATTGTTCATTTTTGTGATTCTATCGGTATGAGTTTTTCTCTTACGTGTGGAGATGATTTCTGGTGAAGGAGAATGTTTTGGTAGTGAAGATGAATGTATAGGAAATCTTTGTGACGTTGGAGATGGTTGGATTGTGGTTGGTGTAGTGAAAATGATTATGGCAGATGTTTGAGAAACTTCTGCTGAAACAACTGGTGTCTTAGCAGCTGTTTGGTAAACATCTGCTGATACTTTTGTGTTCCCAGCATCTATTGAAAAAATGGGTGATGATGGTGTGGAAGGTATTTTCTCCTTATTTTGTGGTGGTTTTTTTGGAGAAGGTTGGGATTTAGGTTGAGCAGGGGATACAATTTCTGTAGGATTAGCTTTTGAATCTGGTGGCAACTTTCTCAGTGAATCTTTCTCCCCCTTTTTGGCATCATTATCATCATCATCATCTTTCTCAAAGATTGATGTAGAGGTGGAGCCAGTAAGTTCTAACAGATGTTCCTTAATGTTCATAATGTCTGCTTGTGTGTCTTTATACCTGGCATCAACCAAATTTCTGATAAATTCCAAACTGAAATTGCGGTTACTTTCAACCAAATTCCTCTGAGCTTGAAGGATGGGTTGCATAGAATTCCAAAGCTCATTGGCAATTTCCTATCTGGTAGGTTGACTTTTAAAAAGCTCTATCATCTGCTTAATCAATTCTTTCATTTCAGCAACATCTGTTTCAATGGTAGACACTCTAACCGTCAAATCCTTATAAGTTAGTTCATCACCTACTTTAATAGGATCATCTGAATTCCCACCTGTAGCGGTTGTATTTGTTTTGATAATAGGAGAAGTCTCCATATCATCAGAAACAGATGCCCCTTTTTCTTCGTTCTGGGGACTTCCCACTGAAGCAGAGATTATAGTTGTAACCTCATCAGTAGTTGCCTTCAAGGGAATCTTAATGATGTAACCATTGTCCAACTGATCACCAATGGGTTCAACAGTTGTAGTGGCTGCTCCCCTTGAACTACCACCAAGAGTTTTGTAATACTCAACGGGGATAACCTCCTCAACTGTTTGTAGGATAGGAGATTGAATTGGTTTAGACACAGTCATTTGTTGTTATCTACTCTCAGTAATGTGTGCATTAGAGGAATTGTTTTCTTTCTGAAATTCAATTGCTTCAAACAGAGGTAATATTGTTGATGGAACGTGAGCCGAGGGTTGTGGTGTAGAAAGAGTGATTGCCCTGGGAGAGGGACTTTTAAACATACTTTCATATGAAAGGTCTACTTCATGTTGTGGTGTCCCTGTACTTACAACATTATCCTTTTGTGACGATACATGAGGAGTTTGGATGGGTTGAGATCTTTCCAACAACTGTGAAGAAGTAGCAGCAGTGGTTTCAAGTGATATTTGTGTTGTCACTGCATTAACCTCTGGGATCTCATCTTCCAGAGGAACCTTTTTATTTTGTTTGGTTTTGATGGGCTTTTTGGATGTGACAGCTTTCTTTTTGCGTTTTCCTAGTGTGTGTTTCATAACACCGGTTGTGGTGTCATGATCACCAGGAGCAGTTCGCTCAACAACAGAAGTTTGAGCAACTGATGCGGACGCATCTAAAACAGGCTCATCCCCCTTTGTTTCAGTTGTTGCAACTTTTGACTCTTTATCCATAAGTTTAGTAAAAGTTTTACTTGTAAGACTATTTATTTGAAAAGCTACACCTTGTTCAAAATCTGTTTGTGACACTTGTTTTCGTAGATAGTAGCTTAGAAGTCTTGGATACAACAGAAAAGCATTACTACGAACACCTTTTTTCAATTTTTTCACATTTTTCACATTATTCAACAAATCAGAAAATAGTGCTTCTTTTAAATTGTAATCAGATTTTGTTAAAATAGCATAACCCAAATACTGAATGTTCAAATGTATCTCATTAAATGCGGTGGTCTTGGCTGAGAGACTAGTTAAAAGAGTATGAAACAAAAAATTTCATTGGCGGAGGGAAGTTTGGTTTGTAGATAGTAACTTCCTTTAATTATGCATCATACCCTGTTTCAATGAACTCTGTATGAAGTTCAAGTTTTTCAAAGTTGTTCTTACCTCCCAAGTCGTCCAATGCAAATGTAGTGGAAATTGTAAAGGGAGAAATTCGTACCACACTTTCCCCGACCTTAGATGTGATGGCAACTGGATTATTATCTTCAGCCTCTATTTCAGCATTAAACCAAAATTGTCGGAGTGTTTCTGTATGAACCGGAGCATCAGCAGTAAGAATTGATTTGTATTTCGATGACGTTAAAAGGTCAATTATTCAGTGATAGCTGGTATTTTTGCTGGTTTTCTCGAAGATGGGGGAGGTAGTTGTGAGGGTTTTTGATGTTCAGAGACATGATCGAAAAAGAAGGTGATTTGGGGATGAAACAGGGTTTAAGTTGGAGGGTTTTTAATATGTTGGAAACTGTTTTTGAGAATTTTGATTTCGAGACTACAGTGGTAGAACCTCGATTTAGGGATGAAACAACTTTTATATAGAGAGAAGAAGTGAATGCTGACGTGGCAGTAGTTACAAATATTTGATGGCTAAGATCTGTCCACGTCAGAACCTCTCTTGCGACAACCGATGACAGTTATTTGGAAACCTCTGTTGGTCGTTGGGAACAGTGTGAGTCAAACAGTCGTTAGATAAACAGAACTTATGAGAACAGATGATAACTTTCAGCAGTTGTTTTATTTTTAGCTAACATCTGTCCACGTCAAAACCTATGTTGTCATAATGGATGACAGTCAGCAGTATAGTAAATCAACAGTCATTAGGATAAACAGAAATCATGACAACAGACGGTAGCCTTTAACAGTGGATGCATTTTTAGGCAAGCAGAAGTTTCAAAAACAGTTTTTTTCAATCAGTGTAACTCAACAGTCGTAAGTCTAACATATGTTATTAGCCCAACCATTGTTAGTATCAAATCCTCTGTTAAGCATTTTAAGATTGAATATCATCTCTTGTTCGTTAACATCTGTTGACCCATAGCAGACCTTTTCATCTTCAGACATTTATTCATCAGCAGATGCTCTCTTTTTTCAAACTTTAGCTACAACACACCTTTTATAACACAAAAATATACCGTAAATTCTTCCAAAAAACTGTTGTTGATAAACAAAATTATATAATAATACTTATAGCAGACGTTATATAATAATACTTATTCATCATTAGCCCAATCACTGTTAGTATCAAATCCTCTGTTAAGAATTTTAAGATTGAATATCATCTGTTGTTCGTTAACATCTGTTGACCCATAGCAGACCTTTGCATCTTTAGACATTTATTCATCAGCAGATGCTCTCTTTTGTCAGAGTTTAGCTACAACACACCTTTTATAACACAAAAATATACCATAAATTCTTCCAAAAAATTGTTGTTGATAAACAAAACTATATAATAATACTTATAGCAGACGTTATATAATAATACTTATTCATCATTAGCCCAACCACTGTTAGTATCAAATCCTCTGTTAAGCATTTTAAGATTGAATATCATCTGTTATTCGTTAACATTTGTTGAACCATAGCAGACCTTTGCATCTTCAGACATTTATTCATCAGCAGATGCTCTCTTTTGTCAAACTTTAGTCAACAGTGGTAAATCAACAGTCGTTAGAATACACAGTTGTTTCATCATCAACAGATGTTCTCTTTTGCCAAACTTTAACTACAACAGACCTTTTACAACTCCAAATATTGACTCTCTGTAATTTGCTGGAGCACAGATTCTTCAAAAAACTGCTATCAATGATCAAATTCTAAATATTTGTTTTATCATTGCACTCATATGTTCACCATCAAACCAACCCTTGATACTATTAAACCTCTGTTGACTTACCAAACAGATGTTCAAACACAATTCAACATCAACATAATCTGTTCACCATCAAACCAACCCTTGACACCATTAAACCTCTGTTGACTTACCATACAGATGTTCAGACACAATTCAACATCAACATTATCTAAATCTTACTCAAACACTAAATAAGTAAAACTAAAACACGACATAGATTCATAAAATTAAAATTTATTCATGACATTAAAACTAAAACTCCAATAATTACATCACATACTGAATAACATTAAAGTTCAAATCTAAAAATAACAGCAAGAATTAAGAAACTTTAGCTTTAACTCCATCGATTGCTGAACCTCTCGATGTATGTCCTTCAGCATCGCCACGAACTCCACGTCTCTATCACCGCACTCTATATTACTGGCAACACAAAGCTCACGAACGGAGGTTGAAGGCATCCGCATAAGATCTCTGGAAACCTGCTCTCTAGTAAACATGCCAACTTGCAATCCATCAAAACATCTCTTCAACTCTTGAAGAGTAGCCCTATCTTCATACACCTGTTCCTCGATTTGCCTGACAAAACGCTGCTTTAAATCATCTAATTTTGCATTTGTGAATGACGCCATTTGAATAAACTATATTACTCGACTTTCCTGAAAGTATGAAATCTTCGTAGGAAGATTTTCTGAAAAACAGGTGAAGTAACTATGAGTTTATATACTGAAATTTGTAATTGTGAAAACGTGTACATTTAATATAAACATATTAATGTATATTTCAAAACAGCAGTCTTTTAATGCAAAAACCTTTTCAAACCCCAACTTTTATGGGAAAACTGTAAAATTAAATATCAAGAAACCCAAGGGACAAAATATTAAAGTTCAAAGAACAAAAGCAGATCATCACAATTACAATTAACCTATTTATTTACCATGTAGACGCGTTTTTAAACTCTATAAAAGACCGATGATTACTTTTGATTCAAAACATCAACAAATTGTCCTACAAATCACTTTCTGTCAAAAATTGTTCCAAACCAGAAAACCAACAAAAAATCTACATGGCAAACTTCAGCTTCTACCACTGGTCAGATACCAGCAATGTTAAAACACAGTTCTCCATGTGGTCACTCAAAGAACAAAGAACAAACGAAGAACTAAACAGGAAAGTCGACATAATAAATGACACTAATTACAACAAAACCTGGGACAGCATAGCATTGCTCAATGAAGTCCTCCACTCTCCTCCATCAGAGTTCCAGAAGAATGCAGAAGAGTTTCTGACACAACTTCTAAAACAAGATCAGAAAATCTGCAACATGCTAACTGACCTGAAATTCAAAAGAGAGCATGAAATCACATGGGGAAAGGCCAGAGTCTACGAAATCCTAGCAAGTGTTAACTCTAGTGTGTAATACTTTATAAATATTTCATTAAATTTCTATTTTTCTATGTAGTAGTTCATTTTAATAATATAAACATGCATCTTAACATATTCTTAAATGTCAGTGTAAATAAAAACTCTCAACATTATCAACAGTTAATCAAAATAAGAAACAAACCTAAAATGCAAAGGTCTCTTCTCAACTGTTGTAGCACATCTGACTTTTCACGATATTGCACGAATCTATACTTTCTATAAAAGGAGAAAATCTTCCTGACGCAAGAAAACCTGACTTCTGATTTAACGAAAATCGAACAATGCAACTCTTCCATCAAAGAAGGTAGCACATGCAACTTTTCACGATGTTGCGACAATGATACTGCAACATCGATATTGAAAGGTTGATGTGTGATGGGAAGCTTCATTGAAACGACGATGTTGGAACAATAATACTGGAACGATAACATGTAAACATAATCGACAAACATTCGAACAAAGAAGTGTAATCGGAGATTAGCGGCTGAATCACGAGAAAGATGCATTTGAGAGTGAGAGATACGCTCACAGATATGAGCGATAGAGATTTGAATGTGGAGCCAGATTATTAACCCTTATTTATAGGATTAGAATATATGGTTTGAATTTTGAATTTTGAATGTGGAGCCAGAATTTTGAATCTCGACAGATGTTTAGTAGGAACTGATGTTTGATTATAAAATGTTGAGGGCAGATGTTTAAACAAAAGTTTAAATGTTATTTTATATTAGGCTTTATATGGGCAGACCTTTCCTCAGCAGACGTTTGGATTTTGAATGTAGGCCAACTTTGAATTTTAAAGTGATTTATATATTAGGCTTTATGATGTAATAATGACATAAGAAAAGCATTGTTGGACATCCTCTCCAACTGACACATCAGCTTTTCTTATGTCACTCAGATTTCTCCTTTTATATAAAGTATAGATAGATTTTCATAGAGTACACTTTATATAATTTATTAATATTCATATTATTCACTTTTGCTATTTGCTATATGGGTTTTAGTTTTGTCTCTTTTCCTAATACAATTTCATTTTAATTTCAAGTTTTTTTCATAATTAAACATTAACTAGTATTAAGGCCCCTGCGTTGCGGTGGGGGCGTAAAACCGTGACAAATAGCACTAATGTTATATCATCGCCAGCAACCAACAACATTAAAGTTGGGATGTGTTAATGCAAAGAAATTCGACCGAAACATAAAATATAGAAAATAATAACTAAGCCCATTTAGGACCTGCGTGTTGTGGCGAACCTGTCAAGTGGGAAAAAATAAATGACGTAAAAATGTTGAACCACACACGCATGTTGCGCCATGTTAACTCGCAAAATTTAGAACAAATTGTAAAATGAAACGTAAAAATGTTGAACCACGCACGCATGTTGCGCCATCTTAACTCGCAAATTCTAGAACGAAGCGTAAAACGAAACGTAAAAACGTTGAACCACACACGCACGTTGCACCATGTTAACTCGCAAAATCTTGACAAAAACGTAAAACGAAAAAATTGCCACATATGAAAAGTGTAGGGGACGAAAGTTGAAAGTAAAATGTTGTGAGGTTAAATTGAAAAGATGAAAACTTTTGGGCTAAAAGTAAAAATTCAAATAGTTGTGGATTAAAAATGTAATATCAACTTTTTTTTGAAAAACCCCTTAAACATGGGGTACAACACCTCCATACACCAACATGTTACTTATTTATATGATGTAAATACATATAAATAGTGTGAACAGAAATAAATATTATTAATCTATGATAGGCTCCATCAAAAATATATGTAATGAACTTTCATATACTATGATGGATGGAAAAAGTGTAATAGCAAGGTAACAACAAACTTCATTTAAACCCTTAAAATTTTGAAAAGAAAAATGTGTCTGAATGTAACAATAAGAGTATGGGGTATTATTTACCAGTGAACTATTATAACTATCTTTTATTTCAGCGTCACTTCACAATCTCCTTCCACCATCTCTCTCGTCTACTAACATGGGCCATGGTTCATTATCCCCTCCTTTTTTTATTAATTATCCACTTAAATTACCCTTCCATCGTCTCGTCTCCTTCGTGGAGATCTCCACCATCATCACCATTCACCAAAGTAGGGGTGGTGTTTCACTAGTGGTCGTGAAGCCACATCAGCCCATGACCACCCTTCACTAGCCTACATTGCATATTCTAAGAAATACAATGAAGAAGTCATATATGCACTCACCAAGTTTCTAGCCACCAAGTTTCTAACTCATAACTCTTCTCTTTTTTTCTATGTATTGCTTATTAGCTTTTTAGTTAGAGTAATTACAAAAATCGTCCTTTATGTTTGTATCAGATTGCAAAGTGTGTTCTTTATCTTTAAGGTTGACGAAAATCATACTTTATGTATGCAAAACCTAATATGCTATGTCCTTTACCCCAAACTCAGTTAAATTTTAATGTTAAATTAGGGTATATTGGTAATTTTACTAATTTGTTTAAAATATCTCTAATAAATAAAACAAAAAAAGAATTTTAAAAAGTTATATCCTCTCCATTATTTCCCCCTCTGCAATTTACAAGACTCTCCAACCCCAACAGTGAAGGTCATTAGTGGCCACTATCACCTCAACCATCCCCGTAACAATCGCCACCACCATCTCCGGCCACCTGCCACCACCTGCCACCACCACCGTTGCACCACTCTTTATATCTCTTCTCTTTTCTTCTGCTACACGACACTCTCACCAAATCTCACACATGGAAGAATATGTCAACTTCTTTAAAGGCTACGGCAAAATCGTTCCTTCCGACGACGATTCAACCGCCGTTCACCGCCAATCTCCGGTAACAACGTTGTCGATCCGTTGCGAGACTGTGCGAATCTGAAACCCTATACGCTACCGGCCTCCGTCACTTGAAACCCTAGACGCTACTGGCCGCTGTCACTCTGAACCTAGGCAAAGAGTCATTTTGGTTGTGGCAGTGGTCGTCTTCAGCAACTTTGGGCCGTCTTCAGCCATTGTTGCCGAGTCCGTCGATGGCAAGGTGGGGGCTGGTTGTGGTGGTGGTAATCAGGTAGAGGGAGGAAGGGACGGAGGTAGAGAGTGAGAGGGGGTTGAAATCGCAACGGTCGTTGTTTGGGGTGGACAGAGGCTGCGTGGTGGCAGTTGTGGTGGTTGAGTGATGGTGGTTGCTGGGTGGTGGGAACAGCAAGTTAGAGAGAGAAAGAGAATTAGGTTATGAGTGAGGGGGTTGATTCATTCTCTTTTTATGTTTTTAACCTTTTAAATTTTTTTTGTTTTATTTATTAGAGATATTATAAATAAATTAGTAAAATTACCAATATACCCTAATTTAACACTTAAATTTAACTGAGTTTGGGGTAAAGGACATATCATGTTAGGTTTTGCATACATAAAGTATGATTTTCGTCAACCTTAAAGATAAAGGACAAACTTTGCAATCCAATAGGTACATAAAGGACGATTTTTGTAATTTACTCTTTTAGTTATTTATTACTATAACTAGTAAAACAATTTGTAATATATGGCTATATTTTTATAAACTTTTGAGTAACTTATGTTTTGTTTCCTGTGGTTTGGTTGTTTTAATTGTTTTGCCCCAATCCTTTAAAAATAGCCATTTTACGCCAATAGTTTACGATGTTTTTTCCATTTTGCACCCCGACTCTTAACTCAGTTAAATCATTCAACTAAGGCTAGGGGTATTTCAGTAATTTTATATATAAGTAATTAATTATTTTAAAAAAGAATAAGTTTATATAACCTTCTCTCTCTAAACTCACTCCCCCCCCCCCTCTCTCTCTCTAGCATCACCATAAACTCCTAGCTCAAATCACTCTCATTGTCTCATTCTTCCACATCTCCGGCGAAATTCTCACAAACAAACTCTAAGCTCAAATTAAGGGCATGTTTGGCTAAGCTTCTTTAAACAACTTATTGACTTATTAGCTTTTTGGAAAAGTTAGTATGGAGTGACTTTTTGGAAAAGTCATTTTCCCCCTCACTTACAAGCTCATTGCCAAACATCATCTAGAGCTTATGACTTTTCAAAAAGCCAATAAGTCAATAAGTTTTTTCAAAAAACTTAGCCAAACATGCCCTAAATCCTACAACAAAAGCTCCAATTAACCCTAACCTGAGCCGCCTTATAAGCAGACAAAGTATTCTCAGCAGTTTCCTTCCTCTCAGATCCAGTCTTATTCTCACCACGAAGCTCTCTGTCCTCCGATCACGTTTTTGTACGCAACCAAAAAGAGGTTTCGCTCCTTGATTGTGAGTTCTTTGCCGCTGTCTGCGTTGTCTTCACGAGGTGATGAGGTGGCGGCCATTGATGTGGTGATGGTGTTAATTGGAGAAGATGACGATGATGAAGCGATTATTGGTGTGTAACTGATTTGGGGGTTTTGAGATTTGTGAAATGTGAAGAGTGTTACTTTTCAGATCTGTTTGGAGAAGATGACGATGATGAAGCGGTTATTGGTGTGTAACTAATTTGGGGGGTTTTGAGCTTTATGAAATGTGAAATGTGAAATGTGAAGAGTGTGAATTAGTGAAGATGACGATGATGAATTTGTGTTCCTTTGTGCTGTTCAGATCTGTTTTTTGAATATTTGAATTGTTATAAAGAATTAACTAAATCTGTGATCCTGGTAGAAAATATTGATTTAGGCATAAACTGTTGTTTAAACATTGTGTAATGTGGGTATTACCTTGATCGTTTGGAGAGTGGTGGCCGGAGATGGTTGTTGGTGGTTGAGGGTGGTGGCCGGAGAGATGTAGAGAGCTATTTAATTATATAAAAAATATATACACACGTAATATGTTATATATATATATATATATATTATTTTAATTATAATTAAAATATAACTTTCTTTAAAAATATAATTACTAAAATACCCCTACCCTTAGTTGAATGATTTAACTGAGTTAAGAGTCGGGGAGCAAAATGGAAAAAATATCGTATACTATTGGAGTAAAATGGCTATTTTTAAAGGATTGGGGCAAAACCATTAAAACTACCAAACCACAGGGAGCAAAACTGATGTTTACTCTAAACTTTTATTATAAACTTTGGTAAATAACATTTTTTGCCCTTTACGTTTACACCAATTTTCAGTGATGTTCTTTGGCTTTAAAATATATCAGGTGTTATCCTTTACTTTTGTGAACAGTTGTACCGTTTGTCCTATAGCCCTAACCCCGTTAAAATTTCTAGTTAAGTATAGTCATATGCCTTGCATATGAGGGTAACTTGGTAGTTTTGCTCATTTATTTAAAACATATATAACAAATAAAAGAAAAAGAATTTTCTAAAACTAAAAATATATATAAACATAAAACTCCACTCTCTGTAACTCTCAACTATCTTCTCTCTTTCTCTCTCTCTCTCTCTCTCTCTCTATCTATCTATCTATCTATCTATCTCTCTATATATCTCTTTCTCTCTCTCTCTCCTTCTCTCTCTCTCTCTCAACCCATCCCCCTCTCTCTCTACTTTTCTCCAGCACCACCCACCACCAGCATCTGACCACCACTACCCAACCTCCGACAACCACAAGCACCACCACCATCCCCCCTCCCCTCAACTCAGACCCAACCCCGGAGTCGATAACAACAACAAGAACCCTCCTCACTATTTCTCCTTCTCTCTACATCCTACTCCCACACCATCGCAACCCTCAAATCCAACAATACCCGCCACCACAAAACCATCTGTAAATGGAGACAGAAATGTTGTGGTGATTTCAGGTCAAACCCCTCATCTGATTTGGAAGAAAACGAATGAAGAAACTCGAATAATCTGACGGATCGGTGATGGATGAGGAAGAAAAGCGTTTGGATTCCTCTTAGAACTCTATTGCTTGTTTCATCCTCAAGAAACCCCCATCGTTTTGGATTTTAAATTTTGCGTGAAAGTGTTGAAATCATTACAAGCGCGTTGCGCACTAAACCGCTGAAAAGCATAAAAAGAAAATGTAGAAAAAAAACACTAAAAGATAACCGAAAGAAAATCAAGCAAAAAAGTTGTATGGTAATGATGTTGTTCGTATGAAACTCGTGGTCAGATATGACCAAATGAGATTGGGTACCAGTACCAAATTTCCCGAACTGAAAGATCTGAAGTATCAATTTGGTACCAACTTTTGGCGTTCCTAGTACTGATTCACTACGGATTTTTACCTTCATATACCGGTACTGTAACCGGTATTTTTTGTACCAGTACCGATTCGGTATGGTTGGCACCGAGCTCTTCCCTACCTCTAAAACTAAAAAGAAAGAAATCATTAAAAGTTGAAGAGAATCAACAGAAAAAATTGAACGATACCGTTGTTGTTCGTACGACCCGTGATCAGGGATGAGCAAAAAGTATCGGGTTGCAGTACCGAATTTCCCGAACTAGAAGAATTTCAATATCAATTTGGTACCGATTTTTGGCGTTTTCTGTACCAGGTTGGTGCCGGTTTTTACCTTCATGTACTGATACCGAACAAGACTGTACCGCAAAAAAAAAAAGCTATCACGTCGCAGCCAATGAATAGTGTTTGGTCTATTAAGAAGTTGCCACAATTCATTGGCTTGGTTTATTAATATATAGATAATATAGTCAAACTACAATATACATTGATACAAGTTTGAAGGTATGAAGTACACGTTTATTCAAGACTATTGTATTTTCTTGTTAGTGAATAGACTTAACATATAAAAAAAATGTGAAAACATGAAAACCTATCCTGTAACCTCCCCCAAATTATAACTTCTTGTTATAAATCGGTAATTTCATTCATCAAAATTATACATAAAAGCCCTAAAACAACAATTTTCTCCCGGTAATGTTTATATTAGTAAACAATTATGTTAAGGAAAAATAGAATAAATAATATTATGGAATATATAACTAGGGAGAGGATCAAATAAGAAATACGGTTTAGTATAGAAGGGTATGAAGCAATAATAGAAGTACATGTGGCAAATCTAAAAAAAACATAAGAAGGGACATTTTAGTTAATACTCACTATCTTCAAAAACCCAGCTTCCTCAAGAACCCAATATCTTCAATTCAACACTCTTTCCTGTATGCTAAAATCCACCATTTTCGAAATCATAAACTACCACATCACAACCAACATCAACTCCACCACCACCTGCGATCGCCACAATCTTACGGAAATCCAGATCTGAAACCACCACTACCTTCAACCATCTATTGCATTTTTCAGATCTGAAACCACCATTCCACCGCCACCGCTCCACCACCCACCGCCACCGCAACTAGTTTCCTGGAGTTCCCTCCGTCCACCGTCGTTAATCGGAGTTCTTTTTGTAAGTTGTTTTTTTTTTCATTTCTGTTCTTTTGGGTGTTAAAAAGAGGCATTACCATGTTAAACAGAAACAGGAGCATGTGAAACTCATTGCGTTTTAGACCTGGAGTATACGTTTTAGAACCTGTAGTGCAAAGAACATGATAATGCTAAGACAGAAGCATGATCATCTTGGAACAAATGCATGACCATGCTAAAACCTATTGCGTTTTAGTACCTACAGTGCAAAATCATGACTTTGGGTTTCGTTGCGTTTTAGAACCTGGAGTACAAAGAAAATGATCATGCTAAAATAAAAAGCATGATCATGTAGGAACAAAGGCATGACCATGTTAAATATAAAAATGGCCATTTTAAAACCCATTGTGTTTTAGAACCTTGAGTGCAAAGAACATGATCATGATAAGATATAAGCATAATCATGTTGAAACAAAGGCATGACCTTGTTAAAACATAAACATGACCATGTTAAAACTCCAGTTCGTTTTAGAACCTGCAATGCAAAATCTTGATTTTGGATTTTATTGTGTTTTCGAATCTATGCTGCAAAGAACTTGATCAGGTTAAAATAGAAGCATCTTCATATTGGAACAAAGGCATGACCATTGTAACAACCCTCATTAAAACCGACACTCTCGAATATTTCCAACACCCTATTATATTTAAAAATGTCCCAATATGTCTTTAAATACACCCCGTATGCGAAAACCGAGCCCGAAATACAATATAACATTTAAAAATAAAATTTAAATCTGAAATATAAGCTGGGGCGGGCCGCGTAGACCCACCCCAACCACTTACGCGGGCGGTATAAGGACTAAACCCTGATTTCGTTTGATTTCTTTAGTTCAGGCGGGCCGCGTAAGCCTTAGTTTACATTTACGCGGGCCGCGTAAGATCTAAATTGTGGCGCAGCCCGGTGATGACACGTGTCATCATCGTGTCAAGTCTATACGGTGATCCGGACGAGCTACGCATTGACCCAACTTTGACGCGGGCCGCGTAAGCCCAGCCCATGTGTTACGCGGGCCGCGTGAGGACCAATTTCAGCAACTATATAAGGAGGCCTCGGGATTTCACTTTCAGTCGCTCATTTCTTTCTTTCTAAACAAATTTCTGAAGTTATAGGCATAATATTCAAGTATAATACCCCCCTAATTAGCGAGGTTCTGCTCCGTTGTAAGTATTATAACCCTAGTTTCATACTAGATACGCTGCCCGATTGATTTAGGGTTCCGTAACAACTGTCGCGGTTCTGCCCGACGTAGTTGTTGGAATGCCGTCTCGAGGAGGGTATCATTAATATTTTCAAAGGGTTATGATACTAACCTTTGTACATTTGTGTAAATTATAGATTATTCCCAGGAAACCCTTACGCGAAGTCTAAGATAGCAAAGTGAGTTTATCCTCTTTTTGATAACCTTTTTGTAATATTTTACAAAACCTTAAATGTTTTACAATGTGATTAAGTGGTGATTGAGTCTTTGTAGTTCTTCAATTACTGCCGGTATGTTGGGGTTTTGTATACAAAATGTTCTACACTGTGAGTAGTAAGTCGGGGATGACAGTACGTTACCATTGGACAACAAGTTAGCCAATGTGTAATATGACCCACAAATCAGGATTGACAGTACTGAATGAGTAATTGTGTAGAAATAAACAATGTGATCGCTCTCAATACTGTTTTAATTGATAAAATGTTTCTTGATTAAACTGGGATTCACTCACCAGTATTTCCAACTGACAAATGTTTTTAAAAGGCATTTCAGGTACCACAATGTGACAGCCAATTAGTAAAAAGCCAGCTGGAGAGCACTAAAGGCTTGGGAAAAATGTGGCTATAAAAGTTACCTAAAAGACGATGTTTTAAATTCAATAAAATAGGGTTTATCCCTATAAACGTATTGTAATAAGAAACTTGGGTTTTGCCCATGTGATTATTAATAATAAATATGGTGGTTTTACTCTGATAAACATTTCCTAACTACGGTCCTGATGTAATTTCCGCTGCCAAATTAACAAGCTGATACCACCGAAACTCTGAGTTCGCGTCCGCCCATTCCCGGGACAGATAAGGATCGGGGGTTGCGACAGAAGGTGGTATCAGAGCCTAGCCACTGGTCTAAGTCAAAGAAGTGTTCTGCTGACACTTAAATTCTAAATTTTGTGTTAGGAAATAAATTACGGAAATACGTGCATAACTGTATTTATTTGTTATGTGTTATTTGACTATTTGTTAGTTTACAGTGTGAGTGATCAAGGATCCTCAGACATGTGTCGTCAGTTGTCTGATTCACCTAGGAGTGAAGGTACCTCTTCATAGCCTGCCCTTTCTGGGTATTCTGCTGATCAGGAAGAAGGGGTGTTTGCTTTTAAAGCCCAGTCAGAAGAGCCATTCCCTCATATGAAAAGAGGATGGTTCAGTAAGGAAGCCTTTGCACGTAGGAGAAGAATGCGAAAGTTGCAACAGCAAAGAGTTCTAGCAGCTGCTAAGCGAAAGACAGATGCCCATACATAGGATATGCTTAATAGAAGCCTAGCCAATTTCCATATCCTAGCCACAACTGCTGCTAACCCTAATCTGGAGCAAACAATAGCACCCCAACCACAATTGCAAATCCCTGACCAACCCATGGAGATAGAAAACCCTGAAAAACCAAGTGGAGATGCATGCCTTCAACCCAGAAGAAATCCCTAGGGTACCAGCACCAAATCCCCTAGACCCAAATTACGATCCCTGGTGGGATGACGTTAGGAACTATGTGCAACGTTACCCGATCCATGAAGACACACCTATACAGAACATAGGAGCCTATCCAAGTATGGACCCTTTAGATCCCTATTACCATGATAACTACATTAGGGAAATCTTAGAAGATCCTTACCGATTTCAGGCACTTTCACCCCCATATCAGGAACCCGCACCCCCAATGAGTGCAGAAAACGTGCAAGAACTTAGGACTTTTGGGGAGGAAATTTTAGAAAGCAGTGAGAGAATGAGACAGGTGGGAGAGCGTCTTGTATGGAAATACGATGAGCGCAATATGGATTTTTGGATAAATCCATATCCATGATGTGATAGAGGAGATGGTAATAGTAATAATAATATAATATAATAAAATAAAATAAAAATGAAATAAAATATGTGTGTACGGATGCCTATTACTATTAGTGTGATTCTATTTCTGTTGGTATTGTAATTTTTATTTCAGTACTAGTATGTAATAGATGCATAATAGTATATGGAAAATAGAGTAAAAGTCGCAATGATCGACGTTTTTGGCTAGATGGCGTGTCATGTGATTAACTATATTAAATATTATCTTGTGATATTAATATGGGGTAAATGTTTAAAATTCAGATGGCCGACGAAGGAAATCAAGGAAATCTGAATAATGATAACCAGAGTAACATTAACGTGGTTAATGAGAATCCAAGCATCAATAACAATGGAAACCAAATGGATAATAGTGCTGTTCAACATATAGTGGCTCAAGAAATCATAGATGCAATGCCATTTGTTATTCAAACGATTCAAGAAGCGAATAATAAAAGTAAGCATAGCAGTAAGCGACCCATCGAACCCGAAAACAGTGTAAACAATGGACCTATACTTCAATTGCCCATTCCCAAAAGGAGAAGAACCGTGTCTTACGGTTGTTCTTATAAAGAATTCTGGTCTTGTAAACCAATGGAATTCTCGGGCAATGAAGGGGCCAATGCAACCCTACGCTGGATAGAGAAAACTGAGGCAGTCTTAAGAATAAGCAAGTGTGCTGAAGAAGATAAGATATTGTTTGCTTCTAATCTGTGTTGGTGCATACGTCTGTCGACTTCGTCTTGTATCGAGTCTTGTATTTGTTTAGATAGACCAGGGCACGTTATTCGAGGAAAATGTCAAATAGTGGTCAGAAGTTAATTTCGCATGAAGTTCTAATTTCGTGTGAAATGTAATTTCGCATGAACCATTCACGCGAAATTAGCTTGTCTATAAATAGGGGTATTGTAATTTCATTTGAGAGTGGCATGTATGTGTGATTCCGGAGCCGAAGTGCTGCCGAAGTATCGTTTCGCTGTAAAACTTTGTCAAATCAATCAGAAAGACATTTAAAGTGAATATCTAGCTGAATTGAACTCGATATGTCTGTTTCCGCCTTTCATATTGAGTAGAACACCTCTGAACGACTCGTTTTGGTCGGTAAAACGATCCTACAAGTGGTATCAGAGCTCAGGAGGAGGAGTTCTACCGTATTCAGCTTGATTTCATCAAATTTTCTAACTTCTACACCTTCTCTTCAAAATTGAACAAGTTTTAACAGTTAAAATGGTTTGAATTTCTCACATCATAAGCGAAATTGTGTTTTAACAAAGCCTTGAAAGAATTGGAACTAAAATCAAGCTAAAACCTGATCAATTTGACAAAAGTTTGCCGAAATGATGACATCAGCATAATTTCGCATGGAATAGCATCATAATTTCGCACGGAATTACATTTTGAGATTAATTTCGTTTGAAATTGCTGCTAATTCCGCACGGAATTAGTATTTCGCTTGAGATATTCCATACGAAATTACAATTTCGTTTCAAAGTTGTGATTTCGTTTGAAACTGTGTGTAATTTCGTACGAAATTAAATTTCGTTTGGATAGTTCGAACAAAATTACTATTTCGCTTGAAAATTTCTGATTTCGTTTTAGTGTTATTTCGTTTGAAAGTTTGCAGGTTATTTCGCTTGAGAGGTTATTTCGCTTGAAGGGTTAATTTCACTGGAAAGTGTCTGATTTTGAAACTTGTTACCGAATCATGGAAGAAGAGTTCTATAATGCGTTTACTACATCTCCGACTACTCCGGCTACCATTGCTCAAAGCATGAACATGGAAAACGAAACTGGAACTTTACAAAAACCCCCAAAACTCATGGGAATTGAGGAGTATTATGGTTGGAAAGATCGTTTCGAAAACTGGGTTCAAGCCAATCATTTGAGATCTTGGGAATGTATCGAGAAAAAATATGTTAAGCCGCGTACGGATTTGCAAGTTATCAAAACTATTTCTGAACTGAATGACAAAGAGAGAGACATGTACAAAGCAGAAAAAATGATGATTACTTTGCTACAGCAGGCTATAAAAGAAGATATCTTTATATTACTTCAACATGATGGTACTTCACGATCGATCTGGGATGCGCTTAAAACTAAGTTTGAGGGTAGTGAGAAGATGATCAGGAGTAAGAAAGCATTGCTTAAGAAAGAATTTGATTTGTTTTCGAGCTTGCCGGGTGAATCTTCAAAGAAATTGATTGAAAGATATTGTCACTTAGTGTGATCCATGTCTTTATTAGAAATTGTGAAAGATCAAGAAGAGTAGGTCGATAAGTTAGTTGATGCGTTACCTCAGAAAGAGTGGGGTACATATTTGATGATTTTGCAAAACACGGGAGAATATGACAAGTTGACTATTTCACAGTACATTGAAAAAATTGAGGGTCAAGATCTTGAACAACAGAAGATTGCAAGGATGAATAGTCCGAGTGGTCAACAAGATGTCAAAATGTATTACAAAGGAAGTGTTCAAGAGGTTGAAGCAAGTCCGAAAGTCCAAACTGCCTTTAGTGCTGAAAATTCATCTGGTTCAGTAAATCAAAGTCCAAACAGCAGCAGTGGATTTTCATCATATCCAAGTGTTAATCCAAAGAGTTCAACTTCAAGTCATCAGTTTCAAAGTTCAAATAGCAGTAATGGTCACGTGGTGAATTGAAATATCGCATTGCATCTTCAGAATGGTTAAAATTTTTCTGAAGAGATTGCCAAAAGTCACATGTCGTTACTTGCTACAGTGTTGGAATCATATGAGGGATTGGTTGCAGGAAGGATCGGAAATCCTATGCTGACGAAAGAGGATTACGATCAGATAGATGCAGAAGAAATGGAGCTCATGGACATCAAATGGTGTTTAGCTAGTGTTTTGAGGAGAGCTGAAAAGTTCAAGATGATTACAAAAAGAGATGATTTTAGAGATGCAAATGTTTCTACTTTGGGTTTTGATAAATCTAAAGTTACTTGTTTTCGATGCAAGGAGAAAGGACATTTCAAGAGGGAATGTAAAAATCCATTTGGAAAAGATGATTACTATCGAAAAGCTATATACCAACAAGTTGTTGATCAACCGTATCAACAAAAGGAACCACAAACTGCTCATGCCAAAATGATCGTAGAAGCAAATAAGAAAGCTTATTTTGGTATCATTGATCAAGATGATGAAAAAGTGGCAGAGGGTTTCAGTTGGGATAAATACATTCCACCTGATTCAAAGATGGTAGCATTGACTGCTCAAATCATCCAAGAACTAGTGTTTGATCAATCATCATCTGATGATAGTGATGATGAAGAGGAGACACAAATTAATATTGGAAAATCTATGTTATCTCCTGAAAGTTTTCAATTTTATTTTGCAGATAGATTGGAGAAGCTGAAGGAAAGACGAGCAGCAAAAGAACAGAGGAGGATGAAATGTGAAAGCATGGCTCAAAAAGAGAAATCTGAACAAAGTGAAGAAGTTAAAATCGCTGAGAAGATAGTTGAATCAGAAAAAGTGGTTGAAGTTGAGAAAGTTGTTGAAGTTGAAAAGATTGTTGAGGTGATTAAACCTTGTCTAAGGTGTTCAGAATCTTTCAAGCAGTGTGAAGAAAAGGACGAGAAGTTGAGTGAGCAAGAGAAGATGAAGGAAAAGTTATTGTTTGATCTCAACTACGTGAAAGAATCATATGATGTGTTGAATAGAACGGTAACTGGTCTACAAAAGACAAATTCTGAAAGAGAAGATGCGTTGACAATGTTGAATGCTGTGATGATGTCAAAGCAAAAAAGCTATTAATTTTTACATTGAAGAAAGTGCAAAGTGGAAGCAAGAGTTGGAGACATAAAAGATCGAAAATGAAAGAATCAGACGGTTATTACAAAGTTATTCTAGTTCTAATTATTTGATTGACAGAATTTATCCAACTGTTGCAGGTCTTGAAGTCTTTCAAGATGAGAAGCCAAAAGAAAAGGATACTGGTAAGAAACAAAGTGCAAATTATAACAAGTGTCCGCCTCCGATCTGGGAAGGTTATTCTCCCAGAAAACCAAATGAGGAGCAAGTCAAAAAGGCTGTCAATATAAAGTTAAAATCCGAAACAACTTATGAGTTACCAGAAAACATTGATGTCACATTCACATCGTCTGACACTGATCATGAGTCTGAGTTAATAAAAAAGGTGGTCGATCAGGTATTGGATAAAGATGAGGAGTCAGAGTCAAAGTCTGAGTCTGAAAGTTCGAGAGCATCATCAGTTGACAATCCAAAGTCGTCGGTTAAACGGGTCTACAATAAATAATTCTTGTTATCAAAATCTAATTTGAATGACGAACCAATCAAAGTGGCATATACTTTGAATTATTCAGACAAATTATATTCTGATGAGGAATTTCCAATAAGAGGTGTTAAACCAGAAATGATAAAAAAAGGTTTTCAAACTAATAGAAATTAATATTTCTGAAATAAAAGATGAAAATCTTTTTGAAAAACCAAGTCCTTACACCTCAAGAGTTCAACAACGTTTAAAAAAGAAAAAGGGTTACAGTTCTGGTTCAGGTTATCGAAAGAAACCAAACCATAACGGTAATTACAAAAAAGAAGGGATTGGGTTTTATTCCACTGAAAAATCATAAAAATGAGAAAACTTATAAACCAAAAACTGTATTTGTTTCAGGAGCAAGCTCAGAAGAGGAAGAAAAGAGCTCATTCTGGAAGCAATCAAACAGAGAATTCCTTGCTAAGAAGCAAGAAGAAATGAAGAATGGAGCATATCAAAGAAAGGAAACAAGAACCTGTTACAGATGTCAAGAACTTGGTCATATTGCTTGGAATTGTCCTAAAGCAACCAACATCAAACAGGAAGTTGTTTCTAAACTTAAAGGAAAGATTGTTGAGAAAAATGAACCACCAACTGAAAAATTCAAAGTTTTTAAAATTCAACATATGAAGTTGGTGAATGTTCGAAGAAAAGATTTTACAAAAAAAGAGTGAATCTTGACAACCAAATGTGGGTTGTTAAGAAATCTGAGGTGAAATCTGGTGATGAATCTGATTCCACAAAGTCAGAGGAGCCACAAGTTGAGGTAAAAGATGAGAAATCAGTTCCTCCAATGGATGATGAGAATTTTCCACCATTGAGGACTGAAAATTTCAAACAAAAATTTGGCAAAGTTGAAATCTCAAATCAATTCTATTCTGAGAAGAAAGAATTTAATGTCGAGAAAGCGTTCAATGGGAAAGTAAAACACATTTTTGGGAAAATGGTTAATGGAAAGGCCAAAGGGGTGAAAGAATTTTATGAAGAAAAAAGAAATGTTCAAACCCCAGATGAAGTTGAGAAGGTTACACCCAAAGCTGGTCAGTCTTGGGTGTCTGTGTTCTTTACTTAAAAATCCTGACTTGCCGGAGCTCCCAAGTTGCTAATCGTGGAGCATGAATCGGCATCATTCATAAAACTTATACTTCTAAAATTGTTAAATTCTACAGGTGGTGGAATTGCCGGAACTTCCAGGTTGGTAAGTGTGGAGTAGGAATCGGCATCTGTCTTACAAGTGGTATTTTAGTTTGGAAGTTTGTTCTTAAAATTGTAGTATGTCATTTTACATCTGGTAAAGTTGAACGTACAAGTGGTTAATCAAGGTCATTCATTTTAACTTGATTTAATCATCTGAAAATAGAACAAAATGATGAACCAAACCCCATTTTTACAAGTGGTAAAATCAACAAAACTTCTTTTCCGGAAAAACCATTTTTGATTAAAACAAACTTAAGTGTTTTGAAATCATAATGGGAAAATAGTTTATTGTAAGGGGGAGTTCTGATTGTTTATGCCAAGTGGATGGCGAATTGAAGCAATTCACAATAGTTGTCACTTTACCTTGTATAGTTTATTTTCAAAGTTTTTTTAATGTTTTTGAATTTTAGGGGGGGTAAGAATTTTCAGAAAATCCAAAAATATTAGAAAATTTGAAAAATCCAAAAACATGATAAAATCAAAAATGAGTTTTGTTGTAAAAAAAAAGGAAATGATAGTACATAAGTGGACTATCACAGCATGCTAAAGAATTGGAAAGTTTAAAAGTGATAAATGGTCTCACTGATGATGTGCCAGTAGGTTTTTGCACACTTAGTAGATTGTGTCGAGATATAAACATAAATTTCAAACTTACTTATCTCGTGGGGAACATCTCTCGGATTTATGGGTAACCCCCGAAATCTTGTTTGAAAGGTCCCTCTTTCTGAGATACTAGGTCTTTATGCTTAGTGATATCTGGGGTATTATCCCGGGACTTCTGATTTTGCGGAAGCAATGGCCTAGTCCCCGTATAATACTTTACGCTTGCTTGAAATATAGCACCGCCCTCAGTATAAAAAATGATGAAACATTGCAAAATGCTAATCATGTGCTGTTGAAGAAAAGATTCTCTAAAGGGAACCCACCGAAAGTCGAAGTCGTCATCTCTCTGATTTTGCGGAAGCAATAGCCTGAGCTCTCACGGCCCTCGCATTTAACCCTTTACAGATATCATCTAGGTATACTCACCTGTAAGACTAAATATTGGGATCTGGATACGGGAGTATATTCTGAGGTGGGACACGCGTATAAGTTTAAGTCTCTAAAACATTAATCCGTATCTCGAAACAGTTGAACTTTGTGTGAAAATTTAAGTGGATCAATATACTGACAACCTAAGTGAATCGTTTAGAATTGAGAATGTTTATAGCTTAACGGTGCTGGTGATGTCTCTCAAAAACTGATATGATCCTCTTCCACAAACTCACAAAAATATTGTTTGTAAATATTTCTTTACTGCATTTTGCTAAATTCAAAAATTTCAAAAAGATTTTCAGTGTGTTTTAGCATATATTTTGAAAAATCCAAAAAGATTTTTGACAACTGATATTGAAGAGCTGATTTTCAAAATTGCGAGTGCTAAACATGATGAACAATTCGTGAAGAGGAGTTTGTTTATAATGAATAAAAATAAATGTTTTGTCTACAAGTAGTTCATCAAATATTAACATTGTGAAATCATTTATTGATTGAAATTACCTGCAAGTGATATATAAATTTGTCAAATTTTAAATTTGTGAAATTTATTGTGAGGTAGAGAATGTGCAGGATAGCCAGGTTCCAGATTCTGATTCTGAGTGTTAGAGAGCCAGGTTGCGATTCTGAATCTGTGAAGGTTGCATATCGTGAAAAAGATTGAAGAAGAGAATCAACATCCGAGGGGAGGTTATATGTTGATGCTGATGAAAAGAGAACAGAGAAGACTAAGAAAGTTTTACATTGTCAGATACTTCAGGAAGAGTAAAAGACGGATAAAGACTGAAGACGTTGAAGACTCGACACTGAAGACTCAGGAAGACTAGGCCTTATGTGCTAATAAAACTGTTATTGTTTTATAATTAGGATAAATTATATTAGAAATCCTAAATTTATGTGAGTAATAAATTAACCATATATGGTCTATGTTACCACGGTTAATAAAATTGCCATAAAAGACAATTCTATAATAAACTCACCAATAAATTATTGTCGATATGTTACAGTTCAAGATACATGGCAGACTCAAACGAGGTCAACAGTCACCCAGGGATAGTGCATGATAATGCCCGCGTAAACGTAGCGGGTGCAGAATTACAAGCAATGATAGATAATGCGGTTAATAGAGCTATGGATAGACAGCTCCATGAATCAGGTGATACCCATACAAGGACCCAATCTGCACCACACTCTAGAACACCCTCCAGGACCCACACTGCCCACAACAGTAATTCTCACCACTCGTCAAACCGAAGAAGTGTTCCATCCCAAAGAGTCATACAGGATCAAGAACCCCGTAATAGGGGTTGCACCTATAAGTACTTTGTTTCGTGCAAACCCAGGGACTTCACTGGGGAAAAAGGAGCTGTTGATTGCATGACTTGGATGGACGAAATGGATACTGTGGTGGATATCAGTGGTTGCCATAATAGGGATATTGTGAAGTTTGTCTCACAGTCTTTCAAAGGAGAAGCATTAGCTTGGTGGAGATCTTTGATCCAAGCTACAGGGAAAGTCCCGTTATACAACATGACCTGGGAACAGTTCATGGCACTAATCAAGGAAAATTTCTGCCCTCAACACGAGGTTGAGAGAATTGAATCTGACTTCTTGTCGCTGGTCATGAAAAACCTAGACTGTCAGGCCTACCTTACCAGTTTCAACACTTTGTCAAGGTTAGTTCCATATTTGGTAACTCCGGAGCCTAAACGTATAGCTCGGTTCATTGGGGGTTTGGAACCGGAGATCAAAGCAAATGTGAAGGCCTCCAGGCCAACTACTTTTCGGTCAGTAGCGGACATATCATTGTCCCTTACCTTGGATGATGTCAGGCTGAGGTCACAGAGGAAAAATGATACTGAAAAGAGGAAGCGTGAGGATGACAACTCACGATGTTCAGACAAGAAGCAAAAGGGAAACAATGACCTAAAGAAGGGGTCAGGATTTAGAAAGGATGGTCAGCAGTCGGGTGAAAAACCCAGATGTAAAATCTGCAAGAGGCAGCACTTTGGGAAGTGCAGGTATGAATCGAATTCGAATTCACAATCGAAAGCTTTTGCATGTGGGTTGTGCAAGTCCAAGGAACACAAAACCTTGGATTGCAAGAAGATAAAGGATGCGACCTGCTACGGTTGCAATGAAAAGGGGCACATCAAGAGCAATTGCCCAAAATACGCCAAGAAGCCCGAAGAGACTAGGAAGACCAATGCTAGGGTCTTCAGGATGGATGCTAAGGAAGCCGTCAAGGACGACAACGTGATAACAGGTACCTTTCTCGTAAATGATGTTTATGCGAGAGTGTTATTTGATTCAGGCGCTGATAAGTTGTTTGTAGATAATAAGTTTTGTGAATTGTTGAAACTACCTGTTAAAACATTAAGTGTGAAGTATGAGGTGGAACTAGCAGATGGCACTTTAGAAACCGCTTCAACCTTATTAGATGGATGTTTCATATCAATTAAGAACCACTCTTTTCCTTTGTCCCTACTTCCTTTAAAACTAGCCGGTTTCGACATAGTTTTGGGTATGGACTGGTTATCACATAACCAGGCCCAGATTATTTGCAATAAGAAGCAAGTGATGATCAAGACTTTGTCTGGTGAATCACTTACTATCCAGGGAGATACCCAGTATGGGCTACCCGAGAAAATGTCTATACTTAAAGACTCAAAGTGTTTGAAGAAGGGTTGTGTCATCTACATGGCACAAGTGATTATTGACGAGCCGAAACCCCAGATTGGGGATATCCCCGTCATTTCTGAATACCCCGAAGTATTTCCTGAAGAACTACCTGGTTTGCCACCAGATAGGCAAGTAGAATTCAGAATTGACATTATTCCTGGATCAGCACCAGTTGCAAGGGCGCCTTATAGGTTGGCACCAACAGAGATGAAGGAATTGAGAACGCAGCTAGATGATTTGCTAGCCAAAGGTTTCATCAAACCTAGTTCGTCTCCTTGGGGAGCACCAGTTCTATTTGTTAAGAAGAAGGATGGATCGATGCGTCTGTGCATCGACTACCGCGAGCTTAATAAGGTCACTATCAAGAACAGGTATCCTTTGCCCAAAATCGACGATCTGTTCGATCAACTTCAAGGAGCAAGTTTCTTCTCGAAGATTGACTTGAGGTCAGGCTACCATCAATTGAAGGTTAGAGATGAAGACGTGCACAAAACAGCATTTAGGACTCGTTATGGTCATTACGAGTTCCTAGTGATGCCTTTTGGGCTCACTAATGCACCGGCCGCGTTCATGGATCTCATGAATCGCGTTTGCAAGCCGCATTTAGATAAATTTGTCATCGTTTTCATCGACGACATTCTCATCTACTCAAAGAACCAAGCTGACCATGAGAAGCATCTTCACTGCATTTTGGAATTACTTCATAAAGAAAAGCTCTATGCCAAGTTCTCGAAGTGTGAGTTCTGGCTTCGAGAAGTCCAATTTCTTGGACATGTTGTTAGTGAGCGTGGTATCCAAGTAGATCCCGCTAAAGTTGAAGCTATCATGAATTGGCATGAGCCAAAGACGCCTACAGAAATACGTAGCTTCCTAGGTTTGGCAGGATATTATAGGCGATTCATTGAAAACTTCTCAAGGATTGCTGCACCCCTGACTTCGCTGACACGTAAGAAGATTAAGTTTGACTGGGGTCCTAAGCAGCAGGAATCCGTCGATATTCTGAAACAAAAGTTGAGCAATGCTCCAGTACTGACATTGCCTGATGGAATAGAGGAGTTTGTAGTTTATTGTGATGCATCACACACCGGGATGGGATGTGTGCTTATGCAGAAAGGCAAAGTCATTGCCTATGCTTCACGTCAGTTAAAGGTGCATGAAAACAATTACACCACCCACGACTTGGAGTTGGGTGCCGTTGTATTCGCACTAAAACTGTGGAGGCACTACTTATATGGAATAAAATGTGTGATCTATTCTGATCACAAAAGCCTTCAACATCTGTTCAACCAGAAGGACTTGAACATGAGGCAACGCCGTTGGATGGAAACTCTGAATGATTACGATTGTGAAATAAGATACCATCCCGGCAAGGCGAATGTAGTCGCCGATGCCTTGAGTCGGAAGGAGAAGGTGAAACCCATCCGAATCAATGCTAAGCGCATGGAAATAAAGAACAGTTTGATAGAAAGGTTGTTAGCTGCACAGAAGGAAGCTGTGTTGGAAGCTAACTATCCTAACGAAAAGCTAGGAGTAACTGAGGAGCAGTTATCTCTTAGTAAGGATGTAATTCTTAGATTGAATGGACGGATATGGGTTCCAATTTATGGAGGACTCCGAGATGTTATCCTCCAGGAAGCCCACAACTCTAAATATTCTGTTCATCCTGGAGCTGATAAAATGTACCAGGATCTAAGGGCAAACTATTGGTGGATAGGCTTGAAGAAGTCTGTAGCTACCTATGTAGCTAAATGCTTGACGTGTGCGCGAGTCAAGGCGGAACATCAAAAACCGTCAGGTTTGCTACAACAGCCTGAACTTCCTACTTGGAAGTGGGAAATGGTAACTATGGATTTTATCACCAAGTTACCCAAGACAAGGAAAGGAAATGACACCATCTGGGTGATAGTTGACCGACTGACTAAGTCAGCACATTTCCTACCCATCAAGGAGACTTACAGCTCCGATATGTTAGCCCAACTGTACGTGGATAAGATTGTAGCTTTACATGGCATACCTGTGTCTATTATCTCTGACCGAGATACTAGATACACATCACATTTTTGGAAAAGCTTCCAACAATCTTTGGGCACACGTTTGAACTTTAGTACGGCTTACCATCCACAGACAGACGGTCAGAGTGAGCGTACTATTCAAACGTTGGAAGACATGCTTCGTGCATGTGCAATTGACTTGGGTGGTAGCTGGGATAAGCACCTACCATTAGTTGAATTCTCCTACAACAATAGCTACCATACCAGCATTAAGGCTGCGCCTTTTGAGGCATTATACGGTAGAAAGTGTAGATCGCCCGTTTGTTGGGCAGAAGTTGGAGATGTCCAATTATCTGGACCGGAGATAGTGTTCGAGACGACGGACAAGATTGCCCAGATTCGTGACCGTCTCAAAGCTGCCCGGGATAGGCAGAAGAGTTATGCTGATCCAAGTCGTAAGGATTTTCACTTCGAAGTAGGTGACAAAGTCCTACTTAAAGTGTCACCCTGGAAGGGAGTGATGCGATTTGGTAAGAAAGGCAAGCTAAGCCCGAGATACATAGGACCTTTCGAGGTTATCGAACGTGTCGGGTCAGTTGCCTATAAGTTAAACTTACCTGAAGAGCTCAGTAGTATACACAATGTGTTCCACATCTGCAATCTGAAGAAGTGTTTCGCTGACGAATCACTGGTTATACCACATACAGATGTGCATATAGATGAGAGCTTGAAGTTTGTGGAAAAACCTTAGTCGATTGAAGATCGACAGGTAAGGAAGCTTCGAAGGAAGCATATACCTTTTGTAAAGGTCAAATGGGATGCCCGTAGAGGTCCCGAGTATACGTGGGAGGTTGAGTCCACGATGAAAGAAAAGTAACCTTATCTGTTTCAGTAAATCTCGAGGTCGAGATTTCTTTTAAGGGGGTGAGGATGTAACACCTCGAAAATTTACGTCCTATAATGTGTTGACACGTGTCATAGATTTGAACGTGTGAAAGAATGTTCTTGAAGGACTAAAGTTGACAAACAGTGAAACTGTGTAAATATAAGGGTTCAAAGTGTCAACAATGAATAAATATACTTTACAATAACCCTACATGATGTTTATAACCTTAAACGAATGGATCATGGATCATACGAAGCGAATTGTGAAAGAAAGTGAGAGATTACAAACTACAGGGGTTAAATGTGTCAACATGTTAAGTTATACCTCTGAGTGACCTTTTAGCAAATCCGAAGCCTTGTAACGATTAAATATGCTCACTAGAATGTACCATAAAAATTTCACCTAGTTTCGTTACTGTATGAGAAAGTTGTGATAAAATTCGTGTGTGAGGGTTAGAATCGTTAACATTGAAATTTAGGGCTTTTCGGGTGATCACAAAGTTACCCGGGGACTTGACAAAGTGGGTATAAGTATTAAAGCCCCTATATGTTAATATCAAAGCCTTAAAATGCAAGAAATACTATGAAAGCGATGTTTCGGGGGACCAGGGATCAAAAATGCAAATAAAAGAAGCCTGATAGTAGGCTTGCGCATCGTAGGGCAATTATGGATGCGCACCGTATGGTGCTCTGCGCATCGCAGGGCTTAAACCCCTACGATGCGTATGGAATGCCTAGTTGCGAAAATGAACAGACAGCTGCCTGTTGTGTTTTTAACCGACTTAAATGGCAAGTTTCGATTCTATGGGCTTGTCTAAGGTGGTTTATAGCTTGTAGGACACATGTTGGTCAGTTGGTAACACTCCTAGACTTATGTGTTGATGATCTAAGATGTTTGAATTCATATAAAAGACCACATTCTTTGCATTCATCTTGCATTCACTTCCTGATCATCTCTGAAGCATACAAGCAGATTCCAAGCATTCCAAATCATCCATTAGACAAGTGTGAGTACCCTTGATCTTCTCTAATTCAGTTATGCTTAGTTTATAGCCTAGAAATCAAACCGTCGTAACTACGGTTTGACTTCACGATAAAACACTATTGGTCCAGAGTTTTGTCGAATTGAAAGTTGTTATAAGTTGGTAATCATGTGGGCTTTAAACCCTTAAAAGGGCACCCACTGATTTCAATCCTAACTATGTCGTTTGTCGAGTCAAACTTCATCCGAAAAAGTCAACAGAATTGTTATGTTTGATTTAATGCATGATTAACGATGTAAATGGCGTATAACCTATTTTATCATTTTTATAAACTGATAATAAGTATAAAAACTTGTCTACGCTTGTTTGATTCGACAACTTTCTGTTTTGAACCGATTCGGAACCGAAAGACGCAAAAGTTTGACTTTTGCTTTGACCTCAGTTCTGACCCGGTATAGATAGGTTTAGACATGCCTTAAAGTTCCATTAGGACCTAGTTACATGTTGGTATAACCCTCTGCGTTTATACCACTTGGAACCTCGATTGTCCGATGTTTCCGTTAATCGCCTAAATATTGACCGTAATGCCCTTATGATCATAAAACGAGATTTTTGGAGATATGAAAGTAAAATAATCTTAGTTACTGATTATTAGACATGTCTGTAAATTTTCACATCAAGCGGAGGTCCAGATTAGGAGTTATGCTTAATGACGTAATTATAGCGATTCTTAGTAATTAAATGACGTCATTAGCGTAACGCCTATCTAAAACCCATTTTTGACACCAAACCTTTTACCCACTGATGTAATATAATATTTTCAGATTTTTGAAGATTTTTAATTATTTTTAAACTGATCATAAGCTAGGATTAGTGCCTTAATTCGGTTAATACCGAATATACCCTTTTCGGCCATAAAATGAGTTTTACAAATCATTTTGACACCAATCCAATTGCTACTGATTTTAAATATTAAATAGAGTATTTTGAACCTGTTTAACTGATCAGGAAACTCAAAATCCTATTTTAACCCGTACGTCGCTTAAAATGGCTTTATACGCGTATTATACGCATAGTTAGGGTTTAAAACTATTTTGACATATAAGACTTATAACCAAATGTTATAACCTGTTAAAATAAACTAATTTACTGATGTATTCAGACCCAGTTCACAGAAATGTAATTAATCCTTCTATAATCTTTAAAATGACCAAAATACCCCTACGGGGCTTAATATGCGATTAAACTCGTTTTGGGCATAACGGAAGGTATCCTACTGATATCATGACATATTTAAGGCATGTTAACTTAGGAAACCTGTTTAGGACTCTTATGGTTACCCGTTACGCTTCATACGCGTTCGGTTCGGTTTATGTAACTAGTTTACATAAATTAGCTGAAACGGGTCAAACCTTATCGGTTTTATCTCAAAATTCAGAATGTGTATCATATACCCATATTAAGCAAGTCTTCAAACTTGTCGGGTCTAAATCACATTCTATCCGGTCTTCGCTTAATCGTGCGTACGAGTCGTATCTTTAAAACTAACCGGTCTAAGCGTAAGCTTAACTAAAGACCCGTTAGGATTCTAATAGGTTATTATAAACCTTCGTTCCAGATTAGGAGAACCGGTAAAAGATACTTGCACTCGCTGATTTTGAATTATACTTGCGCAGGTAAATACTTTTAACTTATTTTCCCTATACGGGCTTGGGGTACGGTGTATAAAATACCGCTTGGTCGGGCATTGAATCTTTAATTGTATGATGGTTAAAGTATTGAGATGTCTCGTTTAAATTGTTTTGTTTGCTTAAAGCCTTTGGGGGGTTAATGACCGTGTCCCAGATATCCCTGGCATCATTTTACGAAATGGCCACGACCTTAGCACTCAGGTGTAGGCGTACACCTGTCAGTGTCTCATAAATAAAGTGGTGTGTTTATTGATCTTTAACCCGGCTCGATCCGGGCTACTGAACGCATAAGGAACATGTAAATCCTTTACAAGTTTATATATTTAAATAATTATCCCAAGTTATAAAAATATTATTTGTGCCTTGTGCCTTAAATGCATTTTCTTAAACTCTTTTCAAAATGAGTCGGTTGATTGTATTTACCAGTGTAAACTGACGTATTTTTCCTAAAAAGGTTAAGTGCAGGTACTACGCGAAATAGGCTGGCTTGTCTCCTAGCATCCACAATAAGTCTCGCCAGCTTGGATGTCATAAACTGTTGAACATTTGTTTCCTTTTTATTTTGATCTACCTGTGGATTTATATTCGACTATTTGTGATACTTAATATTACAATATCTTTTGGTTGAAATGAATCTATACTTTGCTTCCGCTGTGCATTTAAATATTGTGTTGTTTGACTATTATGTTGCCAACCACGTCACGATACTCCCCTACCGGGCCCACCGGTAACACGTGGAAATTCGGGGTGTGACATGTGAGAAACAATAAATCTTACATTTAAACATTTTTATTTACTTTTTAGGTTTTTATGATTGAAAAAATGAGTAATTCATTTTGTTCTGCGTGTTCTCGCAATATTTAGTGTTCTGCATAGAACATTCCCCTATATATATATATATAGTAGGGATTCTACGGAAAGTGTGTTTTTCCTAGAAAGTCTAGGAAGCGATCTGGGCCATCCAATTGGTGTATTTAATGGTTGAGATTATCCTGGTGGCATTTTGGTAATATGTGTTTCTTAAAAATAGGATTATTTAATTATTAGGGGTAGATATGTCATTTAGCTTGTTTTAAATATGGAAATAATTGTCATTCCATAACCACCCCATATTTCTTGCGATTTCTCTCTCTCTCTCTCTATCTCTCTCTCTCTCCCTCTCCCTCCCTTCTCTCTATCTCTCTCTCTTCCTTCTATCCTTCATGAATAAACACATCAAGAAAACACATCGTATTAATCTGCTTGCTGTTAAAACACAGCGTCAAGAAATCCTCCAGCATTACCAGCATGGATGGTAAAACACAGCGTATGAATTTGTTTGCTGTTAAAACACAACTGTATGAATCTGAATGCTAAAACACAACTGTATGAATCTGCTTGCTGTTAAAACACAACTGTATGAATCTGAATGCTAAAACACAACTGCATGAATCTGCTTGCTGTTAAAACACACGTCAAGAACATCCTGGTGGTTTCCAGACATAATTAAAAATCGATACAGACCAGATAATAGTAAACAGAAAAAGAAGTGTATTTTCCATATCCGCAATCAAGAATTGTGTTTGAAGCCATAACTATCTCTCACGTAAAAAATGATTTACGAATAAAGTTGATCAAGATTGTGAAAGGAACGAATGAGAATTTGATTGATATTTACATCTGGTAGTAATTCGCAAATCATGGAGAATCAGTTACCATAAAATCGTGCATAGTTAGTTAATGAAATATAAATTCCAAAATTAAAATAAAATGTCAAATTACACAATTGCCCTTTTAGTTAAAAATCCTTCAATGCCACATGTCACGTTCTGATTGCTTCCTAGATTTTCTAGGAAAATAAGGTTTTCTACCCAACTCCTACTATATATATATATAGGGGAGGGTTCATTGGGGAACACTAAAAAAGTGGGGAACGGGGGAACACTCTTAAAAATTATACTTAACATGTTAAAAAAAATCATTTTCTAAATTTTTTTCGGCGCTTTTTCTTATAAATACAAGTAGAAACATTTTTAATAAAAAAAAATCAAAAACTAAAAATATAAAAAAATGTTTAAAAAACAGTTATATCTTATAGAATTAACTTAACATGTTAAAAATAATTTTTTTTTTAAATTTTTCAGTTCTTTTCTTTATAAAAAGGAGGAGAAACTAGTCGGATAAAAAAATATTTTTTCTAAAAAAAAAAATTTAGCCTTTTTTTAATTGTTTTTTTAAATATTTTTCGTTTTTGATTTTTTTATTAAAAATGTTTCTACAAGTATATATAAGGAGAAGCGCCGAAAAAGATGTTTAAAAAATTAATTTTTAACATGTTAAGTTAAATTTTTAAGAGTGTTCCCCGGTTCCCCACTTTTTTAGTGTTCCCCAATGAACCTCACACTATATATATATATAGGGGAAGGATAAATCGATAACCCATGTGAGTTGAGAAAACCCAAATAAACCCTATGTAACATTTTTATTTTTTTCTAAAAAAATAGGGAATGTAATATAAATGTACACGGACCTATTTATGAAAAAAAAAATGAAAAAAACGCTTACTAATTTTTTTTTTAAATGTTGAAAATTTGTATGTTACATTTTTTTGGACATATATATTATGTAACCTGAAATTTTTAACATTTTAAAAAAAAAACTACTTTGTGTTTTTTTGTGTTTCTTTTTTAAAAATGTTCAAATATATGTATATACATTTCCTATTTTTTTTAGAAATGTTTCTTGAGTTTACATGGGTTTTTTACAAAGGTTTTCTGAGTTTTCTCAACTCAAGTGGGTTTTCGATTTATCATTCCCTATATATATATATAGGGGGCCGCTAGAATGAGAACCACCCCGAGTCCTGAGAACCGCGAGAATCACACCGTATGGGGCGAGGTGGACACCAAATTTTTTTTCGAAAACGTAGATTAGCGTATCACAAACACATTCGTAAAAAAAAAAAATTTTAAAAAACGCCGTGTGGGTAGTTTTTTACACCACAAAAACGTGGTTTACGAGTTCCGTAAATTTACGGAATTCGTAAACCACGTTTTTGTGGTGTAAAAAACTACCCACACGGCGTTTTTTTTTAAATTTTTTTCTTTTACGAATGTGTTTGTGATACACTAATCTACGTTTTCGAAAAAAAAAATTGGTCCACCTCGCCCGGAATCAAGTGGTTCTCGCGGTTCTCATAACTCGAGGTGGTTCTCATTCTAGCGGTCCCCTATATATATATAGGGCAATTATAGGAAGAAAACTCATATTACTTAAAAAATTAGGAAACCCAAATGAATGGACCTCCTTTTGCCACGTAGGGCTGTCCAAAAAGCTCACGGCTCGGAGCTCGCTCGGAAAAAGCTCGCTCGATATGGCTCGGTTTGAAAGTGAGCCGAGCCGGCTCGGCTCGGTTAGAAAGTGAGCCTAGCTCGGCTCGGCTCGTGACGAGCCAAATTGGCTCGGTTTGGCTCGCTTGGTAGCTCGACTCGGCTTAACTCGAATTATTTTACTTATAATATATTTTATTTATATATATATATATATATATAATATTACAAAAACGTGATTATTATTTACATGTATTTAGGCTTGTAGTTTAATATCTATGACATATTTAAAGGTTGATTGCTGTGGTAATGAACAAATATTGTATTTACTTGAAATATAAAACTTATTTTGCGTTTTTAAACGTGATTTTGGATTGTAATGTATTAGATCGAGTTTATTTTGAATATGTTCTTTTGAAGTATTGAATAATATTTTAGAATACTGAATTTTGAGAGCTATGTATTAATTTTTATTCTCAAAATCGAGCCAAACCAAGCCAAGCCGAGCCAGCTCGGTTTAAAACCAAGCCGAGGCCGAGCTTAGATTTTCAGCTCGGTTTCAAATCTGAGCCGAGCCGAGCCAGCTCGGTTTATAATCGAGCCGAGCCCAAGCTTGCCCTAGCTCGGCTCGGCTCGGCTCATGAACAGCCCTATTGCCACGTGTTACATCTTTTTGCATACCGTGTTACGTGTAACAACCGGAGGCTACCACATTTTACGTAACAACTTTTTATTTTTCAGAAATAAACAGAAAATATGCAAAAATTGTTACACGTAACGCGTGACAGCCTGTGATTGTTACACGTAACACAGTCTGCAAAAATGTATAAAACGTGGCAAAAAAAAGTTCCATTCATTTAGGTTTCTTAGTTTTCTTAACTAATATAGGTTTTTTTTTTTTTTTTTTTTTTTATCTCTCCCATATTATACACACCCAAATTCCGTCATAACATGCTCAGGCCCAAACATCGTTTCATGCCTCATTCAAAGGCCCAAATATGACCCCACGATCCCATGACCCCATCTACCTTTGTGTACATGACAAGGAAAGTTCACAAAACTTTAAAATGTTTTCTATTTTGTACAAACTTTTCTAAGAAAAACAACCATGATTATATGATTACTAACGATAGTTTAGTTATGCAACTTTAGAAAAAATGATTCAACTTTTTAAAAGTTTGGAGAATCATGTAAGTTGGTTAGCTTTTGAGTGATACATCAATATCATGACAAAAGAAAAGGTTAATATGGTATAAGTTCGATATAGCAGCTATCGTGCAATTATTTTGATCGAACAACGTAGTTAAATTTTTCTAAATAGAACTTTTATAATCTTTATTAGTTGTTATATTATGTTAAAAGTTAGAAACATATGTGAAAATATAAAGTAAGTTATAAGTTATGCATTAAAAACAAATTCCAATAGAGATTTATCTTAGTAAATTTATAGTATAAAGATGGCTTCATCTTTTAATAAAAACTAGTTGGGGTACTCCGCGCTTCGCGGCGGAAAGTTGATTGGTACTATTTCGCTTCTTTAAAGTACCAACACTCAATATAACAATTGGAAAAAAAAACCAAAGCTAGGGTATTTTTAAATCAAAAGTCTAAAAAAATAAACAAATAAATCAAAAACACATTCTTATAGCTAAATATAAACCTTTCCTAATAATTTTTTTCTAGATTTTTTTTAACGGCCAACAAAATTAATCCCAAGCACGCTCAGTGCACCCATTGGATCAAACAGAGTACTCCGAGAGTAACTCGAGCCCACCACCAATTCCTGGGAAAACCCAGTGACCCATTCCCCGTAGGCACAACGGTGAAATTACCGTTAAAACACGTTTGACTCAAGGGATCGAACCCAAGTTTCTCTTGATCTCCTATCATTGCCCACCATCGCCTTATTATGCACCAAGTGAGAGTTGAACATGTATCTCCCAAGAGAAATATAAATCTTCCACCACTTGATATAGAAATCATTGGCTTTATCTAGGTTTGAATAGATAAATATTAGTAACTTTGAGACTTAGATAAAACAAAATGTAGTACATCATCACTTCACTTAAGCTTGGTAAATATGAGGAGATGGAGCACAAACAATACAAAAGAAGGCATAATTGTAATTAGCATCCAAATATTGTAACAAAGATATACTAATTTCAGACCCCTTTGCTTTAACTACCTTGGACGTATGGTATCATCAGTCAGATAACTCTCTCCCAGAACTTTGCATTATAGGCATCAAGTCAAATTAATTAAGTAAATACATACAACATACCACACGATATACAAGTAATCTGCAGCTAGTAAAGTTCAAACACCAAAACAATGTTATTCAGAAAGCCATATATTGTACAAGAGAAGAAGCTCAACAAATAATTTCACAATTAATAAATTGCAGTTATACCAAAAACAAAACATAAAAATACTTGTATCCTGAATCAATATCATCTAAATCAATCTAGTGAAAGCGGTTACAAAACCATGCTACGATAGATCCTTATTAGTAAAAACTACCACGTGCACAAATTCACAACATTATTGCTAGCAAAAAACAAACAACACACATAAAACTAAACCGATAATATCACAAATTCACAATACTTCTACCTCGAGTTAAAGATCTGATGAAAAATCATACAAAAACTAAAACATTTTTGCGAGAACCTACTTCTTACATCACTAAACAACTTTATAGCAAACTAAACATACATAATTTTCATAGTAGTGCTTATAACAATCTCGCTAAACATAATCTGCAATTTAAAATTGAGATAGAGTATTAATTGATACCTCGTTTACCACCACCGGCCCTGCCGACCATAGTTTCATACTCACAACGTCACGCGGAATGCCTGGAGTCGGATCGCCTCCTCAAATCTCTGGTGCTTCCTCCATCTTTCCCGCAACTCTTATCCATCATCAACAACCACCTCCACGGAACACCCACGTTCACGACACCATCACATTCGACCTTCGCTGTCATACACATTGTCTTTCCTCAATTGTTAGGTATTAGGGTTCCGACCCGAAATGGCCAAAAGCCGACCGCCTGCTGCGGTGGCCAGCCACCGCGTTCCGCCACTGGTGCACGACGTCTCCCCTGCTCTCACGTCTCTCTCTCTCGTCTCAAATTAGGGCAAAAAATCCAAAGAGGAAATCAGAGAAGCGAAGAGATAGAGAGAGGATGCCACCACATATGACAATTAAACGGCCAATGAAGCCAAAGATCAGGTGAAATCACCGTCGCAGACGGTGGATTTCCTCCCTCCTTGTACTCTCTGCTCTCTCATATCTCTATCTAGGGCATGTTTGGCTAAGCTTTTTGAAACAACTTATTGACTTATTGGCTTTTTGGAAAAGTCAGTATGGAGTGACTTATTGGCTTTTTCCCCTCACATACACCCTCATTGCCAAACATCATTTTGTAGCTTATGACTTTTCAAAAAGCCAATAAGTCAATAAGTTATTTCAAAAAGCTTAGCCAAACATGCCCCTAGTCTCCCTTCTCCAAATAATACAGATGATGGCAATATCGTAAATAACAGCTTAAAACCGTCCTATTGATATATTGTTCCTAAAATCATTCATCTTTTGTTATATTATAGAATATAGAATACATGATGTAGTTCATTTATTTTGTATAAAGATGGAGTCATCTTTTAATAAAAATATTATAATGTACTAGGTTATAACCCCGTGTATTACACGGGGTTGAATAAATAAATTTTAAAACTCCGTAAATGTATAAATGATAAATAATATTAGTTAATTTTATTTTAAGTTTCGTAAAATCTATTTGATACCAAACTAAACAAAACGTTCAAATATAATTAATTCAAATAAATAATATTATAAATGAGAAGGAAATTAAACTAAATAATAATTATTCATAAGATATTAAACTAATAATATTTAGTAGGAGGGTTATCTATAATTAATTATCAAATAAATAATATTATAAATGAGAAGGAAATTAAACTAAATAATAATTATAGTTAATTACAGAGTTAGTCCATGTGGTTTGCCCAAGTAACATACTTAGGTACTAATAGTTTAAAATCACATTCTAGGGTATTAACTTTTCATTTTGTAACGTTTGGAGGTATTAACGTTATTTGTAGGTTTAAAATCACATTCTATTAGTACCTAAGTATGTTATTTTGTGCAAACCACATGGACTGACTATGTTAATACCCTAGAAGTTAATACCTCCAAACGTTACAAAATGAAAAGTTAATACCCTAGAATGTGATTTTAAACCAATAGTACCTAAATATGTTATTTTGTGCAAACCAAAGTGACTAACTATGCAATTAACTCTAATAATTATCCATAAGATATTAAACTAATAATATTTAGATGGTGTTTGGTGTTGCGTTTTCAAAATAGATTATGCATTTTTTAAATAAATTTTGCGTTTTCAAAACTGCGTTTTGAAAAAGCATCTAGGAGGCAGATAATCACTTTTTCATCCAAACATTTTTTTAGATTATTTATGTTTTAGAAACACAATAATCAAATAATCACTTCAACACGCAATCCCAAACACCCTCTTAGTAGGAGGGTTATCTATAATATAAGATATTAAACTAAATAATAATTAGAGTTAAATGCCCGAATAATCTCTGTGGTTTGCCCTTTTTTCACCTTTAGTCCCTAACTTTCTAAAATTACAGCTATAGTCCCCAACTTTTCAATTTTCGTTTCCGGATAGTCCATGTGCCTATCATCAGTTAGTTTTCTCAGTTAAGAGAGTGTGAAATGAGAAAAATACTCTTTTCTTAAAAAAGGCAAACCACAGGAACTATCCGGGTATTTAATAAATAATAAATGTATGTTCTTTAGTTTAGAAGAGATTAAATAATCTAATAATAGCAATATTAAACGTATGTTCTTTAATTATTAATAAATAAATAATTATTAGTTTAATATAGATATAGATTATCTAAATAACATTCGTTTAATAACCCTCCTAATCTATATCTAATAAATATAGCTATTATTAGATAATTAGAAGAGATTAAACTAAAAAATAATTATCTATAAGAAACGGCCTAATATGATGACATGTGTCCCAAATCAGGTTTCTTTTATTATATAGTATAGATTTTATTAAAACTCAAGCAATGTCTTAAAGGACATCAAAGTGTATTAATAATTATACATAACACTCTCCCTTTAAGTTTTAAATAACTCCGTAAGATTTTACTAGATAAATCATAATGGAACAAACCTAACGAAAGAAAATGAATACATTATCTTTCAATACGTTTAGGGAATAGGGATGCTATCTCATCAAAATTCTTTGTAGAAAAACCTTATGGAGTTATGTGGAAGAAATATGTTTAAAGAAAAAAAGTGTAACACAATTTTCCGTGATAATCACAACTGTGGAGTTCCTTGAGTTGGTGTAATCAAGTGTAATGAATTGATCAATATTGATGTATGAAGTGTTTTAAAAAATAAAGGTGTTCAATTGATGTTTAAATTACACATCTATACATTATAATAAAGCAAAACAAGCTGATGCCACTTGGCAGCCATTTAAACCAATGCTTGCCACGTGTCGTTGGTACGCTCATTATTTTTTTCATTTGAGCGGCAAAGCAATTGAAGACACCTCCACTCATTCTTTATTCTCGCTATAGAAATTTCCTTTTTTCTTACACACTGCCTTCTCTCACCTTGGACTTTCCATAAACAGATTACACTTTCCTTTCTATATGATGTTGCAGATTAAAAACCCTAGATCTAATTCTATAATTTACCTTGCCGATTCTTCTTTCATTCGATTCGTCGGCTTTTGGTTCATCTATTAGCGATTCATCTTAAAGTCGGTAATTTTCTGTCCTATATCCTTATAATTTTTTCTATCAAATCGTCTATTTGTATTTCTTAGATGAGCTTTGTTTATGTGTACTGCGATTTCATCTATTTTGTTGTTTATGTCGTACGGAAATCCCAATTTTGTGGTTTTTGTTAAAGATTATAAACCCTGATTTGTATCAGTTCATCCCTAATTGCATATGAAATGTATCAGTTCGATGAGTTTTCAGTAATTTTCGATTCGTGTTTTATGTATGTCGGACTGATCGGTTGGATGAATTTAAACCAAAACTGAATATTAGTTTTTGTAACTGTCATATTTCATCTATTTCAGTTGTTAATTCACACAAAACCAATAATAAAACATGAGATCGAAATCTGACTTGATTATGAATCGATTTTAGATCTATTTTTGACATCTTGAATCTCAGGTTTGTAGAAAGTGTTGAATTGCAGGTTGTTGTTATTGTTACATCGAAGAAGAAGAGAACAATATAGTTGTTGTTGATTACAATTCATATATCACATCATTGTTTCTATTGTTGTTGGCAATTGATGAAGCCGAAGATTTATGGAGCCAAGAGCAATTTTAGTTGCATAATTTGAAAGAAATTGCAGGTTGTGATTCACGAAGATAAAAATTCGCGTATTTCAGATCTAAAATGGAATTGCAGATCTGTTAAGGTTCTATAATAGTTTCTGATTTGGGGTTGCAGTGAATCAGATCTAAATCACAAGTTTTTGTAGTGTTAATCGTAGAAAGAAGGAGAAGGTTCAGATTTGTTATTGTTTTTGTGTTGTTCTTCGAGCAGAGAATTATTCCTGATCTGAGTTGCTTTTGCTTTGTAACACACGAAGCCTACCGTCGCGCCGCAAGCGTGTTACCATCTCTGAAGTTATCAGCCTCGGTATTCACTGTCAGGTAATGTCTCTGTTTTTTCTTTAGTTTCATATGTTTCCTGTTACCGGGTTGTATAAAGAGTTATTGTTTTGGTTTAAGCAAATTAACACTCTCTCTGTATCCCCCCCCCCCCCCCCCCCAAAAAAAATGCCTTGAGTGGTAGCCTTATCAACGGTATTCTAATTTTAAAAACACATTTAATGGTGGGTTTCAAGTTTCAATGGCAAGTTTAAATGGGATTGATAGTTTTCTTCAATCACGCCTGACGACTGGAATTTTCTTTTTTGGCATCTGTGTCCAGATTGAGTTTGAAGTAGGGGTTGTTTGGATGATGTAGCAGGGATTTTGATTTAATTTGGGTTATGTTTTAGAAGTTATAACAAATATCTTAAATGTGTAGTTGTAACACCCCGAAAACGGGTTTGGTAATTAACCCACGTTAATACTAAAAGACGGGTAAAGTGCCGCTAGTAGTAAAAATAACCCGGTAAATATCTGGGATTTAATAAGAAATCCTAATATTAGATACAAGCGAAACAAAGTTTAGATGAATTAAGTTTATAAGAGCCCGAGTTAACGGGACTTAAAATATTATGGATTATAACTCCCGGAACCCACCGAGTAACTAGGAGTATTAACCTAGTTAGATAATGTCTTGACATTTATAGAACAAATATGGTTAAGACATCTTTTAAATAACTTGTGTAAAGTTGAGGGACCAAAATGGGATAACCTGGAAATGGTTTTAATTAAACTAAATAAAAATAACACAACACACACACACAAGTGTGTGTGGTGCGTGTTCTGGTCGACCAAGAAAAGGCTCCAAGGAGCCAAGAACCCTAACTCCAACAAATCAACAAATTGAAGCTCAAATCAAGACCCAAATCGATGCATGAACGCATATAAATGATCACCTAGTCGTGGGGATCACAAGGTATGTCGAATTTTCAGATTTGGTGATACTTGGAGATTATGATGAACAATCATAATCGAGATTTTTCAATGAATGTTGAATCTATGAGTGTTATTGTGATTATATATTGGTTTAGAAACAAACCCTAGTAGAAATCTTGATGAATTGTTGCTAAACTAGGGATTTGATAATTACCCTATTATGAGCTAAGTGGGTTTTGGTTGAATTGATGAAATTGATGTTCTAATGGTGTTTATAAACATCATATTAACTCATATGAATGAACTACTTGAACAAATTAGGGATTTTGTTAAGGGTTCATAAGTAACTAGAAGTGGGTTTTGTTAGATATGATGAAATCATGAAGAACTTGAAGTAATATCACTTGTATGTGATTAACAAGTAAACTAGGAAGTGGGTTTTTATGTAATAGTAAAGATGATGATAAGTTATGTTTAAAATCATCATATTGGATAATAGAAACAAGGCACTCAAACAAATTAAGTGATTTGGGAACTTGTTCATTCATGATTGAAATGGGTTTTGAATGTTATGATGAAGTTTGGTAGCCATGTTCATGTAACTAAGTGTATAAGATCATGTTAGCTACTAATTGATAGATAGAACTTGAATGTGCATTTATATGCTAAGGGGCGTTTGACTTTTAGTAGTCAAACCGACCATTAATAAGATCGAATGGTAATTGTGATAGAAAATATGTAAGATGGAATAGTCATAATTAAGGATGACTAATATAACCGTCTTACGAATTATGATGATAGTTTGACGCTTGACAAGCTAGGTGGAGGCTTGGAAAGGAAGCGGGTCAAACGAAGCAAGAATGGCGGAAAAGCATAATTCGGATGCAAGGTAAGTATAGCTTACACTAGTCTTAAATTGTGGAAATGTTTTCTTATCATATAAATTATGAATGAGATATTGAAACAATTGAAATATGATGTTCCGTCGTGTAGTCGAACGGAACAAGAAAATCAAAGATGATAGAAACCATAATAATGGTTAAAAAGAAGTAAATCGATAATTTGGTCATAATATGTCGAAAGCAATACACGGTTTATAATCAAAATAACCTTACGGTGTTAAACGGGAAGAGTCATGTAGAGGAGATGATAATAAATATCATCTCGCAAAGATAAATGGTCAATTCGGCCAAACGGGTCAAAAGGTGTAGACAACACCTTTTGACTATATAGACTAATGATTCTTTTGTCGAGTCATATGCTTACAGGAATAGACATCCAATGGATATTCGCATCGTTCTTAATTAGCGAATATAAAGCAAGGTATTAAAATTGGGTCTAATTGTTGATCCGAGCCAGGTACGCATATTTATGATGTATGAAAAGTGTTAATTTGGTCGAATAATTGGTGATAGCCCTTCATTGTAAAAGAAGGACCGAAATCGACCAAAACGCCCTTGTAGGCTAAATTGAACAAACAACCCTTAGAGGTTGTTTGGAAAGGAGTCTTATGATTAAACAAAAGTTTAGAACGAGTATAGGTAGTGAAAGATGTAATTCTTGGGCTAAAATACTCCATATGAGTCTTTGCCGTAAAATGATATTTCAAGGGAAATAAATCCGGAACACATAGATATCTACTTTAAATCCAACACACATTTAGTTGTGATGGAAGAGTACTAGATAAGAAATATAGGTTACAACGCTAGATTGGAATAAAAGCGAAATTTGAGTTTAAAAGTGCTTAAAATATCCTTAACGGGTCAAAATAAGCATACGAGTGAAAATGGGTTTAAATTGTGTAATAAACCTATAATTAGAACCTATAATAGTAGGTAATATTAAATTAAAGAGTTGTATGTGATATAAGAATCAAACAAATACGTTTGTTTGATAAAATGCGTAAACGGGTCAAATTTTGGTAAAAGAGAAATAAGCCGAAGACTTAAAGGTCTTAAATTTTGTTAAGCCGAATGTCGGGTTTTAACTCCATATGATGGAGAATTAAATTACAAACATGTAGGAAGAAACGGTAGGTCAAACGGATAAACGGTTTGAAAAATACGAAAGAATTCGTGTCAAATTACGGCAAAATGGAAAGGTGGGATGCAGGTGCCACCGTAAATTACGGTGCCACCGTAATTTACGGTGGACCTGAAATGGGTTACGGTGAAACCCTCCTGAATTACGGTGAAAACAAATCGAAACAAGGATCACCGTAAATTACGGTGTCCACCGTAATTTACGGTGGACCTTGTACAAACATGTATGTTTTTGATCAGTTTTGTTTTCCGGACTCGTTTAGATGCGTTTTAAATACCGTATGACTAAAGCATTTCATGTTTATGAAATGTAGGTACTTTCTGGGATGCCGGAAGACGATCAAGCTCAGCGAAGAACCGAACACGATAATGACACACGCTTCCGCACTTTGATAAATTGTAAATCTTAAACAACGAATTCAACCACGTTATGTAGAATAACTTATGACGTGTAAAAGTTTTAATAAACCCGCATTTTTACAATATGCGTAGTCTTAACTACGCATCTAATTGTTGGTAATTTACAGATAAACTGTTAATTAGAATCTAGGGTGTTACAAGTTGGTATCAGAGCCTTGGTTTAAGAGATTCGAGTATGGTTGGGAGGAACCATTCTTGGACTTAAACCTTATGCTCTTGACAAAGAATAGTGTTCGGTTCGAAGCTTGATCGCAAATCCGGTAAGTACAAGTACGTTATTAGTTAGTATGCTAAAGTGTTGTAAACAACACATAGAGCTATCGTGTGGTATACGTTACCCCAATTTAAATGATTGTTAGGGTCGACGAAAATACGCGCGTTGACGTGTATAGTAGAAAATGCCTTGTATTATAATACGGGCGATTATTGAAGTTGACTTTACTAACTTTTGTGGATGTTTTAAATGAAGGACACTCGCGTTTGAAGACGACGAGAGTCAAAAGAATTATGGATATGATGATGGAACGGTCCGGGGTACGACAGGAAGAGCATACTCATTAAGGACCAAAAATCGCGTAACGGTCGCGAACAAGACTAATGACAAGAGAAGCCCGTTAGGGCAAGCATCACCAGGTGCACACTTTTAAATTTAATCGCACGAGTCGTTATATGCAACAAACACGTAAGTAATAACGGTTGCATACGCATATGACAGAACTTGGAAAACCTGATTTCCAAGAGAAATTTAATAGGAAATGTGTTATTCACAATGATGAATAACAAATGAATAACAAGACTTGTTTATATAGAAACTTGGACGATAGTGATCATCCAAGTAAGTATTCTCAATACAAATCCTATTGAGAAAATTTATGATCACATCAATGAATGCGAATAAATGTTTATAAAAAGGGACATTGTACATGTTCAAGGATAAACGATTAAAACTAATAATTGTTAACCAACAATTAAATAAAGTTTTACCAAATGAACCCATAAACATGGAGATAATTTGAGGAGTTACTTACATGGGACGTGATGTGGTAATTATAATAAGGTCACGCGTACCACGTGTTGATCGCTTACTCTGGCCAAGTAAGTAGTGAACACATGATAGCATGAGCTTCTTATAATGAGCGCAGTCATGTCCGATGTAGTAAGGGCAGGGTGAATGGGACTAAGTAAAAAGTACCCAAATGAATCAGACAAGCAAAATATTTGATAATAATGTAAACGCACAACCGAGTGACGGAAGCGTATTACATTAGGATAATGAGCCCGAGTGAAGGGACAAAGAAGCATGATTAAACAAGTATTGGGAGGGGGTGTACTTACACTCTAACCCAGAAAACGCAAGCATGTTAAACAAGTATTGGGAGGAAGTGTACTTACACTTGAACCCAGAAAACGCAAGCATGTTAAACAAGTATTGGGAGGAAGTGTACTTACACTTGAACCCAGAAAACGCAAGCATGTTAAACAAGTATTGGGAGGAAGTGTACTTACACTCGAACCCAGAAAACGCAAGCATGATTAGACAAGTATTGGGAGGGAGTGTACTTACGCTCGGACCCAGAAATTGCAAATGAGTCCCTTAACGGGTCATTTTTGTAAAACGTCCAACTTAAAGACAAAGTCAGAATAAAAAAAAAAGAAGCAAGGTCTTAATGCATACCGGGAGGGTTGCAATAATAACGACTTCGGTAAAACACCCGGTTGATGGGTAAGGATTTAAACACATGCGTAAACCGAGAGACGAGAGCATGAATTTAAAGTCAAAAGACTCGGATTATGAGTTATGACTAAAAGACCATAAAATTTCGTAAACAGAAATTTTGATAATTATATTCAACCATTTTGAGGTTGAACGGGTTGAATAAAGTATAATGCTTGAAAGCGTAAGTAAGAGCAAGCCGGATAACGGTAAGCTTGAGACAAATGAATTTCAAACGTAAAAAAAAAAAGAGTGCTTTGACACCAAATATATATTTTAATAAGACACGAGTAAAAAAAAAAAAAGAGAGTGATCTACGGGATCAACATAACCTTTAGGGTTATAAACAAACAAGAAATATATGGACTAAAACGACCCACGGGTCATGATTAGAAAGAAGTTATAAGGGTCTCGCCTTAAAGAGGTGAAAACATAAGGAAATAGCCTACGAGGTTAAGTGAAGGAACCTACGGGTCAATAGTGTAAGGTGAGGGAATTTGTTACGATTCCCCGCATAAAGTAAAAAAAAAAAACAAAAACGGAAAACAATAAATTATGAGTTGTCAATTTCCTTGATGTGGATAATTGACAAAAGTTAAAGGGAAGATGCTAGACTAAAACTCCGGTTTTTTTGCAAGAAATGACGTTTTTACGAATATGAATTCTGATAGACGAATAAGTAGTAAGCTTGAAAGATATAAGTCTTGACACTGATAAGTGCAAGACGATACATTCGAAAAGAAAGGTTGGAACAAACCTAAACATGACGTGACGCGATCACGGTCAAGAGAAGTAATGTGAAGTAATCATATTACGACCCGAGTGATGGGTACAAAGTAACTGGACCGATAAGTCTAGTTAGTGAGATCAGTTAAGGTCGAAACTCAAATTAAGAAATTGTTTAACACATTATTCACTACGAAGAGTAATGTAGAATAAACATAATTTATAAACCTATGAGACTAAGTGGCCAAAGTTTGGCGACTCGGTCAAGTAAACAACAAAGGTATATAGATACAATAGATAAAGTGACGGCCCATGAGACCTCACTAACAGAAAATATTGATCACTTATTTGAGGGATCATAAAGTTATAAGTTCACGAATAAAAGAAATTGTTGCTAGAAGTGAAAGATTTCACTAGAGAACTTTAAAACGGGTCAAAGTAATGGATTCATAAAGAATTCGATAGTATATGAAAGCGATGAATATCGCTAAGTTAACTGAACTAGTGGAAATAACGAGACTACGTTATTTCGAAGTTGCATTATGTCATATGACATACGTAGAGGTTCTGTAACCAAAAAGACATTACCATAATTTTTCTGGTAATGATAACAATTGGTTAAAGTAGGAGTAATGCTTAAGAGATTACTCAAGTCAAACGCATTGGGTTTAGAAACTCAATGAACTAGATAAGCAAGGTTTCGAGGACGAAACCTCTTTAAGGGGGGTAGACTTGTAACACCCCGAAAACGGGTTTGGTAATTAACCCACGTTAATACTAAAAGACGGGTAAAGTGCCGCTAGTAGTAAAAATAACCCGGTAAATATCTGGGATTTAATAAGAAATCCTAATATTAGATACAAGCGAAACAAAGTTTAGATGAATTAAGTTTATAAGAGCCCGAGTTAACGGGACTTAAAATATTATGGATTATAACTCCCGGAACCCACCGAGTAACTAGGAGTATTAACCTAGTTAGATAATGTCTTGACATTTATAGAACAAATATGGTTAAGACATCTTTTAAATAACTTGTGTAAAGTTGAGGGACCAAAATGGGATAACCTGGAAATGGTTTTAATTAAACTAAATAAAAATAACACAACACACACACACAAGTGTGTGTGGTGCGTGTTCTGGTCGACCAAGAAAAGGCTCCAAGGAGCCAAGAACCCTAACTCCAACAAATCAACAAATTGAAGCTCAAATCAAGACCCAAATCGATGCATGAACGCATATAAATGATCACCTAGTCGTGGGGATCACAAGGTATGTCGAATTTTCAGATTTGGTGATACTTGGAGATTATGATGAACAATCATAATCGAGATTTTTCAATGAATGTTGAATCTATGAGTGTTATTGTGATTATATATTGGTTTAGAAACAAACCCTAGTAGAAATCTTGATGAATTGTTGCTAAACTAGGGATTTGATAATTACCCTATTATGAGCTAAGTGGGTTTTGGTTGAATTGATGAAATTGATGTTCTAATGGTGTTTATAAACATCATATTAACTCATATGAATGAACTACTTGAACAAATTAGGGATTTTGTTAAGGGTTCATAAGTAACTAGAAGTGGGTTTTGTTAGATATGATGAAATCATGAAGAACTTGAAGTAATATCACTTGTATGTGATTAACAAGTAAACTAGGAAGTGGGTTTTTATGTAATAGTAAAGATGATGATAAGTTATGTTTAAAATCATCATATTGGATAATAGAAACAAGGCACTCAAACAAATTAAGTGATTTGGGAACTTGTTCATTCATGATTGAAATGGGTTTTGAATGTTATGATGAAGTTTGGTAGCCATGTTCATGTAACTAAGTGTATAAGATCATGTTAGCTACTAATTGATAGATAGAACTTGAATGTGCATTTATATGCTAAGGGGCGTTTGACTTTTAGTAGTCAAACCGACCATTAATAAGATCGAATGGTAATTGTGATAGAAAATATGTAAGATGGAATAGTCATAATTAAGGATGACTAATATAACCGTCTTACGAATTATGATGATAGTTTGACGCTTGACAAGCTAGGTGGAGGCTTGGAAAGGAAGCGGGTCAAACGAAGCAAGAATGGCGGAAAAGCATAATTCGGATGCAAGGTAAGTATAGCTTACACTAGTCTTAAATTGTGGAAATGTTTTCTTATCATATAAATTATGAATGAGATATTGAAACAATTGAAATATGATGTTCCGTCGTGTAGTCGAACGGAACAAGAAAATCAAAGATGATAGAAACCATAATAATGGTTAAAAAGAAGTAAATCGATAATTTGGTCATAATATGTCGAAAGCAATACACGGTTTATAATCAAAATAACCTTACGGTGTTAAACGGGAAGAGTCATGTAGAGGAGATGATAATAAATATCATCTCGCAAAGATAAATGGTCAATTCGGCCAAACGGGTCAAAAGGTGTAGACAACACCTTTTGACTATATAGACTAATGATTCTTTTGTCGAGTCATATGCTTACAGGAATAGACATCCAATGGATATTCGCATCGTTCTTAATTAGCGAATATAAAGCAAGGTATTAAAATTGGGTCTAATTGTTGATCCGAGCCAGGTACGCATATTTATGATGTATGAAAAGTGTTAATTTGGTCGAATAATTGGTGATAGCCCTTCATTGTAAAAGAAGGACCGAAATCGACCAAAACGCCCTTGTAGGCTAAATTGAACAAACAACCCTTAGAGGTTGTTTGGAAAGGAGTCTTATGATTAAACAAAAGTTTAGAACGAGTATAGGTAGTGAGAGATGTAATTCTTGGGCTAAAAGACTCCATATGAGTCTTTGCCGTAAAATGATATTTCAAGGGAAATAAATCCGGAACACATAGATATCTACTTTAAATCCAACACACATTTAGTTGTGATGGAAGAGTACTAGATAAGAAATATAGGTTACAACGCTAGATTGGAATAAAAGCGAAATTTGAGTTTAAAAGTGCTTAAAATATCCTTAACGGGTCAAAATAAGCATACGAGTGAAAATGGGTTTAAATTGTGTAATAAACCTATAATTAGAACCTATAATAGTAGGTAATATTAAATTAAAGAGTTGTATGTGATATAGGAATCAAACAAATACGTTTGTTTGATAAAATGCGTAAACGGGTCAAATTTTGGTAAAAGAGAAATAAGCCGAAGACTTAAAGGTCTTAAATTTTGTTAAGCCGAATGTCGGGTTTTAACTCCATATGATGGAGAATTAAATTACAAACATGTAGGAAGAAACGGTAGGTCAAACGGATAAACGGTTTGAAAAATACGAAAGAATTCGTGTCAAATTACGGCAAAATGGAAAGGTGGGATGCAGGTGCCACCGTAAATTACGGTGCCACCGTAATTTACGGTGGACCTGAAATGGGTTACGGTGAAACCCTCCTGAATTACGGTGAAAACAAATCGAAACAAGGATCACCGTAAATTACGGTGTCCACCGTAATTTACGGTGGACCTTGTACAAACATGTATGTTTTTGATCAGTTTTGTTTTCCGGACTCGTTTAGATGCGTTTTAAATACCGTATGACTAAAGCATTTCATGTTTATGAAATGTAGGTACTTTCTGGGATGCCGGAAGACGATCAAGCTCAGCGAAGAACCGAACACGATAATGACACACGCTTCCGCACTTTGATAAATTGTAAATCTTAAACAACGAATTCAACCACGTTATGTAGAATAACTTATGACGTGTAAAAGTTTTAATAAACCCGCATTTTTACAATATGCGTAGTCTTAACTACGCATCTAATTGTTGGTAATTTACAGATAAACTGTTAATTAGAATCTAGGGTGTTACAGTAGTGTATGGTAAAAAAGTAACTGGCCAAATAGTTGGATATTTGTGTTCTTTTATACACCGATTGTTTATGAATTTTGTCAATTTACTTTAAGTGAATTACTTGAAAAAATATCAAGATTGAAGATGCTTTGGTAATTTGCCAATCATTTTGCAGCCAAATGATGATTCTGAAACCATTTTCTTTAAGTTGATAATCATTTTTAGTTTTCTTTAAGCTGATAATTATTATTCTGTACGAATGTTTTATTAGGGTTTCTGGATCTCATCCCAAATCCCACCCCCATATGCTATCTCCCCCTTTCTCTTTGCCGATTCAAGAAGATGAAGGCGATAGCGATTTGCCGATTCAAGAAGATGAAGGCGATTTGCCGATTCAAGAAGATGAAGGCGATGGCGATTCAAGCCGATTGGATGATGTGGTATTGGCTACATTGATTTGTTCATATTATTGTTTATTTTTGTTCATATTACATTCTTTTTGACCAATCAGTTCAAATTAGGGTTTTAATTTGTTAAGTTTTGTTACATCTATTGAGATTATCAAAAGAAAGAAGTGTGGGTTGTGTCAATTACATGTGTGTTCATGGTAAGCATATCCACTATCTCAACGTGATTGATTTATGTTTTCTTTCCGATTAACAAGTGAGTTTGTGTTCATAGGGTTTATGGTCCGGATTCAAGTACGAAGAGATTATTCTATGTTAAGAGCAAAGATGAATATTTTCAAGGTATGATTTTTTGTTCATATAACCCTACAACTCAACTCTTCAGATCTTGGATTCGTCTCAACCAACCTTTTATATTCGGTGACGATTCGTTGTTTTTTAAATATATTTCTAAAGTTTCTGTCTTGGAAGACAAAGACGAGCAAGAGCGTTCCTAGTATGATTTCGAAATTTTGTATATTTATAACCTAAATCTGTTATAGTTTAAATGAAACCCACATAGGGCTTTTTCTCTAGGGGATGCTTCTTAATGATTGAAGATTATATACATTTGATGTAGATCGATTGTTCGCACATTCAAATGGTCTTAAAGAATGTAACTTTATTACTATATGACATAAAGGAAAAAGTACATATTTGGATTATATATTTCAAAATTTTGCTTTGGATCTGAATCGGATGAGTGCTTTCGATTTGCAGTTAAGATTAAAAGGTATACTTTGTAAAGCCATTAAGGTTTTGGCGAGTAATGAATTGGATCTAGATTTTGTTTTCAAGAATCTTATTTGTAGTTTTGTTTTTCTTATTTCCTTCTTTTATCTTTAAAATAATCTTTGTTGCTTGTAGGATTAGGCCATTGACTTATGAAGTCAAGAAATGAATGGTTGTTGGCTCATGGCACTCGAGACTGGTGCGCAAGATTGGATGCCACTCGAGGACCCACATGATTTTAGATTTTCTAGGCGGGTGAGTAATTCACATATTCTCATTACATCATCTATATCTATACTTTTTAATAAACCAAGATAATTTAAGATGCGACTGTGGAAAAACACCAATCAAGTGGTGACCAAAGATGCTTGACTCGAGGCCTCAATTTAGATTAATCACAAGATCGAGAATTTTGAAAGGGTGTCTTTTTAGTCAATGTTTGACTCATGACATCAAACAACTAATTGGTAACATTTGAAGAGAGTAAACAACCATTTCTGCACACCAAGTCAATTTTCCACTTCTTGCTCAATATTGTAGATTTTTATCACTTATTAACCCATGAAGTTTTACAGATTGATGGAGCCTATCTTGAATAGGGAAAATCGTTAAGCGAATGGGATGTATTTAGTCACTCTAGAGGTTAGTATAATCAGTCAAGTTGATTTCGATTTGCAGTCATTCTGATGTCGAGCCCTTCATCGTTATGCACAACATGTTATTGGCACATGGTAGGGCAGCCAAACTATATCATGAATATTTCCAGGCAATTAACTAACTTAGAGTCAATCTTTAAGTTTTAATTGCATATTTTGAATTTGTTATGTTAACTTATTGAATTTGACCTCCACATAAATCGGTTGGGCTTTCTTTTGAGTGTGAATGACTGTACAAGCCTACAAGGTGTTGCAGGTGGGTTGGGTAACAAGTCAAAACGGGTCGAGCACTTTAACTCATAAACACTATATTGTTAAAAAATTATAAAATGTATAAATGATTACAATTCATTGTTATTATGAAAGCTAGATGATTACTATAATAATTCAAACTTTTATCAAATTAAAATCATTTGGAAGGTTTTATGCGTTTTGGTATGTATTGGATGGCTTTTGCATACTTTATCCTGTTACATTTTGAGTCAAGTTACAGCCTTTTAAATGGTTCCAATATATATACTTAGGCTGGATAGGAGTTAACAAGTCAGTAAAAATAATGATGTTTTTCAAATTAATCAAGACTCAACATTGAATAAAATGGGTGCATACAATGCTTAGACTATAGATCTAAATTTTCTAAAACTTTGACCTTTTTAACTTGGGTGCAAGGACAAACAAAGTGCTTACAGGTCACAATTTTGCAGGTCTCTCGACTTATTTGTCACTTTATCAAGTTCAACACTTTAAATTCGTTGACGATTCACTGTTGATTTAGCACATTGTTTGTTGAATTTCAATTCGATCTCAGATGAACAATCTCGATTTCAGTTGTATATTTCAATCATTGTTAACTACGTTTGATACGTTACGTACCCGCGGGTAGAGGGATGGATTTCGTTACTTGAACGTTTATTTCTTTTAAAGGATTATTTTAACATTTTTAAGTTATATATTTGTGTGTTAGTCCACCCGCGAAATTCGCGGGATCTTAGACTAGTGTTAAATATAATATAATATCACTATTTACACGCACATATGTGTGTTTAGTCTGAGACCCAGAAGTATATATAGGTTTTGTGGGTACACGAAAATCAATAATAAGATAAGACATTGTCGCAACCTCAGTCCCCTATCTGTCCCGGGAACGGGTGGCCGCGAGACCAGTTTTGGTGGTATCATTTGTTTATCATTTTGGCAGTGGAAATTTCATCAGGACCGTAGTTAGGAAATATTTATCATATTAAATACCACCATTTTATAATATTAAACATATTGGGATAAAACCCAAATTGTTATTACAAACATTTTCATAGGAAAAATCCTCATTTTATTGAATAAAGCATCTTCTTTTATTTAGGTAACTTTTATAGCCATTTTTTCTAAGCCTTCAGTGCTGTCCAGCTGGCTTCTAGTTGGCTTTCACATTTTGTTATCTGAAACACGTTTAAAAACATTTGTCAGTGAGAAATACTGGTGAGTGAATCCCAGTTTAATCAAGAGGAGTTTTATCCATTAACAGTATTGAGAGCTATCACATTGTTTATTTCTACATAATTACTCATTCAGTACTGTCAATCCTGACTGGTGGGTCATATTACACATTGGCTAACTCGTTGTCCAATGGTAATGTGTTCCACATTTTGTATACAAAACCCTAACATACCGGCAGTAATTGAAGAATTACAAAGACTCAATCACTGCTTAATCACATTGTAAAATAATTAAGGTTTTGTAAAAACAGTTTACAAAAAGGAGATTACTCACATTGCTGTCTTAGGTTTTCTGTAAGGGTTTCCTGGTGATTATCTCTAATTTACACAAATGCACACGTGTTAGTATAATAACCCTTAATATTTACATTAGTAATACCCTCCCCGAGACGGCATTCCAACGACTACGTCAGGCAGAACCTCGACAGCCGTTACGGAACCCTGGATCAATCGGGCAGCTTATCTAATACGTAACCGGGATTATAATACTTACAACGGAGCAGAACTTCGTTAATTAGGGGGGTATTATACCCGAGATTATGCCTACTATTTAGAATTTCGAGAGAGAAAGTCGAGAGATGAGCGAATTCGTTTGAAGGCCCGAGCTCCCATTATATAAGGGCTGAAATCGGGTTTCTCGCGGCCCGCGTAAGGTGAGACCAAGGTCTACGCTGCCCGCGTAGTTGAGTAATAGGGGCTAGGGTTGCTGATTCGTTGAGTTTAGGGTTGACACGATGATGACACGTGGCGCTCTAGGGTTTCATCTGAGTTTGGAGCTGTCGCACCCCGCGTAAGATCCTTAAGGGGTCTACGCGGCCCGCGAGCGACATAAAATTTTGATTTTTATTTTATTTTTAATGATATATCGTATTTTGGACTCGGTTTTCACATATGGGGTATATTTTGAGACATATAGGGATATTTTAAAATATATTAGGGTGTCAGAAAATATTCGGGAGGATTGTTATATCCTCCCCACCTTGTTTTAGAGCTCGTCCTCGAGATCTACTGGAACAAGTGTGGATATTTCCTTTGCATTTCTGATTCAAGCTCCCATGTGTATTCTGGTTCTCTTTTGGAGTCCCACTTCACTTTGACCAAAACTAGTCTCTTGTGCTTGAGGTTCTTAACTTTCCTGTCTTCAATTTGTAGAGGCTTCTCTACAAACTTTAACTATTCATTTACCTCTATATCCTTAAGAGGTACTACAAGTAATTCATCAGCTAAACACTTTTTGAGATTAGATACATGAAATACATCATGTATTCCTGCCGTTTCCTCTGGCAGTTGTAGCTGATAGGCTACAGGCCCTATTCTTCTAATAATCTCAAAAGGTCCAACATACCTGGGCTTAGCTTTCCTCTTTTGATGAATCTTACCACTCCTTTACAAGGAGAGACTTTCAATAACACTTTATCTCCGACCTAAAATTCCAAGGGCTTACGTCAGTTGTCAGCATAACTCTTTTGTCGATCACGTGCTACTTTCAGTCCTTCCTTGACTTGAATGATTTTGTCTGTTGTTTCTTGTACTATCTCTGGTCCAGATAGTTGCTTTTCTCCAATTTCTGCCCAACAGACTGGAGTTCGACACTTTCGTCCATAAAGCGCTACGAATGGTGCAGCATTGATACTTGTGTGATAACTGTTATTATAAGAAATTCTATCAATGGTAAATGATCGTCCCAATTACCTCCGAAATCAATTACACAATCTCTAAGCATGTCTTCCAATGTCTAAATTGTCCTTTCGCTTTGTCCGTCCGTTTGAGGATGATAAGCTGTGCTTAGATTCAACTCGGTTCCCATGGCTTTTTGGAAACTTGTCCAAAAATGAGAGGTAAAACGACTATTTCTGTCAGAAACAATTGATAGAGGCATTCCATGTAATGAAACTATTTCGTTTACATATAATTTAGCTACTTGTTCCATACTGAAAGTTTCCTTTATTGGTAGGAAATGAGCTGACTTGGTTAGTCTGTCTACAATCACCCAGATTGTATCATTACCTTTTTTTGTTTTGGGTAATTTAGTAACGAAATCCATTGTTATTAATTCCCATTTCCAAACAAGCATTTCTAACTGTTGTAACAATCCTGAGGGTTTCTGATGTTCAGCTTTGACTTGTGAACAGGTTAAACACTTTGCAACATATGCTGCTATATCCTTTCTCATTCCTATCCACCAGAAATTCTTCCTTAAATCCTGATACATCTTATCACTTCCAGGATGCATCGTATACTTAGATTTATGGGCTTCTTCTAATATACGGTGACGTAGGTTTCCTAATTTAGGTATCCACATTCTTTTCTTATGGAATCTCCAAATTCCATCTGTTTCTTGTTCTAATTCCTTAATCATTCATTTTAACTTTTCAGTATCATCCTTGATTACTGATTCTTGTGCTTTTCTAATCTGATCATTTAAATCTACCTGCAGATTTAACTTAAGAGAACGTACTCTTTTCGGCTTTTCATGATACTTTCGACTTAAAGCATCAGCTACTACATTTGCCCTTCCTGCATGATACTGGATATTGCAATCATAATCACTAAGAATTTCTATCCAGCGTCTTTGTCTCGTATTCAATTACTTTTGCCCAAAAACATACCTTAAACTCTTATGGTCAGTAAATATGGTAAACTTACTACCGTATAGCAAAAATTATAGCTCCTAACTCTAGATCATGGGTTGAATAATTCTCTTCATCATTCTTAAGTTGTCTAGAGGCGTAAGCTATAACCTTTTGACGTTGCATTAATACACATCCATTACCTAACTTGGAAGCGTCACAATTGACTACAAAATCCTCAGTTCCTTCTGGTAACGCTAGTATGGGTGCATTGGTTAATCTTTGCTTAAGAATTCTAAAGGCTTCTTCTTGTTTTGGTCCCCATTCAAACTTAACGGATTTACAGGTTAACTTAGTTAAGGGAATGGCAATTCTAGAAAAATCTTGAATAAATCTTCTGTAATAACCGGCCAATCCTAAGAAACTTCTAACTTCGGTTGGTGACTCAGGGGTTTTCCACTTGGTTATTGCTTCGATCTTGGTGGGATCTACATGAATTCCTTCATGATTAACTAGATGTCTAAGAAATTGTACATGTTCTAACCAAAACTCACACTTTGAAAACTTAGCATAAAGCTTTTTTTTTTCTTAATAAACTTAGAAGTGCGTGCAAATGAGCTGCATGTTCATCTTTGCTCTTGGAATAAATAAGAATATCATCTATAAAGACAATTATGAATTTATCAAAATATGGCTTACATATTCGGTTCATCATGTCCATGAATGCAGCTGGGGCATTGGTTAAACCAAATGGCGTGACAGTAAATTCATAATGGCCATACCTTGTTCTGAAAGCGGTCTTAGGAATGTCCTCTTCCTGTACCTTTAATTGATGATATCCTGACCTTAAATCGATTTTAGAGAAAAATCGTGCTCCTTGCAACTGATCGAACAGATCATCGATTCTTGGTAATGGATACCGATTCTTAATCGTGACTTTGTTCAATTCACGGTAGTCAATGCACATACGCATTGATCCGTCCTTCTTTTTAACGAATAAAATCGGTGCTCCCCATGGTGATGAGCTTGGCTGTATGAATCCTTTTTTCCAATAATTCATCCAAGTGTTTCTTCAGTTCCTGCATTTCTACGGGTGCCAAACGGTAAGGTGCTTTGGTACTTGGTGCAGTTCCTGGTATCAAATGGATTTTGAATTCAACTTCTCTATCTAGAGGTTGCCTTGGTAGCTCTTCTGGAAATACATCTAAAAACTGGGATACTACTGGAATATCCCTTAATTCTTTTCCTTTAGTGTTAGTGATTATAGAAATCAAATACACTAATAATCCTTTCCTTATATAACTTGTCGTTTTCATCACAGAGATGAACTTTGTGGATCTAAGGGTTTTATTTTCTTTAATTGTGATCTTTTCACCCCTTGGTGAATTTACTTGAATTGACTTTTGATCACATAAAATACTGGCTTTATTGGCTATTAACCAATCCATCCCTAGCACAACATCAAATCCTGCCAGATTCACTGGGTAAAAATTTGCAATAAATTTCTGATTTAGAATTTCTATTCTTGCTTCCTGCAAGATTTCAGAAATCTTAATGGTTTCCCCATTTGCTGTTTCTACTAAACATTCTTGTAGGAGTCCACTTTTTTCGGTATTCATATTATTCACAGCTATACATTAGAATTTTCGGGTCGGGTTGGGCGAGACGAGGAACATAACAAAATACAATGTCATAACAACAATATATAATCATTACTTATTAGAAAACACACAATAAAAATACGATGTCATTCGAAATGAAAACAAAACTTACAAGTTTTTAAAGTTATTCTCTACGAGTTTCATCTTTAAAGAATGTCTAGTTACAAGTTTTTAAAGTAATTCTCTACGGGTTTCATCTTTTAAAAATGTCTAATTACATTTTTCAATGCAACATTGGCAAGAAAAAGCAAGAATCATTCATATGATTATTACATGTTAACCGGATTTCTACATGAAAATTCATAGTAAAAAAAAATACTAAAACAACAAAAAGAATAAATTAACAAAACTAAAAATAGGTTTACCTCTGGTGAGAGCAGGTTGGATTATTGGATAGCAAGACTATGAGAGTTGGGCTTTGTTGATTCTATACACTGGCTCTCCTATGTTAGAATGTTTATTTTGTTTAAAACCTTAACTTATCAACTTACATTTAAATAGAACGAAAAATCAACAAACGTGTCTATCTAGACTCAAACTCGGGTCCTCCTTAGTACAAGGTGAAATTCCACTTCACCAGCTATCATCTTGTTCTTATAGTGTCCATCTTATTATTTTTATGGGGCTCTTCAAAAAATTAATTACTGATTCTTTTACAATTTTTAAAAACATTGGGGTCTGAGGACCTCGGCCCAATCTATGTGGGTCCGTCCCTGAACTCATGTAATTTGTACCTGGCAATGATCAAAATAATTGCAATTTTATTCCATTTCAATAACTCTTCTAGTCTTCTTATGACATGAACTCAGCTCGTTTTAACTTAGAAGGAATCGTGAATAGCTTTTAAAGCTTGAGTTTGGTGTATTTACTATTTATTAATTATGGTGTTATTTTATTTATATAATTTTATAACTAGTTAGGTATAACCATTTATAGATATAATATTTATATATAATATAATATGTATTGTTTAATATTTATGTCATAATTTTATACTTAATGATAGTTATTATATACTTATATTAAATAAAAATTGTACAACTAAAAGCTCTTTTAGGCTCGCAAGTCAACTCATGCTAGTTTATTAAATGAGCCTCATTAAAAGCTTAAGCTTGAGCTCGTTTAAGCTCGGCTTGATTCGAGTTTTTAACAAGTCTATGTCAAATAGCTCATAAGCGACTCAACTCGTTTACACCCAGAATGAACTATATCGTGGTAACAAATATAAAAGATACGAACCGACCTTTAATTATTGCACCTGTAGTCCAGGATAGTTTTCATGTTAGCTTTCATTTCAAATTCTTGGTTTCATCTATATAATCATATAATCAACATAATTATGAGATATTTGGATGTCGATCCATATGGATAAGAAACAAAATGATTTTGTTTTAGCCTTTCTTTGATAGATATTTAACAGAATAATTATTATGTGATACACTGATACGTACCTAAATTATTTTAATCCATATAAAGATCCGTGTAGTTTAATAAAAACAAAATTCATATAAAGATCCGTGTAGTCACTACTAGAAAACTGCTACTATTCCTACCAAAATTTCCTACACATTTCCTACGAACGAAAATGCCGACACTTTTCCTACGAAATTCCGACGAACAAGAAAGGGTCTTAGTTTTGTGACAAAAAAAGGCGACAAAAAGCCACAAATTATTCTGCGTATGAAAACTGTCAGAAATTTCCTACGGATTTCCGCAGTTTAATGAAAATAAAGTCCACAAGAATGATCTTATATATATGTTTTTTTTCCAGTTGCAATACGAGATATGTTTTGGGCATTTTGTATCGTTCATATGTTTTTTATCCAGTTGCAATACGAGATAATGTTTTGGGCATTTTGTATCATTCAAATTTGAAATATCTCAGTTTCAAGTGAGGTCAAATAACATTCATAAGAAGCGAATAAGGGATTTTTTTCATGTGTCATTAGTAACGATTTTAGGTTTTTTGCAAAGGTTTAAAGTGCCGTAATATGAACATTATAATTAATATTGTGTACTTTTTAGTACCTTTTTATTCTCACAAAGATTATCTAAAGCTATGCACTTACAACCTTAAAATCTCACATCATGAGAGACTTTAGTTTTGAATACACACTACACACATGTACATCGTCATAAATACATTCCCACTTTAAAAGGTGGTGTTAAGCTTTAACATAAACATATTTGTTTTACTCAACTACTTCTAACGAACCTTCCCTGCAAATATTATGAAAACAATATGAGTATTATGAACAACTGAACAAAATCCGATAATACGTGGTAAGTCGCGTGTATTACCTTAACACGAGGGCGTTTCTCAGCATTGAGCTTTCTTACTTCATAGCGTACCGTTTTAGCAAACAAGCGGTTACGTCTTTTCTCTTTGTACCTTTGTACACTTGCTTCTCTATTATGAGCTACTGGACTCAACTCTCCCGCTTGCAATGCATCATCTCCTCTGCTTATACCATTGTTTTCAATATGCGTCATTTGTGGAACCGTCCACGACCCTCCATTGCCACCATTGTCTTGCTCACCATGTGTTTTGACCTATACATTTGGTTACATAACACGCGATATTAGATCATTTTCGGAACCCCAAAATGAAAACTTCTAGGTAACTCATAAGTTTAGGATCCAACTTTGTCTACCCAGTGTGTTTCTGTTAATTTTTTTTTTAAATAAACAGTCTATTTCATTCATATTTGCCAAGTTACATCAAAACAGAAGGTATACATGCAATAAGCTACGCCACCACCCCTTTCTGTTAATAGTTTTCAAACATGATACGTACCACATTAACTTTCCATACATGTGCGGCGCCATATGGATAGAGTTGGAAGGTGATAGGGCGACTTTTGGTATTCAGTGTCACTCATAAGTGTCACACATATCTGTCACACATATCTCCCTATAAATCATATCTTATGCTCAACAGCGACCCGATTACTCATTACTTATCGGCTTGGTGAGAAAAGTGATTAATGTTTATAAACTCACGTGGCTACAAATTACTCTTTAAAAGATTTTATGCAACTAGTATCATTTACGTTTAAAACCCATTAAAGTTTATAATTATATCAAATCTTATATCCGAATAATACTCATAAGAAATGTTTAGAACTTGTTTATATTTTTATATCCCAAGGGGGAGTCAATTTAACCAAACTTAAATGCATTTTTAAAAAAGTTGTATAAATGTATGGTACAAATTTAATCAGCAATAAAGTGCAAAATGCAAATAGCAACGGGTCAGACACGCAGAGGTAATCAGTAGCAGCAGGCCCACAGCTATTAAAATCGGCCATTTTACAAGTGGGCTGTGGACAACATTTCAACTTCACCTTTATGAATATACAATATGCTTCTAACACATGGGTTTTTTAATTTATTTTTTAGTGGTTTCATTGATAGCTATATCCAGTGGTGAAGCTTGAGATTTCCGACAGGGGTCGAAAACGTATATATCCAAAAATTTCTATAGAACTGAGGGGTCGAAAACGTATATACCCAAAAATTTCTATACGGAAGCTACATAAATAACGCTACTGAGCGAAAAGTTCGGGGGGTCGGGCGCTGCCTCTGGCCCCTTCTAACCTGCGGCACCGGCTATATCTATTGTAACCCGTTCAATACGCAACAAAGTTTAAGTATAGATACACAAAAACCACAAAATGTACATTTATGTGATACTTGAAAGACATAATGAAAGCGGTCACATAACCGCTTTATATATCTTATGTCATAGTATAAACCAAATGTAAAAATGTTTATACAATTCTTACAATTTTTTTTACATATAGGGTTATGTATTGAACGTTCCTGTCCATATACACATGTTCATAACAAATCATTGTTTATGCTTAGTCAAGGTGGTACTTATTAGAAAAAAGAAAGGAGAGGTTGAAGCCTAGCATGATATAGATGAGGTACAACAATAATTCATATAGCCTCAATAATTCACACTTTTATGTATTATTGGATTATACCCTATTAGCGTATTCGTTGTAAACGCGTAAAGATTTTCACTACTAGAAAATTGGGTTGTTTGACATTTCCTACTCCGATTTAGGGTTTTCCGCCAGTAGTTAGCCAGTAAATTGTCGCTAAATTAGGGTTTCTTACGCGTTGGAGTCTCTTCTAGAAATCATAATCATCATACTTAGTAAATCCCACCAATAGCAAAGCTAAGGTAGGTTCCGAGGAAGGTAAGATATAGACAGCCTTACCTATACCTCGTAGGAATAGAGAAACTGCTTCCATTGAGACCCTCGGCTCGATAGTAGTTTTGCATCAAGTCTTAGATATAAGGCACATAACACTCAGCAATTAAGACAAAGGGAAGGTCGTCTAGTAGTGTTTTATATGTTTTAGATGTTTTATAAATGTGAAATATGAAAAGGGAAGAGGAGATGGATCTCACATTGATTGAAGATGGTAAAAAGAAGTCATGATCATCTTGGAGATCGGGTACGGTTTGTGGTTGTGGAGCATCCACATCCGAAATGTAAAGTGGACCCTTATTGACCCATGACTTCATGATCTTCTCATAGTCAAGCTTCAACACCAATTTGTTCCTAAGCCGATGACACTCATCCCGAGTATTATTATTACTATTGCTATTACCATTACTATTTTTTTGACGACAGGAAGCTGTTGTCGTAGAAGACGACGAGGATATCTCTCTAACTGCCTTCTTCCTATCCACAACCTCCGAATAACAAACCCATTTTTCCTGATCATGAACTTTGTCCGTTTTATTCCTCCTCATCGCGGTCCGAACAAGCTCCACCTCCTCATCGGCTACCGATGATGGAGATGGAACATTGTTCGTGTCATGACCGTTGTCCTCTTTTTCATCTTTGGCTTCGGTGCATAGGATTCCGGTTAGAGTTGTAGCGGCTCCATCTACATCGTCACACGATGAGAACATGCGAGCCATGACGGGTTCTTCGTCTAATTTATCTTGTTCCACTAGATTCTCGGGGTGTAGTGGAAAAAGATTAAGTTGTTGTTTATGATCATGGTGGTTAGTAGGGGGCATTGGTGGTGGTGTGAGTTGAAGACGGAGGCTTAGGTATTTAGGTTTACGGAGTTTGGTTCTAGATTTACGTGTGGATTGTTTTGCAATCATAGTAGGAAATGTTAAGGATGGGAAATATGATGTTTTTTGGGTTGATTGAGGTTTTTTTGTTTTGCAATCATAGTAGGAATTGTTAAGGATGGGAAATATGATGTTTTTTGGGTTGGTTGAGGTTTTTGTAAGTGTGTTTTTGGATGGATTGAGGAAAGGGGTGGGATGAGGTGATTGGGTATTTGGGAGATTTCGTTTGGATCCTATAGATAAGAGTGGATGCTTGCTTGCACGTGATAATGGTGATGCTTTTATTAGAAATAAATTGTTGGACTTTAATGAATAAGTGATGACACTTAACACTTGTGGAAATATAAACCGAAAAATAATTCACTTATAAGAGTTAAATTATTTTTGAATGAAAAAAATATTAATTTTTATTCAATATTTAATGAATTTAAGGAAAAATTTTAAGAAACTTAGTTACTATTATTAATGGGTGTGAAAAAACCGAATTAGCCGAACCATAACCGAACCGAAAAAATTGAACCAAATAAAAAACTGGTTGGTTGGTTAATGATTTTTTGGAAAACTGAATGTAGCGGGTCGGTTATGGTTATCAGTTTTTCCATACCTACCATAACTGAACCGAACCGAACCGACATTTAATAAATCTTTGTAGGATTTAGAACTTTTCAACATATTTTTAATATTTGATGTTTTTTACTGAAGATTTTTAGTACTTATGGGTTTTTCATATCATTTTGTGGTTTTGTTTGAATGTTTATTTGAATTTATATAATGTATCATATCACTTTATTTGAATATTCGATAATAATTGGTATTAATATTATAAATTATATGTATTCTGTAATACTATGTAATATACTAATATATACAAATATGCAATAACAATTTATTCCTTGTTAAAAAAAATAAATTATTTTAACTAAGCTAAATACACGGTTAACCACCCATAACCGACCCACTATAACCATCAAAACCAAATAACCATAACCACCATAACCAATCGATTATGGTTATGGTTATCCAATAACCGACATCGCGGTTATGGTTATGATTTTTGGTCAAAACCGACCCATGCACACGCCTAGTTAATTACAATCAACTTTAGTATTATCATATGCAAGATAAATTAGAGTATTTTTGTCTTTTTTTAATCACCGTATAACTACTAATAAAAGGAATAAAAAAACACCCCACCTTTTTTCACACGTATGTCAAGGGAAAAGATCAAATAGGAAGTTTATTTTGGCTAGGAAGTGTAGGAAGCAATAGGATTAGGACATGTGCCAACATTTAAAATAAAGAAAAATGGTATTTTAGTCAATCCAACCATTTCTTCTTCCTTTTCAAAAACCAGTAACTTCAAAACCCACAATTTTCAAAACCCACCATCTTCAACCATTTCTTCACTTTCTATCTCAATAATCACTACATTATAGTGCGATTTTCATCACCAATCAATGATTCAAACACCCGATCAACATGTTCTTCAGCTTTTTTTTTGAAGAAAACCCAGTTTAATTTCATAAAAAGGCTCGTTTTTTCTGGTGATTTTGGAGATAATCACTCGATTCGTTCAATTCGAGTGCTGATAAGTGTTTCAATCATTCAAAATTCGTCAATTGTTGAAGAAATTACTTCGATCCATGTAAGAAATTCTTTAATTTCATTTTTACGATCTGGGTTTTTGATTTACTCATTGCGTTTTACGATCATGGCGGGGATCCGGGGGCAGCACCCCTGGCGTGGTCCAAGGGGCAGAGCCCCTGGCTGGGGTTGAGCCAGTAATTCGTAGACAATTTAGACAGTTCACAGTCACAGACAGTTCCTAGACAGTTTTATATGTTCATTGCGTTTTAGAAATAAGAGAGTTTTATGTGTTTTCTGGCTATTACGTTTTAGAAAAAAAACACATTTTTAAGTGTTTTTAGTCATTGCATTTTAGGTAAAACACATTTTTGAAGTGTTTTTAGTCATTGCGTTTTAGGTAAAACACATTTTTAGGTGTTTTCAGTCCATTGCGTTTTAGAATGAGTCATTCTTAAGTGTTTTATGGCCATTGCGTTTTACAAATAAGACATTTCTTTGTGTTTTTTGTGCATTGCGTTTTAGGTAAAACACATTTTTATGTGTTTTTAGCCCATTGCGTTTTAGAAAGTACATTTTCTTTTGAGTTTTTAGGCTATTGCGTTTTAGAAATAAGACATTTCTTTGTGTTTTCTGGCCATTGCGTTTTACAAATAAGTCATTTCTTTGTGTGTTTTGTGCATTGCATTTTAGAAAAATATCATTTTTGTAGGTTTTGTTTTCATTGCGTTTTACGTAACTGGGGGTTTTTCTATTGCGTTTTACGCAACTGGGTTTTTAAATTTTTTTTTTTTTTGAAAATATAGCAATAGTATACTCGTTTTAAAGATAAAAAAACGCTCGTTTTTTTTGTGCAATTTTTATAAAAAATAATGCCGTATGAAAGAGTTATTAACGTTTAAAAAATGGGGGGGGGGATTGGAGGAGAGAGAAACTATTGGCTTTGATTGACTAGAATTCCCCTAAACAAACTCACGCGCCTCTTTTATTTCCTTCAATTTCCTTGATTTAATCTTAGTCCTTGATTAACTAAATGGATGGCCAAGATCACTTCCTAGCCTCCCTAGCCAAATAAACTTCCTATTGTATCTCCACCCCTTATGTCAATCCCTCCTCTAGTAGTCGATTACATCTGGTTATTTTGTCAATTGAGCTATTATTGTCTGGGTTTATAGACCATTAACAACGTCTTTGATTAGGCTGGTGATCAAAGATCCACAATTAGCTAGGTTGGTTCAAGATCTAACGTTAGGGTTGAATATTTAATAAACCCACACCTACCTAAACCACGATAAAATATTGCAAACTTGTTTATGTGATGAATATTACTGACCAAAGAATATATTTCTTAAGAGAACAACGAGATTATCATCATCTCACACCCCAAATATTTTGGAAACACTACAAAAAAGCATCATCTTTCAACGGTGATTTTGTGTTCGGAGAAAAATATCCTATTTTTTTGACGGTTTACTTTCTGGTCTACCAGGAAGGAAGACGAAACCAAATCATTAAATAATGCCTTTTAGGTCTGGTAAATTATCCCGTATATCCGTTGTTTGTATAGTGTGGCACATTGATAATAAAAACTCATCTACCCTTCCGTTGCAGCCATTAACAAATACTCACTATCCTTTAAAAAAAAAAAAACAAACACTCACTATCCTAATGGACCATCTTTTACTATGGATTGATCAGTAAGTTACATAAAGTCTCTCTAGAGTAAAAACGAACAAAGTGTCTCTATGTACCTTGCATATGACTGGACTTAAGGGGTGATTGACTGAAGTTACATCAAAAGAAGGAAGCATATGGAAAACAATAATTATAAAACGAAGTAGTTTAGTCTAAAACTAAATATTTTCAAGTATACTGATATGTTATAGTTTTAGTTGAGCACTTGAGCGTGTGTTTAAGTTTTATCCACCTTATGCTCTTGTATATACTAAAAAAAATTTATACTAAAATTTTTGTTATATATCTACGATTTAGGCATCAATTTTATACTTTATTTTCACACATACACTTTACTTTCTTAAAAGAAGGGTTAAATTTGTATATTAATTACACTAGGTTATTCCCGGGCTCAAGAAAATTATTTAGGTTAATTGTTATTATTAATTAATACACACTTAAGATCATACAAAAAACATGACATATTAATGTCTTCGCTATAAGAAGAGTTATAAACTTTTCATAAACTTAATCACGAGTTAAAAACATGCCTAAATATAGATAATTGAAAATATAAACTTTGAAATGAAAGAAACGGTACACTACTTATGTAAAGATTAGATTACAATGATCTGAAAAAATGAATAGAAAAAAATCACTCCTCGTTAAATATTTCTTTATACACCACATTTGTTGTTTTACAATAATAATAGCCACAACCATGTTTAACTAACCTTCGATTTAATATACACAAATGAGAAGTTCTCATTACAAAGTGGCATAATATCCACACCAAAAATTTCATTATCAAAATGCAGCATCATTCGTCCTTTTGCTTGTGTATTGAATTCTCTACATGGCTCTGTTATCATACATAATGAAGATGAGTACGGATTCAAAATTAAAATATAACTAATTTGAGTAGAAATAAAGATGACCTGCTCATTTAGAAAACAAATTCTTTGCTCCATGCTAAGAATCATAACTTTGGGTGACAGATCAAGAACAAAATCCTTCTAACTGTTGCAACTTATATAAAGTTGAACATAGATCATCTAACCAACATAAATAAGCCTTAAACAAATAAAGTTGAACATAGATCATCTAACCAACATCAATAAGCCTTAAACAAAACTGGTTTAAAAAAAAAATAATAAGAGACTAACTCATCTATATCCTCATTGTTAATAGCTAAGATGCTGACCGGGTGAAGCATTTAAACCCTGCCAAAGAATGCAATCCATTCATAATCAGTTATGAATACAAAAAAATATAATGAAATACGACAACAACTTGCATTATTATAAATGCACTTACATACAGATCCCATGGATTCAGTTTGTGATTAACTAATCGACCTTTGGAGGAGTTAATGCAAAGTAAAGGACAATCATTTGACCCAATGTATTTCTCTTAGTTGCTCTAAATCACATGCAATAAAAAATAACAATCTTATAATTTGATAGATGTACTAATAAAGAGGCGATTAGAAGTGAAATGTTGTATACGGCTACATAAGCAAAGGATACCAATATAAATTATATAATAACTTATGTTCTCCCGCGGTGGTAAAAGAATTAAACTCAATAGTCTTAGATCATAGTAACAACCTGATAACCCCATAATTTAAACAATGGATGGAAATAGTATGAGTGTAAAACAATCCACAATAATATTCACCTAAAATATTAAATGAGCAAAAAAAAGTTCAGATGACCCGTGACCACAAATTCTAAGGTATATATGGAATGTTTTTTTCGAATTAATTGGTGTGGGGAGGCCATCCTTCAAAAGGCGTTCCTTGGTTCCTTTCAAATACGTAATCTAAAATAAAATTACATCAAGCTATATCACAAACATGTAAAGAATATTGTGACCTATCCTGACCTAAACCCATTCTAAAAGCTTCCAAAATGTAATAAAACTAACTTCAAGAAATATAAAAATATGCAACAGATACATGAGTTCGGTCAGTTTCTTCATACCTGTCCGCAATTGATATTTGGCCATTTATGAAGATTTAAGGCCCATGCCATAAATATAATGAAAGTCTCTCGAGCGAAGATTGAACAAACAATTTTGATAATAAAAAAATCAGAACGATATTGATGAAGCTAATAAATCAAAGGATTAGATCAAAATCAAAGGATTAGAGGAACAACTGTTTGACCAAAGTCAAACCACTGTAACGCTTGTAACGCTGTTTGACCACTGTTTGACCAAAGTCAAACAACAGTTTGCAAAAATATGATTCTTAGTGGTTCAAAAGTCTGTTTGACCAAAGTTAAAACACTGTTTGACCAAAGTTAAAACGCTGTTTGACCAAAGTCTGTTTGACCAAAGTCAAACCACTGTTTGGAAAAAAAGAACCACTGTTGTCTCCACAAAACACTGTTTTAACCTAACAGTGTTTTGAAACCACTGTTTAACGTAACAGTCGTTTTGAAACACTGTTTAACCCAACAGTGGTTTCAAACACTGTTTAACCTAACAGTGGTTTCAAAACACTGTTTAACCCAAGATAAAATATTAAAATGAGTGAATTGCAAGTTGTGTCCTTTATCTTTAGGCCACTTTGCAAGTTTTGTCCTTTATGTTTAAAGTTGACGAGTTTTGTCCTTTATGTTAAAAATCAAACACGTTTTACCCTTTGGGTCTTAAAAATCAAGCACGTTTTGTCCTTTATATTTAAAAATCAAGCACGTTTTGTCCTTTATGTTTAAAAAATCAAGCACGTTTTGTCCTTAAAAATCAGGCACGTTTTGCCCAAAAGGGTAAAACGTGCTTGATTTTTAAACATAAAGGACAAAACTCGTCAACTTTAAACATAAATGACAAAACTTGCAAAGTGGCCTAAAGATAAAGGACAAAACTTGCAATTCACTCTATTAAAATATACCATTGATTTGTAGCTTTGCGAATTGTGGCCATTGCATTCTAAAAGAAACCTTGTCATTCAGAAGCATACACCAAGCCTGCATATATAACAAAAAAGATCATCAAAGTTTTTATCTGCAATAATTAAAAGAAAAATTAATATGACTAACCTGCACATCATACTCGGGTTTCACCAAATACACGTAACAGATGAGACTTTTTTTAATGAAACAAATATTGCTCAAAATAAATTGTTTTACAAATAACTTGCTGATTGGAAAGAGAAAAAATTACTCACAACCACTATAGTAGCCCATATGCTAACCAAGGTTAGAACATTATTATTATCTGTAAAAGCCACACAATAAATGTAGGGAAATGAATTTTCAAGAAATGAATTAAAGAATAAAAAAAAGTGAAACAAAGAATTGATTTTAATGCTTACTCTTTGAGAGTAAATCGTGCCAGGAATATGCCAGAGGTGGAAGGCATTTAATAATGCTGGTGGGTTCAACTAATGGTTTTATCTGAAAATTTCAACAGACATCATAGTTACAGGCATTTAACTTAACATTATATAATAACAATCTGATATGCATGACAACTTGCCTGAAGAAAGTACGCAAAGGTAAACTTGCACGCAAAGATCACGAGCCAGTAGAGCACATATCTGCAAACATTAACCACAAATGTTAAGATGAAAAAACAGAAAACACTTTTACATTGAATGTTCTAAATATAGAAAGAGGTGAAACTATGTAATCAAACCTAATGTAATCCATGGGTTTCTCATATAGACCACGGCCAACAAAATACCGCTCCTGGCTGACCAACAAAATTCCAAAAGATTAAAAGCTCAAAGACACTTTCTTGTTAAAACAGAGAGAGAGTGTTACCCTTGTTGTCATGCTTACTTGAACCTGTGAAGCCATAATCATATATAACGTTTTTTTACAGTTAAACACTTGAAAAAGTGAATTTAGACAACTTCAGTATATTAAAGTCAGCAGGTACAAATTCAAATCACCAAGGAGGCGATTACCTATTCAGGGTTGTCGGCCAGGAAACGTCGCTGGAGAATTCGGAACCAAGTAAAGCAGAACGCCGGTCATTATGTGTGATTGGGATCAAAGACTGAATAATAAACAACAAATCGAGTCTGAACTCTAAGTTTAGTTGCTACTAAAACTGTCGGTTGCGACTTGTAGTTCACGAAGAGAAATGATATTAAAGCTAATAATCAAAATCCACCAACCTGAGTACAAATTATCAAGTTTCCGAGGTCAAGCAAGAGTTTTGTCGAATGAAAACTGTCAGGTGAAAATTCAGTTGGAATGGTGATCTTGGGAGCTGCTATATCCAAGTCCAAGAAGAACCTGTCATCAAGTTAATTCAAGTGTGATAATTTTTGTTAGCTAATTGAAACATTCTTAGCGTATATAAACGAGCTGGTCGGACGTCAGTTGCCAAAAGTAGAAAGTTTGAGAGTGACAAGGGGTATTTATAGGATTCCCAAAATGGAAAGGGCTGGTCGGTCGGATGGCATCTCGCCCGGGTGGCAGCCCGGCCGAGTGGCTCCTTGGTCGGATGGCACCTCGCTCGGGTGGCAGTCCGGCCGGGTGGCTGTTCGGTCGGCTGGTACCTGGTTCGAGTGCTCGGCGCGACGATTTTTGCCGTTTCTATTAGCGTGTAGCGCGTTGCGATGTGATTCGAGCAAGTGATGCGATAGAGTTGCTTATCAAATTACTTTTAATCCCAACTACTCATATCTCGCAATATCTCTTCTCTACCAATTACCATACCGTTTCGATTGCGATTGAGTTCGATTGCGATTGAGTTTCGATTGCGTTTCGATTGATTACCACACATAACATAAATAAACATGCACAAGTAACACATAAGGCACACATACACGTATAACAATAACCAAAAAGCGTATTTCAAGTTGCGAGTGCGATTACCATTCGATGTCGATTCGATGTTGATTAAATTAGATTGATTAGCGTTTAGTTGACTTTATCGCAATGTTACTTCCTATAGTTCACAGTCGTACGTCGATTAAATAGCGAATAACACACGTCGATTACTGCGATTATTGACACTTACTCCACATAATACAACTAAAGTAAACACATAAAGGAAATTCGCTATCAGTCAATGTCGCGCGATCGGTCGTTGACCTTGACCTTGACTTTGGCTTTGACTTTCGAAACACGGGGTGTTACAATTAACACCACCACTGCACCACCACCACCACCACCCCCACCGGACCACCACTGCACCACCACTACCCTTGTCTTCCTCATTTTACCCAATTTCACCAGAAAACCCTAATCAAAACCCTAATTAGGGATAACACTTAACACAAATTAACAACCTTCTAAAACTCTAATTGATAGAATCAAGCTTTTTACCTGCAACTTTATTTAATATGCAATCAATTGAAAGAGAGAAACAGAGGCTCCGGTGAAAAGTTAGAGAGAGAAACAGTTAGAGGCTTCGGCAGCAGCAACGGCGGTGTTAGCGGTGGTGCGGCGGCACCGTCGTTGACATTACCGGAGGCTCCGGTGAACAGCTAGAGAGAGAATCAGAAGTCGATCGCCGGCGCCATGGGATCTCCACCACCATACGCCCACCACCACCATCTCCCCTCCACCACCGTACACTCACACCACAGTCTCCCCTCCACCACCGTACACCCACACCACCCATATCAATCTCAAACCCCTCTAATCTCTAATATCTTCAACCAAATCTCCGATCACCACCACCAGAAAAGACGGGAGCACCCTCTATTCATGTTCTCCGATCACCTCCTTCTCGACAGTTGATTTTCAGGATGTAGAGAGAGAGTGTGTGTGTGCAGGCAGAGGGTATGCATATATATATATATATATAGGCTAAAGATAAAATGAAAACCACTTTTATTGAGAAAACCCGGGAAACTCTAAGCTCCCGACTTTTTTTTTTTGAAAAAATTACCACACGTAATATACATGTTTTTAAGAGTTTTGGGCAAAAAAAAATCGAAAAAGCGCCGAAGGATTATTTAAAAAAAAAATAAACAAATTTCAGCAACTTTGTTGACTAACACGTGTTAGGCAAAAAATGCTGAAACTTGTTTATTTTTTTAAAAAAAATTCCTTCGGCGCTTTTTTGTTTTTTTTTTGCCCAAAACTCTTAAAGACATGTATATTACATGTGTTATTTTTTTCAAAAAAAAAAAAAAAAAGTCGGGAGCTTTGAGTTTCCCGGGTTTTCTCAATAAAAGTGGTTTTCTATATATCCTTACCATATATATATATATATATATATATAGGGGCTGGTTAACGTACAAATGCGCTTATCGTACATTACGTACGCTACAATCTCAGCCGTCAGATCATATTCCCGCATTGAAAATCGCATGTGAAATTGAATTACCACATGCGAAATTGTTACCAAAATTATCACATGCGAAATTGAATTACCACATGCGAAATTGTTACAAAAAAACAACCTGCTATTTCATCAAAATTATCACATGCGAAATTGAATTACCACATGCGAAATTGTTACAAAAAAACACCTGCTATTTCATCAAAATTATCACATGCGAAATTATTACAAAAAAAAAAACAACATGCGATTTTCATTACGGGAAGATGATCTGACGGCTGAGATTGTAGCGTACGTAATGTACGATAAGGGAATTTGTACAGTACCCTTTACCTATATATATATATATATATATATATAGGGAGAAGATCATGCGAGAACTACCTCTTATTGTGAGAACCGCGAGAACCAATGTGAACACACCAAAAATGCCTAAAAATAGCTAAAAATCACACAAAAATTTTTTTTTTTGAAATTTTTAATATTTTTTATAAAAAATCGCTACTTTTCGAAGCAAAAAAAATTTTTTTTTTTTTTGCTTATAAAAGTAGCGATTTTAACATAAAAAATTCAAAAAAAAATTTTTAGATTTTTTTTAGATTTTTTTAGATTTTTTGGGGGTTTAGTTTTTAGCATTTTAGCTTGGGGGGTGGGTGGGGGGGGGGGGTGTTAGGTTTTTTTTTGTGGGGGGGTTTAGGTTTTTTTGGGGGGGGGGGGGGTGGGGGTTTGGTTTTTTTTAGGTTTTTTTAGCTATTTTAGGTTGTGTTCACATTGGTTCTCAAGGTTCTCACAATAAGGGTGGTTCTCGCATGAGCCCCTCCCTATATATATATATATATATATATATTTAATAATTAGTTATAATATAAGTATAATGACCAAAATGCCCCTGGGAAAAGGACAAAACCAGGTTTTTTTTTTAGAAATCTGATCTAATTTGAGATTTGGACAAAAATGCCAACAAAATTGAAACCATAGGGACCCAAATTTAAAAAGTTTGAGATTTGGACTAAAATGTCAAAAGTGCCCAAACCACAGCAAGTTTACTCATTTATTTAATTTAAGAAGAGGAGCAATTGGGTTTCCAATTTTCTAATCTACAGGATCCAACGATTTAGGTTTCCACTTGTTTTTTATTGGTAAGTTAGTTTTGAGTGTGAGTGTACGATTTGAAAGAATCGTTTATGAACGAACTTTGCAACTCCACAAGTTTTTTTCTTATACGAACGAATGATCGACATGAATTTCTGGTTATTGTTTCTTTGTTATTTTGTTATCGTATGGAATAAAGGATTTCTTTTTGTTGATATGGATTTTTGGTAAAAAATCAATGTTCCAATAGAATGTTTATAAATCCTTGGCTAATAGAAAGGAAAGCTAAAATCCATTAATTGATGATGGAATATTTTCCACTTCCAATCTTAATTCCAGGAAATTCAATGAACCAAACAACCTTTTAGTTTTTTATAAGAAGATTAAGTGTAAATACTAACTAATTATTTATAATTTGGTTAAAAATAAGGGAATTAAAGTGTAATTAAGATGAAGAGATTAAAGTGTGTATTTATTTTTTAAAGACTCGTCTATCCTTATTTTAAAGTTATACCTTATGCATTAAACTAAAAAAATTCTTAATTGTTGGGATTGTTAAAATGTCTTGCTCAAATACATTAGAATATAGTATAGATATAACTAAACTCAAAAGAATGATATTATTATACTTTTCTAGAGTAAGTTTATTGTACAAACGGGTCTTAACATACAAATTGGCTTCACGTGAGAAGCAAATGAGTGATTTTTTTTCCTATCTTCTTAAGCACGTATCTTAGTTCTAGAATCTAAAAAAAATCATGATTTTATAATAGTAGAGTAATTATGTAATTATTACTCTACAAAAATTACATAATTACTCTACTAGTGTAATTTTTTCTTTATGTTTTGCGATTAAATATCATACTTAAGTAGATGGAAAAAAATAAAACAACTTTCTTCACTTCTCATGTTAAGGATATTTTGTATGTGACCCATTTGTATTTGATCTTTACACAAGTTTTGTATTTTATATAATAGTCCTGAAACACCAGCAGAAAAAAGAGACCCAAACATCAGAATTAATTATTCTGATTATGAGGTAAAACATTATTAGCCAAAATGAGTTGAGTAGTGAAGTTCACTCGGCTTAGCTTGTTTAATAAACGGATTATATAACCAAACACATTTTGTGTCGTGTCAGGAAACGGGGTATATAAACCAAACACGTTATGTGCCGTGTTTCAGGTTAACAAGCATGTTTAATAAACGGGTTATATAATAAACCAAACACATTCCTTGTCGTGTTTCAGGTTGTGTAAGGACGTAACGTGCAACAATAAAATAAAGAAGAATAGAAGAGTAAATATTTAAAATAGCTCAGTCCATAAATGGCATTTGATGTCAACACATATAAGGGGGCCTCATTACATTATCAACATATTGTTCCAACATATAAGAACAATGCCAAAATCATATCCGAAAAAAAAACACACAATTTCAAACAATGTACGTCTGTTTTCTTTATGTTCTCCTAGTTCCATCAATCTCATTAACTAAATCTAGAACAAAAAGTAAGCAGCAACAACCAACGCGCCCGCAGAGCCCTTCATCACGGTTCCTGAGGAAGCGGGCGCGTCAGCTGGTGCTGCATCAGATGCCGTTGAACCAGAATCCGAGCCCGATGATGGTGTAGGCGGGGACCGTCCATGGTGTCTCCAAGGTGGGGAGGCAGCTGATTTGGGGGACTTTGGTGCCTCGGTTGGTGCTTTTGTTGGTGACGCACCCGGGGCAGTTTTTGGCGCGGCAGACGGGGAAGTCGGGTGGGCTGTGGCGCAGGCGAAACCGACGAGGGCAATAGAGACGAGGACAAGAACAACCATTTGGCGTGGCATTTTGGTTATTTGAAAAAAAAAATAGGAAATAAGCAAGTGGTTAAATATGTATATTTGAAGAAGTGAAGTGGTAGAGATTGGTGGCAGAGCTAGTTTTAATCAAGAGTGACAGTTAAAAAGCCACAGATGCCTGTGAGGATCAGAGGTAAAGTAGCCATAGAATTAGTCTCCAGTGGAGGTTTTTCAGTTATATGTTATAAACGTTTTTTGACCCATTAAAATCCTTTTTTTTTATTTGGTTTTCGCAACTCTGGTTATTTAAATCTACCCTTTATTCTTTCATCTTTATTAAGTCTCGCTAAAAGGATCGGGTTGGGTAATAGGTCATATCAGGTTTGATTGAAACAGACCATTTTTTTTAAAAGGTATTCAGTTTGTAACTTGATTATGTTGAAAGGGGTTCTCGTTAGGTTAAGTCGAGTTCGGGATAAAATGAGTCGTTGAAAAATATATATATATATATATATAGAGGCCGGTTATCATACAAATGCCCTTATCGTACATTACGTACGCTACAATCTCAGCCGTCAGATCATCTTCCGCATTTTAAAATCGCATGTTGTTTTTTTTATACCAATTTCGCATGTGATAATTTTTTATGAATTCGCATGTTGTTTTTTTTTTACCAATTTCGCATGTGATAATTTTGATGAAATAGCATGTTTTTTTTATAACAATTTCGCATGTGATAATTTTTTATGAATTCGCATGTTGTTTTTTGTACCAATTTCGCATGTGTTAATTTTGATGAAATAGCATGTGTTTTTTGTAACAATTTCGCATGTGGTACAAAAAACATGCGAATTCAATGCGGGAAGATGATCGGGCGGCTGAGATTGTAGCGTACGTAACGTACGATAAGGAGATTTGTACAATACTCTTTACCTATATATATATATATATATATAGGGGAAGGTTCATTTGAGAAGAAATTTAATGTGAGAAGAAAAAGAAGAAAGAGTATAATGGTAAAACATTAAATAGTTTATAACTCCCCCCATTAATTATGTCATCTTTCATTAATAAAGCAAAAAACATTTTATTCCTACACTTTTCAAAATTTATCCTACATATATCTTACGCTTACCGAAATTTACCCTACGCATATCTAAATTTATCATACACATTTAAGAATTTATCCTATATATACTAAAAATTATCCTACACATGTCGAAAATTGTCCTTCATCCTAAATTATTTTATCTTGAAAGAGTATATTTAAAAGTGAGTTACAATTTTAATTAGTTAGCTAATTAATTACAATTAGAAATTTACCTATATGCCCTTATTAATAACATTAAATACACATATTAAATGAAGTAAAATGGAGCATTTCTGTTGGTTTAAAACTTATTCTTTTTATTCTTACAAAATTTTTCTTCTCATTTGAACCCTCCACTATATATATATATATATATATATATAACACCAGGAGATAATCAAATATAAAGTTTAGTTTGACTAGGAAGGATATAAAATAATAGGATTATGACATGGGGTTTTTTATCTACACACCCTCCTGTCTATCTACACACTTTTTGAATTCAATACGCATCGTATAGGCCTATACGATGCGTATTGAATTAAAGTAAAAAACATGGCAGACTGACAGGTGCAGGTTGTGTCTGGCGGCGGGTTTGATACGCATCGTATAGATACGCAATCTATAGGCCTATACGATGCGTATCAACCCCCTATTTTTTTGAATTTATTTTTTGTTGTGTTGTGTCGAATGCGAACCCGAGAAACGAAAGGGATTTCGAACAGTTGCTCGATGATATGATTGATAAAGATCTTGACACGATTATTTCCATTTTCAAGTATTATTAAAACCATTCAAGCCAACCAGTCTACAATGTGGTTCCTAATTTGCGAAACTTAATCCCAGATTGTCTAAAGAAACACCTTTTCAAGTTTGCACAGTGGGAGAAAAGACCAGCACCTCTGTCAGTATTGTCCTTTAAATTCGCATAAACATATATTCGTTTCATAACCTCCTCCTATAAATCAACCACAACTCACCCGATACGTCTTCTCTTAATCACACATGATAAAAGCGCTTCTTTAGACAATCTGGGTCACATATCCGACAATAGGGCCCACGGATCTTATGCCCACCCGAGACCGACCTCTGGATCACACATGATAAAAGCGCTTCTTTAGACAATCTGAGATTATGTTCTGTTTCTTCAAGATTTACGTCTGATGTCCAAGTTTGATCACATGATAAAAGGGGAAATCTAATGGAACACCTGATTGAGAGAAACTTCTTCGAGCTAACCGCCGATATCTCATCCTTCTGTTGTTTAGTACTTCCGAGATAATTCAAGTTATTTCAGTTATTTCTGTTGATTCAATACTTCAACGTATTTTAGTTGGTTTCGAATATACCCAAAGAGATCTGACCCAACCGAAATCCACTTCCGAGACGATGCAAGTGAGTCCTATGAAGCAAGTGTCGGTCAATTCAATTGAGAGGAAACATTGCATGACTTGAACGCAGTTAACATTCAGATTCAGATTCTGTTCTGTTTCTTCAAGATTTACGTCTGATGTACAAGTTTGATCACATTTGACTTCATCGGCGGCAGTCCAATGACTTTCTTGAGTCACATATCCGACAATAGGGCCCACGGATCTTATGCCCACCCGAGACCGACCTCTGAATCATCATAGCAGACGTGTCGGGTTCTTCTGCTAGTGGTCGGGGCTTCCAATGCTCACACAGGGTGATAAATAACGCTGATATCATCATAGAAGCGTTGGGATTCAAGGGTTTATGAGTCAATGTTAACATTCAGATTCAGAAAGCAGATGATTTTGTACTTGGTTTAATCTCTTTAATCTATTAGAACGATCCTTGTTTTGTCACGTACATGCATGTAATTCTCAATAAACGATAACTTTAGAACTTTATAGATCTGAAAATAGGGGCCCACAGATCTTATGCCCACCCGAGACCGACCTCTGAATCAACATAGCAGACGTGTCGGGTTCTTCTGCTAGTGGCCGGGGCTTCCAATGCTCACACAGGGTGATAAACAACGCTGATATCATCATAGAAGCGTTGGGATTCAAGGGTTTATGAGTCAATGTTAACATTCAGATTCAGATTCAGAAAGCAGATGATTTTGTACTTGGTTTATTCTCTTTAATCTATTAGAACGATCCTTGTTTTGTCACGTACATGCGTTTAATTCTCAACAAACTATAACTTTATAACTTTATAGATCCGACAATAGGGCCCACGGATCTTATGCCCACCCGAGACCGACCTCTGAATCATCATAGCAGACGTGTCGGGTTCTTTTGCTAGTGGTCGGGGCTTCCAATGCTCACACAGGGTGATAAACAACGCTGATATCATCATAGAAGCGTTGGGATTCAAGGGTTTATGAGTCAATGTTAACATTCAGATTCAGATTCAGAAAGCAGATGATTTTGTACTTGGTTTATCCTCTTTAATCTATTAGAACGATCCTTGTTTTGTCACGTACATGCGTTTAATTCTCAACAAACGATAACTTTATAACTTTATAGCGTGTGATTTGACCAGGAAATGATTGGAGGTGATTGCTACTTTTAATAAGATGTCATAGTTGTCAAATTCGATTTCAACAAATCTTTTCCTTTTCCTTCAATTTCTAGAACATTCTCCGTAACATGAAGACGTGTCGGGTTCTTCTACGGAAACGGTGGCTATGTGAAATACAAATCGCAACCGCAACCGGTTTCTAACTTTATGCTTGCATCCACCACAGTGAATATTATCTATCTATGTGTGTCACATCCATCCTGTTATAGCAATCGATATGATTAATTTTGGGGAAATCTATTTCGACACCCCATTTGTCTATCTACACACCTTGCATATTTTTTCCTAATTAGCGTTGTTAACTACCAAAAGAATGCATACACAAATAGTTCTAGTGGACGAAGCAAAGAGAACCTGATTCTGTTGTTCAGTACTTTCTTGTGCTAAATACAAAGCCGATTTCAACTTCCATTTATCAAATAATAAAAACCCTAAGAATGCATACACAAATAGTTCTAGTGGACGAAGCAAAGAGACCGCCTTCTTAACAAAAGTATGTTGTTCCAAGATCAATTCCAATATATCAGCATTCTTTAATCTATTAGAACGATCCTTGTTTTGAGAACCTGATACTGTTATAATAGCCGAGACGATTCAAGTGAGTCCTATGAAGCAAGTGTCGGTCTATTCAATTGAGAGGAATCATTGCATTACATCTCTGTTGAAAACAAGTGGTTGTAATGATGGAATCCTTGATTTGAAGAAACACTTTTTGAGAAATTTATAGTTCAATACGCATCGTATAGGCCTATACGATGCGTATTAATCGATGATTTTACTGAAATACCCCTGGTTTTCTGATAAATTCAGGGGTATTTTTGAGAAAATTCAAAGATTAATACGAATCGTATAGGCCAATACGATTCATATTAAGCTGATATACGATACAACATAGGCCTATACGATCGTATATGGTGTTATTTCAAATTTAGTGTTATCGTGTTTCCCTCGGTTCGACGCGTATACGTCTCGTTTTTTGCCGAACTTTCGCATATATTGTCGTTTTATTACGTATACCTTTAACAATAGTCGTTTCGGTTCCGTTCGGTTGCGTTCGAATATCTTATTCTATGATTACGTACAGTTTTGTTTGAAATCCACTTGAACTCCATAGTGCCGCATTATATGTATACGTGTGTGGAAATATCGTTAGTTGCGTACTTTGACGTATTTTTGCATATTTTGAAGTATTCTAACATATTGTTGCGTATGTAATAGTATATTTGACGTATTTTAGCGTATTTTAACGTATTTTAGGGTATTTTTACGTATTTTAGCGTATTGTAACGTATTTTAGCGTATTTTAACGTATTGTAACGTATTTTAGCGTATTTTAACATATTCCTGGTCACAAACTGTGGAGAACTTGTTTGCGTTATCCATCAAACAAAAGTTTAAACTTATCGTGTGTTGCAGTTTGGAAAGATGACCGAACAGAGATCTGAATAACTAACTGTGGAGAACTTGTTTGCGTTATCCATATTAAATCAAACGTTCATGTATCACAAGGAATGATCGATCTAAGGCAGAGAACCTGATTCAGATACATAAATTCGATTTCAACAAATCTTTCATGGTCTTAAGTGATGGACAATTGGTTAAAAGATGTAGAAGAGTTTGTGTAGAGATCTTTACAGTATGGTTTCTCGACAAATGAAGTATTAAAAGATGTTAGTTTCTTGACAGTATGGTTTCTCGACAAATGAAGTATTATCTGACAAAACTCAAAACAATTGTACTTGCTACGTCAGATGTTAGCTCGGAAGTTCTATAACACAAAGTAAACCGACCTCTGGATCACACATGATCAAAGCGCTTCTTTAGACAATCTTGGATTATGTTATGTTTCTTCAAGCAACTAAACAAGCGGTGAACGGTATTTAACGTACACACCGCGTTCGAAGATCCTTGCATTAGACACAATTTGTTGTAATTTGTGGATCAACAGAAATAACTGAAACAAGCAGGCATTGATTTTGCCAAGATTGAAGGAAAGAATCTGGCCATAAGCATTGTGGATTCTAAGCGTTATTCGAATGTAAGTGGATCGAGGGTGTCACACCCCGATATTTCCACGTATCACCGGTGGGCCTGGTAGGGGAGTATCGTGACGTAGTTGATATCATCATAGTCAAACAACACAATATATAAATGCACAGCGGAAGCAAAAGATAAATATATTACAATCCGAATATAAAGTAATATCAAAGTATTACAACGGAAAGTAAAGGATCCACAGGTGGATCAAATAAAAGAAAAATTGTTCAACAGACTTCAGGCATCTAGAACTTGCAAGATTCCTTATTAACGCCCTGAGCTTCCAGCCAATTACGTTCAGTACCTGTCACTTAACCTTTTTGGAAAATACGTCAGTTTACACTGGTAAATACAATTAACTGACTCATTTTGGAAAAGAGTTAAATATTGATTTGAATGCACGAGGCACAAAATATCTTTTATAACTTGGGACAATCTTATTAATAAAAATCTTGTATCCGATTTACATGTTTGTCCAACATTTAGGGTCGGTGATTATACAATACAAGCCGGTCAAGATTAATCGACACACCATAAATATAACTCACAAGAAGATACCTTACGAGTGAGTATATCTTTTACATACGCAACAGGAGGTGTTATGTCTACACCTTGTGCTTAAGTTATGGCCATTCACTTTTTAAATGAGCCAAGGATATCCAGGACACGGTCATTAACCCCTAAAGTTATTTGTTATCAATCAATACAGATTAAAACGGGATTATGCAATTTAATCATCTCCGATTAAAAGGTTTCTACACCCGACCAAGCGGTATTTTTATAATACCGTATCCCAAGCCCGTATAAGGGAAAATAAGTTAAAAGTATTTACCAGTGTAAACTTACGTATTTTCCAAAAAGGTTAAGTGACAGGTACTGAACGTAATTGGCTGGAAGCTCAGGGCGTTAATAAGGAATCTTGCAAGTTCTAGATGCCTGAAGTCTGTTGAACAGTTTTTCTTTTATTTGATCCGCCTGTGGATCCTTTACTTTCCGTTGTAATACTTTGATATTACTTTATATTCGGATTGTAATATATTTATCTTTTGCTTCCGCTGTGCATTTATATATTGTGTTGTTTGACTATGATTGAAGGGGTATGGTCCCAAATATCGCGTCAGCACGACCGCGAATGACCATTACCCTCATTAAAAACCCCCAACAGCAATTAACTCTCCAGTGTCCGCATAGACACACGCGAACACTGCGGTCCAATCTGTCCATTGATGAGAAGACTTACCTTAAGGACGGAAACTAATGTTACGCATAGCGATGCAGGCTCGCACCGCATCCTATGAACATTTTCGTCACGACAAGGGATCTGGACAACATTAACAGTCACTCAACAGGCGATGCGGCACAACACCGCATCCCGCGCAAATCATGGATGGAACAACCAATGCGGGAACAACATCAATGACCGCAAGCAGCGATACGGCTTGGCACCGCATCCTGCCTACAAGGCAAGTGGGTCTGACACCACAGTGCAAGTGGCACTGGGAACAGTCGCCTACTAGCCCACGTATGAACAACAGTCTGACACCACAGCCGGACGTGGCATCACCACAGCATCCGACAGATCTGACACACCTGCAAATAGCTGTGCGATGTCAGACTAGCTACTCAACTACCCTCCTTCACTCCTCGGCTATAAATACTCACCCCAAACCAGGTTTGAGGTATCACTTTCCAACTCTCTCAATACTACTATCATACTTTGCTTCCCAAGCAGATTACTGATTCTCACGCCGGAGAGTGGTAACAAGGAGCACCCCTCACCCCATCCTCTTTGTTACGAGTCACGGTTTGTTTTCTTGTGCAGGAAACCCACCACCAGACGATCCAGCCAACGATCCTCGGAAAGAAGGGATTAACCCTCTTGACGAGATCAGTGAGTTAACCCTGCCTGGTTAACCATTGTTTCATCATTGGCGCCCACCGCTACTCCTAGCACTTTTTTCCAATCATCCTTTTCTTTCCAAAGATGTCTGATCGTCAAAACAACACTACCGGGGATAACCTAAACCCCGCAAACCAAGGGCCTGCGGGAACCATTCCCCTAGCCCCAAATGCCCAACACATTGGCACATCAACGCAAGGGGGCGCATCCCTTACGTTCGGACACGATCTGTCACAATACGCTGCCGTCATACCTCCAGGCATGAGCCCTCATACCTGGTATGACCAACAAGCAGCCCTTCTGGCCGCAACGTACAACAGAGCTTGCGCCGACGAACAAGGAGGTATCGGACCTACCCCGATACCGCGTACACCTGCCGGTCGTATTTTACGATACGACGACAGGGCACCCACACATCCAGCCTCCAGAAGCAGGCAAGAGGACCGCGGCTCCTCCTATTGTGATGTCCGCACAATCAATGAGGACGATTCCTCATACGGGTCCCGCCGCAGGGACTCCGTACATAGCCGTTTAGGCTCTCAAGATGAAAGAAGGCGGCAGTCTACAATGCGCCGCAACACAAACATTCAGAGTCGTTTGGGACCACAGTCCCACCAGGAAGGGTATGGCCATACTGATCCAGATGACAGTACGTACCGCGGGGAGTCCCATTCCACCAACAGTAGACCGGGCGGACGCAACTATGTTCCTCCCAGTCAACCCCGCAACACATACCTCCGCGCTGCAAAGCGCTACCAGAGCAAACCTTACAGGCCGAAATCTGCGGCCGAAAACTCTAAGTTTGTCCCAAAGATCGCCAACGCCGATGTCACCACCACAAAATTCCCATTGAACATTGGGAAATACAACGGCTCGACCGACCCAGATGATCACAACAACATCTTCGTCGGCGCTGGGTGCAACGGTAAGTGGGACGAACCTACCTGGTGCCATTTTTTCCCACAGACCCTAACAGGTCTGGCCAGGGCATGGTTCGATTCTCTGCCACCAGGGTCACTGACCTCATTCGAGGACTTACAAGAAAAGTTCCTCGCGCACTTCAGCCAGCAACGACGCCATGAACATGATTCAATGGACGTCATGAACATCTGGCGCAGAGACAACGAATCGCTTGATGCATTCGTTGTCCGTTACAATAAAGAGATCCTAGAGATAGGCGACGTTGACAACCAGATGGCACGTAACCATTTCATTGTTGCAGTCAAAGACGAACAAATGGTTATGAATATTTCCGGCGGTAACGGCTTGCCTAAGAAGTGGGAAGATGTCATGGCTAAGGTCAAAACATATGCCCAAACTCAGCGGTCTCTCAGACCGCACATGGCAAAGGCACAACCCCTAGCGGAAGGCCAATCTTCCCGCCAAGAGCCCAAGCGCGGCAATAAGCGCAACAGGGACACATGGAATCGCGGCAGCGATCCCAAGCCATATGTCCCCCAGAACAACCAGCCCGACGCAAGGGCTACAATCAACGCCCAACGAGAAAACCGGGCGTCAAAGTAAGAGTCTCGGGACCGCAACTGGACCGAGATCAACCAGTCGCCAAGTGACGTTCTCCTCACGGATGCACAATTCCTGAGACCGGCCCAACCAATGAAGTCCAAAAAGAATCAAGATCCCGCACTCTGGTGCGAGTATCACAAGGACTCGGGCCACACCACGAACAACTGCATCAGTCTCCGAATGGAGATTGAGCGAGCCTTAAAGGAGGGGAAACTGCAACACCTGTTGACAGGCGCACAAAAAGCTACCAAGCGCATCACTCCCCACAACGAGGGCACCTCCATGGGTAAAAGGGCCATGTACGTGGCCTCTACCCACATGATCAATGGAGGAAAAGGAAGACCGCGTAAGGCGGCGAGAAGACCGGACAATGACTGGAAGGACGAGCAAGTCGTCTTTCCAAAAGTCCGAGGCGGACTGCGCGATAGGCGCGCCGTGGTTATCACTGGGCACCTAGCTCACTACTGCACCGAGCGATTGTTCATCGACCCGGGCAGTACGTCTGATATTATATACGAGCAGTGCTTCAACCAGTTCGATCAAGAAGACAAAGATCGACTGCAGCCAGCGGACTACCCGTTGGCTGGATTTTCAGGGGAAACCGTGTTCCCCCTGGGACAAATTACCTTCCCTGTGCGCCTCACCAACGGAAGGCACACAAGGACGGAGGAGGTGAACTTCATGGTTTTACCTCACACCTCAAAGTATGACGTAATTCTCGGGAGGGAGTCCCAAGGCGACTTCAACATGATAACATCCGTCCCCCACTCTGCCATCGGTTTTCCAACCGAAACGGGGATCGCGATAATATACGCCCAAAGAGAAGTCATGTCTACGGACGAACTGCGCCCGACAAAGGTAGCAAGGCCTACCCCCAACACTCAACCAGAAAAATGGGTTCTTAATGCAAGACACCCAGAACAAACAGTCACGTTGGGCCATGCCTTGACACCTACCATCAGAGCGCGCCTGAAGCAACTCCTCTTCAGAAACCAAGATATTTTCGCGTGGACACCCGCAGATATGACAGGGGTACCATGCGAAATTGCGCAACACTTCTTGAATACCATGCCAGGTATCAAACCCGTGATCCAAGGCCAACGCCACCTTGGATCAGCAAAAAACGCGGCGATGGAAGAGCAGGTACAGGAACTGCTCTCCGCAGGCATCCTGCGGGAAGTGAAATACCAGACTTGGCTGTCCAACCCAATCATGGTAGAAAAACCAAACGGGGGCTGGCGCATGTGTGTCGATTACAAAGACCTCAATAAGGCATGCCCCAAGGATTGTTACGCGCTTCCAGAGATCGACGAGAAGGTCGATAACCTCGCACCATTTCGATGGAAGTGCTTCCTCGATTGTTACAAAGGCTATCACCAAGTACAAATGGCAATCAACGATGAAGATAAAACGGCATTCCGCACTCCCATCGGGAATTACTGCTACACCAAAATGTCGTTCGGGTTGCGCAACGCGGGCGCAACCTATCAAAAGTTGATGAACGACACCTTTCGCGGTCAAATCAGCAAAAGTGTCGAAATCTATATGGACGACCTGGTCGTCATGAGCATGGAGGAAAACACCATGCTCGACGACATCGAAAGAACATTCCAAACTCTGCGAAGCGTTAACATGAAGCTCAACCCAGGGAAATGCTCGTTTGGAATGGAAGAAGGCAAATTCCTTGGATTCATCGTAACCAAAGATGGATTCAAGGTAAACCCGGAAAAAGTTCAGGCGATCGAGCGCATGCCATCGCCTTCTACGATGAAGGAAATGCAACGACTAGCCGGTAGGCTAGCCGCACTCAATAGATTCTTAGCCAACCATGCAGCTAAGTCTTACCCTTTCATCAAGACCCTGCGGAGCTGTCTAAAAAAGGAACAATTCCAATGGACCGCAGAGGCCGAAAAAGCTTTCCGGGAAATGAAAGAGTGTTTGATCCAACTCCCAACTTTAACCGCACCACGAAAAGATGAGCCACTTATCTTATACCTGTCTGCCGCGGACAACGCGGTAGGTGCGATACTTATAGTGGAGCGGGAAGGAGTCCAAACACCCATCTACTACATCAGCAAAATGCTCAACGACCCAGAGACAAGGTACTCCATCATGGAAAAATTGGTACTGGCACTAGTGCACGCATCAAGACGTTTACGACGTTACTTTGCAAACCACGTCATCACAGTGTTAACCAACTATAGGATCGGACCGATCCTATCAAAACCCGACATCTCTGGGAGGTTAGCAAAATGGGCAATCGAGCTGGGCGCGCTTTCACTGAACTATAAGCCGCGCCCCGCAATCAAAGGCCAGGTCTTGGCTGACTTCGTCGCTGAAATACCAGCAAACCGCATCCAAGAATGCGAAGAAGAACAAAACCCTGTATCACAACCATCCTCCATAGAAACCTGGGCACTATTTACAGATGGTGCATCCAACGAAGATGGTTCTGGCGCAGGTTTGCGACTTGTCAGCCCCGATGGCCAAGAGCTAACCTACGCAATACGCCTCGATTTCGAAAGTACGAATAACGAAGCGGAGTATGAGGCTCTACTGGCAGGGTTGCGTTTAGCAATCAAACTCGACATCAAACATTTGGAAGCACACGTCGATTCACTACTAGTTGCAGGGCAGATACGCGGTGACTATGCCGCAAAGGGGGATACCATGATCCTCTATCTCGAACAAGCCCTGCAACTGAAGTCAAAATTTACCTCCTTTAATATTCGCCACATCAACAGGAGTGAAAATATACCCGCGGACGCACTGTCAAAACTTGCGTCCACCAGCTTCCAACACCTGGCGAAAGAGGTACGCATCGAAGTCCTGCAAAACCCTTCGATACCCCTGCGCCAAGTCAATGTCATCCAATACGGTACAACATCCTGGATGACACCGCTCATTGCATACTTACAATCAGGTGTTACTCCCGAAAGCAAAGCAGAGGCACGCAAGTTGCAATACAAAGCGTGTCATTACCAAATGGTAGACGGTATCTTATACCGCAAATCATACCTGGGGCCACTCCTACGATGCGTCAACCCCCAAGATGCCACATACCTTATCAAAGAAATTCATGAGGGGATATGTGGCATACACGCAGGACCACGCATGGTGGTGGCCAAAATCATGAACGCCGGGTACTATTGGCCGGGCATGCACCTGGATGCAGTCAAAGTCTTACGCAAGTGTTTCAATTGTCAGCGACATGCTCCCAAGACCTTGCGTCCCAAGAACAACTTGATCCCCGTCACCACCGCATGGCCATTCCAAAAATGGGCAATCGATGTGGTGGGACCATTTCCAGACGCACCAGGAGCAGTGAAATTTATCATAGTAGCTGTTGATTACTTTACAAAATGGGTAGAAGCAAAGCCACTTGCATCAACCACCGCTATGATAACAAGGAAATTCGTGTGGGAACATATCATCTGCCGTTTCGGTCTACCAATGTGCATCGTCACCGACAACGGTACCAACTTCGCTGCCGACGACTTTCAAAAATGGCTAAAAGAGCTAAACATTGAACACATATTCTCCTCAGTAGCACATCCACAAGGGAACGGCCAAGTCGAGAGTATCAATAAAAGCTTAGTCGAAGGCATCAAAGCACGGTTGGGAACAGCCAGACGCGGCTGGGTTGATGAACTCCCAAGCATTTTATGGGCTCACAGGACAAGCCCAAAAACAAGCAACGGCGAGACCCCCTTCAGCCTGGTCTACGGCACTGAAGCGGTGATCCCCGCGGAAGTAGGCCTCCCCTCACCTAGAATGTTGGCCATCAACAAGATGGACAACAATGAGGAACGCAGGGTTGACTTAGACCTCTTGGAAGAAAGGCGCGAAAACGCTGCCATCAACGAGGCCAAGTACAAAACCAAGTTGGAAAAGTACTACAATGCACGCGTTCGCATTTGTACTTTCAACCCTGGAGACTACGTCCTTCGTGACAACGAAGCATCCAACGCAGAACGCCCAGGGAAACTTGCCCCCAAGTGGGAAGGACCGTACCTCATCCAAGAGGTCCTGGGCAAAGGCGCGTATAAACTACAAACATTAGAAGGCGAAACTATCGCACGCACATGGAACGCACAGCAACTTCGACGATGTTATATGTAAGCCATGTTTTCTGCATGTAATCTATTGGGCCGTAGGCCATTTGCAAATAAATAGACCATGCAATGCAATATTGTTTATTTATTTCTATTACAAATGCGTATGCCACTCTGAGGTATACACAAAAACAGATTAGCAAAATCTTCATTCGTGATACCCACACAGAATGGTAACCACACGCAACTATTGTAATAGGCCAGCAATGGCAATACTGTTTGTCTACCAGAGACAAATCTTCATACTTGCATATCACCTAGATATGCAAAAGGCAATTACAGATTTAGTATTACTCACAGTAACACTAAACGCGTACAAATTCAAACATGCAAGTACTAAAAACACGTGTAAAAATTCAACCAACAATTCTTTATATTCAAAAAATTCCTGCACAAGGAATTTACATAAAGTTTTGTAACGGTTACATAAGGAAACAAAAGAGGCACGCAGGCCAATCTAATCTTCCTTTGTGCCACTGGGGCCCGCACCATCCGTGCCCTCAACATCTGGCTTTTCCTCATCTTCGTCTTCAGCAGCGTATAAGACTCGCAAGCGGTCCACGTAATCCTCCGCTTCTAGACACTTTTCAAGTTCTTCAAGATCTGTGAGGGTTGTATCATTAAACTCCTTAATCGCAGCAGCAAGAAGCGCTTCAGTATCCACGCCATGAAACCCAGACCGCTCATCAGTAAGCCCGCCACGCGCTGCAACGTTCAAATGACTAATACAGCGGTTGTAGCCAGCTTTGAAACCAGCATCCCGGGCACGCTCCCTGATCTCGTTAATACCTGCTACGGTCTCGGGTGCGTCAAGAATGGCGGTAACAATCTGCGAAACATGAATACAATGGTTATCAAAGGCAAACTTACAACAAAAATAACAAGGCAAGGGATACTTACATGCCCGATCCCGCGCATACGCATCCATTGATGATCAGCCTTGAGCAACTCAAGTGAAGCAGCGTGGCTATCCCTAGCCTCTTCAGCCTCTCTTGCCCGCACTTCAGCTTCAGCAGCACGGGCAGAGATTTCCTCAATAGTGATCCCCCGGGTCCGCACTTCAGCCTTTTTAACAAGAAATCAGAAATACACAAAAAATATCAACAAACTTGTGAGACACAATTTCAAAGTTAGGAAAAACTTATACCTGAAGGTGCAAGATAGTTTTGCTTAAATTGGTGCGATCAACATTTGCCCCTTCAAGAGCTTTTGCAGCACGAGCCTCCGCCTCCTTGGCCTCTTCCAGAGCCTTGGTAAGACGAACCTCTGCTTCCTTGGCCCCTTGGGCAGCCGCAACAGCCTCAGCTTTCTCTTTAGCCAACGCAGAAATTGCTGCCTTGGCATTTATAAGCTCCTGACGAACATGAAAGAGAGTTTCATTCTGTTTACCCCAAGATTCTTTCCAAGTCTTGCGCTCATCGGAAAAGGTTTCTTTAAAACGCATACGCTCATCAGACAGCAGTTTTGCAAGAGTACGAACCTGTTTAAGCTCAGCAGTTGCAGCCCACTCTTCAGTCTGCTTATGTTTCTCAAACGCAGCTCTATCCCTCTCAAGCTGCTCTCTATCCCTCTCAAGCTGCGCTGCACCCTCACGTGCAGCCTTCACCAACTCCTCGGCCTCGGCCCGTAAACGCGCATTCTCCTCCTCCTTGCGCCCCAGCACCTTGCACTTTTCCATAATGGCATTCGCCATTATGGAGCTCCCCACAAGCATGGAGGAGAGTTGGTTCATCTGGACCTCAGTCGGTAAAGAACGGGCCCGGTTTACCTCAAAAGGAGTGCCCAAGCCACTCAAAATCTCCCTACACGCAGAGGGATCAGCAGAAATGTCATCCCCTTGCATCACAGACCACGGAGGGCGGTGGTAAGACATGGCCCGGTCTTCTGTGTAAGAGCGATAATAATACTCCAATTCAGGCTCTTCAGGCTGAATTGGAGTCTCTACAAAACCCGCACCACCAGCGGAACCGGAAGCCTTCTCGGCAACAGGAGACTTTGGCTTTCCGGTGTAACCAAACTTCAAATCCATATCAACAGTATCCTCTGGGGTGATAACATTATCACTCGAATCAACCGTGTCATGGATTTGAGCCGCGGGACCTTTTCCAGTGTCCACCCCCCGCACAGAGGCTTCAGGAGTAACTGCCTTATGAACCCCCGCACCCGCAGCAGTGTCGTGCGGCGGAGGGGGAGGAGGAGCATCAAAGTCGAAGAACCCTTCATCTTGCGGTTCTGAAATCAACACAGAAATACTTTAAAGTACAAATATCAGCACAAAATATCTGTTAGTCATGCATCACATACCAGAAACAACCGCAGGCTTCCTTGGTATGACAAAAGGCTTGCGCCTGGTCTGAATCTTCGGCTTCTTTCCCCTACCAGCATCACCAGCATCCTCCGCTTTCCTCTTATTCTCATCACTAGGTTTCGAACCCGCAGTGGTTCCACCGGTGACCGCACCAACACCTGGAACACCCAAGCCCTCTAGGGTGTCAGATACTACCACGTAATCGGTATATCTGCGGAAATGAGAACGAGAGATACCTGCTGTTTGCTTCACCAAAGGCGGAACAACAGAAACAGGTTTCTTCACACCGCGACCCCGCCCAGGTTTATCCACAGGCTTTTTCTCCGCATGTTTTTTGGGGGCGCCCTTTGGCTCAAATTTACCAAGGTCCCCAAGTGTACCTGCGTATAGGAGATCAGCAACAAACCTTGTAAAGCAATAAAGGTTATGAATAATACCTTTGCCCTGCGGCAGGGGTGCAGTCATCACCTCGCGTGAAGCAACGCGGAAGAGAGGGACAATCGTCAAGTTAAACCCTTTACCTTCCGCAGTCGGAATAAGATCAACTTTGCCAGTAAAAGTTGGATCAAATATCTTCCACACTTCCACAATTTCTGATAATACATATCCAAATTAATAACAAACACGGGAATAAAGAAACCGCAAAAGAATGGTAACACTTACCACCAGTTTTCTCCCGCACCACAGGCGTGAAATTCCTCTTAGGCCGGGTCAACATCATCCGCAGCACCCACAACTCATTGTTGGTCAGCTGCCTATGCTCAATGGGTTTCAACCTTGAGAACCACTCCGCAGTCTCCGCGGTAGGCATACCAATATCCTCCGCAGGGATAGGCTCATTAACGTTCCGCATATTCATCTCCACAACAACTGCGGCAGCTTTAACGTAGAAGAACTTACACTTCCACTTCGTAATACCCTTCGGAGGGGTCATCAACTTGAGGCTTCCATACCTTTCTCTAAAAGAAAAGAAACCGGTGTTCACCGTCAACTGGTAAAACCCCCGGAAGTTTTCAACGGTAACCGGCAGACCAAGAGCACGAAAAGTTGATTCAAAATGTCTAATACGGATCATCCCAAAAGGACTCATCTGGGAGATATGGATCTTGTAATGTTCCAAGACCTGAGCAACAAAAACTGTTAATGGTAAACGAAGGTTACCATCAGTAAAACACTCGGCCCACATGGTAATGTGACCGGCCGGAGCACAGGCACCAGTATCACCAGTTTGGGGATAAACAGCCCCATACTCGTGAGGCATCTCAATCTTGGCCATTAGTTGGTCGAATGAAGCTCTCGGCCACTTCAATGGTGGTAGGCCACCACCAGGAACACTGCCACCATCATCTTCTTCTTCTCCGGCCACCGGAGAAGATGCTTCAGGGTTTTCACCCTCCACATTATGTGGGTTAGATGGATCAGCCATCAGAAATATGTAAAGCAGAAGTTTCGAGTTAAAGAAAAAACTCAGAAAACTCAAAAAATTGCCGGAATAAAAGACAGATTGATCGGAGAAGACTAAGGGAATGCTCTCTCTCTCAACAGAAATTTTTCGAAAATTTTGAACAGTAAGGAGAAACCAAACGGTTCCCCCTTTATATACTCATCGCAATAAATGCGATACAGTAACCGCCTCAACACGTTCAAAATAGGCGAGTTACAAGGCGACACGTGGTCAGCGACCTTTCCGCTGACGGTTATCACGCGCGCGTGGCCGCCCACGCGCCTGACAAAGAAGACTTTTTCACTCCCTGCTACAGTGGAGTTATGACCTCGGTCAGTGTAAACGTCTTTTCAAATCAGCACATGTCAGAATCCTACCAACTTCAACAACCCACACGTGCAATCGTGACGTAAGCAACAGAAAGCGACAACCTTATCCAAACACAAGCGGCATGCGGTTTCTCTGGTTTACCGCACCATAACCCATACCGCATGTCGTTTTTTACATACCCCTCAAAAAAGGCAAAAATATATATCTTTAAATTATATAAAGGGGTATAAGTCATAAACCGCACATATCCACGAGCACACGTGGAATATGCGGAGATGACGCACACCAACCCGCACAGGTGTGTCAGATATTCAGAACCAGCACGGTTCTTTGGACTGCGAAAACCGCTTCTCAGGATGCGGTAAACCGCACCCCATGAAAGCTTCTTCAAGCTACAAAACCCTCGTTTCCGGTTCACAACCACAGAGGGAACGCAAGCAGCTTCTCCTTAAGGAACAGGACAAGTATGCTGAGCAACCGCACATTAGCAACCCTGTCCCCTGAACCTTCAAGAGCCACATCCAGGCTACAAGACTTCTAGAAGCGAGTTCTTTGCTGCAAACCGCAACCATTCTTACGTAGTTACCGCAAACCGCAACTATGCGAACGGTAGCTACGGAAGAGCCACAACTAAGCCACCACGCGGAAGAGCAAAGCTATTTCAAGAAAAACTGCTTTCCAACTAAGCGTGAAGGAAAGTGGCTACAAAACGAATGCGAAAGAGTTTCAACCAACTTCCCAAGTATCTAAAACGATCTCTTCCGGCAACGCTACTTACAGGGAAACTACTTTCCACCAAAGCGTGAAGGAAAGTGGCTCCAGAACAGCGGTAACAAGTCTGCCTATGACTAGTTACCCTCCTATGGACCGCATAGAATAAACAATGGTGGGCACAACCCTGCCTATGATCATGTTTATTTGCCCATAGTACAGATTCACATTGTTCGACCAAACACGGCCAACAATGACGCAAATACCCCACGATCCTCAAAGAAACATGGCAAACGAGGTTCGGCAACGAGGTAACCGCAAAGAATGTACGGTTACTAGAGAGCTACACCTCTGAGGACGTGCGGTTACTTGAGAGATAAACCGCAGAAGACGCGCGGTTACTAGAAAGCTTAACTGGAGAACACGAACACCCCACAAAACAGGGATCATCGTTACATGTCCAGTTGCTGAACATAGAGCTTGAGCAAAGTACTTACAACTTTGCACCAACTGACGCAGAGATTCCAACTACACTGAAGAAGACATCTTCAGTCACGATCTCAAAGGTTGGTTCGAATTCTGCTAATACCTTCAGTCACTGTCTCAAAGGTTGGTCCGAAACACCAACAGGTGGCTGATGACATCAGAAAAAGGTAGACAGAGTCAAGTCTCTGGCTGAGAATTCCGCATCAGACAGAACCTGCTCACCATGCACCCTTCTCAAAGGAAGAAACAATCCACTAGAAAGGGCCTATACTTAAAGAAGATGCCATCTGCATGGCACAATCTTAACCTTCTAGACAACATAGTCCAGTATCCCTCCCACATGCGACTCGCATACGGAAGGAAAACTAGACTGGGGGGACTTGAAGGGGTATGGTCCCAAATATCGCGTCAGCACGACCGCGAATGACCATTACCCTCATTAAAAACCCCCAACAGCAATTAACTCTCCAGTGTCCGCGTAGACACACGCGAACACTGCGGTCCAATCTGTCCATTGATGAGAAGACTTACCTTAAGGACGGAAACTAATGTTACGCATAGCGATGCGGGCTCGCACCGCATCCTATGAACATTTTCGTCACGACAAGGGATCTGGACAACAGTAACAGTCACTCAACAGGCGATGCGGCACAACACCGCATCCCGCGCAAATCATGGATGGAACAACCAATGCGGGAACAACATCAATGACCGCAAGCAGCGATGCGGCTTGGCACCGCATCCTGCCTACAAGGCAAGTGGGTCTGACACCACAGTGCAAGTGGCACTGGGAACAGTCGCCTACTAGCCCACGTATGAACAACAGTCTGACACCACAGCCAGACGTGGCATCACCACAGCATCCGACAGATCTGACACACCTGCAAATAGCTGTGCGATGTCAGACTAGCTACTCAACTACCCTCCTTCACTCCTCGGCTATAAATACTCACCCCAAACCAGGTTTGAGGTATCACTTTCCAACTCTCTCAATACTACTATCATACTTTGCTTCCCAAGCAGATTACTGATTCTCACGCCGGAGAGTGGTAACAAGGAGCACCCCCCACCCCATCCTCCTTGTTACGAGTCACGGTTTGTTTTCTTGTGCAGGAAACCCACCACCAGACGATCCAGCCAACGATCCTCGGAAAGAAGGGATTAACCCTCTTGACGAGATCAGTGAGTTAACCCTGCCTGGTTAACCATTGTTTCATCAATGATGATATCAACTACGTCACGATACTCCCCTACCGGGCCCACCGGTGATACGTGGAAATATCGGGGTGTGACAGGTTGGTATCAGAGCCAACATTGAGTGAATTAAACACTAGCCTTATGTGTTTAATCTCAATGACACAGTAGCACATTCCTTGACCTTCTGAGTCTAGACTTAACATAGGAATGCTCTCGATCCTAATCTGAAAACTATTGCTTCCAATTTCTTATATATATTGGATACGTCGCCAAGCGAAGAAGCTGTATTAGAAATCCTCCACATCCGGAGCCTAGAAAGGCTGAGCTTCGTACCGCGGCTAGAATGAAACGAACATCCAGAGAGAACATTCAGAAATAAAATGAAGAAGAAACTCCTCTTACTGAAGATCGTTTCCTTAATAGTCCTTATAAGGACATATTTATCTTTCAGTCCCTTCGAGGACACATTATTCCTTTCAAAGACCCGCTTAGGGCAACTCTGTACTTTTATTTTCATATAATGGATTGATTAAATTAAGTTTTCATTCTAAACATGAAATATGAAATAAATGGAGAATAACATCCCTTAGAAGGGAAGTGCCTACGGGCTATAATTAACGTCCTCTGAGACTAAAGACAGTGGTAGCCTACAACTCCCTGTCAAGAAAAGGTAATGAACTTTGATTCAAACCTTAATGCCTCGATTCTCTGAAATCATGGCTTATATCATCCTATAAGGTGATCATATTATAAACATCCCTTAGAGGGGAAGTGCCTACGGGCTATAGTTAATGTCCTCTAAGACTAAAGACAGTGGTAGCCTACAACTCCCTGTCAAGAAAAGGTAATGAACTTTGATTCAAACCCTAATGCCTCGATTCTCTGAAATCATGGCTTATAAATTTAAACTTGTCTACGTGACTAGGCCATTTGTGCTATTATTAACTTGTAAATTAGGATTTATGATAAAAATCCCGAATAAAATAAATATCATCCCTTTCCTACCTGTATACATATTGAAAAGAATCTTAAAGGTAAAACCTAGCCTACATGTCATTTTAAGACATGGCCAAGATGGTAAGACCTATTCAAGAGATTCAAATCCTTGTTAACACCTAAGAACGTGTTAGCACTCTTGACAAATGTGATTCGAGAAAATCACAACAGTCATTCTTATATTGGATTCTTCCAATTTTCTTATCTAGCCTAGTGATTTAGAAATCATGGCTTAAATCATCGAATACAGATGATCATATTTTAAACACCTAAGAACGTGTTAAACACTCTTGACAAAAGTGATCTGAGAAAAATCACAATAGTCATCCCTATATTGGAAATTTTCAAATTTCCTGATTCGGCCTAATGATCTAGAAATCATGGCTTATGTCATCCCATAAGATGAACATATTATAAACATCCGTTAGTGATGAAGTGCCTACGGGCTAAACTTGTTGTCCGATAAGACAACGACAGTGGTGGTCTTTGACCTCCTGTCTAAAAATATTGGACCATGTCCAAGCATAATAGTCGGTATGATCCAAACGATCTTGACTAATAGCATCTGAAAAGATGATCATATCATAAACATCCCTCAGAAGGGAAATGCCCACGGGCTATATCTATTGTCCTACAAGACAAAAGGCAGTTGTAGTCTTCGACTCTCTGTCAAGAAAAGTAACCGACTAGGCTCAAACCTTAAATGCCTCGATCCCAAACGATCATGGCTTATACATTCAAATCTGTCCTTGTGACTAGGCCTGTTGTGCCGCTACTAAAATTGTTATTGTTTTTATAATTAGGATAAATTATAATAAAAATCCTAAATAAATATGATTAACAAATTAACCAAATCTGGTCTCTGTTTACCGTGGTTAATGAATTGCCATAAAAGACAATTCTATGATAAACTCCCAAATAAACTATTGTCATTGTCTTATGTAACAGTTAAATTAAAATGGCTGACTCAGATGAAATTAATAGTCACCCAAGGGAGAACAATGATAACGCCCGAATTAATATAACGGGTGCTGAACTGAAAGCGTTAGTAGACGACGCTGTTACAAAGGCCTTAGAGCGGCAGTACGAAGAATATAGTGGGACTCGAAGTAGGACCCTATCTACACCGCATTCAAAGCCACCTCCCAAGAAGGATGAACCCAAGAAAGAAGATGACGATCGTCACTCTTCAAATCATCATAGTGATCCATCTCAAAAGATAATGCTGAATCAAGGACCCCGTGATAAGGGTTGCTCCTACAAATACTTTGTTTCGTGTAAACCCAGGGATTTCACTGGGGAAAAAGGAGCCATCGACTGCATGACATGGCTCGATGAGATGGACACTGTTGTTGATATTAGTGGATGTGCAGAGCAAGACATTGTGAAGTTTGTTTCACAATCTTTTAAAGGAAAAGCTCTAGCTTGGTGGAGGTCACTAATCTAAGCTACGGGGAAGATCCCGTTATATAATCTGACATGGGATCAGTTTGCTGCCCTTATCAGAGAAAATTACTGTCCTCAACATGAAGTTGAGAAAATCGAGACTGAATTCTTGACATTGGTCATGAAGAACCTAGATTGTCAGACATATCTTACAAGTTTCAATACTATGTCTCGGTTGGTTCCTTACTTGATCACACCGGAACCAAAGCGAATAGCTCGCTTTATTGGGGGTCTAGCCCCAGAAATAAAGGCAAGTGTGAAAGCATCGAGACCTACTATTTTCAGGTCAGCGGCAGATCTGTCGCTATCTCTCACACTCGATGTGGTCAGAAACAAGGCCGCCAAAGCCTCTGAAGATGGAAAGCGTGAAAGAGAGGAGGGGAACTCTCATCGATCTGACAAGAAGAAGAAGAAGGGAAGTTCTGAGCATAAGAAAGATTCCGAGTTTAGGAAAAACTCGAGTCAGTTCAATAACAAGCCCAAATGCAGTAACTGCAGAAAACAACATTCTGGAAAATGTACGATTGACCCAAGTGCTAAATTGTGTGGAATTTGCAAGACCAAGGGTCACAAAACTTTAGATTGCAAGGAGTTGAAGAACGCGACATGTTACAATTGTAACGAGGAAGGACACATCAAAACCAACTGCCCAAAACTTATAAGGAAGCCTGGAGAGGCCAAGGGAACAAATGCATGAGACTTCCAGAGGAACAACCAGGAGATGATGCAGAATGATGACGATATAGCAGGTACCTTCCTTTATCAAGAAGTTTATGCATAAATTTATTTGACACTGGCACATATGATTCTATAATGAATGATAAATGTTGAGAACTGTTGTCTCCGCCTGATTGGGACTCCGGTCATTTAAATGCGAGATAGAAATTGGCCGATGATACTTTAGAGAATGCTCCAACAAACCTTAGATCGATATCTTATATCTATTAGGAATCACTCTTTTCTGATATCCTTATGGCAAGCTTTCAAGCTATCCAAATTCATCAATATAATAAAGACAGATGTGACATTTCAATCCCCTGTCAAAAAGATGAAGGATTAGGTCCCAACCTTAACTGCCATTGATGGTCTTTTGTGACCTAGGCTAAATATAATGGATATATATATTAAGTGACATTCATTAAGGATGTTAGTACTATATTAGCCTGTATGGTCTATTGATACCATGGTTAGTATATGTTAAGGCCATCAGGATGAAGAATAACAGTTATTGGATTGCAACTAAGAAATTGTTTTGTTGGGGTTAGGAACAAATATCGAGTATAACAAACTCTCAAAGTCTTCCATGAGAACCCTATATATTAAGTGTAAGGTAAAACTTACAGGTAGAAAATTCACAGGAACTATTTCTTCTATTCCTGTCAGAAATCTTAAATCATAAAATTCTAATGTACTCTCTCTCCAGATAAATGCATTCAAATGAAATTGATATCTCTTTGATCTCCATCGATTACGAATACCAGATGGTATGACAAAAGCGCCATATGAGGATTGGTGTATCTTAATATGTTCCATAGATTGCTTCCATGCCTGATCAGTATGGAGGTTTAATGCATGGAACCACAAAAATATCCCAATGATCATATGGTACTAAAGTCAGCTAATGGCATTCAAAGAAGATATCTAGAAAGTAGAATTTTTCCAAATAAATGTTCCTGGTAAAGGAACCTGTGGACTCATAACATAAAAGTGTCACTCATTTGGCACAAGCGAGGATGGATGAACTGGAGCCTGAGATTTGGAAAATCTCTGTAACCTCCTGGTATCTTGATTATCTTCTCCTAAAACTACCCTGTTTACCTCCCGAGAGGCAAGTAGAGTTAAGATTAACATCCCGCTTTGGGTTAGAGTGTTGTAAGAACTCCATGTTGATTATGGAATAACCGAAACCCGGATTAAGTAAATTTTAAGATATATATTCATATAGCCTAACTCAATATCCTGAGAATTCGGTATAGTTAAGTATGAAAGACGGTTCATTTTGCTTATGCATTGTTACCGCAATCCTAATAAGGCAACGATTAATAATTGCCATCAACTGCCCAGGATCGTCAATTTGTTCGACTAACGACAAGGATTAACTATTCCTTAAAATTTGTTAAGCAGTGGTTGGAATGACCATCTCACCTTAAGATAAGCTTTTCTATAATAGTTGTTATATAAGTATCAAGGTGGCTCCTTTGAAGACCTTGTATGGATGGAATGTTAAACATCTATTGTTGGGACAATAGATTGGTAAGCCCGCTTATCAGGATCTGAAAGATTCATTGGAAACAACGAATAAGATCATACAAATCCCTAATTATCTGTAAGTTGCCAGTATTAGGCAGAAAATCAAGAATTAATGAAAGTAGCAACCCTCCTAAACTCTTGTTAGGGAATAAGGTTCAACAATAGATATCACCTAGGAAGGGTGTGCCAAATTTATTAAATTATCAGGTTAGTTAAACTCTGAAATATAAAGTCATTCGAAGGATTCGAATGTATCAAGATTAAATAGCTTACGAGCTAAGACCTAATTAAGGAGCTTGGTGGAACGCGCAATTTAGCGACGTGTCACCAATAAGTCGAAAAGCACTATCACATAATGATATGCAGATCTATGATAGTATGAGCAACCTAAGTCGATTAAGAATCGACAGGTTAAGGAGCTCCAAAAGAAAGTATGCACCTATTGTATAGGTCAAATGGGATACCCTTGGAGGCCCAAATATACCATGGAAGTTAAATCCATGATACGACAGAAAGTACTTCCTTTACTTTAAGCAAATCTCGAGGTCGAGATTTATTTTACGGGGGTGAGGATGTAACACCTCGAAAAATCACGTCCAATGAAGTATTGACACGTGTAATAAACCCTAATGAAGTCAAACGTTGAATTTAAGGGACTAATTTTTCGAAAAAATCGAAAACTTTGATTATGAAAGAACTGGAAGTATTATCATACCTAAAATAAGTTTCTAAATAACCTTTTACGGTTTTATATTCACAAATGAGCCACTTGTTAATCAAGTGTAGCCGTTTATGTGATTAATTGAAAGTTTGCGCAATAAAGGGTTAAAAGTGTCAATATGTTTAATTATACCTCTGAATGACCTTTTATCGAACCCGAAGCATTATGATGTTTAATAATACTTTCAAGAATGCCTAATATGGATTATATGAGGCTTCAATGATATTAAATGATGAGTTACGCAAGTTTGCGCATTAGAGGGACCTAAAGCGTCAAACTGCTAAAGTATACCGATTCGTATGTTATCGGACCTTCCGGAATATGACCATGAGATAAACATACCCTATTTATCCTTATTATAGCTTAGATATAGGCTTAGAGGTGTTTGGTGCGCAAAAATAAGCTTTTAAGTCATGCAGGGACTAAAAGTGTCAAAAACGCACAAGTTTGCGTTTACGCGCATATCACACATTCTGAATATCCCCGGACTCCCAAAAATTTATGTAAACACTAAAATATGTTATTTTAGTGTTTGGCTTGATAAAATTCCATTCGTCGCGTCAATTGGTTCGTTTTTCGCGTCCGTCCGTGTTTCGTCGTAATTAACCGAACAACGTGACCGTACGACCAAACGAACCGACATCCGGCATATTTTTTAGCATGTTTCATGTTCCCCATACTTAGGCATCATTGTAGAGCCTTAAAAATGGTTTAACGGGCCTTAGATGAGTCGGAAATGGCATTTGGAAGTGCAGGGACTAAAAATGTCAACAAATGAAACTTGTTTGGCTGATCAGGTCCTTACGGACCTTAACACTGAGGACCTTACGGTCCGTAAGTGTTGCCCAGATGCAGCAACTCGTAAATTTTGCCTGTTCAGCCCATTCAAACGTCAAGTATTGTCCTTTTTCACTTCCATGCGCGTCCCCTACTAATTTTAGGGCTTAGGGACATGTGTTAATGATCAGGGATCACTCCTAGCCTTGTTTGTCATGATCTTGTTGGATCAAGAACACTATATAAAGCCCCCTTTGTTTGCTATTTTGATCATTCTTTCTCAACTCATCATCTCATCATTTCTGGAGCTCAAGGTCATCCTCTAAGCATTCCTGATCGTGCATTAGACCTTGGTAAGCATCCTTGATCTTCCTTAATTGAGTTTTACATAGTTATTAGCTTAAAAGTCAAACCGTCGTAATTAAGGTTTGACTTATTGATTAATCACTAATGGTCCAGTGATTAGTCAAATTGAAGGTAGTTATAAATTGGTACTTATGTGAACAATAAACCCTTAAAAGGGCACCCTCAGATTCCCACTCTAACTAGATCAAATGTCGGGTCAAAGCTGTTTAGAAAAAGTCAACAGAAGCTTAATTTGCAAATTAACATGTAATTAGCAATGTAGAAGGCATGTAACCTATTTTATCACTCATATAACTTGGTAATAAGTATAAGAACTGATCTAAGCCTATTTGATCCGACAATTTTCTGTTTAGACCCGGTTCGGAACCGAAAGTCGCAAAACTTTGACTTTTGCTTTGACTTCAGTTCTGACCCGATTTAGAAGGGTTTGGAAATGCCTTAGAGTTTCCTTAGGACCAGGTTACATGATAGTATAACCCTCTGTGGTTGGATCGTTGATTGTCCGATTCGTTTACAAGTTTCCGTTAAATGCCTAATGTTGACCAATATGCCCTTTTGACCATAAAACGAGAATTTTGAATATGTGAAAGGACAATAATCTTTGCTACTGATTTATAAACATGTCCCTAAATTTTCACATCAGTTGGAGGTCTAGATTAGGAGTTATGCTCATTAGCGTAATTATAACGCCTTTTAGTAATTAAACGGCGCAATTAGCATAAAGCCTATCTAAACCCAATTTTTGACACCAAACCTTTTACCCACTGATGTAACATAATATTTTGATATTTTAAAGATTTTTAATTATTTTTTAACTGATCATAACCTAAGGCTATCGCCTTAATTCGGTAAATACCGATTATACCCTTTTTATGTATAAAATGAGTTTTACAAGCCCTTTTGATACCAATCCAATTTCTACTGATTTTATATAATAAATAAAGTATTTTGAACTTTATAACCTGATCAGAAAACTCAGATTTCCTGTATAACCCAGAAATCGCTTAAAATAGCTTTTTACGCGTATTAAACGCATAGTTTAGGTTTAAAACCATTTTGTCACATAAGACTTATTACCAACTGATATGACCTAATAAAATAAGTTATTTTACTGAGGTATTCTGACCCGAATCTCAGAACTTCATTTAATCTCCTTTATAATCTTTTAAATGACCAAAATACCCCTACGGGGCTTATATTGAGATTAAACTCGTTTTGGGCATAATGGAAGGTATCCTACTGATATCACAACATGTATAAGGCATATTAACTTAAGAAACCTTTTTAGGACCCATATGGTTACCCGATACGCCTCTTGCGCGTTCGGTTCGGTTTATGTAACTAGTTTGCATAAATTAGCCGAAACGGGTCAAACCTTATCATTTTCATTTCAAAATCCAGAATGTATTTAGTTTACCCATTTTATACAAGGCTTCATACTTGTTGGGTCTAAAACACATTCTATTCCGGTCTTCGCTTAATCATGCGTTTGAACCGTATATTTCCTTAAAACTAACCGGTCTAAGTTTAGGCTTAATTAAAGACCCGTTAGTATTCTAATTGGTTATTTATACCATCATTCCAGACTAAAGCCTTCCGGTAAATTGTACCTACGCTTACTTAAGTGAATACGGTTGAGTTATTAAAATTCTTGCTATTTAAGACAGGAGCTAGCTCAGGTAAATACTTTTAACTTATTTTCCCTTATACGGGCTTGGGATACGGTATTATAAAAATACCGCTTGGTCGGGTGTAGAAACCTTTTAATCGGAGATAATTAAATTGCATAATCCCGTTTTAATCTGTATTGATTGATAACAAATAACTTTAGGGGTTAATGACCGTGTCCTGGATATCCTTGGCTCATTTAAAAAGTGAATGGCCATAACTTAAGCACAAGGTGTAGACATAACACCTCCTGTTGCGTATGTAAAAGATATACTCACTCGTAAGGTGTCTTCTTGTGAGTTATATTTATGGTGTGTCGATTAATCTTGACCGGCTTGTATTGTATAATCACCGGCCCTAAATGTTGGACAAACATGTAAATCGGATACAAGATTTTTATTAATAAGATTTTCCCAAGTTATAAAAGATATTTTGTGCCTCGTGCATTCAAATCAATTTTTAACTCTTTTCCAAAATGAGTCAGTTAATTGTATTTACCAGTGTAAACTGACGTATTTTCCAAAAAAGTTAAGTGACAGGTACTGAACGTAATTGGCTGGAAGCTCAGGGCGTTAATAAGGAATCTTGCAAGTTCTAGATGCCTGAAGTCTGTTGAACAGTTTTTCTTTTATTTGATCCGCCTGTGGATCCTTTACTTTCCGTTGTAATACTTTGATATTACTTTATATTCGGATTGTAATATATTTATCTTTTGCTTCCGCTGTGCATTTATATATTGTGTTGTTTGACTATGATGATATCAACTACGTCACGATACTCCCCTACCGGGCCCACCGGTGATACGTGGAAATATCGGGGTGTGACAGAGGGATACGCTTATCTATACTGGTCAAGGTGGGCATGGTTTGTTCGGGAGTAAATCACCACCCAAAGATCAACAACTTGTGATTGTCGGGTACTGCTAGTTATTCGGAATGTTTCGAATCATCACAGAAGACGTGTCGGGTCCTGCTAGTTATTCGGAATGTTTCAAATCATCACAGAAGAAGTGTCGGGTTCTGCTAGTTATTCGGTTTGGAAAGTGGACGAAGCAAAGAGAAACTGATTCTGTTGTTCAGTACTTTCGTGTGCTAAATACAAAGCCAATTTCAACTTCCATTGATCAAATAATAAAAACCCTAAGAATGCATACACAAATAGTTCTAGTGGACGAAGCAAAGAGACCGCCTTCAAATAATGTTTCCTAGATGTTTGAAGACCAACAAATGTCCAAAGTGCTGCTTCTTCGTTCGCATGACGGAAAGCTGCTACCGCGTGACAAGAAGCTACCTTGCAAAAATTAAAAAATTAAATCGACATCCTCAATACGCATCGTATAGGCCTATACGATGCGTATTACTTTTTGGCGGGGGACAATGGCAGCCTTTGGCAGGCATAGAAGTTTGAACCCACCTCAATACGCATCGTATAGGCCTATACGATGCGTATTGAGGGTGTCGATTTAAGCCCCAAGGTGTGCCAATAATACGACCCTTATGACATATGGCAAATTTAAAAAATAAAGGGGAGGGTATTTTAGTCAATTTGATCCAATTTTCTTCATTTTTCTCTCCTTGTAACTTCAAAACCCATCATTTTCAAAACTCACTATTTTCAACCTTTTCTTCACTTTATATCTCAATAATCACTATATTAAAGTGCGATGTTCGTTAACGTGTTTTTCAACTTTTTTGAAGAAACTCAGTTTAGTTTCATACAATATCTCATTTTTCCCGTGATTTTGAAGCGAATCACTCGATTCGTTAGATTCGACCGCTGATAATTGTTTCTAGCATTCAAATTTCGTCAATCGTTGAAGAAATCTGAAGAAATCGGCTTCGATTTATGCAAGAAAATTTTGAATTCCATTTTTGCGATCTGGGTTTTTGAATTGAATCATTGCGTTTTGCAAATAAATGAAAAAACAATTTTTTTTTTTATTTTCAGTCCATTGCATTTTAGAAACAACACATTTTATTATGTTTTTAGTCCACTGCGTTTTAGTTAAAACACATTTTATGTGTTTTCTGGTTATTGCGTTTTAGAAAAAAGACATTTCTTTGTGTTTTTGGCCATTGCGTTTTAGAAAAAAAACATTTCTTTGTGTTTTTCAGCCATTGCGTTTTAAAAATAACACATTTCTTTTGTGTTTTTTGTCTATTGCGTTTTAGAAACAAGGTATTTCTTTGTGTTTTTTGTCAATTGCGTTTTGGAAAAAAAATTATTTTTTATGTTTTTTGCCCATTGCATTATACGCATATGAGTTTTCAAAATTTTTATTTTCAAAAATATAGCAATAGTATACTCGTTTTAAAGATTAAAAAACGCTCGGTTTTTTGGTGCAAATTTTAATTAAAAAATAATGTCGTTTGAAAGAGTTATTAACGTTTAAAAAACCAGGGGGGATTGGAGAAAAAAAAAGAAACTATTGTTTTGCATTGACTAGAATACCCCTATACGAACTCACGCACATCCTTTTTTTTTTTTTTTATCAATTATACACATTTAATCCAAGCTCTTGATTAATCAATTGATGGTAAAGATTACTTCATAGCCAAAATAAGCTTTCTATTATATCCTGACGCATATAATACTTGTTTACCTTTCCTCTTTCATTATTTTTAAAATATTAGAGTAAAATGTCAAAGTCGTCCCTAAGATTTGGTTATATTTGTTTGTTCCCCTGTAGAGGAAGGATAAAACGAAAACTTTGGTAAATTAAGAAAATTAATGAAACCTTATCTCTACCATTTATCCATTTAATCTATGGTTTAGATTAAATCAAGTACAAAAAGTTACTTTTTCGTAAAGTGTTTTTCTGAATACCGTTACAGTCTGACACAAAAGTGTGTATGTATGTAGGTGTTACACAAAAAAAACTTACTAAAAAATGTAACATATTGTTACGTGCACTATAAAACAAAAAACCTTTGTAAATTCTGAAAATTGTAATACTTGAAGTTCAAAAAATTTGAAAAAAACTGCTATCGAAACCCATAAAATATGTTACATGTGAATTCCAAAAAAAATGTAACACATTCACACATTCTTTCTCTTCTCTTTTCTAACAAAAAAATGTACACATATTCTGAATATTTGACTGTCAAAAAGTGTAACAAGTGGCATTTTTGTGTTCACACAAATGGGTTTCTTAAGTTTGTTTAACTAAAGTGAGATTTTTCCTATATAATTCATCTTCCCTATATATATATAGGAGAGTTATCTTAAGAACGCTAAATATTGCGAGAACCATAAGAACGAATGAGAAAACCAATTAAAATCAATTTTTTAATACAAACTTCATTATAATTAAAATAAAACATTAAAAAAAGAATTTACTCTTTAAAATAATTTATCTCTTCTTTCAAAATCACTCTTAAATAAGTTTTTTACGCTTGTGTAGATGGCAAACTTACACGTATGTAAATTTTCTTTATTAACGAATACATGTAAATTTGTATTCTAATATTGTATTCGAATAATAATGATAAGTGTAAAAAGAAATTTTGAATTTGAATTGTGTTTTAAAAAGTTCTCGTGATTTTTTCATTCGTCCTCATGGTTCTCGTAATATTTAATGTTCTCGTTTAAACCCTTATATATATATATCAATAAAGACATTTTGATAACAAAAAGTTATACTAACTATCAAAATACATTGAAATACCCATTAAAATTTTATACGGGCCGACCCAAATTAAACCGGACCGAAAAATATTTTACATAGCGGTAGACAAACAACACCTAAAATTTTTCGCTCCTTGGTCCACCACTGATGATATTTTTGTAGACATCTTTAATATCATAGTTTTTAGTAGGATTTATTTCTTCATTTAAAGTTTGTTTCTTACATGCAAAAAAATTTCAAGGGTCGTTTATCTATCGCTATGTAATAATATTTTTCGGTCTGGTTTGAGTTGGGTCGGGTCATAAAATTTTAATGGGTATTTTACTGGATTTTGATAAATAATATAACTTTTTTTTATCAAAATGTGTTTAGTGAAACATATATATAAAAGAAGTTATTAAAAATAATAAGAGTAAACTGCCAAAATGGTCCCTGAGGTTTGGTTACTTTTGCCACTTTAGTCCAAAATTCAAACCTTTTGTATCTGGGTCCCTGTAGTTTCACTTTTATTGTCATTTTCATACAAAATCAAAATCTGGTCATATTTTTCAGTTAACATACAATTTTTTTTCTTTTTCCTCCCTTTTTATGAAGAGCAAAATGGTCTTTTAATGTTTTATTATAACAAATTAAAAAAATATGAACATTTTTTCCTTCATTAAAAAAGGGAGAAAAAAGACAAAAAAACTGGATGTTAACTGAAAAATCTGACCAGATTTTGCTTTTGGATGAAAGTGACAACAAAATTGAAACCATAGAGACCCAGATTCAAAGGGTTTGAGTTTTGAACTAAAGTAGCAAAAGTGACCAAACCTCAGGGAGCATTTTAGCAATTTACTCAAATAATAAACATTAAACTATCACTGAGGTTTGGTTATATTTGCTTATTTCATTCGAAAGGACAAAAAAATTCATTCACCTTAACAAAAAAAATAAACTGAGTTAGTGGTTAGAATATAAATGACAAAAAAAAAAAAAAACTAGGGGTGTAAACGAACCGGGCCGAGTATGAGCCCGACTAGGCTCGAGCTCGGCTCGTCATGTTTTAATGAAGATCGAGGTCGGCTCGGTTCGAGCCTACTTATTTGTGCTCGAGCTCGGCTCGCGAATAAAACCCAAAGCTCAGGCTCGGCTTGACTTTGATAAAAACCGTTCCACTTCTTCGAAGCATGATTCAGATCCCTCCATTTTGAGTAAACTTGATTGAGAGTTCGATGGTAATAACCAAGTGTTGAGCAAGATGTTCAGTAATCTAAAAAATAAAAAAAATATAATTACAAACATAAATTTTAAAACTACTTATAAAACTAAATAAAAAAATTGTCACTTGAAAAAAAAAATAAGTCATAAGAAAATAATACCATTTTCTACAGGGCTAAAGGCCCTTTAATTTGTTTACTTCATTCGCTTGGTTCGGGTCTTCGGAGCAAGATACCCACACTTTCATTAAAGTGACCTATTTGAAATCGGTCCATATTTGAGACTTCACTTTTTTTTCTTTACCTTTCGTTTTTTGGACCATTTTTTGAACCCCAACCTCAATCTCTTCCTCCTCCTCTTCTACATACTCTTCCTCATCCTCGTCACTAGATGTCTAGATGCGTCCCGAGTTTCTTCACAATAGTTATGAAATTCCTCCGTAACTTCCGGTTTGTGACAATGGGAAGGGGGCGTATTGATAATAAATTGGAGGTTGCTTGTACATGTAGTTTGAAGAACGCCATTTCGGGGCGATATGTCGGCCCCTCGAGTGGGGTAGAAGGTTGTGAACCCACTTGTTTTGACAATGAAACAATTTGTTTTTTTTTTTTTTTTTTTTTTTTTTTTTTCTTGAGGCTTGTAAAATTTGGGGTCATTTTTCTTTGATAAAGAACCACCTTTGCTATCTGATTTCTCATGTATGAATTTGGGTGTATAGATTGTGAAAAAATTGGGTGTAGAAAGAAGAGTAAAATGAGAATAGTTGAATTTGGGTGTAGAAATTTTGTAAACTTTTATTTGTATTTAAAACGTTTGGTAAAATAATAATTGTTTAGGCACAATCAATTTAGGGGAGGCCGGACTCAATACACATATACAATTTTAAGACGAAATACGCATAAATTTACACTACCAATACGCATATACAATTTTAGAAGCGTTTTCTTTCTTTCTTTCTTTCTTTCTTTTTTTCTAGCAGCTTCCTTTTTTTCTTATTACTTTTGTAGGATGATAGGTATGTTCCTCTTTTTTTTTTCTAGCGGCAAACTTCTTTTGTCATTTAGTCTGTGTTTACATGTGTTTTGAAATCACTACGAACGCGTTACGCACAGAACCGCTGACAAGAATAAAAAGAAAATGTAGAAAAAAAAACAGTATAAGATAACCGAAAGAAAATCAACAAAAAAAGTTTTATGGTAATGATATTGTTCGTATGAAAACCGTGGTCAGAGATGAGCAAATAGTATTGGGTATCGGTACCGAATTTCCCGAACTGAAAAATTTTAAGTCAATTCGGTAGCAAGTTTTGGCGTTCCTGGTACCAGTTTGCTACCAGTTTTTACCTTCATATACCTGTACCGTAATTGGTATTTTCGGTAACAAAACCGATTTAGTATCGGTTGGCACCGAGCCCATCCCTAGCCCTGAAACTAAAAAAAAACACTAAAAGTTGAAGAAAATCAATAAAAAAAGTTGCACGATACCGTTGGTGTTTGTACGATACCCTTGATCAGGGATGAGCAAATGGTATTGGTTTGGAGTACCGAATTTCCCGAACTAAAAATTTTCAATATCAATTCCATACCGACATTTGATGTTTTCTGTACCAGGCTGGTGCTGGTTTTTACCTTCATGTACCGAGACTGAACAGGACCTTACCGATATTTTGATAAAAGATGGATAAATGAAGATGAAAAAAAAAAGTTTGCCACATGGCAAGCTTTGAATGGAAAAAATACTATTCATTAAATGAAAAAAAACTTATCAGATGTCAAGATTTGAATAGAGAAGCTACTATTCATTAACTTAGTTTTTTAATATATAGGAGAATGGTTTAAAAGTCAATTATATTATTGAAAGTAGTATAAATATAAATTCATTGTTTAGTTTTTGAATGATTAAAAAGGTTACACAAATACCTTAATAAATAAGAATTTTTGTGGTTCTTAATTTATAAAGATTAATAATAATAATAATAATAATAATATACGTATTAAAATGTATCAAATATTAGAGAATACTTACATGTAGTCAGTTAAATTATACTAGGTTATAGACCCGTGTATTACAGAGTTTGAATAAAAGAAATATTTCACTTAAGTTTTAAGTTACTAACTAATAATTTTATGTTATGTAACAACTAAAACCTATTAACAGTGTATAGATAAGAATGAGAGAATGGGAGATTGATTTCTTATTGATTGATTTCAACATCATATACAAATGTCATTATATATAGGCCCTTACATTAGTACAATAGTAACTAAAATGATAGAAGTTATAGATGTGGATAGTCACTACATAATGGATGCACTAAAGAGATAGGAGTTATAGATGTGTATAGTCACTATATAATGGATGCATTCATAACACTCCCCCTTGACTATCCGCATGATGATATACTATTCTTTAATACGCTTGGTAATGCTGCCTCGTTAAAAACCTTGCTAGGAAAACCCAGTGGGACAAAACCTCAGCTAAGGGAAAAAGAGTGCAGCGCGTATTGTCTCCCCCAAATACTTCCGGATCAGGTATGTTGCCTCATTAAAAACCTTACTAAGAAAACCCAATGGGACAAAACTTAGTCAAGGTAAAAAGAGTGCAACTTGAATAAGTCTCCCCCTCATTTTAACAAGTATCCTTTAAGTGACATGTGTCCATCTTCCTTGAAAGTCGAACAAAGATTTTGTAGCCAATGATTTGTCGCTTGATCCCTTAATGTACACAACTGTGTTTTGTTACATTCCTGCATCTACAAGACTAACCAAACTCATGTTGATGGGTTAGTAAAATATAGTCAAATATCATTTATACCTGAAATATTTCTTTGAACTAATTCCAATGTCTCTTCGCTTGACAAAGGTTATATCATGACAATAAGCTCAAGTGAAAGACATTATAACCATACATAGACATTATAACCATTCATATCTAGCAAAACATATTAGTGCACTTATGCATTTAACGATGGTACTTCTAGAATGAGAATCTCTACTTTGGTAGGAGATGATAATAGTCATTTCTTATAACAAATGACTTAACAACCTTTAACATACTTTAAGGTTCAACTATATTCATACTAAAATATCCAAACATCATCTTCTAGATGTACTTGAGGGATTGGTAAAATATACTTACATATATACTCAAACTGCAATTCGAGCAATAATTAGACAGTGCCAAGGTCATTAAAAAATTCTGCCTCTAAAAGCTCGACAATTTCTCTCGATGATGCCTAGACATCATTACTGTAAATTGCGATTATAGTGAACTTTTAAAAGTAGAATATTTCTTTATCCGAATATCTCGAGTTGTACAACACTCGTCTCGACTATTTAGTCCATACGTATTTTGTCAACTTCATATAATACGTTCTTGAGGTTTTGACATCATTATTGCTTCTATAACATTATTAATCCATGAGGGAATTCTTTCCATCTTATCCAAATATGCATGTGCTTTCACTCTTTATAAGTTTTACTACATAAATTTGCCCATTTAACGCATAGATATCTATATCATATGCAAAAATGCCATGAAAACTTGCTTTTATCTCCAAAATCCATATTGTACCATGCGTGTACACTATTTATTGAGATATCACAATCACCGGGTATAAGTTTTTTATGTATGTTTCTTGGTGCACAAGTATTACATCGTTAAGATGTTTCAATTAACCTTTTAAGCACTCAGCTTCTTTAGAAACTCATCATGAGTTCCAATTATATCCAACATGTAAAATAATCATAACCTATTCAAATCCGAATATGTATAAATGATCACATTGTTATCGAGAACTTACTTTACATGACCTACATAATTTAATCCTTCGAGACTTTCATGTAAAGTTTCAGTATCAAGTGATACATAACATTCATAAGACAAATATCATTTCTCTCTTTATATTACCAGACTACTTAAATATTGGAAAGTCAATACATCCACCACTGGAGAATACTTATCTTCATAATCAATCATAGGTCTTTGCGAAAATTCTTGTTCCACCAATTTTTCCTTATATCACTCAATTTGATTTCACATAATTTGCATAAAAGACCCGTTTATATACAACATATTTCACAACTTCAGTTGTATGGACTGTTGGTCCGAAAACTTTCCATTTCATGAGAGAATTCAACTCCGCCTTATTCGAGTCTTTTCGCTTTTGGCCAATTATTTCTCATATGCATATCTTAAATTTTGATCCTAATCATTTTATCATTTCAAGCGCTATTTTAAATACAAAAGTATAACGACATCGATTTCAATTCGATTCCTTATATATTTAGACATGATACAAATTAACGAGATTTCTTTAATTTCAGGTACCTGATGTTCTTCTGGAACCAACATGTCTAATGTCTCTTCAGGAGACCTTTTTAATATAACCTCGACTTGATCATCTTAATTAGTTGCTCCAACTTTCGAGGAATTTTATTATTGGAATTGACTAGTCTACCACGATTCACACGTGCAATAGACTTATTACAAACATATGGTTGTCCTTCTGGAACACCCATCTTAATTGGAGCATTAGCAGTTGGTATATGCGACATAGTCACCTTTTTAAGGTCAGTGAATGCGTCTGGTAATAGATTCGCTAATCCTTGTAATTGAATTATCCTTTGAACTTCTGGTTCACATTCTTAGTTTTGATGAACAATGATAATTCATGCCAATTCATTTCTTTTCCAACTGCTTTTTATCTCCCCTAGATGTTGGGAATGTTAACCATTGAGATGGATATCAATTAATTGAGCCGTAAATAAATATCTCGTGAAAGACTCTATTCTTTATCATATATTCCCAACCACCTTTTAAGGTCCCATCTTTGTGCGTAGTGGTGGATCAATTTCAATATATACCGCACAACCAAACTCTTAGAAGGGACATCTTTAGTTCCTGACCAAAACCAACTATAATGGGGAGAAACTATTAAACATGTTGGCTTGATGTGAATTAATGTTATTGCATGTAAAATTACATGTACTCATATATAAACATGAACTTGCCTCATGATTATTCGCTTTGCTGTCAATCGTAGACGTTCAGTGATCGTCTTAACAAAAGCACTTATACGAATGTTTTTTTTAACTTAGGAATTAAATTCACCATTATTACCAAAATAAATACGTAATCTGGAATATTGTGCTTGTTATCTCATTAGCTAAGCCACATATCACACAAACTTCAAGTTGTGAATTTGATAACCATTTAGACGATGCATCGATTTAAAACACTAAATGGCATCATATTTGGATATGTGTATCCTTTAGTCACTTCCGGAGTATTTAGGGATACACACCCTCCTTTATTTGGCAAATATAAATTTCCGTTGAGAGCAAACATTACATACAAATTATCAGCTTGAAGAATCTTCTACTTCTTCATTATGTTTCACATCATCATTGACTCGGTGTGGTCTAACCAGTCATGCCAGTTAAGTAAATAATCATGATACATAAACTTCTAGTTTACGATCGTATGTGTAGCAGTTGCATTATGCGAGAGAACAACGCGTTATCATTGCAAACTATTATGTTATATAACTTTTATCCTTTTTCACATTTTGTTCTCGTATAATCACTACCATAATTTGCCACTTATAGTGGTCAATCTCATTATGAACATTATTACAATTCTGAACTTGGCTATCATATCATTCTGATATGGTCAATCTCATTATCAACTTGGCTATCATAGCACTTCTGATGACCGATCTCATTATTATTATGATCGTCATTTCAAATTTCTCAATTATGTCCATGATCACGATATTTTCAATGATCGTTATATAATCACATTCAATTCAGGGAATGAAGTATATCAAGAACAAGTCTTATAGCTTTTCATTCTTCATCGGAGGTTTTATGGATAATACATGTTTTAGTTGCACTCGTGTTTGTTTAATACACGACATAAAATATGAGAGAACCGTATCTTATTATTTCAAACATTCATGTTATACATGTTTCATATATTATATTCTCGTATAATCACTTCCTTAGTGAGTCACTTCTTGTGGTCGATTTCAATATTAACATGGTTGATCTCGCTATGAATATAGGATCATTATAGTTTTATCATTTACCATCATCACGACCTTTATAACGATCATTATATAATCACCACATAATTAGCATGGTTGATCACATTATTAACATGAGCATAATAACAAACTTTCATGGTGGCATCATTATAATTTCCTTTGGTCATGATCATGACCTTTGCAGTCATCATCATCATATTCACTTTAAGCAATGGGATAGAATCCGAAAACATTCATGGATTCTCATTCTTTGTTCAGTCACATGGGTATGAAATCATTTTAAACTCATACTTTCTTAATGGTATCGCTACTTCATGAGCATATCTCATGTGTGACAAATGAACATCTTTTATCCAGTTTTTCATTAAAGACAATATTCTTTTCATATATTATAAATTGAGAAACCGTTACATGATCGAGTCATGTAGTATTATCGGTCTATAAATCTTATGACCTTTTATAAATTAATAATCAGATTCAGAGAGTATGACACTTTTGATGTCATATTTAAGCATATTTATATTTTTTTATGATAGCATATAAACCACAAATTTGGTTTTGTTGTTTTATTCAACAATATTTACATGATGGCATATAAAATCAAGATATGATGTAGAGTCAATTTACATAATACACTACGTTATAATATAACATATCGCAGTAGAAAACAAGTTATAGAAAAAATTTATAAAATAAGATATATATATCTTTTCATCACTTGCAAGAAAATGTATGTAATTTATGCATAAATGTAACATGATATAGCCAATCACAAGTATATCATATATAAACATATTTGCCATTATAGTTTAAAACATAAACAAATGTCACTATCAACTTTCTCGATCATATAATAACATATGAATCTTTATTACTTGTAAATGAGCTTTCTTATACTAATAAATTTTGTAGGCTCAAGAAAATATAGCAGGCATCTTGAGAATTTTAGTGTCATGTTAATTTGCAAATAATATCTTTTACTACACAAATATTTCATAGAATCAAATCACATATTTAAATATCTAATAGCAACTAAAAGTCTTATACAATTGCAATAACAATGATATACAACAAAGTTAACTAAGTAGTTGTCGTATTATAACATATTATCATATGAACATGTGCATTATTGTAAATTCATTAACAGAATTGCACTAATGATTATCTTCAAATAGAACTATTAGACAATTGTATTTTGGTAGTTCATCATAAATTGTATAAATACTAATAAAACATAACATCTATTCAGTTGTATATAAAGTCAAAAGAGAGCTTGAAAACATATATGATGCGCATATAGTATTAAACTCAAACTATTAGTCTATCACTGTTTAAAAAACAATTATCATAGAACAACTGAAAATAAATTGGATCAAACTCAACTGTATGTCATCCACAGATTATCATGCACATTACATAGGAATATATAAAAAACATTTTTTTATAATCAATATTAGATTATTAAACAATATTTATAATGTAAATTAACACGCCAACAAAACAGTATTACTACTAAACACTATAAAAATATATTCATATAATAATAGAAAACGTGATTGAAGTTCATAATATATAAAGGCATTATAATATTACTGAAATATTAAAATATATGTTGCTAACGATATTACAATAAATACATATTTGCAAAATTACTTTCATAAATCGGATGATGTATATATGATATATTTGATATCATATATAATATTAGAATCTTCAAATAGCCACTCATATTGCTACACCATATATTAATATTAATTTAATAATAGAATAGGTGCTTATAGTTGACACTAATAAACAAATACAAAAAAGTTGTATCAAATTCTTTCTGATTAGAATACTAAATATATATATATATATATATATATTTTTTCTTTTGAAAAAAGTTGTATCAAATTCTTTCTGATTAGAATACTAAATATATCAACCAAAAATTTTACAGAAACCATCGCTTTTGTTAGCATCGTTTTGATTTGTTCAAAGTAATTAATTAACATCTCAATGATTGAAATCTTCAATATTGATCCAAAAGATTTTTTTATTGATTTTCAAAAATTTCTATTCAATATTTTTATGGTAATATATATGATGGCTTTTGGATGCTTGAAATTGAAAATATAAATTAATCATCCAAAGATTTAATACGAATATGTAATACAAGATTAATAATTAATAAACCTCATTAATCAAAATAAAACTTACTTGTAGGATAGTCACACCGACTAATATTTTTTTTTTTTTGAGAACTTTGATTTTTGATGACGACCTGGATGTGAATTACCAGAACTCCGTGTTTAGAGTCTCGTGCTGATATCGTGTTATGTAATAACTAAAACCTATTAACAATGTATATAGAAGAATGAGAGAATGGGAGATTGATTTCTTATTGATTGATTTCAATATCATATACAAATGCCATTATATATAGGCCCTTACATTAATACAATAGTAACTAAAAAGATAGGAGTTATAGATGTGGATACTCACTACATAATGGATACACTAAAGAGATAGGAGTTATAGATGTGTATAGTCATTATATAATGGATGCATTCATAACATTTTACATATAAGTTCATTACTAATTGTTTTTAGTTAACTTATTCTATCGAGCCGGGGGTCTCACTGGAAGCAGTCTCTCTATTCCTACGGGGTAGAGGTAAGATTGTCTACATCTTACCCTCCTCAGACCCTACCTTTGCTATTGGTGAGATTTACTAATTAAGTATGATGATGATGATTCTAATTAAGAAATAGAGTATGAAAATGTGATATAAGATAAGCGCGAAAAACAATATTGAGTTCACAAAATTTTAACACGTGACTCAACCATTTACTTATTTACCAAGTATAAAAGATTATTAAACAAATTATTGATTATCCACCATGATTAGAGATCAAGGCAGTGATCATTACGCCTTGCTACCAATCGTCACAGGCACGACCCTCCTGTACATTATATAAGCCAACCTAAACTTTTGTACATTAATATTAATCCAAATATGTTAACCTCCACATACAGTTGATAAAGCTTATTAATGAAAGTTGAGGCTAGTATAGCACACTGCCACTAATAAGATGCCTGCCTGCTTTGAAGACGAATAATAATTAAATGTAGAATTAGGCTATGCACATCCAAATTTTTCATCCAAAAACTTTACATAATCAATCATTCAATGGGTTTATGTATCGACACAAAGTTATCAGCAGATAAATGACTAAGACCTGCTTCCCAAAGCAATCAAGAATCCAAAAATTGTCACGACAAATTTAAAACTCATGTTGGATGGTGACTAAAACAAAGAGATAGCATTTAAAATAGTAACTTACAAATTAAAAGACAAATAATTTGTTGTCGGTCAGCCTAACCCGACCAACCCGTTTTGACCCATGCTAAGAAAGTACCTATTTCAGGCCGTCACCCAATAGCGCATCCCGGATTAAGTTAAATTTGAAATTTGAAAATCCGTATAATTAGAAAAAAGAAAGAAAGAAAACACACAGTGAACTATAATATTTAGGTTACGTGATTTTAATAAGGAAAATAGGAAGGCCCTAAATACCAAGTTTCATTGTACCTGATTGTTGGATAATCTTGATGGTTTGGGTCAAGTACGGGCCAAGTCGGGTCATGAAGCGAATATGGGTCGAGATATGAATTCGGGTTAGTAGTAGATTGGGTCTAAATGGGCTGAAGAAATGGTCTTTGTTGACCGAATTGCATGGGAAGTGACGTTGGGGTGTAGCTAAATAAAAGGAGTTAGTGTACTAGGTTATTTTGGCATGTGTTTTATTTGTTTTTCTATAAATTATGCAGTTGAAGTAGTTTGTTTTGTACACTCAATTTTATTAAGAAATTTGCAAGTAGAAACCTTTTGTTCATATTGTTTGTTCGTGAGTTTTTCTGAGTGTTTAATTGGGGCCTGAACCAACACTGATAATATTGAACGAAGAAATATTCATAGCTTCCTCGTATTCTTCATTTGTTGCAAATTCGATACTATCATATTTTATATATTTTTAGCGGGTGCCCTAACTATGACTGTTTTCGTTTTTTTTTTTTTTTTGCTCTAAATGTTTGGTATTCATTCACCTCTTTTTCGCATGTTTTTTTATTCATTTAACACATAACTAGTATTAAACACCCCCGCGTTGCGGCGGGGGCGAGCACTAATGCCACACTACTGTCAGCGACAACCGACACTGAAGTTGCGGTATTAATGCGAAGAAATTAAACCGAAACGTAAAACATAGAATAAAATAACTAAGTTGATCTAGACTCGCGCGTTATGATGAACCCGCGTCTATTTTTTCCCATTTGACAGGTTCATCGTAATCTATGTATAATATATATAATTACCACTATACAAACCATAATGCATATGTTACAACAACCATTGCATCAATATGTTGCAAATTATATTTATACAAGATTTTGGCTAAATTAATTAGATTATTATAAATAATAATAATTTACAAATAAAGCAACACAACTTTGATTGGATCAAACCGATTGAATATGGTAAGATAATGAAACCATTATTTGATTATGGTACAACCACTTAAGCACAATTTACAACCATAAATGCATACAAAACATATTGAATTTGGTAAGGTAATGAAACCATTATTATTTGATTAAGGTACAACCACTTAAGCACAACTTACAACCTATATTTGATTAAGGTACAAGTATTTAAACACAACTTACAACCAAAGATGCACACAAATGTTTCAAATTAATAGTATATAAATGTGGTCGTCGAGACCCATAGAGATACAATTGATGTAAGTTGTTCCATCACCCGTGACAGAATAGGTCAAACTTCCAAATCAACTTTATTTTTATTTAGAGTAAACTGCCATTTTGGTCTCTGTGGTTTGGCCAGTTTTGCCATTTTAGTCCAAATCTCAAACTTATTATATCTGGGTCCCTGTGGTTTGCATTTTGTTGCCATTTTAGTCCAAAATCCAAAAACCCTATTTTTTTAACTGTTGCAACCTCCTATTTTGTCTTTTAGTTCAGGGGCATTTTGGTCATTTTGTTTTTCATTTAACATTTTCTTAATTCAAAAATTAATATATATATATATATATATTAATATACACACATAAGCAGTTCATCATCCCCAACATAAATCAGTCTACTCTCTCTCTCTCTTCTCTCTCTCTAAATAGCACCACCACCGCCACCACCACCACCGCCACCACAACCACTGAGACTCCTACACTCCCTCTCCCTCTCTCGATTACACTCAAACTAGCAAACACAGGGACTTCATCCTCTTCACATGATAAAAAAAACCCCAGTCCAAGCATCCTCTTCACATGTATAACCCTCGATCTCTCTCTCTCTCACTAAAACAACACAGATACACACACACTCTCTCTCAGTTCTCTCTCTCTCTCTACACAGCGGTGGTGGACGGACGGCGAAGACCTGTATCCCTCCTCCATCCTTCTTTCTTTTCAGATCTGTAAATAGGGGGTGGTGCACGATGACTGATTATGATGACTGATGATGATGATGATGTGAGTATTTGGGGATTTTGGGTGTTTTATGAAGTGTCTAGTGAATATTTGGGGATTTTGAGTTTTTGTAATGAGATGGTTAAAGCTGGATTTTCAGCTTCAGAACAGGCTCTGTTAAGATTAATTGATGGGGTTGTTATAAATCATAAGTTAGATGAAGCTTTGAGGGTGTTTTCTGTACTTAGTTTGAATGGTTATAAGCCCTCGGTTTCGTTAGTTAATCGCGTGTTAGGTGTGCTTGTGGAGGAAAAGAAGGGGATTAAGGATGTTTTGTTTGTGTATAAGGAGATGGTGAAAGCGGGTATTTGTCCAAATACGGAGACGTTGAATTGGGTAATGCAGGCTTTGTTTGATGTTGATTGGGTTGATTCGACATTGGATCAGTATCAACGGATGGAGAAAAAGGGGTGCTGTGCGAATAGCCGGACATATGAGATTGTGGTGAGTGGGCTTATTGGTAAGAATCGGTTGGATCAAGATCTTGTTGTTTTGAGTGATGTTTTTGAAAGTGGGTGTGTTCTGGTGGAGGTCCGAACAATCTCAGATCCGTCATCGGAGTTCCTTTCTCTCTCCTCTCTCTCTCTGATCTCCTGAACAGACATGTGGTGAGAAGGGGGAGGAGGTGGCGGTGGTGGTGGTGCTATAGAGAGAGAGAAGAGAGAGAGAGGGAGGAGGTGGCGGTGGTGGTGGTGGTGCTATAGAGAGAGAGAGAAGAGAGAGAGAGCTTGATCGAGGAATTAAACAGACAATTAATATACACACATACATATACAACAAATGAAATTTAGAAAATGACCAAAATACCCCTGAACTAAAAGACAAAATAAGAGGTTGCAACAGTAAAAAAAATAGGGTTTTTGGATTTTGGACTAAAATGGCAACAAAATGCAAACCACAGGGACCCAGATGTAATAAGTTTGAGATTTGGACTAAAATGGCAAAACTGGCCAAACCACAGGGACCAAAATGGCAGTTTACTCTTTTATTTATGTTTTAGACAATCAACTTTATTTAGCTATAAAAAACCACCGAGTTTATAAATTAATTAGGTGTTATATAAGTTCCATCATGTCAAAATACAAAAGTGAAAGTACAAACCCAAAAAGAATTGTTAAAGGGCCTCTGAGTTTTTACTTTGCTTTGGTCCTCAAAATTGGTTAAATCACCCATGTTAATATCCTTGTGAGTCGTAGCTTCGGTACCCAGGTGTCAACGTCGTGCTTCGATATGTACACAACTTTACACCTCGATTGTGCAACCATAAAGATTGCTTTCATGTACGAAATGAGGCATGTGTGAGATGTGTGTGGTTGATGTAAATGCGTACTACACTTATGCTAACTAATTTGGCCGGTGATTGTTTGTTTACAACTTTAAATCTTGATGGTTGAACATATACGAGATTAATGAGAGTATATTAAAAGATTAGGAGCCGTTGTAAAAAAAATGTTAGATTAGTTTTAGTTTATATCTCATGTCATCAACAAGATATCAAAAAGGTTTATGACTTTAGCAATAACATTCATTTGAAGCCTTAGATGTCATGTATGGAACATGGTACTATTGTTAGATACAAATATTTTGAAAAAAAGAAGATAAACTAAAAAAATGAATTGATAGAAAAAGATTTTAAAATCAGAAAAAAAAAGCCAACAGATTTTTTAGTTCAGAAAAAAGAAACAAAACGTGCGAAAATATAAATTCAGAAACAATAAACAAAAAGTTCGAAAAGATTATGAATTCAGAAAAAAATAAACAAAAAATGCCAAAAGATTTTAATTCAGAAAAACATAAACAAAAAATGCCCAAATATATTAAACTAAAAAAAGTAAACAAAGATGCCAAAAGATTATAAATTCAGAGAAAAGAAACCACAAAATTGCTAAAAAAATTGCAAAGCTAAGAAAAAAAAATATAATAAAAAAATGCCCCCATGCAGGATCGAACTACAGACCTCCAGTTTACAAGACTGGCGCTCTACCACTGAGCTATAGGGGCTTCGTTGTAAAAAATGCATAGTTTTATATATATATATATATATATATATATATATATAAACATGATAAATAAGGGCTTAGGTGTCATGTTATAAGGGCTTGAGAGATGATGTGGCATCACCATAGGGCTTCTTGAAATTGGTTTTGGCTCCAAAAAAATCCTCCTTATTAAAACGGGTAAGGCGGCATCCGAAAACCTTGGTTACGACCCGATATGCAAAAAAAAACGGATCCATATATATAATAGATTTGGTTCATAATATTCACACAAAATATCAGTTCTTCTCTTTCACGCTATGTGCTTTCTTCTTCCTAAAAACCCTAAATATCTCGATCGCCAAATTCTTCTCCTTCACTCCTTTCACTCCTGTTGTTCTTCCTCCTCTGCTTCAACTCCCCATCTGACGTTGATTTTATCAACAAACCCTATTGAACAATATACCCGATCAATCCGTTCTTTAGTTTCTTAATTCCTTTTTCAAACCCTAAAACTCCAGCCGTACAAAGATTGAAGAGTAGCAGGTTTGGAATCCTCCTCTGATATATGTTCTCCCTTTGATAATCTGTTTGTTTCGTTTGAGATGTTGTTTGGTGATGGTGCTGTGCTTTTGACGCTGGAAACCATGGTAGAAAGCGGTGGTGGTTGAGGGTTTCACTGCAAATCTGCTCTGTTCTTCACCGATTCATGATTTATATTTGAAGGTATGTTGTAAAGTTCATTCCTTCTTTGATTTTTTATTGTTAATCTGCTCTGTTCTTCACCGATGCATGATTTATATTCGAAGGTATGTTGTAAAGTTCATTCCTTCTTTGATTTTTATTGTTAATGTAATTAATCTTTGTTAACTTTTATTTCTTTTCGACATCGTTGAAGGGTATGCGAACACAGATTTAGGGTTAGATCTGGCGAAAGTTCTGGAGGATGGTTGATGTGTTTTTTATTTCCTTGATTTTGGTTCCGTTAAAAGGTCTATTCTTTTGTTTCCTTGATTTTGGTTCCGTATAGGTACGGTTCGGTAATGTGTTAGTCTTAGGAATTTTTTTTGGTCAGAATAAAGGTTGTCAAATACAGAAAATAATAAATTATGGGAATAAAAGTTTTGGTAAAAAATAATGAATTTAAGTTTCAAACATTCAATCTTATAGATGACGTTTATTGAATTGGGTTGTTTTGTGTAGGTGAAGGTGGACATGAGAGTGGATATCAGTGATCCGAGGGCTATGATGGATTGTAACAAAATTATAGTGAATTGGGTTGTTACAATCTATCAATTTAACCACTTGCTTGATCAATTGATTTAGTGGGTTTTTTTTTGGTAGGATAAGCAAGAAATTAGAAACAGCTATGATGGATTACTATCTGCTGCTGCAGCTATGACAAATAGTATATTTGGTAGGTGTTTTTCTGTTGAATCCAAATGATATATTTTTTTTACAAGAAATTGATATATGTAAATGATGAAGTCTGTTATATTTTGCATCTAAGAGTTTTCAGAGTCGCTACAGGAAGTAGGGACCTGTTTGCTGGACAAAACCGTAACCGATGCTAATGGTGAATGTGGTAATAAAAGTTGTGTTATAAAACTGTTTGGTTGTTTTTACAGTATTTATGACTTTTGTATACACTTTTGCGTGATGTGTTTACTATATACGTTCAGGAAGAGTGTTACGGTGGCACAAGGCTGAATTGGGTGGTGATCGACGGCCGATTTACTGCGGTGAACTGCGACATAAAACAAGACGACAACGTCATGCGTGCTGGGGCTGTTTTGGGAAGAGTCTCCAGCCACTAACACAGCTGCTGCTTCTCGACGAGGTAGGGGTTCTAAGAGAAGTCGTGCTTCCGAAGTTCGTAATTGTTTTGCATAGTCCTATATTATCGGGTCTGCGAGTCATGTACCCTGTTAAGCACACATCGGTTTGACATCTTTAAGGTATGTATTCATTTAATTTGTACTGATAGATTATATCTGTATTGATTTTTTTTTATTTTTTTTATATATTGAACTTTTATGATTCTTGATTGGTATTGTGCAGAACATTGATAAAATTCAGTTTGTGAAATGCCCTGTTCTTGTCATCCATGTAAGCATTATTTTTCTTAACTTCCTATATAATCACTCATAAAATCGCCCTTCCCGTCGATTCTGAATTTTTTTATGAGAGGCTTCTTTTAAGCACTTCATCGTTAGCATTAATAATTTAAGTGTTGCCATAAATATAGGAATGTGGACTTTGTTAGAAACTTATAAATAGGTGTCGATGATTACTCATTTTGTTTCTGGGCACCAGGAATCATTCAGTAGGTAAAACATTGTTTATTAGATGATAATCTGTGTCTGATGTAGCTAATTTGAGGTTTGACCTTTGACCATCACCATAATAGATAAATAATAAATAATAATAGATTATTAAATCTCTTATATTAATCGACTTTTAACGATGTAAGGTCGGGCTTAAAATATTAATCGACTTTTATTACTGCTATAAAATGATATAAGCTGGGGGTTAATTTAAGTGAGCCACCCTTAGCTCGAGCTAAGCAATCTTCAAATTTTGAGTCACTATCTATTTGAATAGCACTACGAATATATCTAATTTGGTATATGCATATTTTGTTTATTGCATAGAAGACCTTTATATTTAAAGTCCTTTCTTTCATCATCATTTTTTTAATTACTACGGGAAGTGAATGGCAATATTAAGATATTAAGATCAATACATATCTACTAAGTTAAAGAAGACTATCTGTTGGTACTTGCATACATATTAATATGTTTATCAAAATTTTATTACAGTTTATTATTCAATTTAAGTTTGAATTCATAAAGTAATCAGTTTGAACTAACTACAAGTTACACTATAAAAAGTACATGTGTTAGTATGGTCACAATAATTATATTATTTGTCAAAATATTTATAGTTTTCACTAAAAATAACGACTAAAATAATCAAATTATTTAAATAATATGTTCATATTATAAAAAACATGGTCATGGGCATTGTGTAAATTCTCTAGCATTAAGCACAGAGTACGTTCTTCGGACCAGTGATGCATTAGGGTTATAATTAGCAGAATAGATATGTATTTGTCTGAATTTTATCGTCGATTTTGTAGTTTGATGATGATAGCTTTTGTTGTAGTTCAGGTTGATGATCTAGGAATTGTTTTCACCGATCTGCAGTTACATATTCTTTTACAAGGTAAGGGTTCTTACGATTACTGATATGCAATTTTCTTTGTCTTCTGATATTATCACCAGAATAAGGTCTTCGTGTTTGATTTTTTAGTTGGTCCTTACCAAAGTCAATTAGCATTGCCTCCTTTTACTGCTAGAGAGAAACACTTTTTAATCAAGATTTTAGATGCTACCTTTGTGATTTTAAATGCTACTTGTGTTACTTTTGAATCGGATATTAGATGCTACTTTGGGATGGTTTTGGTTGGTTTATATGCTTGATACCAAGTAGAAATTAAATGGAACAAACTTTAGTGGAAACCTGTGCTACTTTCGAATATAGATATAGTTTTTTATATGGTTATTTGTACTCTGCATATTTGAATTGCCATACACAATTTCTTTTTATATGCATATTAAAATAAAAACTATTAAAACAAGTAAATATATTAAATGGTAAACTTAGTTAAGGTAACATTTTAACTTATTTCATCTTTTTGGTTAATTTGTTTGACTCTAAAAATACATTTTTAGTCAAAACTAATCAATAACATTATTTAAGGTAAATTTAATATCAATTCGAAAGGTTTTATCTTGATTGCTTACCTTTGTACAATTCAAATGTATTGATAATAGCTTTGACAAATTTATATATAATAATTTGCTTATGTTATTCAGTAATGTATTAATGTATTGAAATCTTATGTACTTATTTTCTTTATCTATTTATTCTTAGGTCCAGAAAGTTGTTATTGTTGGAACAATTACCTGAATAAATACTAATCATTTATTGTATTATAGTGGATGCAGTCACTCCAAGTTCAAGGTTGAAAAACAATTCAACACATATGAGCTGGAAATGGGTCTTGTGATGTTCTCGACAAGAAGGTTTATGCATGTATGGGAAGCATGTCTACCAAGTTACAAGGTTTGAATATTTTAATGTATTTTGTACATCATACATATAATGCATGTACTAATTCAAATTGTGGTCTATGCTTATAGCGAATAGTTTTTGGAGTTATTTGATGAGAGGCGATGAATTGTCGATTGGTTATCTTTATGTTTTTAAATGTTCAAAGAGCCAAGGGAAGCTATTGGTTGCAAAACCTCCGAAACATATATTATTGTTGCTTTTGATTGTAATTTAAATTTTCCTACCCGGGTATCTACCCGGGTGATAACCTAGTATATATATATAGGGGAAGGATCCACTAAAAAGTGGATTTTGCCTAAGTAGCCTAAGAAGGATTGTGATGATGACATGTGGCACTCCTAATAAGTAGGAATGAATGGCATTTTGGTCCTTATAAATAGGAGTGAAAATGACATGTGGCACCCCTTTTATTTTTAAAAAATATAAACAAAAAAAATCTAGTACAAAAAAATATAGCACAAAAAATCTAGCACAAAAAATATAGTACAAAAAAATATAGCACAAAAAAATCTAGTACAAAGAAATATAGCACGAAAAAATTTAACAAAAAATGTAGTACAAAAAAATCTAGCACAAAAAAATTGAGGAAAAAAATTTTAAGACAAAAAAATTCAGCACAAAAAATTTAGCACAAAAAATGTTATATAACAAAGAAATACAACACATTTAAGTGGGTTTTTTTAGTCTTCATATTTTATATAGCAATATGGTACTCAAATTAAAGATAAAAAAACGCTCGATTTTACGGTGAAATTTTTATGAAAAAATAATGTCGTATAAAAAAGTTATGAACGTTTAAAAAATGAGGGTTGAATATGCATGTGACTTGCATGTGGAGAGAGAAAGTCCATAAATAAGATTTTCCCAAGATACCCTTGCACTCGTCCTTTCTCATACCCTTTCATTTTAACCATTGATTTGAAAAATGAATGGTTAAGATTCCTTCTTAGGCTACTTAGGCAAAATCCACTTTTTAGTGGATCCTTCCCCTATATATATATATATCTGAATACGATATTTGAGTAACTATAATTTTGGGGTTCCCTTTTATGTGTTGAAATATTCTCTTCGAGACTTCGTTTTATAATATGATATTTCCTTCAACATCATTGCTCACAAAATAGGCTCAAAATATTTGTATCTAACAATAGTAACATGTTGAATTGAAATGAATCGAACCGATACCAATCGAATGCTCGCAGAAATATACCGTCTCAACGCATGAGAAAATACCCAATTTAATAAATAAAAAATTAAATTTATAGAAACACTTTTGATGTGTAAAACTTTTTTAAGTGGTAGTTATTTATTTTGTTGAATTACATGTTATATTTTCGTATTCACTAATGTGTAAACACTTTACTTATATATTAAAAGAAACTGATTACGAAAAAACCATTTAACAAATAGTATCACATAAAACGGTAACAATATATTTCATCCAGAAATGATCTATTACATCTGCAAATGGCAATGTCTGCGTGTGGTCTGCGCGACGCAGACAGAAGAGGCTGTGCAGATCTTTTAAAAAAAAAACAAACACCACCTAAGTAATTCTTCCAACTACTAATTTTTCATATATATTATTTAAAGATGAAGCTTCAAGTGTTGATAATTTCGTTTTAAAAACCTTTTTCATGTATCCATTAAACTAATCTCGAATTAATAACACGTTAACAATATACTAACAAGTAACAATCCATATATAAAGTATAACATTAAATTTTAATAACGTTTATTGCAAAAACATCCAAATATGTAATAAGAAACAATCTAAGGATATAATGGTAGTTTATAGCCTATAGGTGAGATTGTTTGAAAATAAGCAAATAAGCAGCATCATTCAACGATTCAAAGTCATTCCTGATACGGATGTGTTCAAGGTAATTCTAGACGTGGGTGTGTTTGGAGATTGTTACTTTATTATTTTGTCGTTGTTGTAAATGGTTCTCTGATGGAGCACACGCAAAAATAAAAAATACCCTTGGTAGGGAACCAGAACCGGTTTGGTAAGAAATTGTTAGGAACCGCATCAAGTCGTAGGGTTGAAACCGGGTTGCAACCCTATACTTTCAAACCGGTTTGACCCCAGTTAAACCCGACCGGTCAAAACCCGGTTTCAAACTGGTCAAACCCGACCAGTTGACTTTCTTCAACTCGACTCCAACCTGAACCATATCCAATAAAAACAGGTTTTGACTATTGTTGACCCAAACCAGAACTAGTTCCAATCCGAACCAATTGGAGAAAAAAAAACTGGGTTGTGCAACTTCTGCCCCATTTCAGGCAAAGAATAAAGTTTGATCCTTTTAAATGGGCCTAAGGAGCACTGACCAAAGTATACTGGGCTGGGCTGAGTATGAGTATTAGTGGGTTGATGTGGTAGGTATGTGACTGAATATACGTCAGCCTGATGTCACCTGATCTGTTAATGTTTGTGTTTCGTAGAAGTAAAGAAAACACATTTGGCATGATATGGTTTTAATGGTATAAACGTATTAACATGTTTTTTTTTCCTAAAATAAATAAATAAATAAACTTTAAAAAGACTTTCACATTTGTATCTATTAACAAAATTAAAAACGGTTGGTGAGAGTACAATGGTTAAGGTGACATTTAAGCAAAGTGACCGATTGACCGAAATGGTGCGTGTGTACACATATAAAAGGAACCATTGGAGTTGCTTTGAGTTCTTGTATTCATTATGGAAGCTATTATATCCCTCTTGCTAGTTGTCGGATTAGCCACCGGTCAGCCATTTCCGCCGCCTTCTCCGGCATGTGACATACCCGCAATGTACAATTTTGGTGATTCGAACTCCGACACCGGAGGCATAGCTGCAGCATTTTATCCTCCAGGACCACCCTCCGGCGAAACCTTCTTCAAAAGACCCGTTGGACGAGCCAGCGACGGCCGCCTGATCATCGACTTCATCGGTAAATATAAGTTTATTGAATTGAATTTACTTGAAGAAACGTTTACTACTAAACAAATGAGTATTACCTATAAAATATTATCGACGAATACTTTGAAATAAAAAATAAATAGTTTTTTAATTTATTGTAAGATAAATTACCAATGGATTTAACCATTGGTTGATTTATCTCACAATGATTTATTATATTATTATTTATATTTATTTATGCTCAATCAGCGGAGAAACTTGGGTTGCCTTACTTGAGTGCGTATTTGGATTCTATCAAAGCAAACTACACACATGGTGCAAACTTCGCAACCGGTGGTGCGACCATTAGGCGCGTAAACGAATCATGGTTTGAACATGATGTTAGCCCGTTTTCGCTCGACATCCAAGTCGAGCAGTTTAATCAGTTTAAAGATCGAACCACTTATCTTTATAATCAAGGTAAACTCTATTAAACTAGTTGGTACTCACATCAGATATGATTTGATTATCTTTAACTTAATTAGGGCAATTTGGGCGAAGCGGGCGGGTTCAAGTGATGTGTCAAAACAGGTTTTATGCAAAATGAGTTTGGGTCAAAACGGCTCGTTTTATAAAAAAATAATAATAATAATAATAATAATTTGGTTCGTGTCAATAGGGAGTTCGGGCCAAAATGAAGTTGGGTTAAAATGAGTCGGTTTAGAAAAATAATCTAAGATAAATTCACTTGGTTAGGATAAGTTATGACATAATGACAATATTAATTATAATTTATATTTGGTAGCCAAGGATGACTCTCAAAGACAAAATCTACCTAGACCTGATGATTTCATGAAAGCTATATACACGATCGATATAGGCCAGAACGATCTCGCATATGTATTTAGGACAATGGGTGTTGACGCGAGCCGGGCTGCAATCCCTGACATTATCGAACAATTTGCTAATTCTATACGAGTAAGTTTTTTAGTTCTTTGTATGTTAAAAAACGTCGACTAAAAGTACATATATCCCAAGTACGGGTGTGATTTCAACATGGCAACACAACATGACACTAATCTAATACGAAATCTATGGGTTTGGGTTTAGTCTAAAGGGGCCATGTTCGAGTTTAGGTGCAAGGCTTGTCTTGTGGGTTGACCAATTTAATCCCTTTTTTTCAAACTAAAAATATATATATTATTAATATGTCATTGCTTAAACCAATAGGGTGTTTTACATCAAAACTTAAAAATGAATAACGAATGAGCATTGCTTTTCATATTTGAAGTATTATTATGAAGAAAATCGGGTTGGATGGGTTGTGTTCGTGTCAACTCAGGAAAACTCATGTCATGTTCGGGATTCACATGTCTGACACGATTTTCAAGTCTGTGTCGTGTTCAGGTTCATGTATCTGACACTATTTCAGAGTTATGTCATGTCCGGGTTGTGTCATATTAATAATAATATTATTGAAGTATTAATATGAGAAAAATTAGGTTGAAGGGGTTGTGTTCGTGTCAACTCGGGAAAACTCATGTCGTGTTCGGGATTCACGTGTTTGACACGATTTTCAAGTTCGCGTCGTGTTCGGGTTCATGTAACTGACACTATTTCAGATTGTGTCAAATATCCCCCCCCCCCCCCACCCCACCCACTCTTCAAACACAACTTATGAGCTCCAGCTCGAGCTCAAACCTTACAATTAGAATCTGAAAACAAGTCAAACTCGAGCTCGAGCCTTAGATGAGCTAGGGCTCTGCTCATTTACACCCATACCTTCAATGATCATAATTGAGCATCAATAACCGTACTTCACGATTTGCGATCGTTCTTTTAGTTTTCGGTTATTATTTTTTTCTTTCCTTGTGACCGCCATTAATTGGCCGTAAAGTTTGCGACCGGTTTGTGACCAACATTTAAATTTACATATTAACTTATTTTCTTTCTTTCTTTTTTATTTGGATTTTTGCAACCATCCTAAACAGTCACAAATTTTGCGACCAATTTACAACCAATATATAAATTTAAGTTTTAAACTTTTTTCTTTGCATTTTTGTGACCACCCTATCACAAATGCTGCGACCGGTAAACAAATATAGTTTCAAAACATTTTCTTTTTTTGCTTTTTCCGCAATTTTTGGACCGTCCTAAACAATCAACTTTTGCATTCGATTTGCTACCGATATTTATAATTTGATTTAATTTAAGTAACTTTAAAGCTTTTTACGACTAGAGACCAAAACCAGACGCTCGCAGACTTCGCCACCGAATTTGGGTTGGTTACCATTTTGATTTTGGTAGCAAACCGATTGTAAAATTTGCGACCATTTTTATCGGTCGCAAAGTTTTGGTCGAAATTATCTAGAGTTCTTGTAATGACATACACAGGGGCGGACCCAGGTGAAGCCCAGGGTGGGCGTGCGCACCTTTTGAAAAAAAAATTATTGTATTTTTTAGGCAATAAACCCTATTTCACCCTCTGAAAATATGCTTGAACCACTCATCCGCACCCCTAGCAAATAATTCCTGGGTCCGCCACTAGACATACAAGGGTCGTTGACTCGTTGACAGCGAAGAGCTTTTTATTTGTTATATTCTATATTTATTAAACATGATAAGTGCATATTTAGGTCCACACACATGATGTGTATGATTATGATTACAAACTTGTATTTTACATGTATAGCAATTGTATGGAAAAGGAGCAAGGGCATTTTGGATACATAACACCGGGCCCATAGGGTGCTTGCCCGTAACACATACAAAAGTTGTTAATCCTGCCGCCGGTTACCTTGATGAGATCGGGTGTGTTGCTGGCCAAAACCGTATATCGAATGAGTTCAACGAGAAGCTTAGATCCAAAGTCGTTCAACTGAGATCTGATCTCCCGAAAGCTATACTGGCGTATGTAGACATGTACTCGGCAAAATACCAACTCATTAGCAAAGCAAAGGACCTAGGTGTGTCACACAAACTCAATGTTTGTACATTGTGTAACGGTTTATATCGCCATTTTGGTATTTGTTTATTATTTCATATTAAAGGTAACCATAGCCAAGCAGGGGCGGATCCAGAGGGTTTTTAAGGGTTCCCAGGAACCCATCGGTTTGGAAAAAGTGAAAAAAAAATATAGTAAAAACCTTGTATGAATTGGGAAAAAACAGTGAAAGGAACTCTCTGGAAAAAAATTCTTGGATCAGCACTGTAGCCAAGTGCAATGGCTAACAACCAACTTGTGGTTATCTTTCAAAAAAATAATAACTTATTAATAACCGGTAGTTAATTTTCAACCATGGTTAACTATTTAAATTTGTAATAGGATTCAAGGAAGGGTTCACAATATGTTGTGGGTATCATGATCAAGACAATGACATATATTGTGGAAACAAAGGAAAGATCAATGGTAGTGAAGTGTTTGCGGGATCATGTAAAGACCCAACAAAGGTCATAAGTTGGGATGGGGTAAACTACTCCGATGCCGCAAATAGATGGATTGCAAACCAAATCACTTATGGGTTATTTTCCGATCCACCACTTTCTATTATCGAAATTTGTCCAGAGAACAAGGGTTCAAACAAGCTGAGTCTAGCCTCAATTAGACTAAACTCGAACTTGACTTTAACTTAGGAGAGCTTGAGTCGAGCATTGTGTGTCTGTGTTTTAACCTCGAGCTCAAATTGTAAAAATAATTAACAAGCTCAAGCTCGATTTATCTCTTATTTATTATACCCCTACCGGAAAACATATCATTAATGTAACATGACATGTATAAACAATTGCTAATACTAATTTTAATCTTGTTCTATTTCATTTAAATGTCAATGTGTTATAAGTATCTACGTTTGGCTAGTTTTGGCTACATTTAGGGGTTTTTTTTTTTTTGATAAAGAGTTACCCGATGAATATTATACCATCAAAAACCAACCAAAACAAGTGAGAAGCAAAAACACCCCTCAGTTCTCTCTCTCGAATGACAGGCCACAAGAGAGTTTACATTTAGGTTAAGTGATAGGCAAATATATCAATTCTTACATGTACGTGAAGCAACAATTTGGAATTTCGGATACAACAAACAATTGTGATAAGAAATTATTATTTTTTTCTTATAATTTTCCTGGCAATTATTCAAAAATGGTAACTTTATTGGTATAGTTTTATCCCAAATCATTTTTGGGACGAGAGTTACTGAACCATGACCCTGTTAGCCAAAATTGAAACCGTATCCATTTATTTGTATCGAAACCAATTAATTAAATGAATAAGACACGATATTTGTTTGATTAATCTTGATTAGTTAGAGTTTAATTAATGTTTATCTAATTAGTTAGACTTAATTAATTTAGGAATTATCTTGTTATTTAATTACGTGTCATGGTTTAGTTATGATAGGTTTCTTAGCTTGGTGATCAAATATTGTTTAGTATAAATAGATGATTTGGGATCATTATAATGTGTGGTTTTTGTTCATGATAATATAGAGTTCGTAATTAGTGATTAATTACATTAATCTTCATGTCTATGTTGTTTGCTAAGACGTCGTACAATTAAGCACCTACTACGGAATTTATGCGAAGGTGAGCACCACCACAACGCGGCGAGTGCTACTTCTAGTTTTTTACTAATGACCAATTACTCATCACGACTAGTACTACAAATGATTTATCAATCAACCCAATCATCTAAAGTTTTTCAAGTATGAAGCCGAATTGTTCTTTCGTGGTAGATGCCTCTTGTTGATATTGCTCTTTGAACCCCTAATAATCCTTGTGTTTTGAGTTGTGTTCTTTGGTTATCAATTGTTTATTCCAACAGTTATATGGTCCCATGTTTATGTATTTTTAAATTTGAAAACTTTTAAAGAATAGTTGTTGACTATTTGTCCATTGGACGCCTAAAACATAGAAAAAATTATTGTAAAACTAGTGTTTGAGGGAAGTATGAGAAAATGTATAAAGAGAAATACGAGTATATCATCGATCAAGCATGAAGTACGATGAACAATATATATAGGAGAAAGAAGTACGGCTGAGCAATAATCCAATAAGAAAATGTATAAAGAGAAATACGAGTATATCATCGATCAAGCATGAAGTACGATGAACAATATATATAGGAGAAAGAAGTACGGCTGAGCAATAATCCAATCATTAATCGAAACTGAATTAACCGAAACATGTTGATCGGTTTTTTTTCTTTTACCCATCGGTTATAACTAAAATTAACCGAAACATTAATATTTTCATATATTTCTAGTTTTTATATCTTCATTTCATATATTTATACCTCAAATTCATGTATTTTTAAACAAAAGTTTTAGCAAAAGTTTGTGTTTGATTATTAACCGAACTGAACCGAAAATCAACAAATTAACCGAATAAAGCGAGCCGATTAACCAAAAACCGATTGACTAATAAAATAGATTAACCGAGGACTTCAGTTTCGATTGAGACTAATAGCCTAACCAAACCGTATACACCTTTAAAAAAAGTGTAATCAAGATATAACTCTATAACACCATAATAAAACTATATGTTAAGACATCTAAAATGTACTAAAGTTTATTAACTTTATAAACTTTTCTTGTACATTTAAATTTTAAAAATTAAATATAACTAGGTGTTTACCCTCTCGCGCGTTGCGGCGGAAATAGCTGGTATTCCTATGAACATGTTGATGTTTATTTTGGGTTTGCGTACAAACACACGAACTCGCATTCGGATGATAAATATACATAACACCATGTATTGTAATCTACTATACACTTATAGATGTCACTCTTGATAAAATATGTTACATTATTCTGTCATGCCCGTTTAGTCCCATAATTGCCACACAAAATAATCTAAAACAATATGTAAACTAATTAACTATGATGATGGTTTCGGATGAGTTGATACCTCTCTTGTAGCTGCTTAACAATTTGTCCAACGTTTGTCCACGATGACTGCTCTTTTGGATCGAGTTGATCATGTTTGACCCGCTTTGCCTCGAATCCTACTGTCCCATATATGCTCCACAACAGCTCCGAGTACACCTTCATTTACATAAAATTTTAATCATACTATTAGTATTTCTTTATTTTCTATTTTATATAAAAGAACAGGTGGACTTTTTTTTGCGACAGGAATATCGGTTTGGTTCGGTACTGATAGGATATGTATATGTATATGTATAATTGGTTCGGGTCCGTTATGCCCATTTAGTCCCATACGTGTCACACAAAATAATCTAAAACAATATGTAAACTAATTAACTATGATGATGGTTTCGGATGGGTTGATACCTCTCTTGTAGCTGCTTAACAATCTGTCCAAAGTCTCTCCACGATGACTGTTCTTTTGGATCGAGTTGACCATGTTTGACCCGCTTTGCCTCGAATCCTATTGTCCCATATATGCTCCACAACAGCCCCGAGTAGCACCAGTTAACCCGTCACCATCGTCATTCTTCACCGACCGGCAGCTTCTGGCTAGGTTGAATCTAGTGTCGGTGATCGGAATGGTTGCCAAGTGCACCATAAAGACTGCAAATGCTATTGGCAGTGGTGCCAACACCTTCATTTACATAAATTTTTAATCATACTATTAGTATTTCTTTATTTTCCATTATATAAAAGAAAAAATGGTAGGTGTTGGGTAAAAATATTAATTAAATCGTGTAAAGATAACATCAAATAGTCATTCTCTCAACTGCTACATATATTTATATAAAAGAACAGGTGGACCATTTTTTTTTTGCGACATGAATATCGGTTTGGTTCGGTACCGATAGGATATGTATATGTATAATTGGTTCGGGTCCGTTATGCCCGTTTAGTCCCATACATGTCACACAGAATAATCTAAAACAATATGTAAACTAATTAACTATGATGATAGTTTCGGATGGGTTGATACCTCTGGGAAAAAAAAAATAAGAAAAGTAAAGGCAATGGTCTATTGAAATAAAAATGTCCCTCCAAGAATCCAAGAGTCCAAAGTTGAAGCATGCCCTGATCCTGATCCTGATCCTGATCCTGATCCTGATCCTGAACCTACAATAAATTAATGGATTTGTTCCTTCAAAAATGAATGGGGTTTTTATCAATACATTGAGATGTTTGCTAGTTTGTTGTACTATATTTTAACAAAATTCACTTTCCCGTTTCAAATGTCAGTTACCTCACAACTATAGGTGTAAATATGTCATCAACACTTATTTGATCATCCGAAGTTCTTTTTTTTGTTTAGGCATAATTTAGCACAATAATTTTCAATATCACAATAGAATTGAAAAAAAAAAATGTATGCATTTTCTCTTTGGCATAACATCAAACAGTTGGTATGCATAAACAACCACACAAATGCTCAACAAAGACCATGTATCCATAAAGCCCCAAACTTTAAAACCCTTGAATTTTTTTCCATGTATCCATAAAGCCCCAAACTTTAAAACCCTTAGAATTTTTTTAAGACAGAACCAGCAAAGAACACAATTTTCAAGAATAACATTTGTAAGAACAAAAGGAGGAAATAAGCTTATAACTTGTTAAAACACTCACCAATAACAAACCCTGAAGATTAACGGTGGAACCTAGCCGACTTCGTCGGAGCACCGATTCATGTCACCTTCAAGTCTCTCATTCTATCTCTAGATTGCCCGATGAGAGTCATGGGCACACTCGCCGGAACCCTAGAACCCGTAATCGTCACTGTCGCCTTCACCGACGATCGATAACATTATCTCCGGCAAACTAGGACTATGGAATACGCATCCACCACTGCCTTCTACAATCGTTACCCACGTCAAAACCACCACAGCATCACCCCCAACCTCGTCTACCACCGCCTTCTACCATCGATTCACGCGTCTTAACCACCACAACGCACCACCAGTCTGACCGAAGGCCAAGAGGGTGGCCGACGGGAGACGATGGCCGGTTCCTCCATCTCCGACGCTCGTCTCTCTCTCTCTGTCGTGGTATAGGTGCGCTCTCTCTATCCATCTCTCTAATCTGGATGCGGTGGAGGGCGAGGTGTGAAGTACGTGTAAAGGGTCGAAATGTAGAATCCCCATAATACCCTCAAGAACTGTTCATTCAGTTATTCTATTATCATATATGAGGCCGGTTCCTCCATCTCCGACGCTCGTCTCTCTCTCTGCCGTGATATAGGTGCGCTCTCTCTATCCATCTCTCTAATCTGGATGCGGTGGAGGGCGAGGTGTGAAGTACGTGTAAAGGGTCCAAATGTAGAATCCCCATAATACCCTCAAGAACTGTTCATTCAGTTCTTCTATTATCATATATGAATTAATATCTTGGGGTATGTGAGTTTATACAATAGTGGAGGGTTCTAATTAGAAAAAAAAATCTTTGTAAGAAGAAAAATCAACTAATAAGACCATGTGTAGTGGTTTAGTGAATAATGTCTCCACCCTTGGGCATTTTTCGCCATGTGGCAGTCCAGTCAGCAAGGGGGCATTATTGGGCGTTTTTACAAAAGGGGCGTAGTAGAATAATGTCCAATAATGCCCCAAAAAATCATTACACAATTATTAAATTTTTTTAAATTAAAAATTAATAATACTTCATTAAATAAAACAAAAATTACAATACTAAAAAATTACATTGCAAAATTTTAGGTTTTATAAAAGATCCAAATGAGACATTTAATAAACAAAACTTTAGGGACTGATATAGCATTTTTTTAAACTTGAAAGATTTTGAAGTTTAAAACCACAGGGGCCTAATGTGACAACTGAGCAAACTTTTAAATCAAACCACTCGCCTCCCATCCCTTCTTCTTCTTCGTTTGACCGGCAAAAACTCCGACTAACCACAAAACCCAAACCCAAAAATTTCATCTCTATCTCTTTAAACCCACATGGTCTTATCTGATTGGTCAACAACATGCCCCAACAACGTGATTTAAAACACGCCAAAACAAAAAAATGGTGAAACACGCCCAAGGGGTGGCCTTCCGGCGTGATCGGGCGTTTTTTGTGATTTTTTTTTTTTTTTTTGAAAAAAACACGCCACTACGGACGGACTAAGAATGCTTCATTTAGCTTGATTTCATATGTGTATTTAATGTTATTGTAAGAGTATATTGGTAAACTTAGATATATCATTAAATTGTAGCCTTTTCTTTGTTAGATAACTACACTAAATGTGTAACTTATTTTCAATATATATATATATTGTAAAATAACTAAGATTTTCAATATATATATATATATATATATATTGTAAAATAACTAAGATGGTAGGATAAATTACGAGATGTGAACGATAAGTTATAAGTTGTGTAAGATAAATTCGATATGTGTGGGATAAATTTCAATATGTGTAGGATAAATTTTAATGTATGTAGGCAAAAAAATTTATGAAGGATGATAGTTTTTATGATTAATCAATTAGTTAAAGATAATAATAAATGAGACGAGAGAAAAGGTATTTAATGTTTACAATTGTACTTTTTATTCTTTTTCTTCTTAATTAAATTTTTCTCTCAAATGAACCCCTCCTCTTCTACAATTTTCATATGTTTATGTAATCATTGATATTCATTTCGATGCACAAGTATATGGAAGGAGGTTTAATACATAATCAATCTCTAGTAAAGATTTGAGAAAATGGCATAAACTCTAGTACTTTTATTGCTGTAATATTGCTACACAATATGGTTATGTAAACGATTATTAACTCTCCTTAATAACTCTACTATGTACAAATATGTAAACAATTGTTATATATTATATATCATCAAGCACTATGTACAAATATAAATATGTAAACAATTATTTACTCAACTCTCATTATATCTATCAATCACTATACACAAATATTTATACGGTTCTTTCAGTTTTTAACTTCTTACCTTAAAATTAATTTTGTATCGGATGCACATATACACGTATACATTCAAGTAGGGATGAACATGGTATCTGTTCGGTACCGAAAAACGAGGAAAATGGGTACCGGTACCGAATATACCCAGTACCAAATACTCATCCCTACATTCAAGCAACCATCAAATACAATAACGACAGGTCGTAAAATATAATAAATATCTATTCCATTGAATTATATTCCGAGGTTTAAATTTGAAGTTATATGAGAAATAGGATATTAACAAGAAAAGTACTACACTCTATAGAGACATGGCATGGTGTAATGTAATGGAAGCTCATTGCATTCTTTGTCCATTGTGAGTTATCCCCTCATCCGATCGTTAAATGGTCATGAGTGGCTGAACAAAGTGGCTTCGGGCGGTGGAAGTCTGGGCCCACATGGGTCCATCTTGGCCTCTTTTGGACCACCATGTCAAGATAGTGGATGTCAAATGAATTTGAGCCCCATGGTATACTTATCAAGATGGCTAATGGGACGAGCAATGGCGTCTATGGTGGTGTGCGGGAAGAACTTCTGTACAGGGTCAGTGATTTCAAGATGCACTTGTTTTTTTTTTTTTTTTTTTAAATTGATATGTATGTTAACTTTCTTTTTTTCAATAGTAAACTCATACCAATTTCAATATAGGCCACTTACAAATCAATTTTTTTTTATGGTTTAGAATTTAGCTCACTTGGCATTAGGTTTATTGAGCCAATTACTAATTTGATTTTGAAAAACTAACAATAATAAATACATATTTTTTTGAGTTCGAAAATGGTACATAAATTCTTGAAGACGTCACTGGGGACGAGTGTTCATGTATAGGTTTAATCTTGAAAAGAGATACGGCTTTAGGACAGTTATAGTATTAGGTTATACCAACCTAATTGTTGGTGCATACGTCTGTCGACTTCGTCTTGTATCGAGTCTAGTACTAAGAATGTTAGATCAGGGCACGTAGTTCGAGGAAAATATGAGGTTTTGAGGGTGATTGAGCTAATTTCGCTTGAAATGGCAATTGACACTTTCAAGCGAAATTAACTTTGTTAATTTCGCTTGAACTGACACACTGCCTCTTTCAAACGGAATTAGATTTCTATAAATACCCTCCAAACGAAATCATGTGTAACTTTGAGATTTCCGGTACCGAAGTGCTGCCGACGCGTCGTTTGATCTGGAAACTTGTTATTATCAATATACAAGACGTTTAAGAGTGAATCTAGCTGTTTTACATGTCAATTCATCTGTTTCCGCTTTTGAATTGATAAGAACTCTTCTGATTGACTCGTTTGGGTCACAGATCGATCCTACAAGTGGTATCAGAGCTCAGGAGGAAGAGTTCTTGCCAAAACAGTTTTTTTTTTCTGATTTCTACACCTTCTTTTACAAAATTCAGAAAATTTTACGGTCAAAATGGTCTGAATTTCACATATTATAAGCGTAACAGTGTTTTAATGAATCCTTGAGAATATTGGACCTTAAATCAGCTTTAAATTGATAAAAATCGTAATTCCGTTTGAAATTCAGATCGGACAAGATGATGTCAGCAGCATTTCAAACGAGATTAGCACTTGATTCCGCTTGAAAGTGCTATTCCGCTTGAAAAGTTCACCATATTCCGCTTGAAATTACCTAATTCCGTTTCAGAGGGTAATTTCGTTTGAGCAGGTTCACACGAAATTAGGTGATTTCGTTTCAAAGGTGTGATTCCGTTTGAAAGTGTGCTGGTTCAAACGAAATCAGGTTATTTCGTTTAAAGGGTGATTGAGCTAATTTCGCTTGAAATGGCAATTGACACTTTCAAGCGAAATTAACTTTGTTAATTTCGCTTGAACTGACACACTGCCTCTTTCAAACGGAATTAGATTTCTATAAATACCCTCCAAACGAAATCATGTGTAACTTTGAGATTTCCGGTACCAAAGTGTTGCCGACGCGTCGTTTGATCTGGAAACTTGTTATTATCAATATACAAGACGTTTAAGAGTGAATCTAGCTGTTTTACAAGTCAATTCATCTGTTTCCGCCTTTTGAATTGATAAGAACTCTTCTGATTGATTCGTTTGGGTCACAGATCGATCCTACACTAATTACCCCAACTAGTTTACCCGTATCGAGAAATAACAAGTTATATAGTTTTAAAAATATAATCAATATTGTTAGCTATTTTGAATGTCTTATATTTCAAGTTGGTATACATATATAATGGATATGAAGTTTCCACTACTACCCAACGAGTTAAGCACAAACTTGAATGATCGTGTATCAATAGTATGTTAATATTGTTAGCTATTTTGAATATCCTTACGTCCAGACCGTTAAGGGAGGGAGGCCATGGTCGAACCACCCACCACGTTTGGCCTAGTGGTCCTTGCGACACACATCCAAAGTCATGAGATTTCGTTCGGTATATGGACCGTAGCACGTCATCCTTTATTAAACTGTGATTCCATGTGAAAGAAAACTACATAACCAATTTATTAGGAGGGTGTGATTCACAGGTGGTTAAAATATGAATATATGGTCCCCTGGTTTGTTCAAGAAAAAAAATGTATAACCTAAGTAATCACCTTTACTTCTTCGATCACATCGATTTAGATTCATTTTTAAAGCCAACGTAATAAAATTCAGATTTTAACACGTGGCAAGCTCTCCAAGCCTTTGAAAGTATTTGGTGTTTTTTTTGGAATGTGACTTTATATGTACTGGACCAATGGTCACCGGGTTTATGTCAAAGACATTCCCCCGTCAGCCCCGCATCTGCGGACGCGATGTTCGATTGGGCCCTGGCCTGCCGCGTGAGCTGACTTCCGCCCGGAAACCATACTGCCCTCACACGAGAGACTCGCTGGGGTAACAGCTGGGTAAAACCGGGTTGCCCTCAAGACCGTTCCATGCCTCGGTAGGAGACGATCTATCATTGGGACAATCCGCCCCACTAACCGTAAGTGCCGGGAGTCGAACCGGGGTGGCCTAAGCAAACCCCCGGCCGACCCACCAACTGAGCTAGGAGGCGGATCTGAAAGTATTTGGTGTTGATTGGCGGTTGGAATTTTCGTATTTGTTAGGTTAAATTAGTCAATACCTTGTTAGTTACATCAATCTCAAAGAAAATAAACACGATAAAAGCTAGCAACAAAAACATTCCTAACTTGATCTTATTTTTGTCATTTACTTTTTAATTGTGTAGCTAACGAAAACCTTAAAATGCACGTATTTTAAATGGTTTAAAAATATACTTTATTTTTCAAAAAGAAACTCAAGTATAAAAGTGTTTATATATGGTTGAACCAGTCTTTTAACTTTTACTATTTGTATATTTTTTAAATTTTGGTATATGTAACTATATATATGTTTTATGCTTATAAACTAATGATTTTAAAAAAGAAAAAAAAAACGATTTAAACCACTAAAACACCAACATTGAACTGTGAAAAAACCAAAACGTCTAGTTCAGTCGACACATACCGGTTTGGTTTGTCGTTCCCCGAATCCATAGTTACCATTTAACTTAAAATTTTCGTAAAAAACGACGAACCTCCTATTCTTACTTTAGAGGCTTATATACACCTTGAATGCCGCAAACAAATACTTTTATGAAAAGAATTTTTAGCTTTCTAGTTATTTAATATATATATATATATATATATATATATATATATTTTAAATATCATTTTTACCCTTATTATTATAATATTTTGGTTAACTTTTTCCTTTTTAAAGTTCAATATAGATCTAAAAATAACTACTCTCTAATATTTTATCTATTTATAATTAACAAAATCATTGGAGTTATAGAGAAGACAAATGTTAGGTGCCATTCTTGAAACAAAATCTCAACAAGTCACCTCCAGTTCAACAGATACGCGAATTCCAATCACCTTTTCACTTTTGGTTGATTTTTGGTAAAATTTATGTCATCTTCAAATTATTTAATTTTTAACTTTTTATATGTTAAATTATTTATAAAAAAAAAAACGCGTCGCATCATAATGGCATATTAGACCATAGGGTGTGGTTTGGGACATTATCTACTTTTCCGGTCTTCTCTTCAGAGCATTACCATTAGAATCTATATCTTATTTTTATGGCAAATGTTACTAATATTTTACTTTACACTAATAATTCTAAAATACTCATTTACTAAGTTGTGAACCTGAGACCTTCTATCTAAAAGGCACGAGGCTTCTACCAACTGAGCTAGAGCTAGCCAACAAATTGACATTGATGTTAGAATCTCTATCTCCATCTCTAAAAATCATTTTTGTCTAAATTTATCTTTACATTTTGTTTAACCTTTCACATCTCATATCTATCTTTATATTTTTTCTTCTGTTATTTCTTTCTTTTTCTTCCACAATTGAGGTACAGACCGAAATGGTTAAAGTACAATCTTTAAACTTTTGCATACATTCGTCTCTAAACTTGAAAATTTGTATATTATTTTGAAGAAACACGAAACTAATTTTAGGTTTATTAGTTTGGTTTATGTTTCAACCATAAGTGTTAATCTTCTTAATCATTCCTGAGCTAAGTTGTGATCCTTCCTGCAAAACAATCAACACCCCGTTAAGCTCGTTAAGAGGGAATATGGGGTTTCCCTCTTAACCACTCTTCGGCATGAGAATAAATACTTGTTTTGAGGAAATAAGTGTGTGTTAAGAGTGAGAGAGTAGAGAGCATAATGGTTTAACATGTACATGAAGGTCCCTATTTATAGCCGGAGTAGTGTAGAAGGAGATGGGCTGATGGGCCTTGGGCCTGGAGACGACAACAAGGAATATCCATCTTGTCTCTTCTATGACGACCGTTAGTGTTTCTAGAAGATCTTCAGTGCTTGCGCACCTTGATTGGAACCACGTGTCCGGGTAGTCGTCCTTGTTGTCTCTCTAATATCAGCAGGTGAGTGGAGATCATGGGGCAGTTGTCGCTGCCCCCTGATTGGTGCCACGTAGGCGTCATTGTGTACTTTTTGTCTCCTACACGATTGTTGATCGTGGAGCATGATAGGATACAGCCTGTTGGATGCTGATTGGCTTATTCCTCTGCCACTCGTACCTTTCGTGCTTCCTGGAATGAACCTGCGCCGCTACCCTCGTGCGGCCCTTGGCGTGTGTCCAATCAGTCGGCGCAAGGTCTAGGGACCAAGGGCTTTCATTCAGGATGCTAAGTGTAAACCTGAGCTTTTATCCTTTCTTGGGCCTCGCGCGTGGCTTAGGTTGTGCCTAAGTAGTCCGCGCGGGGTCTGTGTTTAGTCAGATTGATGTATTAGGAGTATAGTCCAGCGCGCGACCTGATGGGTCTGCGCGGCTTTTTGAAACCAAACCACTTCAAGTCCCCCCAGTCCAGTGCTACTTCCATGCGCGAAGTAAATGGTTGGAGCTCTGGACTTAGAAAAAATAAGTGGTTTACTTTTGGAGCATTTGATGAGTCTTGGTAGCCGGCACACGTGTACGTGTTTGTCAATTACTACAGGGCGGCTACCGGACCTGCTTCTTGATAGCTGTTACTTTTGAGGGCTGCGCGCATGATCATTGACTGATGATGTATGCGGCGCAGCTCTTGCTATCTTCAACATGAAGTTTCTTCTAAAATTAGGCGGGAAACTCCTCAAATTTTGAATCTTGGCAGGTTGGTGCAAATGTCGTTGATAGTAACCTTTGAGATGACTGCTGGCACGGCGATAATCATGCTGTCACTGACGGTTCGTCTGCTGTCAGACGAGTGAGGCCCACGCGCGCGTTGTAATTGTCACTTTGGGAATCCCGCCTTACATGGCGGTCTCTGATTGGGTACGCGTACGGTGCATTCGACACGTTTACCCATCGCATTAAATGCGATGGGTATATATATTCGAAGATAGAGAGAGAAACTCACATCTTTCCCTTCGAATTCTCTCTCTTTTCTCTCTGATCTTCTTATCCTCTTCAAATCTTCAAAGATTTCTTTGATTATTTTCTAGTTTTTTTCCAGAATTTTCAAGAGATCTTCATCTATTTCTTCCTGATATTTAATCGATGGCTGAAGAAGAGGTTGTTCCGGTTGAGGAAGGTGTTGGTCCGGTCCCGGTTCTCAAATGGGACGAAGGTTTATTTAAGCAAATAGTTAGGGGATTCCAGTTCCCGGCCGAGTGGGATGCTCGATACCCTTAGCAAGGCCAGACTGCTACCAATGCACTATCGGGCTACATTTCTCTGTTTGCCGACTTCTTCCTGGACGGCAATTTCCGTTTGCCGGCCACCAATTTCATGGCGTCGATATTACATTTTTACGGTTTTCATATCTCCCAACTCAGCCCGGTGGGGATGGTGAGGATCCGTCATTTTGAGTTTATATGCCGATCTCAGGGACTGGAGCCCTCTGTTGAAAAGTTTAGAGCCTTTTACCAGTTAATCAGGAATATGGGGTTTTATTCGTTTGCTCTTCGTGCTGCAAAGAAGATACTAATAAACCCACCCAAAAGCTTCCATGACTGGAAGATGAAGTTCTTCTTCACTCGAGAAGAAGTTATTCCGATTGCGATTATCTTCCGGGAGTCTGATAAGATCGAAAAGGAGGAACTTCCAATTCCGAAGACGGCCGACTGGTACATGCGGTTACTGGCTACACCAAACAGGATTTTTGGCGAACAGGTGTTAGTTGCGGCGGGCATGAGTGATAAATGGCATGCGCGTAGTAAGGAAGTGCCTTTTATGATGTTTGAAGGAGAAGGTATGTTCCCATACTTCGATTATCTTTTTTCTTGAAAAATGCTCGCGCCTGATTATTATTTCTAACTGTAGTTGCCCAGCTTTACCAAACCGCGTTTCCTACGTTTGGTGGCGCGATGGGAGTTCGTCCCTTGGTAGACGGTGAGGTATACAGGTATGAGGAGATTAAGAACAACTTCTTATATCCACCGGTGGGGATCTTTGCTAACCCTCCCACTGCAACCGAAGGTGCGCAACTTCCTAAACCAAGGCCTTTGCGAGGCGTGACTTCTGCTGGGAAAAAGATTTTTATCTTTCCAGCGAGGAGTCCATAGGCTCGTCGAATGAAGAGCTAAGTTCCTGATCTAACATATTTGCAGGTGTGCTACGCAACCTAGGGATAGACCCTGAGGAGAAGGCAAGGAAGGCCCCGACGAAGAAGAAAACAACCACAAGGAAGAAAGTCGTTGTCGATACCGGCGCGACTAGTAAGAAAGCAGGAGGTAGCCGCGCTACTGTTGAGATCATTGAAAAAGGTATTTTTCGCTTTCGACAGAGTAACCTTGAATACTATGTTGTTGCCAGTGATTCACTAGAGGGTTTATCACGTATAGGTGAGAAGAAGAAGAAGAAGAAGAGCGGCGTGGCTGTATCAAAGAGCTCAGGGAGCGCCGGGTCTAGGGCTCCTGAGTCCGGCGTGACTCTGTCGTCCCTTCATGAGGAAGAGGAAGAAGAAGAGGTTGAAGAAGAAGGTGCCAGGCTGGTGACCAGGAAAAGGTCTCGCGAAGAGACCACTACTAGGGACACTCCACCAGCTCAAAAAGCTGCTGTGACCCAACCGATAGGGAAACAGGGTAGGTTGCGGAGCCTTTATAAATTCTCACCAGGTTGGTGTTGTAACCTTCGTGTTTTATACTTTCTGCCTTGGTAAATTTTTAACACTTTTCTCTTCTGCAAAGGCGCTGAAGAAGCCTGCGGTGAAGGTTAAAGAGCCTGAGCTTAAAAAGGCTAAGGAGCCGGAGCTCAAGAAAACCAAGGTTGTCATTATCCCTCCAAAGACGATCCCTGAGAAGGAGGTTGAAAAAAGAGTTGAGGAGCCTGCGGGCGATGTGATTCCTGAAAAGGAAGCTTCAAAGGAGACCGAGCCCGTTGTTGCGACTATGCATGATAAAGCGTAGGGTCCGGAGGTCGTGCATATTACCGGGCTTGACCAGCCCTTAAAAGGTAAAAGACCAGAAGTCTCTACTCCAAGTGTAGCCAGCAGCACGACGCCCCCGCCCAAACTGCATAAGTACTATCTGTTGCTGGGGGGTCTGCTTCGAATGTACAAGCGCAGGTGGCGCATGGGGATGCTTCTGCCATTGCGGGTGGTACATGTGCTAGTGGTTCAGTTACGGCTAGCGAAAAGGGTGATGGAAAGATATTTACAAGGCCACGATCCCCCATTGGTGCGGAGGACACTTTGGGGGATATTTATTATAAGACTTATACTAAGGAACAACGTGGTGAAGAAAAACATGTCCCTGTCTGGAGTTTGAAGCAAAAATATACCTTTGTTGATTTTGGAACATGTCAGGATTGGTTCTTGGGGACTTTCCCGCCGGGAGAGGTGAATCGCCAGAGGGCGCACAACCACGAGAGTTTATATCGCGCGTATATTGTTGGTGAGGCCAACACCGCTGCCGCTAACCATCAGATCGTGCGTGAGTGGCGCACTATGTACCGGGAGCGTGCTAGCTGGGAGAAGTACCGGGAGCGTCTGTTAAAGGGGGCCCGGGAGTTTGAGCAAATGAAGAACAAGTTTTTAGAGGAAAAGGCCTCTTTTGAAAAAGAGAAAAATTCTGAGGAATGGGGGTGTGATGGTTTGAAGAATAAACTCCACGCCGCTGAAGAGCTCCTGGCGAATGAGCGCCAAGAATGGAAGAAGATATGTGACAATGATCATAAGCGTATGTATGTTGCGCGCACCAAGATTACCAACCTTGAAGCTGAAATTGTCACATTGAAGGGGAAGGTTGAGAAAGCTCAAGCTAACAGAGAGCGTGTTGAGGTTCAATAGGCTAGCTCCATTTCTTATTATACTTCCTTACTCTTAGAATATCTCTAACTTTTCTTTTAAACTTGTAGGTCGAATTGAATGCACAAATCGTGAGTAAAAACAAGGATTTGGCTGCTAAAGATGTTGAGATTGCGGAGCTGAAGCGTTGGTTGTTTAAGGCTCATGAGAAGAGTGAGTCTTTAGAGATAGATCTGGCCGCTGAAAAGGTGAAGCTTGATACTGCTGAAGAGGCACATTAAGCGGCCGAAGAGGCGCGCAACATCAGCACTTCGGCCATGAATGTGGTGCAGAACAACTATGCTGAAGCTCAATCCATCGTGGATACACTTGTCTCCGAATCTGAATGGATGCGCAACCATAGAGTAGCTGTTGTAAGTCTTTTTTTTTTGCCTTAGTTTATCATAGCTTGTTAACTTGTTTTCACAATTTTGTTTCTCTTGAATAGGTTGCTAATTCCATACTGAACACCACTGTAACGCTCCGTATTTTGGCACTTTCTTATTTTAACAAGACGTGTTGTACTTTCCGTATTTAGACACTTGTACCCTATTTGTAATCTACTTCCGTTTCGTTTGTAAGTCGAGACTATTGATCAAAATGAAAACGAAGCTATTTTGTGTATTCATATTAGACTTATGTGCAACCGTTAATCAATTTCTCGTTTGAAAGAAATATTATTCAAGGATTCTTGATTCTATATTTATCGAAACTTGATACTTGTTAAACTGGTTAAAACTCTTAAAATAATAAGATTCAGAAGCTTCGTGAAATGAATAATCGTTTAAAGTTTTTTTTAATCCTAATTTAAATTCGTTCATAAATATGGTTATTTACCTATACTATTTTATTTAATAAATTAAATTAATTAATTTTACTATTTAAAAGTTTAATTTTTATAATAAACTAGTTAGTCTTGATAATTTTTAAAGTTAGTAAATACAAAATAATCTTGATAGTTTAAACTAAAAAGCTAGTTCCTTTAAAAATAACATGACTTGAGTTTTAATTAAAGTCAAGGGGTGTTAGAGTCAATTTCTGAAACTTTAAACTTACAGGGACAATTTGGGTAATTGCTGAAAGTGTAGGTATGAAAAAAGGAAAAGAAAAAAAATAAATAAACAAACTGCTGACCGCGGGACTCGAACCCGGGTCACCAGATCCAGCAACTGCGCGCTCAACCAGCTGAGCTGCAGCTTTTTTATTGAACAAATCCAGCCTGAATTTCATTTAATCACTCGTTTAAACAGCCTGATCAGCGCGACCAGACCTTCCAGCTCGCTGTTTGAGCGGGTTTTTGTGTTTATTTTGATTTTTAAACTAGTTTTAACATTAATTACACAACTAAAACCTACCCTAAACTCTTCCCTATATAAACCCATCATTCTCCAAGCTTTTAACACTTTTCTAATCATCAAAAACTCTCCCAAATCAGCTGTAAAACACAAGTTCACGCAGATTCATCCTCTCTTACAAAAGTGAGCATAACTCACTCATTTCTTATCCGATACACTCGATTCTTTTTCCTACTTCTTTGGTTTGACCTTAGCTACGTTTCCATTGGTTTTCCATGGAAAACCAGGCCCTGGAACGTCACCAAAAAGGCTCCAAAGTTGACTGATTTTCCTGTTTTCATCTAAAACTTTGTTAAACTTAGTAAACTTGAGTTAATCTCATCTCAAACCTATGTCCTAATGCTCATAATCAATCGAATGGTTAGTTGGGCTTAAAAACAAGGCTGAGAAATGTTAAATCAGAGGTTAAAACCTCACAAACATTCTGTTTTGGTTAGGGTTTTACCCACAAGAAGTGTTCAAGCTTAAAACTTGATGAATGTGTGATTGTTAGACTAGTTTGGGCTATCTTTCATAAAAATCCACTCACTTCTTGATGTTTTCTCATAGATTAGATGTTGTATTTCATTATTCTTGTAAGTTCATGACCCTCCTTGTAGTTTATAACAACAAGTGTAGTGGTGAGCAATATAGGTGCCTAAATGGAAGCTTGTTCCTCCTACCTCATGTATGAATTCTATGATATTTAGAGGTGCCTAAATGAAGACTTTAATCTTCTACCTCATGCTTGACATATATGATGTAATATACACTATGTAATACTTATAAAACAACTAAATAATCGAACTCTTGATGATGAACTAATGGACATTCGTCAAGCTAGTAGATTGTATCATCTTAGGCCTTGACAACTTGTCACGATTCTAATGGAACCTTGTTCCATGAAAACATTTAAACTCTTTTAAAGTTTCATAGTGTCAAGAACAAGTGTCATAGGTGTTAGATGATTATTTTCATATGTTTATTTTCATGTTATTTAAACTCCAAATCCCTAGAACCATGTGTAAACACCTCTTAAACTCCAAATCGAACACATTCAACTTTCTAGTCTCAACAACTTCGTCACTTTGGATAAATCGGAAAGCATATGCAATTTTGTGAGTATACTCGAACCCATTTTACCCTTTAAACACTTTTGGGTGCAACATGTATTCTATGTAAAAACACGAAAACACTTGAAAATATTTGAATCACACTCTATCCATATTGAAACATGTTAATCTCCCGCTAGTCTATTGGGAGTGAAACTTTGAACAATTTGATGCTTGTTAATCTCGTATGCTATGTAAACTATTTGTGTTGAGATATGCTCATTAACTTTGCTAGCCTACCTTAACAATTATAGCGCTATAGGAGTAATGCACCGCCCACGATTCTTGGGGTATTGTTAAGTCAAACATGTTAACCTCCCTTTATTCTAACCAGGGATAGGCTATTTTAACGCATTGGATTCTTGGGTTTAAACATATTGTTACACAATCTCAGCGTACTAGTAACTTGCATATTGTTGTTCATGTTGGATGCGAGCACGTTAAACAATTTTATTCTATGTTATACTATGTATCAAACTTGTATACTCGCATTTGCTTTTGCATTGAACTCTATTTTAATACATGTTGCAGGTTTGATAGACAAGATGATGCTAAGTGAAGAAACAAGATTTAGGTGGACTTAGAAACACATTTAGATAAATCTATTTTGTCAATGTATCTTTGAAACAATGTTGTCTTATTTGATTTTTGTATGTCATTTTTAGAAATTTTATGAAATTTGAATTTAATCTATATTGTCACATAGCGTTATGAAGTTTTGAGCAATTTGTTCGTCTGATCCCGATGTTTCTGCCATCGGTTGGGGTGTGACAGATTGGTATCAGAGCCATAACTATAGGGAATTAGGAAAAGTATGGATGCTTTTACCTAGTCTATAGTATTAGAGCCTTATTTTTACGTTTTGCTCGAAACTACTTGCATGCTACTTTATTTGCTTCTCATTTATTCTCTTTTGATCTTTTAAACGTGTATGCCACTTATGTGTTAATACTTAATATGCTATTCCTATGTGTTGATACTAGTTCTATTATGTGTTATTATTTGTTTCAATATTTCATTCTTTATGTGCCATTTTTGACATGTTTATACTTGTTTGTTTAACCTTCGACATACGTTTTGCCTCATACATTTTACTCGACTATTCTAAATCCGGAAACACTCGTATCATACAAACGTGACGACTTCACCAAAATAGGCGTGAAATCCACAATTTGGTGAACGACTCTCAATCTACCTATTCGTTTTACACGAAATTCGTCATCAAGTTAGGAGTGAAGTCCTCACCTTGATGAAGAATTTCAAATTCAAATTCTAGTGGACCCTCGTCAATGTGTCGAAATTAAATTTTAACCCGACGAGTACCGACCACACTTAGGGTACGAAATCCTCAAGTTAGGGGTGAAACCCGCATTTCGTCGACTAGTCCCACTCCATGATTTTCCATAAATCTCGACAAGTCTCGAATTTTCGATTGAATTGGAGCATGTAGTAACCTGAAGGGTGAATACCGTTAACCGACTTGTCGGCGAGAGTATACCACCTATTAGGCCAAAGCATGCTTCACAATTTCAAAAGACTTTTCGACCACTTCGGTTAGTTAAAGTTCCATTTTGGAACTATCCAAATTTTAATTGAACTTACACTTTATTATTTTCGATCTCTTATGATGCAATTCTCTTTTCTCAATTTTGAACCATTTTTGAGATTTCAGTTTTGCGCATACATCATACTATTACCCTTCATACGATTTTACACTATTAGCATACATAATTTCACGTAATTTTATTTACACTTTTTTTAACAACAAGTGGAGACATATCATCGAGATAGGAGTGATTTCCTTACCTTGACGATTAACTCCGCTTCTTTTTCTCATCTTACAATGACCACACCAATGGGTTAGGGGTGATTCCCTTACCTAGGTGATCGTTACCAATACTTTCTTTTAATAGACTATATTATGTAAACATGATCATGCTTATATCCAAATCGTTTATCATTAGCCAAATCTCTAATTAATTAAACATGCATTGTTTATATGAACGAATTTCTTATCCTACAATCTATTTTCATATAGCTCACACACAATATTTTTAACTTTACCATAAACGCTTATTCCTCAATTTTCAAAATTCATGAAATGCTACTTATAAACCTAGTTGGTCTAATAAATCCATTGCCCACAAAATTTTGTATTCAACGTAACTATTGAAGCAAGCTCGTCTCATATCATTAAACCAGAGATTTCTATCTTCCATTGGGAATCAAACCAATATTCTTTTCGCACACACCTATAAAATATTACCAATATTATTCAATCATATACTAAAACTTCTTTCAAAATCAATTAAACGTTTTATTAAAGACACTTTTTCAACAATCACTAAGTTCGTATACCAAAATCCTCTTTTCTTAAGAATCAATGTTGTCACAAGAATCTCTAAACCCCGAATTTCTTCATTAATGAAAAGTTATTTAAAACAATGCAACCTTGTGTACTTCTAGAACCTTTTCAACCATTATTCAATACGTCAATTAAATTTAAAACGTATGGGCAAGGAAACTTCGTAAGAACCAATAATTTTTCAACTTATGTAAATTTAAAAAAAAACAAGAGTAGCATTTCATTCTTTTACAAAGTACCATTTCACGCAACCAATAGATATTGTATATTCTCGTCAACTTCACAACCTAGACTCCACATTCCAAATCGACTCAACCTATTTTGATTCCACTTTGTTCAAACGACTATACATACATACCCTTTTACACGTTTTAGTCAATACATCACAACAACCGCACGCATATGATTTGTTTTCTTTTCTACCCAAAACTTCATGCTTAAATTCGTATATTTCGATTAATATTGTAAACAAAAATCATTATTACTTACACTCATACTTATACATTTTATGTCTACACTCATATATATACTTACACATTTATGTTATAACCCAAAATTCATACATTTTACGTTTATACCCATACTCACAATTGTACATTTACTTCATACTTATATTCACGTTTATATTTGTATCCATGTTCATACATTTTACGTTTATATTCACACTTACACACTTTTCATACTTAAACATGTTTTACACTTATATTCACATTCGTAAGCATGCTCATGCATCTTACGTTCATACTCATACTCATAATCGTATTCATACTGTAATAACCATAAATTTAAAATCATTATTCTAGAAATAATAATAATTTAGAATAAACTAAACATTTATCTTATGATCCATCCTTCTGTATATCAACCAAAACTATTATTATTATTTATAAATTACCCAATAGGAAACCCTAATTAAGACACCCAAGTAATTCCGTACAAACCCTAGAATTTTCAGAATCAGGATTAGGGCCCCTAAAACTCAGGGGGGGTATTCCCTACTTGATGATTATCCTAATAACTTGCTGTCGAAGTTGAAATTTTAAAATCTGTCGACTCAGCTAGGCTAGTCCCACACGTGGCAACCCTATACATAAAATAAGTTGCTACGCGGGCCGCGTAAAGGATAGGCTTAAGGTTACGCGGGCCGCGACAAGGTCAAATTTCACCTATAAATAGAGGATGTTGGGACTTGATTCTGGGCACAAAAACGACGAAGAAATTCCAATTCTACACGAAGTTATGCTCTGTTTACCTCAATTAACACACACGGATCACTAATTGACGCCGCAATCAGGGTATTAACTCAATCGCTGATACGATTCAATGTCCGATTGATTGAAATCAATCCAATGGATGTTTAAGTGCTGCTCAAATTTGGGTTATGCTTTGTCATTAGTCGTGATTCCGATGGATGTTTAAGTAATTTCACTTTGTCATTAGTTGTGATTCCGATGGATGTTTAAGTGTTTACACTTTGTCATTCGTTGTGAATCCGACGGATGTTTAAGTGATTTCACTTTGTCATTAATTGTGAATCCGATGGATGTTTAAGTATCGCACTTTGTCATTCGTTGCGAGGATTTTAATCTCGTGAGTTATCGTGAATGCTGTATTAAGTTACTAACCTAGTTGGTGTGCATGTTATTTAAATTAGGTTAAAAGACTAATCAGTAGTCTAAACTCTGCCCGTATAAATCTGAAATATTATCACAAGGTAGCATCACTTTGAAATTTTTAAGGTACGGATCCTTACCCCACTTCTTGTTGTTTGATATTCAATTGTTATAAACCAGTTGAGTTCTTATATCTTTTTAAAACTCCTCACGTCTTTGATTATCGATTCATTTGACAGTCCGTTTGATTCCTATTCTAATCATAACTTTGGATTTAGCTTTCATGTCATGCGATAGTATTATGTTAGTTGTACTCATTATCGCATGTTCCAGTATATGTTACGTCTTGTTATGAAAAATATTTTGATAAGTTATGTAAATAAGACCTTTTGTACTCTGATACCCTGAGTATCGCTTCTCGTGGAGTGTCCCACGAGCATGTTGTTGCGGCATCGACATCATGTGCTCCATCCGTGACGGAGAGATCAGTTCACGGCGTCTCTTAAGTACAAGTGTGGTACATATGGCTATTAGGAGGCGTATGGATCGATCCTAGGATTTAAGTTAAGGAGGTGGATAGCGGGTATGCCAACTCGCCATCTCGTGTGATAATTATGCAGGAGTAGCTACCTGTCTATTGTCATATTTTAAGTTTGGCTCATGGGTACATCCGTATGATATAATTATGAAATTTCGTTACTTGCATCATATCATTTTCACGTAAAGTTTCCTCCGAATAACATTTCATATAAAGCATTATTTGTTCTTTGAGCCTATAATTCCGTACTGAGCATTCGGCTCATTCCGTAAACTTTTTTGTATCTACAGGACCGCAGGTTACTTTGGGAGGGGAAAAGAGAGAAGAATAAAGCCTAGGAATAAATCTGAAGGTGTTAGTTAATTAAGTCGAATGTCTCCGCTTGTATATTAACCTTAAGTTTAGTTGTCGTGTGATTGTATCCTTATCAAATAAATAAATGGAATTATGACTTTTGTTTATGATACTGTTATTGTGACACGTCAGCCCTTCTGGGTTGGGGTGTTACAACTATGGTATCAGAGCAAAGGCTCTTTCCTGTAGAAAACTTGAAGATAGTAATTAAAACCTGTGAGGAATGGGTAGATATCTATGATAGGATTCAACTTGGTCTCTTATTTTGTTTAACTCCTATGTCTATTCTTATAGATGCCTCCTCGTCATCCGCCACGTAGGAGTACTCGTAATAACCATGTACGTAACAACACTTCTTCGAATGAGACTCCAATTGATCCAAACATAATTAATGCTATCAACCAGGCTGTTGCCGGGTTGCTTCCAAACCTTGTTGCTCAAACAGCTGAGGCCGTTATTCAACAAACTCGTCATCCAGAACGTAATAATACGAATCCAATCTCTGGTGAAGAAATTCGTGAGAATACCACGAACCATACTACCTATAGTATAGACATATGGATCGCTAAATTCCAAAAACAAAAGCCGAAATCCTTTAGTCACGCTAATAATCCAGTCGAAGCAAGAAACTGGATAGCTCATGTTGAAAAGATCTTCGGAGTTCTTGGAGTTCCGGAGCAATACAAAGTTAGATTGGCTACCTACAAATTTGAAGATGACGCACAAACTTGGTGGGAAGGATATAAGCAAGTCAAAGGAGGGGATGATTTTGACGCTAATCTGTCATGGGTCGACTTTCGTACCATCTTTTACGACAAGTATTTTTCTACCGCTGATAAAGAAGCTTATATCAGGGAGTATGCAGTGACTCGACAGGGGAGTGATGAACCAGCCTCTGAGTTCATTACTCGATTTTCAAGGTTGGCTAGTATTGTAGGAGACGTTGCAGGATCAGCAGAAGTCCAGGCAGAAATATGCAAGTGGGCAGTCAATGATCGAATTCGGAAGTCGATCATGTATATGAAATTTAAGGATATCACCGAAGTTGCTGATGCAATCAAAACTTTTGAGTTCGAGAGAAAAGAATTTTTATCTCGAACTGGGGATAATAAGAAGAGAAATAGGGAAGGACAATTTAAGCAGGAAATCGGCCAATCATCCACTACGCCACAGCATCAAGACCGCAAAGTGCAAGGAAATCAAAAATCTGGAAATCAGGCACGTCCATGGCAACCTAGACTGCAAAACCCTAGGCCTGCTCAAAACCAGATTCAGTTGTATGCAGAACCTATTAGAGCTCAACCACTGAATCAACATGTAAACCCGAATCAGATTACATATCCTCTATGTAATACTTGTGGTAAGCGACATCAGGGCGTATGTCACCGAGGTACAGGAGCATGCTTTAGATGTGGCCAAACTGGACACATGATCAAGGAGTGTACAAAGAAAGACACTAAGAAGAATAACCGACCAAACGTTGCACCACCCAATGTTGGAGGAAGAGTTTTCGCACTTTCTGCTACTGATGCTGCTAATGCCCCAGGTACTGTGTCGGGAACCCTTCAGCTTGGTAAACATAGTATCTATGTGTTATTCGATACAGGAGCGACCCATTCTTTAGTATCCCACTCGTTTACTAAGTACCTTCCGATAAGACCAACTCTCTTAAATCATACCTTAACCATTTCCACTCCCATGGAAAATTCATCCGTAATCACTTACGTATATAAAGATTGTCCGATTCGTATTGAATCTATTGTGTGTAAGGCCGACCTATTTCCAATACATATGTGTGACTTTGATGTTATTCTAGGAATAGATTGGTTGTCTAGACATCGCGTAACTATAGATTGTCATTCCCGCCGTGTTATTTTCGGTGATCTTCATCATCCTGATATTATATATCAGGGAACTCAAGCTCATAAATCTCTTAAAATTATCTCCGCATTCAAAGCTCGAAAATTCATATCAAACGGCTGTGCTGGATTCCTAGCATCAATTAAGGATACTTCTGCTAGTGTTAAGAGTATCGATAGCCATTCCGTTGTTCGTGAATATCCTGATGTATTTCCGGATGAACTACCGGGATTATCACCTGACCGTCAGGTAGAATTCACCATCGAATTGATCCCTGGCGCCGAGCCTATTTCTAAAGCTCCATATCGTATGGCTCCAATGGAACTGAAGGAATTGAAGGAACAATTGCAAGAATTGTTAGATCTAGGATTCATAAGACCCAGTGTTTCACCTTGGGGTGCTCCGGTCTTATTTGTGAAAAAGAAAGACGGTAGTATGCGTTTATGTATTGACTACCGAGAGCTGAACAAGATTACTATTCGTAATCAGTATCCTCTGCCTCGCATTGATGATCTCTTTGATCAACTTCAGGGGGCTCAGTTCTTCTCAAAAATCGACCTGAGGTCCGGGTACCATCAGCTAAAGATCAAAAATGATGATGTTCCCAAGACCGCCTTTCGTACTCGTTATGGTCATTACGAATTCTTGGTTATGCCCTTTGGGCTAACTAATGCACCCGCAGTCTTCATGGATTCGATGAATCGCGTATTTCACAAATTCCTAGACAAATTCGTTATTGTTTTTATCGATGACATTCTGGTATATTCCAAGAGTCGTGAAGAGCATGAAGCACATCTACATGCAGTACTTGGAACCTTGCGACATGAGAAGTTGTACGCTAAGTTTTCCAAATGTGACTTTTGGCTTAGCCAAGTGGCATTTCTAGGTCATGTCATATCAGCAGAGGGAATTATGGTAGACCCAACAAAGGTTGAAGCTATTACAAAATGGCCAAGACCCACTTCTGTTACCGAAATACGAAGTTTCTTGGGTCTTGCTGGCTATTACCGAAGATTTGTTGAAAGATTCTCGGTAATTGCTTTACCACTCACAAAACTCCTAAGGAAAGGAGTGAAGTACTCATGGAAGAGGAACAAGAGAAAAGCTTTGAAGAATTGAAGAAACGACTCGTATCCTCCCCGATACTCGCTCTCCCTTCAGGATCAGGAGGTTACCAAGTCTATAGTGATGCCTCAAAGAAAGGATTAGGTTGTGTGCTAATGCAACATGGGAAGGTTATCGCTTATGCCTCCCGTCAGTTAAAACCTTATGAAGTTAACTACCCTACACATGATTTAGAACTAGCTGCAGTCGTCTTTGCACTTAAGATTTGGTGACACTATCTGTATGGTGAAAGTTGTGACATTTTTACCGACCATAAGAGCCTCAAATACATATTCACCCAGAAAGAGCTAAATATGAGGCAAAGAAGGTGGTTAGAACTTTTAAAAGATTACGACGCAAATATTCAATACCATCCAGGTAAAGCCAATGTTGTAGCTGACGCGTTGAGCCGAAAGAATTCCGGGACTATATCTTGCTTACAAATTCAGCCTCGTATTAGGAAGGATCTCGAAAGAATGAACATTTGGCTTCAGGTTAATAAATCTGATGGATATCTAGCTAGAATGCAGATTGAACCCGACCTCATATCACGAATCAAAGATGCACAGAAGCAAGATGGAGAACTTTGGGCAATTGTACAAAATCTTGAGGTGGGTAAACAATCTGAATTTCGTATAGACCATCATGGGGTGATTTGGTGCGGTAAAAGACTTTGTGTACCCGATGACTCCACCCTTCGTGAGTCATTGTTAGCCGAAGCTCATAGCTCACCATTTTCAATTCACCCAGGATCTACCAAGATGTATAGAGATTTAAGATAGAACTTCTGGTGGAATGGCATGAAGGAAGACGTTGCTCGATACGTAAGTAAATGCCTCACTTGCCAACAAGTGAAAATTGAACACAAACGAGCAAGCGGTCTGTTGCAGCCATTGGATATTCCCATATGGAAGTGGGATGAGATCACAATGGATTTTGTTACCGGTTTGCCTAAGACTTTCAAGAAAAATGATGTTGTATGGGTTGTTGTCGATATATTGTCGAAGTCAGCACATTTTCTACCGATTCAGCAAGGATTTTCGGTTAATAAGTTATCCGAAATATTTCTTCAAGAAATTATTCGACTCCATGGCACACCATCTTCCATTGTTTCCGATAGAGACCCACGTTTCACCTCACGATTTTGGAAAGGTTTTCAGGCAGCTTGGGGTACAAGACTGAAGTTTAGTACGGCTTTCCATCCATAAACAGATGGGCAGTCTGAACGCACGATTCAGACCTTGGAAGACATGCTCCGAGCATGTGCACTTGAATGGTCTGGAAACTGGGATGAATATCTATGCCTTGTTGAGTTCGCTTACAACAATAGTTGGCAAGCAAGTATTGGCATGGCCCCTTTTGAGCTTTTGTATGGTCGGAAATGTCGAGCACCGATATGCTGGGATGAAGTTGGAGAAAAGATTATTGAAGGGCCAGAACTAGTTCAGATTACAAATGAAAAAGTCACTATGGCAAGAGAAAAACTGAAAGAAGCTCAGAGCAGACAAAAGAGCTATGCAGATCAAGATAGACGGCCACTCGAATTTAAAATTGGCGACCACGTATTCTTAAAGGTATCACCTTGGCGTGGCGTTCGTAGATTTGGAATTAAAGGTAAGCTTAGTCCTGGTTTCATCGGTCCGTTTGAAATCCTTGAAAGAATTGGAGAAGTATCATATCGACTGGCTTTACCGCCTCAACTCTCTCACGTTCATAACGTTTTTCATGTCTCCTTGTTAAGAGGATATAATTATCATCCACTCCATGTCATTAGTTATCCGTTACTTACAATTCACGAAAATTTGTCCTACGAAGAGGAACCAGAACCATCTTAGATCGACAAGAAAGGGTTTTGCGTAGGAAAGTAATTCCGTTTGTTAAAGTCCTTTGGAAAAATCACTCTGAACACGAAGCAACATGGGAATCTGAAGAATCTATTCGCTCTCTATACCCTAATCTATTCTAGAAATAGAATTTTAGTCGAAGTAACGGTAAATCTTGCTCTTTGATATATGTTCAATTGTTCTTCATGCTTTACCTTATGTGAATATATCTTAGCTATGATTAAGCATATCTATGTAAGAGATATCAATAGTCACGCTATTATCTGTAAGTCTCCATTGACTTTTCGTACGGTAAGATATTTTATTAAGATGCGTTATAGGAGGACCATTAGGGCACATATGTAAGGTAATTGACAATTATAGTCATGAAAGTAATTATGAATTTCAGATACACATGTGTGTTTAGGAGATTTTTGTTATATAAGTTAGTAACTTTGCTATGAAAGTTCCGTTTCCATTACTTATGCGATATGTTATATTCTTATTTGAAAATTTTCGAGGACGAAATTTCTTTTAAGGGGGTAATAGTTGTAATAACCATAAATTTAAAATCATTATTCTAGAAATAATAATAATTTAGAATAAACTAAACATTTATCTTATGATCCATCCTTCTGTATATCAACCAAAACTATTATTATTATTTATAAATTACCCAATAGGAAACCCTAATTAAGACACCCAAGTAATTCCGTACAAACCCTAGAATTTTCAGAATTTTCAGAATCAGGATTAGGGCCCCTAAAACTCAGGGGGGGTATTCCCTACTTGATGATTATCCTAATAACTTGCTGTCGAAGTTGAAATTTTAAAATCTGTCGACTCAGCTAGGCTAGTCCCACACGTGGCAACCCTATACATAAAATAAGTTGCTACGCGGGCCGCGTAAAGGATAGGCTTAAGGTTACGCGGGCCGCGACAAGGTCAAATTTCACCTATAAATAGAGGATGTTGGGACTTGATTCTGGGCACAAAAACGACGAAGAAATTCCAATTCTACACGAAGTTATGCTCTGTTTACCTCAATTAACACACACGGATCACTAATTGACGCCGCAATCAGGGTATTAACTCAATCGCTGATACGATTCAATGTCCGGTTGATTGAAATCAATCCAATGGATGTTTAAGTGCTGCTCAAATTTGGGTTATGCTTTGTCATTAGTCGTGATTCCGATGGATGTTTAAGTAATTTCACTTTGTCATTAGTTGTGATTCCAATGGATGTTTAAGTGTTTTTGCACTTTGTCATTCGTTGTGAATCCGACGGATGTTTAAGTGATTTCACTTTGTCATTAATTGTGAATCCGATGGATGTTTAAGTATCGCACTTTGTCATTCGTTGTGAGGATTTTAATCTCGTGAGTTATCGTGAATGTTGTATTAAGTTACTAACCTAGTTGGTGTGCATGTTATTTAAATTAGGTTAAAAGACTAATCAGTAGTCTAAACTCTGCCCGTATAAATCTGAAATATTATCACAAGGTAGCATCACTTTGAAATTTTTAAGGTACGGATCCTTACCCCACTTCTTGTTATTTGATATTCAATTGTTATAAACCAGTTGAGTTCTTATATCTTTTTAAAACTCCTCACGTCTTTGATTATCGATTCATTTGACAGTCCGTTTGATTCCTATTCTAATCATAACTTTGGATTTAGCTTTCATGTCATGCGATAGTATTATGTTAGTTGTACTCATTATCGCATGTTCCAATATATGTTACGTCTTGTTATGAAAAATATTTTGATAAGTTATGTAAATAAGACCTTTTGTACTCTGATACCCTGAGTATCGCTTCTCGTGGAGTGTCCCACGAGCATGTTGTTGCGGCATCGACATCATGTGCTCCATCCGTGACGGAGAGATCAGTTCACGGCGTCTCTTAAGTACAAGTGTGGTACATATGGCTATTAGGAGGCGTATGGATCGATCCTAGGATTTAAGTTAAGGAGGTGGATAGCGGGTATGCCAACTCGCCATCTCGTGTGATAATTATGCAGGAGTAGCTACCTGTCTATTGTCATATTTTAAGTTTGGCTCATGGGTACATCCGTATGATATAATTATGAAATTTCGTTACTTGCATCATATCATTTTCACATAAAGTTTCCTCCGAATAACATTTCATATAAAGCATTATTTGTTCTTTGAGCCTATAATTCCGTACTGAGCATTCGGCTTATTCCGTAAACTTTTTTGTATCTACAGGACCGCAGGTTACTTTGGGAGGGGAAAAGAGAGAAGAATAAAGCCTAGGAATAAATCTGAAGGTGTTAGTTAATTAAGTCGAATGTCCCCGCTTGTATATTAACCTTAAGTTTAGTTGTCGTGTGATTGTATCCTTATCAAATAAATAAATGGAATTATGACTTTTGTTTATGATACTGTTATTGTGACACGTCAGCCCTTCTGGGTTGGGGTGTTACACATACTCACACGTTGTGTGTTCATATGTATACTCGTATTCACGCTGGTACTCGTGTTTATACTCTCATTTATATGATCTATGTTATACTCGTACTCGCATTTATACTCACGCTTATACGATTTCTGTTATACTCGTACTTATGTATACTCACATTTATACGATTATGATTATACTCACATTCGTTCGTTCATGCTCAATTTGTACTCACATTTATACTCGCTTTCCATACACATTATGCTTGTGCTCATACTCTTGTAATGCTTTTTGTGTTTATGCTCACATGTGTATTCATATTTAAAAGTATACTATGCACATGCTTTCTTCATACTCAAAATTTATACTTTCACACCTATACGCGAGCGAAACCCGAGGGATTCGCTTACGTTGGTCTTATACTATTTGGAACACAAACATGCCTATATGTACATTTCTATGCACACACGATCTTAATTTCAAAATTTATGTATACCTTAATTCATACGCAACTAGTACAAGCTATGCGGATCATGCGACGATCAATATAATCACGGGTGCACACGGGATTATGATGATAGGCGTATGAGAACCATAGAGTGTACTACTGCGTATGGTAAAACACGGAATGTAACATTGCACCGAATAACAAAACGGATGTAACATGGTCGAAACATGGTGGATACTCCGCTGGTACATCCTATATATAAGTGTTTCCACCATATTACTAAACTTTTGTAGAACGTGCCATGAGTAATTCAGTGCTTTGCAAACCATTGGACCTAACTCAACTTTAAACAACTCACAAACGCATTTTATCTGATTATCCACGACGCGACTTCATTGTTAGCACGCTACTTTCGTCTATCCAATACTTATGCCATCCTTATACTTGCACTCATTAAGAGTCACTCGTTCACTCCCATACTCTCATTATTCTTCATTATTCTTTTCTTCTATACGAACCTCAAGCCTGTTTAAACGTTCGAATCCTAACTTATCACCTTACCTTTAAAACCATCTTCCTATTCTTTATTTTTGTGTAAACATATTCAGTAAGCCGTTATCACTTTATTTAAAGTACCAAACCTTCTCGCTCCTCTCAATAAAAATTTATACAAATGTATGATTTTATACTATCCTTAAAACTTTTTATGCAAACTACCCCACTTTCATCGATTACAAACCGTTTTAATACAAAGACCTCCTTCATAAATACGATACATTTTTGAAATACCTCCAAATGTAGTTATTCAAACTCGTTTAAACTCACTTCACCCATATGCGCACCTATACGTTTTCAATTATGTTTGGTACCTCAACCATTTTAGACAAACGAACTCCGTTGCAAACCTATCTGGTCGTTCTTCAAAATTTCATACTTTTGCGTTTCACCATTTTCAAGACTCAATTCTAAATAATCACCTTTTTGCCAAAACTCTCCAAGTCTTCCTCTTAAATAAATTTCGGGACGAAATTTCCTAAAGGATGGGAGACTGTAACGCTCCGTATTTTCGCACTTTCTTATTTTAACAAGAAGTGTTGTACTTTTCGTATTTAGATACTTGTACCCTCTTTATAATCTACTTCCGTTCCGTTTGTAAGTCGAGACTATTGATCAAAATGAAAACGAAGCTATTATGTGTATTCATATTAGACTTATGTGCAACCGTTAATCAATTTCTCGTTTGAAAGAAATATTATTCAACGATTCTTGATTCTATATTTATCAAAACTTGATACTTGTTAAACTGGTTAAAACTCTAAAATAATAAGATTCGGAAGCTTCGTGAAATGAATAATCATTTAAAGTTTTTTTTTAATCCTAATTTAAATTCGTTCATAAATATGGTTATTTACCTATACTATTTTATTTAATTAATTAAATTAATTAATTTTACTATTTAAAAGTTTAATTTTTATAATAAACTAGTTAGTCTTGTTAATTTCTAAAGTTAGTAAATACAAAATAATCTAGATAGTTTAAACTAAAAAGTTAGTTCCTTTAAAAATAACATGACTTGAGTTTTAATTAAAGTCAAGGGGTGTTAGAGTCAATTTCTGAAACTTTAAACTTACAGGGACCATTTGGGTAATTGCTGAAAGTGTAGGTATGAAGAAAGGAAAAGAAAAAAAATTAATAAACAAACTGCTGACCGCGGGAATCGAACCCGGGTCACCAGATCCAGCAACTGCGCGCTCAACCAGCTAAGCTGCAGCTTTTTCATTGAACAAATCCAGCCTGATTTTCATTTAATCACTCGTTTAAACAGCCTGATCAGCGCGACCAGACCTTCCAGCTCGCTGTTTGAGCGGGTTTTTGTGTTTATTTTGATTTTTAAACTAGTTTTAACATTAATTACACAACTAAAACCTACCCTAAACTCTTCCCTATATAAACCCATCATTCTCTAAGCTTTTAACACTTTTCTAATCATCAAAAACTCTCCCAAATCAACCCCAAATCAGCTGTAAAACACAAGTTCGAGCAGATTCATCCTCTCTTACAAAAGTGAGCATAACTCACTCATTTCTTATCCGATTCACTCGATTATTTTTCCTACTTCTTTGGTTTGACCTTAGCTACGTTTCCATTGGTTTTCCATGGAAAACCAGGCCCTGGAACGTCACCAAAAAGGCTCCAAAGTTGACTGGTTTTTCTGTTTTCATCTAAAACTTTGTTAAACTTAGTAAACTTGAGTTAATCTCATCTCAAACCTATGTCCTAATGCTCATAATCAATTGAATGGTTAGTTGGGCTTAAAAACAAGGCTTAGAAATGTTAAATCAGAGGTTAAAACCTCACAAACATTCTGTTTTGGTTATGGTTTTACCCACAAGAAGTGGTCAAGCTTAAAACTTGATGAATGTGTGATTGTTAGACTAGCTTGGGCTATCTTTCATAAAAATCCACTCACTTCTTGATGTTTTCTCATAGATTAGATGTTGTATTTCATTATTCTTGTAAGTTCATGACCCTCCTTGTTGTTTATAACAACAAGTGTAGTGGTGAGCAATAGAGGTGCCTAAATAGAAGCTTGTTCCTCCTACCTCATGTATGAATTCTATGATACTTAGAGGTGCCTAAATGAAGACTTTAATCTTCTACCTCATGCTTGACATATATGATGTAATATACACTATGTGATACTTATGTAACAACCAAATAATCGAACTCTTGATGATGAACTAATGGACATTCGCCAAGCTAGTAGATTGTATCATCTTAGGCCTTGACAACTTGTCACGATTCTAATGGAACCTTGTTCCATGAAAACATTTAAACTCTTTTAGAGTTTCATAGTGTCAAGAACAAGTGTCATAGGTGTTAGATGATTATTTTCATATGTTTATTTTCATGTTATTTAAACTCCAAATCCCTAGAACCATATGTAAACACCTCTTAAACTCCAAATCGAACACATTCAACATTCTAGTCTCAACAACTTCGTCACTTTGGATAAATCGGAAAGCATATGCAATTTTGTGAGTATACTCGAACCCATTTTACCTTTTAAACACTTTTGGGTGCAACATGTATTCTATGTAAAAACACGAAAACACTTGAAACTATTTGAATCACACTCTATCCATATTGAAACATGTTAATCTCCCACTAGTCTATTGGGAGTGAAACTTTGAACAATTCGATGCTTGTTAATCTCGTATGCTATGTAAACTATTTGTGTTGATATATGCTCATTAACTTTGCTAGCCCACCTTAACAATTATAGCGCTATAGGAGTAATGCACCGCCCACGATTCTTGGGGTATTGTTAAGTCAAACATGTTAACCTCCCTTTATTCTAACCGGGGATTGGCTATTTTAACGCATTGGATTCTTGGGTTTGAACATATTGTTACACAATCTCAGCGTACTAGTAACTTGCATATTGTTGTTCATGTTGGATACGAGCACGTTAAACAATTTTATTCTATGTTATACTATGTATCAAACTTGTATACTCGCCTTTGCTTTTGCATTGAACTCTATTTTAATACATGTTGTAGGTTTGATAGACAAGATGATGCTAAGTGAAGAAACAAGATTTAGGTGGACTTAGAAACACATTTAGATAAATCTATTTTGTTAATGTATCTTTGAAACAATGTTGTCTTATTTGATTTTTATATGTCATTTTTAGAAATTTTATGAAATTTGAATTTAATCTATATTGTCACATAGCGTTATGAAGTTTTGAGCAATTTATTCGTCTCATCCCGATGTTTCCGCCATCGGTTGGGGTGTGACAACCACTGAGCTGGATCAAGCAGTTGCGGCGCTTATAGATGCCACGAGTGCCGTTGGGCATCCTGGTGGCTATCTCGAGTGCGCCCAACATGTGGAGGAGGCGCTTGGACAACACTTCGGGATTGCCATTGCTACGTGACTGATCAAGCCGATGAGGTGTTTTCTCAAGCTGAAGAAGTTTATGACCATCTATCCTTACTGGTTATGGAATTGGTCACGGAGACGTTAAAACATGACGACTCTGTGGCGCGACTGAAGTCCATCCCCACTGTTCCAGAAACCGTGGAGTTGTCGGATGAGGAGGAAGCGGCTGGTGATGGCGGTGATGAATAGATTGTAGGATGTTTGGGCTTTAATGACTTGTAATTTTTGTTGGTTCTGAATATGTAAATGGTGCGCGGTTACGCTTTAATGAATGAATATCGTTGTCTTTTATTCTGTCAAATGTTACAATTATTGCATTGTTGATAGAAACTTTGTTTAAGTTAGCGCGAATGAGTGTAAGTGTGGCTCGTTATGAGTCTTGTTGCCTGGCCTTGCGCTGTATTCGCGGAGAACCTTGGAGGCTTAACTCAAGAGCTCGTAATTTACTGAAGTGTTTTCGTGCTAATCAAAAGTTTAACATGCATTTGTAACTTAGGCACAACAGAACGTAATCATAAAACGTAGACAACTTTTTCATTGAATAACTGAAATAGGCGCGTGGCCAACATACATAGAAGGTTGTTACATGTAGCATTTGCACAGTTGTTGCGCGTTCCATGTGCGTGGGATGATGTGACCATCTAAAGTGCGCAGTTTGTACACCCATTTTCCTAGCACCTTGTAAACCAAGTATGGGCCTTCCCATTTTAGTGCTAGTTTTTCAGGGCGCTCGGCATTAGAGGATTCGTTGTCCCTAAACACATATTCCCTTGGAGTGTACGTACAAATGCGCACCCTCGCATTATAGTATCGCTCCAATTGGGTCTTGTACTTGCCCTCTTTAATGCGCGCGATCTCGCGCCATTCTTCGAGTAGGTCCAAGTCTAAGCGGCCCTCCACCTCATTATCAATCTTGTTGACTGCTGATAAGCGCGGCGAGGGGAGGCCTATTTCTGCTGGGATAACCGCCTCCGAGCCGTAAACAAGAGTGAAGGGGGTCTCGCCATTGCTTGTCTTTGGCATGGTACAATGCGCCCACAAGATGCTAGAGAGCTCATCGACCCAGCCTTATCGTTTTGTTCCCAGGCGAGCTTTTATCCCTTTAACTATGCTTTTGTTGACACTCTCTACTTGGCCATTGTTGTCACACCCCAACCGATGGTGGAAGCATCGGAGTAGGGCACTGAGCGAAACAGATTGTCCAGGAGAAATCCATAACAACTAAATTACCAGATATTTAACATTATGTCCCATACCATAACATATCAAATAAAGCAGTTATTACAGACATAGATATCTCAAAGACAAATCATAGTTTCGACAACTCAAATATTAATTGTTTTGTTTCTATACTCCCCTAGACTTGATTCCATGACAGCAAGCAATCCTAGCATCTTAAACACCTGTCACATACGTTAAAATAGAGGTCAATACACATAGTGTAAAGGTGAGCATACCAGTTTAATAGTATAATAGATAGCGAAATCGGTTTACGCATAACCAGCATGTAACATGTTGAAAAGTGAAGCTAATAGGTTATCGATAATGAAATATGCACAGACATGACTGCGAGTTGTAGAATGCGCAACACATGTCACCACTGTGACACGTGAAGTAAAACCCTTAACAACCCATGTCCGCGACAGGTGCTAAGTCCAAACTATAGTACTATCGTTGCTAAGGTGTCAGGAAACAATCACTGTGTAAACATAACATACAATCATTCATCGAGTAACATGTATAACATTCAATAACGGTCAGCGTATAAAAGTGTTTTCGTTGTGTGTCGATTGTGATTTAAATAAGTAACGTATGTAACACCCAAAAGTGCATAAAGCAAAAAGGGTTCGAGTATACACACAGATCGTGTTTAATGAATAAACACAATATTGGATTGGATTGAAGGGAGCGCTGGAAAGTTAGCCTGATTACAGAACGTTAGCATAAGCGATGAACGGTGCGTTAAACAGTGCGAGTTGTATAAAGTGATGAAGGGTGATCCGATCGGATGATAATCCGGACGGATGGCCATCCGGACGGATGGACATTCGGTCAGATTGTCATTCTTTTAGGATGGATGTGTTTGTGTATGATGTGACTTTGAAGTTTTCATTGTAGCATTTTAAAATGAGAGAAGTATCTCTACCCTTCAGGTCGTCCGATCGAACGGTCATCCGGACGGATGGTCGTTTGATCGGATGGCGATCTGTTCTAAGTGAGATGCTCGAAAGTCTAAGTCTCCTGATAGAATAGTCATTCGATCGGATGGTCATCCTATTGAATGACGTTGGAAACTGTTATGTTTTGAAATTTTGTTTAAATATTGAAAGTCCACAAGTCGTCCGATCGGATTGTCGTTCGATCGGATGGCTATCCGATCGGAGCCATCCGATCGGACGGCAATTATGAAATCTGGAACATTTACTAAGTTTAGAAAGTTTGCGGTTTGACCGAGATGGTATGACAACGCGTTAAACAACGGAACTCCACCAAGTCCAAGTCATTCGATCGGATGGGAATCACCCCGTCCGATCAGTTAACTGTTCTAGAAGGTGGTTCATGTTCAGCCCGTTAAGTCGGTTGTCTCTTTGATAGAAACCCATTCTCAGACCGGCACTTCACTAAAGAATGAGTAGGAGGCCTGAATGAGCCCAGATTCTATCGGTTTTTAGTAGAAAGTTATGAGTTTTGAAGAAGAGTGGAAATCAGTTGGAAAATGTTTAGATTATGACGAAATCAGTGTTTAAACATGCTGAAATCTCTTAGATCTGAGTTGTTCTTGGTGGAATGAGGTCACACTTCGAAGTTCATGAGAACCCGAGATGACGTCATCAACGAACAGCCCAAATCAGATGGATTTCATGGTGAAAAGTTAAGATTTGATGGTGAAAATGATGGAGAAGTGTGTGTAGATCAAGAAAGTACAAGATTTGAGGAGAAAACTTACAAGAATCACGAGGAATCGAGAGAAAATAGGCCAAGAGCGCGCTGGTCGAACGGGAGCTGTCACATCACATGAACAGTGATGTGACAGGTGCTATTTATAGGTGAGAAGGGAGGAGTGGCGGTGTACAGGTGCGATCGGAGGGCAATCCGATCAGATGGTCATCCGAACGGATGACCATTCGATCGAATGGTCCTTCGATCGGATGTTTCGAGTGAGTTAGGTTTCGATGTTTCGTTTCGTGCGTTGAGCGTTGCGATGCGTTTAGCGAGTGTCGATTAAGCGATGCGATAGATTTTAAATAATAGCTACACAAATAACATAACCAACATACAACAACATAAGTAAACTTGTGTTTTTAGTTCGTGATGAGATTTGCGTTGCGATAGAGTTGTGATTGCGTTTGCGATTAATCACCTCAAACATACAATAAACATGCACAAATAACACATAATAGCACACACACGTAAAACAATATCCAGAACATGCGATTCAAGTTACGATGCGATAGCGATGAGATAGCGTCAAAAGGATTTAGCAATTAAACTGCGATTGTTAACATTTACTCCACATAATACGACTAAAGTAACACAAATTAAAGTATCGATTAACAAGTCAAAGAGTACAATCAATAATTAAGCAAGGAGTGACAGATCGCATTTAGCAATCTTTTCTTCCTTTGACTTTGACATGTACGTTGACTTCAAAACGCAGGTTGTTACAATTGCCTTGGGGGTGCGCAACGGGAGAGAAGGTGTGCTTAATGTTCAATTCCTTCATCCATTTTTGAAGATCTTCGGAGGCAAAATTGGTGCCATTATCAGTCACTATTTTGAGTGGGAGGCCAAATCTGCAAATGATATGCTTCAAAATGAATTTCCGCAATATCATTGCTGAGGTTGAGGCGAGGGCATTTGCCTCCACCCACTTAGTAAAGTAATCAACAACGACAATTATGAACTTGACTGCGCCTGGGGCTTCAGGAAAGGGTCCCACCATGTCGATCCCCCACTGTTGGAAGGGCCAGGCTGTCGACACTGGAATCAGATCATTTTTTGGGCGCAGGGTCTTCGGCGCATGCCTTTGACAGGCATCACATTTGCGCAGTTTGTTTGAAGCGTCGACGTGCATCCCTGGCCAATAATAGCCTGCATTCATGATCTTTGCCACAAACATGCGAGGGCCCGCATGTATTCCACAGATGCGTTCATGAATTTCTCTGATTAAATAACTTACATCTTGGGGGTCCACGCAGCGTAATCGTGGGCTCAAAAAGGATCTCCTATAAAGAATGTCCCCGTTCATTTCATAATGGCCTCCGCCTTGTTTTCTGGAAGAATTCCCTCTTGCAGATACTGAATGATAGGGGTCGTCCACGAAGTTGGCCGTATCTCTATAACATTGACCTAGCGCAGCAGTACCGATGGGTTTTTCAAAACTTCAATTCTCACATCCTTCGCGAGGTGCTGAAATGCTATTGAGGCTAGCTTACTTAGCGCGTCAGCAAGCTTGTTTTCTGATCGGTTTATGTGAACAACCTTGTACGATTTGAATCTTTGGAGCAGTTCTCTTGCTTGTTCCAAGTATAAAGCCATTAACTCGCCCTTTGCGTTATATAAACCATTGATTTGGCTCGCGATCAACAGAGAGTCAACATGCGCTTGTAAGTTTTGTGCTCCCATCTTAACGACCAGGCACAAGCCTGCTAGAAAAGCTTCATACTCTACTACATTGTTGGTATTCTTGAAATCCAACTTAATAGCATAGGTGAACTCATGCTTTTCTGGACTGACGAGGCGTAAACCTGCTCCTGCGCCGTCTTCATTTGAAGCCCCATCAATGAATAACAACCACAATTCATCCGATGTGTTTTGGGCAGGAGTGTCCACTACTTCACATTCTTTGATTTCATCTTCTGGAACTTCCGTGATGAAATCCGCTAGAACTTGGCCTTTAATAGCTGGGCGCGGCCTATACAAGATGTTGTGGCCCCCCCAGTTTAATCGCCCATTTTGCCAAACAACCGGATGTTTCTGGCTTATGTAAGATAGTGCCAATGTGAAAGTTGGTGAGTACGATAATAACATAACCAGTGAAATATCTGCGTAGCCTTCTGGAAGCATGTAGTAGCGTGAGAACTAACTTTTCAGTGGTCGAATAGCGTGTTTCCGGATCAATGAGCACCCTACTGACATAATAAATTGGAGTTTAAACTCCATCTCTCTCCACTAGCAATACTGACCCAATTGCCTTGTCCTAAGCGGACAAGTACAAAATGAGGGGTTCCTTTTCAAATGGTGCTGTTAAAGTAGGGAGCTTGATCAAGCATTCTTTCATCTGCTGGAAGTGTTGTAAGAATCGCTAGGCGCTAGTCGGGCGGTGGGGTACCGACTAGCGATTAATCGGGATTAATAGGGATTAATCGGAATTAATCGGATTGACAGTTTTATATGTAATTTTTAGTTACATACATACACACGCATTTTTATATGTAGTTTTTTAAAGTAGACATGTTTTAACCCCTCATTAACCCATTTTTTAAGTAACTGGAAGGAATTTATATGGTTTGGTCAAAATTTGGCCGGCATCTAGCCAAAATTTGGCCAGAATAGGACCACCATTGACTGCCTAGCTATTAATCGGCCATTAATCGGTGAACCTCTGATTAGTGATTAATCGGCGACTAATCGGAGACTAGTCGGGATTTTTACAACCATGGCTGGAAGGCCGCTTCTGCTTCCGCTTTCCATTTAAATTCTTGTTTTTTCACGTAATTGCGCAATGTACTGATTAAAGGGTAAGATTTTTTCGTGTGGTTTGATAGAAAACGATTGAGCGCGGCTAGGCGACCGGCTAATCTTGGCATTTCTTTTATTGTGTGCGGTGACGACATTCTCTCGATTGTTTGGACTTTCTCTGGGTTGACTTTAAAACCACCGTTTGTAACCACGAAACAAAGAAACTTGCCTTCCTCCATTCCAAAAGAACATTTCACCGGATTAAGTTTCATGTTCACGCTTCGCAAAGAATTGAATGTCTTCTCGGTGTCTTTCAACATTTGGTCCTCTTCAGGACTCTTGATCAGAAGATCATCAATGTACACCTCGATATGTTTCCCAATGTCATCACCAAACATTTTGTCCATTAATCGCTGGCAAGTTGCGCCAGTATTCTTGAGCCCGAAGGGCATCTTTGTGTAGCAAAAAATACCGATGTCAGTGCAGAAAGCAGTTTTGTCTTCATCTTCCAGCTTCATCTGGAGTTGGTGATATCCTTTGTAGCAATCTAAAAAAACATTTCCACCTGAATGGTGCGAGAGAGTCTATTTTCTTATCTATCTCAGGCAGTGAGTAACAGTCTTTGGGATATGCCTTATTGAGATCCGTGTAGTCGACGCACATGTGCCACCCGCCTGTAGACTTCTCGACCATTACAGGGTTCGCGACCCAACTCTGGTAGCGCACCTCCCGCAATATTCCTCTGGACTTTAGGCTCAACAAATGGATAGGTGTTCAAACAATGTTCAGTGATGTCGTGCGGGATGCCCGTCATGTTAGATGGTGTCCAGACGAATATATCCATGTTTCTAAACAACAGTTGTTTGTGGTGCGTCCTGATACTTGGTGAAATTGCATGACCAATCGTCACCATTTGTTCTGGGTACTTGCGATTCAAAACCCATTTCTCTGGTTCAGTTGGTGAGACCTTACTTGCTTTAACAGGGCGAGCATCCTCTATCGCCATCACTTCCTTCTTTGAATAAATAATCGCCACCACCGTTTCAGTTGGGAAGCCAATGGCTGAATGGGGCGTGGAGGTTACCATGTTCATCTCTCCTTGGGTTTTTCCTCTGATCAGAACGTCGTGTCTTGACTTTACTGGCATCACCATGAAGTTGGCGTTCATTGTTCTTAAGTGTTTCCCGTCAGATAGCGTGACGGGGAAGCTAATCTGACCCAACGGGAAGACTGTTTCGTTGCAGAATCCGGATAGAGGATAGTCAACTGGCTCAAGACGCGCTTTGTCTTCAGGGTCGAACTGATTGAAACATTGTTCATAGATTATGTCGGCCGTGCTTCCTGGATCGATGAAGACATTGTGTTTCATAATGGCCTATGATGCCAGTAATGACTTGTTGCTCCTGCCAAGCTGGTTCAAATGGGCGCTTGCCCTTGCTTCTTGCGCTGTGTCTCGGTCCATTGACCATGTGAGTTTCCAAACGCCTGACTTTCTTTTGGCCTCCATCGTCATTTCTTTGTATCTGGCACGTTTCTTTGCGCACGTTCTTGACTAGATGGCTCAACTTGCCGCTTTTCAAGGCCTTCTTGATCTCTTGTCTTAAGTTGATACAGTCATCGGTTAGATGGCATGTATCTTTGTGGAAGTCACAGTAAATATTAGGGTCTTGCCCTTTCTTGTTTGTCATTGGTTTTGGCGCCTTAAAATCATAGTTCTCCGTCATGAGCACCTCCTTAGGTGTTTTAATGAGCGGAGTCCAATGTTTTTCTCGGTTTTCAATCTTGACGGCTTTACGTTAGCCAATTCGATCAATTGTATCTCGCGAATGTTCTTTGAAGCGAGGCCTCTCTTCATAACTGCTGGACTGGCCTGCCTTCTAACCAGGGTTTCTGTTTTTGTTGCGCCTACCATTGTCGCGCGAGTTGCCTCTTGAAAACGATCTTCAGAATAAGAATTCTTGCCACCTGCCAACGATTCTTCTGTCTGCGCAACGATATTTGCTGCTGCCATGAGTTTGTCTCATTCTTTAGGCATGCCATCTTTACCTGTGATAGTCCTGATCAGACTGTCACAACGGATGGCCTTTTTGAAGTGGGTGCGCATCAAATCTTCACTAACACCTCCAATTTCCAAACAATCTTTGTTGAAACGAGTGATAAAATCTTCTAACACCTCATTCTCCCTTCGCCAGATGTCCGTGACTTCGGACGTATCGCGCTGATAACATCTTTGCTGGCTGAAGTGTGTTACAAACTGGTCTCTGAAATTGATCCACGATTTGATTCTTCCAGATGGGAGGCTGTCGAACCAGGCGCGAGTATCTTTCGTGAAAGTTTGGATGAATAGATGGCACCACATTGGCATGGTCTATTGTCCCAATACACCAACACTCGTGAAGAGTCGCACGTGATCATCAGGGTCAGTAAGACCGTTGAACTTTCCTACGATTTGTGTCAGCTTTGCATTTTCCAGTGGAGCTAGAGCGATGCTCCGGATAAACTTCGAATGTTCAGCGGCTTCCGCTGGTTTGTAGACGAGACTGAAATCGTGCTCCGTTGCTTCGTTGTAGACGGCGCACGACCTTGGTCTGTAAGACTCGTGATTTCTTTACAAGCGGTTGAAAACTGAAGAGCCCTCATCTTCTTGCCAAGTAGGATCATTCTCATCCGTGTTATCCCATTCGTTGTTGATGTTGCGCGGCCCCAGTTGGCTGTGTCACGGACGCCTGTGTTACGCATTTGACGGATGATCATAGTAACCGCCTGTCTCCTCATACGTATCGCGCGTGTCATGCACACTTGATCTTCTTTGGGGAAGAGGTCTGCTGAACTGCCCTTGTACGTTTTGCTGAGGAGGTGTTTGGCGCGCCCCCTATGTTGGCGCAGGGGGAGTCACTAGGGATGGTTCCGCTTGCAATATTGCTTGTTGTGCACTTAACGACTGGTAAGCAGCGTTTATAGTAGCAATCTTTTTGGCGTACCAAGAAGCTAGGGTTTCACCCTCTAGTAAACCTAACAACGCCGAAATGTTTGGAGGAGCTGGGTTTGACGGACCAGCAGTATTACTCATTGGGGTAGCCGTTTGAGTGATGCAAATGATACTCGCGTGGGGTCCCCCAGTGTTTGTTGCTTCGCCCTCGGCTAACTCGTCAATGGGAAGGGGTTGAACGTGCGAGTTATCATCCCCCGTTTCCACTTGAGAGTGTGTACCGAAAACGAAATCCGGTATTCCCTGACGAGCCATGATCGAGAGAATAGAAAAAAGCTCATAAAAAGAAGATGAGATGATTATAAAAATCAGTGGGCGCCAATGAAGAAACACGGAACTAATTTTTGGTTTATTAGTTTGGTTTATGTTTCAACCATAAGGGTTAATCTTCTTAATCCTTCCTGAGCTAAGTTGTGATCCTTCCTGCAAAACAATCAACACCCCGTTAAGCTCGTTAAGAGGGGAATATGAGGGTTTTCCTCTTAACCAAGTACTTGTTTTGAGGAAATAAGTGTTTGTTAAGAGTGAGAGAGTAGAGAGCAGAATGGTTTAACCTGTACATGAAGGTCACTATTTATAGCCAGAGTAGTGTAGAAGGAGATGGGCTGATGGACCTTGGGCCTGGAGACGACAATAAGGAATATCCATCTTGTCTCTTCTATGACGACCGTTAGTGTTTCTAGAAGATCTTCGATGCTGGCGCACCTTGATTGGAGCCACGTGTCCGGGTAGTCGTCCTATTGTCTCTCTGACATCAGCAGGTGAGTGGAGATCATGGGGCAGTTGTCGCCGCCCCTTGATTGGTGCCACGTAGGTGTCCTTGTGTAATTTTTGTCTCCTGCACGAATGTTGATCGTGGAGCACGATAGGATACAGCCTGTTGGATGCTGATTGGCTTATTACTCTGCCACTCGTACCTTTCGTGCTTCCTGGAATGAACCGGCGCCGCTACCGTCGTGCGGCCCTTGGCGTGTGTCCAATCAGCCGGCGCAAGGTCTAGGGACCAAGGGCTTTCATTCAGGATGCTAAGTGTAGAACCTGAGCTTTATCCTTTCTTGTGCCTCGCGCGTGGCTTAGGCTGTGCCTAAGTTGTCCGCGCGGGGTCTGTGTTTAGTCAGATTGATGTATTAGAAGTATGGTTCCGCGCGCGACCTGATGGGTCTGCGTGGCTTTTTGGGACCAAACCCCTTCGTATTTCAAAACCCAATTTTCAATACATAATGTGAAATGCCCTTGAAGAAAATAGAAAAGAAATCTATAAAATTTAGATATGGTGAAGAAGATGGAGACTTCAATCTGACTACTGTATGGTGCATTAAACACACGTCAACTAGTCAATTCCAGCGATGCCAAAGGCATATTCTTTCTTTTTTTTTTTGAACGGCGATTGACTCCAACAGTCGAGAGGATCACACCCACATTGCATGGGTCCCTAGTCCCCCTCGGGCGAGGCATCCGAGGTTGACCATAGGCGCTCCACGAGAAAATTTCCAGCCGACAGCCACTTGACTGCCGTTGCAGCCTCCGCACTCAAGAGCCGGAGTAACCGCACTGTAATAGAAAACTCGTGTGCGGCTCAAGACTCGAACCCGGGCTATTACGCACTCAAGGCTCTTATCCATCATTGCCATGACCCCTCAACCAAGGTTGGGGTCATTTTCCCCCAAATGCAACAGGTGGGGATCGAACCCGGGTCTCCAAGGAAACTCAAAGGCATATTCTTTCAGCAAATATTGTTATCCTTACAATTTATAGTTTATTCGGCCAATACTTTGTTTTAAGATTTATTTTGCCAAACGCTCTGCAGAATCACATGTTTGTCACCACTATTGTCCGAATTCAATTGTTATATTTGTGCTATTTTTTAAGGGAAATTTCTTTTTTATTTCTGTCGTCTTTGAGACTTGAACCCAAAACCTCTCCCTCCGTTTATTAGAAAATTAAAACGACTCCAAACTTGATAAACAAAATACAAGGGCAACTATTATACGCTTGCAGAGCCGGCCGTGAAGGAGGGCGGGGAGGACAACTGAACAGGGCCCGTGATTTCGTAGGGCACGTAATTTGAAAAAAAAGTCCGATATTATATATGTAAAAAAAAATTTAATAGGGTATAACCAAAAAAATATTAACATAGGCCCACTTAAAAAAAATCATATTGTTTAAACTATTTAGCCTATTAGGTTAGTTAGCCTAATACTCAAATATTTCTAAAAACTAATAAAAAAAAAAGCATTCTGGGAGGCAACTCATTCATCAGAGGAACTGGGTATTGATACGTCGCACAGGAACAGCCGAACAAGATAATAGAGATCAGAGACAGAGCACTGCAGGCCTTCGATCATCATCATTCTGCAATTTTTTTAGGTGTTGTTCGATCAGAGACACAACCAACAGGCCTTCGCTTTCACATTCACAGCACAGCCTTCGATCAGTGAGTGTCTGAGTCGGATCAGTTCACAGGTAAACAACTAAAAATCAATTGTCGAATTCAGTTTACTTATGATTTAGGATTGATTTACGATTTCAGTTATTATGTCGAATTCAGTTAACTTATGTCGAATTCACTTAACTTATGATTTAGGATTGATTTTCGATTTCAGTTATTATGTCGAATTCATTTATTCAGTTAACTTATGTCGATTTCAGTTAACTTATTTCGAATTCAGTTAATTTAGGTTGTCGAACATTATTTAGGCGTTAACTTAATTGCATTGTTTATCGAATGCTATATTTTTGTCAACGGTTCAAAGTTGTATGAAAAACTAGTTTAAATTTTTTATTTAGTTAAGACATAAGGGCACGTGTTTTTGAGCTCGAACATGGTACATGAATTCTAAGGGCCGGCCCTGTACGCTTGGGTCATAAAGCATTGTACTCTTGATGATACCGGTAACTGACCTCGTCGTCATCCGGTCCACCGTCCACTGATCGGACCGATTTCATAAGTCGGATGAGGGCATGAATATTCTTTAAAATATATTATTGTACTATTTTTATTTTTTGTGAATTTATGTAAATGAAAACTCAAGAAGATTTTTTGTGAATTTATGTAAACTAGAATTGAGACCCGCCGCAAATTCTTTAGTTATAACTAAGTCGATTTAGGACCCGCATGTTATGTTAAACCTGTCAAACGGGAAAAAATAGACGATGTAAAAACGTTCACCCACACACGCACGTTGCGTCGTGTTAACTCGCAAAATTTAGAACAAAACGTAAAAACGTTAAACCAAAGACACGTTGCGATGTGTTAAGTCACAAAATTTAGAACCAAGCATGAAACGAAAAATTTGCGGAAAATGAAAACTATAAAGGACCAAAGTTGAAAGTAAAAAAAGTTGCGAGGATAGATTGCAAAAGATAAAAAGTTTTGGGCTAAAAGTAATTTATGAAATACTTTTTGTGAAAAGTAAAAAAATCAATTTTTTCTGGAAAACCCCCAAAGCAAAGGTCACGACAACCATATGCATTACCATTTTTTCTTTAGAAAACCCCCAAAGCACAGCCCGCGTTGCGGCGGGGCGTAAAACGGTGTCAAATAGTACTAATGTCACACAACCGTCATCGACCACCAACACTGACTCGACCTAGTATCTACGTGTTGCGACGAACCTGTCAAACATGAAAAAATAGAGGTAAAAACGTTGAACCACACAAGCACGTTGCGCCGTGTTAACTTGCAAAATTTTAAACAAAACATAAAAAAAGTTGAACCACACTCGTACGTTGCGTTGTATTAAGTCGAAAAATTTTGAACTATACGTAAAATGAAAATTTGCCAAAGATGAAAAGTATAAGTGAAAAAAGTTGTGAAGTTAAATTGCAAATAATGAAAAGTTTTGGGTTAAAGTTAAAAAAAACAAATTATGTAGGGTTAAAATTGCAAAAGCTAAAAACATTTGGGTTAAAAGTAAAAAATCAAGTTTAGTTTTGGGTTAAAGTTAAAAAAAATTATGTAGGGTTAAAATTACAAAAGCTAAAACCTTTGAGTTAAAAGTTAAATATAAAGTTTTTTTTTTAGAAAACTCCCAAAACACAAGGTACAAGTGATTATGCACAAAAAACTTACTTATTTATATATGGAATAATGAAAACTCAAGAAGAAATTTATTCTTTGAAAGATCCGGTCTTATTACGAGAAGAGTCATAGTCTCATGGACTAACCATTAATGCATTGCTGAAAGATCCGGTCTTATTACGAGAAGAGTCATAGTCTCATGGACTAACCATTAATGCATTGCAATTTAAAGCATTTCACGTGACTTACACGTCTAAGAGCATTCACATCCAAACCATCAAATTATACATACATTCCACTAAAAAACAACTCCTATATAAATATATTTCCACTAAAAACAAATACTTTTTCTCTCTCCTTTCAATTAAATAATATTATCATTACATTTTTCTCTCACTTCCACTCACAACCACTTTCAAAATATATTAAAAAATTATAACGGGTGAACAGTGTCTCCTCAAATATACAGATGAACAGTAACATTTTCTCTCTCCTCTACTTACAACCACTTTTTATACCCTTTATAATATAAAAACCCCTCCTCACAGAATTTGATGGTTAGAATGTGAATGCTCTAAGGTCATTTGAGCCCTTTCCACTTTACCTCTCTTTATTTTTTGGCTCATTCTATACACCTCCCCCCTCCTGATTATACCCCTCTTGTGAGAGTAAAACTGTCGGTCCCACGCATGCCCCACCTTTAAGTATGTGAGAGGAGGGGGTGAAAAAAGTAAATAGGGGGTGTAGAAAGTAGCACCCTATTTTTTTCTGTACTCATTTTTGTTACAATTTTTAATACGTAAATACTTCTTTTTATTCTTCGTAAAACTCAACTCGCCCACCCATTTTAATCCAACTGTATTAACTAGGGGTGAGCAAATTAACCACCATAACCGATAACCGAACCATAACCAACATAACCGAACCACTAATAACCGATAACCAATGGTTATGGTTATGAAACTTTGTATAACCGCTCAATCGGTTATGGTTATGGTTATGAAGCTTTGGTTAACCGAATATAACCGAAACCGAACCGAAGTTGTGATGTTAACTTTATATAATAGATTTGTTCTACAAAACCATATAGAGGGTTTTTGCTAAGATAAAAGTATGTTAGTAACAAAATGATCTTGATGTAGATGTCATTTATTTTGATAAAGAACTAAGGTGTTATGGCCATAATTGTTTTTGTTTGAGAATTACCTTATTAAAAAGAATTCTAAATCGGTAGTTTAACCAAAAAGTTTAGTCTTTGTTATCTTATAAAATAGGCTCAAGCTAAGTTCAAATCGTACACAACCCTATTTATTTCAAACCTTGCTTGGTTACTTAACCGAAATTAACCAAAACCGAACCATAACCAACTTCATAACCGATTAACCATAACCGAAGTTTGGTTATGGTTATGGTTACCAAAACTCCATAACCGAACTAGCGGTTATGGTTATGGTTATGGTTAATAGTAAAAACCGACCCAAACCGACCCATGCACACCCCTAGTATTAACTTCATCAACATTGATTTCCCTATTCAATCTTATAACTTAGCTAGAACAACATTTATCTCTAAATTTTGTCCAAGTTAGTCCCTATCCTCTTTCCCATATCCAAATTATAAGGAATCTATGAGTTTTAATTATTTTTACTCACACACTGGAGTCTCTATCTCCATACCTTATATGAAGAGGTTGACGTGTCGGAGCGTGTATGGATTTTTTAATATATTTTTAGCGCATTTTTACTCTTTAATTAAGCTTTAAATTTATAAAACACAATATAGAACTATCACTCTCTACAACACGCTAGGGCAAGTGCGTGGATTGTTGGCGAAGTATAGTGATGGTAAGATACCGAGGTCGTCCAATGACACAAGAGCTTTTAATACCGGTTTATCATCAACGTCTAATCAACCCAAATTTTGTGAATAAAAGGTTTTTAAACATGTAAAATGAAGAAAGAAAATAAAATAAATGAAAAAAACATATAACAAGAAAGAATCACTTGGCTTCGACTTTTCTTTTATGTATCTTTTGATGATTTCCGCATTTTTGGTTTTTTAAGAGATTGTCTTAGTTATAGTGGCATGTGCCACTTTTGGAGGCAACGCTACCCTCGACCATATTGGTCTGAGTCATTAGGGATACCGTCCCGTAAGACCAGATTAATGAAAGATAATAAAGTAAGTTATTAATTCAAAATGTGGCATGTCCCTCTTTTGAAGGCAACGCTACCCTCAGCCATATTGGTCTGAGTCAGCAGGGATACAGTCTCGCAAGGTCGGCTTAAAGTTTTAATAGTAGTTTGTTTATATGGGATTACAAGTCGTTCTTACTTCCCCCGATTTGATGTTATCTGCCTCAAGGGAAGTCCTAATAAGCTTGAATCAGGTCATCGTAGGATCTATACACTGAACAAGGCAAGAACTTTACCCAAACCACCCTTCTAACCCCCTTCTAAGCAGTTAACACGTTTTATATAGACCATAAAGACACGAATGAGTGAGTCAACAAAACATGAAGAATGATAGAATAAAAATTCACTTTCAATATAAAAAACTAGTTATTAAAGTCATTAATACATACCCAATTAAAAAGTGACCAAAGGTTAGATATCAAAAGTAACACACAAAAGATTTCGTCTTCACCAGGTGATGTTAGAGATTAACCAAGCATGGCCATAGTTTGACAAAAGCCCTTACTATCGATCTTGGATCCTGAGACTACTCTAACTTTAACTAAAGTGGTGGAAGATGATGGTATTGTGTTGGTGGAAGTGAGAGAATTGGTTTGCCAAGAGATGGTCTTCAAGTGAGTCAAGCACCTCTATTTATAGTTGGAAACAGGTGACTCACATGGCCCCGTGCCTGGTGGGCACGACCCCGTGTCCTTCATCTTCTATGTCTTCATTTAATGCTTTTGTCAGCTCTTCTGCATACACGGCCCCGTGGCCCCTTGTTGTATGAACCCATATATGCAAATCTGAGAGTTGAGCACAGCCGTGCTGAGGTGACACGGCCCCGTGTCCCTTGTCGTTTTCTGTTTGTCTTTATTCTCTAAGGAATCTTGATTGAGGAACGGCCCATGCCTGGCAGGCACGGCCCCGTGTTGGGCTTCTGACTTGTTGCTTTTATTGTTGGGGTGAAGCTTGGAGGGTCGAAGTAGTGTGTCAACTTCCTTTCTTCATATTCATGTTGGTTTTTGTTGTTAATTTGTTCCTTTCGTTCATTTGAATTTATTTTATCCTGAAAATCAAAAGTAAACAAAGAAACACACTTTTTCCAACATTAGCACTGATAAGGGTTGTTTTTATACCGTATTTGATACAATTTATATGTTACTTGTTGTGCATATCAGGGTAGTACCGAACGAGTCAGTCATGCATGGGTTTGTTTACGTTGGTGGTGTTTGAATAAGTCTGGCTAGAACGTTGGAACAAGAGTGCTATAGGAAAAATGATAGTACTCTCGTCAAAGTGGCGTGATATAAATGTCGCCATGACCGCCTTCGATGTCCACTAGTCACTACAACCGCATAAAGAACAACTCAAAGAACGGCGAAACCGACGCCAATATTTTGACGCGCGCGATGAGTTTGTGTTTGGATGGAAAGAAAGGGGCGGTCTTTAAATTTATTCATTGTTGGGATGTTGCGAGGCACTACTCAAAACGGGCAAGAGTACCTCTAGCGGGACAATCGTCGTCCAAAAAGACGAAAACTAGTTACTCAAGTAATCACTCGAATGATCGTACTGAGTTTGAGAGGTTGAATTGAAACACTCACTTGGTAGAGATAAATAAAAAAAAAAGAGCGCAAACATAACATACTTCGGGTGGGGAATACACCGGAGGGTTAGCTGAACGAACAAACTAGTACGTTCAATAGCATCCAACAAAAAATGAACGTCCAAAAAGATAAGGTTATCGAACTTTTTGAACGAAAAGTAAATTTGAAAAACGAGAAGGGCTTGGCGAAAGAAAGGCGAGCAGATATGAAATCCCTCGCTATGAAAACCGATCACCTTGGACCTGATGAAAGAGAAATATACGAGAAAACGAAATAAGAAATCATGGCAAAATATCTTACTTGGTTTCGTTTTTTTATTTATTAGTTTCGGTTATTTTTTAAATTATGTAATGTAATTTTAGTTTATTTTGGTTTTTTATTAGTTTCGTTTTTTTTTAACTTATGTAATGTTTTTTTATAGTTATGTGATATTTTTTTTATTAATATTATTTCTTTAATTAGTATTTTTATTTTAATTAGTTTTGTTTTATATTTTAAATATAAAATAATAATAAAAATGTGTGTGTCACGTGTCACACCACGTCACCATTTCACGCCTCCTCCCATCTCGCCTTTTTTGCATCACACCACTTTTTTGACAATTACTGACATGGCTGCCACATGACGTTTCACGCCCACTTTTCAAGCTCTCCCACTCCGTATAGTTTAACTATGATGAATAATATGATGTTCTTATCGTTTCCAAACCGCCACCACAAATCAACTTGTCAAAACAACAGCCACGATATCAACATTATTGAGAAAATACTCTGTGTCTACTATCACACGTAATAGAACTGCCTCAAATGTGATAATATCGGCAATGAGCTTTAGTTTAGCACATATTAGAGGAGAAGTGGAGATTTGGGCTAAAGACCACTGGCCTCAAGTTTGAATCTGATCTCTATCGGGTTTTATCGAAGTAGGCCTTCGGGCGACAGATTTTTCCCGAAACAGGATATGATGGGCTTACGCTACTCAACGCTATCTAGGATCGCGGGCGGACGGAACCCATTTTATAACCGTGATCTTATTCGTTGGTCTTTAAGAAAATAACAAGGAAAAATTGCAAGTTTTGTCCTTTATCTTTATATCACTTTTCAAGCGGTGTCCTTTTTAACGAATGTTGAAAGGTGGTGTCCTTTACTAGGTATTTTGTTGCAAGTTTAGTCCTTTACACCCAACCCAGTTAAAAAACCCAGTTAATTGTTGACAGGCGGTGTCCTTCACTAGGTATTTTGTTGCAAGTTTAGTCCTTTACCTAAGTATTTTGTTGCAAGTTTATTCCTTTACACCCAACAATTAACAGGGTTTTTAACTGGGTTGGGTGTAAAGGAATAAACTTGCAACAAAATACCTAGTAAATAACACCGCCTGTCAACATTTATTAAAAGGAACACCGTCCGAAAAGTGATATAAAGATAAAGGACAAAAAATTGTAATTTTTCCAAATAATAATAACAATAATATCAACCTTAAGATTTGATTAACTATCTTCATTTGATAACTACCCTTTTAATTCTCTCTCTCTCTCAAAAACAAAAGAGAGAGACGCGTACGAATACATACAAAGTCTGTATCTATATATCTACATTTTTCGTAGGGGAGAGAAGAGAACCATAGAAGCGAGCAAACGGCTACAATTTTGAGCAATATCGTATAACGAGCCCCCGAAAATTTGGTCGGATTTTTGGGCCACTTTTTATTTAACCGCAACCCTTTTCATCTTCGTTTTCAGTTCAATTTTATGCATATTCATTCACCCACGAACCCACCAATTTGATCAGGGGTTTTTGCTGAATCTACAACAACAGTAGCCCTCAGGATTGTGGAGGGCTCAAATCAGCATTTTTGTAATCGTTGTTTTGAGCCCTCATCATTCATCATGCCTGATGGTTATTCGTCTTCCAAAAAGAAGGATGGCTATTGGGACGACGTTTGTGGTCAGGTATATGAGTATTCATCGAGTCTGTTGGAATTGATTTGAATGTGGTTGTGTTTGGGATGTTTAACTGGACCTAGAAGTGATTGGATATGGTTGATTTTAGCCATGTAATGCAATTTTTATCCGACCAAAGTGTTTAAACAGTGTTTTTAAACCCGGACCGGCCGGTCGGACCGGGAACCGGAGATTGAGCCGGTCCGGGTCATGGTATCGGGCCGGAAATGCATTGAACCGGAGTTGAACCGGTGACCCGGCGGTTGAACCGGTTTTTTATATATTTTTTCAGATTTAACCCTATTAATTTTTATAATATTTACGATAACTTTCGGTTCTTACGTCTGGTCCGACCAGTCGGACCATTGAACCGGTAAGAAGACCGGTTCGACGTCCGGTCCGGTTCTAAAAACATTAACCGAAGAAGTCAGCCGGTTTGATATATTTACGGTCCGGTTCACGGTGTTGTTTTAATGGTTTGACCGTTTCCGGTTCACGGTTCTTTTTTAAAGGTTTGACGGTTTATATACAGTTTTGAACTTGGAACCGGCAATATAAACCGTTACAGCCATTTAACATTCATATTTTTTTTTTAGTTTAGAAATATATAATATAATCATTATTATTTTTTTTTATTGTAGTTACCGGTTCGGCCCAAAGTTTTCGTCAAAACAGGTCAAACCGGACCCCGAACACCCCTAGTTTTAATTCTAATGGACATTGCCACTTCAAGACACAATAAACATGTTACAGGACTCTTTATGTCTCAATCTAGATGCAACTTTAGGCTTTTCATAATCAAATCAAACTTTCATGTTGATGTTTACTGGTTTTACACTTTGTAGGAGCCAATCAAAGTGGCGCGAATCCGTTGCTTGATGCAAACCCTTGACATACGAACGTTTATCGTGTTGTTTCTAGTCATTCCGATCGGTTTTGTGGGTGTATACTTCCATGGACAAAAAGTTACCTACTTTCTAAGACCCTTATGGCAATCACCACCAAAACCTTTCATTCCCATTCCTCATTACTATCACGAAAACGTTTCGATGGCGTCGCTTTGCAAACTCCACGGTTGGGAAGTAAGGGATTACCCGCGTAAAGTATACGATGCGGTTTTGTTTAACAACGAAGTCGACATGCTTACGATTAGGTGGAAAGAACTAGACCCGTATATTACACAGTTTGTGCTTCTTGAATCCAACTCGACATTCACAAGCATACCCAAACCTCATTACTTTGCGATGAATCGCGAAAGATTCAATTTTGTCGAACCCCGTTTGACTTATGGCACGATTGGTGGGCGTTTCAAGAAAGGCGAAAACCCTTTCGTTGAAGAGGCGTATCAGCGAGTGGCGCTTGATCACCTTCTTAAAATCGCAGGCATTGAAGAGGGGGATTTGTTGATAATGTCGGATCTTGACGAGATTCCGAGTGCGCATACCGTTGATCTTTTGCGATGGTGTGATGGCCCGCCTGCGATTGTGCATCTAAACTTGAAAAACTATTTGTACTCTTTCGAGTTCAACGTTGCTCACGCCAGTTGGAGGGCTTCTGTTCATCAGTATCAAAAGGGTACAACAAGATACGCGCATTACCGCCAGACGGATTATTTATTAGCGGATTCGGGGTGGCATTGCAGCTTTTGTTTCCGCAAGATTACTGATTTTGTGTTCAAGATGAAAGCTTATAGCCACACGGACCGAGTGAGGTTCGCTCACTTTCTTGACCCGAAAAGGATCCAGAAAGTGATCTGCAATGGCGATGACTTGTACGATATGCTTCCCGAGGAGCACACGTTTAAGGATATCATCGCGAGAATGGGCCCGATTCCTCATTCGTATTCAGCAGTCCACCTTCCTGCATATTTACTAAATCATGCTGATCAATACAGTTATCTTTTGCCTGGTCATTGCATACGCGAAGCGGGTTGAATCCGTTTTCGTTGTAACATTTTAATGATACATATAGTTTTAACTGTTAAGCAGTTAATTAGGATGTGCTTTTGTTAATTAGGAGGTGATTTAGTTGTATATTCTTTCCTGTTTTCTTGCTATACAGTATACATTTGCAGCACTTGAATTCTTGTTTCAAATGGTTTTGGTCCTGTAGCTCTGACTTGTACTGTACAAGATGGTCAAATGGGTTGTATGTATGGATGAGCCTTTAGTGGTAGCTTGAGGTCAACTGGTGTTCATGATGTTGATTGAAAGTTAAGTGCACATGTAAACAAACTAGGTGTTTTCTAATGAAGTTTCCAATGAATTTAAGAGGCGTGGACTTAGGAGACTTTAGAATAGTCTTCTTGTCTGGTTTGTGGTGTTAGTGTTATATTATCTTTCTTAGGATGTTTATAAAGTTTTGAGGGGCTTTATCACACCACGTTAGATCCATCTAGACGCTACGTCATATCGGCTTTAAAGCCCCCTCAAAGCCCCCTCTCTTTAACTTGCATGCAATGGTTTAAAACCTCATATTAAAGAAAATTAAAAAAAATATTGGTTGAAAAGAGGTGGGCCCCACGTGCACACACCTTTAACGCTTGTTAGACTATCCACTATCACAACCCAACCCAACACAACCCAATTTTTTATTAAAAAACTAATTTCTCTCTCTTCCACCTACACAACCCAACCCAACCCAATTCAAATTTTCACCCACATTCACAACCCAACCTAAACTAATATATTATTAAATAAATATGATTTATTGAGGGAATTATTAGTTAAGAAAAAAAACTAAAAAAGAAAGATAAAAATAGTGGACCAATTAAATTTGGACATGTGTATGATGTTGGGTTGCAACCAATGTTTGCAGCAACGACCTGGTTGAGTACCTATTCCATATTTTTACATTTTAAAAATTAAAAAGTTATTTGTCTTATATACAAGTGGCAACCGGTTGCAAAAATAAATCATGATAGTGGATAGTCTTAGCACCATGGCGGAGAACCCATAGCGCCCCCTATTAACTTGGAGGGGATGGTGTATAGCGCCCGGGGCGCTATAGATGTTGAGGTGGCGGGGTGGCGCTAAGCCACACCCTGTGTCCTTAGGCTATAAGGAGTGGTGCTACTTCATCCTTGAGGATGGAGCTCCACGTAGGCGGCCACGTCACCCAAGTTGGAGGATGAACCGGTGAGGATGGAGCAGGGGAATGGAGAATGACCCGGTTGAAGAGAGAGAGAGGGGTTGAAGAGAGAGAGAGAGAGGGGGGCTCCACCTTAGTTGCGTCATGAACGGCAAGAACATGTCGTCGATGCCACGCCGTGGCCATGCCGGGCCACCCCGGAGTGGTGTTGCCGCCCCTATGCCGGGCACCACTCCTATAGCCTTATATTTTTTTTATGGATGTGTGTGTGCCTTTCTCTCTCTATGTGGTTTCGTATCAGAGGCGGATCTACAGCCAGCTAGGGGGTTCCCGGGAACCCGTTCGGTTCAAACTTTATAATGTTAAATTATATAAGAAATTCTGGAGGAACCCCTTAAAATTTTGTGAGGGAACCTTATAAACAAATATGAAGATGGTGCACTGTTAAATGTCCGTGCTTGTTAAACATGAAGTCTAGTGTTCGAGTCTGACTAAGTTCGTTTTTTTGCCCAGAGTCTGATTAAACATGAGGAAGATGAAATTCCACTATTGACTTTCACCACCAAACTTGGGTTCTAATATCAAGCCCTTATGAGTCTGTTGTGTTATTGAATATAAGTCGTACAAGCATTCAATTTTAGTTTGTAAGGCATTCATTTTTACTTCATAATCTGTATACAAATAAATTTAACTGTCCTTTGTGTTCTTAAAGTTAATAATGTGCTATACAATTCTTCCTATGTGAATGTAACAACAAATTAACTTAGTAACTTGTGCTTATGATTATTGTTGGGTTGACAAATTATCGAATTCAAATCTGTTAAGGAATTTTGTTAGAGCTTGACGTATATTTATAAGTTAAGCATTTGTATGACCAATGTTGTACCGACACCGTGACGAACTAAACTGATAGTTTTTTTTATCAATGCAAAGCCGGTAAAATCCGGGTGGATCAGGAATCGAACTCGAGACCTTTCGGTCAGAAGTCTTCCCTCATTTCCATAACCACTGAGTTATAAGCCCAGGGTTTTATTCCCATGTTTTGACTTGGATCCCCATCCAAGATAAGTTTGCTTTTCAGGATCGACTCCATGATGGAATTGGTTTATGGCATTAAACTCATCTTCCAGTTCTCCCTTATGACACCCCATGGTCAAAACAACGTTTTCGCCCCTACGTTGGGCTTCCAGCATATCGGAAATCCAAGATTCATCGCAGGTATTTGAATGACGATGTTACATGTTTTTAAATTTATCATGAAAATGTTTTTTTTTTCATTATTGTATCATATTTTTATTATGTAATGAACTTGACCCGACCCGAAAACGGTTGAATCGTATTTTTTATGTCCCGACATATGAAATTGGAACACTTAAAAAGTGAACCCCTTGTCAAAAATTCTTGGATCCGCCACTGTTTCGTATAGAACTCCTATTTGGGTTGAAGTGGGCTGAATTGGCTTAATTGAGGTGCCAGAATTCTATTTGATTGTACTATGTACAATAACACGTTTACGTTGTCCGATTACAATAGTCATTTTAAACTAGTTATTGTGTACGCTGTTGATTACATTAACGTAAAATGATGCTTCTAAAATGTTAGTATATTTCACATGCACTAATTGTATGTATACAGCGATATGTTTAAAATTACTTGTATTGAATTTACGAATATTTAAAAAGAATTATTATTATATAATTTTTTTTGAACGGCCAACAAACTCAATCCCGAGCACTCTCGGGGCACCCACTGGACAAACGGAGTACTCCGAGAGTAACCCGAGTCCACCACCAATTCCGGGGAAAACCCGGTAACCCACCCGCCCGTAGGCACGACAGTGAAATTACCGGTAAAACCCGTTTGGCTCAAGGATCCAACCCAGGTTTCCCTGGGTCTCCTATGATTGCCCACCAGTGCCTCACTCTGCACCAAGTGGGAGTCGAACTTGCATCTCTCAAGAGAAATGCAAGCCCTCCACCACTTGATCTAGAGATCATTGGCTATTATTATATAGGGGAAAGTTCTTGTACAAATAATCTTAACATACTAAACATACAAATTGAAGGAAAACTCAAAAAGATAAGGTGGCATTTTTGTAATTATCAATAACTATCAAAGTTACTCTACAAATATACCTAAAAAACCTAACCCCCCTCCCCCCCCCCCCCCACCCACCCACCCCAAAACCTAAACCCCTCCACCCCCCAAAAACCTAACACCCCCCCCCTCCCCCCACCCAAGCTAAAATGCTAAAAACTAAACCTCCAAAAAACCTAAAAAATCTAAAAAAAAATATTTTATTTTTTTAACATTTTTTATTAAAAAATCGCTGCTTTTAGTATCAGCAAAAAAAAAAAATTTTTTTGCTAACAAAATGCAGCGATTTTTTTATAAAAATATTAAAAAAAAATTGTGTTTTTTAGGTATTTTTGGTTGAGTTCACATTTGTATAGTAACTTTGATAGTTGGTGGTAATTACAAAAATGTCACCTTGTCTTTTTTAGTTTTCCTTCAATTTGTATGTTTAGTATGTTAAGATTATTTGTATTTGATCTTTTACCTTATTATATAAATATATAATTACTTTTGGAAAAACGTATCCAACACACTTGGAAAATTATGTTAGTAGGGTGGTCGTGCTCATGCCATACACTCTTTGTTTGTGATAATGTGAATTCATGGCCCTAAAATTCTTATTACAACATGACAAACTTGAAAAACAAGACCAACCAATAAATACTTTACATTTTGTTTGAATATGGAAGAATTAAGGTTTAGAATATTGGATTTATAATATAAAAAATTTATTTGAAAATGGAAGAATTAAGGTTAAGAAGATTGGTTTTATAATATAAAAAAATAAATGTATATTCTTATTTGTTTCAAATAGGAAACTTTACTAAGAGCATCCACATCGTATGGGTTTTCTCTCATCTGGATTCGAGTTAGCCAACAGGTGGAAGAGAGAGGTTAGTGAGAGAGAAGAGAAAGAGAGGGTGAGGGAAGCTCGGACGAGATTTCAAATGAGTCGCGAGGGGAGGTGGATTCCTCCGGAAGGGGGTGACGGTGAGGTGGGTTCGTCCGGCGATGTATGTACTCTAATTCTTATGTCAAAATAAGTTTTATAAGATTTGTCATTGTCTGGATTATTTAAGATTTTTATTTTGTTTTTGAAAGGAGTTGTTTCATCGTTATTCCTAGTAACAAAGAAACGTTAACATTTTCAATAAAAAATCAAATAATTTTCAAAAAAAAAATCAAATAATCAAAAAATTGATACATCATCATGTCACTTAATGCTTGAGACAAAATACAATGAATTGTTTTAATTACAACAAATAAGAAAGTAAATTGATACTCTATATAAAACCTCTTTTAAAAAAATATAAGAGAATACGAGTTAAAGTTTGCATTAAGCATCCTTTTAACATATAAAAGTTTAAAAAAAATCCTAAATCAATCATTTTAATTATATAAATTAAATTATACTACATACACCAACTATTTCTAAGAAAAACAAAATGTTTCAAGCAAAACTAAGCCAAAATGCTTCACCCCATAACAGGGGCGGAGACAACATAGAACCAGCCGTAGCACGGGCTACGGCTCAAACTCGTGTTCGCAGTGTTTCGCAGTGTTAATTTTTTGTTTTTTTTTCGATTTTATATAAAGGATACCCCTAAAAAAATACGAGGATACCCCTATAAAAGATTTTATATGAATACACCGTTTTTTTTTTTTTGGGATACCCCTGGTGTTAAAGTCTAGCTCCGCCACTGCCCCATAAACTGTTTTGACCCAACTTGCATGAGAACTCTCTACAAAATCTCATGTCATTCAATCAACATGAATCAAATATTCAAACTCACTCACTCCATAGAGTCAGCAAGCACCCCAATACCATCTCAAAAGAAATTATAAACTTTTGCCATCTCTTTAGTAAATAACTAATGAGTTAAATATGATTACAAGAACAGATTACTACAACAATAAACAAAATAATGTAACAATATAACTTAGAGGTTGTATGGAATAAAATACATTTTGGAGGACTTTTGACCTGGTTCAGTGAACGGTTCTAATATATTATTGGTTTGCTTCTTCTTCTTTCTTTAATTTTAATTAATTTGAATTTTTAACCTTGAACTTTAATAGAGTAATTATACGACTCCCGAACTCTAATAATTCTTTTTTTTAATATAAATGATTTATGACTATACCCCTGAACTTTAATAGATATATCATACGGAAGTTTAATAATATTCTTTTTCTCTAAACGATTTACGTTTCGACTCCCGAACTCTAATAATACGACCCTTGAGCTTTAATATAGTTAATTATATCTTTTTTTTCTTCAACGAATATGTGTTCTTTTATGAATTTTAAAAAGTTTAATTCATTTTTTTATTGTACTTATTATTTATTTAAGTTATTATAATTTAAGCTAAGTTTTAACTCTAGATATTTTATTTAATTGTGTTGTTTGCTTTGAGATGTATACTTGTCTGGTTCGAAATTTGTTGCCTCAAGGTCAAGCATATATTTTTATTTTGTTTTTCAAACAGAGCCTCAAACATATATTATAACCAATCTAACCACCCACAAAAACATTCTTCGGGTGGAAAATACAAATCTCTATTCAACTTTTTTTTTTTTTGCCTGTCAAATAGTATTTGGATAAATAGGAATAAGTTAACTATAGAAATAAAAAATAATATTATAACAAAGTCGTTGTAGTATAGTGGTAAGTATTCCCGCCTGTCACGCGGGTGACCCGGGTTCGATCCCCGGCAATGGCGAATGTATAGTATATTTTGGTTAAATTATATGATTTTTAATGTCTTGTTCATTATAGTACTTTTTCTTAACATTTTCCAAAGCAAAGACAAAGTGTGCAGCTACAGAAACCAGTTACAATAAAAGAAAGATCGAATCGAAACATCATCTCATATGTAAATTACCCACGGCCTGATTCAATCGGTTTTGATGAAAATTTTCCCTCCACCAGTAACTATGGTTTTGCGAACGAGAAACAAAACCAGTGGGTTTTAGCGTTTTGAATCGACACAAAATCAAAAATAAATGACTATAGTTCACCTTACACAATCAGTTGGAAGTTTCAAACGGGTCGGCCAAACCATAAGACCGTCACAACTAACACATTAAAACTCAAACTGACATACTTGCTTCAGTTTAGATAGTTCAGTAGATTTCACGGTTTATGAACACTGTATAGTGAAACGTTGCCCCTATAATGATTTTATTGATCCGCCACTGATGAAAAGGAACTTTAGACGCACCTTATATTTTACACATACATCATCACGATAACGGTTATAATGGTTTCAGTTGTATCTGCATATTAATGGTGACTTATGAAATTAAAAATGGACAAGAAAAAAGTGTTGGTAAGTCAACCCAACTCGTTTTGACACATTACCAAACATGTCCGACACGCTAGCTCATTTGACATGATCTCAAATGGTAACTTGTTATGTATGAGTTCTCACAAGAGTGCAATACAATTGCAAAACAGTAGGCAGCAACCATGAGGTTATAAACTTAAAACTGCAAAATGAAAAATTTTAATTTTTTTTAAATATACTTATATAATTTAAAAAAGACTAACAATTTATAATTGAAAATGGGCAAAAAAATATATTTAAATTCTTACAACAATCCTACATCCTCCAATACAGTCTTCGTAATCATATCTAATATCTTAACCGTTTATATAATTCAAAGTGTCGGTTGGTAATCATTGCCCGTTTTGGCCCGACCGCATTTTGACATTTTACGCGCAGCGATAGGTTCCAGTTCCTGCAGCTTTAAATCTCTCATACTCAGTCTCATTGAAATGTTTTAAGAGGTTTATACATTATATATATGCACATTATTAAAGGGTTTAAATTCCAGTATAAGAAGGATTATGGAGGAGTGATTGGATCCAAACTAAATGGGCCAATCGTTAAGATGCTAGTCATCAGTGGGCATGAGCCCAATAAACCAAGCCCAGATTGAGGGTGCCCTGTGGCCTGTACACTTCTCAACTAAACAAATATAGAACCAGCGGAAAGTCTCATAAAAAGATGTCAAATCCTATTTTACTCGTATATGAAAATAATCAGGTTTTGAATTAGGTCTAAACATGTTCGGGTTGAAAATGAGTTGACCCATCTAACAAGTTTAATAAACAAGTCGTGTTTGTTTTGTTCTGTAAATAAATGTGTCGACCTCGTTTACATAATTATTACAACCTGCTGTCCCATTTATAACACGTTTAGATACACGCGTTACACATGTTGTGTTACGATCAGTGTTGTAAAGATCGCTAGGCGCTAGTCGGGCGGTGAAGTACTGACTAGGGATTAATCGGATCGGAATTTTTATATATAACTTTTAAATTTACATATATACACGTACATTAATATTAATATAATACTTAAAAATAGTTCAAAATTCAAACAACTAAGTTTAAAACATAGCAAATCAAGTATTTAAACATTCAATACACATATTAATATCAATATAATACTTAAAGCTAATTAAAAATTCAAACAACGAAGTTTAAAACATAGCAATTTAAATATTTAAACATTCAAACATTAACATATTAGTCATGACCTCATGAAATATGTTTTAATGGGTTAGAAAAATGTTTTTTTAGGCCAGATTGGAACTAAACAACTTGGGCCATGTATTTAATGGTTAAAAACATTTGTTTGGGCCAGATTTAAAGTAAAAAAGAGTGGGCCGACTAGAAACGATTTGGCCGACTTGGGGCGATTTAGGCCGCCTTGCACCGACTAGGACCGACTTGGACCGACTTGGACCGACTAATGGTCCGACTAGCTCAAAATTAATCAGCCAACGCCCGACTAGCGCCTAGGCGCCGATTAATACCGATTTTTACAATACTGGTTACGATTGATGCTTTTGAAATTAACAAATATAAATAAAAATGTAAAGGTAGTGTTTGGGTTCATAAGTATATAACCAACTATATATAGTTGTATTATAGCTAAAAAATATAAAATAACACAATATAAAAAAGAAGAATATTGACATTATTAGGATTTTGTTAAACAGTAATAAATTAATTGAAACAAGGCAATTAGAAGCCACCATAAACATAAGAAAGAAAGAAAAACACAGGTTCAAGTTCCTTTGAAATTCAGTAGAATCCATTGACAGACAACACTAAAAGAAATCAATCTCTAAGTAGTTACCGGAAGGTTTCACATCTACTCCCACCATTTCCGGCACCGGTTTGGGTACATCCGGTGGAGTAGCGCAGCGGATCAGCGCCCAGTTCACGCTCTGAAAAAACGGGTGCTGTTTGATCTCGGTTGCCCCTCGTTTATACGCCAGCCGATGCTGCGGCTCTTTCACAAGTAACCCCCTGATCAAATCCCTCGCCGCAAAACTAACTGAAGGCGAATCGGGAAATCTCAACGGTTGCCCGACAACGTTAAACAAAGTGGCCCGGTTACCGTTCCCCTTGAACGGAGTTTTCCCGAACAAAAGCTCGTAAAGAAATATCCCGAACGTCCACCAGTCAACCGCGCTGCCATGACCTTCGCCTTTGATGATCTCCGGAGCTAAATACTCGTGGGTCCCGACAAACGACATTGACCGGGCGCTCGTCGGCTCCGCAATGAGCTCAGGCAGTGGCGAGACTTGATTCTGTATTTCGGTTTTTGGTTTTGGTTTCGGTTTCTTTTCTTTTTTCGGTTTGCTCATGAACCGAGGGACGAAACACGAGGGCTGGATGCAGGCGGGTTGAACCACACATGAGGGTTCGATGCAAGCGGGCTGGACACAGTAGCCGGAATTCTTTGCTTCCACAGTGGGGTTGGTAGATCGAACCAGCTTTGGGTTAACGGCGCATCTCAATGAGAGGTCGAAATCCGAGAGCATTATGTGACCGTCTTCTCGGACCAAAACGTTCTCCGGTTTAAGGTCTCGGTAAATGATCCCAAGCATGTGTAGATACTCCATAGCAAGGAGAACTTCCGCCACATAAAACCTGCATTTAGGTGCTAATCATAATAAGTTATACTAAAAAGCATTAATCCGACCCGTTTACTTATGAATGGATCAAGCATTAATTTGACTCGTTTACTTATGAATAGATCAAGCATTAATTCGACCCGTTTACTTATGAATGGATCAAGCATTAATTCGGCTCGTTTACTTACAAATAGATCATGCCTTAATTTGCCCGTTTACTTGATGAATGGATCAAGCAATAATTCGACCCGTTTACTTATGAATGGATCAAGCATTAATTCGGCCCGTTTACTTATAAATAGATCAAGCCTTAATTCGACCCGTGTACTTACGAATGAATCAAGCATTCCTTAGTCCCATTTGCATATGAATGGATCAAACACAAATTCGACCCATTTACTTATAAATAGATAAAGCATTAATTCGACCCGTTTACTAATGAATGGGTCAATTAGTGACACTTTTTCACAAATGGGTAAAGTCATATGTAAAATAAAACGGGTCAAAAACAGTGCACATTGTCATAATATAGCTTTTGCACCATTTATTAAACAAATTGACATATGGTGATCTGGCTCAATCCACTATGACTCGTTTTGGTTCGTACAAAAATGATAAGTTTTGACCCAAACCCGTTTGATCCGTTTCCTGACACGTTACCCGTCCCTTTTACTGCCTCTAACACAAATCCTAAGAAAATTCTAACCTTGCTGCATGTTCGGAGAAATACTTCCCGGGTTGTTTTTGTCGAAGCGCGTGCAAATCTCCACCCGGGCAATACTCCATCACCAAACACGACAATTTCTCGGTGTCGAAATGAGTATACAACGTCGGAAGAAACGGGTGATCCAGAGATTGCAAAATCTCCCTTTCCGTTTGCGCCCTTAATAGCTTATTCCTACTAGCGAGAGCCGCTTTATCCATCACTTTCATAGCAAAATAACTCCGTGTCCCAATCAGTTCGGAAAGATAAACACTCCCGATATCCCCGCATCCCAACCGTTTCAAATGCCGAAAATGCTTCATCTCCAACATACCCATATCGTTCATAGACCTCACGACTCGAACCGCCTCCCATCGCGTGTCGTTTTGCTTATGCGGTTTGTAAATCGCGCTAGTGAAACTACCCAAGCTACTCTCCTCACTAACATCACTCCCGGTGCTTTCTCTATACACGCTCGATTTATTGCTTTCGACATGATCACCTGAAACCCCGACATCACCACTTTCGATAGACTTCCCGATACTACTTCCACCTTCGCTTATTTCAGTGTTGGTAAAGCTTTGTTTCGCTTCGGTAAACTGTGTGATCGAGTATAAACTACTTTGCGGGCTCGGGCAAAACCGTCCAGGATCCACGGGCTCGGTATCAGGCTCGGGCTCATCGTTTTTAATCCCGGCCGCTTTAGCTTCTAACGCTAAAATCTGTTTGTGAAAGTAATCTTTCGCGGTTTGATCGAGAACCGCATTGGGTCCCAACCCGTTCGATTTCCCTTTATTCGGATCATACGATGTTTTATGAGATTGTTTCGAAGAACTTCCAATATGTGCCGATGTGTGGGTTGTGTCGGGTTTCGAGTGCTTTGACGGGTGATGAGGCGGGCGGGTTTTACCCGGTGGATTGTACCCTAATAAAGAGTTATGGCTAGTTGACAAAGAACTGACTCCTTCAACAAGTGAATCCATTCAAATCAATCTGCAATCAAAAATCAAATTACACTAAAATCAAACCTTAAAACATAACAAAACAGAGCAAAAACAGAGCAACAAGATCTGAATCATGATTTTAACACCAATCAATTCAACATTTTGACGTCAACCCAAAATTACCCAAAACTTTATTAACAACAATCAATTCGAAATTTCTGAAACAACCCTAAATTGACAACAAATTTCTCAAAAAAGTTAAAAACACTCTGTTTCGCATTTCTAGGGTTTGTAACAAAATTACCAAATTTACGGAAAACATAATCAACAAATCAGGAATCCAGTAAAAGGGTATTACAATTAACCCCATTAGAGATGAACAAACATACCTGATTAAAGATTCATAACTGTATAAATGAGGTTGAGCTGCGGTTTACAGATCCGATAGAACAAGATGAAAACAGAGGAAATCAAGAAGAAGCAGCAAATTGGGAGAAAATTGGAGACCCAGATGACATTAGTGCAATAATTAGGTGGATTAAGTAGGGTTTAATTATTTTGTTGAAGAGGGAATCAGCGAATGTGGTTGATTCTCTCTCTAACTTTCTCTCTCTAAAAGCAAGCACAAGAACAAGGAAGCCGTCTTTTATTATTTTGGAAGTCAGCAGTTTGTCTCCCTCTCGTTTAACTCTTTTCCTTTAACAGTCCCCCGTGTTTTTTTGGGGCTTTTCAAGGATTTTTTTTTCTTGGTTTGTGTTACCGACTTATCCAGTATCTAACGAGTTGAGTCAAACCTGAGCGTGATAAAATTGAGCTTAAAGTTAGATTTGCTTCGTCTATCGCTTTGGTGCGACTTGAATTTGGCTCTTTGTTTTCTTTTAAGCTCGCGTCAGTTCACTTACTATTTATTAAATATTTTTTTCTATATATGATTATAATCTTATATTTATGAGAAAATATGTATAAAATTAAACTTTTTTATTGTATTTCCATATATAAAAAACATTAAAAAAAACTCTGATTTTTATTCGTAGTCGATAAATCTTGAGTTTAGTACCTGATTTTGCTTTTTAACGGAATTGTATAACCTTTAATTTACCTTAGGTGGGTGTTAATGTGCAGAAGGTAGAAGCTCTTAACACAAGCATATCGAGCGAGCCCTAGAAGCAAGCACCTCTGATCGCCACAACCTTCACGCGACTAAATCGAGTCTATCATCTTGGATCAAGTCCAATTGTCGTCATCCCACAAGTAATGGTACTCTTCCTTCTATTGTTCTTTCTTTTCGAACGTCTCCATCAAAGGAGCTATTAGCGAGTTGAATGCATGGTTCTATATGATAATTATGGTAAGTTGGTGGATCATCCTTTAATATGCTTCTATACGCTCACTAAAGTGTGTGTGATGTAACAGAAGAAAATGTTTAAACCCTTAAGCATTACGGTTGTTGGCACGCTTACGTAGACAGAGTCAACAAGCATCGCCATTTATACACGAGGTAAACAATTCATAGTTTTATACCACATATACATCACAACCTACTTTAGTGTACCTTTTCGTCAATACAAGACAAAAATATAAACATTCAACTCGATTATAATCATGTCGTATCTAAAACAAACACTTGTTAGAAAAATATACCCTTACATATGATCATTTAATCTTTTACCAATATGTAAACCTAATTTATTCATTTACGTGTCGTCAAGTGATCTTTGAATGTGCGTTGTTTGTCGTATCGTTTTTCATCGATATATTGTTTTCCAAGTCTCTACGTTTTTTATCCTTAAACATGAAAAACGAATCAAATCATTTTGATCATCAAAACTTGAAAAACTAATCAAATCGGATTTTCTTAACATTTCAATGTTAGTTTTATAATCAACTTTGTAAGGCATCTAAATAGATTGTGAAGATCATTGTTGATTAATCCATTAGTTGTCCCGTGAAGGAGCACATTAAATTTTGGAGTGTAACATGTCAGATACAACTAAGTGAGAGTAAAATATTTACTCGTGTCTTGCAAATAAAATTAACTTTTTATAGGGTCTGCAATTATAATAAAAGTAATCACATGGTTTTTCTGTTAATTTATATAACTCACCGCAAATGGTGCTGCCGTGCCACGTGGTTTACCATTTTTAATTACAAAACTTTAATAGTATCACCATATGTGAAAAATTAAAATAGTATCACCATATGTGAAAAATTAAAATAGTATAAGATTATTACAAATTTGTAATGTTTAATACCTCCTAGAACCATTTTTAGTACATTAGCATCATAAAACTTTTAATGTGTAGTGATGAACGTTTTTTAGTTTTTTTTCAGTGTAATACTTAATGTCTCTTAATTCTCTTTTAATCATTACTTCTAACTATTTTCTTCGCATTTAGCATCATACTAGAAACTCTCTTCTCTCGTCGTGTCCTTATAATGCCCATGAGCCGGTGTTGGGGGAGTTATCACGCCCCTATAATGCCCATTAGGGCCAACGGGGTGGGTTAGGCGATTGCCTTCGGCAAAGTGTTTGCCTATAGGCAACACCACCGCCATAGAACATTGCCGATCGGCAAAGAAGAAATCGGTGGAAAGAAGAGGAGATTTCGGTGAAAGATTGCCGATGGGGGAAAGAGAAGGAAAGACGATGATGTGGGGCCCATACTTTAATCAACCAATAACATTTTTTGTTTTTTTTAAATAGTTTGCCTAATCTCAATTTAGGCATGCACTTCTTGTGATTTTTGGGTAATAGGCAAAAACTTTAGGCAAATCACATAGAGAATTCATAAATCACAACGGTTCCTCTATATATTTGTGAGTGAGTTCTTTATATCTCAATAAATGGTGTGAGTGAATAAAAGATAAAATGTTACTGTTTATGTGTAAATATACGGGAAAACTGTTCACCTTTATGAATATTTTAATAGTTTTTGAAAGTGCTTGTGAGAAAAGAAGAAGAAAATGTAATGATAAACGTATAAAAATATTATTAATTGAAAAAGAGAAAGATAAAGTAGCTTTTTTTTTTTTTTTGTAATTATAGGAATTGAAATAAAGAATTCAATGTTAATGCACTTATGCATGGACTAGTTATAAAAAAAAAACTATTATAAGGATAAATCATAAATAGTTTGTAGTTTAACACTTTAATTGTATTACGGTGTGTAGCTATGGGTACTAAACGGGTCGTGTTCATAGATTGGTGGGTTCAATTCGACTCGAACTCGAAAGTTTAAAGGAACCTGAACACGACCCGAACCCAAAAATCGAAGCCTATATATGAACCCGAATACGACCAGAATATTCGCGGGTTGACTTGAACACGACCCTGGCTACCCGATTTTATTTTTGTGAAAATTAGTGTATTTAAATTAAAATTTACTAAAAAGACACAAATGTATATAATAAAATTACATTTAAATTATAAAATCTTATGTCGATTTCTCATTTTAAATTATAATTATGGCATAAAATACATACCCAATTTAATTTATGACATAAAAACATATATTAAAAAAATCTAACTTTTACTATACGCTTCCAATTAATAATGTCACGTGATATTTTCTCCTTCAACCTTACAGGAATGATTGATTCGGTTCAATTAATCTACTTATTTAAACACACATGTAAGCATAAATACTGGTTAGCAAAAGTCATAAAAGAACCATCAGGTTCTCACTTGGTTCGGTTATCTCAACTTAGTATTTATTTATGGTATGTTTATTCGAATTTTTCTGCTCAGCCGTATGGCATATCTTCACAAGACTCTTTTCAATGCAAAAACATAATCATAGTGTTAAACTATGTAAGTTGGCAAATATGAATGAAAAATCATATTTCACCACAAAAAAAAAAAAAAAAAACTATGTCATATTCATAACTTTTTGTGAGATTAGTAAGGTTTTTAACTTATAATGATTTGTCTCAAGAATTTGCAGTGTTGATATTTTATTTAATGTAAATAAAGTCAAAGATTTTTTTAATGCTAATTTATTACAAAAATAATTATAAGGTTATAACTATAAATGAATACAAAATGTACGATTATAATATTATGTAGAAGACATTGATTTTATCGGTCTCATACTAATATATTTACTTGTAAACAAAATGTTTGTTTCAATCAAGGCAAGTACTTCCAACCCAAATGTCGTTGATACCAATGCGGGTTTTATATAAATTAACTCGCTCAAAAAGAAATAGATTCCAAATAGATATGTATGAAATTGTGTTATATTGATTATCGACAAAAATAGATAGTCCAAGGTTCTTCTTTGCCATTTCCAAACTAGAAGGCAACTTTTGTTAATAACTTCAAAGATCAAGGAGTTTGTGCCTACTTACCCAATCTTTGAGGTTGATCACATGCTATTTGGCCTCTTTGATGATGTATGTAAGAAGGGTGATTAGAAAACCGAAATGACTGAACCGCAACTGAAATAACTGAGCAAATCGAACCGAAATAAAAATTGACGGTTCGGTTTTTGGATTTTTAATAACCGATAATTTCGGTTCGTTTTCGGATAACCATTTTCAATAACCGAAAAAAACCGAACCGATAAGTTATAATAGTAGGCAAATCCATATATTTTTATGTTTAAGTCTAAGTTGTTTAAGTGTTTAACCCATACTAGTAGAAATTGTTAATTTTATTTTTGAATGTTAACTGTTAACAATAAAAATATTAACATGTTTATTTATAATTGAAATAATTTATTTATTGCATACAAGAAATAACAAAATTCAATATTAAAATTAAATAATCTTTAAAGTATTATAAATGAAAATGTCTTAATAGAATCTTTGAAGAAACATAAAAATTGATTAGAAGGTTATGTTTATGTAAACAAAATTAATTAAAAGGTTAAAAACAATAACTTAAGTTTAGACGTATAAGAAAAATTCTTAAATTTAAATTATACTTGTTACTTTTTGAATCTTACATAAACCGAACCGAACGGTTTTAAAAAACCGAAAACCGACATTTCGATTTCGATTTTGGTTTTACCCAAAAACTGAACCGAATCAAACCATGCACACTCTAATATTGTATCCATCTCTTATTATATGTCATACAATTCCATGATTTGTGATTAAAATGCAAAAGGCATCCATTCTAATAATTAAGGAAAAGGCACTTTTACAATTATGTATTACCTCATGAAATGAATATGTAAAAGCAATGGCTAAAACTAATTGAGGGCTAAAAAGGCTGGGTTGTGTGCCACAAAATTAAGGGGCAGGATCCATTTGGCAACATATTTTACACAACAATTGCAAAACACTCCACATGACATGATTATGACCAACCCAATCAAAAGGTTTCCTTTATAGCAAACATTTCATTTTTCTTAAATCTAACCCAAGTTGTTGTTTTTTTTTCCTTTTCTCAGTAAGATCCGAATGCGACACAAGAATAACAAACATCCGTGTAGCTATAAAATTGAAAAAAATCATAATATTATGTAACGTCTGAAGAGACTCACGATAAATCCATCATCATAGTATTGATTGATTCTACTCAATAACAAACAATAAGATATTAGGGCCTCTTTGACCTGGATAGAATTTACCCCACCAACCCAATGCAAGACATATAAGGCTACGCGGTATGGTAGAGGGCCATCCCTTTGACAGGGGCGGTTCATAGAAGGCCAGTGCCAGGGCCATGGCCCTGGCAAGTTTTTCGGCCGTAGTGTTAATTTTCCGCATTTAGATCGAAATTTTTTATATATACTATGTTCGGCCCGGGCATTTTTTAGTGCCCGTGTCTTTTGGCCCTGGGACGTTCAACGGGCAAGATCCGCCACTGCTCTTGGAGGATGATCCGCGCACGTAGGCGTCATGTTATAGTCCTTGGAGGATGTCCCTTCAAGGTAGAAACAATGGAAATGGAGGATGAGTCTACCCCACCATCTTAATTTATTTATTTTTTTAAGAGTAAATTGCCATTTTCGTCCCTGAGGTTTGGGCACATTTGCCATTTTCGTCCAAAATCACACTTTTCTACCGTTTAGCCCCCAACGTTTGAAACTTTTTGCCATTTTCGTCCAAATTGCCTAACCCAGTTACTTTATAGCATCAGAGGGGGTATTTTTGAAATTTCTCAACTAAAAGGGGGTAGCTTGTAACTATGTTATAACATAGTTATATATATCTCATTTTAGTCCCCCTTCTCTGCAAAACTCTCACAACCACTACCTTCACCCACCTCCACCGTCACCCACCACCCACCACCGCTCATCTCCGCCATAGACCACCGCCCACTTCTGCCACACACACACCACCACCTCCTCCACCATCACCCTACAACCGTCACAAACCACCATCGTTTTTTAATCTTACCAAACAATGAACAACAAAAACAGTTTATACCACACCACCATTACCACCGCCACCATCAACATTGCCGCCGATAGTCACCTCACCGTCTGCGATTCTCCGGCTATTATCATCGTCTCTAATAATCCCAACCTCCGCCGCCAAACACGGCGGAACCCTAGTTACAATCTCCGCCCACTACCATCATTACCACAACCAGATCTACAAAACAAAACGTCGAATTCTCTCTTTCGAGCAGAAAACAAAAAAAAACGCTTTGAACTCACCGGTGAACAATCAACATATTTCAGTTTCGTGCAATCATCCGACGCCAATCGATACTCAGTGCTCGATTCGAATCTGAACGGTGGTGGTGACGTTGGTGCATAGAGGCAGGAGAAACGATGGGGATAGTGGTAACCTCGATTCGAATCTGAACGGTGGTTGTGACGTTGGTGCACAGAGGCAGGAGAAACGATGGGGATAGTGGTAACCGGTGATGGTTGGTGTAGTGACGGTGGTGGTGGTTTGGGTGTTGTGGAGGAGTTGTGGGTCGAAAGTGCTAACCGGTGGAGGCTGTAGCGGTAGTGATGGTGGTGGTTGTAGCGGTAGTGACGGTGGTGGTGGGTGGTGATGATGGCGACAGAGGATGTGGAAATGATGGTGGCGGTGGAGGTTGAAGAGAAAGGGGCAGTAATCTATGTATTTATATATTGTTATATATATATATATACAATTTTTTAATTATTAATATATAATAATATATAACTAAAAGAAAAAAAAATGAGTAAATTGCCATTTTAATTATCCATAGTTACAAGCTACCCCCTTTTAATTGAGAAATTTCAAAAATACGCCCTCTGATGCTATAAAGTAACTGGGTTAGGCAATTTGGACGAAAATGGCAAAAAGTTGCAAACGCTGGGGGCTAAATGGTAGAAAAGTGTGATTTTGGACGAAAATGGCAAACGTGCCCAAACCTCAGGGACGAAAATGGCAATTTACTCTTTTTTTAAATATATCTACTTTTTAACATTTATTAAATAAGATGTAAAAATAAAATCATAAATATTAAAAACCAAACATTACATAATATTATAAACCAAATATTACATAAAACTAAAATTAATATAAACTAAAATTACATAATATTATAAACCAAATATTAAAAAACCAACATATTGTTTAAAAATAAATTAAAAACTACTAGTCTTCATCCGGCATGTGGTCGTTAGGTTTGTTTTGTGAGTTGTTCCAAATGTACTCCACCAAGTCGTTTGCAAAAAATGCTTCTTTTTTCACCCGAAGATGACGAATACCACGTTGAAGAAGAAGATGAAGACATGCCTATTTTTTTTATAAAAGTATGAGGGTTTATAAAAGTTGAGAGAGAGATGGGGTTGAAGTGGGTAAAAAATGGGATGTTTAGGTTGTATTTATATAAAAATTTTATTGGTTTTTGGTGTTTTTTAAATAAATAGCCGTTGGTTTTAATTTTTGGAATTTAAATTATTTTTTTAGCAACGGTCCACACAACCCAACGTTCCTATCTTTTGTCTTCTTGTGGGCGTCTCAATCGTCTAAGAGGAGACGGATAGGACGACGATAGGGGGAGAAATGGTGTTGGGGCGACGATGGGGCAGGCCGAGCTCAAGCCGACCCCCATACCGCCTAGCCTAATGGCATCGTCTTCGATCAAACTAATTTTATAACGTATTACCATACTTGGATGTAGTACACCTTATATATCATCTTATCGCATTTATTGTCAGTGTCTAAAAAGTCATATATTATATGGAGTTAAATGCCCGGATAGTCTTTGTGGTTTGACTTTTTTTCACCTTTAGTCCCAAACTTTCTAAAATTACCTCTATAGTCTTCAACTTTTCAATTTTCGTTCCCGGATAGTCCCTGGCACGGATGAAGGTTAGTTTTTTCAGTTAAATGGGTGTGAAATGACCTAAATACCATTACAATTAAAAAATAACATTTAAATCAATAACCACCTTCAATCCAAACACACCTCTTCTTCCTCATATTCAGATTCATCTTCAATCCAAACACGCCTCTTCTTCCTAATTCTTGCTCAATCACCTGAATCAGATACGAACCATAACCACCTTCACCGTAACCACCGCTGCAACTTGAAGAGACCAAACAGACAAATATTCAAGGACAGGTAAGCACTTGAAGAGATCAGTTACACTGGTACTGGAATTATCATCATAATTCTACAAAAAAATTACAATATTCAGCTATGTAATGAATACCCATTAGGATTGAAATTCCATTTTATTATGGACTTACAAGAGTCAATCTCTTAAGTAATGGACAGTCGGTTAAAAGACGCAACAGCATGTTTTCATCGATAATTAGTCCTTCCAGATATAAGACGGTAAGGCTACCAAATCCATTAAATGAAGGATCACGGTCAAGATAACAATCCTTGAGGTGCAGATCCGTTAATTGATGTAACGAGAAGAAAGATACAGGTAACTTATACTCCCCATACAAGTCAAGTTTCAGTATCTTCACGGTATTTCTCCTTGCCAAATTAAGTAATATATGGTCAATCTGAGCCATTTGCTCGCATAGAAAGAGGGAACTCATGTATTGTACCCTGATGCATAAGCAAGACTTGGTATATAGCATTGAAGAATTTACACCTCTTGGTCATTTAGAGAGAGAGAGAGATGGGGAGGCGTCTGAAGGTGGTGGTGGAGATGAAGATGGTAGTGGTTTAGAGAGAGGGGGAGGGTCTGAAGGTGGTGGTGAAATGTGGAGATGGTGGTGAAGGGTGGTGAGGGTGGGGAAGATAAAGTAGTGGTGGTGGTGGTTTGAATCTTGCATACAAAAAACGAGAAAGAGGAAGAGAGAAAGGGAAGAAGGGGTAGGGGTGGGGTAGGATAAAGGGGGTCCCATTTGATTTAAATGTATTTCTTTTTATCTTTAAATTATTTTTTAATAACAGGGGCATTTTAGTAATTTCACACCCATTTAACTGAAAAAACTAACCTCCATCCGCGCTAGGACTATCCGGGAACGAAAATTGAAAAGTTGGGGACTATAGAGGTAATTTTAGAAAGTTAGGGACTAAAGGTGAAAAAAGGCCAAACCACAGGGACTATCCGGGCATTTAACATAACTCGTGTTTTTATTAATATGATATTTCCTTATTTAGTAACGGTGTTCAATTTCTTTACGCCATGAATCTTGAACTTGATTTGAGCATTTTGAATCTTTAAATCTTGAATCGTGAACTTGATTTATGAATCTTTAAATTTGATGTAGTATGCTAAGATGCAACAATGCTTTGTATGAGTGTAATGTAAGTATAAATTGTAAATCCAAGTATTGTAAGTGTTGGTTTCGCGTATAATATGCATTCAAGATTTTTGCGTATGATACAAGTATTTAGCATGTATACAAGTATGTAAAAATAGAATTCCATTATAATCAAAGTCTCGGATTACAATATAGAGAAAGAAATACAAATACGATATGATTACAAGTTTCCAACAATAGAAATACGAATACACTTTCTAAATAAGGAAAGTACAGAAAATGTGAGGCGTTACAAAAAAACTTATTGTTTTACCCCTTCGTAAACGAACAACAAAAATAATATATAACTTTATTTTCAAATTGAGGCCCTTAGAGGAGTGGGGCCTAAAGCAAAGGCTTTAGTTGGCTTGCTTTCGACCCAGCTTTGTGGGAGCTCTAAGAGACAAAAGCCTCTATCAAGTGAGCTAGTCTTACAACGATAACTATAAATAGTTAACTTGCTATTCTATAATATACCATTTGTCGATGTAGTCCTTTATTAAATATAATAACTTTTCACTTTCATTTGGTCTTACCTATAAATAAAGATTTTGCACTCTCAATTTAATAACTTCACTTTAGATATGATAAAACCTAAGGGTCTGTTTGATACGTGGTAATGGAATGGACGAGTGAATAGAATGGACGAGATAATGGAATGGACAAAAAATGAAATGGATAATTACCATTCCATGATCTTGTTTAGTTACCATATGGGAATGAAATGAATCATTACCTTGTGTTGTTTGCTAGACCAGAAAAGACGAAGGAATAAAATTGGTGATGGGTGGCAGTAGTGGTGGGTGGCAGCGGCAGTGGCCGTTGGTGGCGGCGGTCGATGGTGGTGGCAGATGGTTGCCTTGGTTTACGGTGGCCTGTGGAACCGACGGGAGGTGGCGGTACGATGATCAACGTTAGAGCAAGTTATCTACGACGGTGGTGGGTGGCGGCGACGTTGGGTTGCGTTGGTCGGTGGCGAAGGGTGGTCAGGAGCGGAGGGTCGGGAGGTGGCGGTTGTCGATGACAGGTGTTGGTGGCGGAGGCGGTGATGGTGGTGGGTGGCGACGATGGTGGGTAGTCGTGGTCAGTGATGGTGGCGAGCGATGGCCGAGGTCAGCGAGTGTAACACCGCACTCGAAACTCAGGCGATCATGCATAGTTGATATGTAACACCTCGAAAATTCACGTCCTATAATGTGTTGACACGTGTCATAAAGTTTGAACGTGTGAAAGAATGTTATAAAATGACTAAAGTTGACAAACATGGAAAGTATGTGTTTATACGGATTCTAAGTGTCAACTGTGAATAAATATAATGAACATTAACCCTACACAATGTTCATACCTTCAAACGAATGAATCATGGATCATACGAAGCTAAAAGTGAGAGATTACAAACTACAGGGGTTAAATGTGTCAACATGTTAAAGGTATACCTCTGAGTGACCTTATGACAAACCCGAAGCTTTGTAAACGTAAATTATGCTCACTAGAAGGCACGATTAAAATTTCATAAAGTTTCGTTATCGTATGAGAAAGTTGTGATCAAATTCGTGTGCGAGGGGTTAAAGCGTAAACATTGGAAATTAAGACTTTTCGGGTAACCATAAAGTTACCCAAGGACTTAACAAAGTATGATTATGTCTTAAGGCCCATAAAAGTCAAGTTAGAGGGCTCGAAGTGCAAGAAAGCATGTTAAGATCAAGTGTAGAAGGATCAGGGACTAAAAGCGTCAAAAAGTGCATAAGTTTGCATTTTCGCGCATAACCTACGTTCTGAATACATCCGGACATCCAAAAATTTATGTAAGCATGACTACATTATATTTTAGTGTTCGCCTTAAGAAAAATCCATTCGTCGCATCATTTGGATCGTTTTTCGCGCTTGTGCGCATTCCGTCGTAATTAAGCGAACATCGCGTTCGTACGGCCAAACGAACCAACATCCGAGATATTTTTGAGCATATTTTGAGTTCCCTATACTTTAACTTCATTTTAGAGCCTTGAAATGAGGTTAACGGGGTTCAAACGCATCGAAAATCGCTTAAACGGGCTGCAGGGACTAAACCTGTCATTTTTGAAACTTTTCTGATCAGATGGAGTGCTAGCGTAGCGCGAGCCCTATAGGCTTCGCCGTAGCGCTACGCGACTGCCTATTCTGGGGCAGAAACATGCAGAAACTCAGTTTTTCGCATTCGGGACCAGATTCGACGTATTAACAGCTGTTAACAGCTGTTATCCACTCCCTAATCCCTTGCCACATGTTGATACCCTATGGTTAGTGGCAATTTAGACACCATAACCTTCCGACAAGTGTACGGCCTTGATCGTGCCCTCCTCTCCAAGAAACGATCCTAACGGTGGACCGAAATCTATAAATACCCATCACATTTCACTTCATTTCTCACACTTAATCTGATTTTAAGCCTTCTAAGTTGAAGTTATACTTCATACCTGAAGGTAAATCGGATCGAGAGCTTTCGGGGACCCTTCGTAAGTATTCTTTCGTTCCTTTATTGCTTTACGGGTCCGAAAGTCAAACTTTGCTTGACTTTCTGCATTGACCAATTTAAGGTCGATGCGAAGTTCGTTTGAACTTCATAACGTGAGCGTGATCACGATGGTTATAGTCCCTAGTGACTATACCTACTGATTTCCACGTTATCTAGGCTCAGTGACGAGCCGTAGTTTCGGCCAGAATACGTATTCTTGCGTATTTTGTAACCAAACTACTTATGGGTATCAAAACCGTTTGTTTTGATACCAAACTTGTTTTCTAACTTAGTTAAGCATGTTTCAACATGCTTAGCTCGTCACTTTAGTTTAGTGCTTATATAGGGTCGTAAAGGTAAGCGATCTAAACAATCGCTTATACTTTCGAACCCGACCCGTTTGGTCGATCATTAGGATCCGACCAAACACATTAAGTGACCTTATGGTCACATCGTTCGAGTAGTGGTATGACAGGTAGTATATATGCCTTAGGTAAATGACCAAAATACCCCTACGGGGCTTAAATTGAGATTAAACTCGTTTTGGGCATAATGGAAGGTATCCTACTGATACCACAACATATTTAAGGCATATTAACTTAGGAAACCTGTTCGTGATCCATTCGGTTACCCGTTACGCTTATTACGCGATCGGTTAGGTTTATGTAACAAGTTTACATAAATTAGCCGAAACGGGTCAAACCTTATCGGTTTTATCTCAAAATCCAGAAGGTGTTGAGTTTACCCATATTATACAAGTCTCCAAACTTGTCGGGTCTAAATCACATTCTATTCCGGTCTTCGCTTAAACGTGCGTAAGAACCGTATATTCCCTTAAGACTAACCGGTCTAAGCTTAGGCTTAATTAAAGACCCGTTAGCATTCTAATTAATTATTATTTATACCATCATTCCAGACTAGAGCTTTCCGGTAAATTGTACCTACGCTTACTTAAGTGACTACGGCTGAGTTATTAGATTCTTGCTATTTAAGACAGGAGCTAGCTCAGGTAAATACTCTTAACTTATTTTCCCTATACGGGCTTGGGATACGGTACTATAAAAGTACCGCTTGGTCGGGTGTATGTAGTCATTTAAATCGGATTGTGATTGATGTACTTACATAACCTGTTTAATATGTATTATTTTATTATTATTTGGTGTATGGCCTTTGGGGGTTAATGACCATGTCCCGGATATCCTTGGCATCATTTTACGAGATGGCCACGACCTAAGCACGGGGTGTAGGCATACACCTGACAGATGCATTATGTAAAAACTGGTAATCCACTCGAAGGTATCATCCCTGTGGGCATTATACCGGAACTGGTAATCCACTTAGGGGATGATAGCCTGTGGGCATTATACCTGTGGCGTGTCAGTTAATCTAGTCCGGCCCTACAAACCGGCCCTGAATGGAAGACAAATAAGTAAAACTGTATACAAGATTATATACAAATAATTTTCCCAAGTTATAAAAGGTTAATTTTGCCTCTGTGCATTTTAATCGAAGTGTCAAAAGGTTTTGTGCCTAGTGCATCTAAATCAATTTTCTTAAACTCTTTTCAAAATGAGTCGGTTGAGTGTATTTACCAGTGAAAACTGACGTATTTTCCAAAAGGGTTAAGTGACAGGTACTGAACGTAATTGGCTGGAAGCTCAGGGCGCTAATAAGGAATCTTGCAAGTTCTAGGCGTCTAAAGTCTGTTGAACAAATGATATGTTTTAAGATCCGCCTGTGGATCCTTTACTTTCCGTTGTAATATTGAATATTACTTTGTATTCGGAAATGTAATGATATTTATCCTTTGCTTCCGCTGTGCATTATTATATTGTGTTGTTTGACTATTACGTTGCCAACCACGTCACGATACTCCCCCACCGGGCCCACCGGTGACACGCGAAATCCGGGGTGTGACAGGTTGGTATCAGAGCCAACACTGAGTGAATTAAACACTAGCCTTTTGTGTTTAATCTCAGTTACACAATTGCACATTCTTGAGTCTAGACAAGAACATAGGACAAATTCTAAAATTCGTTTTTATTTTGTCCTTATTTGATTCCTTTGTTATTTTTCTGACTTGCCTATGCATAGAATATGGAAAGTATTCTTCAAGTCAATTGCTATAGAAGTCCCGTTTAGGGCAACCATATACTTGGTAATTTTAAAAAGGAACGATTATATTTAAAGTATCATTCCTATATTATAAGATCTACCATTATAATAAAATGGCAAAATTTAAAAAGGACAAAACCTAGCCATGTGTCACATTAAGACAGGGCCAAGATGGTAGTTCCATAATTAGATTCAGATCCTTGTTAACAGTTCAATTTAGGATTGCTCTGCGTTAATTATTAAAAGAATCTTAAAGGAAAAACCTAGCCTAAATGTCACGGCATACAAGGCCAAGATGGTAGAACCTATTCAAGAGATTCAAATCCTTATTAAACATATGAAAGCATATTAACATGCTCGACAAAATGTGATATGACAAAATCACATAAGTCATTTTGGGATATACTAAATTTCCTTATTTATATAATCATCCCTTATGATGAAGTGCCCACGGGCTATAACTAACGTCCTCTGTGACTAAAGACAGTGGTAGCCTACAACTCCCTGTCAAGAAAAGGTAATGAACTTTGATTCAAACCTTGAAGCCTCGATTCTATAAAATCATGGCTTATAAATTAAACTTGTCTACGCGACTAGGCCTTTTGTGCTATTATTAACTTATAATTTAGGAATAAAATAAATATCCTGAATAATTATATATTTATCAAATTAACCAATATGTGTATTAAAAACATGGTTAATAAATAGTTCAAAAAGATAAAAACTGTTTAAACTTCCGTAAAAACCTTGTCCTTGTTTAATTTTTTATGTAGCAATTAAAACTACATGGCTGGGTCGGAGGAAGGGAACAGTCACCCTCTGGAAAATCGCGATGATGAAAAGATTGACATAACCAGAGGAGAACTTCGTACATTGATTAACTCAGCTGTATCTAAAGCTGTGAAGGAGAAATTCCAGGAGTATAGTGAGACAAATAGTAAAGCCTCATCTGTACCCCACCCTAAATCCATCCCTAAAACTCATCCGGAGCCTGATAACAAGCCGCCCTCAAAGAAAGATGAGTTAAAGAAAGATGACGAACGACATTCATCTAATGAACACAGTGCTCCATCCAAGAGGATAGTGTTCGATAATGAACCGCATACCAAATCCTGTAACTATAAGTACTTTGTTTCCTGCAAGCCCCGAGATTTTACTGGGGAAAAAGGGGCAGTTGATTGTATGATTTGGTTGGATGAAATGGACACAGTTGTCGATATCAGCGGTTGCGCTGAAAGGGATGTCGTGAAGTACGTATCCCAATCGTTCAAAGGAGAGGCACTGGCATGGTGGAAGTCTCTCATTCAAGCTGCTGGGAAGATTCCGCTCTACAGCATGTCATGGGAACATTTTGTTAATCTCATTAAGGAGAATTATTGCCCTCAACATGAAGTTGAGGGGATTGAGTCAGATTTCTTATCCTTGGTAATGACAAACTTAGATTGTCAAGCTTACCTCACCAGTTTTAATACCCTGTCCAGACTGGTCCCTTACCTTGTAACACCAGAGCCAAAGCGAATTGCACGCTTCATTGGGGGTTTACCCCCAGAAATCAAAGCCAGTGTTAAGGCTTCAAGACCTACTACATTTAGGTCAGTAGCTGATCTCTCTCTGTCCCTTACTTTAGATGCGGTCAGACTAAGGTCGCTAAAGAAATCTGAAGAAAGTAAGAAGAAGCGTGAGGATGATAACTCACGAGGATTTGAGAAGAAACACAAGGGAAACACTGACTCTGAGAGGTCTGGGTCTGGAAAGAATGGTCAGCGGACAGAGGAAAAGCCAAGGTGCTCGACTTGCCAAAAACGCCACTTTGGAAAATGCAGAATGGAGTCCAATTCTAAATCAGAACCACCTGCATGTGGGATATGCAAGTCTAGGGAGCACAAGGCTGTTGATTGCGGGAAGATTAAAGATGCTACCTGCTACAACTGCAACGAGAAAGGGCACATAAAGACTAACTGCCCTAAGTACGCGAGGAAGCCCGAGTAGGCCAAGAGAACAAACGCACGAGTTATCAGGAGGAACGCCCAAGAGATGATGCAGACTAATAATAGTATAATATGTACCTTTCCTTATCAAACAGTTTGTGTAGAAACTTATTGATACTGGCACGCATAAATATATTATGAATGATAAAGGTTGAGAACTGTTGTCTCCACCTGATTAAGACTCCGGTCATTTAATGCTCGGTAGAAAGTGACGATGTTACGTCAAAAATGCTCCAACGAATTCCATATTGATATTAATATCTATTAGAAATCACTTTTTCTAATATCCTTATAGCAAACTTTTGATTGCATACTTAGGGACTCAATATAGTGATAAAAATCGATTGGTTGCCTTAAAAATCAAGTCCATATTGTGAATGATAAGAAGCAATTAATTATCAAGACTCCTTATGAGACAACTCTCGTAATTACACGTATCCGTACGAGTAATTAATATTAAATAAAAAAAAATGGTGGAACTGGCCGTCCCCGGAATCGAACCTGGGTCTAGGCCGGCCGCACCCTTTCGCGCGCCTAGCCAACTGAGCTAGGTGCCTAGTTTGTGAAACTTCCATTATTTATTAGATATAAGCACTAGTACAATGAACTTCCTTATCATGTATCAATGATAACTCCTGCTAAGTGCCCTGTTTTTAATACAGGCAATTATAAATCTCCATGAACCATAAACTTAGCAAAAAAAAAAAAAAAAAAAAAATTTTATCATCCACAAGGTATAACTACCAAGGAAACCATAGTAATCGATTCTTATAGATCGGCAAGAAAAACCTTCCAAAAATCTAAGAGCACTCTTTCTTTGAATAGAGTACGACAACATATGTTATTTTAATTATTTTTCTCATTGTTTTTCTATCGCCTGCAAATACCAAACTATGTTTGATTAAAGTGCCATATGAGGATTGGCGTATCCTAGTGTGTCCCATAGATTATTTCCATGTCTGATCAGCATGGAGGTTTAATACATGGAACCCCTGAGATATCCCAATGATCATATTGTACTAAAGTCGACTAGTAGTATTCAAGGAAGATATCCAAAAATGGAAAAAAAAAAAAAAAATTTCCAAGTAAATATTCCCGATTAAGGAATTCGTGGACTAGTAACATAAATATGTCATTTTTCACAAGCAATGATGGATGAACTGGAGCTTGAGATATGGAAAATCTCTGTAACCTCCTTGTATGTTGGTCATCTTCTTCTAAGTTTACCCTGTTTGCCCCCTGGAGACAGGTGGAGTTAAGAGTAACATCCCACTTTGGGTTAGAGTGTTGTAAGAACTCCATGTTGATTATGGAATAACCGAAAACCTGATTAAGTAAATTTTAAGATAGAAGATTCATAGCCTAACTCAATATCTTGAGAATTCGGTATAGGAAATTTTGAAAGACGGTTCATTTTGCTAAGGCATTGTTTACCGCAACCCTAATTAGGCGACGATTAAGAATCGCCATCAGCTGCCCAAAAATCGTCGAATTTTTCGACTAACAGTAAAGATTAGCTATTCCATAAGATTAATTTTGAGCAATGGTTGGAATAATCATCTCACCTTAAGATAAGCTTTTCTATAATAACTGCCATATAAGTATCAAGGTGGCTCCGTGGAGACCTTGTATAAATGGCATGTTAAACGTTTATTGTTAGGACAATAGATTGGTAAGTCCAATTATAAGGATCTGAACGTTGCCCAGAAAACAACAAATAAGATCATATAAATCCGTACTCGATTGTAAGTTGCCATTATTAGGCAGAGAATACTTCCTTTATTTCAGTAAATCTCGGGTCGAGATTTATTTTAAGGGGGTGAGGATGTAACACCTCGAAAATTCACGTCCTATAATGTGTTGACACGTGTCATAAAGTTTGAACGTGTGAAAGAATGTTATAAAATGACTAAAGTTGACAAACATGGAAAGTATGTGTTTATACGGATTCTAAGTGTCAACTGTGAATAAATATAATGAACATTAACCCTACACAATGTTCATACCTTCAAACGAATGAATCATGGATCATACGAAGCTAAAAGTGAGAGATTACAAACTACAGGGGTTAAATGTGTCAACATGTTAAAGGTATACCTCTGAGTGACCTTATGACAAACCCGAAGCTTTGTAAACGTAAATTATGCTCACTAGAAGGCACGATTAAAATTTCATAAAGTTTCGTTATCGTATGAGAAAGTTGTGATCAAATTCGTGTGCGAGGGGTTAAAGCGTAAACATTGGAAATTAAGACTTTTCGGGTAACCATAAAGTTACCCAAGGACTTAACAAAGTATGATTATGTCTTAAGGCCCATAAAAGTCAAGTTAGAGGGCTCGAAGTGCAAGAAAGCATGTTAAGATCAAGTGTAGAAGGATCAGGGACTAAAAGCGTCAAAAAGTGCATAAGTTTGCATTTTCGCGCATAACCTACGTTCTGAATACATCCGGACATCCAAAAATTTATGTAAGCATGACTACATTATATTTTAGTGTTCGCCTTAAGAAAAATCCATTCGTCGCATCATTTGGATCGTTTTTCGCGCTTGTGCGCATTCCGTCGTAATTAAGCGAACATCGCGTTCGTACGGCCAAACGAACCAACATCCGAGATATTTTTGAGCATATTTTGAGTTCCCTATACTTTAACTTCATTTTAGAGCCTTGAAATGAGGTTAACGGGGTTCAAACGCATCGAAAATCGCTTAAACGGGCTGCAGGGACTAAACCTGTCATTTTTGAAACTTTTCTGATCAGATGGAGTGCTAGCGTAGCGCGAGCCCTATAGGCTTCGCCGTAGCGCTACGCGACTGCCTATTCTGGGGCAGAAACATGCAGAAACTCAGTTTCTCGCATTCGGGACCAGATTCGACGTATTAACAGCTGTTAACAGCTGTTATCCACTCCCTAATCCCTTGCCACATGTTGATACCCTATGGTTAGTGGCAATTTAGACACCATAACCTTCCGAAAAGTGTACGGCCTTGATCGTGCCCTCCTCTCCAAGAAACGATCCTAACGGTGGACCGAAATCTATAAATACCCATCACATTTCACTTCATTTCTCACACTTAATCTGATTTTAAGCCTTCTAAGTTGAAGTTATACTTCATACCTGAAGGTAAATCGGATCGAGAGCTTTCGGGGACCCTTCGTAAGTATTCTTTCGTTCCTTTATTGCTTTACGGGTCCGAAAGTCAAACTTTGCTTGACTTTCTGCATTGACCAATTTAAGGTCGATGCGAAGTTCGTTTGAACTTCATAACGTGAGCGTGATCACGATGGTTATAGTCCCTAGTGACTATACCTACTGATTTCCACGTTATCTAGGCTCAGTGACGAGCCGTAGTTTCGGCCAGAATACGTATTCTTGCGTATTTTGTAACCAAACTACTTATGGGTATCAAAACCGTTTGTTTTGATACCAAACTTGTTTTCTAACTTAGTTAAGCATGTTTCAACATGCTTAGCTCGTCACTTTAGTTTAGTGCTTATATAGGGTCGTAAAGGTAAGCGATCTAAACAATCGCTTATACTTTCGAACCCGACCCGTTTGGTCGATCATTAGGATCCGACCAAACACATTAAGTGACCTTATGGTCACATCGTTCGAGTAGTGGTATGACAGGTAGTATATATGCCTTAGGTAAATGACCAAAATACCCCTACGGGGCTTAAATTGAGATTAAACTCGTTTTGGGCATAATGGAAGGTATCCTACTGATACCACAACATATTTAAGGCATATTAACTTAGGAAACCTGTTCGTGATCCATTCGGTTACCCGTTACGCTTATTACGCGATCGGTTAGGTTTATGTAACAAGTTTACATAAATTAGCCGAAACGGGTCAAACCTTATCGGTTTTATCTCAAAATCCAGAAGGTGTTGAGTTTACCCATATTATACAAGTCTCCAAACTTGTCGGGTCTAAATCACATTCTATTCCGGTCTTCGCTTAAACGTGCGTAAGAACCGTATATTCCCTTAAGACTAACCGGTCTAAGCTTAGGCTTAATTAAAGACCCGTTAGCATTCTAATTAATTATTATTTATACCATCATTCCAGACTAGAGCTTTCCGGTAAATTGTACCTACGCTTACTTAAGTGACTACGGCTGAGTTATTAGATTCTTGCTATTTAAGACAGGAGCTAGCTCAGGTAAATACTCTTAACTTATTTTCCCTATACGGGCTTGGGATACGGTACTATAAAAGTACCGCTTGGTCGGGTGTATGTAGTCATTTAAATCGGATTGTGATTGATGTACTTACATAACCTGTTTAATATGTATTATTTTATTATTATTTGGTGTATGGCCTTTGGGGGTTAATGACCATGTCCCGGATATCCTTGGCATCATTTTACGAGATGGCCACGACCTAAGCACGGGGTGTAGGCATACACCTGACAGATGCATTATGTAAAAACTGGTAATCCACTCGAAGGTATCATCCCTGTGGGCATTATACCGGAACTGGTAATCCACTTAGGGGATGATAGCCTGTGGGCATTATACCTGTGGCGTGTCAGTTAATCTAGTCCGGCCCTACAAACCGGCCCTGAATGGAAGACAAATAAGTAAAACTGTATACAAGATTATATACAAATAATTTTCCCAAGTTATAAAAGGTTAATTTTGCCTCTGTGCATTTTAATCGAAGTGTCAAAAGGTTTTGTGCCTAGTGCATCTAAATCAATTTTCTTAAACTCTTTTCAAAATGAGTCGGTTGAGTGTATTTACCAGTGAAAACTGACGTATTTTCCAAAAGGGTTAAGTGACAGGTACTGAACGTAATTGGCTGGAAGCTCAGGGCGCTAATAAGGAATCTTGCAAGTTCTAGGCGTCTAAAGTCTGTTGAACAAATGATATGTTTTAAGATCCGCCTGTGGATCCTTTACTTTCCGTTGTAATATTGAATATTACTTTGTATTCGGAAATGTAATGATATTTATCCTTTGCTTCCGCTGTGCATTATTATATTGTGTTGTTTGACTATTACGTTGCCAACCACGTCACGATACTCCCCCACCGGGCCCACCGGTGACACGCGAAATCTGGGGTGTGACATGATACCTGACTTAGCAGTGGAATCGTAACTTTCCTTGTGAACTTGCTAATCCATTGACATATGTTTAAAAAGATTTTTATGTCAGCAACTCAGTGTCACACCCTGAATTTTGCGAAAGCGTGATTATTGGTGTGACTTCTTAATACCATTGCATACGATCATAACAACACTATATGATAAAACCAGTAGATGTACATCCATTAATTTAAGTTTAAAAGTAGTACAACATAATTGTTTGAAATGTCGTTATCAATTCAAGTTACAAATCATAACATATTTTAAGGAGTTCAAAAAGACTCAACAAAAGATTTTATAACAAACCCGAGTTTAGGACCACGTATCTCGTCCAGGATTAAGATACGTCTCCTAAGCCCTAATAACTTGGATGACATCTTTATTCACAGCGCAGCTTAAAAACTCCAACGCCCGCCAGATCCATTTACTAAATTCCTGAAATACATGTAGTTTGAAAAATCAACATAAAGTTGAGCGAGTTCATGTGTAAGTGAGTATGTATAAACCTTCGAAAATGTTGTAAGTATGTATGTAAGTCCCTGGTATGTAGCAATTAAGGAAAAAGAGATCACCATTGGGTTGCAAAGCCAATGACATGTGTGAAGTGATGCAGGAAGACTCAAACCTAGCGGATTTATGCGTCGGGCACTCAGTCACCACCTGGCCCATTCAGCGGACTCAGGAGTGAGGGCTCGCTACACCCCAATAGATCTATCATCGTTGTCCCTCGGTCCTACAATGAGGATTAATGGCCTCAAGTTCCAGCCTATCCACTCACATGATCTAAGTAGTAAACCCTCCTTAAGCTAACCATACCATGTATAAAAGTATCCGTAATTACTGTAACATGTATTCCATCCCCGAAGTATAAAAACTGAAAACAGTTAAGAGAAAAGGGGGACATGAACTCACTGTATTGCGTCTTCGTACTCGTAACCCAAATCTCCGCGGCAAACACGACTACCTACAATGGTTTAATGTCTATTAGACGAACGGGTCGTGCCTTGTCTTAGTATGTATGTTTTTGAGTTACGATTCTGGTATTATTCCAAGTTATAATAATTGTATTTAGTTTTGGAATAATTGTTTATGCAGTGATTCCGTATTAATACTTCTCAAGCATTTTAACTTTGTATTTCCTTCCCAAGGGTGGGGGTATCTCGTTCATGTATTTTCGTATTTGTATTTGTGTATCTTGCCAAGTAATGGCGTCGTATTTCAGTGTATTGTTCCAAATTAAATATATGTTAATATATTCCCAACATGTATTTCCAAAACCATATCTTTCAAGTCTCACTTAAATATATACAAATAAACCTTATTTCGTTTAATCACGTATCGTTCCAGAAAATATATATTTTTCTCAAAAATTATATATCTTCTAAATATACTAGGAAAATATATTTTCATTTCCCACTTGGAAAAATATATTCAACTCATTTGTCCAAAAATAATGTATTTCCAAAATATATGTATTTTTCCCAAAAATAATATATTTTTATTTCTATAGTTTCCAGAATAATATTTTACCAAACCATATGTATAAGACTATTTTCCCGAAATATCATATAAGTTACGTTCTAGCGTTTCGTATTGCTTTATCAAATGCGTAACCTAAATATTTATTTCGTGAGGGCGTTAGTATTATTTTGGAGTCGTCATTTCATAGTATCTTCAAGTCATATTATTTTTACCTTAAAAATAATATATATATTTCACAAAATAATCACATAATCACACAAGCGTTTTATTATGAAATATATATTCTAAATATATATTTAACAAGTTTTATTTACGAAAATACACCTCCGATACTTGGTAATTTTTGAAATAAAAATCATGGCGAAGTTTATTTTGAAAACCAAGTTAAAAATATATTTGTAACCATTTGTTATAAAAATAATTCTAAGTGTTATATTTCTAGAAAAATTTCGCCAGAGTTTTCTCTGTAACTGGAGATGTCCACGTTTACTAGCGTATCATTTTCTTTTGAGAAATCAATCAAACAATTTACCAATCAACAACATACAATCTTTAGTCATCAAACTTGACAAAAATAAGCCTAAATCACCAACTCATGAACTTGAAGGTTTTGTAAAAATATGTAGTAACTTTCTAACATATTTAGTAGGTTTTGTTATCTTTAAAAATAAAATTTGTTTCTTAAAAACTTTATTTTTAAAGAACTTGACGTTTTACAACTTCTAGTCAAGATTTACAAAAATACTTCTTTGTTAAATTTCTTATTACACAAGTGTTCATACACTTGTTTATTTACCAAGTTTGCTTCTAGTTCATAAAATATCCGGGTTTTAACAAGACTTGCATCTTTCACTTGGTTCTTCCGAAAAACCACTTGTTTAGAACCTTATTTTACAAGAAAAATTACATTTACTCAAGTTCATGTTTCATGAGTGGAAGGGTTCATCATCTTTTATAATTCTAACACTAACATACTACTAGTTCATGTTCTTGAACATGATCTAGTATGGTTAGATGATGATCCATCCCACTTTTAGTAACAAACAACATCAAGTAATCACAACTATACAAGATTTACAAGATTTACACCACTAGCTTCTCTTTATCCAACTTGTTCATCTTATGTTCAAGACTTTATGTTATGTTATTTAGTGTTCTTAACTTTCAACCATTTAATCACTTATTAACCACCATAAACAAGATCAAGATGATGTTTAGAGACACTTACTACTAGCACAAGGCTAGGGAAGAAACAAGGCGTAAATGAGGTGGATAAAAGAAATCTAGAGAGGTTCTTGAGCTTCCGAGTGCACCGAGCCTTCTTGTATGATCCCTTGCTTCTATGTATGTATGTAAAATGGTTGAACAAGAACTTGATGGTGGGCGTATGGTGGTGAGGGTGTTCGGCCGAAGGCAAGCAAGAGAGGAGAAGAGAGAGCAAGTTTGAGTTTGTGTGTTGTGAATGAAATGCTCTAGTCCTTGGTGTTTACTTATAATCCACTTTCCTTATTAACCATCATGTAATGTGTCTACTAGATAACCAACACCTCTTAATAAAATATTCAAGTAAATGGAAGTGTGGGTCACCCTAAGGTGACCGTCAATTAGGGGGGGGGTAAGGGTTGGGATGCAATGGAACTTGGTTACATCTAGTTAAGTTCTAATGATATTAGTTAGTGTCTTAAGTGTGTGTTATAATATAAAGGGTGTTAGGGTGTTCGGGGACCCTAACTAGCTCAGAAAAGTATAAACAATGTCTTTGGCAATATTTTTATGTTCCGGGTAAAGTCCGATTGTTCGGTTGGATATTGATCCGTTAAAGTGTCAAATAAGCTTTAAAGTGTCTTTAATATTATTTTTAGTGACACATTAATTTACCAACACTTTGGAAAGTGTCTAGAATTATTTTACCAAGTTTTTACTCTTTACTAGCTTTGTTAAAAGCTGAATTTTGGTATATTAGTGCAGAATTCTGCACTTTAAGTATGTTTTAGGCACTTCCGGTCACTATAACTATCACCTAGTGACGTAGTTTAATAATTCTCACCTCCCTTCACTCCCTACTAGTGTAGTAATCTACTCCCGGCTCATACTGGCCTCAGAACAATGTCCGTTTTGGTGCTGGTAATGTCAGCATGTTTAACTGGGTTATCCGTTTAGAGTGCTAACTGTGCTTTTGTGCATCAAGGTGGTCACTAATGTTTGTGTGTAAATAATAGAGTGACAGTATAAGATGTGATGCATGAGTATGTATGTATCAGAAATCAAAAAAACAGGTTAACTACAATTGTAAGCAAGCACAGTAATTAAGCACCAATTAAATATTAATTAATGTGTACGGATACCTGAATTTGTGAGGGTTGTCACATTCTCCCCCCGTTAAAGAAATTTCGTCCTCGAAATTTGTACTACCTTAACTTCTTATGGTTAAGTCACACATGTATGTATATGAATAATATCGAAGTAGATAATCATCAAACCGAAACAAACATTACTCACATTAGGTGAGTCCCAGAACATGTAACAACTCGAACCCTATGGTTAAAAGGTATGTGCTTTTAGCATTTGTTGTCAAAGGTACAAGACGTACTTGACGTATAGTCTAGTGTAATCCAGCTAGCAGGGGTGGTTCCACAAAAGAGAGGTTTTGACTAATAAGATCCTTATACGATCGATCGTAATATGCAAATGAGTTTTCACGAACCCTAGCATCCGTTATAAAATTCAAAATCAACTACTCAAATGAAATAGTAAAATGATCTGTCAACTCCCGAGTAGATGAATGGTAAGCTTTAGTGTGTTGAAAATTTTGAATTGCGAGAATACGCCGAGTGAATACAAGCGAATCTGGTGTATCCTTGCCTTGATTTGTAGTTGCATCAGAAATGTTTAAATGGCAAGTCAACAAAAGTATGTGTGGTTTTGCGTGAAACGGTTGACCATAGTTAGCACAAGCTATAAGTTTGTAATGACGCCACAGTGTGTCATAATGACATAATTCAATAATAGTGGTGGCTGAACAAGTTCACCGTGTTCTAAACCAAACGAAAGTGTACCGAAACAAGCCTGAAGATTTGATTTACACAATGTTACAAAGTTTTTAGTTGAATACGGAACATCAAAGAGTCACTGTTTTTGATCGAAGGGTGAAAAAGTATTAAGTACCGTAAGGCATTCAATTGTCAATGAAAGAATCGTTAGGAGGTACATTGTGCTTATGAAATGAATGTATGTACCATTGCCTTAACACACAATAGTGCTGAGACTGCTTTGATCGTGAATATCAAAATGGATTGTTAATAAATAAGTAGGCAATTGAATCCGTGTATGAAGTGAGTAACCCAATTAGCACAAGCTTCAATTTGGTGAAAGTATCACCGCAAGGTATCGAAACAAATCAAACGATTTAGTGGGGTCGTAGACCAACCGAACCTACTATGACTCGAAATGAAAGAATCTTTGCAAAAATATTTGAATATGATGCTTCCGATACATCATATGACGTCTGAAACTGAATATGCGAAGTGGATAAGTTCAAGCAATCGAACTTAATTTCAGTGTAGCCCGGCAATAAACGTATCTATCAACAAAGGGAATATCGGCCTGATAACAAAATAAATCATGAATGTAATTAATAAAAGAAGTTTCTGGAAAGTGTGTTGACTTGATAGCAAAGGAGTCAACAATTTCGATGATGTAGGTCATTCGAATCATAACCCAGTAATTAGATTTAGCAACGTAATATTTGAACTTTAATGAAGCGTTTGTTCGAAATGAAACCGCATGCGTAGCAAAAGGTGCATGGATTATATATATAAGTTTTTAAGTAATGAAGCGGTGTGTAACTGCTAAATTGGAGAAGTGACCAAACATACGAAGCAAACGTGTGTTCGCTCTTAGCGAAGAGAATCAACGTGATGAAACTACTTTGAGAGGAGTAGAGATGCAAACATCTACTTGCTAGAAGCAAAAGTGAAGACTTAAACGAAGGAAAATGACATGTTTGTCAGGTTAATGATGGTTGATTGAGTTGACAGATATGGTTCCTAAGTAAAAACCCTTACGAGTTTGGACCTGGGTTCCCAAAGGTCCTAAATATATGTTTCCTAAATCCTCCAGATTTCGTATCCCGTGTAGACTGGTTTGTGCATCGTGTAGGAAGCACTATTTTTGTGTACGTCTAAGAACAAGTCGTTGTCCCACAATTTTCCTGGTATACTTTCTTCCCGAACTCACAGCTACTCGATTATTGATTAGTCGGGAAATACTTGTTGGATCCTCGCAGTTAATCAAATAAGTAAGTCGTCAGTTCTTAGCAAGAGTCGCTGACTCTTGTTGGCTAGCTCGTTCGGCTCCTAGTAGTTTAAAAGTCATCGTCCTTTCTTTCGACGAGCAGAACTGAGGTTATCCAAAACAAAAGTTTTGGTCTGTTATCTTCCTTCTCTATCTACTACTGAAACTACACTGTCAATCCTTGCGTTTCCGAAGGTGTAATTTGTTAGGGTGCGTTGGTTGCAGGCGCGACGCCTGGAATCAAATCGATGCAAAAATTTGATTTGTCATTGGGGAGATAACTCTGGCAAGTCTTCGAGGAAGACCTTAGGATATTTCCTTATCATAGGAATATCTTCGTGCTTTGGTTCATCGGCTCCTCCTGTCCCCGACATGAGCCAAGAAAATAACGCATTCTTTACGCAACATCCTTCGTGCCTTCAAGCCATTTGTAATTTGCAGAGGCGTATCCCGCTTCATGAGTCAAGATTGCTTCTTCGTTCGCCATCACGGTGCGGATATCAATCTCCTATTGATCATTTGTCAACCAATCCCTCCAACTACCTTGTTGAAGTCTCCCAATTCACTGGCAGTAGATCAAGCGTAAACTTACGCTTTCCGGGTTCTATCTTGCCGATTCCAATCGCTTCGTTGGCTTCCACTAGTTTCCCGTTAGCTAGTACTATCATGCGCGGATTATCTAATTTACTTGTTGCTAAGCCAAGTATATTCTCAAACTTTAGAGATGCGAAGCTAAAATTCGCTACAGTATTTAGCAGGGCAAATGCATAGCGTTGTGTAATATGGGACGTACCGATATCCAAACTTGGTTTCTTGGCGTGCTCCCTTAGCTCTGCTACTGAGCTTTTATCCTTGTGCCTGGTTCTTCTTAGGGCAGTATTTTCTGAAATGCTTCTTGCTCCCACAGTTTAGACAAACTTTAGCACGTTTTTGTTTGTCACTCGTCCTGCCTTCGTCGTTGTCGTTGTTTCCTCCGTGATTCTTGCTATCAACTTGGTCTTTATTTCCACATTCAATTCCTTGCCTACAAGTTTCCTTGGGATGTCCCCTCTTACCACAGTTATCACATTTTCCATATTTACATCGCCCGACGTGATAACGTAGACAATTGTCACATTTAGGTAGGATACCCATGTAGTCTTTTCCCTTCTTGGCCTTCTTCTCGTTACTCCCCCGAGTAACCACCTTGAAATTTGTGAGGTTTCTCTTGTTATCCCCAGATAACTCTACAGGAGTCTCCTTTTTCTCGCCCGTAGTGGAAAATTCTCCTCGTCTAATTGCTTCTTCCGTGAGCGCCACGCTTATGTCGATCGCCTCGGTGATCGTTGAAGGTTTGGATGTTGTTACCAGGCTTAGAATCTGAGGTGCCAATCCCCCTATGAAACGTTCAATTCTCTTAAACTCTGGTCCTACCAGAAGCGTAGCAACTTGTGATAAATCGTTAAATCTCTGCACATACTCAGCTATCTTTGGTCCCTCCATTTTCAAGTTCCACAATTCAGTCTCCAACTTCTGGACTTCTGCCCTAGAGCAATATCTTTTATGCATCAGTTCCTTCAGCTCGTCCCACGTCAAAGCATTCGCAGCAGTCTTGCCCATTGTTTGAACCTGAAGGTTCCACCATGACAGAGCCCCATCTACAAATAGTCCAACTACGTACGTGACCTGATGTTCTGGGGCACATTTGCTCAACTGTAAGACAGAATTCGTCTTCTCCACCCAACGCACAAAAGCTAAGGCACCCCCAGTGCTGTCGTATTCTTGAGGTTTGTGGTTCAAGAACTGCTCGTAAGTGCAGCCGCTGGGTGGGTTATTTCTTGAGGTACCTCCACCGTGTCCGGAGCAAAGGGCCTCGAGGTGTGCGATAGCTTGCGATAGGCGCCCTTGCAATTCTGACTCTGCTGTTGTCGGCAGAGGGTTGTTGGTATCGACGTTCCCTCGTATTGACATCTTCTGAGAAGAAGATTGGTTAGGTCAGGTCTTATTCGTTCGGGGAGTGCATACACTTGTTTAAAGATCATATGCACATACACATATTAGGTTATCATACCAACCAATCAAACAATAGTATAATCATAGTATAACCAAGTAATTTGGTATTTATGTTTAATGAGAGCATAGCAAGTAAGCACGTAGTATTATAATTATAGCACACACAAATAGATTAATAACGTGCTTGACGAAGACATAGCGACTGAGCTCTCGTTGGTCATTGGTCACAAAGTATTGTCGCATGTTTAGTGATGATTGGCTTCCCCACCATTGTATCATCTTCCAAAATGTATCATATCAACAGGGACACCGGGTCACCCTACCCTTGTCCGTTAAATATATTAGTGTATCGAAATTACGTAGTCAGATGTGGCCTTCAGAAGTCTCCACAATCTCGGCTTATCATAGATGTCCTACCCAAATGTAATGTGATCCGCATAATCCAGAAGTCAACTATATTGGTGACTGGGGTGGAGGAGGAAAGAAAGGTAAACTATTAACATGCGTGAACTCCTCCTCGAGTTTGTATATACGTCGAAGCAATTAGCTGATCTGCCGCTTGGCAGTAAAGAAACGAGCATCAAATCCTGGGATCGGTGTAATAGCAATGGTCAAGAGCGCAAAAAGGAACCTTAATGTATGTGGCGGATCAAAGTATGCTGGTGATAGACAGGGTGGAGGACGTGGTGTTTTACATAAGCTTTTCAGACAATATGCTGTCTTGTGATGTAGACACTCAAATCATGTTTTCGGTTATGTAATGTTTTGTATTTGAAGTTGCCAATTGTGGTGTCAGCTCAAGCTCCAACATTCTGCGACTCATATCCTCAAACTGTAGTTGATGTTACAGGAGCAACTCATCTCGTGTGTGGCCTCCATAATGTGAAGGATGGCAAGGGTCTAAAATCAGTATAGTGTATTATAGGAACCATCGAAATGGCTCGTCCGGCGTTGTAGAGGTGAATGTAGCAAATGGTGCGACCTGTACAGTCGGGAAAATGCTGCTGTAGCAAATGAATCGTTATGCGGGTGCTAACCTGGAGTACCTTCCCGGGGTGCGGGTATGTTTTTGAATGAAAGCGATAGGCATGTTGGCGCAATGGACGTCGGTCTTTATAGGGGAAAAGAGCAACATCAGCGGTTATGGGTGCAAAAACAAACGTTTCAACCAATAAGGAAGTTGTCAGGTGCTGGTACTGGGTTAGATAGTAGGGGTGCAATGTCTAGTAAACCAAAAGAAACGGGGTCATATCAAGTAAAGGTGCAGGTGTAGCCGGTGCAACATCAAGCGGACCCAAAAGGTGCAGAAGCTAGCTCAGGAGCAGTCTCTGTGTCATTTAACGGTGTGGTGCCTTGAGCAGATGATAGTGCAGCAGTCATGTCGTCGTTGTCTGCGTCAGTAGTAGAAAGTTGTACTCCGGCTGTCTGTAAGGCTGCAGATGTCACAGACTCAATGGAGTCTGGAATCGAATGCGTGCTAGAATCGGAAGATAGCTTGTTAACAGGGGTCTCAAAAAGTGAAATTAGCAATATCGTTCTTGTCTAACTTTTCATCATTATGGGCGTTATCGGAAGGATCATCAATGTCACGTCAATATCGTTATCAATTGTTCGTCGAGTAATCAACCTTTGGAAGGAATGTCCACAAGAGGCGCATTGTCGAGGATCGGAGTCATGGTGTGCTCATCATCGAGATGTCCAGTGACGAAGGGGTCATGGACTGAAATAAGAGTGACAGAAGGATTCTTGTCAGAGAAACCATCCGCAATGGTAAAGTATCACCAAAATCTGGTAGCGCGGACTGTTGGAAGTCGTCCTCGTCCTTGGTCAGCATATCTGGATCACTCTCATGGTATGACGTAAATGTCTCTGGCGCAGATGTAGTCTCATCATTTGTGACAGCGGCCGTAGGGTTATCAATGTTTGATAACTCGCCTTCTATATAGTGTGATGTGTGTGCTGGTTCATCATAGTCATAGCATGTATACCCATAGTAATTATTAACAATTAGTGTAGGCAAATATTCACCACATATGCACGTATATCAATGATTAGCAATTAAGCGTGTAAGTAATAACAATGTAAGCATGTAATCATCCTAGTCTTCCCCAGACTATCCTTCCCAGTCTCTCAGACTAACTCCCTGGTCTCTAAGACCATCCTCCCAGTCTCTAAGACTAAATCCCTGGTCTTTAAGACCAAATTCCTCCCAGTCTCTAAGACTAAATCCTCCCTCAGCCTCAAAGACTGATCCTCCCTCAGTCTCTAAGACTGAAATATATAAATTCTGAAGAAAAGGTGTATGTGTGCCTTTTTGTTTGTAAGAAGTTTGTTCCCTGGATCTGGATGTTTTGTGTATGCAATGAAAACATGTTGTGAAAACATTTTCGTGAGAGCCCTAATGATCGTAGTCTAGACTCAAGAAAGAATCCTAGTTCGCTACGATCGAAGCTCTGATACCAAGCTGTCACACCCTGACTTTTGCGGAAGCGTGATTATTGGTGTGACTTCTTAATTCCATTACATACGATCATAACAACACTATATGATAAAACCAGTAGATGTACATCCATTAATTTAAGTTTAAAAGTAGTACAACATAATTGTTTGAAATGTCGTTATCAAATTCAAGTTACAAATCATAACATATTTTAAGGAGTTCAAAAAGACTCAACAAAAGATTTTATAACAAACCCGAGTTTAGGACCACGTATCTCGTCTAGGATTAAGATACGTCTCCTAAGCCCTAATAACTTGGATGACATCTTTATTCACATCGCAGCTTAAAAACTCCAACGCCCGCCCGATCCATTTACTAAATTCCTGAAATACATGTAGTTTGAAAAATCAACATAAAGTTGAGCGAGTTCATGTGTAACTGAGTATGTATAAACCTTCGAAAATGTTGTAAGTATGTATGTAAGTCCCTGGTATGTAGCAATTAAGGAAAAAGAGATCACCATTGGGTTGCAAAGCCAATGATATGTGTGAAGTGATGCAGGAAGACTCAAACCTAGCGGATTTATGCGTCGGGCACTCAGTCACCACCTGGCCCATTCAGTGGACTCAGGAGTGAGGGCTCGCTACACCCCAATAGATCTATCACCGTTGTCCCTCGGTCCCACAATGAGGATTAATGGCCTCAAGTTCCAGCCTACCCACTCACATGATCTAAGTAGTAAACCCTCCTTAAGCTAACCATACCATGTATAAAAGTATCCGTAATTACTGTAACATGTATTCCACCCCCGAAGTATAAAAACTGAAAACAGTTAAGAGAAAAGGGGGACATGAACTCACTGTATTGCGTCTTCGTACTCGTAACCCAAATCTCCGCGGCAAACACGACTACCTACAATGGTCTAATGTCTATTAGATGAACGGGTCGTGCCTTGTCTTAGTATGATGTTTTTGAGTTACGATTCTGGTATTATTCCAAGTTATAATAATTGTATTTAGTTTTGGAATAATTGTTTATGCAGTGATTCCGTATTAATACTTCTCAAGCATTTTAACTTTGTATTTCCTTCCCAAGGGTGGGGGTATCTCCTTCATGTATTTACGTATTTGTATTTGTGTATCTTGCCAAGTAATGGCGTCGTATTTCAGTGTATTGTTCCAAATTAAATATATGTTAATATATTCCCAACATGTATTTCCAAAACCATATCTTTCAAGTCTCACTTAAATATATACAAATAAACCTTATTTCGTTTAATCACGTATCGTTCCAGAAAATATATATTTTTCCCAAAAATTATATATCTTCTAAATATACTAGGAAAATATATTTTCATTTCCCACTTGGAAAAATATATTCAACTCATTTGTCCAAAAATAATGTATTTCCAAAATATATGTATTTTTCCCAAAAATAATATATTTTTATTTCTATAGTTTCCACAATAATATTTTACCAAAGCATATGTATAAGACTATTTTCCCGAAATATCACATAAGTTACGTTCTAGCGTTTCGTATTGCTTTATCAAATGCGTAACCTAAATATTTATTTCGTGAGGGCGTTAGTATTATTTTGGAGTCGTGATTTCATAGTATCTTCAAGTCATATTATTTTTACCTTAAAAATAATATATATATTTCACAAAATAATCACATAATCGCACAAGCGTTTTATTATGAAATATATATTCTAAATATATATTTAACAAGTTTTATTTACGAAAATCCACCTCCGATACTTGGTAATTTTTGAAATAAAAATCATGGCGAAGTTTATTTTGAAAACCAAGTTAAAAATATATTTGTAACCATTTGTTATAAAAATAATTCTAAGTGTTATATTTCTAGAAAAATTTCGCTAGAGTTTCCTCTGTAACTGGAGATGTCCACGCTTACTAGCGTATCATTTTCTTTTGAGAAATCAATCAAACAATTTACCAATCAACAACATACAATCTTTAGTCATCAAACTTGACAAAAATAAGCCTAAATCACCAACTCATGAACTTGAAGGTTTTGTAAAAATATGTAGTAACTTTCTAACATATTTAGTAGGTTTTGTTATCTTTAAAAATAAAATTTGTTTCTTAAAAACTTTATTTTTAAAGAACTTGACGTTTTACAACTTCTAGTCAAGATTTACAAAAATACTTCTTTGTTAAATTTCTTGTTACACAAGTGTTCATACACTTGTTTATTTACCAAGTTTGCTTCTAGTTCATAAAATATCCGGGTTTTAACAAGACTTGCATCTTTCACTTGGTTCTTCCAAAAAACCACTTGTAGATCTTTAGATCTACTAGTTTAGAACCTTATTTTACAAGAAAAATTACATTTACTCAAGTTCATGTTTCATGAGTGGAAGGGTTCATCATCTTTTATAATTCTAACACTAACATACTACTAGTTCATGTTCTTGAACATGATCTAGTATGGTTAGATGATGATCCATCCCACTTTTAGTAACAAACAACATCAAGTAATCACAACTATACAAGATTTACAAGATTTACACCACTAGCTTCTCTTTATCCAACTTGTTCATCTTATGTTCAAGACTTTATGTTATGTTATTTAGTGTTCTTAACTTTCAACCATTTAATCACTTATTAACCACCATAAACAAGATCAAGATGATGTTTAGAGACACTTACTACTAGCACAAAGCTAGGGAAGAAACAAGGAGTAAATGAGGTGGATAAAAGAAATCTAGAGAGGTTCTTGAGCTTCCGAGTGCACCGAGCCTTCTTGTATGATCCCTTGCTTCTATGTATGTATGTAAAATGGTTGAACAAGAACTTGATGGTGGGAGTATGGTGGTGAGGGTGTTCGGCCGAAGGCAAGCAAGAGGGGAGAAGAGAGAGCAAGTTTGAGTTTGTGTGTTGTGAATGAAATGCTCTAGTCCTTGGTGTTTACTTATAATCCACTTTCCTTATTAACCATCATGTAATGTGTCTACTAGATAACCAACACCTCTTAATAAAATATTCAAGTAAATGGAAGTGTGGGTCACCCTAAGGTGACCGTCAATTACGGGGGGGGGGGGGGGGGGTAAGGGTTGGGATGCAATGGAACTTGGTTACATCTAGTTAAGTTCTAATGATATTAGTTAGTGTATTAAGTGTGTGTTATAATATAAAGGGTGTTAGGGTGTTCGGGGACCCTAACTAGCTCAGAAAAGTATAAACAATGTCTTTGGCAATATTTTTATGTTCCGGGTAAAGTCCGATTGTTCGGTTGGATATTGATCCGTTAAAGTGTCAAATAAGCTTTAAAGTGTCTTTAATATTATTTTTAGTGACACATTAATTTACCAACACTTTGGAAAGTGTCTAGAATTATTTTACCAAGTTTTTACTCTTTACTAGCTTTGTTAAAAGCTGAATTTTGGTATATTAGTGCAGAATTCTGCACTTTAAGTATGTTTTAGGCACTTCCGGTCACTATAACTATCACCTAGTGACGTAGTTTAATAATTCTCACCTCCCTTCACTCCCTACTAGTGTAGTAATCTACTCCCGGCTCATACTGGCCTCAGAACAATGTCCGTTTTGGTGCTGGTAATGTCAGCATGTTTAACTGGGTTATCCGTTTAGAGTGCTAACTGTGCTTTTGTGCATCAAGGTTGTCACTAATGTTTGTGTGTAAATAATAGAGTGACAGTATAAGATGTGATGCATGAGTATGTATGTATCAGAAATCAAGAAGCAGGTTAACCACAATTGTAAGCAAGCACAGTAATTAAGCACCAATTAAATATTAATTAATGTGTACGGATACCTGGATTTGTGAGGGTTGTCACACTCAGCATATGCTGGTGAGCTGATATGCACAAAATGAAACATATAGATTGTGTCAAATAAGGTATAAAAACAATCATTTTTAGTACTAAGGTTGGAAAAAGTGTGTTTCTTTGTTTACTTTTGATTTTCAGGATTAAAAGAGCTTAAACGAACAAAATGAACGAATTAACGTCAAAAAACAGCATAAATACGAAGGAAGGGAAGTTGATGCACTATACCGATCCCCCAAACTTCACCCCAAGAATAAAAACAACAAGCCAGAACCAAACCACGGAGTCGTGCCTGCCGGGCATGGGGTCGTGCCCCACTTAAGATTCCTTGAAGATAAAGACAAACAGAAGATGACAAGGGACACGAGGTTGTGGTCAACTCTTAAATTTGAAAATCTGGGTTCGTACAGCAAGTACAAGGGCCACGGGGACGTTTTGTTGACACACGGGGTCGTGTGTGCAGTTGGTCTGACAACAACATTTAGACAGAGAAGGAGAAGGACACAGGGCCGTGCCTACCACGCACGGGGCCGTGTGAGCCACTGTTTTCAGCTATAAAAGAAGGTGCCTGGCTCACTTGCGACTTATCCCTTAGCAAACCACTTCTCTCACACCTGCCACCACTCCACCACTGTCACACCCCAATCGATGGCGGAATCATCGGGGCATGGCACTGAGCGAAACAGATTGTCCAGAAGTTTCCATAACAATTATCATTACCTTTCAATTTAAATAACATGTCCCATACCATGTCTCAAACAATAAACAAATTATTACAGACAAAAATCTAGGCAAATAATTCCGTTCCGACAACTCAGATTTAAATAGAGCAATTGTTTATCTACTTCTAGAGACCCTTGATTTGATTACTACAGACAACTATTTGTTGGGCTCTAAAGCTTTATTCTAGCTTCAATTTCCTACCAGATGTGCATCCTAAGCACCTGTCACATACGTTAAAATAAAGTCAATACATATAATGTAAAGGTGAGCATACAAGTTTGATAATAGCATATAAAGTTCGAATTCGTTTACGCATAACCAGCATGTACACATAGTGAAATGAAGCACGTTAGTTATCGACATAGATCCATCGATACCAATGACTGCGGGTTGACTGCCCGAGGCAGTTCGCAATACATGATTACCACCGTAATCCATGCAAGTAATTGTCCTTAACAACCCCCGCGAACGGGTACCGAGTCCAAACTATAGTACTATCGTTGCTAAGACAGGTAGACAACATTCCATGTGTAAACATAACAAACAAGCATTCATGAGCCACTTATAACATGCATTAATGGTTAGAGTTCAAATAGTATTGAGTAGTGTGTTTGATGTGATTTGAATAGTTGTAACGTATGTAACACCCAAAAGTGCATAAAGCAAAAAGGGATCGAGTATACTCACAGCGGTTGATGGATTGAAGGGAGCGCTTAGCGAGTAAAGTTAGCCTGAATGGATTGATAATATAACGATAAGTGACGCGTAAAACGATACAAAGGGGAAATGGGTCGGATAGCAGTTCGGTCGGATGGTAATCCGATCGGACGGCGATTCATGCGGTTGACAATCCGTTCGGATGGTCATCCGGTCGGACGGTAGTCCGGTCGGATGACTATTCGAGTGGATTGTTTCTTCCTATAAGATGAATGTGTTTGTGTATGATGGCTTGTCTTTTGAAGTTTTCGTTGTAGCATTTTGAAAACATTGAAGTATCTTTATCCTTCAAGTCGGTCGATCGGATGGTCAATCATGCGGATTGCAATCCGTTCGGATTGTCATCCGGTCGGACGGTAGTCCGGTCGGACGGCGACTTTAGTGATGAGGTTACTTGGTAGAAATATTTCATAACAGAAGAGTCACTCGGTCGGATGCCCATTCGACCGGGTGGCAACTCTGTTAATGAACATGTTGAAAATTGTTGAGGTCTTTAAAGTCCTAGTATCTCATGATCCGAAGAGTAATCCGGTCGGATGGTAGCCCGATCGGATGGCAATTCGTTCGATACTCAAACTTCAGATACAGTTAATGAGATGTGGGACCCAAGGTGTTATTCGTTCGGACAGCAATCCGTTCGGATGGTCATCCGGTCGGATGATAGTCCGGTCGGACAGCATTCCATTCTGATTGTTCCTTTCGTCCTACACTTCGTCGTTTTGATTGTTTGTCGTTTTATCGAGGCGCTTTGACATCGTGTTAGCCAATAGAACTCCGTTTTGACCCGCATGACCAAACCGACCAGGAATCACCCTTGTTCGGCCGGTTACCGGCTCAAGACGGTTGTTCTTGTTTTACCCGAAATCGGTGGTCTCATGAGTAGAATCCAGATCTTGGACTAGTACAACACTAAGAGTGAGTATGAGACTAGAACAGAGTCCGATTCTATCGGTTTTGAGTATATTGAGTGTAAAAGAGTTGAAGGAAAGTTAGAAACCATCTTTCAATCCTTTTCCACTATGTTTAGGTTGAGATCTCTACGAGATCTTTGTGTATTTGTGTGGAAATCGGTTGGATCTAGGTTATTCTTGGTGGATTGAAGTCAAAACATGAAGTTCTTTAAGAACACATGATGACGTCATCCTAGAACACCCGAAATCTAGTGATTTCACGGTTAAAAGTTAAGATTCAAAAGATAGAAAGGTGTAGGAGTGTGTGTAGGTCAAGAAAGTACAAGATTTGGGTCGAGATCTTACCGGGATTGAGAGAAATCGGAGAAAAGGTGAGGAACACGAGCTGGTCAGACAGAGGTTTCCAAAAGTAGAAAGGTTTGAGAGTGACATGGGTATTTATAGGATTCCAAAAGGGGAAAGTGTTGTCCGGTCGGATGGCACACCGCCCAGATGACTATCCGGTCGGATGACATCTCGGTCGGATGGCACCTGTCTCATGGCCAAGTGGCTATCTGATCGGGTGGCCATCCGGCCGGATGGCACTTGGTTCGAGTGTTTGACGCGACGATTTTTGCTGATTCGGTTCTGATTGCGAGCGATTCGATGCGATAGATTTTCCTAGTCAAATTACTTTTAATCCCAACCACTCATATCTCGCACTATCCCTTCTCCACTAATTATCATAGTTCGATTGTGATTCGAGTTTCGATGTCGATTGAGTTTGATTGCGTTTCGAGTTCGATTGCGATTCCACACATAACATAAATGAACATGCACAAGTAACACATAAGGCACACACACACGTATAACAATAATTAAAATACGTAGTTCGAGTTGCGATTTGAAGTCGATTCAATTGGCATAGTTTGATTATCGTTTAGCTTTATCGCATTGTTACTTCCTATAGTTCACAGTCGTAGGTCGATTGAATAGCGAAATTCATACGTCGATTATTGTAATTATTGACACTTACTCCACATAATACAGCTAAATTAAACATATAAAAGAAATTCACTACAAGTCAAGTTGCGCGAAATCGGTCGTTGACTTTGACCTTGACTTTGACTTCCTGAAAACACGGGGTGTTACAACCACCACCACCACTACCACCACCATCCACCACATTCATCCATCATCCATCTATAGAGTGTGTGCAGTAGTCTCAGGATCCAAGATCGGTAGTAAGGGTTTTTTTGTCAAACAAAGGCCATGTTTGGCTAATCTCTTACGTCACTTAGTGAAGACAAATCATTTATGTATTACTTTTGATTTCTAAGCTTTGGTAACTTTTTATTTGGGTATGTATTAGTGACTTTAATAACTAGTTTTTTATATTGAAAGGGAACTTTATTCAATCATTTATTCATGTTTTGTTGATTCACTCATTCGTGTCTTTACGGTCTATATAAAACACTTGACTGCCTGGAAGTGGGTTAGAAGGGTGGTTGGGTAAAGTTCTTGCCTCGTTTAGTGTATAGATCCTGCGAGGACTTGATTCAAGCTTATTTGGACTTCCTTTGAGGCAGATAGTATCAAATCGGGTGAAGTAAGAACGACTTGTAATCCTAATCCCTTATAAATAAACTACTATTAAAACTTTAAACCGGCCTTGTGGGACAGTATCTCTGCTGACTCAGACCAATATGACCGAGGGTAGCGTTGCCTCCAAAAGAGGGAAAACAAACATGATACTCACATGTTTAACATTTGTTAAACAACTGTTACTACGACCAGATATTATCTTAGAGTTCTGACACAATTACATAATCATAGGTTAGGCAATAGTACACATTACTAGTCATTATCATGGTTGAATATTGGTTAGCCCTGATAATAACCCTAGTATCTAAAACTAATACTAACACTACTAATGATAATAATACTAATAATAACTATTAAAAATAAATCATAAATAACTAAACATAAACTTAAACGAGAGCATACCTTAACACTATCTACAACAATTTGATGTAGAGTTTCCCTACTTCTGCTCCTACTCGTGCTCTGAAAACGACTACTAACAACACCCTACAGGGTATCGTAAACTCAGGAGCATTTCCAGTTAAAAAAACTTATATTCTAAAATGAATCTAACCACTTCTATATATAGAAACTAAGTAGGCACCTAAATTCACTATGAAATTGCAGGATGGAAGTGTGGAGGTTGCATGCTTGCTTGCTAGGTTACGTAATTAGTATATGTTATATGGGGTAAAATCAAATAAAAAGTTCATTTTGCTTATGTAGGATAAGAAGAACTTATCATTCATTTATCAAATCAATGTATAAGATGGAAATATAGGAAAAAATAGGAGTGTAAGGGTATCATGGGAAAGTCCTATTTATTGACTTTCTCTCTCTACATGCAAGGCACATGCATATTTCACCTCATTTTTTAAACGTTCATAAATTTTTTATACGACATTATTTTTTCATAAAAAATTCACTATAAAATCGAGTGTCTTTTTATCTTTAATTTGAGTACTATATTGCTATATAAAATATGACGACTAAAAACCCACAAAAATGTGTTTATTTCTATGTTGTATAACATTTTTTGTGCTAGATTTTTATACTATATTTTAGTGTTAGATTTTTTTTCTTAAATTTTTCTCAATTTTTTTGTGATGAATTTTTTGTACTATATTATTTCGTGCTATTTTTTTTGTACTGGATTTTTGTGCTAGTTTTTTGTAATAGATTTTTTTGTTGTGTTTTTTAGAAAATAAAAGGGGTGTCACATGTTATTTTCACACTTCTATTTATAAGGACCAAAATGTTTTGGTACCAAAATGTCATTCCTTCCTACTTAGACTATGGGGTGTGGAGGGCTTGGGTTGGGGTCATTGCTCGACACGTGGCAAGGGTGAGATCCACAAGGTAATACTAGAAAACTAAGGGTGTGGTGTGGCGTGACTTAGCCATGTGGATTTTTTTTTTTTTTGTTTAAACTATTTAACATTTCACCCCGCCAACCAAAGTAAGCCATGTCACCCAGCCTCTAGGCCCACGCCAGGCTCAATTCCCACGCCAAAGGGGCAACGCTATGCCCAATGCCAACCCGGGGTGGAGCAACCGACGTTAAAGGGCCAAAACGCCAAAAAGCAACGCCCCACACCCACTGGTCTTATAAGGAGTGTCACATGTCATCATCACAATCATTCTTAGTCTACTTAGGCAAAATCCACTTTTTAGTGGATCCTTCACAAATCTTATATTTATATTATTATTATTATTATTATAATTAATTCAGCAGTTTCACTCGTTTTTCTCGTATAACTTTCAAAATATGATGTTTTATAAAACGATGAATATGCGATTGGGACGAGCTCATTATTATCTACAATTTAACCTAAGTTTCATTAAAAACGCAGTATGATCAAATATAAATATTTTTATTATAATTATTAAACGGTCTCGTATAATACTAAATGCTTATCTAGATGCTACTTATTTCAAACAACCATTCTACCCGTTACTTACTCGGTCAACAATATATGAAATATAAATTTACAATTTCATACGTTTATAACTATTATATTAAGGTTTTAGGTATTACAGCGGGGGGCGGTGGTCGACGGTGGCGTCGGTGGCAAAGGGTGACGACAGCGGTGGTCGGGCGGTGGCGGGTGGCGGCCATGTGGGGTGGTGGGTGTTGGCGACGGCGGTGGATGGCGGGTGGTGATAGTGGTGGGTAGTGTTAATGATGAATGGTGAGGGGGAATGAAATGGAAAAAAGAGGGGTCGGATGACATGAATTTGAAGGAATAGAATGACTTATGTAATGGGTGATTCCATTACCTTGACCAATCAAACACATGTTTTTTCATTCCCTCGTAATAGTCCATTCCATTTCACCTCTCATTTTTGCATACCAAACACGACCTAAGGGATATAAATGGTGGTTTCGTGGGTTGGTGTGTTTTGGGTTGATGAATTAAATTGTTTAATCCAAACACAATATTTACCTTCTATAAATTAGCAAAATTTTGTTGCATAAAGGTGTTGTATACTATGCATCATGGGGTGGCTTTCAAAAAAAATGATATTACATTTTTAGTCCCAAAGTTAATTGACTTTTTTTTTAACCCAAAAGTTTTCGTTTTTTCCAATTTAACCTTACATTTTTTTTTTTACTTTTAGCTTTGGTCCCCTATACTTTTCACGTAAAATTTTCGTTTTACGTTTTGTTCTAAATTTTGCGAGTTAGCATGATGCAACGTTTGTGTGTGGTTCAACGCTTTTTTAAGTTTTATTTTATGCTCCGTTTTCTATATTTTGCAAGTTAACATGGTGCAACGTGCGTGTGTGGCTAAACGTTTTTACGTAATCTATTTTTCCCCGTTTGATAGGCCAGTCGCAACACGCGTGTCTTTAATCGACTTAGTTATTATTTTTTGTATTTTACATTTCGGTCGATTTTTTTCGCATTAACACGTCGTAGCTTTAGTGTTGACGGTCACTGACGGTGATGTGGTAATGGTGCTATTTATCACGGTTTTATGCCCCTATCACAACGCCGGAGGAGGGAGGTGGGGTGTGTGTGTTAATACTAGTTTTTATTTATGTAGAAAACATCAATAGTTTGTCCACACTTAAATTTGTGTAACTCATTCACGATCTGTATAACCAGTTTATCTAAACATGTCAAACGGGTTGACGGGTAGTAATAAATGTAAACGTGTTAATCGATTTGGTTACAAAACGGATTAGACATGTCAAAAACGGGTTTATGGATCGACCTGTTTAATTAAATAGTTGAACATGTCAACCTGAATAATAAATCGAGATAACTCAAACATTCCTCATTAACTAAATGATACAACATTTAGAATCATTGATTTGCGATAGGTACAATCATTTTACTTAGGTTTTACAAGGGAATGTTTATGCATATATATCATATTCTAATGAGAACTAGAAAACCGTATTAGGACACACCCACTCATTGATCCTTGCTTCACTTATCAATTTCATTCATGTGATGTATTGTTAAAAGTTATGGGATTTTGAATGACACTCGATGCTCAAGAGATGGAAAAAGTTGTAACATGATGTGACCTTTCAACATACCCAATGGAACTCATTAAACCTAACTTTTGATTTTCCATCCATCCTTGTCTATCAATAGCGACTTTGTTATCGCATTTGATGGCTCTAGTATGGCGCTAAGCTTCCATAATAGAGCGAATGCATTATGCATGTTTGGTTCGCTTAGATAATTTAGTTGTGTTGCTAGATATATTTATTGTTGTATCTATGGAGATAGACGTATGTGATTATCAAGCATATAGAAACATTACAATCACAATGTGTGTACTCTTTTTTAAGGTTTTTAAAACTTATCATCATAGTAGGATGAATCCCCTATACGTACTTATTTTTTTAAGAAGAAACATTTGTCATGCCATATACATGGTTTTTGGATTAACTTGGCTTTGTTATTTCCTTAAGCATTAAGCATCATATATACATTGTTTACGCATTGAATCTTGAAGTGGCGTGAAGCTTTTTGTTCCTTTACTTTCGTTCTTAGGTTTTATGATGAGGATTACCCGCATCATGTAAAATTATAATACATATTAAACTTTACATAATCGAATATCATATTACCCATTTGGCTAACTTTTGTAGCAATTATACAATCATTTGAAAAAAACATTTACATTGAAGATTTTAATAACCTAAAACCAAAAAAAAACACCCATAGCTTTATAGCCTAGTGGCATCTTTAGGGTGAGATAAATCTTTTGGATCAATAGGTCCTGGGTTCGATTCCCACAAGAGCGGGTTTTTTCATATTTATTGGGTTTTCTCCTGAATTGGTGTATAAGCATTATGTCTAATGGATATGGATATGATTGGGTGATTCCGCTGGTGGCACGATGGTCAGTGATCCAATTTTGCTGAACACATACAGTGTACGAGGTAGATCACGTCACGATTATAATTTTATTGACTACTTATTTTTGGATTAACTTAGCTTTCAATAACTCTCATGAAAATGTCAAATTATTGACTAATTACTTTTGGAATAACTTAGCTTTCAATAATTCTCATGAAAAAGTCAAAATAGCAAATAACAGGTAAACTGAGAACAAGCTGTGTCGCAACCCTTTTTTGATTAATTAATCTGTGGCAAAGGATACTTTTGTCCGTTTAATTACTAGCTTTTGTGCATCTTAAACGTGTAAAATTGAATACCTGATGCACCATGTAATGGGTTTTGACTTTGGACAAACCATGCAAATGGGTCAAGAGTTCCTTTAAATACACCGGTTTTTGACGCACCAGTATATCAATTTAAGAGAAAACGAACTCTTAAGAAATACACCAATATGTCAATTTAAGAAAAGAACAACTTTTAAGAAATAAATTTAAGAAAAAAAAAAGAACTCTTAAGAAATATATGGTAATACCACTGAAATAGAAAAGAATAAAATACCTGATTTTATAATAAAATAATTACTATTATTATTATTATTATTATTATTATTATTATTAATTGGAACCTATGATGAATAGTAAAATAAAAAATTTATGTTATTATATTTTTCTTTTAATTTCCGATTTTACATATATTAAATTAAATTATATACGTTTTTAATTAATTTAATTCTTATTTAATTTGATCTTTTATCCTATAACTCACGTTCATTATTCTTTCTAGCTAAATATGCGATTGTATTTCATATTTTTTTATCGGCGTGTTTGTATAGATTTTGTTGAGAAAAAAAGTTTTATTTAACAGAGTTTAGTGGTGAACCGAATTGATACCCGCATCGGTTCTGCTATTGTTTGTTATTATCGGATCCAATATCGATATTCATTTTTTATTCTCTATCGACATTGGTATCGATGTTGTTATTATCGGAACCAGTAACGGTATTCGCTTTTTTTCCAATGTAAAACACATTTATTTGTGCATATAATTGACTTTAAACTGAAAGTCGGTACAATAGTGATAGTGTTACGAACCAAACCAGTAACGGGCTAATTCCCACCACATCGCGCACAAAATATATAAATTTCGAACCCTAATGAATAGTAACATCAGTTTTTAAGATATTATATAAAATAATTATGTTCCAGTTTCATCCATTATACCTTAAACAATATACGATTCTAACCCATTTTGTTTTTATTTAGAGTTAACTGTCATTTTCGTCCCAATAGTTTGTCCAATTACGTCAGTTCTGACCAAATTTCAAATTTGTACCAATTTTGTCCCTGACATTCTTAAAACATATCAGTTCCATCCAAAAAAAAAACATGAGTTAACTGTTATTTTCGTCCATATGGTTTGTTCAATTATTTGATTCAACCTTAGCTTTTTGGACGGAACTAGCATGTTTTAAGAATGTCATGGACAAAAATGGTACGAATATGAAATTTGGTCTAAACTGGCATAACTGGACAAACAACGGAGACGAAAATGACAGTTAACTCTTTTATTTAATTTGATTTTTCCTCCGATAACTTGCGTTCATCGTCTTTTTATTATAAAAGATGACTACGCGACTTTGTTTAATATATTTTTCTCGATGTGCATGTATGAACTTTGTTGAAAAAAATGACTTTAAACCAAATGTCAGTATCTGACAGATACCGTCAGGAAACCAACTGATACTGGTCGATTTCCCGCAGCATCGCGCGGGGAAATATCCCTAGTTAGTATATCAATTTAAGAAAAAAGAACTCACAAGAAATATATGGTAATACCACTCAAATCGAAAAGAATAAAATACTTGAATTTACAATAGTTTATAAAAGATAACTAGGTTAGAACCCCGTGTATTACACGGGTTGAATAAATGTAATTTTATATACCAAATAATAAAAAATATATCTTTAAAAATCTCGTTTATTAGACGGGTTGAATAAATGTAATTTTATATACCAAATAATAAAAAAAATATTTAAAACTCTTATTTATTACATGGGTTGAATAAATGTAATTTTATATATTAAATAATAAAAAAAGTTGTATTTTTAAGAATCGCGTGTATTGTATGTGTTAAGTAAATTTAATTTTATATATTAAATTATGGAAAAGTTATATTTTTAAGAACCTCATGTGTTATACGGGTTGAGCACATGTAATATTATATGTCAAACAATAAAAAGTCATATCTTTATAAACTCTATGTATTATATGTATTGAATAAATCTAATTTTATATCCTACATAATAAAAAAAAAATATATTTTTAAAAACTGAGTGTATTACACGAGTTGCATAAATGTAATTTTGTATAGTAAAAAATAAAAATGTTATATCTATAAAAAACCAATACTGTTTATAAAAGTTGAGGTTGGATCATGTACAAGACATAAATTTCATATGAAGTATACTGATAATTAAAGGATAATGAGTGTAATTGGGAGCAAGGGTAATTTAGTCATTTAGAGAACAACTTCTCCCTTTATTTTCAAACAACTATAACTTTTTCATATGTTAATATTTAAAAAAAATTACACCGTATTAACATGCATTTCATTCTCTTTAATTCAAGCAGCCTATTGCTATCGTTTTCTTAAAAAATTACAGGATTTTGAATACTCATCAGTCATTACGTGACTTTGAATACCCAGCACATTACTACGTGATTTTGAATACCTATTACGTGATTACACATTTAACATAAATCATTACGTGATTACACTTTCAATATAAATTCATTACTTGATTACACATTCAAGATGATTTGTTATAACTAATGTTATTACAATTATGCTTATAATGTAATCACTCACTGTGTTTCACATAAAATACTATAATGCAATCACGCAATCACGAAATAGGCATTCAAAATTATGGGTGGGATTCGGCTACAAAGTCCATTTTTCCTACAAAGTGTACAAAGTCATAAAACATCACAATTACAGCCATAAAACACACTCAAAGCCCACAAATAACAGAGTGAAGATCACTCAAACACAATAGCTAAACCCTAACAATCCATAAAAACTTCAAACACACCATCGCAGAACTATGAATATAAAACACAACATGATAATCAATATAAAACACACTAATGTTAGTCATTCGATAATCAAAGCCTTATCATCCAAAATATAACATAAAACCCACAAATATGACGTTTTAGTAATCTTCACTTTGTTATTTGTGGGTTTTAAGTGTGTTTTATGGTTGACATTATGGTGTTTTATGACTTTGTACACTTTGTAGAAAAATAGACTTTGTAGCCAACTCCCACCCTCAAAATCACAGTCACTTAATAATACATAGTCAACGATTGTTACGTAATCACTTAGTGTAGTTTCATATTCTATAATGATATCACGTAATCGGTATTCGAAATCACGTAGTCATGTGCTGGGTATTCAAAATCACGTAATCACGTAATGAGTATTCAAAATCATGTAATTTAAAAAAAAACTATAGCAATAGGTTGCTCGAATTAAAGAAAATGAAATGGTCTTTAATACAGTGTAATTGTTTTTAAAAAATATTAACGTATGAAAAAGTTATAGTCGTTTGAAAATCAAGGGGGAGAGTTCAAGTGTGCAAGGACCAGAATACCCTTTATCTATTTGTTTGTTTGTTCAGTTGTCTTAACCTTATATTTAAGAAAAGGACTCGGTCTAGTTTTGAGCCATTGATCTTGGGAGATCAATGGTTAAGCTTGTCTCCTACACTTTGTACATAAATTCTCTCTTGTATATGATCTCTTATCTATAAAAGTTATTTTTCTAAGAAAAATACAAGATATATATAAGAAATTTAAGAAAATTATAAAAGCACATAGAAACTCAAAGAAAAATACAAGAAAATTATAAAAGCACATAGAAAGTCATATTATGTGTTTACTCTTTATCTTTTTATTAGTGATAACTAATTTTTATTTTATTATACCATTATCATTGACTCATCTTAATTATTGATTTGACTTGATCAATTATCCCAATATATTCTTACATCTCTAAATGATTTTTCTCCTTTATTAGAATCGGCCTATGTTTTTTTTTATCCAAAATAATATGTAAAGCTAAAAACAAATTCGATTTGGTTTTTGGTTTTTATTTATTTCTTTTGATAATCTGAATCTTAAACTACAAAAGTAGCCACCGCTATTCTTAATCCATCATTATATGATATTTTAGTTAGTAACCAAAAGCCAAAGCTATATATAGTATCAAAAGGATATAATTTGTTTGACATTATAGAAATAAAATAAAAGTAAGAGGTAGCTACACAAATAGTCTTTATAGGGTATATCATTAAAAAGGTTAGCATTGTTTAAGATGTTTATAGTATAGCTAAAACTTCGTTAACGGATATGTTAAACTTGCATCAAATAATATGTTAACGAATATGTTGAACTTGTGCCAAGAGTTCGATTAAGCCCTCCAATTGCCCTTAGAAAATAAATCTTGAGTCCGTCACTGACTACCATCCTATATACTTTCTTGATTTGTTATTTGGTATAAAAAAATTTAGCCTCATTCATCGGCTGTTATCAATGCCCTCAACATTTTCGAGAGATTTGTCATTGTAACTTGAGCAGAATAAACATAGATCTAAAACATGCAACTTTTTAAACTAGACACTAAGTGTTACTCTCACCGAAAATGTATAGAAAATTTATGAATACAAAAGTTTGTTCATGCATTTGAACCAAGAGCACATGTGGGTTTGGTTTGGGTTGGTTGGTGAGGTGTTTGGGTGGGGTTATGAAGACAAATAATGCAAATCTAATGTTTAATTTGACCCTCAATTATTTGCGTTGATTCAATAACATGCGAGATTATGCTTGGCTGTTAACGCTTGCAACCATCATTGATGTCTTAAATATATTACTACTAGCTTGTTTAAATTTACTAAATTTTAAAAGATAAAACGTATATCAAATGAATTACCTTTTAAAAAAAAAAAACGAAGTAACCTTAGCAGTTGTGTATTTTATTTCCAGCTAATTAGTAATATATTGTTTATAGAAACAAAATTCATCACACTGTGCTATATGAATACAAAATAAGTAAAATTAATCCACATGGTAACTTTTAATTGCTTATTGTTATGAAATAAGAATTATCTAAAGAATATAGACTGAAATACAATATAAATAGTTATTTAATTTAATTCATTTAACTAAGAGAATATTGCTGTTTATTTAAGTTGATATGAGATAATTTATAGTATTGAGCCAAAACGCTTAGATTGATAATTTTATAGTTGCATAGATATTATTGTCGTTAGGAAAATAAAATATAGATATTATTGTATACGTTGAATTAAGATGGAATCTATCTTATTGTATATTATTATATTACAAAAAAAAAAAAAAAACTGAGGAAATAAATGACATCTGGGTAGTCACTATATTTTACACAAAAAAAAAAAAAAAAAAAAAAAAAAAAAAACCGTAAGGAAATAAATGACATCTGGGTAGTCGAATAGATAGATACGTATATGATAGACAAACTAAAGTTGGAATTGAGTGTAGGGTTTGGTTTGGTCACTTTCAATTTTGGATAATACGTTATAGTTTAGGAATTTTCTATAAACCATTAACTTTGGATGAAATCATTCTAATTGGTTGGGTTAACAGACCAACATGTTTATGACGTGTTTTATCATATAAATTGTAATTTTTGGTAACTCGATATTGTTGTGTTACTTATGTCTTGTTGCTTTTTAAGTGTTTAGTAATTGTGTTAAACATGTCGTGTCATTCGTGTTTTTTAACTGCCAATATTCAATCGTGTTAAACATGCTGTCTTTCATGAGTCGATAATGTTTATTCGTATAAATGACTAAATGTCATGTCATGTAATACACTTATTAAACATGTATGTGCTAGTGTTTAAAAACACGACACATTTAGCTCAATGTATATGTTGAGACTCACTAGTTGTGTAGAATATTTTGTGTCGTGTTCCTCCCCTTTAACAGAATACGAATACGACACTTTTCAGCTCTAAATCCACACCAATCAACTAGTTTGTCAATCATATAATTAAAATGAATTGATGGTGGTCGAGTAGTCGGCCTTTGGACATAGCTCCGAAAGGATGGATTTACACGTGAAAAGCAGTTAGCCGTTCAAAAAAATAATAAAAAAATTGGGCCAGCAAAAAAAATAAAAATAAAAAACAGATAAGACAACATTGGGCCACATATAAAGTTAGGGCTAGAGATGGGCATAATCGGGTATTTTTAAAACCCGGAACCGGTTCCTACCCGTACCCGGTCCCCCTCAAAGTTGACAGTACCCGGTTCCTCTCAAACCCGGTTCCGGTTCATACCCGGGTATTTGCCCAAAAAACCATAACCTGTTGTACCCGGTTACGGGTAGTATGGAACCGGGTCGGGTCGGGTCGGAACCGGTTCTGTCCTAAATGTGAAGAAAAAGCCGACATGATGCATGGAACCGGATGCTCTCTGCATGTCCAGTCAAATCAATATTAAAAACAACATGTTGGAATTCGGAATTAGTGGAACCGGTTGTCGTATTATAACCGGGTTTTTTATTTAACTCAATGTTTCAATTTCATATTTTCATACTTTCAAACTCTACCAAATTCATAGTTTCAACTTTCATTTTCATACTTGCTGCTAAGGGATTAGAGATATGGCATGCAACGATGGATTAGGGAGAATTGATGTGTGATAATCTTAAAAAAATTGCAAACTTTTTATAGGCAGAACCGGGTACTGGCTACTGGCTGAATTGTGATTATTACCGTTAGAACCGGTTCCAACGGTCAGATTTGTATTAAATGATGATTATTACCGTTAGAATCGATTAGGGAGAGATGGGCTTTGCTTGATGGGTCTGGCTGAATTAAGTAATAATCTGTTATGTGGGCTTTGCTTGATGGGTCTTGTAAACTTGAAACAATCAAGCCCAACTTTATTAAACTTCAAAAATTAAAGTGGCACCGGGTAGGCATGCAAACCGGGTACGAATAGGAATCGGGTACGGGTAGGAACCGGGTACGCATGGACACCAGGTACGGGTAGGAACCGGGTACGGGTTGGAACCGGGTATGGAACTTATGTTTTTAAAAAAATATGGAACCGGGTAGGAACCGTCGGGTTTTTTAAACCCGGAACCGGGTATGCTTTATACCGGGTTGGGACTGGAACCGGTTACGGGTAGGTTCTAACGGGTCGGGTTTGGAACCGGTTATTATGTCCATCTCTAGTTAGGGCCATTTAGGGCATAAAGTTCTTAGTGGGCCGGACCTGCTATGAAATCTTTATTTATCACTTATTTGATTGTCACATAAATAAACGTTAGAATTTTCGATGCTATAACATGTCATATTGTCATGTAACGAAAAAAAAACCGGATTCAGTTACCAACTTGTGCTAGCTCTCTATGAACACGGTCCTTGATCCGCCTCTCGAGCTCGGGCCTAAAGTGCCGAATTAGACCCTGAACCGGCCAAGCCGCTGCGTCACCCAATGCGCAAATCGTGTGCCCTTCAATCTGTTTCGTTATCTCTTGTAGCATATCGATTTCTTCCAACTTTGCGTTCCCGACTTTCAATCTCTCCATGACCATCCACAACCATGTCGTACCCTCCCGACACGGTGTACACTGACCGCAACTCTCGTGTTTGTAAAAATATGATAATCTGGCAATCGCATCGACAATATCCGTTGACTTATCCATGACCATAACCGCTGCGGTTCCCAACCCGGTTTGCACGTCTTTCAACGCATCGAAATCCATCAATACATCATCACACACGCTCTTCGGAATTAAAGGCACTGACGAACCACCGGGGATAATCGCTAGTAAATTATCCCACCCACCCCGGACACCACCGCAATGCCGCTCTATCAACTCCTTTAACGGTATACTCATCTCCTCTTCCACCGTACACGGCTTGTTAACATGACCCGACACACAAAACAACTTTGTCCCCGAATTGTTTTTCCTCCCAAACCCCGCGAACCATTCGGGCCCACGTCGTAGAATGGTAGGAGCAACCGCAACCGTTTCTACATTTGTAACCGTCGTCGGACACCCGTAAAGACCCGTATTTGCCGGAAAAGGCGGTTTCAACCGCGGTTTTCCTTGTTTCCCTTCAAGACTTTCGATAAGCGCGGTTTCCTCACCGCAAATATACGCTCCGGCACCGTAATGTATATGAACATCAAAATCATATCCCGAACCACACGCGTTTTTCCCCAACAAGCCCGCCTTGTAAGCCTCGACTCTCGCTTTGTCGAGGCTAATTCGTTCGTTAACGTATTCGCCCCGAATGTAAATATACGCGGCACTCGCCCTCATCCCGACACCCGCAATTAAGCAACCCTCCAACAGCTTATGCGGGTCATGTCGCATAATTTCGCGATCTTTACACGTTCCGGGCTCGCTTTCATCCGCATTGACAACAAGATACGCGGGTCGACCGTCAGACACTTTCGGCATAAACGACCATTTAAGCCCGGACGGAAACCCGGCCCCACCACGACCACGTAAACCCGACTTCTTGATCTCTTCCACGATCCAATCCGTGCCTTTGAGAACAAGGTCTTTGGTTCTATGCCAATCACCTCGCCTTCGGGCGCCTTTGAGATACGGGTCGTGTACACCGTATAGGTTTGTGAATATGCGATCCGAGTCGCTTAAGTTGCCGAATTGAGTCTTTTCGGGTGGCGGTGTGGTGGCGAACGGGCGAGTTAGTAGCCTCCAAGTTTTAGTGTGATGCCATTGCGATGAAGCTTTGTGAAGAGAAATAATGCACTTCATGGATGAAAATGAGAAAAAAAATAATTTTAATTTCGTTTCAAACATTGGTATGTATGAATCATTCATAAAATTAAGTGAGAAAATAGAAATGCTAAGTAGTTGATCCGAATTTCATGAGGAACCAGTCAAACATCATATCACAACCAAGAGATCCAGTTTCATAAACAAATGGTCCAATATAGTAAATTGATATTTTATCGTTACAAACCGAACATATACCAACCAAAAAACATTGGTACCAATAGTTTATTCGTTTTTATCGTTTTCTCGACGTGACGGTATAAAATTTGTTGAAAACAAAGTTGTATTCGCATTAAAGTATTCCTTGGCATTGTAAGTTATATCGAGTGTCGTTACCTTACTAGTATCATAACGAACCATACCGATACTGTCTGAAAATCCGCCACGAAGCGTGAGGGCATCCCGCTAGTTTGTCTAAATGTATCAAATGAGTTTAAACAAGTTAGAATGAAAAGTCAATTTTATTGTTATCTTTTTGTTTTTGGTCATATTTGGAATTACAAAACACATAAAAGTGATTATCAGAAATTTTGATTTTAGAATGAAAATTACAACTCTTTACAAGTGATTTGGAGGTGATACACTCATTAGACATTTCAGAATATTTGCTTTGACCCAGTCTTAATTTAGAAAAAGATAAGCCCATTGGGCCAATCTTCTACCTCATTTGATCGGGTTTTTCGTTAAGAAGTCGCCCAACGGCCCAAGTGTACTAACAGAACATACGCTCATAACTCACTCCTTTAATACGTCCAAGTAGGGCTGCAAACGAACCGAACGAACACAAACGAGACCTTGTTCGTGTTCGTTTGTTAAAGAATATATGTGTTCACGAACAGTTTATGAACACTTACCGAACGAGATTTAATGTTTGTTTTCGTTTGTTAAGGAAATAAACTTGTTCGTGTTCGTTTGTGTTTGTTTGTTAATGTTAGACAATGAACGAAAACGAACGTTGATGAATACAAATGGAAATAAACAAACACAAACACGCGTTCATGAATAGATCATATAAGACACTCACACTTATTAAATACGTAGTATTTTATTTGTTGGGATCTTGTAATATTTAAATAATTTATAAAAACAAAACACTAATGAACTATCGTACGTTCACGAACATGTTACCGAACGTTCACGAACATAAATGAACGAACGCGACATTTGTTCATGTTTGTTCATTTAACTAAACAAACTAAATTTCTTGTTCGTGTTAGTTTGTTTAATAAACGAACGAACACAAACGAACTTCCCGCCGAACCGTTCACTTGCCGAACATTTGGTTCGTTTACAGCCCTACGTCCAAGCTAACGTTGTCACACCTTGGCCTTAAATTGTTTCATTGCTACCTGTTGATCAGTTCTGTTTAGACATAATGGGAAACATGAAAACATACCTTTGATTGCATCAGTACAGGCCAGCAGAGAATCCAGATGGAGACGCAGCAACAGTGTTTGACATGATTGTCAGCTTGATCTGGTTCCTCCTTAGGGTGCAATCTAATGATGGTGATGAAGAAACCGATAAAGGGGAATCGGTTAGGAGAGGAGGTCGATTGATGTTATGAGAGTAATTAGGTTATGTGTCTAACCCTAAAACCTCCACATAAGTCTCCTTATATATGCACCCAAGAGGAAACCCTAATTAGTTAATAAGGGTAATTAGGCCCATCAACAATTACCAACTAATTATTTAATAGGTTATTATATATTTTGAACTATTATTATATAAATGATTATAATGGCCATATATAAATAAATATATTATTTATTTATTCTTACATTCTCCCACTTGGCCGAGTAATCATTTATTATGAGCATTAGATAAGCCTGATCAGGAGTTAACACTCATTTTAGCCTTAAACAAGAACTATAGCAGAGAAATACAGCCGTTGAATCATTATGCGACTCAGGACCCCCATTAATCATACTATAGCCTTAATTTAAAACCTAATCGTTATGATCAAAATACGCATAAGCCCTTTGTTTGATTTGTAACTTTATTTGTCTATATTCCATTATGTCGGCTTGACATATTCTTAGAGACATACAAAATCAAACTGATGAGGAAAATTAACTAATACTTAGTCATTCATAGTACGATATGCAATTGCGCACGGCCGTTAATTAATACCCGTCTATGAGCTCTCTTAATAAGACTTATGGGTAATAGCCCTTCAGTTATAGGATCCTTAAACATATCATGAATGTATTCGATACAAAACTTAGTTTCCTCAATTCGTTCATAAACGAATAATTAATTGTGTATCGAAACTTAATGCAGCACCTCTCGAACTGTTACTGTTCAAGGAGTCATGGTAGCTGACTTTATCACACTAAGTCTTCAAAACATTAATTATATGGAGTTAATAAACTTATGAGTCCACTGATAAATTTCCAACAACATTTAGTGACTATATTATGTCGTTATAACTTAGGTTGTTATTATCAGTTTATTATGACTCCTCCATGAGATAGGTTTTGTCTGCTGACATAAAGATATACCTGAAATAACATTTTGTCATCTTTGAATATCACAAAGTTAAAGTAATAAATCGGTTTGAGTTCTCACTTCTTCTTCAAATCATTGCCTCTCGTTTCTTTTAAAGATATTGTAATACTCTATTAAATGCTTCACGTTAATCTAGACATATCTAGTGTGTTGCAATGTGAGTAATATCTAAACGAGTATAGACTTGAACTTACATAAGGCTTCTAATTAATGAAGCGTAAGTAAATAATCTCATTTATCCTATTATCCTCAAAAGGAGAGCAGTATTGTTTGTTACATGTATAAGGACCCATTTAAGGCTAAACTTATGGAACGAAACTAATGTCCCATTGGGTCTATCTCGGCATGTTATGATATCTATCACGAAAGAGATATCTCTGAGATTTATTATATCAAAGTTTGTGTTAACAATGCTTTGACTTATGTAACATATACCCGTCAAAAGAATATCATCTATACAGACAAGTTTAATTTAGTTGCTCCCACTCATCTTGAGGTAGGTACATAAATCCACTTGGTTGTTGATGAAAATAATCACATTAAGATTTCATCACACTATGATGTTTGCATTAACCCATACATGGATTTTATTGGCTTACAAATAAAGTGTTCTTTAACCTTCAGTTTGGAACTTTCAGGTTGTTTTATGAACATGTTAATATGTCGGCCAGTTTGTTAGGGAAATTTTTTTTAATGTTCATCTAATGTAGCTCAAAACTATTATAAGCTACTAGAACAGTAATGATCCTCAAAGAAATCTTTGATAATTTATCTCTTCCTAAGTATAACCTTTGACAATCAATCATGCTTCTTTGTGTCTTAACGCTTATATTAGGATTTGGTTTAGTTATGAACACTCTTAGGTAATTCAATCAAATCCCAAACGTTATACGAACACATAAAATCAGTTTTACTAGAAAACAGTTTTATTCCATTCAGAAGATTGATTGACGCTAATGCGCTAATGGCTTAATTAGAAGAGATAGGATCAGTAATTTTTTCCAAAATCCATTTCAACTTCAGTTAGGGAGGTTATGTAATCATCAAAGTTAGTAGGTTTTTAAACCTAGATGACCTCCTAAGTTGATTATTGAGTTTATTAGAAGTTTCAATTTTATGGATTAGCTCTTGGTTAGGTTGCTATCATTTTCATTCTAAGTTTGTAAGAGTTGGTGCAGTATGGTGTACAAGAGGTGTAATCGTTATTAAATTCGAAGTGAAATTTAATGACACTCTTCCCTCCGCCTCTTGTATTCCTTGCAAGTCATGATAAGGACTTTGACTGCTCCCACTAACCTTAGAAATCTTTAGGAACTCAGCATGCTTAGGGTCAATATTTAACGACCAACAAATTCTAATAGAAAAACAAGTTAATGACGTTAGTCGTGATTTCTCTTGTTGAGGATTATGCTAGTTTAGGTCAGAAAACTAAGTGTGCCCACAATTAAGCAACAATGAGACTTTTGTAAGAGTAGCATTATATTTTAACGAGACAAGTTTTGATGGAACAGTGTCGTGATGGAGCGGTGTCTTGTACAAGAGGTGTAAATTTAGGTAATGTAAAATTTTCACTCCCCCACCTCTTGCAACTATTGCAAGTTATTATTAAGACACTTAATGCTCCCACTGATCTTTAATATCTCTAGAATGCTACAAGAGAAGTTTCAATGAGGTACGTGACGTGGGAACCTATCATATATATGTTATACTTTATTTGATTTCTTTAATGTCCAGATATCATAAGAAACTTAGAGACATTTAATAGAAATCTTATTAAGTATATATATGAAATAGATTTCTTTTAATATTGTGGGCCATATGCGACAAAATGTAGATACAAGTAGATAGTCTTTAATTGATAAATGAATTATGTCTGAATATTCCATTTGGAATAAGTTCCACGAGTGTCAATGAATGACTTATGATGGACCCATACTTATTCCTTAAGCCAAGTAATATTTAGGGCTTTAACGGCATGATTTAAAATCACTTAGAATGAGATTAGATAAAAAATCATCCTCATTAACCATGTCATGATTTCTCATGAATTTCAGTTATAATGGATGAAATTTATAGGTCTAATTTTCCTTTTGTCAAATTCTCATTTACATGATGATAAAAGTAGTGAAAGTGTAAGGTATCATCTAGTTTTATCTTAATAATGTTTCAATCCAGATATTTAGAACAAATAAAATGAGAGTTTAAGGTAAGTGTGACTTTATGTTGACTATGCAAACCTCACAACATTCATAACTTTGCTTAATTATGATACTATATTCTGATTAATCTTCAGAATATATAAGGTATCGAAAGGCGTTGTTAGAAGACTGCTTATTATGGTTCTTATAGCCTTAACATTTAATTTTGTCACTAACTCTCATGTTAGTTATTTGTTGACTTCTGGTAAAGAAACGTTTAAAACCAGAGTCAACTAATCATGTGTTAATAGGAATATTAAAATTATCAGACTTAGATATCATTAATAACTAATAAGTGACTATCTAATTAATTTATCCAACTGTTCTTTAGAATAATGGATAGTCTCGTTGCTTATGTATAGTCTAATGGCATAATTATGCAGTGAGATTTTCCCTTGAAGAACCTTAGAGGTGGAATTAGTACTTGTAATTTGTCTATGGACCTTAGAACATTCCTCTTTTAATGTTTAAGTGGCTGTAAGGTGAGTAACAACTTATTTTCCAGCTTCAAACATTTATTTCTTTGTACATATGTTGCTTATCAACACACTCATTATACTTTGGTACTTTTGAGTGTTATAGTTGATTTATAAGGCATCAAATTGTACAAGCGAAAATCTTAGTATGTAATGTACTGGGAAAATGTACTTATTTTCATGCATAAGCCCTTAACTTTATGGGTCATGGTATTGTACATTATTATGTATTCACATATACCACTTAGCTTATAGTTTAGAATTTTAAATGAAGGCATGCATCTTAGGAATTCTTGTGATTATTCCACAATAATAGATTAGTCTTAGGAAAAACTTAATCTAGAATAACCTTTTAGTGATAGCAATTATGTTAGAAAGTTCTTGATTATCATAAGAGACATCGTCTTCGATTTGTCCTATTAATCATGCTCTACTTTTCTTCTTTAGGGATCATTATCAGAAGAGAGCAATAGGATTATCGTGTCTTAAGAAATAATCAAGGATTTAATTCAAGAGCTAATCTTATAGAAACTTTAAATAAAGCAAAACATTTTAGGTTTAAGAATTAGAGTGGATGAGATATTGATTTATAGAAGAAAATTACAGTGAGTAAAATTATGGGTACTAAAACAAATAATAATAATAATGAAGGATTATTAATACAAGGATCAATATGTGAAGAGGTTGTGATATGTCTATCACTAACATCAAAATAATAGACTTATTTAAAGTTCTACTTAAACGAAGACAAATCAGCTTTGGCCAGAAGTGTAATCATTTAAGCATGTGTGCAAAGTAATCGTGACAAATCAGCTTTGGCCAGAAATGAGACAATCACTTTAGTTATGCACTTGTTAAGAATGCTATACATGAATGAATTAAATCAGCTTTGGCCAGAAATTATGACATTCACGTTTGTAATGCATACTTAACATAGCTTTTCGTAATACTTGAACGATAAGTAGATGTATCAAATCAGCTTTGGCCAGAAATGATACATCAGAAGCTCATTCAAGTAAAGCCATTTTGGTTTTGTAAAACATTAGTTGATCCTTATTAATTAACTAAGTATTTACAAAACCAATCATTTAATAGCAAACCACATGTTAGTGCGGATCGAACTCCGCGGTGAGTTCGCTGGCGGGGCCCCGAGCTAAGTCTTAGTTCACATTAAACAGCCTAAAATAATGAGGTTTCGAGTGAGATCTCGACTCAGTTATGAGGTCTCGAATGAGATCTCGAGTCAAGTCTCGACTCATCTTGTAAAAATTATGAGGTCTCGACTCATTAATGGTCTCGAGTCGCAACCTCAGTGTCTCGAGTCGTAATCATGATCTCGACTACTGTGTTTTATGAGATCTCGAGTGCTTGATGAGGTCTCGAGTCGCAACCATGGTCTCGAGTTGTGAAGATTTAAGCCCTTGGTCGATATCTTAGTGGTCTCGAGTTGAAATCGTTGTCTCGAGTTGTAAAAAAAAATTGAGAACACTTATGATTTCGAGTCAAGATCTTGTGGTCTCGAGTCGAGATCTTGGTCTTGGGTCATTAAAAGGGATCTCGAAACTCCTGTTAACAGCTGTTAATGCAAAATAACTGAAAGCTCGAAATTTTAGGGATTGTGTCATAGTGTTTCCTGTTTTATTGTTGATCTAAACTTATCAAGGATTTCAAAAATTATAACTGTATATCTTTTAACAGTTTTCGAAGATTTTAAGAGATAAAATTCAGATCAAATCAGTAAAAAACACCCACTAATCCAGATTTCATTCCAAAACTTAAGGAAATTTTTCGAGTTTTCTTATAACAAGTGATGAACCCTAAAAAAATAAAACATAAATCTGGAACCCGAAATCTGAAAATTAAGGCTTCTATAACAGATTTCAGACATGTTGATTTTACCCATTATGATTTCTAGTCACCATTCTTTTTCCGAAAACAATGATTTCGGTCAAGACTAGAAATCGGCTGATTGTGATTATGAAGTTGTTCAGAATTCCTGTTATTATGAATTCCGAAACACTGACTCGAAACAGTAACTCGAAAACAGAGTTTCGAATTTTATTAAACTTTGAAAATTTATGTTTTCCATATTTCAATCCCAGAATAATGGATACGAAAACATAACTGATTAATCAACATATGCTCTGATACCACATGTTGATCAGTTCTGTTTAGACATAATGGAAAACATGAAAACATACCTTTGATTGCATCAGTACAGGCCAGCAGAGAATCCAGATGGAGACGCAGCAACAGTGTTTGCATGATTGTCAGCTTGATCTGGTTCATCCTTAGGGTGCAATCTAATGATGGTGATGAAGAAACCGATAAAGGGGAATCGGTTAGGAGAGGAGGTCGATTGATGTTATGAGAGTAATTAGGTTATGTGTCTAACCCTAAAACCTCCACATAAGTCTCCTTATATATGCACCTAAGAGGAAACCCTAATTAGTTAATAAGGGTAATTAGGCCCATCAACAATTACCAACTAATTATTTAATAGGTTATTATATTTTGAACTATTATTATATAAATGATTATAATGGCCATATATAAATAAATATATTTGCCACACCCCAACCGATGGCGGAAACATCGGGGTGCGGCACTGAGCGAAACAGATTGTCCAGAAGTTTCCATAACAATTATAATTACCAGATATTTAAAGCGTCACGTCCCATACCATGACATAAGAAGTAACATAATTATTACAGACAAAATCCAGTCAAGTAGTTCTGTTCCGACAACTCGGATTTACAAAATAGAATGATTGTTTTATTGGTTTCTATGACCCCTTTTCCTAGCTTCGACTTCAACACAGCACAAAGAGCGTCCTAGACCTTTCCTAGCCTCAATTTCACAGCCAGCTAAGCATATAAACAACTTAAGCACCTGCCACATACGTTAAAGTAAAAGTCAATACACATAGTGTAAAGGTGAGCATACAAGTTGATATGATATAATAAAGTTCGAATTCGTTTACGCATAACCAGCACTTACGCATAGTGAAATGAAGCACGTTAGTTATCGACATAGATCTATCGATACCAATGACTGCGGGTTGACTGCCCGAGGCAGTTCGCAATACATGATTACCACCGTAATCCATGCAAGTAATTATCCTTAACAACCCCTGCGAACAGGTGCTGAGTCCAAACTATAGTACTATCGTTGCTAAGGCAGGTAGACAACATTCCATGTGTAAACATAACAAACAAGCATTCATTAAGCCATGTATAACATGCAGTAACGGTTAGCGTTAAAGTAGTATAGAGTAGTGTGTTCGATGTGATTTGAATATTCGTAATGTATGTAACACCCAAAAGTGCATAAAGCAAAAAGGGTTCGAGTATACTCACAGCGTTGATGGATTGAAGGGAGCGCATTGAGCATGGTTAGCCTGAACAGTTAACGATAGCATAAAAGATAAGCGGCGAGTAAAACGAGGAAAGTTACCAAGTGCAGAAGGGTGATCCGGTCGGATGGCAATTCGGCCGGTCGGCCATTCATGCGGATGTTGACCCGTTCGGGTGGTGGTCCGGTCGGGTGGCAATTCGGTCGGACGACACCTGGTTCGAGCGCTCGGTGCGACGAGTTTTACTGTTTCGATTCACGTGTAGCGCATTGCGATGCGATTCGAGCGAGTGATGCGATAGAGTTGCTTATCAAATTACTTTTAATCCCAACTACTATATCTAACATACAATCATCCTACTTTTCCTTCGTTTAGCGTTTGCGATTCGATTTGCGATTGAGTTTCAATTGCATTTCGATTGATCACCACATAAACATAAATAAACATGCACAAGTAACACATAGAGGGCACACACACATAAACAATAACCGGAACGCATATTTCGAGTTGCGATTCGTATTACCATTCGATGTCGATTTGATTAGTAACGCTTGAGTATCATTTAGTTAACTTTATCGCATTGTTACTTCCTATAATTCACAGTCGTAAGTCGATTAAATAGCGAAAATTACACGTCGATTACTGCGATTGTGATAATTACTCCACATAATACAACTAAAATAAACACATAAAGTGAATTCACTATAAGTCAAGTCGCGCGATCGGTCGTTGACTTTGACCTTGTCTTTGACTTTCCTGAGAACACGGGGTGTTACAGCTTCCCCTTTTTAAGGGAATTTCATCCCGAAATTAGGTTAAAGCCGTAACAAACAGCTGCAGGTACTTCGCCTTCATGTCACTCTCGAGTTCCCAAGTGAACTCTGCGCCTCGTTTGCCTTCCCAGCGAACCTTCACAATGGGAATGCGTGAGCGCCTGAGCTGCCTGGTTTGTCGGTCCATGATTTCGACAGGCTTTTCCACAAAGTGTAATGTTTCGTTCACTTGCAGGTCCTCAAGAGGCACGTGTAAATCATCATCAGCCAGACACTTTCGGAGGTTCGAAACGTGGAAAGTCGGATGAACGTTGCTAAGTTCCTCCGGTAGTTCGAGTCTGTAAGCCACTTTGCCGATCCTTTCCAGAATCTTAAAGGGTCCTACATATCGAGGCGCGAGCTTTCCTCTTTTGCCGAATCTGACCACACCCTTCCAAGGTGATACCTTCAGGAGTACATGATCGCCAACGTCAAATTCAAGGGGCTTGCGTCGTCTATCGGCGTAACTTTTCTGACGATTCCGAGCTTTCGTTAGATTGTCTCGAATTTGAAAGATTTTGTCTGTTGTTTCTTGCAATAGCTCGGGACCGGTTAATTGCGAGTGACCGATCTTGTGCCACACAATAGGCGATCGACATCTTCTTCCGTATAAAGCCTCGAATGGTGCCATTTGGATTCTGGAATGATAACTGTTGTTATACGAGAATTCGACTAACGGCAGGTATGCATCCCAATTACCACTGAAATCTATGACACACGAAGGGAACATGTCTTCAAGAGTACGGATCGTTCTTTCAGTCTGACCATCGGTTTGAGGGTGGAATGCGGTACTTAGGTTAAGCGTTGTACCGAGAGCCGCTTGAAATGTTTCCCACAGTCGCGAGGTAAACTGAGCTTCACGGTCAGAGATGTTGTCGCGAGGCGTCCCATGTCGACAGATAATTTCGTCGGTGTAGATTCGGGCTAATCGTTTCACCTTATAGTCTTCCCGTATTGGCAAAAAGTGAGCGGATTTAGTCAAACGATCAACAACAACCCAAATGCTGTTGAGACCTGATGACGTGCGCGGGAGTTTCGTTACGAAGTCCATAGCTATACTCCCCCACTTCCATATAGGGATTAGGGGTTGTTCGAGTAAGCCAGAGGGTCTTTGGTGTTCAGCCTTGACCCCTGCACAAGTCAGGCACTTCCCAACGTAGAGGGCAATATCCCTTTTCATGCTCGGCCACCAGTACTTGTAGCGAAGGTCCTGGTACATTTTGTCGGCACCGGGATGAATAGAATACCGGGATTTGTGGGCTTCGTCCATCAAAATCTTTCGCAAATCGGTCCGTTTAGGGATCCAAATTCGGTCGAGATAATGGAATATCCCATTCGGCTTATTCACAAGCTGAGCTCCATCGTGATAGATTCGTTCCTTCTTTAGAGTGCATTCATTAATACAAGCATGCCGGGCTTCGCGGATAAGGGATTCAAGATCAAATTGGGCCTGAACATTACGGGTACTGTGCAAATAGCTCCGTCTGATGAGAGCGTCGGCAACGACATTTGCTTTGCCAGGATGATAACAAATCTCACAATCGTAATCGTTGAGAAGTTCTACCCATCGGCGTTGACGCATATTAAGTTCCTTCTGGTCAAAGATATATCGTAGGCTCCTATGATCTGTGAAGATCGTACACTTGGTACCATAGAGGTAGTGTCGCCAAATCTTTAACGCAAAAACAACTGCGCCTAGCTCGAGATCGTGGGTTGTATAGTTCTTCTCGTGGATCTTGAGCTGACGAGATGCGTAAGCAACAATCTTGTCCCGTTGCATGAGAACACAACCGAGACCAAGGTTCGAGGCATCACAACAGACTATGAAGTCTTCGTTCCCTTCAGGTAGCGTGAGGACGGGAGCATTGCAAAGCATGTTCTTGATGGTTCGAAAGGCAATCTCTTGTTCAGTTCCCCAAACAAAGGGTTTGTCTTTATACGTAAGAGCAGTAAGCGGCACGGCGATTTTAGAGAATCCTTCGATAAATCGACGATAATAACCCACTAGTCCGAGAAAAGAACGGACTTCAGTCGGGTTCTTGGGTGTAACCCAACTCTTGACAGCTTCGATCTTCGCGGGGTCGACGTGAATACCTTGACTATTGACAATGTGACCGAGGAATTGAACCTCCTCTATCCAAAATTCACACTTGGAGAACTTGGCGTAGAGTCGATTCCCTTGGAGTAGCTCGAGAACCAAACGTAGATGTTGCGCGTGTTCGGTTTTCGACTTGGAATAGACCAGGATATCGTCGATGAACACGATGACGAAACGATCGAGAAAAGGTTTACACACGCGATTCATAAGATCCATGAAAACCGCAGGTGCGTTAGTTAAACCGAAAGGCATAACAACGAACTCATAGTGGCCGTAGCGAGTGCGAAAAGCGGTTTTGGGTATATCCTCCTCCTGAATGCGTAGTTGGTGGTAGCCTGAACGTAGATCGATCTTGGAAAAACACGTGGCACCTTGTAGCTGGTCGAATAAATCGTCAATGCAGGGTAGAGGATAGCGATTCTTGATTGTCAGCTTGTTCAGCTCCCTATAGTCGATACACATCCGGAACGACCCATCCTTCTTTTTGACGAAGAGGACTGGTGCGCCCCAAGGAGAGGTGCTAGGGCGAATAAAGCCTTTATCAAGCAATTCCTGGAGTTGACTCGAGAGTTCGCGCATTTCTGACGGTGCGAGTCGGTAAGGAGCTCTAGCAACAGGATTGGCTCCAGGAATGAGGTTGATGCGAAAGTCGATATCACGACTTGGAGGTAATCCAGAAAGATCTTCAGGAAAAACGTGGGAAATTCGCAAACGACAGGAACGTCTTTCACTTCCTTCTTCTCTTTCTTTTCCTCCTCCGTCACTACAATATTGGCCAAGAGAGCTCTGTATTCCTTGCGGAGATACTTGCTAGCTTGGATGCATGACATGAGCTGCAATTTCTTCGAAGCGACTTCACCATAAACACAGAACTGGTCTCCATTAGCGAGCGAGAATCGGATCATCTTGTCAAAGCACACAACTTCAGCATGGTTTTCGCGAAGAAAGTCCATGCCTAATATGACATCAAAACTTCCGAGTTGCATCGGAATAAGGTCAATTGGAAAGATGTGATTGTTGAGCTCGAGGGTACAATCACGAAGAACAGAATTTACAGCGACGGTTCTTCCAGTGCCAATTTCGACATCGAACGTCGAGGGGAGATGGGCGCGCTTAAGGTTAAGGAGCTTTTCGAACTCAAACAATACAAAACAGTTATCGGCACCTGTATCAAACAGACATGAAGCATAAATACCATTCACGAGGAACGTACCATTGACCACATTGTTGTCAGCTTGGGCCTGGTGCACGTTGATGTTGAAAGTTCGAGCACGTGCTGCGTGTTGCTGTTGTTGTTGTTGTTGAGGCTGCTGCTGCTGGGGCTCTTGTTTCACAACCATGTTCGGGCACATGTTAGCGAAATGGTTAGGATCGTCACATGCGAAGCAGGCTCTGGCGTTGACCGCGGGTGCCGGAGGAGCTTGTTGACCCTGAGGGGCGGTGAGAAGAGCTTGTCGAGCACGGCAGTTGGTAGTGAAATGGCCGTACATATTGCAATGGGCACAGAATTGGCAAGCGATGCTAGTCGGGTGGTGGTAGGTGCAAGTAGGGCAAATCGGGTGTGGCCCAGTATATGCACGCTTAGCAAGCGGTGCATTTGCCACAGGCGCCGCTACTTGACGCTGTTGCTGTTGAGCTGGTACAGCTTGAATTGGTGCAGTAGTGATCGCACAGTTCTTGTTGCTGGAGTTGCTCTTTCTCTTGTTCTTCCTCTTGTTGCTCGATGCGGTGGCGGTTTCAGCAATTGGTGCAGCGGTGGTAGCTTGATGCAGGTTCTTCGAAGTTTTATCCCAGACACCAGCCTTGACCCGCTTATCGTTGATTTCAGCGGCCAGCAAGTAAGTCTCTTCGATAGTTGTTGTCTTGGCCGCTTGCACAAAATCTGCAACACAGTCAGGCAGGGCTCGGATATACTTCTTGATTGCAGTCTCCGGAGTCTTGACTTGATCAGGACATATAATACTGAGCTGCTTGAAGCGAGCAGTGAGAGCAGCGTTTTCACCATCCTTCTGTTTTATGTGCCAGAATTCATCTTCTAACTTTTGGCGCTCATGAGGAGGGCAGAATTCTTCCAGCATGACTTCCTTAAGCTCGTCCCACGACAGACCGTAGGCGTCATCATTCCCACGTTTGTTCCTCTCAGCCGTCCACCAGTCTAAAGCGCGGGATTGGAATACGCCAGTCGCGTTGAGAGTGCGTAGATCATCGGGGCAACCGCTCTGTCATAGTGTGACCTCGATGGAGTCAAACCATTGAAACAATGTCGTGGGGCCTTCTTCCCCAGTGAACTCTTTCGGCCCGCATGATTTAAACTATTTGAAACTGAAGGCAGCTTTGGGGGTAGCTTTAGGAGCTTCGGTTCTGGACTCTTCAGACGATTTGCTCACATTCTCGTATACTTCACCCATGGCTTTTGCTACTTGCTTAGCGATGATAGCAGCAAGACGTTTGTCTCTTTGCTCTTGGCGAGAGAGTCGTGGGTGACGGGGTCCAGATGATGGTCCAGTTGACATTGTCTGCAACAGACATCGTCTTGGGTCTCAGATATAGCATAATCGAATCTCACCTCACACTTAATACTTCTAAAGCTTAGGAACACATCACTTCACAAAAAATCACGTAGGCACATAATCACAGATTCACATAAGCAGATAAGCACATAAGGCATAAAATCACATAAGCACATAAGCATGCAATCCACCTAGAAGCACATGGGGGTAGTCAGAATACAGAAACTTATCATTCAAAGTTCGGGAATAGCGATCGCGATTATCGTGGCGAGTAGTATAGCATGAATAATATAGCAAGCAACATAGCGTACGGGTTTCCTCATGGTAGTAGCGGTTTGTTAACGGTTGTGTAGTGTGTTGTGTGATGAGCGGAGCAAGAAGCGTTAGATCAAAACCAATGATTATCTCAAAACGCTAACAAATAAGCATAAAACCAAATAAAACACATAAAAATCCACATAAAACTACAAAAATCAGCGATTGCGAGCTTGAAATCGAATATAGATTGTCCCAGGCTGATAGACATCGACTACCCAAAGTGGTTCAACTATTCACAAGGACTTTCTGATTACACTTTGACCTTCGGGACTGTGCTTTAGCCTCGATTCTGGGCGAATGGCACGCACCCCTTTGGTTTCAGCGTGACTTCGAGCCGTTGGAGTCCGTCGAGACTTTGGTGAGAGTTTTGTAAAACTAAGTAAAACACGGACCTAGTTATCAAGATTCGGGTTTCACCCCTGTCTGAATAACTTTTGTCCCTATTTTGATAAAATAAAGAGAATTTGGCGTCAAAGTATGGATTTAACTCCTGATTCGACGCAATTTCCCTTTTTTATAGAAAAAAATGCGGGTCGAACAAGCGATTTAGTCGAGAGTTTGCGGCTTTCACACCTAATCTCGACCCAATTACTCGTTTATTTTTGAAATTCGAGTGCAGTGATAGTGTAGTGTAAGCGAGAATGGCATGAAACAGTAGGTAGCTTCGTACAAAACCCCTGTCGGGTGTGCACAAGCTGGTCTGTTGGTACCTAACTATAGTCTAGGTCGTTTCTAAGACATCGACCCGGACTAGGTCGAGTTTTGCCTAATTCCCTATAGTTATGGCTCTGATACCAATCTGTCACACCCCAACCGATGGCGGAAACATCGGGGTGCGGCACTGAGCGAAACAGATTGTCCAGAAGTTTCCATAACAATTATAATTACCAAATATTTAAAGCGTCACGTCCCATACCATGACATAAGAAGTAACATAATTATTACAGACAAAATCCAGTCAAGTAGTTCTGTTCCGACAACTCAGATTTACAAAATAGAATGATTGTTTTATTGGTTTCTAGGACCCCTTTTCCTAGCTTCGATTTCATCACAGCACAAAGAGCGTCCTAGACCTTTCCTAGCCTCAATTTCACAGCCAGCTAAGCATATAAACAACTTAAGCACCTGCCACATACGTTAAAGTAAAAGTCAATACACATAGTGTAAAGGTGAGCATACAAGTTTGATATGATATAATAAAGTTCGAATTCGTTTACGCATAACCAGCACGTACGCATAGTGAAATGAAGCACGTTAGTTATCGACATAGATCTATCGATACCAATGACTGCGGGTTGACTGCCCGAGGCAATTCACAATACATGATTACCACCGTAATCCATGCAAGTAATTGTCCTTAACAACCCCTGCGAACAGGTGCTGAGTCCAAACTATAGTACTATCGTTGCTAAGGCAGGTAGAAAACATTCCATGTGGAAACATAACAAACAAGCATTCATTAAGCCACGTATAACATACAGTAACGGTTAGCGTTAAAGTAGTATAGAGTAGTGTGTTCGATGTGATTTGAATATTCGTAACGTATGTAACACCCAAAAGTGCATAAAGCAAAAAGGGTTCGAGTATACTCACAACGTTGATGGATTGAAGGGAGCGCGTAGAGCAAGGTTAGCCTGAACAGTTAACGATAGCATAAAAGATAAGCGGCAAGTAAAACGAGGAAAGTTACCAAGTGCAGAAGGGTGATCCGGTCGGATGGCAATCCGGCCGGTCGGCCATTCGTGCGGATGTTGACCCGTTCGGGTGGTGGTTCGTTCGGACGGCCACTCGGTCGGTCAGACATTTATTTGGCATGGATGTGTTTGTGTATGATGGCTTGTCTTTTGAAGTTTTCATTGTAGTATTTTGAAAACAGAGAAGTATCTCTATCTTTCAGGTCGGTCGATCGAACGGTCGTTCGATCGGGCGGTGACTCGAATGGCAAGGCTTCTCAGTGAGAACAAGTTCACAGCAGGACGGTCACTCGGTCGGATGTCCATCCGATCGGGTGGCAACCCTGTTATTGAACAAGTTGAAAATTGTTTAAGCCTTGAGTCAAGATGCAACCCGATCGGACAGTAGGTCGGGCGGATGGCAACCCTGTCGGACAGCAGTCCGGTCGGACGGCAATTCGTCCCAACGATCTGATCGTGCTGTTACTTGATCTTGCTTGAAGTGTTGTAACTTGAGCGAGACGTTGTGATGACTGGTTTAAACAATGGGAATCCCATCTCGTCCCAATGACCTGACCGAACAGGAATCACCATAGTCCGACGGTGCACGGTCCGAGACGGTTGTTCATGTCCAAACCCGAAATCACTATCCTACAGATGGAACTTGGATCTAGCACTGATACATCATTAAGAACGAGTAGACGATCAGTAGTAGTTCCGATCCCACCGGGTTTGAGTGCATTGAGTGTAAAAGATGTGACATGTTAGGATAGATATTCCTTTCAACTCTTTTATACTTGAAAACACTTAGATTTGTATGAAAACATTGATAAATCTTGTGGAAATCGTTCAGATTCAAGTTGTTCTTGGTGGATTGAAGCCAAAACATGAAGTTCCTAAGAACACATGATGACATCATCCTAGAACACCTCAAATCTAGTGATTTCACGGTTAAAAGTTAAGCTTCGAAAGATAGAAAGGTGTAGGAGTGCGTGTAGATCAAGAAAGTACAAGAATCTAAGAGAAAACTTACAAGAATCGCGAGAAATCTGAAGAAATAGAGGCTGGTTCGAGTGGAGAGAGCGTGTGAGCTGACACTTTCCCAAAGTGGAAAGTGATGGGTATTTATAGGGTTTCCCAAAGTGGAAAGGGAAGAATAGGCTGGTCGCTCGGGTGGCAGTTCGGTCGGACGACACCTGGTTCGAGCGCTCGGTGCGACGAGTTTTACTGTTTCGATTCGCGTGTAGCGCGTTGCGATGCGATTCGAGCGAGCGAGCGATGCGATAGAGTTGCTTATCAAATTACTTTTAATCCCAACTACTATATCTAACATACAATCATCCTACTTTTCCTTCGTTTAGCGTTTGCGATTCGATTTGCGATTGAGTTTCGATTGCGTTTCGATTGATCGCCACATAAACATAAATAAACATGCACAAGTAACACATAGAGGGCACACACACATAAACAATAACCAGAACGCATATTTCGAGTTGCGATTCGTATTACCATTCGATGTCGATTTGATTAGTATAGCTTGAGTATCGTTTAGTTAACTTTATCGCATTGTTACTCCTATAATTCACAGTCGTAAGTCGATTAAATAGCGAATATTACACGTCGATTACTGCGATTGTGATAATTACTCCACATAATACAACTAAAATAAACACATAAAGCGAATTCACTATAAGTCAAGTCGCGCGATCGGTCGTTGACTTTGACCTTGACTTTGACTTTCCTGAGAACACGGGGTGTTACAATATTATTTATTTATTCTTACACTACCAACTTTCATATAGATGAATAATGAATTATACACAACTAAATACTTTTTAAAAACTACGATTTCATAGATACTTTTAGGCAATGTTTTAAGAATCGGTTTTTAAACCGTACCAGTTGGGCTTAGAAACGGTTCAACCGGATTGACTAGTTAACTCTGTAATTCCATAAAAATACAAATTCTACTCAAAATGTGGGTGTTACAGTTGATTGGATATATTTGTGTACTGATTAAATAAGAACAATATTAGTATACCGGTTTTTAAAATATTGCTTTTAGGGAATATTTAGTGAACTAAATACTTTTTGATGGATTTAGTTACTCTAAAGGGACACATTTCATAACACTAATTGTCTGTTACTAGCATGCATGGTAAAATGACCACTACAATATCAAATGTGGAGTCATTTCTTTGTATGGACGATATGCTAAGCAAGATCATATCATATATATATTCTCTGAATCTAAAAAAAGTATGGTTTTCCCTATTAAAATGAAGACATTGACTTACATTCTTCTGTTTTCGGGCTGTTTTGTAAGTGCCAGTGTCTAACTGGTTGGTGTATCCCCATTTTTCGGCGATGAATTAGATTGGTTTTGTTGGTCGTTCAAAAAAAGAAAAATGAAGACATTAACGTCTCGTAAAATCATAAGATACTATAAATACAGAGGTCAAGATCGTTTCACATTTATTCTTTATAAACCCCAAAAGTACAACTTTACCCCTTAAGGAAAAAAGATATTTTACATGTCATAATGTTATAAAACACTATACATACAAAGGTCAATTTCATTTTACATTTATACTCTTTATAGCATCGCAAGCAATGCATGTTATTTGGTTGTTTTTAAGCTTTTGTGAGGAGAGAAATGCATGTGGAAAAGAGAGATGAGAGACGTTAGCACTTAAATCCGGCAAAAAGGGTATTTGAGTGGGGAGGGAGGGGTTGTTTGATAGTCTCTTAATGACCATTCAGATACTACATCTTAATGGTTTAAAACCTCTGAATGAATAAGAGGTTACCTCAAGTCTGAATGGTTAAGAGGTAACCTCTGAATGGTAAATCATCACATGTCACATTCTTCTACCTTCTCATTGGTAAAATTCTTAATGGTTCAATTAAGAGGTAGCCTCTTAATGACCATTCAGAGGCTACCAAACAGCCCCGGAGATAGAGTAAGTGTTATATAAGACGTTTTTTTTATTGCGAGTGGGACAACACCTGAACAAGATACTGATGTTTTTTAGACTTAAGAATTACCGTTATAAATTTAAAGAGTAAAATTTTACCCTTTTTGTATGACATTCTATCATACTCTACTCCTAATTAAACCACACCTCATATATTACATGTGTCTATGATGAAACATGAGACCATCCCATAAATAACGTTTTAGAGGCTTTACACTACAATCAGGGGCACAACTTTTAAGGGGCACAAGGGTGCACCTGCTCCTGCATCGGCTAGTAGCGTAATTTTTTTTATTTTTCATTAGAAGTTTTAAAATTATATAGGTCCGTCCACGCCAATGTTTCTGGAACTTCTTTTTTAGGTCCCATGACTTTCCACCCTCAGCCACCAACCCTAGTTGGTACCGATACCACGCTGGTATCGAACCAAAAGTATTGATCCTGAAAAACAAACATAAAAAGTAGGTAGTGAATTGGTACCGAAAATGACTCAGTATTTTGTAATTTTAAAGGGCAGTTTCGTAATTCAACAACATTTTATGCTTCCAAACAACGAGTAACCTCAGATCCAAACATCTCTCAAACTCATATCCGCAAAGATCTCGTCGCCGATCACGAATTCGAGGTCATCAATGGCGTCAACGCCGGAAACCGAGGGTCAAAAACCGAAACACCGCCCGATTATCCGCATCGGAATCTTCATAATCGCTCACAGCTTCATAGTCAGGTACTTCACATCTCACTTCCTTCACACTTACAACAATTTTTTTGTAAATATATCAACATTTACATGTATATTACACTAGATCATCAGGAATTGATTCATTGAACTAGTCGATTTGCTTATTGTTGTTGTATATCTAGTGTTGTTTGCTGTACAGCTGGAGTTTTGGCTCTGTTATTGTTACCTGTTCTCGCGAAGAAAACCTACGTGTCGGAAAATGCGCTTATGCCTGGTTAGTTTGTTGTAATTTGATCTGTGATTTGTGATTTTAGTTGTTTGGATGTTGAATTTGGTGAAGGTTTTGGAATATGTGTATTTGATTTGTATCAACACTTTCTAGGGTTAGGGTTTGGTTCATTCTTTCCGGAACCAGTATAATGATGAGAACCGCATAATGCACTTGTACACTGTGCATAAATTATAATTAGAGGTAGTTGGATAGAGAAATATGGACAGTTACGTAACCGTTAGGTATATATGCATTATGCGGTTCTTGCAGTTTTCACCGTGTTTTATTTGGTTATGATCTGGATACCGGGTGAATTCTTTTTAGAAATAGTATAATATTGGGAACCACGTGAACGGCATAATGCACTTGTACATTGTGTCTAAAGTAAAAATTAGAGGTAGTGGGAAGGAGAGAAATATGGACGGTTATATACGTGTCACATGTACTGCATTTAAAGCAATATGCGGTTGTTGTATTTTTCAACATGTTTCTTGGTTCTGATTTGAACACTAATTGTGTTCTTTTCAAAAACAACTTTTTTTTGAACGGCAAATTTCTTTTATTCTTTGCTGTCTGTGGGACTTGAACCCAAGACCTCCCCGTCCCAAGGTGTTTAAAGGCTTTGCCTTTGCCAATGGACCATGAGAACGACAAATTGCACTTGCACAGTGTGTATAAAAGTATAATTAGAGGTCGCGGGAGAGAGAAATATGGACTGTTAAATAACTGTCATGTGTACCACATTTAAAGCAATAGCCAATAGGTACAAATGCATTATGTGATTCCCATAGTTCATATTTCTTGGTTCTTATTTGAACACTCCTCTATACATAATGATTTAGTGATTTATAACCATTGTTTAAAAAGGCGTTCTGAGGCGCGCCTCGAGGCGTACGCCTCAGGTGAGGCGGTGAAAAAACGCAGTTAAGGGTTAGCCTCACAGGGGGGAACTGAAACCTAAGCCTCAGTCATACGAGGCGCTTTGAGGCGGTGAGGCTTAAGCCTCACCAGACTTGTGCAAATTGATCAATTTTATGTTTTCTGGACTTTTTTTTTCGGCCCATTTAGTTTTTATTGGGCCTAATTGGTGGTCGAGTCCAATAGTTAACTTAAAAAAACATCTACGAGTCCAATAGTTAACTTAAAAAAACATCTTAGGTTATAAAAAACCCTAATCGAAGAACAGAATCACAAACGCAGTCAACCATCTTCTCCAGGCAGTCACGCACGCACTCAACCATAGGAGATTGAAGCAAAAGTTTATAAAGAAGGCGAATCTGAAAGATGATGAAGACCCGATAGTTGCGGATGAGGTTTTGTCGGATGATGAGTGGATAGCAAACCCGAGTGGGGATGAAGATGGCATTGGTGTAGTTGACGGGTCAAATGAGGAAGAAGGTGAGAGTTCATCTAGGACTAGGAAGAAAAGAAAAAGAGTTATTAATTTGGTTGATGAAGAGGACGGTGACGATCTAAATACGCCGGATGAAAACTTTGAGGATGATGATGATGATGATGATGATGCGGAGTGGAACGAGTTCTATGATATTTAGATGTCATAACATTACTAGTTTAAGTTGTTTGAACTATTTTATGATGTTTGTTTTATGTTTAAACCTTGTTTGTTGAAATATTTTCTATTTATGATGTTTGTTTTATGCTAATTTGTGATTTTTATGAGACATCTATATATTTTTTTAATTTTTTTTAATAATGTTTTGAGGCTTACGCCTCGACCTGCCTCGAGGCTTACGCCTCGTGAGGCTAAGGGAAAACGCCTCGATACCCGTTTTAGCCTTTTTAAACCTTGTTTATAACTGTTATTCTGTTAAGATTGATATATCGAAACATTTTTTTTTTGTTTTCTGCTGTGATTAAATGACCATAACGTAATCTCACAGGTTCTGCAATTCCTATGATCACTGATAAGGATGTTTCCGGTGCAAACAACTTCATCAATGAGCTAACTAGCCTAAACTCGAAGTCTCAGGGTCTCAACATGTATGTGAATCCTCACATACATCCATGTATTTTTTTCGTTATCGAGTCTAACTACTAACAAAATTTGCCCTTATCATCTATAAACGCAGAGAAATTCCAAGACTGATAGCACTACACATGGCAAACTTGGGTGGAGAAGTCAGTTATCATATGTTTCAAAATCAACCGAACAAATTTCACCCTCTTCACTTCTTCACAAGTACTGATACAGAAGCAAACAATGTAAACCAGACTTGTGAATCATACGCTACAAATACTGTCGGAATTATTAGGGCTCCACGTGGTGACGGGAAAGAATCTATCGTGCTTGTGACTCCTTACAACCCTGTAAATCTTAGTCCAAACGAGACTTTATCTTTAGGAATCGCATACTCTGTGTTTTCATTATTAACTCAAGTTAGTTGGCTAGCCAAAGATATCATATGGCTAGCCGCAGACTCACAGCACGGACAATATAACTCGGTTGCCGCTTGGTTAAAAGACTATCATACCCCTTCATTTGGTGGTTTTGGGAAGCTACATGATGACGAGTGCCACATAAGCAATGATATTATCGAAACGGAAGTATCTGATACTCTTAGACGAGCTGGTACCATGGCAGCAGCCCTCGTAATTAAGGTCGCAAACACTGGTGAAGCAGGCGAGCAAGATGCGTTAAACATTTACGCTGAGGCGTCTAACGGTCAAATGCCGAATCTTGACCTTATAAACGTCGTGAGTTATCTGGCGGTGCATGGACAGGGTCTTCGTGTACAGGTGGATAAACTTGTGTCGTTGCTTGACTCTACGTGGCTGAAATTCATTGGTGAAGTGTTTGAGACGGTCGGAAAAATTGCTAGAAGCGTGAATCCTCAATGGAAATTCGGCATTTCCGTAAAGGAGTATGTTGAAGGCAGTGCTACTCTTGTCAGTTCACTCTATAACCAGGTTAGTTTTTCCAATCTTCCCTAAATGAATGTCTAACGTAAATAGAGTTAATTACGTTTTTCGTCCCTGTGATTTGTTGAAAATGACCATTACAATCCATTAGTTAGAACTTTGAAAATTACCAGTACTTCGCTTTTGTAACAATTACAGTCCACCTCTGTTAATCCCATCCATATCACCGTTAACTTTTTAGTGAAATGACTAAAATGCCCCTGTTATTATTGAAAGGGGCCCACCATCTTTTTAGTGAAATGACTAAAATGCCCCTCTAATTTTAGTCGTTTCACTAAAAAGTTAACGGTGATATGGATTGGGGTTAATAGAGGTGGCCTGTAATTGTTACAAAAGTGAAAGTACTGGTACTGTTTTAGCAATTTTTAAACTAACAGACCGTAATGGTTATTTTTAACAAACCATAGGGACGAAAAACGTAATTTACTTTAAAGAGAAATACAAAGAAAGTAAACAAAATGAATGTATAACATAAATAAATAGTTCTGTTGAATTAACGTAATTCTCTGTTTATTGTGTCAGGCGTTAGGTGTCCCCACTGGTTCCCATGGTGCGTTTCGTGATTATCAAGTTGATGCGATTACTATGGAGATTTCACCGAAACTGTTTTCTAACAGCAAAGGCAGACAAACAGAGTTGTTGTTTCGAGGTGGCAGGTTGGTTGAAGGAGTTATACGGTCCGTCAATAACCTCCTAGAGAAGTTTCACCAATCCTTTTTCTTATACTTATTAACATCATCGAACAAGTTTGTATCCGTCGGAGTCTACATGATCGCATTCTTACTGCTTGTTGCTCCCCTTCCCGTTCTTGCCGCTTCTCTATTTTCCGACACCATTAAATCATACGTTAAATCAGAAAAAAATGAACCCTTTAAATCTTGGAGATGGCTTTACCCGACAAAAACCGTATTTCTCGTTCATTTATGGGGAGCCATCGTCTCGTTACTTCCTTATTTCATATATCAAATACCCGACTCTCAACCGACATCTCGCCTTCTAATCTGGGCTTCCCTTTCACTCTTTATCCTAATTGTTCTGGGCTCATTTTTCAGGGCCCGTTCTGCTGAATGGGCTCTTTTGAAATCTGTCACGGTATCATCTGCATTTATCGGGTTGTGTTTGATGTCGGTTATCAACTTTGCAACTGCTGAAATTGGCGCTTTATTGTTGGTTCCAATGTGTTTGATGACTAAACCATGGCGGGTAGCGGGTAAAGTTCAGTCTGCGTTAAATTTAGTTTTGGTGATCATTGGGTTTCCTGGTGCTACATTTTTTGTGGTGAAAAGTGTGTTGGGGTTTGAAAACGGGTCTAGTTTAGTCGAGTTTTGGTACTGGGTGGAGTCTTTATGGGCGTGGAATAGTGCCACTTACATCTATATATGCATGGTTCATCTTCCTTGTTGGGTTTTGTGTATTTACATTTTGTTACATCCATGTTAGATTTTGTACAATAGAACTCATTTAGCTTTGTAAGTTCTTTCATATAAAATTTTGTTGGCTAGGTATCACTTTCATGTTTACATTACATTACATTTGTGTTGTGTTTGTTAATCACCGACCAGAGCTTGATTGCTTATTTGATTGTATGGATGATCATGATGAAACCACTAGGAGTCGGGTCGATTTGATCTTTAACTCGAACCCCCAACCTAATGGAGAGGCATAGCATTTTACACCAATGATACTGTATTCTTACTGTATTTTTTTTCTTAGACGTGGGGTGTGGGAGCGGGGACATGATTGGGATGCAGACGTGGATGGCATCCCCGATCGGAAACCCCCCCCCCCCATAACATTTTGGTACAATCGGTAGTCCAATCCCGAGCGCCTTGAAACCATGTTGCGGTTGGTAACGGTACAATTTAAAAAAAAAACTTTAATTAACTATTCTTTTTCCTATTTAAACACCTTTAAACCATTTTTCAATTCACAAACTCAATCTCTCAACCATTCTTCACTATTTTACTAAAAAAACTCATGGATCCGAGCTGATCGAACCCGCGTCCATTCTTTCACACACACCCGCTACTCCCTCGACTCAACCTCCACTCGTGTACCCCACGACACTGATGGATCCATTTTCGTTTAGTAGTTTTAGCCAAACTCAAAATGCTTGGCAAATGCAATCACAACTACCACAAATGCCACCGTCCCAACCGTTTGCTCAAACCACACCGAGCATGACCTCATTTCTTTAGCCGTAGATGACGATGTTATACCCGAAACGCAACCACAAAAGACATAGGCAAAGAATGGGAAAAAACGAGCTTAAGAAACTCAAGAAAAGGCAAGCGGGAAGGCAGATAGCATTCCTTGGACACCGGATGAGTTGGAAGCACTTGCACGAGTGTGGGTTAAAGCTTCAACCAATCGGATATTAGGTATATTTTTTTTTATTTTCTAAATAAAGTATTAAAATTAATATTTGTATTTTATTAATAAACGTTGATTATATTTTTAAATTTTTATGTGTAGCAGTTAATCGAAAACGTGAAGGCTTTTACAACCAAATTTGTGTTGAATTTTTCAAATTGATGCAACACAAATCATATCGATTAGTCCATTCCGTTAGTTTAAAATGGAGAGAAATGAACGCAAAAGTTGGTGTCTTCGCGGGTATATATCAAAACGAATGGAACGATCGTCCAAGTGGTTCAAATGATGAGTATGTTTTGGCGGCGGCTATTAAAAAATACACCAAGGGTAATAATGTATTTTTTTAAATTATGTTTTTTAATTATGTATTTTTTTCTAGCCTACGTAATTTTATTTTTAATTAATGAAAATTTTATATAAATTATATAAAGAATTTATGTATTAAAAAAATGGAAGGGGGAAGAAGGGTAAAACATGTCAGAAGACTTTCTCATAAGCAGGGGCGGACCTACCCACAATGGTGGGTGGGCGGCCGCACCCTTTGAAAAAAAAATTAAGTGCTATTTTTCGTCAATAATCACAACCACACCCCTTGGATTTTTCAACTGCACCCCTTTAAAGTTTTCAACCGCCCTCCTTATAAAAATATTATGAATTTATAAAAAAAAATTAAACACTAATTATTATGAATATATGAGTATATAATACAATTTATATAATTATTCTTTAATCACTTATTCACTTTACTTAACCAAATCTATAATCTAATTATATTAACCAAACTACCCAACCCAAAGATTTATCCTTTTTTATTGATTGTTTTTTGTTGTTTATGTGGTGATTAAGAGAAAATATATATCTATAAATGTTTGATCTTTTTATATTCTTTGATGTTTTTCAGTTGTTCTAGACTTGTATTTAATTATTTTGTTGTTTTATTATAAGTTTTGTTTATTTATATGATTACTAATCAACATTTAAAACTAGGGCTTGAATGTTTGAAAAGTATGGACTATTGGTTGACCTCAAAGGGAGCAAACACCTTATAGTGTAAATTTAATGTTATATACAAATTATAGATGTCAGGTTTTGCATGGGTACGAGCTTCTTATCCGTCCTTGCTTGTATAATAAAAGAGTAAATTGTCATTTTAGTCCCTGGAGTTTGGTCTAAATTGTCATTTTAGTTCAAATAGTTTTTTTCTCCTCTAGGTCCCTGGCCTTTCCTATTTCTTGTTATTTTGATCACATTGCCTTACCCAGTTTAAAAACCTGGTTATAACCAGGGGTATTTTTGGCATTAACAAAAAAGGTTTCTAAATTGCTATTTTCATCCAAAACTATTTATATATATATATATATATATATATATATATATATATATATATATATATATATATATATATATATATATATATATATTCTTTTAATCTTTTATATATATATATATATACTTAAAATTTGATTAACCCCCCCCCCCCACCTTCTCTCTCTCTAGTTCTTCATCACTCTACTTTGTATCTACAACCTCTCATCACAACCACCAGGTCCACCACTAGGTCCATCCGCTTCCATCGCCGACACTCACCTCCACTGTCACGCGCCTACGCCACCACAATGTCCCTGTCACAAAACACCCTCACACCACTCTCGCTCTCTCTCCCTCTCTCTCTCTCTCTCTCTTCTTATGGAACCCTAACCGCCTCAACCTCATCATCACCCCCACTAATCCACACTTCACAAATCCTAACCTTCTCAAACCCCCGATCTTCAACCCCATATCATCATCACTCGAATTCATCATCCCAATCGATTCAATCAAACCACAAATCCAATCAGAACGAAAAAAACCCGTCAACGACAGGATTTGCAGGTGAGGGTGGTTATTGCAGGTGAAAGTTGGTGGTTTATGCAAGTGGTTATTGCAGGGCTGGTGGTGGTTGTAGTCGAAAACGGGATTAGGGCTTTATTGGAGATTTGCCAGAAACGGGATTAGGGCTTCATCAGGCGATTTATGGTTAGGGTTTGTTTCGAGTGGTAGTGAATGGTGGTGGTGGATAAGAGAGAGAGAGAGACAAGAAAGGGATAGAGGTCAGTGATGATTGTGGTGGTGGTTGTGTTGGTGAGTGGTTGTGAATGGTGGTAATGGTGGTGGTGCACGGTGGTGGTGGATGAGAGAGAGAGATGCGAGGGAGAGAGAGATGCGAGATGACTGTATATATGTGTATATATCTAACTTATAATAAAAGACTCCAAATTCATTCAATCTCATAAATTTTATTTATATTTATTTAATAAATTTCTTTTAATATTAATATTAGTTAATAACCAATATATAGATATCACTTATTTTTGTCCTTATCTTTATCAAAAATTAATAAATAACTTCAATTTTACAATTTAGACCCTTTGTTTTTTTTACTTTTAACCCAAAGTTTTTTCATCTTTTGCAATTTAATCCTAACTAATAAAAGACTCCAATTAATGCCACATGTCATTCTCTCCTTCAATATCATAAATTTTATTTATATTTATTTAATAAAATTGTTTTAATATTTATATACTATTAATTTGAAACATTTGTGTGCATGATTGGTTGTAAGTTGTGTTTAAATACTTGTACCTTAATCAAATATAGGTTGTAATTTGTGTTTAAGTGTTTGTACCTTAATTAAATAATAATGGTTTCATTACCTTACCAAATTCAATATGTTTTTTATGCATGTATGGTTGTAAATTGTGCTTAAGTGGTTGTACCCTAATCAAATAATGGTTTCATTATCTTACCATATTCAATAGGTTTGATCCATTTAAAGTTGTGTTGTTTTATTTGTAAATTATTATTATTTATAATAATGTAATTAATTTAGCCAAAATTTTGTATAAATATAATTTGCAACATATTGATGCAATGGTTGTTGTAATGTATGCATTATGGTTTGTATAGTGGTAATGATATATATTACTTATAGATTACGATGAACCTGTCAAACGGGAAAAAATAGACGCGGGTTCATCGTTGTAACACCCCGTGTTTTCAAGAAATCAAAGTCAAGGTCAAAATCAACGACCGATTTCGCGCAACTTGACTTGTAGTAGATTTCTTTAACTTTAGCTATTATGTGGAGTAAGTGTTTATAATTACAACAATCGACGTGTGTTAATCGCTATTCAATCGACCTACGACTGTGAACTATAGGAAGTAACAATGCGATAAAGCTAACTAATTGATAATCAAACTATGCTAATCAAATCGACATCAAATCAAATCGCAACTCGAAATACGCATTTGGAATATTGTTATACGTGTGTGTGTGCCTTATGTGTTACTTGTGCATGTTAAATTTTGTTATGTGTGGTAATCGAAACTCGAAACGCAATCGACATCGAACTCGAATCACAATCGAATTATGATAATTAGTAGAGAATGGATAGTGCGAAATATGAGTGGTTGGGATTAAAAGTGTAAGACCCTAACAGGTATTTGACAAAAGTCGCAGCGGAAATTCGTGCCATAAAATTTCTTTCATTAACAACGTCTTGACTTACTTGAAAGTTTGTTTTAAAAATATATCTTTTACAAAACAAAAGCATAACTCCCGTTTACTAAAGTACATACTCGATTATTCCCGTACAATCTATCTTGTGACTCGGTCTTCGATCTCTACCCCTTGTAGTAATCGCCCATGAACCGCACAACCTGCACTCACCACATATATTCATAACATTAGCACACATTATATAAACAAGATTCATTCATGTACACTTCACATTTCGTCATTTTTCAAACTTTAAGCATTTCATCTGCGTATCCATTTCTTGGTGAGGCTTCAATAATGCACCTGCATTTCTTTTCATTCTTAAGGTACACCATTAATAACGTTAACACTCAACGTATCTAATTCATGCATACATACGTACTTACATACCTACTTACATACACATCTACATACGTACATACCCTTCCTACAACTTTACATACGTGCATACACTCATACATGTCTTTATACATACATACATACACAACTACATACGTACATACCTTTACTACATCTTTACATACATGCATACACTCGTACATATCTTTATACATACATACATACACATCTGCATACGTACATACCTTCCCTACAGCTTTACATACATGCATACACTCGTACATAACTTCATACATACATACATACACATCTGCATACGTGCATACCTTTCCTACAGCTTTACATACATGCATACACCCATACATATTTTTATACATACATACATACACATCTACATACTTACATACCTTTCCTACAGCTTTACATACATGCATACACTCGTACATATCTTCATACATACATACATACATACATACACATCTGCATACGTACATACCTTTCCTACATCTTTACATACATGAATACACTCGTACATATCTTCATACATACATAAATACACATATGCATACATACATACCTTTCCTACATCTTTACATATATACATGCTATCATACGTATCTTCATATATACATAAATACGCATCTACATATACGTACAACATCTTGCATACCTCTTACATACTCATACGTTATCTACATGGGACTTAAACTTTGATTTATAGCCCATAAACATCTAAGGATCGATCAAAATCAAGTTTAAAAGCCCGCCGTAGTCCACGGATAACAAACCGAAGCCCATGATACATAAATCAACTTAAATAACAAGATTTCAGCTTTCGAGACTTGGGGAGGCCGTCGCTGACTGCCCTAGGGGCGTCGGCGACGGGCCTTGCAATTACCCATAGCCAGAAACACCCGTAGACAGGTAATTTTGGCGTCTGGCAAAACTGGTGTTTCCAGGGGGCGTCGGCGACGGCCCCTAGGGCGTCGGCGACGGCGACGGCCTCCAGAAACATCAGTTTTCTGCTGTGTTGTTTTGTCGTTCGTACGCACTAAAACGCGCATAACTTTTGAACCGTTTACCCGTTTAACCTCCCGTTTCTTCCTACATGCTTGTAAATTCACATTCTATCATATGACATTAAAATCCCACATCCGGATTAAGGAAATTCTTATCTTACGCCCTATCGGCTTATTATCATTTTCTAATTATTTGACCCGTTATGGGTATTTGCGCATTAAATGGTTTATGACATACCAAAACCATACTCTTCGCTTTCACACATGACCAAAACATTACTCTAATCGATTCGCTTGTTTCCAATAGACATTTAAGGTCGTTTGCCCGATATACCTATCAAGGGCGTTTTTGTCAATTTCGCTCTATCCTTAACAACAAAGGAATTCCTTACATAAGTAACCAATCCTACTACTTAGCTACAATTCTTAATCACACATACCTTGCTCGGATCAAAACTAAGATCCGTTTAATACTTCATCGACATCATACAATTCATTCCTATTTGACCTCAATTATCATATTTAATTAAGTTGCATATAACTTTACATAAACAACTAAGAAGTGATTACGGAATCACTTACCTTATGCGTCCGTGCTTGTACCCGATCTCTTGCCTCCTCTTGGCCCGTTAACACCTCGTGCTTGAGCTCGTCTCGACGTGATTCCTATGCTTCCATCTCATCGAAATCACGCTCTTATTAGCATACTCATTTGTACATGTTAACGGTTATATCATTAGTCATTTCTAACAAACGTAACTCATATAGCCATACCCATATCCATTTGCACTCATGAAATTCATCATGTCATCGCATCAAACACACATAAGTCTAACACGCACCGTATAACTTACTCTAATCTTACAATTATGACAACACGTCTAACCATTCTTCTTATACCCAGTTGACTTTTAGAAGTCAACGGTTCATTTAATTTTAACTTTCGACTTATCATTATATACCCGTAACATCATAATCGACTATACGGACGACAATATATACATTTTATCATACGATTGGTGTGCGTACCACCTTTTAAGCATAACGTACAACTAATTCATGTACAATCTTCTAAATTCATACATAGTTCATCAAATCCTTCTACTAATCAACGTGTGGTATTTAAAATTAAACATCAAACATATTATCATCACATTTTATTCAATTCATCTAACAACAATTCATCATTTCTTATCCAATTTCTTTAAACATTCACACATATAAACGATTTCAAACATCAATAATATGAACATATTATCATTTTCATCATATCATCAAAACCCACTTCATAACTATTTTTCTAATCACTTACAAGTGATCAAATCTTAAGTTCTTCATAATTTCTTCATGCTTTTGATGTGTGTACTACCTCCTAAGCATAGTGTACAACTAGTTCATGCATATCCTTCAAATCTCATACATAATTCATCAATTTCTTCCTTCTAATCAACATGAATCATACATGCATAAACATCAAACATACTACTATCACATTTCTTTCAATTCCTCTAACAAGAATCCATCATACAAATCAAAATACATCAACATTCAACAAGAATTAGACATGGATGATGATTCAAATCATCATTCTCACCATAACTAGTGGGTTTCACCCTTAAACATCAAATTAACCTAATTCATGCATAATCCATGTTCCAAATGATGATTCTAACACATACTCATACTAAATTTCATACAAATTCGTGATTTACATCATAACTCGCTTCATTCATAATCACCAAACTAACTTTTAAGACATACCTTGCGATCCCCTTGTGAAGGTGATCATTAATCTATGCTCGGTTATGAATTTGAGCTTCGTTTGACTCCTCAATTTGATGATTATGTTAGAACTAGGGTTTGGTTCATGGGGAGTTCCCCTGATCGATCTAGAACACACACGATGTGTGTGTCGTGTGTTTGTTTTGTTTTTAAACATAACTTTCCCCTTTTTCAACTTTGGTCCCTCATGTTTATTACTTACTCATAATATTGGCAAAACTCTTGTCTTTTCATACTTCTAACCACACACTTAACTAGGTTAAATAGCCTAGTCATTTATTTCATGCTAAGTCATATGGGACACACGATAATTATAAACATTCGAGTTTTGGGGTGTTACAAAAAGTAATTTGACTAGGAACTCTATCGTGTCACATCGATCGCAATCGAAATCGAAACGTCAAAAATCGTCGCGTCAAACACTCGAACCAAGTGCCATCCGGCCGGATAGCCATCCGACCGGATAGCCGCTTGGCTAATGAGTCAGGTGCCATCCGACCGAGATGTCACCCAACCGGACAGTCATCCGGGCGGTGTGCTATCCGACCGGACATCACTTTCCCCTTTTGGAATCCTATAAATACCCATGTCACTCTCAAACTTTCTACTTTTGGAAACCTCTGTTCGACCAGCACGCTCAGCTCATCTTTTCTTCGATTTCTCTCAATCCCGGTAAGATTTCATCCTAAACCTTGTACTTTCTTGATCTACACGCACTCCTACACCTTTCTATCTTTTAAATCTTAACTTTTAACCGTGAAATCACTAGATTTCGGGTGTTCTAGGATGATGTCATCATGAATTCCTGAGGAACTTCATGTTTTGGCTTCAATCCACCGATAACAACTCGGATCTAACCGATTTCCACACAAATACACAAAGATCTCTACTAGATCTAAACATAAAAGGATTGAAAGATGGTTTCTAACTTTCTTTCAACTCTTTTACACTCAATGCACTCAAAACCGATGGAATCGGGTGTTGTTCTAGTTAATATTAATTAATAACCAATATATAGATATCACTTATTTTTATCTAAAATTAATAAATAACTTCAATTTTGCAATTTAGACTCTTTGTTTTTTTACTTTTAACCCACAGTTTTTTCATCTTTTGCAATTTAATCCTAACAACAAAGGGTCTAAATTGCAAAATTGAAGTTATTTATTAATTTTAGATAAAAATAAGTGATATATATATATATATATATTGGTTATTAATTAATATTAGTATTAAAATAAATTTATTAAATAGATATAAATAAAATTTATGAGATTGAAGGAGAGAATGACATGTGGCATTATTTGGAGTCTTTTATTATAAGTTAGATTTTGATCAACCATACTTTTCATCTTTCCCAAGTTTTTCGTTTCGTTCTAAATTTTGTGAGTTAACGCACCGCAGCGTGCGTGTGGGGTTCAACATTTTTTCATATATTTTTCCCGTTTGACTGGCCCGTCGCATCACATCTATTTTTCTACGTTTGACAAGTTCGTTCAACACGCGGGTCCTAGATGGACTTAGTTATTTTTTTCTATGTTTTACGTTTCGGTTTAATTTCTCAGTAACGAGCGTGCGTGATTCAAAGATTTTATGTCTGCTTTTCGATCGACGTTAATTTCTTCCCGTTTTTATTTATTTTGTTTTTACGAGCTTTTTCGGTGTTGGTGGTCGCTGACAATGGTATAGTATTGCTACTACTTAACACAATTTTATGACAACTGCTGCAACGCAGGGGCTTAATACTAGTATATATATTAAAAAGTAACACTATATATTATTTTTTATATATTTATTAATTATTAACATTGTATATACAGTATAAAGGGATAAAAAAGTTTTTGAATGAAAATGGCAAGTACCAAATTATTCAGAGTGAGTTACATGATATTTTTTAACGGGGTTAGTGGGTTGGACTAAAATGACAACAAATGAGAAAAGTCAATGACCCATGGGAGAAAAAAAAACCATCTAGACTAAAATGGTAAATTAGGACAAACCTCAGGAATTAAAATGACAATTTACTCTCAATAAAAATAACATCTAATATTTTTGTTATTAGTACCTCTAATTTAAAAAGGAAAAAAAACATTGTGCGTGCGTGAAATGAAAAATGTGCTTAAAATTTCGTATCCTTTATTCTTTTATACTGTTTGTGCAACCACTTATAGAATTAATTACAAGTTAGTTGGATGGAAAACAAGATAAATAATAATATAAATATATGATTATTGCATATGTTATGTATATAAAGTTAAAAGAGAACATTATAAATTACTATTTTTGTCTACATTCTTGTGAAAAGATGCATTCTTTTGAACAATAATTTGTAAGTGGAGTGGGTAGATGAATATATTTGGGGCCATCAAGACATCTTAATATGCGTTATAATTTGATTTAAGAAAGGAATATTGACTTGTAATCTAGTTTAAAAAATTAGAAATTGGTGGTTGTGAGATAAAGATGTTTGATGCCTTGATAAGACACCTTGCCCTTTTCAAATATTACATTCCTTTCAATAAGTATATTTTATTTTGATAACTTCTCTCAATAGAATTTGTATGAACTTAACTTAGTTTTGTTTATTTCTTTGAAGCAATATCCTCAACTAGAACATTGTTAAACAAAATTATTAATATACAAGGTTATTTACTTAAATAGGGCAATTAATAATAAAAAAAATACTCAATAACTTTTATAAATTAAAAAACAAAACTCGGATAGTTTATAAATAAGGTAATTTGTGTAAATAAGTTTATAATTTATATATTATTTTGATTTAGGCATACCACAATTCACTTAAAAATAATAAATGATTGATAAATTGTAAGTTTTCCCATAAAGTAGAGAAATAATTTGTTACTTATATTAATTTTGTAATTAGTCTAACATGGAAAAAGGGCAATATAAAAATTGTAATTTAAAAAATATACTTCACTAATGAAAAAATGTATCATAATCGCTACACTGACTTGAGCACTAGGGGGATTGGGGGACAACTGCTCTGCCATATATCGACTGTGTCCAGGTGAAAGTTGAATGTGGGCTAAAGCATCGCATATAATAAATGGAACTAACGTGTCTAATCGACTGCGAGGCTTTGAGGAAAAGGAAATGGGTAGGATTCCGACGTGCACTATTATAAACTTATTTACACAAATTACCTTATTTATAAACTATCCGAGTTTTGTTTTTTAATTTATAAAAGTTATTGAGTATTTTTTATTATTAATTGCCCTATTTAAGTAAATAACCTTGTATATTAATAATTTTGTTTAACAATGTTCTAGTTGAGGATATTGCTTCAAAGAAATAAACAAAACTAAGTTAAGTTCATACAAATTCTATTGAGAGAAGTTATCAAAATAAAATATACTTATTGAAAGGAATGTAATATTTGAAAAGGGCAAGGTGTCTTATCAAGGCATCAAACATCTTTATGTGTGGAGGATGGAAATGGGTAGGATTCCGACGTGCGAGGCTTTGAGGAAAAGGAATATTGTCATCGAGGACAACACTTGTCCGCTATGTAACTCGGTTGAAGAGACGGTGGAGCATGTGTTCATTGCGTGTAGGGTGGCGGCTATCTTATGGAATGGGGTTAGCTCTTGGTGCAAGATCCCCCAAGTTTTCGCTTTCTCGATCAAGGATCTCCTCACATTTCACGATAATTTAAGAGTTTCCGAAAGAAAAAAGGCCGCGGTGCAAGGTATCATTTACATTGCGTGTTGGTGTTTATGGCGGGCGAGGAATAATCTCAAGTTTTCTAACGCTCCGGTAAAAATTGATTGTATTTTGAGTGAAGTTAAAGCCTTGAGTCATTTTTGGTTTTCAAAGAGATATAGGTTCAAAGAGATAGGTTGGAATGATTGGTCTTCCTTTGTAAATATGTAAGTTGTTCTGTTTGTTGTGTTTTGTCGGCCTGGTTCGGGTCAGCGGTTTGTTAATAAAGTATACGTTTCAAAAAAAAAAAAAAAAAAAAAAAACGTGTCTAATCGACTGTGTTTAAGTGAAAGTCAAATATTGGCTAAAGCATCACGAATAATAAATGGCACGAACTTGTCTAATAAAAAAGCAAACATCAAAATTCTTAAAGTAGAAGAACCATGATTGTTAAATGATACGACCACAAATTAACAGTCGAAAGTGTGGGAATATTTTTCAATAAAGAGATCGGGTATTTGACATCAAATATGCCCACTCAGGGGCGGAACTAATGAACACCCAGCCGTAGCACGGGCTACGACTCAACCCCGCAGTCGTAATGTATTTTTTTTTTGCGGTTTTATATATTAGAATACCCCTAAAGATATACGAGGATACCCCTAAAAATATGAAACCTGAACTTAGTAGTTAGCCCAATAATAAGTTTCATAATCATTAAGCCCAAATTATAATAAAACACAGTTTAATTCAATTACACATTGATTAAGGGCATGAAAACCAAACGTCGCAGGAGGCCAGGAGGTCGCAGACGCAGATTATCGAAGAAGGGATCTTGATTCCCAAACGTCATACGCACAGAAACTAAACGCCTGAACCTGAACTGCCAAACAATCGCACATTCGCACGCACAGTGGATTGGAACAGCCGAACGGATCTTCGCACAATCGTCGCACACGCATTTTGTGAGTTTTATTGTCCTCTAAATCTGATTTTTGGTATATGTGTATTTGATTTTTTGAACCTTCGATATCTGAATGTTCAATATATGTCTTTTTGATTTTTGATAGTTTGATTTCTTGACTTCTTGTATGAATGTATTATGTATTGTATGATGATGTTATAGAATTCTAGTTTAGACGTTTAGTAGTAAATAGTAAGTAGTTTGTAGTTTTGTATATTTGTTATTTGTTAGGTTTTAAGAGTTTATTTTTGTTGTTAAACTAGTTTATAAGATTTAATTCGGTAAAGCCTAAGGACCTTTTTATTGGCTCGCCCAGAGCACTTGAATTTTTCAGGATCGGCCCCGCCCTGTAATGTAGGTAAAAAAAATTCATTCTATAAATGTACAATAAAAAAATTGGAATATCCCTGGATATTTCTTATAGTTTCGCCACTATGCCCACTCATATGCACTCAAAAGAATATTCAGAATAATGGAATTATAAGGGTGCTCATAAGAGTAATTAATCAGTGTAAAAGTCCTTTTACACAATGGGTTAAGATTCATTTACATTTAGTTTGATTACATGCATCTTACTCTGGATTCAGGCTTGATTATAAAATGGTTTACTGTCATTTTCGTTCCTGTAGTTTGTCCAATTATGTCAATTCAGACAAAATTTCAAGTTTGTACCAGTTTCGTCCCTGACATTCTTGAAACATGTCAGTTCCATCCAAAAAAAACCTGAGTTAATTGTCACTTTCGTCCATGTGGTTTGTCCAGTTATTCGATTCAACCTTAGTTTTTTGGACGGAACTGACATGTTTCAAGATTGCCAGGGACGGAAATGGTACAAACTTGAAATTTGGTCTGAATTGGCATAATTGGACAAACCACATGAACAAAAATGACACTTAACTCAAAAAAAAAAAAAAAAAAAAAAAAAAAACTACCAAACAGATTTTGATTAATTTACATTTAGTTTGGACTTAAACTAGGGCACAGTTCTATTTGCATTATAAGTTTTGTCACATATTGTTCAATTATCAGAGTTGATTACGACCGTGACCCCCTTTAGATATTGAGCTTGTGTTGTGTTGCTTAGTATTAAGGTGAGTCTTATAGCCTCACTTTCCCTAACTTTTTTTTCGGGAAAGTATGCTTCTAAATTATTTTTGAGTAAACTGCCATTTTGGTCCCTGTGGTTTGGGCACTTTTGCCATTTTAGTTCAAATCTCAAACTTTTTACATCTGGGTCCCTGTGGTTTGCATTTTGTTGCCATTTTAGTCCAAAATCCAAAAACCCTCTATTTTGACTGTTGAAAACTGATTATTTTGTCCTTTAGTGCAGGGGCATTTTGGTCATTTTTTAAATTTCATTTTTTTAACAATAAAACCCAGATCTGCATAATCAGCTCTCTCTCTCTTCTCTCTCTCTCTCTCTATAGCACCACCACCACCGCCACCTCCTCCCCCTTTTCACCACCGCCACTCTGAACTAAAATTGCATCTCTTAACTAAAATCGCATCTCTGAACTTCAGCGATTCATCATCATCCACCACCGCATCTCTGAACTAAAATCGCTGCTCTCTCTCTCTTCTCTGAACTACCACCACACCACCACCACCACCCCCACCACCGCATCATCCCAACCACCACCATCCCACTGCCGCCAACACAAATAACAGACTAAAACAATAATCGAAACAAAATCAACTACAAATAAGAAGAAGAAGAATTAAAGAACAAATGTTTCTTAGCCTGAAGAAGATTCCGTCCGATTGAAGGTTCAGATGTGAAGACACCATCTGCACACACAAATCGAAGATCAGAAGTAGATTTGACCTAAAAACAATATAAAACCACATCAGAAACCAGAAACAAACAAACAAACCTGAAATGGAAACAGGAGAGGAGAAACAGGTGGAGAGGCAGCATAGAAAGAGAAACGAGATCAACATCTTCATACTTGTTGAAGAAGCAACCATAATGGATTGAATTTAGGGTTTTTACAGGATGAGATACAGTGGAGAACAGATAGATCCAGGATATGTATGTATGTATGTATGTATACGTGACAGCCAATATTCTTCACGCGGTATCACGGATGGACTTTTTCAATCTAACCAGCTTGTCTGGTAGTTGATTTATTTGGGGTTTTATGTTGTTTATAGAGAGAGAAGAGAGAGAGTCAGTTAGGGTTTTATTTGGGGATGATGATGATTTATTTGGGGAAGAAAATGTTAATTAAGAAAATGTTAAATGAAAAGCAAAATGACCAAAATGCCCCTGAACTAAAAGACAAAATAGGAGGTTGCAAAAGTCAAAAAATGGGGTTTTTGAATTTTGGACTAAAATGGCAACAAAATGCAAACCACAGGGACCAAAATGGCAAAAATGCCCAAACCACAGGGACCAAAATGGCAGTTTACTCATTATTTTTACTTAATTAATCTTATGATGTATTATTAATTAATAAGATCTGTTTTGTCGTCACATTGCCCCGCGTTGTTTTGTTTGATATTAAGGGAAGTTTCTTGACTATGTTTTTTTCTTAAAGCTACGACATTTATTTTACATGCTAAATATTATTTGTGAAATAATAATTAAATAGCAATTTGAAAGTAGGTGAGCTCAAAAATATTTTATAGCACATCTTGTTCTTTATCACTAAAATATGATAAAATTATTAAGTTAAGAAATATATTGTTTTCAATGCATGGTGATGTTTTATCTTGTTTAAGACTTTGTGAAGAAAAATTTAAACACTTGTCACGAACATATATGCTAAAAAATAAACTTACAAATACAACACCAAACAAGTAAGTTGAAAAAATATCAACAAAACTATATGTTATGTAGATTTTGTAATTTAAAGATAATAATTTGTAGTACATAAATTTGAGGTTTTAAAAGTAACATCCAAACAAGAAACACAAATATCATGATATGCTTGAAATGTGACAATTTTGATATTTTAACATTATAGCCTAAAAATACATTTAATATCAAGATTTGTTATATGTATAAAACATATATCATACAGTGATACAGAAAATATGTAAAATACAATGATAATACATTAGTGTCGTATTATTAAAACACCTTAATCCTTGTCATAAGTCTCAAAAAAAAGTTGAGTAATGGTATATATGCACATAGGTTTAGTATCTATAAAAAGAATATTTTTCATAAGAAATGTGAGAAGGCATAGTAATTGATATGTAGGCATCATGTTTTGGATGTAGGCATGATGTTTTGGATTGTTTTCGCAAGGAAAACATCAAAAATAACAATTTAAGACACAATGCAATGAATTTTAGGCTTAAAACTTAAACACAATGCCAAGAACGTTAAGTAGTATGTTTTAAGTGTTAATTAGTGTGTTTTAGCTGTCTTAAATTTCATACCTAGAATTCATTGCATTGTGTCTTAAATTATTATGTTTGTTATTTTTCTCATTAAAACAACCCAAAACATCATGTCTAAGTCCAACACATGATGCCTACATGTCAATTCCCATGTCTTCTCACACTTCTCACGAAAAATGTCATTTTTACAGGAACCTCACCTATTAGACCATGCATAATGGTTGGGGTGAATAATGCTCCACCCTTGGGCGTTGTCCGCCATATGTCATCCTAGTAAGCAAATGGGCGTTTTTCGAAAATGGGTGTGGTGGAGATGTGGGCATTATGTTAAAGGGGTGTAAAAAATTAAATAAAAAAAACCATGAAAAAAATGATTGGCTAAAGAAAAAAGAGGGTTACATGTGATTTGACCATCAAAATGGGGATTGGGCGTTCTATTTACCACGCTTGACCACAAAAAACGCCCAGTGGGGGGGGGGGAGAAGTGGGCGTGCGGTGGCGTTGTGTGGCTCAAAAACGTCCAAAAAAGGCACGACTACGGACGGTCATATGTTTATGATCAAGTAACATTTATTTTCAAAAGGTGATGTATAAAGATATTCAAAGAATAATTTACAATCTAATAGATCATACAATATCATGCAGATTAAAATAAATTTAAAAAGCATGAAAAACACAATATTGTAATAAGATAAACCCAGCTTTTTTATATACCAAGTCAATTTTCATTGACAGGCTAGTTGTGGTGATTGTGAATGCAATCTAAATGGATGTTGCTATTTTCACTTCCACCACAAATGACTACACCTTTTGTCATTTTCTATGGTTTTTGGCTACATCCACCTAATTTTGTGAATTATAAGAACGATCCATATATCATTTTCAATTCTTCACCTTTAATTTTTGTAAATTAGATAACCTAAGAGAGTGGGGGAAAAAAAAAAAAAAACCTCACACTACATATACACGTATCACAAACAAGTTACAGGATGTATAAACGAGGGGAATGGATGTATACTTTTCGGGAAACAATAGGCTGAACGGATGGTCTAGGTTAGGTTCGTCATGAAAAAAAAAGATTGGTGGTTCTTTTCGTAAATACTCTCTGGCGTGAGAATATATATCTATTTTAACGGGTGTAAAGTGGGAGCGAGATTAGAGAGTATGGATTTGGATTACATGAGAAGGAAAACCCCTCTGTGCTGACCATCAGTGGTAGCAGAGGAAGGGGTGTATTCGCGGGACATCATTGGCCATGCGTTGCTATCAGGATGTTCGTGTCTCTTTTGTGCTAATCGTTAGTGGTGACTGGGAAGAGCAATCCGTAGAACGTCATTGGCCAAACGTCGTTATCTGGGTGTACTTTTGGTCTCCTGTGCGATGACCGCTAGTGACGGTTGAGAAGAACTGGAATCTGCAAAACATTATTGGCTAGACGTCGTTATCCAAGAAAATTATTCCCCAAAATTTCTTTTATAAATATTATTATTATTCAGTTTTTAAAACATTTCTCCTAGTAACTAAATGGACACAATCCTCTGCGACGAGCTCCTCCAAGAAATCTTCCACCACCTCCCTCCTCCGTCATCCTCCGCCGTCTCCCTCGTCTCCAAACGGTGGCGCCACCTCCTCCGTTCTTCTCTCTCCTCCCTCTCCCTCCGTCTCTCACCTAACCACCCATCCCTACCCTCTCTCTCCTCCTTCCTCTCTCACCACACCTCCCTCTCTTCTCTCTCCGTCTCCTCCTCCGCCGGAACCACCGTCTTCTCCGGCGACCTCCTCTGCTCCATCTCCGCCGCCTGTCCTCAGTTATCATCTCTCTCAATCATCCTCTCCAGACCTCTTCTCTCTCTTCAACTTCTAACCTCTTTCACCAATCTCAAAACCCTAACCCTAACTCTCGCCGGAAACGCCTCACCGGACTCTTCTTCCGATGAATTCACTGTTTCCTCTTCTCTGCGGTTGCAATCACTCCGTCTGTCCGGAATTTGCGCCGGCGATTACTCTCTCAACTGGCTTTGGAAGAACTGTGATTGCAAAACCCTAACAAAGCTCGTTTTGGAGAATTATGAAGGCGTAGGTGATAATTCCTCGTTTGCGTGTTTTGTAAAAGGATTGGAGAATGTTAGGGAAGTTGAATTGAGGACTTGCAGGTCAATTGTGTCGTTGATTTTGCTTAATTTGGGTGAGAATTGTAAGAGTTTGTTAGTTTATGATGGTGGAAATAAGGAGAGCTTGCTTCGGTTCGTTCGTGAAACGATGTGTGATCTTCGGAGACTTGATCTCCGGTTGCCGCTTGATTTGGATGACACTCATCTGTTCGAAATTGGTGTCAAATTTAGTCGCTTGCGTGTTCTTCGCTTGCAAAGTTGCTGTATGGTTACAGGTAAAATAAAGTTAACCGAGTTAGGGTCAAAGGAAACAAGAGTTTGTAAACGTAGAGCACGTTCTGTAATTATCGAAGGCAAAGGACATAGTATGCAATTTGGTGTCAATATAAATATTGGACGATTTTTGTAATTTACCATTATTATACCAATAATAGTAGAAACATAAGTTAGCAAAATTGCATTGTATGGTTGCAGGTGAAGGTCTGAAAACACTAGGGTTAGCTTTGAGTGATAGCCTTGAAGAACTAGCTTTAACAAACTGTGATGTTATCAATGGACAAGACGGGTTCCTTGTCGAATTAGCTCAGAATCTAAAAAAGATCAAAATACTGGATTTGTCATACAATCATACTCTCCTCGATAAAGAATTTGCATCGATGATCAGTTCATACTGTAATCTACGAAAACTGAAACTACGGGGTTGCAGCAGATTAACCAACGTATCGTTGATTTCATTGTGCAAGAACTGTAAGCGTTTGGAGAGTGTGGATATACTTTACTGCCACGGGGTTCAGGTGGAGGGTGTCGAGTTCTTGATCTTGAATTCTCGGCAACTGAGAAACCTGCAAGTCGAAGATCGTAAGTTGTCGGAAGCTGCAAGAAGATGGATGACAGACAAGTTTATTGAGGTCCAACACTGATTGTATTTAACACTTGGATTGAAATTGTATATGGTTTCTTGTTGTTTCTTTTATCTTGTCATGAAAATAAGAATGCATATATGTAATCATATTTCTGTTTATAATTTAAAGAATCAAAGTAAATTACATGCATATTTGTTGTATGGTTTAAATAGTTCTTGCTTCGTTTGTATATATTATTATTTTGTTAAAAATCGATCCGACTTGGCTTGAGCTTTCTGGTTTGTACAAGTATTAAGAGCAGAGTTCGAACCGAAGGTAACTCACTCGTGTAAAACCTCAAGTTGATTTGGCTCGAATATTTTTCTTGTATATTAGTAGTTTGGTTATTTAGAATTAAGGATGACGAGTCAACTCATAGAGCCATGAGATGAGCAGCTCGATTAAAAGGCGAGCCGATACCAACTCAGTTGGAAATATCAAAGCAAGCTGGTTCACAGGTTCAGCTTGTTTTATTAGTCAGTCGAGCCCAAGTTGATACGCTGTCGTAGTAAAAAAAAACCAGCTTGTTGTATGGTTCAAATAGCATATGCCTCAATCGTACAAATTAGTCCGTTAAAAACACGATGCGACTTGGCTCGAGCTTGGTGGCTTGTACAAAATGCAGAGCTGAGTCCGAGCCGAAGGGAGCTCACTTGTGTACAACCTTGAAATCTTGAATTGATTTGGCTAGAGTAAATTAGGTGAGTTAACTTGTTGAGCTATGAGCGGCTTGACTAAAAGGAAGAGCCGAATACTACCCGGTTCGGGTGGTTTTATTAGTAACTCAAGCCAAAGTTGGTGCTTGTTTGGCTAACTAGTGAACAACCCTAGACATATAATAATATTAAAAAGTAGTTCATAGTGTGTGCGAAGAATAAAGAGAATAAAAATTCAGAAATTAAAGTAAAAATAAAGGTCCCACCGAGACTTGAACTCGGGTTACTGGATTCAGAGTCCAATGTCCTAACCACTAGACCATGGGACCGCTTTGTTTAAGTATATCCATTTTATCCTTAATAAGGGTAATGATTATTTTTGTTTGTTATTTATGAACTTATAAAATTAGTTAAAAACTGAGTGAAGACAAATACGTATTCCTTCGGGTCAAATTTTCCATTTATTTACTTGGTTTTAAATAATTATGAAAAATGCAAATCATAACAACATTATAATCTGATTTCTTTTAAACATTAATTTTTTTATCCCTAAATGCTATTTATTCTTTACACTTGCAATGATTTATATAATTGAAAACAGTCTAAGAGACTTTAATAATAAAAAGAATTTAGTTTGTGTTTGATTAGACATACGGCTTTTGTTAACCCACACTTAAAGAAGAAACATAGTTTATTATTCCAAGTTTCATTATTGTATTATGTATTTATAACATTGGTGTTATTTGGTCATTCACATGCTTGTGTTACGGACATTGCTTCTCACAACTTACAAAGCTCGATCAACTCACTATATAACACCCATTAATGTATAATTCGATGGAATGATCCAATAGAATGCTTACCCCCACACACAATAATACCACATTCCTTGGTTATCTGTTATATCCAGGATGAATTCATGATTGCCTCCATTTTAACCACGTTGTGGTAAATAAGCATTTGTCTAGTTATGGTGTACATCCATAAATTAGATTATTATTTGTTCCGTCCATTTTGGGCTTATATGGTTGGTTTAAAACCATATTTGGTTGGTCTAGGTATTTCACTCTTTATGGGCTTTTTTATATATTGTCTAGGACTTGATCAGCCCAGTCATGTGTTTTGGGCCCATGATATGGACTACGTCACCCAGGACATGGTCCACAAAAATGTCAATTCCTAAATTTGAAGAAAATCAAAATAAATTAACACAATTTAAAATGCTAATGTATCATAGATAATTATTACTATTTATCAATATATACATAAGTTAAACCTTACACTTTAGACAACTTGAATTATGAATAATTCAAAATGGAAACGCTTAAATCTTAATATTAGGTAGAACACATATTTCATTAATGAGTTTCACTTTGATATTATATTTTATTTTTTGTGTAAAAAATAGTATAATTTATTTATTAAAGTTAGCACAAGATTTTTATACTAATGTTTAAGGATTTAATTCCATTTGTTTTTTCTTTAGGTTGCTATACCGAATGACGGTATCGTAACGAATCAAACTTATACCGACCGAACCTGAATTCTTGCCGCATTGTGAGAGGGATTCCACTATTTATAACTTTAAATTATATATTTGGTATTGTTTATATCTTTAAAAAAACCATGTATTGCACGGGTTGAATAAATCTAATTTTATATACCAAATAATGAAAAAGTTGTATCTTTAGGAACATCATATATTACACGGTTTGAATAAATATAATTTTGTATAGTAAATAATAAAATAGTTACATCTTTAAAAAAACTAACGAATATACTCGATACATGATAGATAGGATGATTGTGGAGATGGTTCTTGAAAAGAAGATACGTTATTCAAGAAGTAAATCAACAACTATTTGATTGATAAAATGTTGATACGAATTCCGACAATTTGATTTATATACTATGCAATAAAATCGATATAATATTTTTTTATAATGAAAATAAAAGAATAATATATTATATATTGATTTCTTTTATTATATAGTGTAGATGTAGATGTAGATAAATGTGGTGTATTCATCCATGACGTGTTGGTATAAGAGAGATATAAAAAAAATTAAAAATAAAATAAAATATAAAAGTGATAACAAAAAATAAATAATAAAAATGACCAACAGATGAGGAGCCATTTCAATTAGGGAACCATTATTTGAATGATTCTGTCAACGTGTAGGAGAAACCAATTGCTCTTTGTTTGCCACAAGGTTTCATCTTCTGTTTAAGGAGGTTTGCACATTTCATGCATTCTTCAACTACATGATGACTCAATGTGATGGCATAACAGAGGCACAAGTGCTTGCATCGGCCCGTTGGAAATACTAAAAAACACACACAATAGAAGATTTTTTCACATGTCATCCTGGCAATTAATAAGAAATCATTCTCGTATGCAACCTGCTCTCCCTCGAGATGCCGACTCTGAGGTTTAGGGCTTGATGATTAGGTTTAATCATTTGCTTTGTTTACGTTTATTTATCTGGTTTGTTTAGGTTTTATTATCTCATCTTGTTTAGGTTTAATTATCCAATGTTTAGGTTTAATAATACAGTTTGTTTAGGTTAATTATGTAGCTTGTGTAATGTTTTTAATTTTAATAAATTTGTTTTTTTTTACTTTGTATTATTTTTATTTTATATATTTGTTTTTAAAATTTTATGTTATTTTATTAAAATTTAAACAATTTTAAGCTTTTTTTTAATTCAAACAAGCTTTTTTTATTATAATCAAAGAGGTCCATAAGGGACCCACCATCCCCCCCATACTCGTCCGCTCCACCGGACCACAAGCCCTCCAAATTAATCCAAGTCACCACTGTAACGCCTCTCATTTCGCAGCTTTCCGTTTTAGAAAGTTCATCTTGTAATTCTATTTTCGGAAACTTGTTTCCCTTGTAATCGTATTTCGTTTCAAGCCATTGTAAATCCGAGACTTTGATCCTAATGAAATGAATCTTTTATACATCGTTTATACATTGATACGTGCATTCGTTTGATACATGATTCGTAATTCGCATAAACATAAGTTTAACTCTTAAACAATGATCGTTGATTCGTAATTCGTAAACGTTACATACATACAAGACACTTGGTTTTTCGAATACGAGACTTATAATTATTTGATACTTCATTATACACTAGTTTTTTTTTACGTCGCGCGTTGCGGCGAAACCGAGCAAATGATAATATAAAACAAACGTGATTTGAAAATAAAACATGTTGTTTAGAAAGCAAGAACATTAGAACGGTTTATTTTATCATTGTACCGTTTTATGATACAAAATAAATACTTTATTTTGAGTACAACTTCTTTTTAACAAAACCTATAACAGAATGTCGAGAGAAAAAATGAAGCACAATTATGTGCTTAAGTTTTTAGAATAAAGTTATACACGTAAGTTATTAAAGAAGTATCAAATTATTTGATAAATTAATATATGTTTTAAAAAAGAAATAAGAATTATTAAAAAATTGTAAAGGAAATATATGGTTTAAAAAAAGAAAAAAAATATGTTATTAAAAGTAAATATAATAATAAACTGTTATAATATATGAAATAAAAATAATAAAAAAGCTATATATTATTTTAAAAATAATTTTACTATTCATCGTCCTTCACTAACTATATATATATAATATATGTTCTAAAAAAGAAATAAGAATTATTAAAAAATTGTAAAGGAAATATATGGTTTAAAAAAAAGAAAAAAAAATATGTTATTAAAGTAAATATAATAATAAACTGTTATAATATATGAAATAAAAATAATAAAAAAAGCTATATATTATTTTAAAAATAATGTTACTATTCATCGTCCTTCGCTAACTATATATATATATATATATAATTGCCTATACTTGTTTAAATTCTTGCAACACTTCTTTCATTCTTACAACACCAAATTCATGTTTAATTATTTGATTAAACCCTTGTTTCATGTTTGTTATATATATTAGGACATGTTACATGACACATATACAATTGATATACACCTTAAATACATACAATACACAACAATTAATCATCTAATATGTTACATACACTTGTTACTTGCAACCATGTTTACATACTTATGTATCACCCATTTTAGTGATTAAAAACATGTATATTATGCATTTAGACCTTATTACATGATAAACAAACATTGGTACATCATCAACACTTATCATATTCAGCAATTATACATGTTAAAATGTTACAAAAAAATAAAAAGATTAAAAGTTGATTATAAGGCTGATCGTAACTTTGGGTTGCTCTTGGTGGACTTGTTTCAATATTTAACCCCTTCTAATCACTTCCAAAGCCCAACCCATTGAAACCCTAATCCCTTCCCTATATAATAAGCACTTCCCCATCCTTCATCCCACTTTTACCACTCTCAAAAACCCACTTAAACATAGCTGAGTTTTCAGCAACATCAGAAAAGTTCCAGCCCTTATAAGTGAGATCTAGCTCACTTCTCCTTCTAATTCCTTCTTATTCTTTCTTCTACAACACTTGGATAACCTCTAGGAAGGTTTTCACAAGTTTGCTTGGGCAAACTAAGGTGAAACCTCACCATTTTTTAGGTCCAAAGTGCATCTATAATTCTGCTCATTTTTATCTTTTTAATTCTTCATATTTTGGAAGAAAACTTATTAAAACTTACTTTAAACTTATGTTTTATTCATACAAACCTATGTGCTTATGCTCTTAATCAAGTCTATGATTAGTAATCTTAAAAACAAGGTTGTTACATACAATTCGGAGGTGTTTTATCACTCCATACTTTCTGTTTTTGTAAGGGTTTTAACCCACAAGTGTTGTGTCCTCCAAGCTTGTTCTTGTAACAAGACTTGTGATGAATGTGTGATTATTTGGAAGCTTGGGCTATCCTACCTTCAATCCACCACCTCACTTGATGATTTGTCCCTTGAGTAGTTAGTTCATTTCATTTTCATTCTTATTGTATTCATGACCATCCTTGATGTTCTTGTAACAACTTGTGCATTGGTGAATTTACGAAAGAGGTCTTAAATGGAAGGATTATCCTCCTACCTCCTTGCATTACTTATATGAGATCCTTGTAATATATGTTGGACTAGACTTATACAATATACTATATAGAATATATAAAACATATAACAACCGAACCTTTGATGATAATCAAATGATTATTCGTCATGGTACTAAGTTACATAATCTAAGTACTTAAATTCTCGTTATGATTCTAATGGGTATTTTAACCCATGAAATCATTCTAACCCCTATGGGTTTTATAGTGTCAAGAACGAGTATTAAGTCTAGATGATTATTTTCTCGTATGCTTACTTTTGTTATACTTTAAATTTCGACTCTAAATCCTCCGTTATCATCCAAATTACTCATACACTTATGTTTCCTCGTGTAGAAGGACTCGGTGTTCCACCTCTAAACCAACAACTCTTTATGGAATAACAAGTGGAAGCTTGCAAACCGTGAGAACACTTGACTCATTTTCGCTTTACACTTTTTGGGTTCAATATGTTAACCTTATTAAAATCACCACACAATATTCTTTATGCAAATACACGAAACAATCCAAATACATGAAAACTACATGTTATGATTGATTCATATTCTTGGGTGATTCTTATGTGATACTATAGCATTAGCTTCGTACGAGCCTCCATTTAACATGTATAGCGCTATACGAGTAATGCACCGCCCGTGAACGATATGTCATGTTAAATTTAATTCTTTATTGCGTAAACAGAGGGTTGACTAGAATATTACATGCCATGATATGTTGATCTTGAATAACTTAGGTTGCCATGTGGATTCGTTTTAAACGTTTTATACTTATACTTATATACTTAGACTTGTGTACTCGCCAATGCATTTTTGTGTTGAACTATACTTTGTTAACATGTTGCAGGTTGATTATGACAAAATCTAGTAGGGACGACACTAGAAACGCACTTGAATTTACTAGATTTGTTATTTAGTTGTTGAACTTGTTGTATTGTCTTTCATGTTGTATTTTGAATTTCATGTTGTAATTGACAATTTCGTTATGATATGAAATCGGTTTTGAATTAATTATTGTCGCAATTAGCGTTATGTGTGATGAGTAATCTATCTTCGTCCCACTCCGATGTTTCCACCATCGGTTGGGGTGACAACCACCTTCATCGCTTGTGTCATCTGCTTTGTTGGTCCGAAATCCAAACCACATTATTGGATTTGGCGATGTAATGCTCTAAGTGACACATTGCATTGATAACACCAGAAAAAGGTTAACCTACTAACTTTCATAAAAAAATCTTTTAATCCTTAATGTTTTTACGTAATTATTTGCTTATACTTTGATTCACATATTGTTTTAAGAGTTAAATGCTTGGTTGGTCCCTGTGGTTTGCAAAAAATTATATTTGGTCCTAGTGGTTTACTAATTACACGCGTGGTCCCAAAAGTTGTCAAAAATAAACTCGGTTGGTCCCCTGACCTAACCTCTGTTAAATTTCTCAGTTAACTATGTGTGAAATGACTATATTACCCTTGAACAATTAAAAGAAATAAAAAAATACCCCTCTGTCTCTCAACCTTCACCATTGTTTAAATGTCACCATCCCTGCTGCCACCAGCAACCAGAAACCATCGCCATCGTTGTCCACTATCACCATCTTCCTTCACCTCGTAACCATTAACCCCACTGCAAGCCCATATCCAAACCACCTCCTACACCGTCATCTCCTCCAAATTCGCCACCACCTGCAACCATCTCCACGGTCGCCACCATCTGTAATCATCTCCTCCGCCTGTCACCGCCTACCAAAACACCATCCATCTCCCACCGCTACAAGATCCAAACACCCGAAAAACTTTAACCCCTACCCACAGTTCACCGCCCCCTTTACTCATCATTTAACAATTGACGCAGAAACTCCAAATCGAAACCCAACTTCGATTGACACGGAAATTTCAAATCAAACCCCCTTTACAGATATAGGAATAAATTAAAGACATAGACCGATACCAAAATATCACCTTAATACTGATTTAGAACTATATGTTGTATAAAGTTTGACCAGAAAGATTTATGGTGGCCAACAATCTGATTTATCCTATTTTAGGATTGTTTTCAAACAAAGAAGAAAGCAAAAAGGTAAGGCTTTGAAAATGGAGGTGATAGCAGGAAGTTTTAGGAGTAAGAAGACGAGTTCTTTTTTATTTTTTTTATTGTTCAGGGGCAATCTAGTCATTTCACACATAGTTAACTCAGAAATTTAACAGAGGTTAGGTCAAGGGACCAACCGAGTTCATTTTTTACAACTTTTGGGACCACGCATATAATTAGTAAACCACTAGGACCAAGTATGAAATTTTTGCAAACCACAGGGACCAACCAAGCATTTGACTATTGTTTTTTTTTTTTTGAACGGCAAACAACAAAACTTTATTCATCACCAAGTTTTGACAATACAATGGTTAGTAAGCTAATAAGCCAACCACCAATACATCATCACCAAAAACAAAAAAACAAAACAAAAAAAGATAAGAAAAAAGAACATGTAATTTAAAACAGTGGGCTTCTCGCTTATCTCTCCAAATTAAATCTCACCCAGTTTCCCCAATCTATGCTTATCCGTTTCGCTCGAAATTTTATCCACATAAAGGATATAGCTTGAATCTCTCCGAAGATTGTGTCAAGGTTTATTTGTTTGCCCCCGAAGATGTATTCGTTCCTTGCCTTCCAAATTTCCCAACACGTTGCCAAGAGTATCACTTTTATAATTTTGTTCTTGTGCTTGCCTATTGTCTCGGACTTGTGAAAACTTAATAACTCCTTTGTGCTTCTCACCTCGATCTGTTGAGTCTTACACCACGAAGTAATCTTCTGGAAGATACATACGGTTACACAGCATCTAGCGAAGAGATGATCAGTGCCCTCCTCATATTGATTACATAGTTTGCATAATGGAGGACCCGATAGCATGCCTCTCCTCTGTAATCCTTTTAAGGTTGCTAACCGGTCCTGAAACGCTCGCCACGCAAAGATGTTCACCTTTTTTTGGTACGTATTTTATCCATTCAATCGGGTAATACGGCACAACAAATCTGTTCAATAACTTGCGACATGATGCTACCGAGAATTCCCCATACCTATTCGCTGGCCAACTCCATTTGTCCGATCGATCTTCCAAGCTGATGCCCTGTGAGATGTTATCGGTTTCCGGACTATTTCTCCACTCCCAGCCTACAATACGATCGCATACTGTTACACTTTTGTTACTTTCTAAATCAAACAGCTCCGGGAACTTGTTCTTTAATGGGACTTCTCCGCTCCACCAATCTAACCAGAATCGAATTTTCTTCCCATCTCCGACTTCTCCTTTTATCATATTTTGTATTACTAAATCATAGTTTTCCAGCTCCTTTCCGATTCTAGCGATATTATTCCAAGTACCCGATATACCTTCTTTAACCGGGATATATGAAGTTGAACGTGGACATTGATGTATCGCCGTAATGGTTTTCCCCCACAGTGTTTCCGCTTCGTGTTTGTACCTCCACCACCACTTTGTCAACAAACTTATGTTCATATCTTTAAGAGAGCCCAACCCCAACCCCCCTTTTTCCATTTAACTCTTGTTTTAACTTGTAAAGTTTTGCACGATGATTATTTTTTTTTCTGTTTCCTTATATTTTTGTGATTTTTTATTTTTGTTGTTAATGTGGTCAATCCATACTTGTACCCTTAAGTTCATCACCAGTCATCACGACCATCATTCTCTTTTTTTGTTTTAACACCATTGTCATCCCATGTTTTTTTTAAATGAACCATAACCATTGTCACTGGGGTGTGGAGGGCTTAGGTTGACATGTGGCGGATGTGAACTCCATAAGGTGTGGTTTGGCTGGGGTGGCTTTTTTTGGGTGTGGGGTGGCGTGATTTTTTTTTAGTTGAGCATGGCCAGCCTTATTAAAAATTTCATTTAATTAACCAGCCAATCTCAGCCATTCACTTCATCTCCCCAACTCGCCCCACGCCAGGCTTCATAGCCACGCCAGCGGGGCAACGCCGCTACCCACGTTGGCCCGGTGTGGCTAAAACAGCATTGCTTGGCTACCCACGCCCCCAACCCAAATCCACACCCCATGGTCTTACCTCGAACCATTTTCATTGCACTTAGGTTTAATATGTCAGACATGTTTAAACTTAACCATCATATATATGTGTATGAGAAAGAGAGAGATCATATCTAATATACACGGCTAGATTTGGGCAAGTGTAGGAGGTGTGGTCGCACGGGACTCATCACCACGAAAGGGCCCACTTTTTTATTTTTATAAACCTTTTTTCTATATGTTACATATAAATTTGTTCTAAAACAAAAAACCTATAACACAACAATATGCTAACCCTGTAACATTTTAAGCCAATTAACCCAAAAAAAAAAAAACCTAACCCGATTAAACAAACCTAATAATAATCTTTCTAGTTTTACCTCATCTTAACTCATTGTCATTTAACTAATCTATATAATTAGAGGGTCAAGTTATTCTACAAAGACTTCTAATTGTAAGAAGTGTAAGAAGGATTTATAGAGTGACAAGTGTCCAATAACCTAAAACTAAACTAACTATATCACCACCAAAAACCTAAACACCCACCCCCACCCCACCCCACCACCACCCAAAAACCTAAACCCCCCCACCCCCGGCAAAAAAAAAAAAAACTATACCTCAGCAAAAAACCCCTAAAAAACCTAACCCCCACCCCCCAAAAACCTAAAAAAAAACCTAAACCCCCCCCCCCCCCCCCCGGGCAATAAAAAACAAAAAAAAAAACTATACTCACCAAAAAAACCCCCAAAAAAACCTAACCCCCACCCCAAAAAACCTAACACCCCCACCCCCCAAAAACCTAAAAAAACCTAACCCCCCCCCCCCCCCCCCCAAAAAAAAAAACCTAAACCTCCACCCCTCGGCAAAAAAAAAAAATTTTTTTTTTTGGGTGGGTGAGGGGGGGGGGGGTGGTGGGGGTGGGGGTTTAGGTTTTTGGTGGTGGTGGATGTTTAAGGTTTTTTTTTTTTTTTTTTTTTTTTTTTTTGTAGTGGGGTTTTTTTTGTGTAGTGTGTTTTTTTAGGTTATTGGACACTTGTCACTCTATAAATCCTTCTTACACTTCTTACAATTAAGATTCTTTGTATTTGATCTAATCCTATAATTAGATATTCAGAATTATATGATTTATGTTACATTGGTCTACTTTGCATCATGGAATAATGTTAGCTATCTAGCTAATAGTTTAAAACCTTATATATAAGTATAGATTTAAGGAATCAATTTTTTTAAATGCTATGACACAGGACCGGCCCTGACAATTCATGTACCCTGTTCGAGCTCGAAAAAACGTGCCCTTACGCCTTAACGAAACTGGGTATTGGGCTCACTAAAGGTCTAAACCTAATGCCAATGGGCTAATAACTAATCTAAACCATAAGAATAGGTTTGTAAGTTGGCCTATGTTGGTGTTTGTATGGGTATATCCTATTAAAAAATATATTTACATGTCGGGTTTTTTCATAAAATAAAGTGCCCTTCGAAATATCGGGCCCTGGCCGGTGGTCCTCCCCGCCCACCCTCAGGGCCGGCCATGCTATGACATAAAGATTTTTGTAAGAAAGAACTCTAGTGATTTAATAATAAATAAATACCCATTAAAAAAATAACCAAAGAGATTTACCATTTTGAAAAGTGAAGAGGAATCTTGATATCTTATACCTAGGATTCTTGGCATCGGATCCTCTTCCATCATTTAACAACCTACTGCCCATAATAACTTCTATAAAAGGTTTCAAAAATAGGAAATAAGGAATTAATTTCTATATTATTAAACCGTACTGTGAAAATAATGTCGTTCTGGTTGTGGGTTAAAGCCTCAAAACGGTAAAAAAAATATATATATGTTGTATTAATATTTTTAACTTAGTGTATACTTTTTATAAATGTCATGCAGGCGTTGCTTATTTATCTTCTACCGACACATGTTCGTTTTATGCTAATAGAATAATATTTTAACTAGCGTATAATTATTATCAGATATAATTTTATATATAACCATCGTGTGTGTGTGTGTGTGTTGGGTTTGATGCTAATTGAGTAAATATAATTGGGTCTTGATTAAAAATTAAAATAAAGGACGTCATACGAATCCAAATTTGGAATAAAAAAAACAGTGTTAGGTTTAACCAATCCAATAACATTAATAAAGTTATGCCCTAAGCTTTTTGGTATATCCACTTAAAAATTATTTTAAAGCAATGAATAAATTACATAAGAGGTTAATCACACAAGTAATTATAAATAAAGGTATGTAAAATCATATAAGGGAATTTTTATGTAGTATTTTTATAGATATAGTGGGATTTACTGAGTATGGTTGTTGTTGTATTTTATAGATATAGTAAATGTTACGAATTTTTTTTTAGTTTATATTATTACACAACCATTTTATATATTGATGAAACAATGGTTAACCGGGCAGGGTTAACTCACTGGTCTCGTCAAGAGGGTTAATCCCTTCTTTCCGAGGATCGCTGGCTGGATCGTCTGGTGGTGGGTTTCCTGCACAAGGAAACAAACCGTGACTCGTAACAAAGAGGATGGGGTGGGGGGTGCTCCTTGTTACCACTCTCCGGCGTGAGAATCAGTAATTTGCTTGGGAAGCAAAGTATGATAGTAGTAGTATTGAGAGAGTTGAGAAGTGATACCTCAAACCTGGTTTGGGGTGAGTATTTATAGCCGAGGAGTGAAGGAGGGTAGTTGAGTAGCTAGTCTGACATCGCACAGCTATTTGCAGGTGTGTCAGACCTGTCGGATATTGTGGTGATGCCACGTCCTGCTGTGGTGTCAGACTGTTGTACATACGTGGGCCAGTAGGCGACTGTTCCTAGTGCCACTTGCACTGTGGTGTCAGGCCTACTTGCTTTGAAGGCAGGATGCGGTGCCAGGCCGCATCGCTGCTTGCGGTCATTTGACGTTGTTCCCGCATTGGTTGTTCCATCCATGATTTACGCGGGATGCGGTGCCAGGCCGCATCGCTGCTTAGTGACTGTTACTGTTGTCCAGATCCCTTGTCGTGACGAAAATGTTCATAGGATGCGGTGCGAGGCCGCATCGCTATGCGTAACATTAGTTTCCGTCCTTAAGGTAAGTCTTCTCATCAATGGACAGATTGGACCGCAGTGTTCGCGTGTACCCACGCGGACACTGGAGAGTTTATTGCTGTTGGAGGTTTTTGATGAGGGTAATGGTCATTCGCGGTCGTGCTGACGCGAGATTTGGGACCATACCCCTTCATATATCAAAATAGAACACAAGGTACAAATGTATACACAGGTGTGTGCAAGCGTGGGTGGACGATGTTCATTGCATCTTAGTTGTAAGTAATGTGGTGTTTTAAATGTGAGTTATGTGGCATGTGGCAGTCATTAAACATCATACCCATCTTTCATGCTCTCGTTATACCTCGAAAATACTATATACAATCGTATTATGTGATTGTTGTAGTTTTATACTTAAAATTAATTATGTATTGAATGAGTCGTAAAATGTGTGTATGCTTCTCCATGCATGCGTGTGTGTATATGTGTGTATGTATATAGAGAGAGATATGAGGATGGAAGAGCACTAAAAAGAAGAGAATGGGGGTATGGAACTATGGATGATGAAAATGAAAGTATGAAACAGAGAGGAGAATGGGTTATAAAAACAAATTCACACATTGGATTCTCTTTATCTTATACTCTGCTTTTCATCTTTTTACAACATAATTCTAATTTTCTTTCTGACAAATCATTATTTCCTTTTTATGTATTATTACTTCCCTTCATAATTAAGAACCATTTTAGGTTTGAAATTTTGATACACACACACATATATATATGTGTGTTTTATAATAAAAGTAAAAACTTTTACCTACTACGAGCATTGACTACGAATAAATATATCGATCAGAGGATAATTTGATTTACTTTTATTGGAATGATACACACCTCCGTTAAATCTACTTCTAAAAATTACACTAATATTCATTGCTAGTCTATAACCCACACCTTAATATTTAGTTTGTTATATTAATATATTTGATTAGATAATGAAAAATATTATAGTTACTAGGAGGAACACCCGTGCGATGCACGACATGCATAATAGTTATTGTTTTTTTTCTGGAACGACGACTGATATAGATAGTGCGTGACACGGTACGAAAGTGCGAATATAGTATAGATTTTCAAAACAAAAACCATTTTTTTTAAAGTTAGCCGTTTGACCATAGTTATTTTGACCAAAGTCCACTCCTCATTCGGCGCTTTGTGGTAGCACCACCAGTCAAAAAAGGGCCAAAACGCCCGAGGGTACAGTGTTCCCCCGCGCTTTTAAGACGCTTTGAGAGAGGTTTGCGCCCCACCACATGTGGTCTCACAAAACTTTAAATCTATGGATGTGTGGTTTCTCAACCCCCTTCAAAAGACGTCACAGTTTTCAATTTTTTTATTTTTATTTTTCCTTTTTCATTGTTTTAGATGGTGTAAAATAGATGTTATATATATATATATATATATATATATATATATATATATATATATATATATAGGCTAAAGCTAGGTAGAAAACCCTCCATTTTGAGAAAACCCTAGAAAACCCATCCTCCCGACATTTTTTTTTTGAAAAAAATAACACATGTAATATACATGTTTTTAAGAGTTTTGGGCCAAAAAAAACAAAAAAGCGCCGAAGGAATGTTTAAAAAAACAAACAAATTTCAGCAAGTTTCAGCCTTTTTTGCCTAACACATGTTAGTCACCCGAAGTTTGCTGAAATTTGTTTATTTTTTTTTAAAACATCCCTTCGGCGCTTTTTTGTTTTTTTTTTTTTTTTTGCCCAACACTCTTAAAAACATGTATATTACATGTGTTATTTTTTTCAAAAAAAAAATGTCGGGAGGTTGGGTAAAAATAGGGGGAGTTTTGAGTTTCCAGAGTTTTTTAAAAACATAAGGGTTTTCTATATAGCCTCCCCTATATATATATATATATATATATATATATATATATATAGGGGTCCGCTAAAATGAAAACCACCTCGAGTTGTAAAAACCGTGAGAACTACACCGTACGGGGCGAGGTGGACCAAAATTTTTTTCACAAACGTAGATGCGTGTATTATAAACACTTTTGTAAAAAAAAAATTCAAAAAAAAAAGTTTTTGAGCACCACAAGTGTGTGTTTACGGGTACCGTAAATTTTCCGGTAGGATTTACGGTACCCGTAAACACAAACTTGTGGTGCTCAAAACTACACACACGACATTTTTTTTTGAATTTTTTTTACAAATGTGTTTATAATACACGCATATACGTTTATGAAAAAAAAAATTGGTCCACCTCGCCCCGTACGGTGTAGTTCTCACGGTTCTTACAACTCGAGATGGTTCTCATTTTAGCGGTCCCCTATATATATATATATATATATATATATTATACTACATACACATATAAATTCAGTTTTGACATCTAAAAGTCAAATTGCAGGTTTTGTTCCCTTTTATAGATGAGAAAGCAGTTTATAAACCAACAAAATTAACAAACCCTAACAGTTCTTCAAGTGTTTAGTTATATAATCTATATATTTATTTACTAAAATTTATTACAAATAACCCAATACTTAATAAATAGGGTATGTAGGACTTAAAAAGTGTTAGCTGGACACGTATGTCACTCCAGCTTGCGAATCTTGTGTACCGACTCCTGGGTAACATTTTCAGATGCCTGTAACACATCTGGTTATAAAAGTAAAAAATAAACAAAAATGATGTTTGAGACCAGGGTAAAAATCTAAAAATCATTTTTTCCCTTTTGAGACCACGCTATAAAAGGTTAAACAATACAGGGGGAAGGGTTGTAACTAACAGGTTAAACGGGTCGTAACAAATTAGCTGGTCTCATGTTAAGTTAAACAACTTAATTATATCAAACAAAGTAAAACCACATAATAATTGTTGAGATATAATAACCCAAAAGGCAAAGTGAGTAATCTGTAGTAGTAGTGTACGTAAGACAAAGACGCATATAAAGAGGCATGCTAAAACTTTATTAAACCATGGATCGTAATTTGTTCTGTTGACATAACTCGCGTGCCAAAAAAAAAGGGGAAAAGATGTCTTCCAAAATCAAAAACATGAAACATAAATGGAAAAACGCAGTAGCTCTCGCACGCCTCCCTGTCTTATTGGATAACACATGGACCGAACTTTAGTTAACACATGGCACTGTCATCCCCAATCCCATCACCAGTCGACTGCCTGCAGTGAATTAACAAAAGGAAGACCGTTAAAAAGTGTTAGGTTATGAATTTTTTTATCTAATGTATGCAGCCTAACTGAGAATAAAGTCAAATGAAACTGTTAAATGGACTTTGGTAGTTTCTTTGGAATAAAGGCGAATTAAATGTTAAATGGTATCTGAAATTTAATGAGTTACTACTAAAACTATAAAAGTGAAATCTAAAGGTGTATGTTTGTGTCCAAACGGTGTACCTTTCACGTGGATCATCGCCAACGTTCTCTTCTGAATCCGAATCTGTATAAGTAGTCCTGCGAAGGAAAAAACGGGAACTTTTCTAGACGATTTAAAAAAGCTATAAGCTTGCTTAAAAAAAGCTAGGCGAAACACCTCCTATGAAGCAAAATACCAAAACTATTTTGAAGTCAAAATCAATGATAAACCGAGATATACCTTACGGTCGTTTCAACGTGCTTAACTGGTGTCGGTATCGGCACTACCCCATTGTCTTTATTAGGGAGCGAAGGAGGTGTGGAAGAACCAACGCACCCACAACCATCTCCGTCTAGAAGAACATTCTTGCAGTTAAAGCTTTCAAAAAGAACCATGATCATAGTACGTACATGAATCAAGCTGGAGGGTCTGAGTGCTGCCCACAAGAAATCCCACTTTTTATCACTGGCGACATAATCGGTGCTCATGTAGCGTCCATTGACACTTGTGACATCCCACTTTCGGCAAACCATGACCGTGATGGGGCCGGTACTCCCTTCACGGAGGTCAGCAAGGGCCATCTGGCAGCCAACACCACTTCCCGATGTATTCATATTAAGAGAGCTGGACATGTTAGTAGAGTAGCAAGGCTGAATATGTACCTACAACAATAGAGAAGGAGGACATTATATAATAGACATTCAGACCATTCACCTCCCTAGAAAAAACCGTGGAATAATCAATGCAATTGAAAGCGACCGTAAATGGTGGTGGTATGTAAACAGCCCCATTAAATTCTTCTATGCCGAAGAGTCACATTGATGGCGAGGATAGTTGTTACCACTTTGCCTTTTGGCCAACATCATATCCTCTCAATAACTCTTAAGAATTCGAATTCTTGAATTAGAAAATCCGAATTCGGCATGTTCAGTATAACAAATCCGAATTGGTTTTTATAAACACATGTAAATTATTTATGCATGTCTCCCTAACTGTTTAATCTTTAATACTAAACAAGAATTACCAATGTGGAATAGTCTAAAGTATTGCAAGTTATAGATATTCGTATTTAAATAAGATGTATCAATATCAGTTTAAACTAAGTTCTCAATTCAGCAATCGAACACAACAGACCCATGAAAGTTTTAAAATATCATGAAAAATAACAAAAGAAATTCTAAAACATATAATGAGACCGTTGTCAAATTAAGGAGCATGTAATATGGATTTCTATTACATTGAAGCCCTGCCATTTCCTCTAAGAACATTAAGCTTATCAATCACAGCTGCACTAATAGTTTCCAAAAGCAAATTTAACGGTTAACTATGTCATCAAAACTCACGATGTTGGATTCATTTGCAAAATAATTTGTATTATGTATACCTCTTAAAAAAGACCTTCTGATGATGCGAGAGCGACTTCGATGAAGTGTGCAGGTTCAAGATGTCGATCTTTACAAAGAAAATAAACAACAGCGTCCTTTCGGCTCTTCTGCTGCCACTCCGGCTCCATCTCCTGCGCTGGCTCTGGCCGTCGCTGCTGATTTTCACACAGACATTTCATCGAGCACCTTGTATGCAAAATTTGAAAGACAATGAAACAATGCAAAGTGACACTCAATTTGGCCCCATAAGCATAAGTTTATAAAACAAATCACTAAATACGGTATTAACAACTTTATAAAACTTTAAATTGTATAAACTACATTATTCTATATAAAAGATTATACAAAAACATGAGGTCTCACCTTACAAAGTATAAACCGGTAGCTTCCATATGATCTGTTAAGATATCGGAGACAATACGGCGACATTCCTTGAGAACAGAAGGAGTAAGGAAGACCTCTTTACGGATCATGGTATCGTTCTTGTAGTTTGAATTATTGGCGTAACGAAGTTTACCGTCTGGTCGGAACTCAAACTCCAAAAACTCGTGACCGAACTTCCCCTTGTGCCCTACGTAATACCGCAGGCAAAACTCTCCGGCGCCGCCGCCCGTCGCCGCCCCGTTCTCTTCTTCCGCCATCTCTCTTCCTGGTTTTGAAATGTTAAACCTGGGAATACCCCAAACAATAAAATTCCTCATTACTAACATGGTCATAAATAAGTAATTGCATTACTAAATCTGACAAATTGGTTAAGTCGGTAAAGTTTCCTAATTATACTATAACCAGATGCCGATGAAGAAAAAAGAGGGAAATGAAACTGAAGGGCAGATACAAAACTGTCTTAAAAGCCAAAATATAAAGATTTTCCTAGAGACAAACCCTAGATCGAATCAGGTGAAGCGCATAACGAACCTGTATCTAAATCTGAAAGGAGCTTCAATCGCAACAAAAGCTTCGCCACAACACATCGTTCGTCAACCAGTCTCTTTCATCATCTTACTTGTTTTGATTGTTGTTGGTAGGCAGAAATGCATCGCCCATTAGCAAATGAATCAAATTCATGATTTTTATTACAATGTTTCAAATCAATCCCTTAATTAATAAGTTACTTGCAGAATAGACCTTCTAGTTTAAGTTGAATTCTAATATGAACTTTTAAAGCTCAGTTAATTAAACAATGTTAATATTAATATGAACTTTTAACATCTACTTATTATTAAGTAAATTAAATGCAATTAATAGGATTTTTATAGGCTGGTGCATTTAAAACAACCATAAATTTTGGTTTTAAAATAGAACATATAACTAAACTTTAGAATATATATAGATAATGTTATAAAAAAATTGTTTCTTCGAGCGAATAACTTTAGTCGCCATCACTGCTGTCATGGTGACACCGTTACTGTCGCATTTCAGTTCTTCGACAAATTTAGAAACCAAGCATGGGTATTTTGTCAAACGCATCTAATGGTGGAGCTTGAACGAAAAATCAGTGGGAGCCGGACTCTTAAAATCCAAATCAGTGGGGATTGAACACTTAAAAATCCAATATTTTACACTAATTTTTTTTTGAAAATTATCGGTAAAACTAACACTACGAGCGAAAAATCGGGAGAGGTCAGGGCATCCCCGGCCACCAAGATGCTCCGCTACTGAACGCATCACATAATTTAGTTCTTTTTATAGATTATAGTTTTAATTGCAATTCAAAATTCATTTGAATTCAAGTTCGGTTTCCTTTCCAATCACTTCTTAAAAATATTATGGGCCAAACACCCTCTTAAATAATACTAAACAAAATGAAGTCACATAATTCATAACTCAAATTACATCAAGAGTAAAGACAATAAAGTCTTAAAATAAAGCAAACAAAACCAAAACCTATATTTAACATCAGGGGCGGACCCACCGCAAGCCGTGGAGGGGCGGACCCACCGCAAGCCTTGGGTGGGCGGGCGCATCCCTTGAAAAAAATAATTCAGTGTTAATTTCCGGAAAAAATCCTGACCGCAACCCTTGAAACTTTGCTAGAATAGTAGAAATGAAGAAAGGAGAGTGAATATAAAATTTTCAGGCAGCAGCGGCGGTAGCTTTAGTGTAGTTTGTATGAAAGCTGCTAGTTTTTTAGGTTATAAAAGATAAAGAAGATAAGCATTGTCTGATGGGTCATATCTATACTATCTATTAAAGGAGATTAGACGATGACCTCACTTTGCTTATGTGTCAACCTCTGAGCTATGCCACATTGTCCATGATGATGTCATAATTCTGATTTATTTATATATATAAATCTATATAAAAATCTATATTATGTATATAATCTGATTTTTATTTATTATGAAAAATTATTGTTTTCTTTTAGGAGGCAAAACTTGAAATGCATGGGGAGTTGTTTTAGCCATTTAATGCACTCAGAAGTAATCATATCTCCAACTCTCTCTTTCTTCTTCACACTTTAATCTCCATCTCTCTCTTTCTTCACTATTCAAAATCACAGGCGACATCTAGGGTTTCTTTTACAAAGCTTCCACACGAAGAATGTCATCGCCAAAGAAATCCGTCGGTGATTCACCATCTTTGTCACTCAGTTTCATTGACGATTTGAATCCGTCAAAAGATATGTGGAATATCAATGTCGAATCATCCAGAAATGGGTTCAGTTCTTTCGGATGGACCTGATCTTGCTCGATGAGAAGGTATTAGTATTTGTGAAGTGTTGATTCTCTTATTTGAATGTTCTAGGGTTTATACAGTAACCCAATATTCATTTGTCCTTTTTTACTCTTTTTATGATTTTGGGGTTGTGTTTTATTTCTCAGAGGTGGTTGTGTAATTTAGGTTTGTGTTTTGTGTAATTTAGGTTTGTGTAACTAAAGTTATACGGTTAGATATTTTGTGTTCTGTGTAGTTTAGGGTTAGATATAAAGAAACAAAGATGAATATTGTTTGGTTGGTTTTTGATCGTTGATAGATGTTTGTTGTGAGTTACTGTTTGTTTGTTTGTTTTAGGGTTAGGCATAATGAAACAAACACGAATATTGTTTGTTTTTTGAAAATGTTTCGTGTTTTGTGTAATTTAGTTTTGTGTAACTAAAGTTACACGGTTATGTATTTTCTGTTTTGTGTTGTTTAGGGTTAGGTATACTGGAACAAATACCAATATTGTTTGGTTGCTTTTTGATCCTTTATAGATAGTTACTATGTGTTTCTTTGTTTTAGGGTTAGGCATAATGAAACAAACACGAATATTGTTTGGTTTTTGATCCTTCATATGTTACCATAGCTGAGTATGTTTTTTATTTTTTTTGAGGTACTGTTTGTTTGTTTGTTTCTAAAGTATCTGATTTCACTTATTTGTTCAGGGTCGTAAAATTCAGGCAGGTATTAAGGCTCCATTGATACCTGTGTTTATCTCACAACTTCATGAGGATGAAGTTGTTATTCTGTACAGATTTGGTGTTGGAGAAAACACCGATGCCTACAAAGTTGTTAATCATGGTTACAAGATTAACTTTTACCGTTGTACGGTTGTTACACGTGCGAATGGTTGGCAAGGTGTTGATTACGGATTTAACTTCATGGCACATTCAGACATTCTTAAAGGATAAGGAAAGAATCTGCTAACTGTTGGTATGACTGTTTCTGATAGTCTGTTATATATTTTGCCTACCTTTCGAATATGATCATTGTTGCTATGTTTACCATTTTAGATGTTGCTGGAACTGTTGTTTGGTGTGGAGATATGGAAATCTTTCCTAACGAAAAAAAAGGATGAACTTTGATCTTCAAGATGTGCAGTAATTCTACTTTGCCATTTATACCAATTTGTTTGTGTGTTATGATTGTATTAAATGTAGTGAAGATTCATTAAATGATTGTTCTTACTTAATACTAGACCAATGATTAGGTTGTTTTATATATAAGATTCTTCATTGCATTTAATACAAACAAAAAGTAAATCATCGCCATTATTTATTAATGATTAGTGTTGTTTTAATAGACAGTATAGATTTTGGTGGAACTTTTAATGCTGTTTTTTTATCTGTTTCTTGTAGGGGAGAAGTAGTCCGTTGTACTTTGTGGAATGGATATGCACAACAATTTAATGATTTTTTGTCTCAAAATAATCCGAATGAGAATGTGATGGCTGCCATTCAGCATGCGAAGATTAAGAAGTGGCAGGGTAATTTACATTTGACTGATTCATTTACTTTAGTGTTTCCAATGTGTTATTTGTTACATTTTTTAAGAACATTTTGTTATTTCTGTAGACACTTGTAATGAATTGTTGGATATGTATATTGTTACGTGCAGGACAATATATTGTTCAGAATGATAAGTTTGGAACTCGACTGTTTCTCAATGAAGAAATTGATGAGGTTAATGAACTTCGTAGGAGGTACTATCACTGATTTATATTTCTTATTTTTCATATTTTTATTAACACAAGTGTGAGTATTAACACTAATGGTGTTTTTATTTTTATAGTCTTTTAGTGAAACAATTTGAAGCTGGTGCTTCTTCTTCTCAAACCATCCTTTCATCTCAGAGTGTATTTCCAGTCCGTCAAGAATTTCTAATTGAGACTCCTAAGAGACATGTTGATGAAATTATTGAGATTGAAAGCGTATGAATAATTCTATATACATACATAGGCATTTAAAAAAAGCTTTATCTTTGATGAAATTATTGAGATTGAGACTCCTACTGTTTTCTATGTTTTATCAGTTGAGTATGTTAATAAAGCTTTATCTTTGATATTATAGGTAATGTCATGTGTGGTAGTTGCAACGATCAAAATTGTTTAAGAAAACTATGGGTGGTTTTATCCGGCATGTCAAAACTGTAACAAGAAGGTGTTGACTAAAACTGAATACTTACAATACGCTAAAACCATTTCTAATGAGGTCATGAATCTGTCACCTACTTCATTGGTTTGTCCGAAATGCGATAAAGAATGCACATCGATAACCATTAAGTAAGCTAATGTTGCTTTTTAGGTTTATTACTTCCTATAATCGGACTGTAATTTAATTACTATTTATTACAGGTTCAAGGTACATTTGAGAGCGCAAGATGAAACCGATAGTGTATATTTTGTGATGTTTGATAAAGATGTAACGAAGATCATTGGTTCAACTGCAAGTGATATAAGGGAACGCCAATTGAAGGTCAGTGATACTGAAAGTTTTCCACATGAAATATCTCGATTGGTCGAAAAGAAGTTGGCTTTTAAAATTGAAGTTTCTAATTACAACCTTAACCATGATTACCACGTTTACACTATCCAAAAAGTATGTGATGATCCGGACATAATTGCTGAATTGGTTGCTGGTAATGGTAATGCTCTTGACGTTGCTGATGAGGTAAGACTTTTTGGATATCTTATACTGATTTATTTTTTGTTTCCATTTTTTGTAGTTTAAATATCTTAGCTGAATTCCCTTTTGGTAATAAACGATTGATATGCTACAACGAGAAAAAAATAAATATTAGCAATTTGATATACTAACAACCAATAAATAACAAACCATAATAAATATAATGAATCCAAATTGTGAACTACATACCATAGCATCAGGTTTATCAAAATCGCCATTGGGTCTGTAGTAAAAATAATCAGATGGAGGAAATGCAATATTGTCATAGAAATAAAATATCCGGAAACTTTCTAATGCTTCTTCATACTGAAATACGAGCCACGATCCAGATTGTAGTTTCAAAGTTTCAACTACGGAATACCACCCATTGTAGAAATAACAGAAGTTTCCTAATTATATACCTTGACTTCAAACACCTGGCCATTAGTTGTCCGCACTTTGACAAAGCCCACTGGATAGTTAAACTCTTTAATCCATTGTTTATATTTTTTTTTGGCAGAACCTATGTATAAATAAATTAAAATCAGAAACTGTCTAATATGATATTATAAAGAAAACTAAATTCGCCATAACCGAGATTAAAATACCAACCAAACATTTCCTTCGGTTATCGTCCATGTAACAAGCAAACCCATATGTCACACCCCGATATTTCCACGTATTACCGGTGGGCCCGGTGGGGAGTATCGTGACGTAGTTGATATCATCATAGACAATTTATCACATTTTATATACACAGCGGAAGTCGAAAGATAAAATCATTATAAACCGAATGAAAGTAATATCATTTATTACAAAACGGTTGCAAAGGATCCACAGGCGTATCAAAGTTAAAAGAAACGTTGTTCAGCAGATTTATAACATCTAAGCTTGCAAGACTCTTTATTGATGCTAGGAGTAGCCAGCCTATTCCGTTTAGTACCTGCACTTAGCTTTTTTGGAAAATACGTCAGTTTACACTGGTAAATACAATTAACCGACTCATTTTGAAAATGTTTAAGAAAATTGATTTGAATGCTCAAGGCACAAAATGATCTTTTATAACTTGGGATAATTATTTATATATAAACTTGTAAAAGAATTACATGTTCGTTATACGTTCAGTAGCCCGGGCTGAATACCGGGTTAAAGATTAATAGACACACCACATGATATAATCCCGCGGCGAGTTATTCTCAATCCGTCGGTTATACCTTTTTATATATATATGCACTGGCAGGTGTATGCCTACACCCCGTGCTTAGGTCGTGGCCATTTCAATGAATGATGCCAAGGATATCCGGGACATAGTCATTAACCCCCCAAAGGCTTTAAGCAAACATAAAAATTTAAACGGGTCATCTCAATAAATTAACCTTTATACGATTAAAAATTCAATGCCCGCCCAAGCGGTATTTTATATACCGTACCTCAAGCCCGTATAAGGGAAAATAAGTTAAAAGTATTTACCTGAGCAATTATATATATCACAATCAGCGAGTGCAAGTATCTTATACTGGTCTCCTAATCTGGAACAAGGGTTTTAATAACCTATTAGATTCCTAACGGGTCTTAATTAAGTCTAAACTTAGACCGGTTAGTTTTGAAAGAAGATATACGGTTCAAAACGCACGATTAAGCGAAGACCGGATTAGAATGTGGTTTAGACCTGACAAGTTTGTATACTTTTATAATATGGGTAAACTAAACACATTCTGGATTTTGAGATAAAAATGATAAGGTTTGACCCGTTTCGGCTAATTTATGCAAACTAGTTACATAAACCGTACCGAACGAGAAAATGCGTAACGGGTAACCAAATGAGTCATTAACAGGTTTCCTAAGTTAATATGCCTTAAATATGTTGTGATATTAGTAAGATACCTTCCAATATGCCCAAAATGGATTTAAACTCAAATTATGCCCTGTAGGGGTATTTTGGTCATTTTAAAGGTTATAAAAGAGTTTAAATACTAATCTGAGTTTCAGGTCTGATATAATCAGTAAAAATATTAATTTTTATAAGTCATAATAGTAGGGTATTGCATATATGTGAAATTTATCTTTTATAACCAAACTATGTACCGAATGGGCATTTTGGTAATTTCACACAAGCTTTAAAGGTCAAAATTAGATTTTTGAGTTCAAAACTTTTGCTTACTATTTAATTATAAAAATTTACTTAAAACATCAGTAGGTATTAAGTTTCAAATGCCAAAAATAGTTTCAACTAATACTATGCGCTTAAAACGCGTAAAAGTCGGTTTTAAGCGATTTTCGGGTTATAATAAGAAATCTGAGTTTTTGATTAGTTTATAAAGTTCAAAATATTTTATTTATCATATAAAATCAGTAGCAAAAAGTTTGGTATCAAAATATTATGTACAACTCATTTTATTAGCAAAAAGGGTATAACCGACAATTACCGAATTAAAGCAAGAACCCTATGTTATGCTCAGCTTAAAAATAAATAAAAATATTCAAAAATCCAAAAATATTATATTACATCAGTGGGTAAAAAGTTTGGTATCGAAATTTGGGTTTAAATAGGCTTTATGCCAAATATGTCGTTTAATTAATAAAAAGCTTTCAATTTACGCTATTGAGCATAACTCTTAATCTAGACCTCAAACTGATGTCAAATTTTTAGGACAAGTTTATAATTCAGTAACAAAGGTTTTTGTCCTCTCACATTTTCAAAAATATCGTTTTAAGGTCAAAAGGGCATTATAGTCAACATTTAGGCATATAACGGAAACATGTACATGAATCGAATAACTAATGAACCAAGTTGTATAACCTCGGAGGGTTACACTAACGTATAACTTGGTCCTAATAGAGCTCTTAGGCATTTCTAAAATATGCTACATTAGGTCAGAACTGAAAGTCAAAGCAAAAGTCTACTTTTGCGACTTTCGGTTCCGAACCCAGCTTAAACTGAATGTTGTCGGGTTGAACATGCTTAGACATGTTCTTACATTAATTATTAAGTTATATAAGTGATAAAACAGGTTTCATAGCTTCTACATTGTTAATTATGTGTTTATGCGAAAATTTGCTTTCTGTTGACTTTTTATAATTAACTTTGACCCGACAATTGACCTAGTTAGAGTGGGAATTAGAGGGTGCCTTTTTAAGGGTTTATTACCCATATAATTACCAACTCAAAGCCACTTTCAATTCGAGAATTGACTGGACCATTAGTGATTAATCACTAAGTCAAACCTTAATTACGACGGGTTTGACTTTAGGCCATTAAACTAATAAAACTGAATTAAGAAAGGTCAAGGAGGCTTACTGAAGTACTAAGCACGACTAATGACCCTTAGAAAATGATCTTGAGCTCCAGGAGACTCCAGAAGTTAAGTTATGAATGTTTGCAAGTGAGTGCCCAAAATGTTGCAACAAGATGTTCTTATATAGGACTTTTAATCTTACAAGATCATGCCAAATAAGTCTATGAGATGATTCCTGATCATTACATGTGTTCCTATTGCATGTAATACCATTTGAGCAGCCCGTGGAATGTAAAACAAGGCTTCAAAGGCGGTGCAACAGGCTGAAACTGGCACCTGTGTTTGTTTTCTGTCGCTGGCAGTACCAGGCGGCCCACGTAAGAGACCACCAAGGTCTTACGCGGCCGGTATGAGGCCCAGATCAGGTTAAACAAGTTTCAGAATTTGCATTTTAGGTCCCTGGTCCTTCAAATCTTTATTTTAACTTGTTTTTATTACGTTTTAACCCCCAAACTTGACTTTTAAGGACTCTAAGTCATAAACCAACTTCGTTAAGTCCTCGGTTAGTTATATGATCACCGAAAAGTCTTAAATTTCAACGTTGACGCTTTTAACCCCTTACTTACGAATGTTCGCGTATCTTTCTCATACGATATCGAAACCTTGTGAAATTTTTATCACTTATTCTAGTGAGCATAATTAATCGTTACAAAGCTTTGGGTTTTCTAAAAGGTCACTCAGAGGTATAAATTAAACATGTTGACACTTTTAACCCTTGCGGTTTGTAAACTTTCACTTTCTTCCACAAATGGCTTCATACGCTTCATAATTCATTCGTTTAAGGTTATAAAATCGTGTAGGGTTGTTGAAAGGTATAATTATCAAATGTTGACACTTTGAATCCTTTTACACACATACTTTCTTTGTTTGTCAACTTTAGTCCCTCATATTCAATCCATTACACGTTTAAAACTCATGACACGTGTCTTCATTATATTGGTCGTGATTTTTACGAGGTGTTACATCCTCACCCCCTTAAAAGAAATCTCGACCTAGATATTTACTGAAATAAATGAGGGTACTTTTCTTTCATTGTGGACTCTACCTCCCACGTGTACTCGGGACCTCTACGGGCATCCCATTTAACCTTTACAATCGGTACCTGCTTCCTTCGAAGCTTCTTAACCTGTCGATCCTCGATCGACAAAGGTTTTTCAACAAATTTCAGGCTCTCATCTATGTGCACATCCGTATGGGATATGACTAGTGATTCATCAGCTAGACATTTCTTCATATTGCAGATGTGGAATACATTATGAATACCACTGAGCTCTTCAGGCAGGTTTAACTTATAAGCCACTGTTCCGACACATTCGATGATCTCGAATGGTCCTATGTATCTTGGGTTTAACTTGCCTTTCTTACCAAATCGCATTACCCCTTTCCAGGGTGATACCTTCAGCAACGCTTTGTCACCAACCTCGAACTTTAGAGGTTTACGCCTTTTGTCTGCGTAGCTTTTCTGCCTATCCCTGGCAGCTTTGAGACGATCTCGTATCTGTACAATCTTATCTGTCGTCTCCAGGACTACATCAGGTCCTATTAGTTGGACATCTCCAACTTCTGCCCAATAAACGGGCGTTCTGCACTTTCTTCCATACAAAGCTTCAAAAGGTGCAGCTTGTATACTGGAATGATAACTATTATTGTATGAAAATTCGATTAATGGAAGATGATCATCCCAACTTCCACCTAGATCAATAACACAAGCCCTTAACATATCTTCCAGTGTTTGAATAGTACGCTCACTTTGACCATCCGTCTGAGGATGATATGCAGTGCTGAAATTTAATCGAGTGCCTAGGGATTGCTGGAAGCTTTTCCAGAAATGCGATGTAGACCTCGTATCCCTATCAGAGATGATAGACACTGGCACTCCGTGTAGAGATACAATCTCGTCCACGTACAGCTGAGCTAACTTATCTGAGATGTGTGTTTCCTTAATAGGTAAGAAGTGGGCTGACTTAGTCAATCTATCAACTATGACCCAAATAGTGTCATTTCCTCGCTTTGTCTTTGGTAACTTAGTAATAAAATCCATAGTCACCATTTCCCACTTCCAGGTGGGAAGTTCAGGCTGTTGCAGCAAACCTGACGGCTTCTGGTGCTCTGCCTTAACTTGAGCACATGTCAGACATTTGGCCACATAAGTGGCTATAGACTTTTTCAAACCTATCCACCAATAATTTGCCTTCAAATCCTAGTACATCTTGTCACTTCCAGGATGAACAAAATACTTGGAGTTATGGGCTTCTTGAAGGATCACTTCCCTAAGTCCTCCATAGATTGGAACCCATATCCGTCCATTCAATCTTAGGATTCCATCCTTACCATATGATAACTGTTCTGCAGTGACTCCCAGCTTTTCATTTGGATAGTTAGCTTCTAATACGGCTTCCTTCTGAGCGGCTAACAATCTTTCATTCAAACTGTTCTTTAATTCAATGCTCTTGGCATTGATTCTTATGGGCTTCACCCTTTCCTTCCTACTTAAGGCATCGGCGACCACATTCGCCTTGCCTGGATGGTATCATATTTCACAATCATAGTCATTTAAAGTCTCCATCCACCGTCGCTGTCTTATGTTTAGATCCTTCTGATTAAACAGATGTTGAAGGCTCTTGTGATCAGAATAGATCACACACTTGGTACCATATAAATAATGCCTCCAAAGTTTTAGTGCAAACACAACTGCACCCAACTCCAAGTCGTGGGTGGTATAATTCTTTTCGTGCACTTTTAGTTGTCCAGAAGCATATGCAATAACTTTACCCTTCTGCATTAGCACACATCCCATGCCAGTGTGCGATGCGTCGCAGTAAACCACAAACTCTTCAATTCCTTCAGGCAATGTCAACACAGGAGCATTGCTTAACTTCTGTTTAAGAATATCGAAGGATTCTTGTTGCTTAGGACCCCAATCAAACTTAATATTCTTGCGGGTTAAAGAAGTTATGGGTGCAACAATCCTTCAAAAGTTTTCAATAAAATGCCTATAATATCCTGCCAATCCCAAGAAACTGCGAATCTCTGTGGGCATCTTCAGTTCTTGCCAATTCATGATAGCTTCAATCTTAGCGGGATCCACCTGGATACCACACTCACAAACCATATATCCATGGAATTGGACTTCCCGAAGCCAAAATTCACACTTTAAAAACTTGGCGTAAAGCTTTTCTTGTTGAAGAAGTTTAAGAATACAACGAAGATGCTTCTCATGATCAGCTTGATTCTTTGAATAAATGAGGATGTCATCAATGAAGACGATGACAAACTTGTCCAAGTAGGGTTTGCAAACGCGATTCATGAGGTCCATGAATGCTGCTGGTGCATTAGTGAGCCCGAAAGGCATCACTAAGAACTCGTAGTGACCATATCAAGTTCTGAATGCAGTCTTGTGCACTTCTTCATCTCTAACCTTCAGCTGATGGTAACCTGATCTCAAATCGATCTTGGAAAAGTAACTTGCCCCTTGCAGTTGATCGAACAGATCGTCGATCCTGGGTAAAGGATATATGTTCTTGATTGTAACCTTGTTTAGCTCACGATAATCAATGGACAACCGCATTGATCCATCTTTCTTCTTAACAAACAGAATAGGTGCTCCCCAAGGAGATGAGCTAGGTCTAATAAATCCCTTTGCCAATAAATCATCCAGTTGGGTTCTTAACTCTTTCATCTCAGTTGGGGCTAATCGGTAAGGTGCTCTTGCAACAGGTGCTGCTCCAGGTATAATGTCGATTCTGAACTCCACTTGCCTATCTGGGGGTAAACCAGGCAATTCATCAGGGAATACTTCTGAATAGTCGGAAATGATAGGGATGTCTTCGATCTTGGGCTTTGGTTCATCAATAGTCACTTGTGCCATATAAATGACACAACCCTTCTTCATACACCTTGACGCCTTAAGCACAGACACTTGCTTAGGCAACCCATATTGAGTATCTCCTTGTATGGTAAGTGGCTCACCATACAGAGTCTTGATCACCACTTGTTTCTTATCACAAACAATCTGGGCTTGGTTATGAGATAACCAATCCATGCCTATTACTATGTCGAAACCAGCTAATTTCAAAGGAAGTAAGGATAACGGAAAGGAGTGGTTCCTAATGGATATAAAACATCCATCTAGCACAGTTGAGGCAGTTTCTAAGGTACCATCGGCTGATGTGTGTAAAATGCAACATATAAATTACATCAAATGAGGCATAAAACTAACCCTTTTTAAGTACTAATATTGGAAAAAGAGTGTTTTTGTCTTCCTTTTGTATTTTCAGGATTAAATGAGCTCAAAAACGCAAAAGAAGCAAAAAGACAGCTAAATCCAACATAAATACAAGGAAAGGAACATTAGTGGACTGCCCGACCCCTCAACGGCACCTTCCAAAGCAAAAAGGAGAAGACAGAAGGCTGAACACGCCCCGTGCTCAGCCAGCACGGGGCCGTGCCCAAGAAGCAGCAGAAAAGACAAATCTATAGAAGCTTCTATTGCCCATCACGGGGCCGTGCTCAGCGGACACGGGGGCGTGTCGAAAGTACAGCAGGCGCATTTATTGTAATTGCGAATTACAATTAATGAGGAGAGAGATTGTCAGACGGACACGGGGCCGTGCCCAGCGGACACGGGGCCGTGTCCAGCTCTCTGTTCAGCCTATAAATAGGAGTGCTTGGATTCATTTCATCTCATCCCTTGCCACACCACCTCTCTCACACTTCATCCACCACCCACCACCATCACAACACCATCATCCACCACCATCATCCATTGTCCATCATAGAGTGTGTGAGTCGTCTCGGGATCCAAGATTGATCGTAAGAGTTCTTGACAATCAAGGCCATGTTTGCCTAAGTCTCTTACATCACTTGGTGAAGACAAAGTGTCTAGTATAATACTTTTTATTTCTAATCTTTTGCACTTTTTATTTGGTTTTGTATTAATGACTTTAATAACTAGTTACTTATGTTGAAGGTGATCTTTCCTTATCGTTTGTCCGTGGTGTCTTGGCATTATTTTACTGTCTATATAAAATAAAGGATTTTCACCATTCATGTCTCCACGGTCTATATGGAGATATGTTGGCTACCTGGTAGGGGGTTAAGGGAACGGTTTGGTAAAGGTCTTGCCATTGTTCAGCGTTTAGAGGTCCTGCAATGGACCTGGGTCAAATTTAGTAGGACCTCCTTCAATACTTCACGGTATTGGATGGCGGGGGTCCAAACTCTTTGACCCCCTCATAAGTTAACTACTATTAATACTATAACCCGGCTATTTAGGACTGTATCCCTGCTGACTCAGACTACTTAGCCGAGGGTAACGTCACCGCCAAAAGCGGGGCCTACCACAATACTGCATTAATAACTTAATTTATTATCTTCCAATAATCCACCCTTTTAGGATTGTATCCCTGCTGACTCAAACTACTGGGGTGAGGGTAACGTCGCCTTCAAAAGAGGGGCCTACTACAATAACTAAGATAATCTCTTAATTATGTGCAAAAGTGTGGAAATAATCAAAGGTTATACTAGATACGAGTCGGAACCAAGTGATTCATCTTGTCTATCTGTTTTTTCTTTTATTTTTATTTTCAGCATTTTAGTTAGTTTTATTTTTCTTAGTTTAAAACATTTTTTCTAAACTTTTATTTTGGTTAGACGTTGAGGATAAACCGGTACTAAAAGCTCTTGTGTCCTTGGACGACCTCGGTATCTTACCAACGCTATACTACACTCAACGATGGGTGCACTTGCCCATATGTGTGTTTAGTGTTAAGTAAAATATCGTGTTTTATAAATTTAAAACTTGGCTAAAATAAGTGTTAAAAAGGGCTTAAAATATACACCTAATATATATAACACTTACCGCACATCAAGTTTTTGGCGCCGTTGCCGGGGACACAAGGATTTTAAGAAAGTTAGGAATCAACGGCCTAATCATCTTTTATTTTTCTTTTTATTTTTTTTAGGATTTTCTTAGTTTTTCAGCTTCTGCAGCGCTCAGCACGGGCCGTGCCCGGTCAGACACGGGCCGTGCCCAGCATCATCACTGGCAGTTTTTATTTTCTGAGTTACAGAGAGCTGAACACGGGGCCGTGTCGGTGCAACACGGGGTCGTGTCCAACTCCCAGTAACAGGGATCCAGAAATCAATTACTGTGCCTCTGAACACGGGCCGTGTTCATTGAGCACGGGGCCGTGGTGAACATTCTGACCAGCGTTCTTTTCTGTTTTTGTTGCAGGACTTGGAACCCAGGCGCCACATTTGAACCTCCTACGTAGTGCATGAGCTCCAGTTCTAGTAGAGACATAAAAGAACCCCTAGAAGAACCCGAGCGCTTTCTCAGAAAAAGACTAAAAGCTAAAAATCAAGAGAAAGCTTCGGGGGACCCACTTCCAATGGCGGACCAACGTACCCTCATGGATTACCTACGGCCTACCGTAGGCAATCTTGGCGCCGCTATCAATGCACCGAATGTCGAGGCCAACAACTTCGAACTTCGGCCGCATTTGATACAAATGCTCCAAAACTCCGCAACCTTCCACGGGCTTGCGGACGAGGATCCCCATCTACATATTACTAACTTCTTAGAAATATGTGATACCTTTCGGATCAATGGAGCATCCAATGACGCCATCCGCCTTCGAATGTTTCCTTTTTCACTAAAAGACCGAGCTAAGGCTTGGCTTAACACCCTCCCAGTTGGATCGGTAAACACCTGGGATGAACTCGCCCAAAAGTTTTTGTATAAGTATTTCCCTCCTGCTAAAACGGCTAAATTAATGACTGAAATTAATACATACTCACAAGAGGATGGGGAATCCTTATATGAAACTTGGGAAAGGTTCAAGGAGCTTCTAAGAAAGTGTCCTCACCATGGTCTAGCGGTATGGCAACAAGTATCCACTTTCTACAATGGATTGTTGCCACACACAAGACAAACACTTGATTCAAGCTCCGGGGGACTCTTAGGTAATCGTCGCCCAAATGAAATATATAACCAAATTGAGGAAATTGCTCAAACCAATTTTCAATGGCACACTCCCCGAGGTAATAAATCTATTGCCCCGGGCGCCCATAAGGTTGATGAAAGCACCTCTTTACAAGCCCAAATCGAGGCCCTCTCTTCAAAAATCAAAAGGCTAGAAATGACAAAAACGGCCTCGGTTATGGCTTGTGAAGGGTGTGGTGGGTCACATGAAAATTGGAGTTGTATGAAAGAATTAGATGAACAAACTGAAACGGTAAACTACATGGATAATAGACCTAGGCCGTCGGGTCCTCCAACGGGTACCTACAACCAAGGATGGCGTAACCACCCAAATCTTGGTTGGAGAGATCCCGGCAATAGTAGTAACCAACAAAACCAACGAACTAATTTTCAACAACCGCAAAATTTTCCTCAACAACAAAGTGGAAGAGAAAGGCTTGAAGATACTGTATCTCGCCTCATCTCTGACACTGAAAAGAAAAACTCGGATCGATTTCAACAATTGGAATCGAATTTCAGAAATCAACAAGCTAGCATTCAAAACGTTGAAAAACAATTAAATCAACTAGCTCAAAATTTCTCCGAGAGACCACAAGGCGCATTACCCAGTAATACCGAAACGAACCCGAAGGCACAAGTACATCTCATCACATTAAGAAATCGAACCGTGGGTCCCGAGGATGCTCCATTGCCGCCAAATGAAAGAAGCCATTCTAGCCAGCCTGTGACTCCTCCTGCGCCAGAAAAGGCTTCCTCACCAAATCAAGAGCCCACCAGGACTCATCCAATCCCATACCCCGGTAGGTTAAATCGTCAAAAGACCGATGAGCAATTCGCAAAGTTCGAAAGTTTACTAAAACAATTGCATGTTAATATTCCTTTTATTGAGGTCCTAACCCAAATGCCCAAATATGCAAAATTCATGAGGGATTTCCTCACTCACAAAAGGAAAATTGAATCATTGCAATTAGTTAACTTAGGCGAAGAATGCTCTGCTCTAGTACTCAACAAACTTCCACAAAAGAAAATCGACCCCGGGAGCTTCACAATCCCTTGTTCGATTGGGAAGTCCCCCGTCCGAAATGCTTTAGCCAATCTTGGGGCTAGCATCAACCTCATGCCCACATCAATGTTCAAGCAACTCGGCCTAGGAACAACAAGCCCTACTAAGATGAGCATACAACTCGCCGACAGGTCCGTCAAATTCCCACAAGGTGTCGCCGAAAATCTGCTAGTCAAGGTTGACAAATTCGTCTTTCCAACCGACTTTGTCATCCTAGACATGGAAGAGGACACCAAGGTCCCTCTCATCCTCGGGAGGCCATTCCTAGCCACCGCCCAAGCATTGGTGGATATGAATGACGGAACTCTAACATTGAAGTTTGGGGATGAGGAAGTGAAATTTGAATGTGGAAAGCGAGTAGAGGAAGAAGATCCGGTCAACTACATGAAGGTCATAGACTCAAGCTTGGATGACGCTCTCCGACGGTGTAACATGGGATGCAACACATCCCACTTGGGTAACATATGACCAGGCTTTGGGTCTAGCCAAGGACCCTTATAAACGTGGCGCACCATGGAGGCATTCCACGGAACTATCCTTAGTTTAATTTAGATTAATTTTTATGCTTTCTAGTTAGTTTTAATTTTCAGGAATAAAACACACTCATGGTGGTAAAGGATGAAAAGGGGAACGAGAAAAATGATCCCATGCACAAGAACAAGGCAACCTGACAATTCTCTCCATTCCAGAAAGTTCAACACGGGCCGTGCTCAACCAACACGGCCCCGTGCCGAACCACCTGCAGAAAAACGCCCAGTACAGGTACCTGGACACGGGCCGTGTTCACCCAACACGCCCCCGTGTCCAGACTTCTGTTTCTCTTATTTTAATTTTGTTACTGGCACTTGAACACGGGGCCGTGCCCGGATAACACGGGGCCGTGTTCAGTGCCCAGTAACACAAATTTTTGCTTTTTAAACACTATTTTACACATCTAATCAACCTAAAAATTTATTTTTGGGACACATTGAGGACAATGTGTAATTTAAGTGTGGGGGGGATGCTAAAACCTTGAATTTTGCAAGTCCTAAATACAAGCCTTACACAAAACTCTATTGGAACCGCTAATCACCCCAAATTTTTTTTCAAAAATTTCATTTTTTTTACTTGTCTAGGTTTAACTCGGGAAATTCAAGTTCTCAAAAATGTTATATTTTTACAAATTTACAACCGATAGCGTAGTGATAAAAAGAACCAACATAAGAAAATTATGAAAAGGCATAGCAAACTTATTTAAAATTTGATTATATATACTTGATCACATAAAAACCCATTCCCACAAAAGTGAGTTTTGAGCCTTTATTGAGCACACAATTACATATCATTTGACTAAATGCTCATTTTTCGTTTCTTGTGTGAATAGCCGCTTGGTTCTTACGACTCTAGAACTTGCCATGACAATACATTCCCGGTCCCTATCAACTTAAACCCAAGTAAGTAAATGATGGAGGCATTAGGACTAACCCTTTTTATTTCTACACCATTATTTTTCTTTTTCTTTTACCACCTACCCAAAAATCCCCCTAGTTAGCCCCTTTGAGCCTAAACCTTTTCGTTTCATCACCCAAATAAAAACCCTTTTACCCACCAAAACCTTTTTCATTTTTAACCCTTTATTTTAGTAACAAGTTCGGTTCTTCGTAAAAAAAAAAATGATGAAGCAAAAAGAAAATAAACAAACAAGTTAATCAAAAATAACTTAGTTTGAATAAAAGCTTCATCAAAATAAAAAATTGCAAAAATACGAAAACCGACACTTGTTACGCTTTTAGCCCTTTTTCTACTAACTACTAACCCAACCACCTACCTTTAACCCTAGCCTAACCCTTAACCCACAAAGTCCTCTTGATATCTACAAAGGTATAAAAGTTAAAAAGGAGGAGGATTGATTTCTTGGCAAGCCTATGGTAGGAATAAGTTACATGCCGCTCTCGAGTGATTCACTAAAAATACACCTTCGGCCGAGTGTGAGTGATTTCCCCCGTGAGGTATGTGAACTTGTATATAAATAGAATTTTAAAAAAGGCATGTTATGCCCAATAAGTAATTTCTTTTATGAAAAGTTCTAAATAAATCATTACGAATAGGAGTGTAAATAAATAAAAATAAAACCCAAAAAGATCTTGGAAATCCCGACACTCTACGACAAGCCCAAAACCTTCTCTTCTACCTATTCCATTTGGGAGTGTAAGCCACATATTAAAGAGTTTTGCTTGAGGACAAGCAAAAGTTCAAGTGTGGGGGTATTTGATGTGTGTAAAATGCAACATATAAATTACATCAAATGAGGCATAAAACTAACCCTTTTTAAGTACTAATATTGGAAAAAGAGTGTTTTTGTCTTCCTTTTGTATTTTCAGGATTAAATGAGCTCAAAAACGCAAAAGAAGCAAAAAGACAGCTAAATCCAACATAAATACAAGGAAAGGAACATTAGTGGACTGCCCGACCCCTCAACGGCACCTTCCAAAGCAAAAAGGAGAAGACAGAAGGCTGAACACGCCCCGTGCTCAGCCAGCACGGGGCCGTGCCCAAGAAGCAGCAGAAAAGACAAATCTATAGAAGCTTCTATTGCCCATCACGGGGCCGTGCTCAGCGGACACGGGGGCGTGTCGAAAGTACAGCAGGCGCATTTATTGTAATTGCGAATTACAATTAATGAGGAGAGAGATTGTCAGACGGACACGGGGCCGTGCCCAGCGGACACGGGGCCGTGTCCAGCTCTCTGTTCAGCCTATAAATAGGAGTGCTTGGATTCATTTCATCTCATCCCTTGCCACACCACCTCTCTCACACTTCATCCACCACCCACCACCATCACAACACCATCATCCACCACCATCATCCATTGTCCATCATAGAGTGTGTGAGTCGTCTCGGGATCCAAGATTGATCGTAAGAGTTCTTGACAATCAAGGCCATGTTTGCCTAAGTCTCTTACATCACTTGGTGAAGACAAAGTGTCTAGTATAATACTTTTTATTTCTAATCTTTTGCACTTTTTATTTGGTTTTGTATTACTGACTTTAATAACTAGTTACTTATGTTGAAGGTGATCTTTCCTTATCGTTTGTCCGTGGTGTCTTGGCATTATTTTACTGTCTATATAAAATAAAGGATTTTCACCATTCATGTCTCCACGGTCTATATGGAGATATGTTGGCTACCTGGTAGGGGGTTAAGGGAACAGTTTGGTAAAGGTCTTGCCATTGTTCAGCGTTTAGAGGTCCTGCAATGGACCTGGGTCAAATTTAGTAGGACCTCCTTCAATACTTCACGGTATTGGATGGCGGGGGTCCAAACTCTTTGACCCCCTCATAAGTTAACTACTATTAATACTATAACCCGGCTATTTAGGACTGTATCCCTGCTGACTCAGACTACTTAGCCGAGGGTAACGTCACCGCCAAAAGCGGGGCCTACCACAATACTGCATTAATAACTTAATTCATTATCTTCCAATAATCCACCCTTTTAGGATTGTATCCCTGCTGACTCAAACTACTGGGGTGAGGGTAACGTCGCCTTCAAAAGAGGGGCCTACTACAATAACTAAGATAATCTCTTAATTATGTGCAAAAGTGCGGAAATAATCAAAGGTTATACTAGATACGAGTCGGAACCAAGTGATTCATCTTGTCTATCTGTTTTTTCTTTTATTTTTATTTTCAGCATTTTAGTTAGTTTTATTTTTCTTAGTTTAAAACATTTTTTCTAAACTTTTATTTTGGTTAGACGTTGAGGATAAACCGGTACTAAAAGCTCTTGTGTCCTTGGACGACCTCGGTATCTTACCAACGCTATACTACACTCAACGATGGGTGCACTTGCCCATATGTGTGTTTAGTGTTAAGTAAAATATCGTGTTTTATAAATTTAAAACTTGGCTAAAATAAGTGTTAAAAAGGGCTTAAAATATACACCTAATATATATAACACTTACCGCACATCATCGGCCAACTCTACTTCATATTTCACGCTTAGGGTTTTAACAGGTAAATTCAACAACTTACAAAACTTATCATCTACAAATGACTTATCCGCACCCGAATCAAATAACACCCTTGCATAAACATCATTTATAAGGAAGGTACCTGTTATCACATTATCATCCTGAACGGCTTCTCGTGCATCCATTCGAAAGACCCTTGCATTGGTCTTTTTCACTTCTTCAGGCTTTTTGGCATACTTAGGGCAATTGGTCTTGATGTGCCCTTTCTCATTACAGTTATAGCACATTGCATCTTTTATCTTCTTGCACTCTATCGTCTTGTGCTCATTTGACTTACAAATCCCACAAGCTCTTGGCTGTGATTGGGATTTTGACTCGTATCTGCACCTCCCCAAATGGCGCTTCTTACAGATTTTGCATTTGGGCTTCTCGCCCGACTGTTGGTCATCTTTCTTGAACCCTGAACTCTTCCGGTGGTCAGAGTTCCCTTTGTGCTTCTTGTCTGAACGGCGTGAGTTTTCATCCTCACGTTTTCTCTTCACTATATCAGAATTTCTCAGCGATCTCTGCCAGACTGCATCAAGGGTAAGCGATAGTGCCAGATCGGCTACAGATCTAAAGGTAGTCGGTCGAGATGCCTTCACACTGGCTTTGATCTCCGGGGCTAAACCCCCAATGAAACAGGTTATCCGCTTTGGTTCCGGCGTCACTAAGTAAGGAACCAATCGAGACATAGTATTAAAACTCGTAAGATAAGCCTGACAGTCCAAATTCTTCATAACCAATGTCAGGAATTCGGTCTCGGTCTTCTCAACCTCATGTTGAGGGCAATATTTTTCTTTGATAAGAGTAACGAACTGCTCCCAAGACATGCCATACAAATGGACTTTTCCAGTAGCTTGGATCAGAGACCTCCACCAAGCTAGCGCTTCTCCTTTAAATGACTGAGATACAAACTTCACAACGTCCCTATCAGCGCAACCACTGATATCAACCACAGTGTCCATTTCATCGAGCCAAGTCATACAATCGACGGCTCCTTTCTCCCCTGTGAAGTCTCTAGGCTTGCAGGAGATGAAATACTTATATGTACAGGACTTACCACGTGGTTCTTGTTTGAGCTCAATCTTCTTCGACGGAACACTATGCTGATTTGAGGAGTGATGATCGTCATCCCTCATTGATCCATTATGTTTAGGAGGTGGCTTACTATGAGCCTCAGAGTGAGTCTTAGGTTTAGAATGGGGTACAGATGAGGTCTTGCTTCGAGTACCACTTGACTCATTAAACTGCCTATCTATGGCCTTGGTAACAGCATTATCAATCAATGCTTGAAGTTCCGCACCAGTTACGTTGATCCTAGTAGTATCATGATTCTCCCTTGGATGACTGTTGACTTCTTCAGACTCTGCCATGTAGCTTGATCGCTACATAAAATGATGACAATGATTTCTTAGAGGTTTATAGTAGATTTGTCATCTTATTAACTTATTAACCATGGTATTAAAGAACCATATTGGTTAATTTGTTAAGTATTTCATTCAGGATTTTTCATTAATAACCCTTAGTTATAATTAAATATAATAATGGCACAAAAGGCCAAGTCACATGGACGCATTCAAATTTTAAGTCAAGATCTTATAGGATCGAGGTACTAAGGCTTGAATCATAGTTCATTACCTTTCTTGACAGGGAGTTATAGGCTACAACTGTCTTTTGTCTTATATGACAATAATTATGGCCCGTAGGCATTACATCACAATTGGATGTTTAAATAATAAAGAAGGAATTGGAAGAATCCAATTTAAGAATGACATGTGTGATTTTAACGAATCACATCTGCCAGGAGTGTTAACATGTTTTCAGATGTTAATAAGGATTTGAATCTTTTTAAACAGGTTTTACCATCATGGCCAGGTCTTATAATGACATGCAGGCTATGTTAGACCCTTTAAGATTCTTATTTAATATTTAAAGGCAGATCTTATAAAAGGAATGACATATTTTGGATTTATTTATTTATTTAATACATTTTACATTTATGCATATAATGACAAAAAATGATATTCAAATTATGACATGCCACAAAAATTTAAAAACAGTACAGATTGCCCTAAACGGGACTTTAACTGAAATAACTTGCCCACGCAGGGGCTAAACAGAATTGACATGCCCACGCAGGTACTTAACTGGAAATACAAGTCCTCGCAGGGACTGAATACAGAAATAGATGTCCACGCAGGGACTTGATTGATCATTAAAGAAATACAAATAAACAAATAAAGGATTTAATGATCCTTTTTGCTCTTCCCCTTGATTAAGCTTGCCAAACCTTTAAGAAATCCCCGGTTGTGCCTTCGCTCTTCTTGAACCTCCCGTTCCACCTGGCTCAACCTCTGTAGAATCTCCTGTTGCTGATGGGGCTGAATCAACGGCGGCTGTGGCGGCTGCTGATGCGGAGGTTGAGGAGGTGGTGGGTGTTGATACCCATAAGGTGGGTACCCGGTTTGGTAGGAGGATACGTAAGGTCCTTCAGGATGAAGGGCATTGTAGTTGGCTGCTACAAGGTATGGGTCAACATTGGGGGCATTGTAGTAGTTATACCCCGGGTAGGCAGGCTGCTCAAAGGGGTTGTACGCCGCTACACTGGCGTATGTAGGAATTGGGTTATCATAACCAACTGGTGGCGGTGCGACTGGCGCAGACTCTACCTCAGAAACAGGGTTAGAAGGCCCACCCATCTGTGGGTCTTCATATAGTGGCGGGTAATGACTGCCACTTGAATGCTGAGGGGTGCTGATACGGACTCCCCCTCGCACGGACATCCGTGCGGTTGATTTCCTATGCCTTGGTGGCTCCGGAGGCAGTTACTGTACTGGTGGTGGTGGCGGTAGAGTAACCGCTACAAAACGTGAATCATCCGAGGGATCCTGTTGCTGCTGCTGCTGTGATGAGTGGTAACTGGGAGTAAACACCCAGTCGTATTGGGCAAACCTTGCCTGAAAACTGTCTGGACCACGATAAGGTGATCCATGATATGACGACCCATCCGAAATCTCGATGGGGTGAGTAGGTGTTCCGGTTGGCGGCTCGGCAGGTTCCGGATCCTCTTCCATGTCCATGGAGAAATGGTCCTCCGGTCCCAACGGGTTATAACCCATTGGTTCATCAATTTGGTTTGCCGGGTTGAACCGGCTTTGGAAGTAGGGTGTTGGGTCGTTGAAGGAATGGTGTGAGTTGGGGCTTTGAAGGGGTATAAAAGAGTGATGTGAGTTGTGGGGCTCGTTCTCTGATTGAGGCCCGAAAGAGTTGAGGTAGGAAGGTGGGGAGCTTAGCGAGACTGAACGCCTCGCGGGTTCTAAATGGGTCCTCCAGTCTTCTTGAGGACTTTTGCTTAAAGTGTCTGATGGAGTTCGCCGGTGTGAAGGCCCGGCCTCGTGATCGTTGGGGGCGATGAGTGGCCCCTTGCCTCTTCCTCTTCCTCGGATTCTTGGCGGCATTTGTTGGTCCTGTCAAAAACAAAAGAAATAACAAAAGAAATAATAAAGGACAAAACAAAATAAGTCAGAATTAGTCCTAAGTTCTTTGTCTAGACTCGAAAGTCGAGGAATGGCCAACTGTGTCATTGAGATTAAACACAAAAGGCTAGTGTTTAATTCACTCAACGTTGGCTCTGATACCAACCTGTCACACCCCGATATTTCCACGTATTACCGGTGGGCCCGGTGGGGAGTATCGTGACGTAGTTGATATCATCATAGACAATTTATCACAGTTTATATACACAGCGGAAGTCAAAAGATAAAATCATTATAAACCGAATGAAAGTAATATCATTTATTACAAAACGGTTGCAAAGGATCCACAGGAGGATCAAAGTTAAAAGAAACGTTGTTCAGCAGATTTATAACATCTAAGCTTGCAAGACTCTTTATTGATGCTAGGAGTAGCCAGCCTATTCCGTTTAGTACCTGCACTTAGCCTTTTTGGAAAATACGTCAGTTTATGTCACACCCCGACCACGTAAAACAACAAATCGTGGCGGAAACGTCGGGGAGTGTCGTAACAGAACTCATTGTTTTATTACAAATTAGATAAATACAAATATTATCTTTCTAGTTTTAAAGTCGCTTAGGCACGAGTCCATCCTATGTATAGCATGCATCAACAATCATCACATAACAGCACCTGAAACATGTGTAAAAATAGGTACGTCAGCATAAAAATGCCTGTTAGATACATAGGTTTTATTATAATAGAATTCATGACTTATAAGTTTTAAAGAAAAATATTTAATCAAAAATAGTCATGAACCTTAAAATATTTTCTTTTATAAATCATACTAAAATTTATAAAAAATCAGATGATATAACAGAATAATACATAGGTAAATAAATAACCAAGTAAAATATATTGTTTGTAAAACAATATTTTGATAAAAATATTTGTAATATATATATATATATATATATAAATATATTTTTGGTTTTAAGAAAGTCGAATAAGTAATATATTAAAAAAATATTTCAGTTCCAAAATCGTTAAACAAATAGTATATTAAATATACTTTAGTCGTCAAAATAATAATTTTCAGTAGTATATTAAAAGTATACTTTGGTTTTATTAATAACATATTAAACTATGTTTTGGGTATTATAAATAACATATTAAACTATGTTTTGGGTTTATAAATAACATATTAAACTATGTTTTGAGTTTTATAAATAACATATCAAACTATGTTTTAATAATTAACAAAATATATGTTGGTTTTGTACAATATCACACATGAGAGTATATCAAACTATACTTTTGAGAGTATAACAAAATATACAATAAAAATGTGATTTAAGAATTCAATCAGACCTGAGTGCATCAAAATACACCTTTGAGACTATAGAAATACCACAAAGACAATCCCTATTTGGATAAAATATCGGTTTCTGACATTCCATGACAACAGAAATGGGGTGTCAAATCCTATAGCGCTATATCATACTACCAACCGGTCTGGTGAACATAAAATAAGTACTATCCAACAATTTAATTTTATAATCTTTGGAAAAATTAGTGTTTAAACCATAAATAATCATTCAGTTTGTAAAAAGATAAGTACTAATATGTATAATCAATTATACTTTTGAAAACAAGAACATAACAAATAAGTACACATATTTCACCCCAAAACATTTGAAAACAGTAAAAGAGGGGACTATGTACTCACTTGAGAGTGCTTAGAAGTCTTGAACAACTACCAAGCAAGCTAGAGGGATCACGGAAATCAAACGGCACCTAATATAGATTACTAAGTAAATAAACCGGACCTAAATCGGAATATCGGATAGGATGAGGTTTGGTAAACCAAATGAGTGTGGGAACTCATATAATATAGTTTAACAAAGCCTACATACTAAAACGAAACCTAGCCTTAGTGCTTACGACCCATTACGACCCGTTTAGGTAGCTTACGCTACTTTAACGCGTCGTTCGCATAAAACGCGATTGGAACGCCTAACTAGTCCTATGACAAGTATTATATGCCTAAACACATTTAATTATGTTGCATAATCAGTTAAGAGACAAAATTTTGGGTTACATATGCTTAAATATTAATTATGCATAAAAAGGGCATTTTGGTCATTTTCCTAAGGCATATAAACTACCTATCATACAACTACTTAAACGAAGTGACCATAAGGTATAACCTCATAAGGTTATTCCCTATACAACTATGGTCACAAAACATGTTTGGTCGGATCCTAATGATCGACCAAACGGGTCTAGTTCGAAAGTCTAAGCGATTGTTTAGACTGCTTGACTTACGACTCTACATAAGCACTAATCTAAAAGTGACGAGCTAAACATGTTTAAAACATGTTTAACAAAGTTTGAAAACAAGTTAGATATCAAAACAAATGGTTTTGATATCCAATAATAGTTTGGTTACAAAATACGCTTAAATAAGCATTTTGGCCGAAACTACGACTCGTCACTACACCTAATCAACGTGGTAATCAGTAGGTATAGTCACTTGGGACTATAACCATCGTGATTACGCTCATGTTGCAAAGTTCAAATGAACTTCGTGTTGACCATAAACTGGTCAATGCAGAAAGTCAAACACTGTTTGACTTTCCCGCTTAAAAAAACGCATAAAAGAACGAAAGAAGCTTACAAAGGGTCCAAGCTAGGAAGATATAATCTATAAATTCTCAGGTATGAATCATTTGAGCTTCAACTTAGAGAAAATTAGATCATGTGTGAGGAAAGAATGAAAATGAGGTGGGTATAGATAGGATTCGGTCCACCGTAAAGATCGTTTATCGAGAACCGTGCTTTAATCATGGCCTTACACTTGGGCCCAAGGTTTTAGAATACCATGGGAACATGTAAAACCATCAAATACTAGCCCATAGGGTGCAAAACCATGGGTTAAAACCATCAAAATCTCAAAAATGGACCAAGTTCAATGTATCTGCAAGAAATTTCAAAAATGGTCCATGCACTTGTAAAACTTGATTTTTTTTTGCACTTTTAAGCCCCGTTAACCCCATTTCAAGGCTCTAAAAGAAATTTAAAGTATAGGGAACTTAAAATATGCTCAAAAACATCTCGGATGTCGGTTCGTTTGGTCGTACGGTTGCGTTGTTCGGTTAATTACGACGGAAATCGTAATGAACGCAAAAACGATCCAAATTACGCGACGAATGGAATTTTATCATGCCAATCACTAAAATAAAATATTTTAATGATTACATAAATTTTTGGATGTCCAGATATATTCAGAACGTAAGATATGCGCGAAAATGCAAACTTATGCACTTTTGACGCTTTTAGTCTCTATTGATCAAATAAGTTTATTTTAGCATACTGAACCCCTCAAAGCCTATTTCTAAGCTATGTAAAGGATATTTAGGGTATGTTTAACTTATGATCAAGTTCTAGAATGTTCGTTACAGTACGAATCGGCATACTTTCGCAGTTTGTCGAAATTAGTCCCTGTAAGCGAATAAACTTGATTTCGACACACCAAACCATCCAAAACTTATTTCTAAGTTATATAAAGGTTATTTAAGGTATTTTAAGCCTATGTCACTGTTCTGGAGTGTTTATTAAACTGATTATATTTACGCATCAGATCGCGTATAATCTTCCAGAAGCGATTTAAAGCTCGAAATCGAACAAGAATTGATATGTGCAAACGATACACATATTTATACAAATTCCAAGTATGAAATACAATATTTCATTGGTTTGGTATTGGTATGATGGTTGAAGTGACACAGGTGTCACAGTCTCCCATACTTTAGGAAATTTCGTCCCGAAATTTAATTTTAGAGGAAACTTGTGAAGACAACTGTGATGGTTTCGCTTTCGAATGAATCCCTCAAACCCTAAGTAAAACTCTGGGCCATGTTTGGATTCTTAGCGAAATTTTCAACCGTCAAAGTGAAGTCCTTGTAGTAACAAAACATGAAGTTTCGAACTACGGACCGAAGAACGTTTCTCATGAAGACTTATCATAGGAAACTTGTGTGTGCTCGAAATCAGAGTCGGAGAGTGTAAATTAAAATGACATTGGTCAAGGTCCAGGACTTCTAGTAACTTAAATAACGCTACGTTCGCAATGTAATAAGGAACACTTATATATAGGAAGTACCATCGGCGTATCCACCATGCCCCTTTTTACATTGTTCCCGTTTCGTTATTCTCATCACTATAGGTCTTAACACATGACAAAATTTGTTGCGGTTTCTGTGCACTGAATTCCATAATTATGTATGCATCCATAATTATGTAATTCCTTGCACAGTCCGCACAGTTCATTTCATAATGCGCAGGGGAAAATCTATCGAATAAACATGAAGTGATTTGACTAGACCACCAAAGGATCTTTTTAACTAGATCAACGAACGATCTTTTTAACTAGATCAACACATGATCTTCTTAACTAGACCATCGCACGATCTCCTTAAATAGACCAGTTAAGGAATCTTTTTAATTATATCATCACATGATATTCCTATCCAGATTTTTAAATCAATCTGTTTAACTAGACCACTCAAGGGGTCCAATTATAGAATAGTACTTCATAACCCAAGGGACTTTAACTACAACGTAGAAGTCCATTAAGGAATTAAGATAGTACCTTTGGATATCCTACTATGAATCCCTTATACGAAGATATGGAAGATTCTACGAGGATTTGGATATTGAAAATTCGGATCACACAAAAACATAAATAAAACTCAAAACATATAAGAAAACATATAAGCACAAAATCACATAATTTGTTTAACTTGATCTTTAATTTGTTATCTTTGGACATGGGTATTTTAAAGCACACCAGGAATCCAATCCGTGGATTTCATTTGGCACTTTAAACATCTTCAAGAATCTAACTATGGAGATAGAAAGATCTTAATAGGAATTCGGCTTTGTCCTTACTGAATTGTAATATACGTGTTAAGGCATATGAATAATTCAATTAAGGGCTCCGATTTGAGCGATATTTATCCACAAGGATCTAATTATGAGGATAGAAAGATCCTATTTTGGATTTTGGAATTTGTGTAACGAGAGGTGTTTCGAAACCTTGCACTAAACGTGCTTAAGTCGATACACAAAGTAGAGAGTTCATGAGGTTGAGGTACTAGATATGCCAAGGCGACATATGAAGCAGAATTTGGAGTTTGAGCAGCGGCAAGATTTGCAACAGCTTTGTTTTGGATAGCAAAGCGACACATGTTAACCAAATGTCTCCATTGTCCACCGTGGGTACATTTGAAACAGGGTATTTGATTCGGATGATGACAGTGGCATCGATTGCATCAAAGAGCAGTTCCCTTGTACAGCTTCATCCCTGAGGCGAGTCAATGGTGATAGCTAAATCAACGGTCCTCTGGAGTACGACGCCTATTTGTTGGTCAATTGAAGCACCTGGTTCTGACATTGTTGTTGCGATGAAGAGGCATCATGAAGATAATGAAACATATGGGAGGAAAGAAGTGAAATGAAAACAGAATGACAATGCATAAAAATTGCGATCATTTGTTTGTTACCTAAGGCAAACAAATGAGATGGTGATTAATCAAAGTAAGTAGGTCATATTAATGTATCACGAAGACATGCTTTAGCCTATAAGTGGACACTCACCCCAAGAGTTCCCAGGTAAGAGTGATTGGTCTGATACTGCGGATTTGTACGAACACTCTAGCCTTAGACAGAAGACTCAGGGTACAGGCACCCACCCTTCCAGTTTGCACGTGTTCACTTTATTTAGACCAAACTTTGACAAGATTTTGAAAACTTAGAGGGTTCAAAACCTTATAATAAATCATCCTAGAACAGATGATTAGTTTTCAAAGCAGATTCGAAATTTGTGTTCTTATTGTGATTGTCACCTAAGGATAAGTGACGGTATTGTTTTAAAACTAAACACAAGATAACTTGTGTTAGGGTCCTAGGAAGGTTATAGTCTAGGTCAAAGCATTACTAATAACCTAATTCCCTATAACCATTGGCTCTGATACCAACTTTTCTGTCACACCCCGACCACGTAAAACAACAAATCGTGGCGGAAACGTCGGGGAGTGTCGTAACAGAATCATTGTTTCACAACCATGGATTAAGTAATTTCGTTTTATTGAATTATTGAACTCATTGTTTTATTATAAATCAGATAAATACACATATTATCTTTCTAGTTTTAAAGTCACTAAGGCACGAGTCCATCCTATGTATAGCATGCATCAACAATCATCACATAACAGCACCTGAAACATGTGTAAAAATAGGTACGTCAACATAAAAATGCTTGTGAGATACATAGGTTTTATTATAATATGATTCATGACTTATAAGTTTTAAAGATAAATATTTAATCAAAAATAGTCATGAACCTTAAAATATTTTCTTTTATAAATCATACTAAAATTTATAAGAAATCAGATGATATAACAGAATAATACATAGGTAAATAAATAACCAAGTAAAATATATTGTTTGTAAAACAATATTTTGATAAAAAGGTTTGTAATACATATATATAAAAATATACTTTTGGTTTTAAGAAAGTCGAATAAGTAATATATTAAATATATATTTCAGTTCCAAAATCGTTAAACAAATAGTATATTAAATATACTTTAGTCGTCAAAATAATAATTTTCAGTAGTATATTAAAAGTATACTTTGGTTTTATTAATAACATATTAAACTATGTTTTGGGAATTATAAATAACATATTAAACTATGTTTTGGGTTTTATAAATAACATATTAAACTATGTTTTGGGTTTTATAAATAACATATTAAACTATGTTTTGGGTTTTATAAATGACATATCAAACTATGTTTTAATAATTAACAAAATATATGTTGGTTTTGTACAATATCACACATGAGAGTATATCAAACTATACTTTTGGGAGTATAACAAAATATACAATAAAAATGTGATTTAAGAATTCAATCAGACCTGAGTGCATCAAAGTACACCTTTGAGACTATAGAAATACCACAAAGGCAATCCCTATTTGGATAAAATATCGGTTTCTGACATTCCATGACAACAGAAATGGGGTGTCAAATCCTATAGCGCTATATCATACTACCAACCGGTCTGGTGAACATAAAATAAGTACTATCCAACATTTTAATTTTATAATCTTTGGAAAAATTAGTGTTTAAACCATAAATAATCATTCAGTTTGTAAAAAGATAAGTACTAATATGTATAATCAATTATACTTTTGAAAACAAGAACATAACAAATAAGTACACATATTTCACCCCAAAACATTTGAAAACAGTAAAAGAGGGGACTATGTACTCACTTGAGAGTGCTTAGAAGTCTTGAACAACTACCAAGCAAGCTAGAGGGATCACGGAAATCAAACGGCACCTAATATAGATTACTAAGTAAATAAACCGGACCTAAATCGGAATATCGGATAGGATGAGGTTTGGTAAACCAAATGAGTGTGGGAACTCATATAATATAGTTTAACAAAGCCTACATACTAAAACGAAACCTAGCCTTAGTGCTTACGACCCATTACGACCCGTTTAGGTAGCTTACGCTACTTTAACGCGTCGTTCGCATAAAACGCGATTGGAACGCCTAACTAGTCCTATGACAAGTATTATATGCCTAAACACATTTAATTATGTTGCATAATCAGTTAAGTGACAAAAGTTTGGGTTACATATGCTTAAATATCAATTATGCATAAAAAGGGCATTTTGGTCATTTTCCTAAGGCATATAAACTACCTATCATACAACTACTTAAACGAAGTGACCATAAGGTATAACCTCGGAAGTTTATTCCCTATACAACTATGGTCACAAAACATGTTTGGTCGGATCCTAATGATCGACCAAACGGGTCTAGTTCGAAAGTCTAAGCGGTTGTTTAGACCGCTTGACTTACGACTCTACATAAGCACTAATCTAAAAGTGACGAGCTAAACATGTTTAACAAAGTTTGAAAACAAGTCAGATATCAAAACAAACGGTTTTGATATCCAAGAATAGTTTGGTTACAAAATACGCTTAAATACGCATTTTGGCCGAAACTACGACTCGTCACTACACCTAATCAACGTGGTAATCAGTAGGTATAGTCACTTGGGACTATAACCATCATGATTACGCTCACGTTTCGAAATTCAAACGAACTTCGTGTTGACCATAAACTGGTCAATGCAGAAAGTCAAACACTGTTTGACTTTCCCGCTTAAAAAAACGCATAAAAGAACGAAAGAAGCTTACAAAGGGTCCAAGCTAGGAAGATATGATCTATAAATTCTCAGGTATGAAGCATTTGAGCTTAAACTTAGAGAAAATTAGATCATGTGTGAGGAAAGAATGAAAATGAGGTGGGTATATATAGGATTCGGTCCACCATTAAGATCGTTTATCGAGAACCGGGCTTTAATCATGGCCTTACACTTGGGCCCAAGGTTTTAGAATACCATGGGAACATGTAAAACCATCAAATACCAGCCCATAGGGTGCAAAACCATGGGTTAAACCCTCAAAATCTCAAAAATGGACCAAGTTCAATGTATCTACAAGAAATTTCAAAAATGGTCCCTGCACTTGTAAAACTTGATTGTTTTTTGCACTTTTAAGCCCCGTTAACCCCATTTAAAGGCTATAAAATAAAGTTAAAGTATAGGGAACTTAAAATATTCTCAAAAACATCTCGGATGTCGGTTCATTTGGTCGTACGGTTGCGTTGTTCGGTTAATTACGACGGAAATCGTAATGAATGCAAAAACGATCCAAATTACGCGACGAATGGAATTTTATCATGCCAATCACTAAAATAAAATATTTTAATGATTACATAAATTTTTGGATGTCCGGATATATTCAGAACGTAAGATATGCGCGAAAATGCAAACTTATGTACTTTTGACGCTTTTAGTCTCTATTGATCAAATAAGTTTATTTTAGCATACCGAACCCCTCAAAGCCTATTTCTAAGCTATGTAAAGGATATTTAGGGTATGTTTAGCTTATGATCAAGTTCCGTAATGTTCGTTACAGTACGAATCGGCATACTTTCACAGTTTGTCGAAATTAGTCCCTGTAAGCGAATAAACTTGATTTCGACACACCAAACCATCCCAAACTTATTTCTAAGTTATGTAAAGGTTATTTAAGGTATGTTAAGCCTATGTCACTATTCTAGAGTGTTTATTAAACTGATTATATTTACGCATCAGATCGCGTATAATCTTCCAGAAGCGATTTAAAGCTCGAAATCGAACAAGAATTGATATGTGCAAACGATACACATATTTATACAAATTCCAAGTATGAAATACAATATTTCATTGGTTTGGTATTCCTATGATGGTTGAAGTGACACAGGTGTCACAGTTTACACTGGTAAATACAATTAACCGACTCATTTTGAAAATGTTTAAGAAAATTGATTTGAATGCGCAAGGCACAAAATGATCTTTTATAACTTGGGATAATTATTTATATACATACTTGTAAAAGAATTACATGTTCGTTATACGTTCAGTAGCCCGGGTTGAATACCGGGTTAAAGATTAATAGACACACCACATGATATAATCCCGCGGCGAGTTATTCTCAATCCGTCGGTTATACCTTTTTATATATATGCACTGGCAGGTGTATGCCTACACCCCGTGCTTAGGTCGTGGCCATTTCAATGAATGATGCCAAGGATATCCGGGACATTGTCATTAACCCCCCCAAAGGCTTTAAGCAAACATAACAATTTAAACGGGTCATCTCGATAAATTAACCTTTATACGATTAAAAATTCAATGCCCGACCAAGCGGTATTTTATATACCGTACCCCAAGCCCGTATAAGGGAAAATAAGTTAAAAGTATTTACCTGAGCAAGTATATATCACAATCAGCGAGTGCAAGTATCTTTTACTGGTCTCCTAATCTGGAACGAGGGTTTTAATAACCTATTAGATTCCTAACGGGTCTTAATTAAGCCTAAACTTAGACCGGTTAGTTTTGAACGAAGATATACGGTTCAAAACGCACGATTAAGCGAAGACCGGATTAGAATGTGGTTTAGACCCGACAAGTTTGTATACTTGTATAATATGGGTAAACTAAACACATTCTGGATTTTGAGATAAAAATGATAAGGTTTGACCCGTTTCGGCTAATTTATGCAAACTAGTTACATAAACTGTACCGAACGCGAAAATGCGTAACGGGTAACCAAATGAGTCATGAACAAGTTTCCTAAGTTAATATGCCTTAAATATGTTGTGATATCAGTAAGATACATTCCAATATGCCCAAAATGGATTTAAACTCAAATTATGCCCCGTAGGGGTATTTTGGTCATTTTAAAGGTTATAAAAGAGTTTAAATACTAATATGAGTTTCAGGTCTGATATAATCAGTAAAAATATTTATTTTTATAAGTCATAACAGTAGGGTATTGCATATATGTGAAATTTATCTTTTATAACCAAACTATGTACCGAATGGGCATTTTGGTAATTTCACATAAGCTTTAAAGGTCAAAATTAGAATTTTGAGTTCAAAACTTTTGCTTACTGTTTAATTATAAAAATTTACTTAAAACATCAGTAGGTATTAAGTTTCATATGCCAAAAATAGTTTCAGCTCATACTATGCGCTTAAAACGCGTAAAAGTCGGTTTTAAGCGATTTTCGGGTTATAATAAGAAATCTGAGTTTTTGATCAATTTATAAAGTTCAAAATATTTTATTTATCATATAAAATCAGTAGCAAAAAGTTTGGTATCAAAATATTATGTACAACTCATTTTATTAGCAAAAAGGGTATAACCGACAATTACCGAATTAAAGCAAGAACCCTATGTTATGCTCAGCTTAAAAATAAATAAAAATCTTCAAAAATCCCAAAATATTATATTATATCAGTGGGTAAAAAGTTTGGTATCGAAATTTGGGTTTAAATAGGCTTTATGCCAAATATGCCGTTTAATTAATAAAAAGCTTTCAATTTACGCTATTGAGCATAACTTTTAATCTAGACCTCAAACTGATGTCAAATTTTTAGGACAAGTTTATAATTCAGTAACAAAGGTTTTTTTCCTCTCACATTTTCAAAAATATCATTTTAAGGTCAAAAGGGCATTATGGTCAACATTTAGGCATATAACGGAAACATGTACATGAATCGAATAACTAATGAACCAAGTTGTATAACCTCAGAGGGTTACACTAACCTATAACCTGGTCCTAATAGAGATCTTAGGCATTTCTAAAATATGCTACATTGGGTCAGAACTGAAAGTCAAAGCAAAAGTCTACTTTTGCGACTTTCGGTTCCGAACCAAGCTTAAACTGAAAATTGTCGGGTTGAACATGCTTAGACATGTTCTTACATTAATTTTTAAGTTATATAAGTGATAAAACAGGTTTCATAGCTTCTACATTGTTAATTATGTGTTTATGCGAAAATTTGCTTTCTGTTGACTTTTTATAATTAACTTTGACCCGACAATTGACCTAGTTAGAGTGGGAATTAGAGGGTGCCTTTTTAAGGGTTTATTACCCATATAATTACCAACTCAAAGCCACTTTCAATTCGAGAATTGACAGGACCATTAGTGATTAATCACTAAGTCAAACCTTAATTACGACGGGTTTGACTTTAGGCCATTAAACTAATAAAACTGAATTAAGAAAGGTCAAGGAGGCTTACTGAAGTACTAAGCACGACTAATGACCCTTAGAAAATGATCTTGAGCTCCAGGAGACTCCAGAAGTTAAGTTATGAATGTTTGCAAGTGAGTGCCCAAAATGTTGCAACAAGATGTTCTTATATAGGACTTTTAATCTTACAAGATCATGCCAAACAAGTCTATGAGATGATTCCTGATCATTACATGTGTTCCTATTGCATGTAATACCATTTGAGCAGCCACTGGAATGTAAAACAAGGCTTCAAAGGCGGTGCAACAGGCTGAAACTGGCACCTGTGTTTGTTTTCTGTCGCTGGCAGTACCAGGCGGCCCGCGTAAGAGACCACCAAGGTCTTACGCGGCCGGTATGAGGCCCAGATCAGGTTAAACAAGTTTCAGAATTTGCATTTTAGGTCCCTGGTCCTTCAAATCTTTATTTTAACTTGTTTTTATTACGTTTTAACCCCCAAACTTGACTTTTAAGGACTCTAAGTCATAAACCAACTTCGTTAAGTCCCCGGTTAGTTATATGATCACCGAAAAGTCTTAAATTTCAACGTTGAAGCTTTTAACCCCTTACTTACGAATGTTCGCGTATCTTTCTCATACGATATCAAAACCTTGTGAAATTTTTATCACTTATTCTACTGAGCATAATTAATCGTTACAAAGCTTCGAGTTCGCTAAAAGGTCACTCAGAGGTATAAATTAAACATGTTGACACTTTTAACCCTTGCGGTTTGTAAACTTTCACTTTCTTCCACAAATGGCTTCATACGCTTCATAATTCATTCGTTTAAGGTTATAAACATCGTGTAGGGTTGTTGAAAGGTATAATTATCAAATGTTGACACTTTGAATCCTTTTACACACATACTTTCTTTGTTTGTCAACTTTAGTCCCTCATATTCAATCCATTACACGTTTAAAACTCATGACACGTGTCTTCATTATATTGGTCGTGATTTTTACGAGGTGTTACACCATACATCCTTCTAACTTTGAACTATCAGAGAAAATACAATGAATATCATTAATAAATAAAAGAATAAAATGTTAAAAGGTTATTCTATATATTGCAATTAAAAAGAGTATAACTAATAGACTAAAACATTAGATAATGTACAAAAGTTTTCTACAAAATGATTAGAATACAAACAAAGACTTGAAAACACAAATGTATCATCTAAACTACCGTAGTGCTCATAAGGGTTGAATTTGAATGAACTCGAGATTGATTAACAATGGTCAAATTGTATTAACGCTCAGGGAGCTCAATGATTGAATAAGCTCTGAAAGTTCGTTAATGGTGGTTGATAGAAAAGTTAGGAGGGAATTTGATTATTATTTCACCAGATACCCTATACTATTACAATCTTTTCCTTTTATACCCACAGATTACAACAACCCTTACAACTACTAACCAACTACCCTTCTAACTGCCTAACTAACTAACAACCCCAAACCCCTGTTGCTAATCAACCCAATCCACTGTTGCTAACCCACACTCAATCTACTGTTGACTCCAATCTACTGTTGACTAATCCCCTGTTGCTAACCAATAATCCAATCTACTGTTGCAACCTACAACTCAATACACTGCTGACTAACCACTGACTATTGATCCGTATCAAGTGCAAACCACAACTAATAATTTCACAGCAGAATTTATAATAATTCGTTAAGCCAATTAGAGTAACATTTAATATGATCAACAAGAATGCGAAAGACCAAAACTGATCAATAATTCTTGTAACATAAGTAATCAAGATATGAACATACATAACCAACCAAACACAGAAAATATTATAACTCAATCTGTCGAAGACTAAAATTATATATCTAATCTTTTTCAATGTCAAGAACACCAACTGAAACTATACTAAACATCATAATCTTACAAAATCTTTATACAAAATCTGATAAACAGTCATTTTTAACATAGCCCTAAATGAGGTGAAATAAAATAATTTGTCAAATACTAAAAGTATAAACCTCAATCGAACATCAATACAAAAATACATATGAAAAACAGAAGTATAACTCATAGAACAAACACCCAAGAACGGAACATAGAAGAAATGACTGATCAAACATCAAACATACAATCGTGGTATAATAAATTACATTAAGAAAAGATTTCAGAAGAAGAAACTGTAATCAAAACTTTTTAGATTACCTGTTGGTGATGTCGCAAAGATCTTGAAGAGTGTTTGTCTTTTCGTTCTCGCAATTTGAATTAGGGAGATGTAAATGACCGATTATGATTTAGGGCTATTCAATTTAGGGCTATGTTCTGTATTTCAGAGAAGGGTTCTAATGGGCTTGAACCCACGCGGCCCATTCTTAAAGTTAATTGGATCAAATATATGGGCTTTTATTGAATTGTTCAATAACATTTGGTTATTTAAATCCCAAATTGAATAGTCCATTTAACTAGGTCATGCTGAATTGTACAATAACAATTGGCCTTTACTGAATTGTACACTAACAATGTGTCAAAAAAATTAAGGTCATGTTTTAATTATTAGACAACATAAAATTAGGTCATGCTTTCATTTTAGACAACATATTATCAACTACTTAGCTTATTTCTATATCAAACATGAACTAATAATTTCTTCGTAACATAGTAATAAAAATTTTATGTCCTAACACATACTGTCTTTAATATTGTTTTATAAAGATATGTAACTAAACTCAAACACTTTAAATGATATATTATAATCTGTTTTTTAGTATTTGATTTCGATCGTTATTAAACATACCCGTGTGTTCATACGGGTGTTACTACTAGTATTATATCAATTGAGCTTTTATTAAACTTAAGCTAATACATAACTAATTATATGTTTTAACTTTTCTTTTCTACTAAGGAGCTTGGTAAAGGTGGTAAGAGCCAATGCCAAACAAATATTCTACATTATGTAAATTATAAATAACACATTAAACATGAAGCATGAGCTAATAGCTATGTCTAATACCCAAAAAAAAAAGCAAATACAACGAAAAATATGAAATAGTTTTTTTTCATATATTTTTTATTACTGTTTTATTTGATCTATCATAAAGAAAATGATTATTATATTGTTTGATATTGTTACTTCTTTTGCTATCACTTAAAAAATATATTTTATTGTATATTGAATTTTAAACTTTTTTACTAGTTTATTTAGTTCATATAATAAAGATCTATTTTTATTTTCTTTATGTATTAAATCAACATAACATTATTTGCTTGAATTTCTTACTTTATATAGTTTTCTGTTAATCTTCAAATATACACATATAACATTTTCTATAAGTAAAGATGTCTTATTAAGAAAATATTTAATAGCAAAATTGAATGATATACAAAGACTATCAAATTCATCAAGTACAAATAAACAATAATATTGAAAGAAATCAACAGGAAAAAAAAACTGAATTAGTAAAAGATAAACATATTTGTAGGATTTTTTTTTTAATTATGACCCTTCAATAAAAAGATTCTAGTTCCGCTACTAACCACCCCTTATGACTTTTGAAAACGACCCATAAGAAGAATTATATTTTAAATTTATAAAAAAAATAAAACATAATAATATAAACACTGGTTAATTAACTTATGTTATAATAATTACCAATTAGCCCATTACTCGAGTCTATGACCCGACCTTATTTGACCCGCTACGAACCGAAAGATATTACTATATAGCTAGGGGCCTAAAATTCTTAAAAAATTTCACACATCTTGAAAAAATTTCTAGGTCCGTCACTGTGTAACATATAAAAATCTTATCCACTTTCTAAACCTTGTATTTTCCCTTAGTGCGACACGTAATCTTTATGTGAGATACATCACACATGTTAAAAAAAATCAGCTGCCTAATGTGGAGTTTGAGTTTATGATGGGTATGTTTGGTAAAAATAGCTGGTAGTTGGTAGTTGTGGCTGGTAGCTGGTAGCTGTAGCTTTTTAGATTATTTTTTTTGAACGGCGAAGATTCTATGATTATAGAACAAGGGCCAGCAAGCTATAAAACCCAACATTACAAGGAAAAAGAAACAAAAACAAAAGACATTAACTTACAACTTCACTTAATTATATCTCTAACATTAAAATCTTTCCACCTTTCCCATACTAGATTTTTCATCTTCGCCCTTTCTTTAATCCATAGATATGATAGTTCTTTTATTTCATCAACCGATTTTGTTACCGACCCATTCTGCCCGTTGAAAATCAACTCGTTTCTCGACTTCCATATGTGCCACATTGTTATCATAGAAATTGACATTATTACTTTCTTCCATTCCTTCGATCCATTGCAAACTTGTATTCTTTGAAACAGTTCTTCACATGAGTTTATGTCCTCATTATACGGTAGTTTTAACCATACCATGATATTCCACCATGTAGCGCGGGCCAACAAACATTTGAGTAGTAGATGTTCAGTCGTCTCCTCCTCTTTTCCGCACTTCGAACACATCTGGTCTTCGATATTTATCCCCCTATTTTTCAGCTCTACTCTTACCGGAATTCGATTCTTTGAAGCTCTCCATGCAAAAAGGTTTACTTTTGGTGGAACCCAACTATTCCAGAATTCCCAAGCCTTGTCGCTCTCCTTTAACGAAGCTTTTGTGATTTCATCTCTTAATAAAGCCACACTCAAGTCTTCATTTGGTTTATTTCTCCATCTCAAGCTATCTTCACATAAATTTATTTTTTGGTCTTTTAATACTTTTATCAATTCCTAGTATTGTACCTGTTCGTCCTCGTTCCTTGCCTCTCGTTGCCAAACCCAGTCCCACGTGCATGTCTCGCCTTCTCTTTTTACACATTCAGCCACTTTAATATTTTTATCTTTTGCCAATGAAAATACAGTCGGAAATCGATCCTTGTGAGATGTTTCCCCAACCCATATGTCGAACCAGAATCTTGTTTTACGTCCGTCCCCTAGCCTTACGATCAGATTTCTATTTAAAGGTAAGTTCAGTGTCGCAAAGTTCTTTTCAATGCTACAAATGTCTTTCCAAGTGCCACTTAGTTTATTTTTCGAAAGTACCAAAGAAATTGAATTTCGTTTAGAATGAATGCTTTCCATTACTCTTGCCCATAAAGCATGAGGGTTTTCCTTAAACTTCCACCACCATTTTGCAATTAGAGCTAGATTATCGCTCTGAATGTCCCCGATCCCTAGCCCACCATATCTTTTCGCCTTTACTATTTTATCCCAAGATATCCATCTCATCTTGTAGCTTTTTAGATATATTTGGTGTTTGGCAGAGTAGCTGGAGCTTTTAATAAAATGTATAAAATGACCAAAATGGACATAACTACAAATTTAAAAAGTTTGTGCATTAAAAAGTTCATTATTTTTAGAGGTTAAAATAGTCATTTTTTCTCTAAAAGCTTGTAGCTCCTTCTAAACGCTACTAGTATGAGCGTTCAACCAAAAGGTTCAAGCTCCTAACCTAAAAGCTTCAAGCTCGTTCAACCAAAAAAGACTTTTTATTGAGTATGAGATTTTTCTTAAAAGCTCCTAAAAGCTCCATGCCAAACATACACCGTATGTAAAAATATTACACTCAAACGTAAGTCAAAAATCAAAATCATGTCATTTGGTCTAAAAAATAACTTTGAACATATGGAATTTTCCACATAACTTCTTGTTGTCAATCTACTTTATGACATGCGGGTTTCTTTACGACATGTTAGATTACTTAGAGTGACCGGTGTGGGGGTAGCGGCTCCAGCCATCTCTGTTGGGTGACGCCTCCAATACCGCCCCGCCTCTGTTACTCTGTATAGGGGAGAAGAAGAAGGTGATGAGCCCCAATGTAACATCCAATCAGATTTGTTCTTTTATTTTTTTCATTTTTTTAATATGGCTAAAAGAGGTTTTAAGGGGACGTTATCTCACACTATGCAAGTTATTGATAAAGCCTCCCGCTTAAGTGGATCATACGTGACGCTGATATGTCGTGATAAAGCCCCTAAGAGCTTTATCTCATATTCTCATACCATACAGCCTCAGGGTGAGGCTAAACACACACTTCCAATCAGTAAAAGTAGAGAGATGATATGACTAATTTGTTAGGGAGAGAGGCGTATATTCAGTAAAAAGAACACGGGATATGTTTATCAAAACTCATTACTTAACACGATCTTGTATCAAGGTACCGATATAGTTAATTATATAATGTCAAAACAATACTTTGCATAACAGCAAATTTAAAATTCGGTGACATGATACCAAACATGTAAAATTGGTTTACAATTAACACACTTTCGACTAAGATTTGTTTACTCATTAGACATGACTCCAATAATATAATGTTAGTGGGTGTGTGACTTAAAATGAGGGTTTTTAACATTTCTTAACGGCCAAGAAAATAATGTATAAAATCGATGAGTTTGAAAGTGAAACTGATGTCTAATTCAGCTTTTAATGAGCATCACCAAATACTACTAAAGCCAAGAATTTCGAAAGTGTCTATAGATTTAACTCTTTTAGTTAATATCTTTTTTTATTTTACCAATTTATCATATTGTAATTATTTCACATATCTGAAATAATTATAAAAAAGGTTACAGGTAACATATATTGTTCGTTAGATCCAGTATTTTGGTTATTTCACAAAGTAATTCATCATTTGGTTAGTTCGTTATATGTCAAAATTTGATCAATTAGACAAACAAGTTTCTTACGAACTTATACGATAATAACACTAGAAAGACTTGTAAGCTTAATGTGGTTATTAAGTGTGAGTATCGTATGACGTATAAACATTTATAAGTTTTGTTTTAGTTATGTTATATTTAGGCTAGTTATGTAGTATATGATGTAATTTTTGCCCTTTGCCCGTTTGGGTCGGGGGGTGTGTGTTGTTTGGCCTTTTGCTCGTTTGGGTCGGAGGTGTTTTTTAATAAAGTTTACTTTAAAAAAAATGTAACCACTTAACTTTTTCTCTTTGGAACTTTCATTATATCCTCTAAGGGAGGAGAGTATGGCAGTATGCCTTACCCTAATACCTAAAATACTCGAATTTAGAATACCTCAATACCCAAAACTATTCAATCAAACTTTAAAACAATTAGTATCCAATAATATTAATATTGTGTCACCTAACTTTAATCAAACTTTAAAACACCCACCATTCAATAATATTGTGCTACCTAGCTCAACCCACTACCTTTTTTTTTTCTATTTTTACCTACACACATCGAGTATAACCGAGTAGAGGAACTCAACCAAAGTACTCGGAGGGGGAGGGGGGCACCTTACCACCCTTAGCCGGTCCTATGTGGCATTACCCCGGGGGTAGAGGTGTACAAATCGGTTTTTTTTCAAAAACCGGTTTTGGTTTTTTCACCCAAAATAAAAACCGGTTTTTTTTATAACCGGTTCCGGTTACTAACCGGTTTTTGAGGTCCAAAACAATAACCGGTATAACCGGTTGGGACCGGTTTTTAACCGGGTTTTCCCAAAAAACCGGTTTTTACCGGGTTTTCCCAAAAAAAACCGGTTTTTACCGGTTTTTTAATAACCGGTTCGGTTAATAACCGGTTTTTGAAGTCAAGAATAGTAGCCGGTATAAAAAACCGGCGGTTAAAAAAAAACCGGTTAAAAAGACCGGTTATAAAAAAAACCGGTTAAAAAAAAAACGGTTTCGGTTTTTTTTTCCGGTTTCGGTTCTAAAAGCAGTTTTTTTTACACCTCTACCCGGGGGTGGCTGGATTTCCCACTCCCTCCACCCCTAAGAGCACCAACAATAGCGGGTCACAAAAACATGGCAACGTAAGCACATGTTTAGGCTTTGACCCTTTCGCAGCGAAAACCAACTAAAAACGTGTCATCTCTCCTTCCTAGTTTGCATAATTTGTTTTGTTTTTTTTTTTTTTTTTTTTGGGAGGGGGGGGGGGGGGGGGGGGGGGGTTTCTGGTACAAGAAGTGTCAAGAACTCACGTTCTTCCCCTCTTAGCCCCCTCCTCAACATCATTAACCTTTTTTTCTTGTAAATGGCCTAAAACTAACCTATTGTGGATGCTTTAAGTAGTGTTGTGTACAAATGTATGATATGATTCTCATATTTTTCAAGTTAAAACTACTACTTTATTTTTTTTAGTTTGTAAATATATTAATTTGTATATAGTTTTGTAAACAAACCTCTCAATTTGAATAAACTACCAAATTAATCAATGTGGAGGTGGCTCTTCAAAGTAATAAAGTTGGATAAAAACATGCTCTAGTCTTTATGTAGGCTTTCTTTACTCCAAAATTGATATAAAGTTTGATGCATGCGTAGGTGTTCGTTTATTATCAAATTGTATTCTCTTACATTAAATTGATTGTGAGGGTTGTGTAATCGTTTAAATGCATCCTTTGAAGTTGTTTTGTTAACGAAGCTATAAGTCTTGGAAATTCACGCCTCAAGCACACGCGAATAATCGATTTTGTGAAAAAACCCTTCGCACCTCTTTTATATTCATTAGTGAAAATACATACAAATTACAATATACTTAATCATCTATTTTTACTAACCTCACCCAACTCAAACTTTGTTTAAATAATTAAATATACCAACCTGATAAACATAACATGTTAAATAAAATACCAACAATTATCTTGACTTAACAACTCGATAAATTTAACATACCAATAATTATCTTGACCTAAACAACTCGATAAGTAAGCCAAAACTAACCTTACCTTCAACTTATTTGAATTTTGAAGTCTTTATTTTTTTTTTCCGTTAGAATTATCGGCTCACACGATAAATTATATGATATGTTTTTAAACCTTTTTTAGAATATTCACGTTGAATTCTTTATCCTCATTCCTATAATTACATTAAAGGTGGTCGGTGTGTGCAAGTGATGGGGTGTCTGTGATGGGTAATGGTCCGTGATACGCCGCCGCAAGGGGTGCATCACGAGTGATGGGGATGGGTTTTGTGACAATTATCACGGTGTGTTGACTTAGATATTAGACTTAGTATTTTGGGCTAATAGATTGAATATAGTTTATTAAACATTATTATTTTTATTTAATAATTAATTAAATTGACGGTTTATTCGGTTATCCAAATAAACCGAATAAACTAAATAAAAAACGTGGATCCAAAAACCGAATTTGTTGTTCGGATCAGTTTATTCGGTTACGGTTATGGTTCGATTTACGTTTTTTATTTGATTACAGTTTTTTCTGAACACCCCTACTCACAACCCACTTTAAAAAATATTAAAAAATTAACATGGTAAACAATGTTCCCGTATATGATATATTCACATATGAAAACTAACATTTTCTATCTCCTTCACTCTAACTACTTGCAATCATTCTTTAGGGTGAAGGGGGTGCACCCCTCATGAGATGGGGCGAAATTTTCATCCACCCAATCATGATGTGTCATGTCAATTCGCTCTAACACACCACTCTTGCCCAAAAACACAATGGGTGATTTCCCCCAAACCATTTAAAAAATGGTGTACCTATTGGCACACCCAAATGCCTATATGCACATCAAAAAGGGTTTTTTGTCCTATATGCACACCCTGCAGTGCCGAGCTATGGCCAAAGCGCGGCGTTTTGGTCCGGTCAACCACACAAAAGACTGACGGGTCTGTTGACAGGACCAAAACGTCGAGCTTTGGCCGTGTTTTGGTCCTGTCAACCAGACAAAAGACTGACCGGGTGTCTGGTTGACAGGACCAAAACGCGGCCAAAGCTCGGCGTTTTAGTCCGGTCAAAAGACCCGTGAGTTTTTGTCTGGTTAACCGGACCAAAACGCCACGCTTTGGCCACAGCTCGACACTGCAGGGTGTGCATATAGGACAAAAAAACCCTTTTTAGGCTCACTATCTATACACCAAGTGTGCAAATAGTCTCCCCCTTAAAAAAAAAAGGCATGATTGGTTGAATGCTAGTGGACCCAACCTTTACACCCTCTCCTCACCTTCCCCGCTTGCGGCAAGTCTTCCCCGCACATCACCCACACACCTCCTTCCAGGGGCGAAGTATAGAAGGGGCGGGAGGGGGCGCCCGACCCCCCTTTCGCTCACTGTGTTATATATGTAGTTTTCGTATAGAAATTTTTTGGTATATACGTTTTCGACCCCCCGGTTCTATAGATTTTTTTGGTATATACGCCCCCCCCCCCCCCCCCCGGTCATTCGGGTCAAGCTTCGCCACTCCCTCCTTCACCACACACGGCAAACCTGTTGGCGGTGGACTCACCACGCGGCAATTCCCCTCCCCGCATGCATTGCTGCATCAACCCTGTACACCCTTATGATATAAATAACTCACTCACATAAATACAAAGAAACTATTGTGAATGTTCATCACTTGTTTAGCATAAATTACATTCATAGATTCTGTGCTTTATAGATCTGATAGTAATGATGGGATCCTGTGAGTTAATAGATTCTCACTGTCACTAGAAAAAAGTTATAACATTAGCCAACTTTTTATATAAACGATCAAATAATATTCATCAATTGGAAAATAAAAACGAAATGACTATCCAAATAAAAGAAACAAAATTGTATGAGAATTTAAGACCAACTTGGACAAAATCCCACATTCCCTTTGTTTCAAATGGTAAGCTTTATGACCTCATATTTTTTTTTTTTTGACTATTAGTTGTTTACTTCTATGCACCAAAACACGTGTGTTGACTGTCTTCCTCCTTAATTTCCAATATTCACCAAATTGTGGTGGCATCATTTCACACCCAACCCCACAACCATGTAAACCCTTGACTCAACTCATCCGAATCAACTTCAAGAATGAAACAATCCTTTTTCATTTATATTCTCAACCAATAACATTCAAGATTCAATCTTTTAGTTGCAAATTCAAGAATTTCCACTAAAGATTCATTCTTTTAAGTTGCAAATTCAAGAATTTACAATAAAGATTCAAAACATATGTAATTACTTCTAGTTTCAAGTTTGAAACAAACAACAAAAATAAGAAACAATATAACAAGAATAATAACAAAAAGATGATTCAAAACATTGGGTGATAAACCCTATTGCAAATCTTTCACACATACAAGCACAAAGCTACAAACTTGGCCACAAAAAATGGCTCTTTTAACCCCTAGGTCAAACACCCATTTGCCCTTTTGATTCAAAAACATAAGGGGGTATCAACTTACAACTTTCAAGAAACCAAGAAAACATAAGTAGTCACACTTTAAACAACCCATAACAAAAGGATTATCTCATTAAACCCAAAACCTAACCTAACAACCCTATACTCTACTACTATATTTGACTATTTGTACATCTTTCTAAAACAACCCCTAATCTAACCTTCTAAACTAAGCTAATAAAACTAGAACTATTAAATATTAAAAAACTAGTAGACAAAACTAAGATGTTGGACATTCAAAAACAAAAAAATCCCTAAAAATATGATAAACTTATTTTGATTTTGAGAGGAGTTGAAACAAGTTATCCAACTCCGGTGAAGTGAAAAACTCCATATTTGTGTGGTTGTGACAAGCAACCACCGGCCGGCGCTTCCTCGGCGGCGGCGGACACGTCATCACTTCCGGTATTCTTGAATCTTTTGAAGTCGGAGTTGTGTTGCCGGAGTTTGAGTTTTCATCATCTTCTTTCATTCTTCTTGTGGATAAAGTCTTCAATGGAGCTCTCATGGTGATTCCTGCAATCACCCATTTCTTCCCTTCTAAAGATTCACCATCCACTTGATGCTTTTTTGAAAAACCCATATCAAGAACTTAAAAAGATTGATTTTTGAAGCAAACCCAGATCAAAAAATCAAATCTTTTTGAAGAAATATTGAAGAACTGAACAGGTGAAGTTGTTGGAATATGTGCTTCAAGAACAAGAAGGATTTTGAACTTTTTGAAGCGAACCCAGATCAGAAACTTGAAAAAGATTGTTTTTTGAAGGAAACCCAGATGAAAAATCAAATCTTTTTGAAATAACAAGTGAAGAATCTTGGAATATATGCTTAAGAATCAAGAACAAGAAGAAGGGGGGGTTTTGGAACAAGCTTTGAATGGAGGCGGTAAAAGATAAAGAGAGAAAGTGGGGATTATAATTTATATATATAAAATGAAACCTAGCAACTGTTTGCTTAGGATTCTTTTTGCCCGTAAATGCCGGGCAGCCTACCAAGAAAGATTTGGCGCCAAGAATTAACAACGGCTCTATTTCCCGCGTTGATGGGTTTCCAATGTTGGCTGGGTTATGTATTGGGATTGGTTTTTTAAGGACGGTGGTGAGGTGGGCTCGATGATGACGGTGGCTTTCATTATTGAGTCAGCAATGTGGTGCGGCTGGGCCCAGTGGTCAGAGCCATCGGTTACTTAACCCCACTTTAGATTTTTTGGGCTGGGTTTTTTAATATAAAACTGCGCAATTGGCCCGTATTTGTACCTACACGCTGGATATGCATAGGGTTATAACCTTATGCTTTGTAACCGGTTTCAAGTTTCAACCTAGTTATTATATACCGATTGAACTGATCACTTTCCTCTTCAAATAGTGGTTTCATACGCAACCTAGATCCACGAATACCTGATTACTAAATTTGTTGACTAGAATCGTAATTGATTCCATCCGGGATTTTGTTTTGAAAACAAAAACGAATGTGCACCATTACTTGTACCCGCTAACAAAAAAGTTCATTAGAAATTTAGAATTGCCTTAGCTGGGGGTTTTGTCAAATCAATTTCATCTATGTTAGGCTATATGGTATAGAATATAGTCATTATAGTCATCATTGCGCCACCTCAGCACCACCTTTGTGCCACGTAGACAGGGGCCTCCATTGCCTCCTGATAGCAACCCCCCCCCCCCCCCCCCCCCCACACACACACCCCAATCATTACTCAATCAAATTATTATTTTTTATATAACATTTGAACTAATAAAAAATGAAATACCATTTAATCTAATTAAAAAATAAAATACCATTTAAACTAATTAAAAAACATGACATTTAAACTAATAAAAAAACATAAGGAACTACTCCTAGTTGACATATTTAGCTCAAATACGTAGTTTTCAGCTTCAAAAATCATGCGGTCTTCCTCAGAGAGAACTACACCTTGCTTGACCACTTCTCGTGTGTTTTTGGAGCACGTTCTTCTTCCGGTTGCTTCTTACAATGTCTCTATGTTGGGCGGGTTTCGGATGCGGGTTGGGTTTTGGGTACGGTTTAGGTTTGGGTTTAGGGTGGAGACATAGGAAACATAGGTTGAGTTATATATGGGCTAAATGGGGGCTATGAGGGATAAAAGAAATAACGGGCGGTCTTGTGTGTTTGCATAACGCGGGCGGTTCAGATCAAATGTGTTTGGATAAAACATGATGGATGGGTGTTGTGAAATGATATATTTTTTCTTTAGTTAAGAGAGGAGAGTTTAAGATTTGTGTGTAAAATTTGAAATGTGAAATGGTATATATACTTGTTAATAATAGGTTAAAATAAAAATTCGCCTTGTCATGCGGTCAGGCTATGAGGTGTGGATGGAGCCCCATGGGGCTTTATCAAGTCCACCTAGGATCCAACTCACCTATGGAGCCCCCTTTTAATTTAGAGGGTGTGGATGGAGCCCCTATGAAGCCCCCCTTTAATTTTGATTGGTTTAAAACTAATGGGCCCCACCTGAATTAACCAACTTTGGCGTTAAAGGGCTTTATCACCATGGAGCCCCCACTTGGAGGGTGTGGTGATGGATGCTGATGTGGCATGGATGGAGCGCCATGGAGCCCCCACACCTCATAGCCTCATAATCAAGCGACCCCACAAAATTGATCTGTTGAGGCTTGTTATTGTGCTCACGATCCTTCAATGTGGCCCCTTAATGGCGTCTTGGAAATAGGCGAGGAAGCTATTGATCAAAAAATTGTTGAAGTGAAGGGGGCATTAACCCATACTGGTTAGCCTTATTTGAATTTTGATTTTTTGAAGGTGAACTCGAATTCAAGCTTATAAATTTGATCCTATGTGATCAAACCGGATTTGATGAAAAAATTAATCTAAATTATATAAGATATATAAAAAGTAAAAAAATGTTTTAATTATAATTAGAATATATAATAAAACAAAAGTTGTATGTTTTTAACGGTATTTTTTTTTTAATTTATGTCGTTTGTGGGACTAAACCCAAAACATTCCCCTCTTAAACCTAGATGTTTAAACGTTTTGTATTTGTCAATAGACCACCACTCCATTTGTTAAACAATAAGTATATGTAATTCGAATATTTATGTGGAATTTTTTTTTCATCCGAAATACACAACAATATCATTCCACACGAAAAAGGGCAATTACAAAGCAATGGCAGGTAGTCGGGCAACAAGTTGCGCCGCCACCCCCTTTTGAATAGAAAAACCAATTCTACTAAATACAAAGTTTGAAACCTTTAGCGACGAAGAATTACTATTAACGACTTTTTGAACCCGATTCAAAAGTCGCACAGCGTCAGGAGCGAGACCACCAAAGGTATCAAACGCAAACGGGACAAACACATGTTGATTCTCCAGGCAGGCTTTCTCATGTTTTCCCACTTTGCTCGCCTCTGCCTTGAGCACCGCTTGCCCTACGACAAAGCCCTTGTCCTTGAGCCCGACAAGGGGGGAGACTCCAGTTAGATCTACACAAGCGTGTTTCCCCCTTCCCATCCAAACACAAGGATGTCCGCCGGGCGTAAAGTGGACCTCCCCTCTAAGGGGTCAGTCAAGAAATTTACTGGAGTCTCCTTTTTTGCAGAGATCCCGGCCCGCTTAAGAACATCACATAACACATCTCTCACCCAATCATGCCGATATTTAAACCCTGGTAGCTCTTTACAGTGGATCGCGTGCTCGCCGAAAGAATCCAAACACGCTTTGCAGCATACCGGACATGGCTCGTCAACTGGGAACAAAGGAATCATCAGTCGGTATCTAAGGATAGCACGGTATTCCACAGCCGACATGTATTGCCCCAAGCCTTCAATATGTGCGACAGACAGAAAATCATGAGCATGTGGGGCACGTAGACATTCAAACAGAGCTCTTTGCCGAGGGGATAAAACAAACTTCTCTTCAAACCTCTTGACAATTTCGCCATATAAGGCATTCGCCAGAATTTTCTGGGATTTAGGAGGGGCGGTGTCTTTAATGTAGAAACCGCCAATATCAAGGTCGGGAAGAGAACTACGCAAAAGGTCCAACGCACTCCTGTAATCGGAGTCTAAAACATCCCCACCCCATTCTCGGAGTATGTGATCTTGTAAACCCCAAGATTGGGCCCTTGAAGCCAAGAAAGCATATAAAGAGGCATCCTCGGCCGTACAAATCCCTAAGCCTCCGAACCGGGTCGGGAGAGAAGCCAACCTCCACTGGAGATCTCCAAAAAAGGCACCCCCACAAACAACAATATCCTCTAATGCTCCTCGGAGGCCTTCATCAAAAACAGAGACAGCTCCCCCGACCAAAGAAGGTTGACACGTTCGAAGACCAAACAGTAATTTAGCAACACCCATACAAGAACGAAGCAAGAGGAGCTCGCTTTGAGGGTCTCGTAAGCGTTTAAGGCACCTCATCAGCTCGACTGCACAGTTCACTCTTTTAAGAGTCATACTACTAATAAACTCTGCATCACGACTAACGGCACCCCCAGGAGTTTCACACCCAGCACCGGCCTCCCAATCCCCCGAGGGAATAAGCCCTCCTGAACCTTTACACCATTGCAGGTTAGCCAGAAAACTTCAGTTTTCTTTATATTAAGTTGAAGTCCTAAGGAAGGACCCTCAGCTCTGATGATATCTAAAGCATTAGCCACTTGGGTGGCATCTCCAATAAGCGTTCCGTCATCTAGGTACCAGGCGTGAAATAGAAGTTTGCAGTGATCCCTTATTCGGTGAACAAGGGGGTGTAGAACAAGGGCAAAAAGGAGGGGCCCCAAGGGGTCCCCCTGCTGAACGCCAGTAGTAGACCAAATAAACTCATCCCCCACATATAATCTAGTTGGTTGACCATATAAAAAATCGACCCACATAGAAATAGAAGGACACTTTTTCCTTACCTCATACAGTAGGGCTGTCCTATCAACCAAATTAAAAGCGTTCGAAAAATCAATAGTAAGCATAAAAAGAGACCCATCTTGGTGGTACTCATTAAGGAACCTGTTCGCACTATGAAGAACGGCCTCTGCTCCACACGGAATCCCTACCCCAAACTGGAAATCGCCAAGGTATTTGGCCATCTCCTTCCCAACACCTTTCATGGCCACCTTGGAGATCACCCTCCTCCAAATCGACCCAACAGCGATAGGCCTAATCCCATTATCCGGTTTGAGAAGAGGTGTAAGAGGAGCAGAAGCAACAAACTCTACCAGACTCCTCGGGCACCTCCCCCCAAGCACAAATTAACCATAGCTGAAGTAGCCCTAAGCAGGCTATCAGCAATCACAGAACCCTCCCCACAAAAAGCATCTAAAAGATGTTGGGCCCTTAAGCCGTCTCTCCCGCACGACGTACCTTTGGGGAAAGATTTAATACACCGAGCACACAATCGAGCTCCACCACAAGAGGAGACTCAGAAGGCAAGGAGGCAGGCATGGAAGGAGGGGGCATACATGGGTGCTTAGTCACTAAAGCCTCCAGAGTATTCTTATTGAGAGGGGCGACCCCTGAGGAGCATAAAACCTTAACCGCTGCAGTAAAATGACCATCAGCAACTGATTAGATTTGAAACCGATTATAATGCTTACCCAGTTTTAAAATTCAAAAATCGAAATGAAATCCGGTTTGATTTAAATTTCAATATTTTTCCAATTCAAATAATTAATCTCGTATAACATAAAATACTACTAATGTTGTGATATTACGAACAAAAAGTGTGATTTTAGTGGAGTCAACCGAGTAGGTCAAAACCGTCAACAAAAGGAGTTTAGTTTCCTCCGCATCACAATTTGGACCGATATCTATAACAGAGGACAATTTAGAAACAAAATAAAAAAAAAACTGGAGGTATTCAATAACTAACATAAATAAAAAAAATCCAATACATGGAACTGAGAAATATGATTTAAGGGCTGTTTGAAAACTTCTAAATGGTTAATTGATGAATTAGTAAGAGGTCTGACCAATTCAGATTGGATGTCTTAACCAATCAGACTCAGTATTATGTTTAACCATTCAGAGACAAATGTTTGAACCATTCAGACATCTGCTCGCGAAACAAACAGTTTGAACCATTAAGTGCTGAACCAGTAAGAGGTCTGAATCATTAAGAGCCTCATTAACAGCTAAACAAACAGCCTCTTATTGTCTTGTGAATTATTATAATACATAATTATAATTTTTTTTCGAACAACGGCATTTTTATAACTCAACATAATAAAAATACAAAAAGGGGTCAACAAGAAGCTTAGAGTCCTAAACAAACTAGAAAAGAAAACAATTAGATAATAATATCCCTCACATTAAAGTCTCAACATCTCTCCCAAACCACTTTAAAAATGTTAAAAAATAATAATGCGGGGGAACAATGTATCTCAAGTATAAAGATGAAGAGTAACCTTATCCCTCTCCTCCACCCTTAACCATTTAATATGCTGAACTCACTCATAAATACATGTAGAACCTTTTGTGAATGCTCTTAAACCTGATTCTATATATCGTTGCTTCCTTCTAAATACATCTAATCGACGTCATCGCATATCAAGCTTCATGGCTAGTTGTTGCATGAACTTCATATCAAGATTAGGAAACACAATAGGAGGTTGATGTGGGATTTCTTCATCACTATAGCTTATTAGGATTGTATAAAATGTGAAAATAATATTTGAAAGTGTTTTGAAAGACAAGGATGGTATATACGTGTGTCACACTCCAACCGATAACGGAAGCATCAGAGTGAGACAAAAACGAGATTGCTCGAGACTTCAAAACGTGCTAACGTGACAATATTTAAATAAACCAACATTTCATACTAAAAGAGATTACATTGTCTTGGAATGGAAAAGTGCAACACTTGCAACTTAAACAAATACAACATTATAATTACAAATAAATAATTTAAATGCATTTCTAAATCCATCCTAAATAGATTTCTTCAAGTGTCAACATACATTTCCTACAACACGTATTAAAATAAAATCAACACAAAGTTGGCGAGTATACGAGTTTGACTACATAGCATAAATACAACATGCCATTTTGTATACTAAGTTAAAACTAGCATGCATAACTAGAGGTCAAACCCTTGTGTCCACTGAATAATGTGCATCCCTCGTCACTAAAGTGAACGAGACCATTTTTCCACCGAAGTGAGCGAGACCGTAAAGATTGAATAACTTAACAATACCTCAAACGGGCGGTGTGCTACTCCTATAGCGTTATAATTGTTAAGGTGGGCTAGCTAAGTTAATGATAAATAAAGTGCATGCATGTTTTCTAGCATGAACAACCTAAGCATAACAAATAGCATGTTTGGTGGATTGAGTGACTGAATATGATTGATTGTGTGAATTGTGTATCTTGATATGTTATACATGTTACACCCAAAAGTGCGTTGGAGCGTAAAAACTAAAAAGGGTCAAGTATACTCATGGTTTGCGAAGTAATTTCCACGTACGTGAGTTGGTGCGTTTAAGAGTTTTGGGAAAACACCGAGTTATCCTATAAGGATAAATGGGGAGTATGGACGAATTTTGGAATTGGAATGCGTATGAGATGTGTAATTGGGTGTTGAATTTACTTTTTCTCTCAAAAATTTGTATTTGGAATGAAGTTGGAGCCAAGGAGGAGCTAAGGAGAGGACTAAAACACTTGAAGGCTTGGTCATCCACCATTTAATTCTTGCTTTTAAATTGGTTAGCAATTTTGATCTCATGTCACACTTTGTAATATTTAAAGAATTTATGTTAGTGACGACAAGCCTTTGAGCCTAAACACGTGTAGTTGCTTAAACTTTGATGAAGCTTTTGATTATGTGATAATATGGAAGTAGATGTGATGATAAGTTCTTGTGTAGTTTAGTTATTGGAGTTTATATGCATGCTTAAAGTTGTTATGATTATTGAATCCTGTTACTTGTAGTTTGATTCATAACATGAGACTAGGAATGGTGCTTGTTAACATGAATGCATGATGATTTGAGTATGTGTATGGATTCTTGAACTTGGATCTGGAAAGATCATGATAGTGTTAATGTGGATTCTAGAGTATGCTAATTGTGCAAGAATGATGATTTAGGCTAAAGTTGTTATCTAGCATGATCATGCATGTGGTTCATATCAAGAACAACACTAGGGCGTTATTTACTTAAAAGCAAGTTAGGGTGATTAGTGTGTTGTTCATATTAGTTTTCAATATATTGTCGAGTTAGGAGTTTTGACAAACGAATAACTCTTGTTTAGATATTAACATCAACTTTATAACCGAGCTTAAAAGAATGTTTTTTAGGCGATTAGAGTGTTATTTCATTTTAATTTTCAGAAAGAAATATAAAACTAGGAACCTTGAGCGGAACTTCGTTAATTTAGAGGCTGTGTCATCGTTAGTGCTTCCCTTAGTTGTCACATAATCATTAGTGAATACTTAGTTTAAGCAATTTCTCATATGATATTGTTGAACTAGTTAATTTAGGATTTTTGTTATTTTTCATGATAAATTAGAAAACCCAAAACTTGTTAAGTGAAACAAATTTGGAGTAACAAAAGTTTAGTACTGAGAAACCGCGTATACAGATTGATTTCCGATTCCTACCTAAAAATTTTATTACCATTCGATGGGTACACTTGCCCTTTGTGTGTGGTTTAGTCTAGGGTAAAAACTATATTTCAAAACTAAATCTGTGTGAAAGAAATATCTTCATAATATATATATATAGGATTAGGTTCAAGAGTGAACACTAGTGTAGCTTGCGAACTGAGTGAACTAATCCTGGCCATACACGTGTGTAGATCAATGGCCAGGATTTGATGTTGAAATACACTAGTGTATTTTACGATTTGATGATGAGATCCTGGCCATACACGTTTGTAGATCAATGGTCAGGATTTGTTCACTCAGTTCGCAAATACACTAGTGTTCACTCTAAAACCTCACCCTATATATATATATATATATATATATATATATATATATATAGGGTCAGGATTTAGAGAAAATGCTCAAAAGTGTGAGAACGGAGAGAACGCTTATGGATCGTCAGATCAAAACAATCTATGGACTAGATGACGCGGTGGCATTTTCGTAAATAAAATCACTTTTATTAATCTGGCGCGCTTCATTAAGGGTAAAAGGGTCTTTTGACTTAACATAAAACGCCAAACTCACGCTATTAAAATCCCGCCTCAACACACATAGCACACTTCATCATAATATAACGCCATAGATATAAAACGCCAAACTTTGTTTACAAACAGTACTGAAACGATGGAACTTTATTACTAGCATTTACTGTAATAAAAATCGCGCCTAAAATACGCGCCAAAAACTTCCAATATAAACAAACTCTCAGAACTACTAAAATCCACACCAAAACCACAAAAACCTATATTTTCCTCTATACCATTCATCTTATAAACGCCAAAAAAACCAAAATATCAAAGATTCAAATCCATGTTTCTTTGATATACATTATTTTCTCAATAAACTTTCGCTCTATGTAATGAGAAAGATCCTCAATATAAACGCCAAAACATCCAAAAACCACAAAACTTCAAAAAAGCAATTTCATGGAGATTCTGTTTTTGTTCTCTAAAAAGTTTAGCTAAACGAGATGGATAACATTGTTACACATCTTTCTTGACTGAGGATTAACAATGTTATCCATTTCGTTCAGCAAAACATTATTGAGTTTAGCACGACCAAAATTAGAAGTTTATGATAGTTTTATTTAGTGGCGTTATTCTTTTTTTTTTAGCGTTTGATTTCCTTGCCCGATCTTATATTGTTTGTTATTTAACTTCGAAGTAGCATGTTATGAACAAAGAGGTAGAAAAAAGAAAAAGATGCAAAAAAAAAAATTGATTTAAAACGCCAAACTGAGAAATGTCTGTGTTCTATAGGATTGAAATAAAAAAAACGCCAAACTACTCTACACTGGCTCTCGAAGACCATTTGTATGTGTTCTGTAAGAATGACAAATACAAAACGCCAAACTACTTTTCGTGGCTCTCGAAGACCTTGTCGATCTTCTTTTAATTACGGCATGTTTGCATGTTGATGCGTAGTGTCCACAGGCTTTGCAGTTCTGACACTGTCTTTCGAAGACCTTGCCAAACTACTTTTCGTGGCTCTCGAAGACCTTGCCAAACTACTTTTCGTGGCTCTCGAAGACCTTGTCGATCTTCTTTTAATTACGGCATGTTTGCATGTTGATGCGTAGTGTCCACAGGCCCCGTGTCACAACCCTCGTCCCTTAACAATCCAGGAACGGGGGGCCGCGGCCAGTTTCAGTGGTATCTGTGTTTATCAATATGGCAGCGGAAATTTCATCAGGACCGTAGTTAGGAAATATTTTTATCAGAGTTAAACACCAAAAATATTCAAAATAAAGAAATGGGATAAAACCCAAGTTTCTCTGATAATACATTTATAAGTGGGACAAACCCCGATTTTTCATTTTGATACATTTATAGGAATAATCCCAAGTATTGAAAACAATTCTCCTTTTTAATTAGGTAACTTTTATTGCCACTTTTCTAAGCATTCAGTGCTCTCCAGCTGGCTTTTATTGGCTTCACACTAAGTTACATGAAACACGTGTTTAAAACATTTTATCAGCAGGAAATACTGGTGAGTGAATCCCAGTTTAATCAAGTTTAATAAAAACCATTGTACAGTATTGAGGGCGGTCGCGCAATTACATTTGTTTCCATCTATTCAATTACCACCCACGGTACTGTCAACCCGACTTGTGGTCATGTTACTCCTCGCAAGGTAGTAACAAATTTTGTATACAAAACCCTAACATACCGACGATAATTGTAGAATACAAATACTCAATAACTGTTTAATATATTATTAATTGTGTGAGGTTTTGTAAAAACAATTTGCAAAAAGGAGATTACTCACATTGCTGTCTTAGGGTTTTCCTTTAGGATTTCCTGGTGATTATCTATTAATTACACAATGCACATGTGTTAGTATAATAACCCAATATTTACATTAGTAATACTCTTCCCAAGACAGAATTCCAACGACTACGTCGGGCAGAACCCCGACAGCCGTTACGGAATCCTAGATCAATCGGGCAGCCTATCTAATACGTAACCAAGGGTTATGATACTTACAACGAGGCAGAACTTCGTTATTTTAGTGGGTATAATACTCGGGTATAGCTTCTACTATATAGAAATTTGAGAGAGTTTGAAAGAAAATGAACGAGGAATGTCTGAAGCTCGAGGCCCCTATTTATAGGTCTGATCGTCGGTCTCTCGTGCCCCGCGAAGAAGAACATGGGGGCTTACGCGGCCCGCGAGGGCCCTAAGGCGGCAACGAGGTTCGCTGAGTCATCGACACGTGGCGGCTCCGGGTCTTTTCCTGACGTTGAGCTGTCGCGGCCCGCGACGGATAGGGTCAGGGGCTTCGTGCCCCGCGAGCGTCACCAGTATTTGTTTTTATTTGATTTTTAATTATGTAAAGGTATTTCGGGCCTATTTTACGTATACGGGGTGTATTTAGGACATTTGGGGGTGTCTAAAATATTTTAAGGAGGGTTGTTATATTTTGGGTATAACTCCTTAACTATTTAATAAAATATATAATGCACTCACATTAAGTATAGTAACCCAATCCAACTTTATCCCTACGTCACGAGACAGAACCCCAACGAACATAGTCGGGCAGAGCCTTGACATGCGTTACGGGGCTCCAGATCAATCAGACATGGTATCAGTTAAAAGGGGCTAAACACTTAAAACGGGGCAGGCTTTATTATTATTATATAAAAAAAATAACAACATAGAATTTTAAGAAAGGTAAAGTTGGCGAGAGAGATTGAGATTTTAAGCAAAGTTTCTTGTTGCTCTAATGTCCTATTTATAGTCAAATTTTTCCCAACATTCTTGAAGCTCAAGTTTAAAAAGATGCTTTCTAATGTACACGTATACAACAAGCATTTAATTCAAAATTCTACTTTTGATTTGTAGGACACGTACACAATTCTCATTTAATTGTCATGCTTTGATTATATTATTATTTATATATTTATATACTAGTCTAAGTACCCGTGTAATACACGGGTGGCTAAACAACAAATAAATTATACTTTGATACGTAAATACTTTATTACAGGTTCGTTCGAATATTATGATGTATTTTAATATACATAAAGGTAAACTTAGTACCTCAGAATATTATGATCAATGATGCCTAATGATATGTTTCTTACTTTTTCAAAACAAAATACGTTGTTATCATATAAATTTGAATTTAAAATATAAAAAAAAATCATCGTACTACAAATGTAAAAAAAGGTGTTCGATGATGTGTATGTAAGAAATATGATTTTCGGATGTTCAATATAAATTGAAAATCTGTTACTCTAACACTGATGGTTGCTGGAGTTTAGTAACAAATAACTTCGAATTCGTTTTAGACCAATTGAAAAAACAATCAGTTGTTCATTACTATACTTGTAAATATATTTACAATTAGTTGTTAAAATATTAAACATCTAATAACAAATTTATATCCTAAAGTAAACAACAAAATAGCTATAAAAATTGTTTGAGTAAAATATATAAAAGTAAATATTGGTTACCAAAAATTACCATCGAATTTACTGTTATTTTAATAAATATTTATGGAAAATATAGATGAGGATAACATTTAAATAAAAAATCATCATCATCATTACACATATATCATATCAAGTTCTGCAAAATCAGCTATCCTTCCTCACAAGCTTCAATAAACATAAACGGCGGTTCAAAGAATTAGTAAAGGTAACTTCCGACTTCATCTCCGATCAGTTGTAAGAAGATTGTTCCTTTGATTTACCAACTAAATTTATCATCTGTATTACAAAATACTCACGAATTGTGTTTATTTCCAACGATTAATGAAGAATTAGACATTAAATCAGAGTTAGGTTTTTATTATATTGAAAGTTCTGTATGTTATATGTATTTAAAAAGGATTATATGTATTGCATGTGTTTGAGTGTATATAATTTCGGTTAATACTTTGATCTGCTTGATAGATTTTGATTATACTGTTATGAAAAAAAATGTTAGTTAATAGTGTGATTTGGATGATTGAATAGATATGATTATCATCTTAAACTTATGATCCAGAATTTTTTTTGTGAAATTGTATTCAATATAAGATTATATTTAACTCATATTGAACACTATGAAAGGATAATTTTTGGTAAAAATTAATTGACACATTTAATTATTTGTAATATTCTATATAAATATAATGATCAGATAAAAGTTGCTTTAGTCTTGTTTATACGAATATTGTATATAGTCATTGTATATTGTATATAGTCATTGTATCAGCAAAATGTGTGTGAAAATTTGTTTAAGAGGTTATTTTCTTATTCATATGAACATATATGTATCGATTAAAGTTCAACACTAAATGTTTATAACATATGTTGGTATAATGCAGGTTTAAAAAATGAGTCACTCATGCATTGCAATCTTAGAAGAGCCATCCTCGTTAAAACTTGTATGTATAAAGCTTACAAAATAATATATATAACTTGTATTACAAATTATGTAAAACCTAAATTTAACCGCAGGTGCTGCCAATTGATTTTGTTAAGAATGTATATGGAGAATATTGGCAAAGGAAAAAAGTAATGATAAATCATGAAAGTGGTAGAAGTTGGCCAGTTTGTTTAAGAAGTGTAAGTGGGGAATCCATTATAACCGACGGATGGAGTAATGTAGTAAGGGATCTTGAATTGACAAAAAGGACGATATTGCGATTAAGGATAATGGAGGACAACAGTATGGAAATAAGTTACTTCGTTGAAAACATATGTGGTGAATCTTTTGTAACATTCAATCGTTACAACATTTTAAAGATAATAGTAAGTATACTATTATTTCTTAATGAATATTTATTTTGTCATTCTTGAAATATAAATGATTTACATAAATATATATCACTAATATAATACATTACTTTTCAGGTGCTTCCAGAAACTTATGTCACAAAATGTTACTCGTACGTACCAGTGAAGGACTGTTATAACATAAATGTAGCAGGTCATACTTGGAAAGTTGAGACGGAAAAAATCAATGATAACTATGTTTTTACAAAAGGTTGTCCGAAGTTATTTCATGATCTTGGAATAGAAGAAGATGATTTACTGTTGTTGACGAAAAGTGACAACGACACATTTGCGATAAACATATATCGTAGAGGAGTTGAGTTAGTTCTTAACATCAAAGAAGAAAGTCATGATGAATCTGTGCTGGAAATACCTAAAGACACATACTACAAAAACGTTGACTTTGTAAGTATTTTATACTAAATTATAAGAGTTTGTAAAAAATTCCGACTTACTTACGTATGTTATTGTATGACAGGCTTTCTGTGGAGATGATGATTCAATTGGTCAGTTTATGTGTGAGGTACTGACCTTCCATTTATGTAGATTTATATACATTAGAATAAGCTTTTGTGATTTTATTAAGTATCAATGTATCATAAACAGATGAATGAAAGTCGTAACAAAGAGGAGGTTAATAAGAACGTTGGTGGAGAAGAAGTCTCGAACGTGGAAACAAAGAGTGTTATGAGAGAAGAGATAAACCAACAACCAAAAAAAATTGTAATAATTTGAATCATAATAATACATGAGTAGTAATTTTAAGTTTAGCCATATTTATTTTTTACTTCTTTGGTTATTGATGTCAAACATAAGAAGTTGTGTTAACAGGTTAAGAAAAAAGGAAAACAAAATGAGGGATATTGTAAGGCAGACGACAGTAAGGAGCTGATATGCGGAACAGATGTGGAAATGCAAACCGTTTCAACAGTTGGAAAAAGAACACGCAGCTGGTTGGTACGTATAACAACATTTATTTATGATTAACAGAAACAATTTCAGATATATAATACATATTTTATTTTAAACATTATTTGTTCCTGTAATAATTAGGAAAAAGACATTAGAAAGACATCTGGTAATGAATTGAAGATATTAGATGTTGCACAAAAACGTGTTGCAAGGAAGAATTATGTTGATAAAGATGGTAACTATGAATTTACACAGAAGGTAGATAAAAGAATGGTATGTTTTTAAAATACTAATTGATAAACAGTAAGACTATAACATTCAAAAGGCTGATTTAATTGTTAATTATTATATTCATGCAGAGATTGCCTGCTAATGTTGTAAGAATTGCCGGATTAAAAAAAAAGTGCATGAGTTAAAAGTGAGGAACATGAAGGGCAAAACAATGGATATGAATCTTAGGCGGCAAAAGAATGAAGATAATGTGAGGTATTCAATTGAAGGTTGGTCAATGTACATGAAAGAGAATGGGCTTCGTTTGGGTGACACAATGCATTTCAAATTTGTAAGCACTGAAAATCTGCTGATCTTATCAGACGTGGATGAAGTTACTGCAGGTTGAAAAGGTAAATTTATAAGGTAATGATGAAGGTTTTTGCGTACTCGAAATCACGACTCATTTATGCTACTTATGTTATGTTCACTTTTGTTTTGGACATGTACATCAGTGGTTATGATGTTATGTTTACTTTTGTTTAGGACATGTAATCAGTGGTTAACATTAAAGACAATTAGTGTTATATCATCAACCAAAAAACCATACTTTTGTATGTAAGTAACGTTGGTATCGTCTATAAAAGGTTGTTGATTAAGAATGTGTATGTATATATATTTACATAATAAGTTGTTGTTTATATGTGAATCGGATTCTTTATATAATGTTTTATTTTGTTCATAGGTAGTTTAAGGTTAAAGACAATTAGTATTATATCATCAAACCACGTAACATATTTTATAATGTAATTAACAGTTGGTATCGTGTAAAAACAGTTGTTGATAATCAAGAATACAAAGTTTTATCTTCTATAATTTGTTTGAAAATATACCGTATCTAATTAAGATGCTAGATTAAATAAGGAAAAAAAATAATTAATGATAAAATATAGCTTATTAATCGTTAATTGATTAAGAAAGTAATTAGTCGTTACTATATTAACATAGTCAATTCCTTGAAAAAACCGAATTATATATGGAATGATATATACCATTAATTTTTAATAAAATTATTTAATATAATATGAAGATGTAACAAATATAAACAAATGATAGAATATTCATAAGGTAAGTTGTGCTAATTGATAATTTCCGAAAAGTAATTAAAAAAAAGAGTTGACTTATTTCGGTTAATTAACCGGGTAATACACAGGTGGCTAAACACTAAATAAACACATAGAAATACTATAAGTTTAAGCGTTAAACTATTATTTAGAAACAAAAATATTAAAAGATTGTTAACCATACGTTTAAGCGTTAAACAATGTAAAAGTCACAATGGAAACACAATTTTGCACACGTTTAGAAATCCTAATTCTCTTGAATATACTTTAATGCGTAAATACTTCGTTATAGGTTTCTTCGAATATAAAAAAAAAATGATACAAAGTACGTGAAGTAAGATAAAAAGATGATAAACAAAAAAACCTCACAATCCATTGAATATCTCTTTATATACAACATTCATTGTTTTATTTGTAGGCCTGCCTTCATTGTCAATTATTAGTAACTTGATTCCATCTCGTCTTGTAACCCTGGATAAAGCTACGTACAATTGACCATGTGTGAAAACTGGTTGTCTTAAGTACAAACCAACCTTAGATAGCGACTGGCCCTGGCTTTTGTTAATCGTCATCGCAAAACATACAGTTATTGGATATTGCCTCCTTTGAAATGCAAAAGGAATCTTTCTGTCCGAAGGTACCAAATTCATTCTAGGTATGAATGTCCGAGAACCAATATTTGCACCTGAAATTATCTCCGCTTCAATAACACGGCTGTAAAGTTTTGTCACCTTTAACCTTGTACCGTTACACAAACCATTTCGTTGGTCAATATTTCGCAACAACATTACTGGAACACCAACTTTAAGCACTAACCTATGATTTGGTAAACCAGACACTGTAAGACCATTGAGCACGTCGGGTGAGTATATTTTTTGCTGATCAACATTGCCATCTTCAGTAGGGCATAGACTGTCAGAACTAAGATACTCTTTTTCTTCACCTGGGAAAACTGCCAACAATCTGTCGTTAATCTCGTGAACAACCTCATTCTTAGGCGCAAGTATAGCTCTGGTACTAAAGTAATTACGATCATTGTAGTTATCCAAGATTGACGGATAGACAAAATCAATTAGGCTAGAAATTGGATCAGATGTGCTGTCAATTAAAAGCTCATGTGGTATTTCAATTATTGCTTCTCCATCATTCGAACCACCAACATTTCCCTCACCAACGTCCAACAACCATTTTGCAAAATTACTGATCTCTTCAACTTCAGATGACGGTCTTCCAACGTTTAACCTCATGTTTCTAGTTAACGTTAACAACTTACACTTCCTCCACAAATAAGACGAACATAATGAGGCATTCACAATTTCTTGTCGTCCACCGTTTGGAACAACAGGTAATATTTGCCTAAAATCACCACCAAATACAATAACCTTTCCTCCAAATACAACATCAGACCTGGATGAATTAGATATATTGAAAATGTCATGCATAGTTCTATCCAAAGCCTCAAATGCATGTTTATGAACCATAGGAGCTTCATCCCATATAATGAGTTTGGTCTGTTGTAGTAATTTAGCTACATCATCGTCAGGTTTAATGTGACAAACGGAATCCTCATTAAGATTCAAAGGTATATGAAACCTAGAATGCGCCGTTCTTCCTCCATCCAACAGCAATGATGCAATTCCGCTAGATGCAACGTTTAATACGATCTCACCTTTTGACCTAATTGCAGCAGACAATGTTTTCCATAAAAATGTTTTACCAGTCCCGCCATAACCGTAAACAAAAAATACTCCTCCATTGTCTCCATCAACTGCGTTCATAATTTCTTCATACACTAAACGTTGTTCATCGGTTAGCAAATTGACCTGACCTTGATAAACATTTTGTAAATCTGTTCTGTCGTATGCAAGCTCTTCGTTAATCAATCGGCATCGAAAGTTATCAAAAGATGAAGTATCCGGGTAAGGCATTGATACAAATCTTCGAAGCGATGAATTATTTCGAGTTAAAAACTTCTCAATTTCGCATAAAACATAGTTCTTTAGTTGCTCATCAGGAATTGATAAACCTGTGAAAAAAATCAGAACCACATATAAATTTATTGGTAAATTTTTAGTAACTGTAACAAAAACCTAATATGAAATTTATAATTTTACCTGAAACACGATGATACTTTGAGAATCTGTACAGAAAATCATCTGTCATATACTTCCATGTGCTTTCCCAGACTACTTCAGGTCTAGATAAAGTGTTTGACAGTAACATGGTCGCGAATAAATTGCGAATATAACCTGCGCTACCTGATATATTTGCTTCTTTGATGGCCTCAATGTACTCCGAGTCGTCATTTAACAAACCAAGCGCATAGCAAGCATCTCTAAAAGTATCGTACACTCGACCATTAACTGTTTTAATATCATCAAACGATGTTGGTCCTTTAACTTTGTTAAGAAGAATTCTTAAATAATATGCTTCACCGGTAGACGGAGAAACGGAATGAATTCTGCCAATTGTTTTTCCTTTTATTCTCGGAACCCATATACGCTGGTCAAGCTTCCACACATAAAAACGTGGAAACTGTACATATGTTAGTGTACGTGCAACAGTGTCGTTAGGATCTTGATTACGTTGCATCCAAGACAAAAACATTGATGAGTTCACAGATGGCTTGTTTAGCACCTGATTAATATCTTCATCAGGACCGAAACAAACTGTTTGTTGTCCAGGAAGATGGAAAGGCAACCTCATAACCGAAGGACTCCTATAATTAACTTCATTCGAAAAAATCCTCCAAGAGGCTTCACAAGCCGAGATATACCTACAATCATAATACTCTTTAATTTCATCATTTTCTGCTTGCTCGTTTTCATTATTGCTCGGAACCACAGCAACTGTTGCTCTATCAGGACCTTTATTAATATATTTGAACAAATACTTTATTGACGCCGCTTGGTTGCACCATTCAACGTTTATATGCGCCTGATATCTTTTCAAAAGTTTTTTGTTGTAAGGTACAACACTTCTGTTGTCTAACTCAATTCTATTTTTTAAAACGAAGGAACCGTCATCTCTTCTTCTGTATAAGGGAAATCCGTTACAATCCAAGGTTGAGTGATTTTGAAATTTCTTGGGAAAACCTTTTGAACATTTTCTATCAACCATACATGGAGAGCTCATTCTAGCGTTACCACATGGACCATGAATCATATGGTCTTTCACAAGCGTATAAAGTTCCGGGTCTTGGTTTATATCAGGGATTTCTGCAGAAATAAACTGATCGACATGGTCTACAGTTGGAAGTTTGTAATCATTCTCCATGAATAAGCACATATGCGCATGAGGCAATCCTCGCTTCTGAAACTCAATAGTGTATACAACTACAGAAAAAGGTAAGAAACTGTTAATTATCATTTATATCATGTTCAAAATAGAAAATTTAATAACATACCAGCTGAAGCTTTTCCAAACAAATGACGGTCTTTCAAATCTTTACAAATTGCATCCAGCTTTATTTTAAAGATTCGCGATAAAATATCAGGCCTATCCTCCGGTTTAAGATTTGTGTCCTTAAGAAACCTTTGAACCTCCGGCCACTTGGGATTGCAGGTAATGGTTATAAAAAAGTCGGGATAACCATACCATTTACAAATGGCCATAGCGTCAAGATAGTTTTGCATCATATATCGTGACCCGCCTGTAAACGAAGATGGAAGGAAAATACGTTTTCCAACCTTAGACAAATCTTGTTGGCCGTTATATCTTAGTTTTCGAATATTCTCGTATGTATCAGACCTGAGATCATGTTGCTGAAATCTTATAAAGTTAAGTCGCTCGCTCTCAATCATCGTATAAGCATCAACCAATAATTGTTGGAATAACCGTCGAGAATTTAGAATCAATGAAAACTGGTTACTACGATCTTGTACACGATACGCAAAAAACTCTCTCATAGTACAATTCGGACGTTTCTTGTTAGTAACATCAATGACACCCCTATGGGGTATGTCAATTCTGTAACCGTCGTCTCCATATGGGAACAAAATAGGATACTGAAGTGCAAGATAGGACGGATGCAACTCACTTATTCTTTTTAATGACCCTGTTTGTGTCTCGACAACGATATCTCTATTCTCAAGAGCATTATCAATATCTCCAACAATAAGAGCAGCAACCTCGGAGGAAGTAGGTAAGTTATAAGTCCGACCATCTTGTTCTCTTTTCCCAATAAGGCGAAGCTTTAAAGTAGCATTAGGATTCTGTTGGAAGCAATCTCTAACCATCCTATAAATTTTCACAAGCACATTGTTGGCATCCAACATTGCTTTGATTTGTTGTATCAGCTTATTATCAGTTTCGTCTGAAGATGTTGATGAGGAAGCATCGTCTGAAGACCTGTTTCATAAAATTTAAATAGTAAGTAAATATATAATTAAAATAAATGTTATTAAAAAAATCAGTTCATGAATGGTACCTAAAAATTGATTGCCTGTTTGCCAACTCATTTTCTGTATCGTATATGTATAACTGACAAAATTTAGGTTTCCCTCCGTTTTCTGGCACAAGACTACCAATAGAATGATAATTTTCACCACTAATTCTGTAGCAAAAAGGAGCGTTACCAGTATTAACGGTCTGGTCAACCTTACCACCCATTGACGTAAACGCAAACATAGAATTGTAACGTCGAATGTTCTTCAAAAAGTGCCTGCTTTCATTGTCATTGGACATGAATAGACTTTTATAATAAGGTGTCGCAGATTTGTAATCAGGTAACACAACTTTGGCATAACCACAACATAACATATGACATAATTTGCCACCCTCTTTTCTTCCACTTCCTTTCTCTGCATCCCATAACTTTGCATAACAAACTTCACAAGTAATAACTTGATCACCATGATCAAAATAATCTGTTAAAACGTACAACATTAGAGTTATATATACAACATTAATTACAATAATAAGATATACGTATTTAATACTTGGTATTTTTACATTATGTAGCACTACTTATCACCAAACCTAACCTGTGGAAACACCTTTATAAGGATCTCGTTCTACGGTTTCCTCTGTGGTCAAGTCGATCATTGGTATAGGAGATGAAATACGTGGTTTGGATACCAACTTACGTTTCCCAGATGATAGCCTTTGCAAATTACAGTTCAATGATGATGTGCAGGTGGTTGATGTGATGCCAGTTGACTTATTAATTCGAAAACCATTTTCTCTCGTTGTCCGATTGCTGGTACTACAACTAATGTTACCTAGTAAAATTGACAAAAAACATACTCAAAATATCAATGCAAAACAATACAAACATAAAAAAAAAAAAAACAATAATTTAAAAATTACTTACTTGTTACCATACTTGACGGACTTGGAGTAACATTATTAGCTACATCATGAGTGGATTCAAAATTGTGACAACCAATTTTGTTGACTATGTTATCCGATGTAACACCTATAGTAGTAGATCTTCTTTTGTCAATAATAGACCTAGGTAATCGCATGCTATCTCTATCCTTGTTTTGTATAATCATACTCAATAATAGAAAATATTAAAGCATCACAAATAAATTCATTGTCACGTATTTATAAAAAAGTTAATTATTTCTAAACGTAATTAAAATAATATACAAAAAATTAAACCATATGTATAGCGTCTAAAATAACATACCATCAGGAACTGGACGATGTTGTGTAACACACGGAGTGGAAGTGGAATTAATATTGGTGGATACAATATTGAGGGATGACGATGTAGTTCCCCCATTTGATCTCTTATTATCTAATAATAATTTTCTTAATTTCCTTCTGTGAGATGCCTCGTCTTGAGTAACACTTGGGAGGACAACTAACAGAAAATCATATACATATTGACAAAAATTATAATCAACAAACAAAAACAAATCAAAATAGTTAGTTGTAAATCAAGAAAGGATAATCTTCAATTTGTTATAAAAAATATATAGCTAAAATAATACCATTCGTTATGCTTGATAAAGGTCTTCTGCCTCGTCGAACTTTGAAGAGACATAAATAAAAAAATGGAAGAATTAATCAACAAATCGATTATAATAGTTAGCTAACTAAGTAGGCGTAAAAGAATCGAACTGGATAATGAAAGAATTAGTGTTATACCGTTAACAATGTCGGTGGATGTGTTTCCAATCCGCTGAACTGCACATAAAAAATATATATATATATTCATATAGTTGTTAAACTAATTATCATGCGCCCGCTAATTTTAAAGTAATCGTTTTTTTTAGGAATGAATAGGAAAAAACTGAAAAACTTTAAATAACATACCATCCTGTGTATTTTCTTTATAAATGTCATTGTATACGGAATCAGTCTTTGGTCGTTTAGGCATTGCTGGAAATTTAAATAAAAAAAAAAGTGTTACATTAAATAGTTGGTATGTTGGATCACATGTTAAATAATATTTAATGAAACCAGATTCATATATAAAATCTAACAAACCATTATGGTGGTAATAGTGTACATCGATCTCTATTTTATACTGACTCATAAATCATAAAATTTAAGTAAACGGATATAAAGAAAAGACAGTTGCACACCAATCTATATAAACAATATAATGAATTCACATTAATGAACAAAAAATAATATGGAAAACATCATAATTTATAAAAACAAAATAAAACAAAGAATTAATATAAATAAAGTAAGTATTTGAGAACAATAAAAACAGAAACAAAAAAAATTATATAACTTCTAACTAAAAGGAGAAATAATAGTCTCTATGAATAACGCTCCGTTAACTCCATTAAATGTATCAACATCTTGTAAATAATCTAACTCTTCGCCGGTTAATTTAACGGTAACCATATGTCCCCATTCACTCATTAAAATCCATGTGTTGTACTCCATTATATGTGGTTGGTGCCGCCTACTTTGGAAAGAAACTGTTTGAGAATTCTGAAAAGATAAAACCTTATTCCATACTTCACCTTCGAGTTTGAAGAGTTCAACAATAAGCTCTTCAGGTTCGGAAACAACAAACATGTGAATATTACGGTTTAATGTGATAAGATGCCCTTGGCTAGGAATAAGATCTTTACTCAAAGGAAAATTAATAAGTTTGAATGTTTCAGATAAAACATCAAAAGCAACTATAAACTTCTTTCCAATTACGCACCAAGATTGTGAAACAATGAAGTATACAGTCTTGGCGGATAGTGTTCCAACAGACCACGCATAAGAACGTGAACCAAAGTTAGTTCCATTAATGAATTCGACATCTCTCCATATACCAAAACTTCTAGAATATACACTTGCAAATACATTATTGTATCGACGTTTGATGTGGAGTACTTTAAGGTCGTTAGATTGATCGTAGTAGATAGCACCAGTATCATATTCGTGATCGTATCCATGTATAGGGTAGTCATCAGATAAAATAGTATACCAATTAGTAGTTGGATTCCAAATGATAAGTCTTCTAAGACAGTAAACTAATAAAAGTCCGTCGAGAGAAGAAAGAAAACGTAATGACAATGGTGGAGTCTCGAAAGGAAAAGATATACTTTTCGTTGAACCAAATTCAATCTTGCCACAGATTACATTATCAACATCTATTGACATATCATTCAATGATATTAGCTTCCGATTTTTAGCTTTATTAAGCATTACACAATGCAAAATGGCAAACTGATTACTTGATAATTCTGCACACCATGCTTTACTAACACATTTGAATTTACAAATTGATTTTGCAGGGAGCCTAGACAAAACTTCCATGACTAAGGTGTCATAATCAATAGCTTCCATGATCAGAACTACATGGGAAGGAAAAATATATGAAATACATAACAAAGATGATTTGTGTATATATGTATATATATATATAGATTACTATAAGGATACGTTATAATCAGAGCATATAACTTAAGTGAATGATACTATGCGAAAACAAATATTGAGAAAAAAAAAACATAAAAGTTCAAATAAAATGTTAAATCGTTAGAATAACAATAAATTAAAATACAAAGTTAGCAAACTAACCGAGTTCAAAGGTTGGTTCACCAGGAGGAAATTATCAAAGGAACAAAACGTCTTTAGATGAATTCTTATTGAATAAGCCAATATGAAATGAAAGGGTGATATAGAAGTAAAAAATTGAAACAACTCTATTTCAATATATAGAGATAGAATATGAAAAAAATGGAAATATATTTATGTAATATGTTACTTTTGGAAGTGATTAGATTGTAATATAGATTTCCATAAATAAGTTTACTTACCTTATATTCAATATTTTTTTAAGGAAGATGAGATTGATCACATCTTTCAAATTAAATAAAAAATTTTAATTGTGTAAATGTGAAGATTGTAAATACTTACTAAAATATACATATCATACACTAACAACATTGGACGTATTACAAAATAAGTTATTGGTATCATTACAAAACAACTAAATAAACTAAACCATAGTAAAGTAAGCAAAGTTATCATGTTCATCAACCAAACCACCAAAATGTATCTATTTAAAAGACTAAGAAACAACTTACCAAACCATAACTGTTTTAAACAAAATATATACCAGTCTTCCTTAAAACGAAGTTACATCTTTCAACACAATCTTCCTCTGAGAAGTTACATATGTGAAGTGCAGCATGTGTCCAAGCTGCAACTGGTTATCTTCAATGAATTTCCTCCAACCATCAACGGCGTAACGTAAAGTACCACCGTTTAACTCTGTCTTTGTTTCATAAACTTCAACATCACCATTCATGTCTTGCACAGATAAAGGTTGCAAGCTTTCAGACAGGCCTGCTCTTTTTACAACCTCAACAGGAAGGCGCTAAATGCGTTGAAAGAAAACAAAATATAAGTGAATATAGAAAAGTTAAAAAAAATATATGATGGTAAATCATGTAAAAAAAAACCTACCAGCCTATATTCTGCTTTACGACTAAAGTTGAAGAATTCAGGATCCATGACGACAGCGGAAACTTTGCTTGCATTCCTTGTAACCTTCTTTCGATGCTTCACATTTTGAACATCAGATAACCGTTTCTTTGCCTTGTTTAATTAAAATAAATATATAGAGGTAGTTAACACCAAATATAGTATATATTGTACAATTAAAGTAATCTTGTACAAATACTATGTATGAAGATGGATAACATACTGATTTGGCTGAAAAACTATTAGTTTACTTATACAATGTTACACAAAATATACACACTTTCTGCGACTTATAAACAATTAAGAACATTGATTCTAAACGTATTCAGTTTTTACTAAATTAATATTGGATTCATTCTACTTGACCATGAATATCAACAGATTCAAGTTGAGCACAAAAAAATAAAATACCAAAGAATCAATAATTTAAATTTTAAAGTTGTTATTCAGCAGAAATTATAAATTTTCTATCAAACCTTATGAATACACCTAAGCAAACAATGACAATAAAAACGGATATCACTAAAGTTAATAAAAATATATAAACAATTTAATACCTTGGCAGTTTGACCAGATGTTGTATACCGTTTTCGGCCTTTGCATTGTTTGCTCAAATTCTCAACTGTGTCGGATAGGTCGACAAAACATTTACCTTTTCCCTTTCCTTTAACCTGTTGTGAAAGAATAAAGTTAGCACATCCAATATGTTACATCTTATATGTTTTATAAAATTAAAACTAAAATTATCCTGCATCATATTACATATACAAAATGTAATATATTTTCAGAAAAAAAAGGCTAACATACATTCCAAACAGACTTTGAATTTGATCTAATAAAGCTGCATGTTATTTTTGTAATATACTAAAGTTATTAAATTTATTGTAAAATGTCATCAGTATTTAAATAATATTTGACTGGTAAACCTAGGAAATAAACAATGTAGTTATTAAACATCTAATACAACTAATATGATCATTTAAACAATTTCATTTAAATTACTTAAACAGCAAATTGATTAAACAATGTGTTTGTACAAAACAAACAACCAAAAACAGCCTATAACAGTTATGATATATATGCAACAGTAGGTTTCAATTCAGTACTAACGTTCGAATGAGTTAATTGAAGTTCTCATTTATAAACATGATTTATAATACGCAATTATCATAACTAATAAATTAATATAAATATATAATAGTGGTGGTAAACTTACATCTTGCATTTTCTTGAAATGTAAACCATCACCTACTTTCAACGTCTTTTTAACATGAACCTTCTTCGGTGTACGTGACATGATTGTTCCAGATGGACTTTGATCAGAAGTGGGCTGGTTATCATCTTCCTCTATGTCCTGCAAACATCATATTGAAAAAAAATTAAAAGAAGAATAAAAAAGGATACAAAATTTAATACTTAATAAATTCGAACCTTAAGAAGCGCTTTACAGTAATTGGCCTTAGATATTATAAATACATCATCATCATCATCAGATTCAACCTTCTTGCTCAACCTTATCTCAACCTCATCTCGATACACGGTTAATCCAAACATAACATCAGTAAGTTTTTCAAAAACCAGTAAATCATCTTCTTGAATGCCAAGATCGTTGCAAAGTTGAGTCCAACCTTGTGAAAATACATAGTTTGAATTAACCTTACTTGTTGACACTGTCCACGGAGAACCCTTATAATTAATTTCATATGAGCCAGCCACTACATTGTCTCCAAAACATTGTTGAACAAAAGAATCTTCAATCATCTACATAATATGAAACATAACACATTGAATGTTGGCTTTGTACGTTATATTATAAAGAGTGAAAAACATGTTAAAGATAAATTGTAATGAAAATAAAATGAGATTACGTACCGTAAAACCCATTCTTAGATGACGATTAATGGTGAAATAAGATTGATCACAGACGCCATTAACATAAGATGAAAGATGGAGACCAAAATGGCTCAATGGAAGAAATGTAAGCAGACAATCCTTTTGGAGTTCAAGCTCTGAAACAACTGTTTCCCAGCCGTCAGTTAAGACCGGCATACCTTTTACTCGTTTCAACATTACGGCCCATTTTTTCCCACTTGAATGATATATACGCAGCTTCCTACCGGCCCAATCCTCTCCATAGAATTGAGTAACAAAGTTGTTTGGGACATCCTTTATATATATTAAGATTCAGTATATTTAACAATATATGTTTAAAACTTCAAAATACTAAAAAATAATACTCACAATAAATGAATTATAGGTAAAATAAAGAATGCTTACTATACTCAATGATGTCGGGTTGAGAAGATATTTTACAAACGAAGTGTACATTTTCAAATCTGCAACAATAAAAATGCTAATAAGAATGATTTCAAAAAACAAAAGATTTAAATCATGCAAAACACAATGTTATAGGGTTAAAAAATTATTGCATTTGTTTTGTTTTAAAAACAGTATTCAAACAAACTTCAACGATTATGAGATTTAAAGTTCATATACCCGTATGTAACAAATTTTAAGTGAATGATTAAATACAGAATCATCATTTAACGCTTATGTTTACAGTACAATCGGTATATACACACAAGTAGAACATAGCATAACAAACATAAACACAAACAATAATTTTCTAAGAGTTTAAGACTCAATCTTACAAAAACAGTAATAAATCGGGTTAGGATTCTAAATATACCTATTTTAAGTTCTAAAAATCAACGATATAAACATTTAAGTAAAAAATTTATGAATAATCTGAAGGAACTTAAATGTTGTTACCTCTACATCAACATTCCAAGCCCTAGTTCCGTTGCCGAGCACTTTAATTCCGATGATTCCGGCAATAATAAGACCTTTCGTTCCGGCCGGCGATTCAATCTATGTTTGGGATGATGGGATGATAAGAAGGATGATTTGATGTTAGAGTATGGTAAGGACAATGTCCTTAATTACAACCGCCATTTGAAATGTTATATAAACACCCCCTATAGTCTGAAAATTTAACTAAAATAAAATGGATTTTACAATAAATTACAACAACACCCTTTTATTTTATGAAAGGTTGTTAATCTATTTTAGAAACAAAATAATACATCGATATATCGATATATAATCATAATTAATAATTAAATAATGTATGAAAGGTGGGTTAATAAATGATAAAAAGGAGTGTATGATAAAAAAATTTTAAAATACAATACTATTCGATGAGTCGTGATGATTTGAACCATACAATCAGGAGGTAACTTCAAAGCAGCTACCCTATTGTGGTTATTCGTTGGAAAAATATGTATACAAATAGTAATATAATAATTAAATATTAAAAAAATTTGTAAGAGTACAGTTTATTTGTTACAAAAAGGGTGAATTATAAAATTAAATATATACATAAATTTTTTTGAACAAATTAATGGAGTCTAATTAAAGTTTTTAAATTTAAAACCGGATTGTATTTTTTAAATTATGTATTACTTAAAAACGTTAATTTTTTTTAAATAGTATGTAATACTTTCTATAAGCTGATGATTTATATATGTTTAGAACAAATTATGGTAACTGTATATAACAAAAATTGATAACGTATTAACTAAAATACTTAAATAGATTACATTACATCTATAATTAAATTGAATTTAAAAATCAACCAAAAAATGAATTTTAGTTTCAAATCTTATAAAATAATATGAATATTTTAAATAATAAAAAAGAATCGTTTTTTAAATGTTCAAGTTTATCGAAATATATAATGGGTCTTATAATTTTAGTAACATTAATTTTTTGAAAAAACGGATGTATTATTTTGATTCTGTATAAATTAGAAAAATAAAAATTTTGTTATCTTAATAGTATGTTATATACGCAGTATAACCTGATTAATTTATATGTTAATAGTAGTAAATTACAATAAGAGTTAGCAAAAATAATAATCATAATCATGATATATATAATAAACAAAAAGAATTATCAAAAAACAATTGTTATTCAAAACAATTAACTAAACCATCAGAATCATCATATTCATATAAAAAAACCACACAATTCAAACCATTGTCAAATTTCAAAAAAAAAAACATAAAAATATCCAAATACTGAAGCAAAATGAAACAATGAGATAAAATGTTTGAATTATAGGTTACTACTTTTCTGTTTTTGGAATTAGAAGCACTGCATCGACACCACCCTCTTTACGCATTTTTGATGAAGACTGCGAAGAAAAATCATCCACGTCATACACGGTATCCAAATTGCGTTTCAAGTCACCTTCACTCATCGTATCCAAAATAGCATCATTCTCATCAAAGGATGTTGTAAACCCAACTTTAAAAACATTTGAGCAAGGGGTTACATCGTCTCCAGTTTGGGATATAGAATCCTACAAATATCAAATAATTAAAGAGGGATGAGTTATTAATATACATTTAACAAATAATGAGTAAAAATAAATCTATTGAATCGGATAGTAAAGTAAAGGATAGTAAACCTTAACAGGCCAATCGACATTACGATTTGAATCGGATGGTTCGACATTGACGGCTTCCTCATCAATAGGCTGATTTTATTTAAAAAAAATTATAATAATTATAAGTTAAAGATTGTTGGCAAAACGTAATAATAGTATAAAAGGGAAATGGAATAAATATACCTGAATAGTGTCAAAATGATTCTCAAGCTCGGACAAAACAACCGGGTTATTAGTCATCTTGGAGACTGAGTAGCCATCAGACTTCTTGCTAATGTTAAAAGAAGAAACAGCAATCTTGAATGCAAACTTCATATTGAGTAAAGAATTTAGCTCATTTGGAAAGTTTCCTTCGTTTGCTAACTGTTGAAAAAATAAATATAGTTTAATGTTGTATAATAACAAAACATATGATAAAATCAATTATTTAGTACATACTTCAATGTTGTTGTCTAACAGCTGATTAGCATTAACCTTCAAAAGCTTTGTAACCTCACGCTCAAACAATGTCAGCGTCACAATACCAGTACAATCTTGCACACGTATAGAAAGCCTAATTCTGCATAACATATTAATAAGATTTAGTTTTTTTGACAACCAAAACCTTAATATGGATAATATTTTACCTTGGAATTGATGAAACGGTCCTTGTATTACAAACATCAGTCTTGCATTCCAAGACAGTAACCTCTTCAAAGCCATCACTACCATCCTGCTTCTCTTTAACAACAGTAATGGTTGAAACCTTTTTGTTGCAACTTTTGCACGCGTTGTAAAACCACTCATTGTTTGATGCAAAACTCTTGATAGTCCCAACAGTGACAACAAACTTCGTCTGCTTAAGATATAGATAATGTATAAAAAAAACATAAAGCAAAACATATTAAAACAATCTTAATTCGTGTTACCGTATCTATTGAGTTTAACGACCCAATGGGATAAAAAGTCAAGTCTGAAAGGAACTCTTCAGTGGCAGACTTCACAACAGAAGAACTTAAGCCAGAATAACTGGAAGAAACTTCGGGAGAAAGTTTCTCGATAAATCTAATAAAACATGAAAAATAATTATTTACACTGTTAAACCTGGTTTCAAAAAATATAAAAAACATATTAGGATAGTGAACCTTTTTTTAAACTCAGCAACTTCATCAATATCACTGTTAATTAATACTCGAGTGACGGTATACAAATTAGAAACAGACAACTGGCCTGTACATAATAATAAAAAAAAATTAATTACTTTAAACAACTATTAAAATTGAAACAGTAAAGACAAAGCACAATAGATTTAAAGAAATAAGATACCTCCCCAGAATCTGTATTTCCCAAACTGAATGATTACAACAACATTTTTTTGACCTCGATTGCTGCTCTCATACTCCATTATCTGATCCGCATAACCGTCCCAAAGTGTCACAAAAATCTGCTTATTGCTGAACATTAAAACAGTAAAAACATATAGTTAGTAGTATAGAAAACATAATATAAAAAACATAATAGTATAAGGAATAGAAGTGAAAACAAAATAAATAAATACTTCAAATCTTCAAGCATAAAGGTGACTTTCTTCTGGTTTTTTCCATTATTAGTTTCCATGTCTACCTCGAATGGAAAACTTTTGACCACAAAACCAATTACATCTGAGAAAAATGTAAATAGTGTCAACAAAATAAAAATGTGTTATGTTGTATTATATAGTTTTAACTGATAGATGATACCAATTGGACTTTTAAAAAACTTGTTGTCATCTGTTGGATCCTCCACAACAGAATCAAATGGAGTAAAATCAAAACCCCATTCAGAACCAATAGCCTCGTGACATTCCTCAACAACTGTGTTGTTATTAAGGTTAATCTTCAAACCACCGTGAGCGTATTTGACCTTCTGACGATTCGAACCCAAAGAAGGATTTCGAATAGTCAAACAACGCTTTTCTTCTAAAAGATGTTGATATCCAGATGCGTTTTTAGCCAAAACAAAAGCTTGCATCTTTGTTCCCTGACAAAAAACAGCATTATTTTATAAAAAAAATCCATACTTTAAGAATTAACTGTATATAATATTAAATTAAAAAATACGTCTATGAAAGCTTACCTCACTGTCCATGACTATCATATCATAGCAATAAACTTTTCTAGCGTTATTGAAATCAGCTCTTGTCCACAAACGAACAATGCGTATTCTGATGGTGTAGTTATCAACGTTGAGGTCCAAATTATTCAACAGTGTTATTGCAGCATGTGCCATTTCTGCATATAATTCATCATGAAAGATTAGTAGAAAAAAAAACAATATATACTAAAACATTGTAATAAATAATCATAATCATAATCAATCAATATATTATAGAAGAGTCAATGGAATTCTTACCTATGTTTATGAAAAGAGATAGACAATTTCTGAGTAGAGAATAATGATTTCAATGTGAAATGTTTAAAAAATATTTATAATAGGTAGGCATTGGTAATTAAGGAAACATTGTATATTTTACAAAATTAAAATATACAGAAAATCAATTATAACAAACCATGAACATGGAAATATGTCAAATAATAGTATTTTCTAAAAATACAGTCAATCAGTGTACATGTCCATAAATAGGATATTATGAAAAACAATTTGCTAAATTGAAATGCAACTAACCACCTTATTAAACGGCTTTGAAATTTCCACTTCCTTCTTTAGGTTTGATTGACACTGAAGGTTTCCAGCATTCTACAACCTTATCAGTTATAAATTCAGCACTGACAACCTTGTTCGACCCGCATACTGAAATCAAGATACAAAATATGTTATCGAGGCTTATATAGCACTGCACAACAATACCAATAATATGATATCTCACACATTCAGGAGCATATACATATAATGTGAATCCGTATCTATATCCATATGTATAATATATTTCTTTATTTTTTCGGATAATTATAGGTCTGTAAATGAATCAACTGGATAAAAAAACAGGGGCATATTCATGTTCGTTAATAAATAAAATATATGAAACATAATGGAATAGATACTATAAATTTAATTTGTCATATTAACAACTTCTGACAAAAAAAAATGTTATAGAATAACATAGTATAAAGATATCATAATGCTCTCACATAAGATAATACTGTATAAAAAATTGTTCGGATAAACAGTAGTACATTATGGTTAAACGACATACATAAAACAAAACAAACTTCAAAATACATTGAAAAAACACACAGATGTGTAAACAAACAAAAGAACTCTTTATTGTCATTTCCAATATGATTAAAAAATGAAATGAAAATATATCCATGATAAAAACATTATTGTTCCTAACTTGCATAGGTAATCATCAAGGTAGCACTGTTAAAATAATAACGAAGTAGATAAAGATATCCATCCTCCAAACCAGCTTGGCGCATAAACTTTGTCCAACCTCTAAATGCATATCTAATCTTTTTGTTACCGTAGGCGAAACGGAGAACCAAAGTTTTGGAAAAGCCATTTCCAGACACAACATTCATGAATCCTATGTCGCCAAGGTTAACGTTCGACGAAAATTCTTTTGGAAATATCTACATTAAAAAACATAAACCAATATTAGTATGCAATAAAGTGAAGCGTATAAAAATAAAAAATATTAAAAAAATAATTAAAAGAAGAAACTTACAAAACGGGTCGTTAAAACCCATTTCAGTTCATAAAAATCAGCCACATGTACAGGGGCGTCTACTATAACATCTGAAATAACATGATGTTGAACTTGAATTACTTCTTGTACTCTTAAAGGCTGTTGATGAATACGACTGAAACCATCTTTGTGGAAAACTGAAATACTGAAATCATTATATCCAAATAATTCAAATATAACAAAATCCCCTGTTTCCAGTTGAAGATCTTTTGAAATATGAATCCAATCAACGATACTATAGTTGGAAGCAAAACGGCGTGCAATATATACCGTCCCAACCAATTTGTTTTGAAAACGTATTGTGAAACGACAATCCAAGGGATCATTCTTGAAATAATTCTCCATGAAGCCAGATGGAAGCAGCTGAAAAAAAATATTTAGTAAAATTAATGAAACCAAATAATTTTAAAACTAAAATAAAAATATTATGAGAATAATACCAGATCTTTTGATTCTGTATCCGTCATCACAAGATAGAACATAGAATTGACATATGTACCGTGGTGGAATTTGATATGTTTCAATTTAAATGTTTTTAAATCCACTTTTTCAAAAACTATCAAATCATTATGCTCAACAGCAAGCATTATAATAACTGCCACCCAACCTTGAATTATAAAAACCCCCTTTGTGTTGGATTCAATAACAACAGACCACTTAGAACCACTATCTGTTATTAGATCTACACAACCAACAGGATAATTCGGAACATCTATCGAGGAATTATACCACTTAGGGAATTCCTGAAAAGAAATATAAAAATAGGATTATAACAAAAGGAAAACAATATAAAAATAAAACTAAGTAAAATTATAACATCTAACAAAATGAAGTTGACAAATAAAAGCAGAGTTCCTAACCAACTCGGATTTATACGGATCCGTCATATGAACCAGAAAGCCAGCTTCCATATCTGACAAGAAAATAAAAATTAGACACACTAAAATTTGTAATTATAACAATGTTATATTGAAAAAATATTAACATGGTAACATGAATACATATACGTAATAAAAATTAGCGAATAGAGTATATGATAAACAGACTAATTACATCAACCAACTGCTATAAATCTCATATCTAACAGAATTAACAAATTAGTTTAAATGAACAACAACATACAAATCATACAACATAATGGGGATTATCTAATAAAAAATAAAAACACAAACAGAGGTGGAATATACTTACCGATACTTGGTATTTGGATGTCTGATGATGAACAAAAAAGAAAGCAAGCTTCTGCAGGGAACGATTGAAACATCAGATTAAAGGAAAGATTTTGTATATAGGAAAGACAAATGGAAACCGTTCCATAATTTAATAAAAAAAATCCGATTATCAAATAAGATTGCAACCTTCCATACATAATCTAAAAAACGCGGTTCAATAATTAAAGTAAATTGAATGAAATAGAGAAGATATCTGTAGTGAGAATAGCCACATCAAAAATAATAGTCAACACTTTAAGATAGATAAAAGTAAAAAATAACTTACATAAAAAATGGGATGATATATGTTGATCAAAAGAAATAAATGATGATTGAATCCTCATGTAACAACACATACAGGGTCAGTCAACACAGTTGAGATGATACAGGTTCAGGTAACAAAAAAAAAACCTATGTTGTAGAAGCAACCAGTGAGAGAGATTTAATGGAATTTTAAAGAGGGGTCGTTGACATTGCCGAGGAGCGTAAAAAAATGATATCACTTAGCAATTCTTGACACTCCTCGACAACATCAACGACACCTCCATGTTACGAACTAAACACTATCACTGTTTTCTTCTTCAACAAAGGAATTCTTCTTATTACCTTGAACATAAATCATCTAAATTGTATTTGACACATCTTTTGTGTCTTCCTCTCTTCGTTAATAGTACAAAAACGACATGTAGGCAAATCGAGTTCATCTTGAAATCTCTCTGAACACATTACATGGAATAAAAATCCACGAATTAGAACTGTAAATTTATAAATTACTAAAAAAAGGTAATAAAATTAATATAAAACTGAACACTTCTTATTACATAAAACATTAAATTCATTCAAAATGTACCACAAATTTCAATCGAGTCCTATTCAAATTACTTTATATCAAAAAAGTAGCATGAACATCCACCAAGCAAATCAGTAGATTAAAAGGGTTTTCAATATAGATCCATTAATATCAAAAAATACCATAAGGATACACAATGCTTTGTAAATGACATATAAAACATGAGTGGTAAAAAAAATTGATAAAGAACACATATTATGAAGTTATGTAATAATATATATCTTTTAGAACAACATTAAAAAAAATAAGAAAATTACAACATATATAAAGTAAAATTTGTATTTCAGTGATGATATTAATAAACATGTATTTCAGTAATGGCATATTTTTTTAAAATTAATATCTATGTTAATATCAACTCATTTATATCAAACATGTTAAGTATCACTGCTATGTTAACATCTGAGTATATCAACTCATTTATATCAAACATGTTAAGTATGACTGCTATATGTACATATCACCAACTGGTAGAAATTATAATTTTGGTAAATAATATGATATTATCATACAGATTGCAATTATAGTGGTTAAAATAAATCTCAATAGATGATAAAATGTACTATATTGATGTTGAAAACCATAAGAATGTTAAAACCCAAAAACCATATAAAAAGTAAATATCTAAATGGTCAAAAAGGAAAAAACAATATCCATGTCAAATAACTAATTATTACTCGTAACGTAAGGTACAACCTTTTCAACACTTAGCACTTGCTCATTTTCGTCAAAAGAAAAGTCAACGGTGTCACGGACCTTAATTCCAGCAGTTTTCATAAACTTCGACCAATGCCTTAAAGCATATCGAAAACCTTCACGTTTCCTTTCACGTATGGTACCGTTGCTAAACTGCACTGGGGGATCCCGGTTCAAAAGTCTAACGGTTATATCTTTTAAAGAAATATCAAGTTTTGCCATTTCAGAAACACGATCGGGAAGCATCTGTATTGTTATAAAAAAATAATTAATAAAAAAGGTAAAAAAAAATAAATATTAACAATTAAATACTGGTACTTTGTAAAAAGATATTAGAACTTACAAAATCGGTAGCAGCCATACGGGAAAACCGGTAAACAGGACCATGTGGTTGTTCGTAAATTTCATTTAAAGCATCGATAGGTGCAACAAAAGGCTGCAATTCATATAAAACATTTATTATATGAAACAATATATATAAAAATTTATATAAGTACACAAATGTATACTTACCACATCGACATCCACATCAATAAAGTTCTTTTCAACACCGTTTTTTCCAAACACTTTTAAATTAAAATTATTACCTAAATTTTTTGTAAATAACAAAAAACAACCAGGCTCTAACTGCAATTGACTAACAATAACGTCAATACCAACGGTAAAACCGAATTTACCGTCAGACGTTTCTATCATAACGTGAAAAGTTTTGTTCTCTATCATTATAGTGGATATTACATCAAAGCATGTATTAAACGAATTCGGCAGAATAAATTCAGGAATGACCTATAAAACAAATAAGAAATAAAATAATTAAGTTTTAATATCAATGAAGAACAAAAATAATACTTTAAGTTAAATAAAAGAAAAAAATAACTTACATAAAAATCAGATGATGTACGTAGCAGATATGTCCAAAAAGATCTACCATTAACACCATCAACGAAATATGTTAATTTAAAAGTAGTACAATCTATGGGATTGAATACTAACAAACATCCTTCGGATAGTCGCAAATGTTGGATTACATTGGACCATCTTTGGAAAAAAAAACAAATTTCCTTTATCTTCGCGTAACCAAACATTAAAAATCCGGCCATCATCAGTATGTATCATAACATTAGTAGGGGCTTTACCCACACCCCACAGTTTGCAAGCAGCATCAGAAGGAATAGACTAACAAAAGGAAACAGTGGAAAATGAATTATAATTTCATAATTTAAAAATTAAAATAAAAAATTATCATAAATATGATTTAATGATAACAACCAACAAAAAAAGGAACAGGGATATATGTAATAATATATGAATTACCATAATAACTTCGTCTGCTTTACTCATATGCTTACAGAAACAGGGTTCTCTAAGACTAATTTATACAAAAAATAAGTTAGTAAACATTAAAATGTTGTTGTAAGAAAACAAATGATAAATGAGGGAACCAAAATATATAATACAATAACTTAGTGAATAATAAACAGATTTTGAATGAAAAACATACCTTAACGAAGAAGATCCAGGCATATTGGAAACCTACAACAACAGGTTTGAATGAGAAAAATAGAATTCAGGATAAATAATGTAAATCATGATAATGTTAATACTCAAAAATCAACAGATCTTTAATGAAATTAAGTACAGGGTTAATATAAAATAACAACGATCAATTAACCAAACAATCAAACACATTTAAAAAAATGCAGTCAAATAATTCAGGATAAATAATGGAAATCATCTGTAATGTTAATAGTCAATAATCAACACATCTTGAATGAAATTAAGATACAGGGTTAATATAAAATATCAACAATCAATTAACCAAACAATCAAACAAATTTAAAAAGAATGCATTCAATATCATCCGTAATGGAAATCAACCGTAATGTTAATACTAAAAAATAAACAAATCTTGAATGAATTTCAGATACAGCCTTAATACAAAATAAAAACAATCAATCAACCAAAAAATAAAACACATTTAAAAATAATAATGCATTGAAATAAATCAGGATTAATAATGGAAAACATCCGTAATGATAATACTAACAAAATCAACAGTTTTTGAATGAAACTCAGATACATAATTAATATAAAATAACAAATATCAATTAAAAAAACAATCAAACACATTTAAAAGAATGTACTCAAATAATCTATGGTGCATAGATTACAGGTTCCAAAAAAATTAAACATTATTTTAATTAAAATTGAGATTTAGGGATTTGCATAAAAATAACATCAAATTCAATAACAATAACATACAGATCTGTAACTACAATCGGAATTAGGGTAAACATCAAACATTACAATCGGATTTAGGAATATGAGTAAACATCAAATTGAACATCAATAACAAAATTTTAATAAACATAAAACACAGATCTGGATTAGATATCGGACTTAGGGTTTCTACAACAGACCAAATATTTATTCAAAAAAATAATCAAAAACATAACAAAAGTTATTATCCACACAGATCTGTATAGACAACATAAAAATATACCAAAATCAAAGCTAGGGTTTATAGAACAGGAAAATAGTTTTTGAAAAAATACTTAAAAATCCGAACAAAAAAATAACGATTAAACTAATAATTAACAATATACACTTACAGATTTGGATTAGTTTCAGCGAAAAAATATGAGAAATCGTGCGAAGAAGATGAAGAAGATGAAGAAACGGACGAAGTATATGTAGGTTAAATTAGAAGATGAAGATAGAATGCTGTGGGAAATTATTGGGGGTAATGAAAAGCATTGAATGATAATTGAAGGAAATATATTGATGATGAAATTGCCGCCCAAAGAACCAATTATCTGGCCAAAGAAAGGTGCCAAGTCATGGTCAAATGGTCAACCTCTATTTTGCTTTAATATAATAGATAGATTATAATTAATTCAGCCGCTACACTTATTTGGTGCGTATAACTTCTAAAATATGACGTTTTATAAAACAATGAATATGTCATTAGAACGCAAATAATCTTATCTACCTTTTGAACCAAGTTTCATATTAAGCGGAGTAGGTTCAAATATAATGTATTTTTATAATTAATTATTAAACGGTTCCTATGCCCGTCTAGATACTTCATATTTCTAACATTCAACTTACCCGTAATCCACTCATTTAATAACTTTATTTTAAATTTGAAATTTTGGGAATGTTACATCCCGGGTTTCGACTTTGATTTCTTTTTGTCGATTGCTATCTCCTGTTTAGATTTAGGCGCTTCCGAGAACCAGAACCTTTGGATTTATAACCTACAGGGACTCTTATCGGATTCTTGTCGTTTTTATATTGACCGGTTATCTCGGCAAATCTATACCTAGAACTAACGGGAGGAGCAACAATCTGCATATCTTGAACCTTCTTTATATAAGATTGAACATGATCCTTGTATAAGGATAGCTCCTCTTTATTACCAGATAAACGGTTCAAAGTGTATTCAGTTGAATAAATAATATCTCGCATCATACTTTGCATATCAGGATCAAGCTCGGTCATATATTCACGACTAATTGAGAATTCAGGAGAGCGGTTCGGGGAGGCCTCTTTGCACCATCTATTCAGAATGTATTGTTTTGGAACTTCCCTAATGTCCATAATTCTCAAAACATAGAATATATGTCTACATAGCAAACCAAACTGTTCAAAACGCCTGCATGAGCAACTGCATGTGCAATCAGACTTACGGAACATTACCTAAAAAACGCCAAAAACAATATCTCTATAACGCCATGCATAGAATGTTTGTCTAAAAAAGTAAAAAAAAAACATTGCATATGATAAAACGCCATTAACAGAAAACGCCATAAAAAACCAAAACGCCATTATTTACCTCAAATAAGGATGTACAAGGCTGTTGGAAGTCATTTACGTAAAACTTAACAAACTCATCAGGCTGATCTTCGTTACGTTGATTTATGCAATTTGCAACTCCAATAAGCTCAGCTTGAACGTCACAAAAAATACTTTTTGTGTATATGTCAACAGCTTGCCCTTCCAACAATTTGTAACTACTCTTCAACTGGGGTCTTTTGTATCGAGATTCATGATCATTTTTACGATGTGACGTTGTGCTTCTATTGCAGTCTCATAATGCCTCATGAACTCAACAAGAGTAACTTTCGAATTGCACACTTGACCAAAAAAATGATACTCACTCTCCGACCTAAATGTCGTTCGCATAAGACCAGACATATGCTCCATTCTATAGTATGCAGGGATCCAAGATTTCCTAAGTGCAAAAATATCAGATAGCCAGTCATTATCTTCTAAATTGAATTATGCGATAACCGCTTCCCATTCTGATTCAAACTCTTCAGGTGTGAGAATATTCGTCCACACAGCACCAAATACGTTCTTTAAAATTGGTGGAATTGCATAGCCTAACACCAACCTATATATAACACGAAAAGGCCATGCATAAAAAAAACAAAAGACAAAACTTAATTAAAAAAACAGTAACAAGGTATAAAACGCCATCTATTTTAAAACGCATGTGCATCCTAAAACGCCAAAGATAAAAAAGCATAACAACCTTCAGAGAAAGTTTATGCATCACATGCCACATGCATAACCGATGCCTCGTGTTAACAAATACAACAGAAATAGCCTTCTTCATCGCTGGATCCTGGTCAGTGACAACAACTTTTGGTTGAGAACCAACAACTTTTAGAAAAACTCTTAACAACCAAATATACGTATCAGTAGTTTCCGACGCCAACAATGCTGCACCAAATGTAACATTGCAGTGATGATTGTCTATACCAGTGAACGGTACAAACACCATAGAGTATTTGTATATGAAAACGCCATGAGAAATGAAACAATAATAAAACGCCATTGAATGTAAACTAATAAAACGTCATTGCATGTAAACTAATGAAACGCCATTGCATGTAAAATTAAAAACGCCATTGCATGTAAATTAATAAAACACAAAAAACAGAAGAAGTTTTTCTTTTGTGCAAGACTGTTGAAGATCTAATAATTTACATCGAGATAGTTGGTAAACGGGCAACAAGTTGAACCGCTACCCCTTTTTGAATAGCAAAACTAAGCCTTTTAAAAACTACGTCCATAGATCTCGGGGTCATAACATTACTATGCATGACCCTTTGAAATCGACTAAGTAGATCCACAGCCTCTGGTGCCAGAAAACCAAAAGTATCAAAAGCAAATGGGATAAACACGTGCTGGTTGTCAAGGCACGCTTTCTCATGATTGATCACTTTACCCGAAGCAGCCTTTAAAGCAGCCTGACCCACTGTGAAAGCACTACTCCCTAAGCCCACAAGCGGGGAAACCCCTGTTAGATCCACACAGGCGTGTTTTCCTCCTACCCATCCAAAGACAAGAATGTCGGCTGGTCGAAGGGTAGATCTCCCTTCCAACGGGTCTGTTAAGAAATTAACGGGTGCCTATTTCTTAGCAGAAATAACAGCGCACCTGAATATGTCAAAAAGGACATCCCTAACCAAATCATGTCGGTATTTGAACCACGGGAGCTCTCTACAATGAACTGCATGCTCACCAAAAGAATCCAAACACGCCTTATGACAAACTGGGCATACCTCGTCAACTGGGAATAAAGGAATATTACTTGTTGGAACGATACGTGACGTCAAACGAAATCACATCACCAAACACGTGGTAATTACGTTTAGCTTGATCGTCACACCAAAAAAGATCCTTCAAACGATTCTATTTGTCTGTGATGTAATCATACGAGAAATTAGGCTGGGAATGTTTTTTTTCATTCAAATGTTTCACAACCATATCGGCGTCATATTCCCCTATGAACAAGTTAATTTGCCTCTTATAGTTCTTAAATTCAACTTTGCTTGCACCCACGTCTTCAAAACCGCCAAAACAAGTCTTTATAACATTAAACGCCTTGACAGGACCCAAATTCAACTTAGACATATTGTGTAAAACATGCTTCTGGAGTTGAGTGAGGTGTCGTTCAGTTGGAAGAAAATGCTTATCAGGACGTTCGACAAGTTCATGATTGTGCTCCTCGACAAACTTATACACCTACCATGATCCAGCCTCAAAAAGTACACATAACAGTGCACCACAATCAGTCCTCTTTGAAAAGTTAGATCGCACTACTCGCTCCTTTTGATTGGGGTCCAACGTATCAACCTTCTTGTCCTTGTATAAGCCAGATCTCGTACACAAGTAATACTTAATATGTAAGACACCTTTAGAGTTTGTCTTTGTAGTCCCTTTCCTGACTGAAAACCCACACTCCTTGGCATACTTAACATACATTGAATAACGATCATCAAGGCTTGAGAATACCATGTCCTTTTTGGGTTTTAATTCTTCACTGACGTCAGGAATGATAAATGGTAATCCAGTTTTGGGGCAATGCCTTTTACTCGAGGAAGAGACTTCGTCTGAGAAAACACAGGGAGGAACAGAAAAATCAGAAAAACAGAGTGATGTCTCGTAATAACATTATACATTAAAATGCCATTAATTGAATAATAAACAAGACGTAATAAACACATAATTTAAAAACGACATGATAAAAAAGCCATGAGATGAATAATTAAAAACACTTAACAACATAAATAATTAACAAAATATAACATCATAATGAAAACGCCAAAATTAACAAAACTAATGTTTAAACAAATTAACAAAATAGTAATAGCTGATATTCACAAATACTACTAAATAAAATTCAAAACTAATCAAATAGATGAAAAACGTCAATGATCGTAAAAACATAAGAAATACACTAGAACGTAAAGGACAATTAAATTTAATATTGAAAACTCCAATTGCAGTTCTTAATAATAGATTAAATATCAATTAAAACGCTATTAAATTGCATAATTGAAATAACGCTATTGAAAATCATACAACACATTATAAAAATAATAATACAAAAAAACGCCATAGAACAATGATAAAAGAACAAAACGCCATATCTGTTGCATGATTTGCTGGAACAAAAAATAGAAAACACCAACGAATTTTACTTTGTTGAACAGAATACACGTTAAACGGCATAGATCTGAGAAAGATTGCAAAGCAGGTAACAGCTAACAATAAATCTTTGGAGTTTTAATTTGTAATAGATTTATAACGCGAATAAGGAAGGAACGTATAAAAGGACAATCATACCCCCGCATAACAATTAGGTCCCCCTGTCACGTGGTGGGCCAGGATCCGTTCTCACCGTTCTCACACTTTTCACCGTTCTCTTCTGAACCTGTTTATATATATATATAGAAACGGGATTGGGAGAAAACGCTCAAAAGTGTGAGAACAGTGAGAACGTTTCCTGGCCTAACACGTGTCACGCCGCTTAGAAAAGGGCGGATGGGCTTTTTTGTCCTTTCATCTTCTGCTTTTACAGTTCCGTTTTTCCCAATGTTGTTTTAATTTTTGGTTTTTAAGATTTTTGGCGTTAACCAAATTCAATAATAAATGGCGTTTTAATGGTTTCATTGTATCAACATTTTGGCGTTTATGGCGTTTAGTCACATCGTATGCCATTGGAACCCAGGGGGCAGGAAATCTATTTGAATGGCGTTTTCCAAGGGGTTTTAAACATGATGGCCTATTGTTCTATTATTTTTTATAAACATTTTGGCATTTGTGGTATCTTGGCGTTTTACTATTGTTAAATTATATTTCAACCACAGGAAAAAAAATACAAGGGAAGGAAATAAATTAAAAATCCTAATCGGATCTCTTTTCCCTATCTTCACTGTCATCAGTCTCTCTCATATTTAATAGTACAAGAACTGTCACCAAATATATGGCGTTTTATGTAAAACTTAACAAACCCATTGGTTTGATTTTTTTTGCCTGCTCGTCTGTTGAACTGGTTTTTTTTTGTGGTTGTTTGGGGACATAGATCTATGGCGTGTGAGTGAGTTTTTCGCTTTTTCTTTATCTGGATCTTCATCTTTATAGTGAACCCACTCTTCAGTGTCATTGATCTTTTCTCCTCATCCAAACCTTCTTCAAGAACATAAAATTCAAAATGCCATATGACTGGCATCAGTATCTTTTTCTTGAAATTTTGTCCATCTCATGCAGCAAAATCTTTCTGAGTTACTCCCCTCTAATAACAATTCATTCAGTTTATTTGTTGGCATTTTACAGTGGGTGGTATTTAGTAGTATTGGCGTTTGTTTTTTTGGTTTGATCAAATGTAAGTTGCTGAGACGTATCATTTTATAGGATGTCTTTTTGGCGCCTAAATTAGGTGGTGCATTATTATAATAAAGTATTCGTCTTTTCAGTTACTGTTTTGTAATTATTGTTTTTGATAAGCTTTATCTCTGAAGTCTGTAACACGTCTCATCTTTCAAGTTTGGCGTTTTAGTTTCTTCAGTATTACTGATTTTGTATTTACCGTTTCTAGTTACATTTTCAAGTTTGCTTTTTATTTTTATTGTTTTTTCGGGGGTTTTTATAATATTTTTTCAAAGTAATTTTATTATAGTTTGGGAGTTTTTTGGTTGTCGCAACCCCCGTCCCCCTATACAAATATAGGAACGGACTGCCGCGGCCAGTTTCGGTGGTATCTAGTATTCTCTAATTTTGGCAGCGGAAATTTCATCAGGACCGTAGTTAGGAAATATTTTATCAGAGTAAAATACCACACTTTCATAATATCAAACACATGGGATAAAACCCAAGTTTTAAGTACACACATTTTCATAGGAATAAATCCTATTTTTATTTAATAAAAACATCTATTTCTTTTTAGGTAACTTTATTGCCACTTTTCCAAGCCTTCAGTGCTGTCCAACTGCCTTCCATTTGGCTTTCACATTTTGTTACCTGAAACGCGTTTAAAAACATTTTGTCAGTGGGAAATACTGGTGAGTGAATCCCAGTTTAATCAAGTTTAAATAAAATCCATTGGACAGTATTGAGGGCGGTCTCGCAATTACATTTGTTTCCAAGTCATACCAATTACCACCCACGGTACTGTCAAACCCGACTTGTGGAAAAGTTACTCCTCGCAAGGCAGTAACTAATTTTGTATACAAAACCCCAACATACCGACGATAATTGTATCTTTACAAATACTCAATAACTGCTTAATATATAATTAATCGTGTGAGGTTTTGAAAAAACAGTTAACAAAAAGGAGATTACTCACATTGTTGTCTTAGGTTTTCAGTAAGGATTTCCTGGGAATAATCTATAATTTACACAAATGCACACGTGTTAGTATAATAACCCATTTTAACATTAGTAATACCCTCCCCGAGACGGCATTCCAACGACTACGTCAGGCAGAACCACGACAGCCGTTACGGAACCCTAGATCAATCGGGCATAGTATCTAATACGTATCCAGGGGTTATGATACTTACAACGGAGCAGAACTTCGTTATTTAGGGGGTATTATACCCGAGTATTATGCCTATACTTCAGAATTTAGAGAAAGAAAACGTTTCTGAGCGATTTTCGACTGAAGGCCAATGCCCTCTACTTATAGGGCCTCATTTCGGGTTTTACGCGGCCCGCGTAAAACGTAGCAAGAGGCTGCGCGGCCCGCCTAGTAGGTGGCTAGGGCTGTAGCTGATCCGGGTCATGCACATAGGGTCGACGGGTGTTGGGCCATGTGGCAGCACCGGGCTGCGCCACATTTTCGATCTCTCGCGGCCCGCGTAAGATCCCTAAGGGGTCTACGCTCCCCGCGTGTAACACCCCGTGTTTTTGAAGTCAAAGTCAAGGTCACAGTCAACGACCGATTTCGCGCAACTTGACTTGTAGTGAATTTCTTTTATGTGTTTATTTTAGTTGTATTATGTGGAGTAAGTGTCAATAATTACAATAATCGACGTATGTTATTCGCTATCTAATCGACTTACGACTGTGAACTATAGGAAGTAGCAATGCGATAAAGTCAACTAAACGATAATCAACTATGCTAGTCAAATCGACATTGAATCGCACTCGCAACTCGAATTACGCATTTTGGTTACTGTTATACGTGTGTGTGTGCCTTACGTGTTACTTGTGCATGTTTATTTATTTTATGTTGTGGTAATCAATCGAAACTCGAATCACAATCAAAACGCAATCGAACTCAATCGAAATCAAAATATCAAAATTTGTCACGCCGAACACCCGAATCAAGTATGATCCGGCCGGATTGCCCATCCGACCGGGCTGACACTTGATCTGGTGCCATATGTCATCCGACCGAGGTGACATACGACCGGATAAGTCACCCGGGCGAGATGCCATCCGACCGACCCACACTTTCCTCTTTGGGTAACTCTATAAATACCCATGTCACTCTCAAACTTTCTACTTTTGGCAACTCTCTGACCGAACAGCACGCTCTCCACACCTTTTCTTCGATTTCTCTCGATTCCGGTAAGATCTCGTCCTAAATCTTGTACTTTCTTGTTCTACAAGCACTCCTACACATTTCTATCTTTTAAATCTTAACTTTTAACCGCGAAATCACTAGATTTGAGGTGTTATAGGATGGCGTCATCATGTGTTCTTGAAGAACTTCATGTTTTGGCCTCAATCCACCAAGAAAAACTTAGATCTAATCGATTTCCACACGAATACACAAAGATCTTGCATAGATCTAAACATAATCATAGTGAAAAAGGATTGAAAGATGGTTTCTAACTTTCTTTCAATTCTTTTACACTCAATGCACTCAAAACCGATATATTCGGGCCTTGTTCTAGTCTTCTACTCATTCGCGGTGTTGTACTAGTTCAAGATCTGGATTCTACTCACGAGACCACCGATTTCGGGTTAACCAAGAACAACAATCTCGAACCGGTTAACTGGTCGAACTAGGGTGATTCCTGGACGATCGGGTTGCTTGGGTCAAGATGGAGTTCTGTTGGTTAGCACGTTGTCAAAGCGTCTCGATAAAACAACAAGCAATCAAAACGGCCAAATGAAAGACGAGCGGAACGACCAGCATGGAGTGCTATCCGACCGGACTACTGTCCGACCGGATAAGCCATCTAAGCGACTAGGTCATCCGAACGGCTTACACCTTGGGTCCCCCACTTAACCAACTTTTTTTGAAGTTTGAGTATTGAACGCATTGTTATCCGATCGGACTACCAATCCGACCGGATCACTCTTCGTATCATGAGATACTTGGAATTAAACAAATTTTCAACATCTTCAATGCACTAAGGGTGTCACCCGACCGGACTGCGGTCCGACCGAGTGGCAACCTGCTGTGGATTTGTTCTCACTAAGTAACCTCGCCACTCGAGTCGCCGTCCGACCGGACAATCTGTCCGACCGGATGACCATCCGAACGGATTGTCATCCGCACGACTAAGCCGTCCGAACGAACGAGTTGAAAGGTAGAGACACTTCAATGTTTTCAAAATGTTACAACGAAAACTTCAAAGGACAAGCTGATGTGCACAAAATGCAACATATAAATTACATCAATTGTGGCACAAAACTAACCCTTTTTTAGCACTAGTGTTGGAAAAAGTGTGTTTTTATCCTCCTTTTGTATTTTCAGGATTAAATGAGCTCAAATTAACAAAAGAAGCAAAAGGCAGCTAAATCTAACATAAATACAAGAAAAGGAACAAACATGGCATGCCCGACCCCCCGACAACATCTTCCCAAGCAAAATCAAGAAGACAGAAGACTGAACACGCCCCGTGCTCAGTGAACACGGAGGCGTGCCCAAGTGCCAGCATAAAAGACAAAGCTATAGAAGCTTCTATCACCCACCACGGGGGCGTGCCCAGCGGACATGGGGCCGTGGTCAACTATAAGATTCTCAGAATCTGGGGAAATCTTGATAGTACAGATATGCTTCTGCACACGGGGGCATGCCCAGCGAACACGGGGGCGTGGTCAACTAATGCAGACAAACTGCAATTAATGAAGGAAGAGAAGAGGATGGACACGGGGCCGTGCCCAATGGACACGGGGCCGTGCCCAAGCTGCTGTTCAGGCTATAAATATGGGTGCATGGCTCATTTGCAAATCATCCCTTGGCACACCACCTCTCTCACACTTCACCCACCACCATCACAACACCATCATCCATTGTCCATCATAGAGTGTGTGAGTCGTCTCGGGATCCAAGATTGATCGTAAGAGTTCTTGACAATCAAAGGCCATGTTTGCCTAAGTCTCTTACATCACTTGGTGAAGACAAGTGTCTAGTGTAATACTTTTTATTTTTAATCTTTTCGATTTTAATCTTTTCGCACTTTTTACTTGGTTATGTATTAATGACTTTAATAACTAGTTTCTTATGTTGAAGGTGATTCTTCCTTATCGTTTGTCCGTGGTGTCTTGGCATTATTTTACTGTCTATATAAAATAAAAGATTTTCACCATTTATATCTCCACGGTCTATATGGAGATATATTGGCTACCTGGTCGGGGGTTAAGGGAACGGTTTGGTAAGAGTCTTGCCTTGTTCAGTGTATAGATCCTGCAAGGACCTGGGTCAAATTTAGTAGGACCTCCTTCAATACCCACCGGTATTAGATGGCCGGGGTCCAAACTCTTTGATCCCCTCATATGTAAGCTACTATTAATACTTTAACCCGGCTACTTAGGACTGTATCCCTGCTGACTCAGACTACTTAGCCGAGGGTAACGTCACCTTCAAAAGAGGGCCTACCATAATATGCATTAATAACTTAATTAATTATCTTTCAATAATCTGACCCTTTAGGATTGTATCCTTGCTGACTCAAACTACTGGGTTGAGGGTAACGTCACATTCAAAAGAGGGGCCTACTACAATAACTTAGATAATTTCTTAAAAAGTGCAAAAGTGCGGAAATAATCAAAGGTTACACTATACACGAGTCGGAGCCAAGTGATTCATCTTGTCTATCTGTTTTTACTTTTATTTTATTTTTCAGCATTTTAGTTAGTTTTTATTTTTCTAGTTTAAAACATTTTTCTAACTTTTGATTGGATTAGACGTTGAGGATAAACCGGTACTAAAAGCTCTTGTGTCCTTGGACGACCTCGGTATCTTGCCAACACTATACTACGCTCACGATGGGTGCACTTGCCCATATGTGTGTTTGGTGTTAGTAAAATATCGTGTTTTATAAATTTAAAACTTGACTAACGTGTAAAAAGGGCTTAAAATATACTGAAATTTATATCACACCGCACGCACATCAAGTGTTTTGCGTCGTTGCCGGGGATACAAGGATTTTAAGAAAGTTAGGAATCAGTGGCCTAATCGTTTTTTTCTAATTTTTCTGTTTTTTTTAGGATTTTCTTAATTTTTCAGCTTCTGCAGAACTCAGCACGGGCCGTGCCCGCTGAACACGCCCCGTGCCCAATCCTTGAAACTGGCAATCCTGTTTTAAGTCAGACAGTAAGCTGAACATGGGCCGTGCCCACTCAACACACCCCGTGCCCAAGTTTCAGTTACTGAAAACAGAACCGTAAGATCCCGACGGTTGGTAATTTCTGACAAATACATGAGTGATACTGATATTTTTTACTTTCAGCACTCTTATGGTACGTGGTGTCAAATATGTGGTGGTTCCCATAAAGAATTAGAATGTTATTTTCTAAATTATAAGCCCCACTATATAGACCCATCGTTTTCCTGTAGCCTTAAGAGGGGCGAAAGTAAAAATAATCCCGATCTCTCCCTCGAATGCTCTCAACCGGATCTTCTAGGAGAAATGCTTCTTGATGAACTATTTCAATTGGAAGATCTAATTCTTACTTGGTTAAAAGAACTTAGGATGGATTTCAATTATTTATCTCAAGACAATAACCAAGAAGAATTGTTGGGATCGCATTCAAATAAAAACAACTTCATTGTTCCCGACGTTACCTCTAACTCTAGTGAGGACTTGAGCGATAGTCGTCCCTGTGTCGATTGTGCCGTGAAGGACTCCTCATCGACTTCGTTCGATGCATACATAGACCTGAGCGATTCGGCATACACCTTCTTTAACGAGAGCCCGGGAAAGGGTTGGACTTGTCCACCTACATATAGCATATGAATCACCCTCACCGACAACCTCTTGCGTTCTTGTCTTAATCTAGAACAATTAAGGTATCTTAGGCACTTTGGGGTTGTTCCATCCAGTAAGGAACCGCCCGATGTGGATAAATGCCTTAAAAATAAGAAAACTCCATATGACAGCTTCTAGACACGGGGTCGTGTCCAGGTCAACACGTCCCCGTATCCACCAAAAGATTCATTTCTGATTTTTATCAGAATACGAACAAAATGTGTCAGAATTCTGTCTGCACACGGGGCCGTGTCCAGCCGACACGGGGCCGTGTGCAGCGTGCTGTCGTTTTCTATAAATGCAGCAAGATTCCTGCTCATTTGGACCACTCTAAAAACAGAGATTTGCTGGGGATCTTCATTCATACCATCCTATGAATATTCTAAAAGAAGGTTCTCAACAACCATCTTGTCTTTTCCACTTTTGTTCATTGCCTTCTTCTTCAATTTTCACTCAATACCTCCATTAAAGCTTGAAATCTCCATGATTCCAAGCTTTATTGTAATGTTTGTAGGGTTATTATTCAAGGAATCTTGTTTAAAATAAGTAATACAACTTTGTTTTAAATTATTTATGCTTAAAAGTACCTTATAAACTGAAAAAACGAATTTAAAACTGCAAGATTCCTAGCTCTAAAAACCCGCAGACAGCTGAACACGGGGCCGTGTCCGAGGTGTTGGTCCCATAAAGTTGAACTCTTTTCGGTATGTTTTCTCATAATGGCAAGCAGAACTAGCAGAACATCTTCATCGCACTCCAGAAACAACCGACAAGGGAGAAGGTCATCAATGGTTGAAGATTCTCTTGTAAACTACGTTTACGCCTTAAGAGAAGCCATTGATGAGATAACGGGAGTGGAAGAAGCATTGGTCGACCGTATTAATCATCTGACGGTGGGACTAGAAGGGTGTCTCCGAGAAGTCAACATTTTACACCAAAGGTTGAACATTCTCGCCTCGCCTCCTTTGGTACCGATTATCACCCAAAGGGCATGGAATGTGGTACCGGAAGTCATCATTCCGGCCGAATGGTACGCCATACATCCGGAACCCCCTCGAGACATACTACAAGGGGTTCCAATAGGTGTCACTACCCCTCCACAAGATGTTGAGGAACATGAAGCCGCCTCCTTCCTCCCAAGAGAGATAGAAGAATGGCTCTAGCAACATCTAGGGAACACCGCTCGGCTTGGAGTTCTACAACAACTTTTAGATACCGGAAAACTATTTCCGGAATTTTGGGTTCTTATTATATTAATAGAGCTCCTTAGGATGATTTCAAGTATCATTTGACCTATCTAATTTAGGACCCTTAAATTTTATTTTCTGCTTTGTTTTTAACTTTTTAGGATTATTATGTAATTCTCTCTATGACTTAATGAATGATGGTTTTAGTTAATTTGGTGTTTGGATGATGTTGAAATGGATAAAACACACTCGGATGGTGAATGATAACAAGGGAAACTTGAACCAGCACCCCATGCACGAAAACAGGGCCATCCAACAAAATTTTCTTCATTACAGCAAGTTCAGCACGGGCCGTGCCCGCCCAACACGGCCCCGTGCTGCACAATCTGCAGAAAATGCCCAGTTCAGGTAACTGGACACGGGCCGTGTTCACCCAACACGCCCCCGTGTCCAGGCTTCTGTTTCTTTTTACATATTATGTTACTGGCAATCTGAACACGGGGCCGTGTCCAGACGCCCAGTAACATAAATTTTGCTTTTTCACACCTTTTTACACATTCAATCAACCTAAAAACTTATTTTTGGGACACATTGAGGACAATGTGTTAGGGGTGTTCAGAAAAAACCGTAACCAAATAAAAACCGTAAACCGAACCGTAACCGTAACTAAATAAACCGATCCGAATAACGAATTCGGTTTTTGGTTTGGTTTCTAACCGAAACCGAATTGTGAATATGGTTTTTGGTTCGGTTTTGGATCCACATTTTATTTTTATTTGGTTTATTCGGTTTATTTGGATAACCGAATAAACCATTTAACTTAATTAATTATTAAATAAAAATAATAATATTTATAAATCTTATACAATTTATTAGCCCCAAATAATTATTTTTTTATGCAGCCCAACCCAAAATACCCAAAGCCCAACTCAAACCCTCTTGTTCATGAATCTCAAACTCAAACCCTCCAAGTTTATTTTTTTAGGGCTTAGGTTTTCTTCATTTATCTTCAGCCGATTCATATATTGTGGATGTGTTTGCTTTATTTCACAATGAGACTTTCTTGTATTCATATATTGTTAGGTGTAAAATAGTTGTGATGTTCGGAAGTTGGAACACAAATATAAATATAAATTAGGAAAAAAATTACTTACGTACAATTTGGTTAGATTTGGTTTATTTGGTTTCTATCCGAAGCCAAACCGAATTGAATTTGGTTTGGTTTGGATCGGTTTGCATATTCCTTATTTGGTTTGGTTTGGTTTTGGTTTGGGGTACAAAATTTTGAAAACCGAATAAACCGAACCGAATAAACCAAATAAACCATAAACCGAACCGATGAACACCCCTACAATGTGTAATTTAAGTGTGGGGGGGTGCTAAAATCTTGAATCTTGCAAGTCCTAATTACAAGCCTTACACAAAACTCTATTGGAACCGCTAATCACCCCAAATTTTTTCAATATTTTTTTCATTTTTCTTACTTGTCTAGGTTTAACTTGGGAATTTCAAATTCTATAAAGGTTATATTTTTACAAATTTACAACCGATAGCGTCGTGATAAAAAGAACCAACATAAGAAAATTATGTAACGGCATGACAAGCTTAGTTAAAATTTGATTATATATACTTGATCACATAAAAACCCATTCCCACAAAAGTGAGTTTTGAGCCTTTATTGAGCATACAAATACATATCTTTAAACTAAATGCTCATTTTTCGTTTCTTGTGTGAATAGTCGCTTGGTTCTTACGACTCTAGAACTTGCCACGACGATACATTCCCGGTCCTTACCAACTTAAACCCGAGTAAGTAAATGATGGAGGCATTAGGACTAACCCTTTTTCATTTCTACACCATTATTATTTTTTTTACCACCTACCCAAAATCCCCATAGTTAACCCCTTTGAGCCTAAACCTTTTCATTTCTTAACCCAAAAACAAACACCCTTTCACCCACCAAAACCCTTTTTATTTTTAACCCTTTGTTTGAGTAACAAGCTCGGTTTTTTTTCGTATGACTTTTCAAAAAAAATATTATATATATATATATATATATATATATATATATATATATATATATATATATATATATATATATATATATGTTGATGATGAAGCAAAAGAAATAAACAAGCAAGTTCATCAAAAATAACTTTGTTTGAATAGTGGCTTCATCAAAATAAAAAAATTGCAAAAAATAAAAAGTTTTACGAAAACCGATGTTTTTTACGCTTTTTGCCCTTTTCTACTAACCATTAACCCAACAACCTACCTTTAACCCTAGCCTAACCCTTCACCCAAAAGTCCTCTTGATATTTACAAAGGTGTATAGTTAAAAAGGAGGAGGATTGATTGCTTGGCAAGCCTATGGTAGTAATAAGTTCCATGCCGCTCTCGAGTGATTCACTAAAATACATTTCCGACCGAGTGTTGAGTGATCCCCGTGAGGTATGTGAACTTGTATATAAATGGAATTTTAAAAAGGCATGTTATGCCCTAATAAGTAATTTATCTTATGTAATGTTTTAAATAAATCATGACGAATAGGATTGTAAATAAATAAAAATAAAACTGGATAAAGAATATTGGAAATCCCGACACTCTATGACAAGCCCAAAAACCTTCTCTTCTACCCATTCCATTTGGGAGTGTAAAGCCACATTATAAAGAGTTTTGCTTGAGGACAAGCAAAGATTCAAGTGTGGGGGTATTTGATGTGCACAAAATGCAACATATAAATTACATCAATTGTGGCACAAAACTAACCCTTTTTTAGTACTAGTGTTGGAAAAAGTGTGTTTTTGTCTTCCTTTTGTATTTTCAGGATTAAATGAGCTCAAATTAACAAAAGAAGCAAAAAGGCAGCTAAATCTAACATAAATACAAGAAAAGGAACAAACGTGGCATGCCCGACCCCCCGACAGCATCTTCCTAAGCAAAATCAAGAAGACAGAAGACTGAACACGCCCCGTGCTCAGTGAACACGGGGGCGTGCCCAAGTGCCAGCATAAAATACAAAGCTATAGAAGCTTCTATCACCCACCACGGGGGCGTGCCCAGCGGACACGGGGCCGTGGTCAACTCTAAGATTCGCAGAATCTGGGGAAAACTTGATAGTACAGATATGCTTCTGCACACGGGGGTGTGCCCAGTGAACACGGGGGCGTGGTCAACTAATGCAGACAAACTGCAATTAATGAAGGAAGAGAAGAGGATGGACACGGGCCATGCCCAATGGACACGGAGCCGTGCCCGAGCTGCTGTTCAGGCTATAAATAGGGGTGCTTGGCTCATTTGCAAATCATCCCTTGGCACACCACCTCTCTCACACTTCACCCACCACCCACCACCATCACAACACTATCATCCATTGTCCATCATAGAGTGTGTGAGTCGTCTCGGGATCCAAGATTGATCATAAGAGTTCTTGACAATCAAAGGCCATGTTTGCCTAAGTCTCTTACATCACTTGGTGAAGACAAGTGTCTAGTGTAATACTTTTTATTTTTAATCGTTTCGCACTTTTTACTTGGTTATGTATTAATGACTTTAATAACTAGTTTCTTATGTTGAAGGTGATTCTTCCTTATCGTTTGTCCTTGCTGTCTTGGCATTATTTTACTGTCTATATAAAATAAAAGATTTTCACCATTCATATCTCCACGGTCTATATGGAGGTATGTTGGCTACATGGTCGGTGGTTAAGGGAACGGTTTGGTAAGAGTCTTGCCTTGTTCAGTGTATAGATCCTGCAAGGACCTGGGTCAAATTTAGTAGGACCTCCTTCAATACCCACCGGTATTGGATGGCGGGGGTCCAAACTCTTTGATCCCCTCATATGTAAGCTACTATTAATACTTTAACCCGGCTACTTAGGACTGTATCCCTGCTGACTCAGACTACTTAGCCGAGGGTAACGTCACCTTCAAAAGAGGGCCTACCATAATATGCATTAATAACTTAATTAATTATCTTTCAATAATCCGACCCTTTAGGATTGTATCCTTGCTGACTCAAACTACTGGGTTGAGGGTAACGTCACCTTCAAAAGAGGGGCCTACTACAATAACTTAGATAATCTCTTAAAAAGAGCAAAAGTGCGGAAATAATCAAAGGTTACACTATACACGAGTCGGAGCCAAGTGATTCATCTTGTCTATCTGTTTTTACTTTTATTTTATTTTTCAGCATTTTAGTTAGTTTTTATTTTTCTAGTTTAAAACATTTTTCTAACTTTTGATTTGATTAGACGTTGAGGATAAACCGGTACTAAAAGCTCTTGTGTCCTTGGACGACCTCAGTATCTTGCCAACACTATACTACGCTCACGATGGGTGCACTTGCCCATATGTGTGTTTGGTGTTAGTAAAATATCGTGTTTTATAAATTTAAAACTTTACTAACGTGTAAAAAGGGCTTAAAATATACCTAAATTTATATCACACCGCACGCACATCACAAGCCATCATACACAAACACATCCTTCTCAAAGGAAGAAACAATCCACTCGAATAGTCATCCGACCGGACAACCTGTCCGACCGGATGACCATCCGAACGGATTGTCATCCACACGACTGGACCATCCTGTCGGATTACCCATCCGACCGAGCTGCTGTCCGAACCAGTTACACCTTGCATCGTTTTACGCGTCACTTATCGTTATGCTATCGTTCTGATCAGGCTAACCCTACTCTCTAAGCGCTCCCTTCAATCCATCATCGCTGTGAGTATACTCGATCCCTTTTTGCTTTACGCACTTTTGGGTGTTACATACGTTACGAATATTCAAAACACAACAAACACACTACTCAATACTATTTGAATGCTAACCGTTAATGCATGTTATACGTGGCTTATGAATGCTTGTTTGTTATGTTTACACATGGAATGCTGTCTACCTGCCTTAGCAACGATAGTACTATAGTTTGGACTCAGCACCTGTTCGCAGGGGTTGTTAAGGACAATTACTTGCATGGATTACGGTGGTAATCATGTATTGCGAACTGCCTCTGGCAGTCAACCCGCAGTCATTGGTATCGATGGATCTATGTCGATAACTAACGTGCTTCATTTCACTATGTGTACGTGCTGGTTATGCGTAAACGAATTTCGAACTCTATATGCTATTATCAAACTTGTATGCTCACCTTTACATTATATGTATTGACTTTATTTTAACGTATGTGATAGGTGCTTAGGATGCACATCTGGTAGGAAATCGAGGCTAGAATAAGGCTCTATAGGCCAACAAATAGTTGTCTGTACAAATTTAATCAAGGGTCTCTAGAAGCAGATAAACAATTGCTCTATTTGAAAATCTGAGTTGTCGGAATAGAACTATTTGCCTAGATTTTGTCGGTAATAATTTGTTTACCTTTTGAGACATGGTATGGGACATGTTATTTTAAATTGATTGGTAATGATAATTGTTATGGAAACTTCTGGACAATCTGTTTCGCTCAGTGTCATGCCCCGATGTTTCCGCCATCGGTTGGGGTGTGACACCGCGTCAAACCCAAAAATTTGATTTTTAATTATTTTTAATAATATTAAAGGTATTAGGGGTCCGTTTTCGCGTATGGGGTGTATTTTAAGAAATATTGGGATATTTTAAAATATATTAGAGCGTTGAAAAAATTCAGGAGGGTTGTGATATCCTCCCCGCCTTGTTTTAGAGCTCGTCCTCGAGATCTACTAGAACAAGTGTGGATATTTCCTTTGCATTTCTGATTCAAGCTCCCATGTGTACTCTGGTCCTCTTTTGGAGTCCCATTTTACTTTGACCAGAACTAATATCTTGTGCTTAAGGTTCTTGACTTTCCTGTCTTCGATTTGTAGAGGCCTTTCTACAAACTTGAGTTGTTCTTTTACCTCTATATCCATAAGAGGCACTACAAGTGATTCATCAGCTAGACATTTCTTGAGATTTGATACATGAAATACATCATGTATTTCTGCCATTTCCTCTGGCAGTTGTAGCTGATAGGCTACAGGTTCTATTTTTCTAATAATCTCAAAAAGTCCAACATACCTGGGACTTAGCTTTCCTCGTTTGATGAATCTTACCACTCCTTTCCAAGGAGAGACTTTTAATAATACTTTATATCCTACTTGAAATTCCAATGGTTTGCGTCGGTTATCAGCATAGCTCTTCGGTCGATCACGTGCTGCTTTCAATCGTTCCTTGACTTGAATGATCTTGTCAGTTGTTTCTTGCACTATCTCATGTCCAGATAGTTGCTTATCTCCAATTTCTGCCCAACAGACTAGGGTTCGGCACTTTCGTCCATAAAGTGCTTCGAATGGTGCAGCATTGATACTTGTGTGATAACTGTTATTATAAGAAAATTCTATTAAAGGTAAGTGATCGTCCCAATTAACTCCAAAATCAATTACACAAGCTCTAAGCATGTCTTCCATTGTCTGAATTGTCCTTTCGCTTTGTCCGTCTGTTTGAGGATGATATGTTGTGCTTAGATTTAGTTTGGTTCCCATTGCTTTTTGGAAGCTTGCCCAAAAATGAGAGGTAAAACGACTGTCCCTGTCAGGAACAATTGATAAAGGAATTCTATGTAATGAAACGATTTCATTTACATATAATTTAGCTAGCTGTTCCATACTGAAAGTTTCCTTCATTGGTAGGAAATGAGCTGACTTGGTTAGTCTAACTACAATCACCCAGATTGTATCATTACCTTTCTTTGTTTTGGGTAATTTAGTAACAAAATCCATTGTTATCAATTCCCATTTCCACACTGGCATCTCCAATTGTTGCAGCAATCCTGAGGGTTTCTGGTGTTCAGCTTTAACTTGTGAACAAGTTAAACATTTGGAAACATAGGCTGCTATATCCTTTTTCATTCCTATCCACCAAAAATTCTTTCTTAAATCCTGATACATTTTATCACTTCCTGGATGCATTGTATATTTGGACTTATGGGCTTCTTCCAATATACGATGACGCAAGTTTCCTAATTTAGGTATCCACATTCTCTTTTTATGAAATCTCCAAATTCCATCTGTTACTTGTTCTAATTCCTTAATCATTCCTTTTAATTTTTCAGTATCATCCTTGATTACTGATTCTTGTGCTTTTCTAATTTGATCATTTAAATCTACTTGTAGATTTAATTTAAGAGAACGTACCCTTTTTGGCTTTTCATGATACTTTCGGCTTAAAGCATCAACCACTACATTTGCCTTTCCTACATGATACTGGATGTTACAATCATAATCACTAAGAATTTCCATCCAGCGTCTTTGTCTCATATTTAACTCTTTTTGCCCGAAAACATACCTTAAACTTTTATGATCAGTGAATATGGTAAACTTACTACCATAAAGATAATGTCTCCAAATATTAAGGGCAAAAATTATAGCTCCTAACTCTAGATCATGGGTTGAATAATTCTCTTCATGATTCTTAAGTTGTCTAGAAGCATAAGCTATAACCTTTTGACGTTGCATTAATATACATCCATAACCTAACTTAGAAGCGTCACAATATACTACAAAATCTTCAGTTCCCTCTGGTAACGCTAGTATGGGAGCGTGGGTTAATTTTTGCTTAAGAATTCTAAATGCTTCTTCTTGTTTTGGTCCCCATTCAAACTTAATAGATTTACAGGTTAGCTTAGTTAAGGGAATGGCTATACTAGAAAAATCTCGAATAAATCTTCTATAATAACCAGCCAATCCTAAGAAACTTCTAACCTCGGTTGGTGATTCAGGGGTTTTCCATTTGGTAATCGCCTTGATTTTTTTTTGGATCCACATGAATTCCATCATGGTTAACTAAGTGTCCAAGAAACTGTACCTGCTCTAACCAAAACTCGCACTTTGAAAACTTAGCATAAAACTTTTCTTTTCTTAGTAAGCTTAGAAGTGCGTACAAATGCTTTGCATGATCCTCTTTATTTTTAGAATAGATAAGAATATCATCTATAAAGACAATTATGAATTTATCCAAATATGACTTACATATTCGGTTCATCATATCCATAAATGCAGCTGGGGCATTGGTTAAACCAAATGACATGACAGTAAATTCATAATGGTCATACCTTGTTCTGAATGCGGTCTTAGGAATGTCCTCTTCCTGTACCTTTAATTGATGGTATCCTGACCTTAAATCGATTTTAGAGAAAAATTGAGCTCCTTGCAACTGATCGAACAGATCATCGATTCTCGATAATGGGTACCGATTCTTAATTGTGACCTTGTTCAATTCACGGTAATCAATGCACATACGCATTGATCCACCCTTCTTTTTGACGAATAAAATTGGTGCTCCCCATGACGATGAGCTTGCCTGTATAAACCCTTTCTCCAACAACTCGTCTAACTGTTTCTTCAGTTCTTGCATTTCTGCGGGTGCCAAACGGTAGGGTGCTTTGGCAATTGATGCTGTTCCTGGCAGTAGGTGGATTCTAAATTCAACTTCCCTGTCTGGCGGTAGTCCTGGCAATTCTTCTGGAAAGATATCTGAAAACTGAGACACTACTGGAATATCTTTTAGTTCTTTTCCTTTAGTGTTAGTGATCATGGAAATCAAATACACTATAGATTATTTTCTTATACAACTTGCAGTTTTCATTACAGAGATGAATTTCGTGGATATAGATGGTTTATCTCCTTTAATTGTGATCTTTTCACCCCTTGGTGAATTTACTTGGATCGACTTTTGATCACATAAAATACTAGCTTTATTGGCTATTAACCAATCCATTCCTAATACGATATCAAATCCTGGCAGATTCATTGGGTAAAGATTTGCAATAAACTTTTGATTTAAAAACTCTATTCTTACTTCCTACAAGATTTCAGAAATCCTAACCGTTTCTCCATTGGTTGTTTCTACTAAACATTCTCGGGATAGTTTAGTTAATGATTGATTTAGAAGTTTGCAAAATGAAGTATTAATAAAACTTTGGTTCGCACCAGAGTCAAATAATACTTTAACAAAAACATCATTAACTAAAAACGTACAGGCTATGACGTCCGGAATCATTTTAGCTTCATCTACAGTCAGAACAAATGCTCTAGCATTTTTAGTATTCTTGTTGTTCGCAGCTGGAGACAATTTCGGACAGTTTGGCTTGATGTGACCTTTTTCTCCACAGTTGAAGCACAGTCTATTACTAGATTTTCTCCTGCAATCTTCTTCCTTGTGTCATGGTGCCTCACTGCCTTGCAGAAATTGTAGTGAGTGGAACATTTTCCCGAATGCTTTTTCTTGCAGACATTGCAGTATGGTGCAGAGGTAGAACCCAATGTTGTAGAAGGCGTTAGGCGCTAGTCGGGCGGTGAGGTACCGCCTAGGGATTAATCGGAATGGGATTGTTATATGTATTTTTTTTCAAAATTATATATATATATACCCAATAATATAAAAATAATACTTCAAAATTCACATAAATACTTCAAGTTTCAGATAGTATGGTTCGATTTTGACCGATTTTGACTGATTCTGACCAATTTTGACCGCCTAGGACCGATTTTGACCGATTAATATAGTCCGATTAATCCGATTTTTGACTGCCTAGGACCGATTTTGACCGACTCCGATTAATTGACCGACTAGCTCAAAATTAGTCAGTAAGTAGCCGCCTAGCGCCTAGGCGCCGATTAATCGGCCGCCTAGGCCGATTTTTGCAACACTGGTAGAACCTATATTCCTACGGTTGGTATTCCCAGAACGGAATTCTTGGGTAAGCCTTTGAGCTAGGTTTCTCCTCTGGTCTTCTTCTCTAGTACGGATTAATTCATCTGTCAAGGTATTTGCTAGTTCTACAACTTCTTCTATAGTTTGGGGTCTAGCTGCCTTGACTACATGTCTAATCTCTAATTAATCCCCAGATGTAACGGGAGATTAATACCGGTTCAGGTGATGCAAGGGTTGGTACTATTCTAGCATATTCAAAGAATGTGGTAGTATAACCCTTACTATCTACTCTGGTCATCCTAAGGTTCAGAAACTTATTCGCTATCTGTTCCTTTTCATTGGGAGGGCAGAATTTCCTTTCTACCATATTTTTAAATTCTTCCCATTCCATATTGTATACCCTATCACTTCCTCTTGACTGGAGGATAGTGTTCCACCATTCTAAGGCGGAGTTTTTAAATAGATTAGAAGCAAACATTATCTTGTCTTCTTCAGCACACTTGCTTATCTTTAAAACAATCTCAGTCTTTTCTATCCAGCGTAGAGCTGCAATGGGTCCTTCATTGCCCGAGAATTTTATTGGTTTGCAGGACCAGAATTCTTTGTAAGAACAACCATAAGGCATGGTTCTTCTTCTTTTGGGAATGGACACTTGAAGTACGGGTCCATTGTTTACGCTGTGTTCATGTTCAGTTGGTCGCTTACTGCTATGCTTACTTTTATTTTTCGCATCCTTAACAGTTTAAAGAATATATGGCATTGCATCTATAATTCCTTGTGCCACTATGTGTTGGTTGACACTATTATCCACTTGGTTTCCATTGTTATTGTTGTTCGGATTCTCATTATTCAGATTATCGTTATTCGGGTGGTTATCATTCTGGTTTTCATTGTTCAGGTTTTCCTGGTTCACTTCGTTGTCCATCTGAATTTTAAACATTTACCACGCATTAATAATCACAAAATAATGTTTAATATAGCCAATCACATGACACGCACTTTGGTCAAAAGCGTTGATAATTGCGACTTTACTCTATTCATATAATATGCATCTATTACACACCAGTACTGAAATTAAAATTACAATACCGACTGAAATTTAAAGTTACACTACTAATAATAGGCATCCGTAGTTTTTTTTCATACACATACACACATATTTTATTATATTATTATTATAACCTTCTCCACCATCACTTCTACGGATATGGATTCATCCAGAAATCCATATTGCGCTCGTCGTACTTCCAGACGAGTCGCTCTCCCACCTGTCTCATCCTTTCACTATTTTCTAAAATTTCCTCACCAAATGTCCTAAGTTCTTGTACATTTTCTGCACTCATTGGGGGTGCAGGTTCTAGGACTGGGTTCGAAAACTGGGGTGCGGGTTCCTGGTATGGGGGTGTAGGGGCCTGGTATGGGTAAGGATTTTCTAGAATCTCCCTAATGAATACATCATTATCGTAATAGGGATCTAGAGGATCTAACCCTGGGTAGGCTCCTAGGTTCTGCATGGGCATGTCTTCGTGTATCGGGTAACGTTGCACATAGTCCCTATTGTCATCCCACCATGGGTCGTAATTTGGGTCTAAGTGATTTGGTGCGGGTACCCTAGGTATCTCTTCAGGGTTAAAATCATGCATTTCTACTTGATTTTCGGGGTTTTCTATTTCCATTGGTTGGTCAGGAATTGGTGGTTGTGGTTGGGGTGCTATCATTTGTTACAGGTTAGGGTCAGCTGCAGTGGTTGCTAAGATATGGATGTTGGCTATACCGCTATTAATCATTTCCTGGGCATAGGCATTGGTTTCTCTTTTAGCTGCTGCTAGTGCTCTCTGGTCTTGCAACTTTTTCATACGCTTTCTACGCTCATGTGCTCCCCTACTGAACCATCCCCTCTTTTTCTAAGGAAATGGCTCTTCAGATTGAGCCTTAAATACGAATATTCCTTCTTCCGTATCAGCAAAGTACCCCGAAAGGGCAGGCTGAGAAGAGGCACCTTCGCTTCTAGGCGAACCAGACAATTGACGGTAAGCGTCAGATGGTCCTTGGTCGCTCATACTGTAAACTAACAAATAGTCAAATAACACATAACAAGAAATTACAATTATGCACGTATTCCCGTAATTTATTTCCTAACAATTTGAATTTTGGTGTCAGCAGAACACTTCTGTGGCTGAATCAGTGGCTTAGCTCTGATACCACCTTCTGTCGCAACCCCCGTCCCCCTATACAAATACAGGAACGGACGCCCGCGGCCAGTTTCGGTGGTATCTAGTATTGTCTAATTTTGGCAGCGGAAATTTCATCAGGACTGTAGTTAGGAAATATTTTATCAGAGTAAAATACCACACTTTCATAATATCAAACACATGGGATAAAACCCAAGTTTTAAGTACACACATTTTCATAGGAATAAATCCTATTTTTATTTAATAAAAACATCTATTTCTTTTTAGGTAACTTTATTGCCACTTTTTCAATCCTTCAGTGCTGTCCAGCTGCCTTCCATTTGGCTTTCACATTTTGTTACCTGAAACGCGTTTAAAAACATTTTGTCAGTGGGAAATACTGGTGAGTGAATCCCAGTTTAATCAAGTTTAAATAAAATCCATTGTACAGTATTGAGGGCGGTCTCGCAATTACATTTGTTTCCAAGTCATACCAATTACCACCCACGGTACTGTCAAAACCGACTTGTGTAAAAGTTACTCCTCGCAAGGCAGTAACTAATTTTGTATACAAAACCCCAACATACCGACGATAATTGTATCCTTACAAATACTCAATAACTGCTTAATATATAATTAATCGTGTGAGGTTTTGTAAAAATAGTTAACAAAAAGGAGATTACTCACATTGCTGTCTTAGGTTTTCAGTCAGGATTTCCTGGGAATAATCTATAATTTACACAAATGCACACGTGTTAGTATAATAACCCATTTTAACATTAGTAATACCCTTCCCGAGACGCCATTCCAACGACTACGTCGGGCAGAACCACGACAGCCGTTACGGAACCCTAGATCAATCGGGCAGAGTATCTAATACGTATCCAGGGGTTATGATACTTACAACGGAGGAGAACTTCGTTATTTAGGGGGGTATTATACCCGAGTATTATGCCTATACTTCAGAATTTAGAGAAAGAAAACGTTTCTGAGCGATTTTCGACTGAAGGCCAATGCCCTCTACTTATAGGGCCTCATTTCGGGTTTTACGCGTCCCGCGTAAAATGTAGAAAGAGGCTACGCGGCCCGCCTAGTAGGTGGCTAGGGCTGTAGCTGATCCGGGTCATGCACATAGGGTCGACGGGTGTTGGGCCATGTGGCAGCACCGGGCTGCGCCACATTTTCGATATCTCGCGGCCCGCGTAAGATCCCTAAGGGGTCTACGCGCCCCGCGTCAAACCCAAAAATTTGATTTTTAATAATATTAAAGGTATTCGGGGTCCGTTTTCGCTTATGGGGTGTATTTTAAGACATATTGGGATATTTTAAAATATATTAGAGCGTCGGAAAAATTCAGGAGGGTTGTGATATTGGTGGCGTTTAACTGGATGATATCGTTTAAACAAGCATTTTGGATGTTTTGACGTTTTTATTATATAACAATTAATTGAAAAGGAAAATAAAAAAAAATACGTAAACAATTGATCTTCCAAATCTTTTATGTCACCAGTCTCTTTCTTCTTTTTTGAATCATGTTAACTGGCTGGTTCGACTTTCGTATGATTCATTTTGTTTTTTTTGTTTTTCAAGTAGTTTTTTGTGTTGCTGTGTGGAAGCAAACAGTCTGACATCAACATCTTTTTCTTGAAGATTTGTCCATCTCATGCAGCAAAATGTTATTGAGTTTAGATCCTTCAGCCAACAATCTTGAATTTTTACAATCAACGATGTTTGATTTTTTAACGTTTTTGGCGTTTTACCGATAAAAGGAACGCCACGAATAAGATCACCTGAAACCTCAAATTTTGATCATGCTAAAATCAATAATGTTTTGCTATATTGGAAGCAAACAGTCTGACATCAGCATCTTTTTCTTGAAGATTTGTCAATCTCATGCAGCAAAATGTTATTGAGTTTAGATCCTTCAGCCAACAATCTTGAATTTTTACAATCAACGATGTTTGATTTTTTAACGTTTTTGGCGTTTTACCGATAAAAGGAACGTCACGAAATAAGATCACCTTAAACCTCAAATTTTGATCATGCTAAAATCAATAATGTTTTGCTGTATGAGATGGACAACATTGTTAATCATCGGTTAAGAAAGATAGCTGACAATGTTGTCCACCCCATATAGCTAAACTTTATTGACAACTAGGGCTGTAAACAAACCAAACGTTCAGCGAACAGTTCGTGAACCGTTCAGCGGGAAGTTCGTTTGTGTTCGTTCGTTTATTAAACAAACGAACATGAACAAGAAATTTCGTTCGCTTAGTTAAATGAACAAACATGAACAGAGGCCGCGTTCGTTCGTTTATGTTCGTGAACGTTCGGTAACGTGTTCACTTGTGTTCGATAGTTCATTAGTGTTTTAGTTTTTATATTTATTTAAATATATCAAAATTCTAACAAATTAAATACCTAATAAGTGAGTGTATTATATATTCTGTTCATGAACTATTATTTGTGTTCGTTTGTTTCCATTTGTGTTCATTAACATTAATTTGTGCTTATTTGTGTTCGTCAACATTCGTTGCCTAAAATTAACAAACAAACACAAACGAACACGAACAAGTTCATTTCCTTAACAAATGAACACAAACATAAAATCTCGTTCGATAAGTGTTCGTGAACGGTTCGTGAACACATATATTTTTTAACAAACGAACACGAACAAGGTCTTGTTCGTGTTCGTTTGGTTCGTTTACAGCACTATTGACAACAAACCTCAATAATGTTTTTGTATGTTTTGGCGTTATAAATTGGATAGAAGTTTAGGATAAGTCAATAAGATTTTACTCAATGAAATAGACAATATCCTCACTTAAGAATTTTGTCTATTTCATTGAGCGAAATCTTACTGACAGCCAAACTGAATTTCAAAAAAACGTTTTGGGGTAGAAGATATTTGATGTTTGGGTTTTTTGGCGTTTCTAAGGCGAATGAGTTATATCAAATATGGCGTTTGGGTTTTTGTGTGTGTTTTTAATTGAAGGTCTGAGATGTTATATATATAGGATTTTTTGGCGGTTTTTTTAGGCGGGATTTTACTATAATTAAGTTTGGCGTTTTATATTTAATGGCGTTTTACTTAGAATGGTCTGTGATTTTTGTTCTTGGCGTTTTATTTCATGAGATGGCGTTTTGTGTGGAGTAGTCAAAAGACCCTTTTACCCTTAATGAAGCGTGTCCACGTAATAAAATTGATTTTATTTACGAAAACGCCACCGCACCAATCTAGTCCATAGATTGTTTTGATCGGACGATCGTGAAGCGTTATCACACTTTCTACCGTTTTCTCTAAATCCCGACCATATATATATACATACATACATACATACTTACTTCACGCACATTAGTAATATATATTACATATACGCAATATTAATATGTTGCACATATACAATATACCATGCAAATAATGCAATATATGATACATTGAACATATGTAATACAGAGTTTTCTCAATACTTTTTTTAACCAAGCACTACAGGACACCACCCTATAACCCTATGTTGGTCCGTGAAATCCATTCAGATTAAATGCAAAATAGAAAAATGTATACAAGCTTTTGTTCTTTTCTACCTTCAATGTATATATATTTTTAACATGACTTTTAAATACTACGTGACTATTCATTTGTAAGAATTTAAATTCAGATATTTTTATTAAATGTAAACACCATACCACTAGACCATTAACTCACGGGTTCTTATTGTTATCGTCTTATCGATCAATTTTTATTAAATGTAAACACCATACCACTAGACCATTAACTCACGGGTTCTTATTGTTATCGTCTTATCGATCAATTTGTTTAATAGTACAACTTTGGATGCCATCCTCGCTTGTCGTCATCACAAGTGTACTTTGTATACAAAGAATCAATAGCTAGTCGGTGGATTCATATAAATATATCTGCATGTGTATATTTATTTATTTATGTTATGTACAATGCTAATTATGAGATAAGTGGTCACAACTATTTATTTCCACATTTATTTGAAGAGCAGAACAATATATATGGGAAACACATTTACCCTGTCTTTAAAATACATTTGTTTTTAGTTTTCTATTTTACAGAAAATCTAAATTTCTTTTTGTTATAAAAGTTTGTTCAAATTTGCTGGTTTATTAAACGATTAAGTGTCATTTAAAAGTCCTTCAAATTTAAATAATATTTAGACTTGTCAAATGCATTTTATTAATCAATTATTCAACAACTACGACGATGATGAATGTTATATATACACACACTAGATTTTGTTTGAATATATTGTAACATTTTGTATCCATCTCCATTGTCCACGCTAGTTATAAGGGGAGGCGGGGCGATCCGTGATAGACCTCCCACCACGCGTGGAAAAATAACGCACACCGCCGCCACTCCTTCTATCACTAGTTAAAAAAATAACTCGTTGAAACCATAACGCGTGAAAAGATTCTTTGATGAAAATTGCAATTCAGATTGTTTTGTCCTTTAGCAATTGAATTAATACCAGGTTTGATATAAAGAGCAATTAAGGTCCCTCAACTTTTGTTAGCTATTTTTAAATAGCTTTCCTTTAATTGCAATTCAGGTCCCTCATCTTTATATAAATTTTAATTGCCCATCTCGATGAACTGTTTAAGTCGGTTGTAATTCAACAAAAGCGTTTAAGTAGTTTCTTTAGGTTTGGAGTTTCATGAGTCGGACGAGTAGTAGAGTTTTTTTTTTTAAATTGTAGCCTAAAATATTTCTAGTATGTTAAATTGAAGTAGTATGTTTTAATTTAATTGAAATTATAATTTTAGTGTTAATTTATAATTTTATTGTTTTATTGTTAATTTAAAATAAAAAATTAAAAAAAATTGTGAGTGATGGAATTCTATCACTAGTGACCACCCCCACTACATTTCTATCACTAATGATAGAATAGTGGGTGATGACATGGCATGAGTTGATTGGATATTGAGAGTGATAGAATTCTATCACTAGTGGTGGTCACTAGTGATAGAATTCCATCACTCACAAGCACCCAATCAAGTTCCGCCATGTCATCAACCATTTTTCCATCACTCACAACCTTTTTTGGTGGTAATGGTAATCACTCACAACACCCAACAATAAACCCCCACACCCCCCACATCCATTTATCACGCTAACCCCATAAAGCGTTGATTTTATCACGGTATTTCTCCTATCACTCGTGAATGTTTTGATGGCGGTGGAAGATTTCTTTGTTCCACGCGTTATTTTTTTGCTATCACGCGTTATTTTTTGCCACCCCCACCGCCCTAAGTAGAGATGCACAAAAGAATGGTTTTTGAAGTTGAATCGAGACTCGAACCAAAAGCGAAACCTATGTACATAAAAACCAGTTTAGACCGGTGCAACCCGTAGGTTTTTAATTGGTTTACAATCTTTTCCTTTGAAACTGGTTAAACCCGGACAAACCGACAAAACCCAAACCAATTTGAAACTCAACCCAGTTTTGACTTTTGTTGTCTAACCAAAATGATTAAAGGTTTAGATACGATATGGGCACCTCCAGGCTCTAGTTATTAGATTATATTGTATTACGTAATGTTCAAAGGGGAATTAACGTGCAAAACTTACATACTTAATTACGCATGAAGTGAATTATAACTACGCATGAAGTGAATATAGTTACGTAACCTATATTAATACTTCGTATGTAAAGGTGTAAACGAGCCAAGCTTAAACAATCATTGATTAAAATAACTTTGTTTAGTATATGTGTTCGAGTCTAAACTTCACTTATCGAGCTCAAGCCAACTCGTGAGGCTATTATTTATATAATTTTTATTTAATATATTAAATATGATTTTTTTTTGAACGGCAATGAACACGTGCCAACCACCCTGACACCGGGCGCTGTGGCCAAGGTCGACTACTCGACCGCCGCTAGCCCCTTGACTCTCCCAGATGAGCGGAAACCCGACCTCCACCCGCCTGAAAGCACGACAATAGAATAATCGGTAAAACCTCGCCTTCCATTCAAGACGAACCGGCGCCACCCGTATTCACCCTTCACCTGGATGCCGCAGAAAATAATGAGGAGAGTGAAAATCGAACCTCGGTCACAAGGGACACCAAGTCTTTGCCCAACTACTCCACTCTTACCTCATTGCATTAAATATGATTTTTTATCTAGTAATTATTAAATCTAAGATATAATGTTATATAAAAATACTAATTAATAAAATAATAAACGAGTTGAGCCCCGAGTCAAGCTCGAGCTTGAAAAACTACCTACGACTCGTTCGAGCTTCATAAACAAAGCTTGAATTGAGTAAAGCTCGAGTTCGCATAAGTTAAACGAGCTCGTGACTAATCAAGCCGGGCTCGACTCGACTCGTTTCAATTCTATTCGTACGATTTTACACGTTAACAACCCTTGGTATTTTAACTTTTTACCGTAACTGTTTTTAAAAAAGTAGCGCCAGTATCACCACCAGCAGCGCCATGAACCAAAAACCCAAATTTCAAAACTTGCCCGCCATCAGCGTTCATTCTCCCACCACCACCCCACCCCACCCGCCAAAAACAAAAACAAAATCACCTAAATCTCACATCACCCCTCACCATCTGAAAACAAAATTTACAGGCGTTTGCAAATGGAGACTTCTAGCAACCGATCGATCTTCCAGAACATTCGTTCCAGAGAGCTCAACGGATTCAGAGGTATTCCGATTGTTTGTTTTCAGATTCGGAGAATTTGTAACTGCTAGATATGTTTTAGTTATGGTGAAATGATTGTGAGTTTGTGTTGATTGTGGTTTATGCAGTACGGAAACGACCGTCTTTTGCGGATGATGATTCGTCTCGGTTTAGTCGAATAGGAGCTTTTGATTATGGACTTGAGGAGGATGTTAGTCCTCCCATGGCGTTATCGTTTTGTAAGGTTTGATTTTATCTGCCTTTTAATTGGTGAATGTTTGGTTATTTACACAAGTTTTTGATGTCTTTAGATGTACTGTTTTTCTCTGTACATATCATGGTTGTATAAATTGATAGTCACTAGTATGTTGGTGGGGTACCGAGCTATTAATCGCAGTGGCGGATCTTGCCCGTTGAACGTGCAGGGCCAAAAGACACGGACACTAAAAAAAGCCCGGGCAAGCCTGGGCCAAACATAGTATATATAAAAAATTTCGATCGAAATGCGGAAAATTAGCACTACGGCCGAAAAACTTGCCTGGGCCGTGGCCCTGCCAGTGGCCTTCTAAGAACCGCCATTTAATCGGATTGGAATTTTATACATAATTTTTCAAACTTATATATATACACACACAAAAACTTTTCAAAGTTTTATATATAGTTTTTAAAACTTATTAATCGGATTGGATTATTAAGTATATTTTTCAAATACTTTCGGATTGGATTATTTACTTTATGACACCTATTTACAAGCCACAAATAAGAAAAGTTAACAATGGAATTGAAAACAGTTTTTTTTTAATCGAATGCTTATTGTTGTTGAAGATACTGTCGTTTCTATGGCGCCATATAATCCAACAAGTAGTTATAATAAGTTGTTAGGGTATTGAATCATCAAGAGAATCCAATACAGTTTCATATCACACTTTGTAGAATAGTTTTTCAAAATCATGGTATCAGAGCTTAAAGCTCATCTATAGTGACCTTATTTGCTAAATTATATGAAAAACACAATTAATCATTTATAATGCTGTACAAAATTTGCAGACAAGTAAAAATGCTCATATTCTTGCTGTCACTGGCGAGGACGGGTATGTTTGTCTTTACAACACTCGCTTGAATTTTCCTTCTTCATCAACTAGCGCAGAAAATGCAGGTGCGTTTCTATTCATCAAATAACATACGGCTAGATCTTATTTGCTAGAACATAGTTTTAAAAGTGTTGACTATGTATTTTATTTTTGACAGAAAAAGCTAGAAAATGTGAGTGGCTTGCTCATGACAATGCTGTATTCGATCTATGTTGGATTAAGGTACATCAATTTCCAACCATTTTATGTCATTTTGTAGTTCAAAAGTTATTTACTGTGTTAAGATCTTGTACATTGTATCCACTTTTACAGGATGACACCAATTTGCTGACAGCTTGCGGTGATCATAGCGTAAGCACCTAATAAGACGTTAATTCTATATGATATTCATTGTACCCAACTTATCTGATAACAAGTGTTATGTCCTTTCAGATTAAAGTATGGGATTCTCAAGAACGAAAATGTCTTTTTGCACTCACGGGTCACACAGGAAGCGTGAAATCTATCAGTGCGCATCCCTCTAACCACGGTAAGCTTACGATTCTTTCATTTATTTTCCTTATAAAAAACTGGAGGCTTACTTTTACGGTCATTTGTCTATGGCAGATATAATTGTATCTGGTTCAAGAGATGGTTCTTTTGCTTTATGGGACTTAAGGAGTTTTAAATCTACGCGCGCACACTCAAATACTTTGTAAGTTTCCAATATTTACTTACAAATTGGTCATGTATTGAGACTATCAGTCAATACTGAATAGTGAATACTATCATATTCTCAGAACAATAAAAACTGTTCAAGGGGCTCATATGTCTTCAAGCGTTAAAACGAGGGGTAGGAATAGTAAGGTTAGTTTTAACTTTCAAGACACTTTTATCCCAAAACACACTGCAAGTTACTAAAACCGTTAACTAAATGTTTAAATGTTCTAGGCTGCTTCCATGAGTGTTACGTCCGTTCTTTATATGAAAGACGAGGTTTCCATTGCTACAGCGGGAGCCGTAGATAGGTATGCAAGACTGCAAGAGGCTATTATTGTTGTATATTGGGTCATTTTTAATTATTGAAATGTTTACTTTGTTGCAGTGTTATAAAGTTTTGGGATACAAGAAACCTTAAAGCTCCAATTACTCAGGCGTGTTCGCACGATAAGCCGTCAGGGAAGTCGGTACGTCTTCAAACAACATTTGCTGAAACCGATTATCGGTGTGCATCAAATATATATAAGTCTTACTATTTTACATGACATATTTGATTATGTTTCAGGAAAGATCATATGGTATATCTAGCTTATCCCAAGACAAAAACGGAGTATATATTTCTGCTTCATGTATGGACAGCAGGTACAGTTTTAACATCCTAAAACCAAGTTGACAAGTTTTTGTTTCATTGATTTTTGATTATTTTACAATCGTTCAGGATATATCTATTTAATGTACTGCAACTTGAGAAGGGACATGTTAAAAGTTTCGAAGGATGTGACATCGGTACTTTTTTTGTTAAGGTAAACAAACCATACCAAGTTCCAACCACCAATTGTCGTAACTCGTTAGAACGTAATTTTTTTCGCTTAATCTAAAACTTTATGTCTTTTTGTCTTTACTCTCAGTCAAAATTGAGTCCTGATGCAGGCCATATACTAAGTGGCTCTAGTGACGGTTCAGCTTATGTATGGCAGGTGAGCTTTTCTTCTCGATGCAGCATACTGTTAAACTATATTGGGACTCGATTTTGATTGCAAAATTCTACTTTGTCGATGTTTCAACTTCAATACAGGTTAACAAACCGCATGCAGACCCTATCAAACTTGAAGGCCACGAAGGTGAAGTGACCGCAGTAGATTGGTATGTAGATTGTTATTATGCCTGACAACCTGGCACATTTATGTATGCAGACTTAACTTTGTGTATCTATATGCAGGTGCTCAGGTGAGATTGGTAAAATAGCAACTGCTGCAGATGATTCTGTGGTAAGTATTAACATTCAATGACATCAAATTAACATTTGTTTTAGAGTAAAATGTCATTTTTGTCCCTGAGGTTTCAGGTTTGGCCAGTTTTGTGACTTTCATCTAAACGTTTGTTTTTCTGCGTCGGAATCCAAAAGGTTTGAAATCTTGTCATTTTCATGCGGCTTATTAACTCCGTCCATTTTTCTCCGTTAAGTCAGGGGTATTTCCGTTTTTTTGTTAACTTAAAGGGCAATTGGTATTTTGTCTTTTCACATAATTTGAAAAAGACCAAATTGCCCTTTAAGTTAGCAAAAAAGACGGAAATACCCCTGACTTAACGGAGAAAAATGGATGGAGTTAACGAGCCAGATGAAAATGGCAAGATTTCAACATTTTGGATCCAGACGCGGTAAAATAAACCTTTGGACGAAAGTCGCAAAATTGGCCAAACCTCAGGAACGAAAATGACATTTTACTCTTTGTTCAATCCCATAAACCCTAAATAATATATTTTGGTGGAGTTTTGTTGCAAAAATCAACTTTCTTAACAATATGTAATGGTCTTTAATGGGCAAAAAAGGAGTTACATAAAAGGTTAAATATGTTTAAATTGACTCAAAATTTGTTGTTGATGCATATAACTTTGTAAAAGAAACTGCTGCGCGTATATTGACTCGCACAACTTGTATTGGCATGCCAGGTCCAACTTTGGAACATCAACAGCAGTTGTTATTCAACTACAAGATCTCCGTCATCAATTCGAAGGAGAGAAAAAACACTTCCAATGATGAAACGTCGAAAACTTTTTACACATGAAGAAACAAAAGGTTCCATAATAGGACCTGATCCGGACCCTCTGGTTCAACCAACGGTCCAGTTTGACTCTCCTGAAATAAAAACTCCAGAACCACTCAAAAAACAAATATCCAATTCACATATCGGTGGAGTGTACGAGAGATCTCCGGATGTTAGTTTTGGCAGCCCGTCTTCGGTGCTTAATCCTCCATCCTCTTTAAAAAGAAAAACCATTTTAGATTACTTTGTGGCTCCTTCAACATAGTCTTTGCATAGCTTTTTGTTATCTTAGGATATAGTTTTACTAGTAACTATAGTAGGAACTATATAAATCAAAGTTTTATAAGATGGTTACTCTTCTTTTTGAAGATTTTAAGTCAAAGTGTCAAACAATGCATGTTTTTGTCTAAGTTTTGGAGGTTTTGTAAAGAGGTAATAAGTTATTGGCAATTGGGAGAACTACAAACTTTATTTCCATGATTGATACATCTCACTTACAGGTGTGAATTTATACTTTTTTACAATTGTCATCTTATTTTGTAGCATGGTTTGGTAAAAAACTTGTAACAACTTGAAACATGAATGCTGCTGCTGGGTTGTTTTTTTTCTTTGATTTGCAGGCTTTGCATGATAATTCTAATCTGTATGTGTATGAACCAAGCACTATATATATATATATATATAATGTAATAACTTTAGTTATAAGACCATGCGTAGTCGTTGGGGTGAATAATGCCTCACCCTTGGGCGTTTTGCGCCATGTGGCAGCCCAGTCAGCAATGTGGCATTATGAGCTAAAACGGGTGTAGTGGGGATGTGGGCATTGTGGGGCATTATAAAATTAAATAAAAAAACCATCAAAAAATCTTATTGGACAAACAAAAGGTAGATGAAGAGTGATTGGCCAAAGGAAAGGAAGCAAGGGTGCGGAAAAAACCATGCCAAAAGCATTTTGGCTGAAAAAAACCCCACGGGGGCCATGTTTGGGCGTGGTTTGCATAAAAATGCCCACAATTGCACGACTACGGATGGTCTAAGTAGTGTAATTATTCTAGATAAACGCTTTGTTACTTACAATTTTGCCAATGTGTTTTTTATTTGATTTTCATTCTATTTGTATTTGACCCAATCACTATATATACATGCACATATTGACCTTACTAAGTATACATATAAATAAATATATACACGTACGCACAAACACTTAAATATAAGAATAAATTACATGGATGGTCCTGTGGTAATACTATGTCGCGGTATTTGTCTTTTTTTTTTTTTCTCAATTAGGTTTAATCTAAAAGTTTGCCAACTTATAACATGTTTGACTTATTCTCACTAAGAAATAAATATACTCTTCACTTATGCTTATCTCTTAAACATTAATAATTCATATGGACCATAAATATAAATGACAAACTTCACATCTATTGTTGAAACCACCAGAATCCCATACAAGTCACAAAAGTTATTGATAAAATCCACATCGATCATTGAAACGAGAGTACCAAACGTGATTTTAAGAATTATATAAGACGTAAGTTTCAACTAAATTTGTAGTATTACTTCATTATTACATAAATTATGATGATTGATCGTGACAATGTTCAATTATTTTAGTTTCTGTAGGAAGTGAATTTATATGGAATGGTGCAATAATTGAATGGGGGCATGCATTTGCATAGTGTACAAATCTTTGTGGAAATCATATTCAATGTTTAGGATGAGAGATATCTATCATTTTCACTTTCACTTCAACACCTCAACTTTATTTCTTTCTATTTGTCTCCTCGCCGACATATCCACATGATGTTTGTGTTCATAAAGTCAACATAGTTTTGACCAAACTTATCCCCAACGATACAAATCAAAATTTCTAAGAAGAGTTAACTGTTATTTTCATCACTGTGTTTGGTTGAAAATGCCACTTCAGTCTAAAAATAAATAAATTTGCGGCAGTTCCGTCATCAACGTGCCACTTCAGTCCAAAAAGATAACGCCTTGCACCAGTTCCGTCCTCGACGTTTTTAACGGGCGTTATCTTTTTGGACTGAAGTAGCACGTTTAAAAAATGTTGAGAACTGAACTGACGCAATTTTTTTGGACTGAAGTGACATTTTCCACCAAACTAAAGGGACGAAAATGACAGTTAACTCTTCTAAGAATTTTAGTGTTATGTTGTCAAATACAAATACATTAACTAATATTGATTAAACTGAAACAAAAAAAATATAGGAGGTAATTATTTATTTCCATACTACTAATTTACATTTTTTTTATGCTTCATGATGTTGTAGCCAATGCTTAGGGGTTTCTTCAACAAAATAAAAAAAAAATGACTTTTTTACTTTTAACTCAATGCTTTCATTTTTAACAATTTAACCCCATTGATTTTTTAAACTTTTAACCCAAAATTATTCATCTTTTGCAATTTAACCCCAACACCTTTCTACTATCAACTTTGATCTACCATACTTTTCATCTTTCACAAGTTTTTCGTTTTGGGTTTCGTTCTAATTTTGCGAGTTAACATGCCGCAACGTGTGTGTGGGGTTCACGTTTTTTCATCTATTTTCCCCATTTGATAGGTCCTTCGCAACGCGTCTATTTTTCCCTGTTTGAGAGGTTCGTCGCAACGTGCAGGTCTCAAATGGACTTAGTTATTCTTTTCTATATTTTACGTTTTTGTCTAATTTCTTCGCATTAACACGCCGCAACGGGTGTGTGGTTAATGATTTGAAGTCTGCTTTTCGTTTGGTGTTACTTTTCCTTTTTTATTTATTTTGTTTTTACGAGTTTTTCTGGTATTGGTTGTCACTGCAGTGGTGTGCCATTGATGCTATTGGCACGGTTTTACGCTCTCCGTCGCAACGCGAGGGGCTTAATACTAGTTAGAACTTAATAACAACATTTTAAGTATTTTTCTTGTTGATATTATATCAATAGTAAAAAGCATGGTAAGCACCATCTTATGGATAGTGATTTACAACCCATCAAAGCATCAATGCACAAACCATGTTGTAGGTTACAGTCCTTTCAAGAAAGGGTACAAGTAAATGGTTGTGAATACTGTCGTGCACGTGAGTTAAGGCCCTAATGTAGCTTATACATCCAGTTTATTGTTGTGTCTTAAACCTTCGAGTTCACTGATCATTGTCGTGAGTGTCAATCAAAAACCTAATGATTGTGCACAGTCAAATTCAGGATACTGGATCCTTCCATTCCTGAGATATATACAGAATGGAGAGATTCCTGCTGGAGAAAATCCTAGAGCCTTCAAAATTCAGGTATCACAATTTACATTACTAAATAACATCTTATATAAACGGTCTCTTGCAGGTCCATATTTAAGATGCATTGAGGATCCAGAAGTTCAAGAAGTTTTAAAGGATTTTCATGAAGGAGATTGTGGGAACCACACTGGGGGCAGAGCACTATTCTCAAGGATCCTTAGAACATGATATTATTGGCCGACAATGAAGAAGGATGCAGTGGAATGTGCAAAAAAGTGTGATGCTTGTTAGAGACATAGTAATATCCTTCACCAACCAGCAGAACCTCTGCATCCTATATACTCTTCTTGGCCATTTATGAGATGGGGAATGGACATAGTTGACAAACTTCCTAAGGCACCAGGAGGAAAAGTATTTATGTTGGCCATGACTGATTACTTCTCCAAGTGAATAGAAGCTGAAGCCTTTGCACAAGTTAGAGAGAAAGAAGTTATATCCTTTATCAAAAGAAATATCATTACTAGATTTGGAATACCTTCAGGGGTTTTCCATTTAGTAATCGCCTCAATCTTTGTGGGATCCACATGAATTCCTTCATGATTAACTAAATGTCCAAGAAATTGCACTTCCTCTAACCAAAACTCACACTTTGAAAATTTAGCATAAAACTTTTCTTTTCTTAATAAACTTAGGAGTGCATGCAGGTGTGCTGCATGTTCCTCTTTACTCATAGAGTAAATAAGAATATCATCTATAAAGACAATTATGAATTTATCCAAATATGGCTTATATATTCGGTTCATCATGTCCATAAATGCGGCTGAGGCATTGGTTAAACCAAATGGCATGACAGTAAATTCATAATGGCCATACCTTGTTCTGAAAGCGGTCTTAGGAATGTCCTCTTCCTGTACCTTTAATTGATGATATACTGAGCGTAAATCGATTTTAGAAAAGAATCGAGCTCCTTGTAATTGATCAAACAAATCATCGATTCTCGGTAATGGGTACCGATTTTTAGTCGTGACTTTATTCAATTCTCGGTAATCAATGCACATACGCATTGATCCATCTTTCTTTTTGACGAATAAGATTGGTGCTCCCCATGGCGATGAGCTTGGCTGTATGAATCCTTTCTCCAAAAGTTCGTCTAGTTGTTTCTTAAGCGCTTGCATTTCTGCGGGTGCCAAACGGTAAGGTGTTTTGGCAATTGGTGCGGTTCCGGGTAGCAGATGAATTCTGAATTCGACTTCTCGGTCTGGCGGTAGTCTTGGTAGTTCTTCTAGAAATACATCTGAAAATTGGGATACTACAGGGATATCTTTTAATTCCGTTCCTTTAGTGTGAATGATTATAGAAATCATATACACTAGTGACCCTTTTCTTGCACAGCTTGCAGTTTTCATCACAGAGATGAATTTCGTGGGTCTAGTTGGCTTATCTCCTTTAATTGTGATATTTTCACCTTTTGGTGAATTTACTTGGATTGACTTTTGATCACATAAAATACTGGCTTTATTGGCTATTAACCAATCCATTCCTAATATAATATCAAATCCTGCCAGATTCATTGGATAAAGGTTTGCAATAAATTTTTGATTTAAAAATTCTATTCTTGCTCCCTACAAGATTTCAACAATCTTAATATTCTCCATTGGCTGTTTCTACTAGACATTCTTGTTGGAGTTTAGTTAATGGTTGATTGAGAAGTTTGCAAAATGAAGTATTAATAAAACTTTGGTTCGCACCAGAGTCAAATAATACTTTAGCAAAAACATCATTAACTAAAAACGTACCGGCGATCACATCCGGAATCATCTTTGCTTCTTCGGCTGTCAGAATAAATGCTCTAGCATTCTTAGTAGTCTTGTTGTTCGTGGCTGGAGCTGATTTTGGACAATTCGGCTTAATATGGCCTTGTTCTCCACAATTGTAGCATATCTTATTGTTGGGTTTCTTCCTGCAGTCTTCTTCCTTGTGTCCAGATATTTTGCAGAAATTGTAGTATATGGAGCATTTCCCAGAATGTTTTCTCTTGCAGTACTTGCAGTAAGGAGGTGATGTAGAACCTACATTTTTTCCACGATTGTAATTACCGTAGCGAAATTGCTGGGTAAGTTTCTGGACTAGGTTTTTCATCTGGTTTTCTTCTTGGGTACACACTAATTCGTCAGTCAAGGTATTTGCTAGTTCTACACCTTCTTCTATGGTTTGCGGTCTAGCTCCCTTGACTACATGTCTAATTTCTCTAATTAATCCCCAGATGTAACGGGAGATTAACACTGGTTCTGGTGATGCTAAGGTTGGCACTATTCTAGCATATTCAAAGAATGTAGTAGTGTAACACTTGCTGTCTACTCCATTCATTCTAAGGTTTAGGAATTTATTAGCTATCTGTTCCTTTTCATTGGGAGGACAGAATTTCCTTTCCACCATGTTTTTAAACTCATTCCACTCCATATTATAGATCCTGTCACTTCCCCTAGATTGGAGAATAGTGTTCCACCATTCTAGAGCTGCATTCTTAAATAAATTGGAAGCAAACATGATTTTATCTTCTTCTGCGCACTTGCTTATTTTTAAGACTGTCTCAGTCTTTTCTATCCAGCGTAGAGCTGCAATGGCCCCTTCATTGCCAGAGAATTCTATTGGTTTGCAGGACCAGAATTCTTTATAAGAACAACCATAAGACATGGTTCTCCTTATTTTTGGAATTGACAATTGAAGTAATGGCCCATTGTTCACGCTGTGACTAAGTTCAGTATGTGTTCGCTTACTTCTACCATTACTGTTATTATTTTCTGCTTCCCTAACATTTTGGATGATTGCTGGCATAACATCTCTAATTCCTTGGGTCACAATGTGTCGAATTTCACTGTTATTTATTTGGTTAGCGTTATTCTGGTTTTCCTGATTTGCGGCACCGGCCATCTGGATTATAAACATTTACCAAGTATTAATATTGCAACACAATATTAAATGCAACCAATCACACAACAAGCATATTGACCCAAAATCGTCGAACATTGCGACCTTTACTCTATTATATATATATATATATATATATATATATATATATATATATATATATATATATATATATATATATAGGTAGAGGATCCTGTAAAAAAGGCCTAAAGTGTGAGAAGGGTAAGAAAGAATCTCAGCCATTAGATCTTTTGATCTAATGGTTTAGATCAATAGGGACCAACTTGTAAAATATTTTTGTTAACTTGGACTGAATTGAAACATATGGGGGCAATTGTGTCTTTTTATCTCCATTTTGTAAATAAATATCCCTGAAATTTCGTTCTCTCTCTCATACGCTCCCAATTTATCTCTTTCTCTCTCTTTCTTTCTCTTTCTTCTTCCATCGATTTGCTTGTACCCTGAGAAACATATTTTCAATCAATCGGATGATCATACACGACAGCGGCAGCGACAGAGGCGGCGATGGTGGTTCGAGCGGCAGCGGTGGTGGTGGCGGTGCGAGCGGCAGAGGCGGCGGTGGTGATGCGAGCGACAGTGGAGGTGGTGGTGATGCGAGCGGCAGCGGCGGTGGTGGTGGTTCGAGCGGCGGCGGTTGTGGTGGTACTGGATCGGCAGTGGTGGTGCCGGAAGTGGCAGTGGTGGTGGTGCCGGAAGTGAAGAAGATGATACAGAGGTGTTTATTTTATTTTCTGAATGGTGTTATTTTTTTCTGAATGGTGTTATTTTGTTTTACTGAATGGTGTTATTTTGTTTGCTGAAAGGTGTTATTTTTGTACTGAATGGTGTTACATTCTTTTGTACTGAATAGTGTTTTTTTTTATTTTACTGATGAATGGTGTTATTTTTGTACTGAATGGTGTTATTTTTTTCTTTTCAGTAATGGTGTTTATTTTATTTTTCTGAATGGTGTTATTTTGTTTACTGAATGGTGTTTTTTTGTTTGCTGAATGGTGTTATTTTTGTGCTGAATGGTGTTATATTTTTCTGAATTGTGTTATATTTAAAACACCATGTATAAACATGTTCTGAATGGTGTTATATTTATGGACGGTTATTTTCCTTAAATCAGGGATTTTCTTTCTCCAAATCCTTAAATCAAGGATTACCATATTTGAATTTGTTAATTAATTTACAATCTTACCCTTTTCAATTAATTTAGATCTAATGGTTGAGATTTTTTCTTACCTTTCTCACACTTTTGGTCTTTTTTACAATAACTCCACCCTATATATATATATATATATATATGCGTCTAGTACAAACCATAACTGGAAATTAAAAATACAATACTAGTAGGCATTAGTAGCTATAGGATTATATATATATTTTTTTATTTTTATTTTTTTTCATCATACAAACATATTATATATATATATATATATATATATATATAAAGTATATCGTACATTACGGCTTAACGTACTTCACGTACGACAACGTGCGTGATTTGTTCTATAACATGCGTGATTAATGTTTTCAATATGCGTGATTATTGTGTTTCAACATGCGTGATTTTGGATTTTTGAGTTATAACGTGCGTGATTTTAAAAGGAACGTGCGTAATTACCTGTCGTACGTGATGTACGTTAAGCCGTAATGTACGTTAACCTTCCTATATATATATATATATATATATATATATATATATATATATTACTACTACTTAATGGGGGTCCATCCAAAATTGCATGTTACGCTCGTCATACTTCCAGACGAGCCTTTCACCTATCTGCCTCATTCTCTCACTTCCTTCTAATATATCCTCTCCAAAGGTTCGGAGTTCTTGCACATTCTCACTGCTAATGGGTGGTGCGGGTGCTGGTATTGGTTCAGGGTATTGGGGCATCGGTTCTTCTCGTGGGTATGGATTCTCTAGGATCTCCCTGATATATTGGTCATTATCATAATATGGGTCTAGAGGATCCAAGTTTGGGTAAGGTGCTACTGGGTTTTGCATGGGTTCCTCTATTGGGTAAAGTTGTTGGAAATCCCTATGGTCGTCAAACCATGGGTCATAGTTTTGGGGGATGGGGTACTGGTACTCTAGGAATCTCGGCTGGGTCAAAAGCAGGTGCTGGAATTTGATCTACTGGGTTTGGCTCAATTTCCATAGGTTGTGTGGGAAATAGTGGTAACGGCTGGGGAGCTATGAGTTGTTCTAGATTAGGGTCGGCAACGGTGGTAGCTAATATGTGGAAATTAGCTAGTCTCCTATTGAGGATATCCTGGGTTTGAACATTCATTTCTCTACTGGCCGCTGCTAAGGCCCGCTGTTGTTGCAATTTTCTCATCCTTTTTCTACGTTCATGAGCTCCTCTGCTGAACCATCCTCTCTTCTTAGGAGGGAATGGCTCCTCAGATTGTGCTTTGAACACGAAAATCCCTTCATCGGTATCAGCCGAATACCCCGAGAGGGTTGGCTGAGAAGAGGTTCCTTCGTCCCTAGGTGAACTGGACAGTTGACGGTAAGTGTCCGAAGGTCCTTGGTCACTCATACTGTAAACTAACAAATTGTCAAATAACACAAAATAATAATCTACACGTATGCACATAGTCTTATTGATTATTTCCTAACAAAATTGATAATTTAAATGTCAGCAGAACACTTCTTTGGCTGAAATTAGTGGCTGTAGCTCTGATACCACCTTCTGTCGCAACCCCGACCCCTGCCTCGGGAGGCGGGCGGCCGCGGCCTAGTCAGAGATGGTTGGTATCGGTGTTTATCATTATTTGGCAGTGGAATTTACATCAGGACCGTAGTTAGGAAATATTTTATCATAGTAAAACACCATATTTTTATAATAAACATATTGGGATAAACCCAAGTTTTTATTACAAACATGGTTATAGGGATAAACCCTATTTTATTGAATAAAACATCTTTCTTTATTTAGGTAACTTTTATAGCCACATTTTTCAAGCCTTCAGTGCTCCCCAGCTGGCTTCTATTTTGGCTTTCACATTTTGTTACCTGAAACGCGATTTAAAACATTTGTCAGTGGGAAATACTGGTGAGTGAATCCCAATTTAATCAAGAAGTATTTTATCCTTTAACAGTATTGAGAGCGATTACAATGTTTATATCTACACAAATACTCATTCAGTACTGTCAATCCATGACTGGTGGGTCATATTACACATTGGCTATCTCGTTGTCCAATGGTAACGTGTTCCACATTTTGTATACAAAACCCCAACATACCGGCAGTAATTGAAGAATTACAAAGACTCATCCACTGCTAATCACATTGTAAATTATTTAAGGTTTTGTAAAAACAGTTTGTAAAAAGGTTTACAAAAAGGAGATTACTCACAAAAAGGTTTACACAAAAAGAGGATTACTCACAAAAAGGTTTACACAAAAAGAGGATTACTCACATTGCTAATTTAGACTTTTTCCTGTGGTTTCCTGGTTATGATCTAATAAATTAAACAATGCACACGCATTAGTATAATAACCTAATATTTACATTAGTTATACCCTCCCCGAGATAGAACTCCAACGACTACGTCGGGCAGAACCCCGACAACCGTTACGGAGCGCTAAATCAATCGGGCAGCGTATCTAATACGTAACCGGGGGTTAAAATACTTACAACGAGGCATAACTTCGCTATTTAGTAGGTATAATACCCGATTATAATTCCTAATATTCAGAGAATTGAGAGATCGAGAAAGATTTTGAACGGTTTGCAACTGAAGTCGATCGATCTTTTTTATAAGGTCTGATCATGATTTCCTCGCGGCCAGCGTAAGCCGAAGGCAAGGCCTTCGCGGCCCACGACATAGGGGGAGTAGGGCCTAGCTATGTCCAGTCAACACAATAGGCTCGACACAACACCCGACCCGTGGCGGCATCGGGTGCGCTCTGATCTTGAGATGTCGCGGCCCGCGTAAGAGACCTTAAGGGTCTTCGCGGCCCGCTAGGAAACATTAAAATTGTTTTTATTTTAATTAAATAAAATTAAAGGTATTTAGGACCATTTTACGTATACGGGGAGTATTTTAGGATGTATAGGGACATTCTAGATATTTTAGGGATGTCGGAAATATTTTAGGAGGGTTGTTATACGCGCAGACCACGTGTAGACGTTTGGGTCTGCAGATTGTTTGTTTTCTTAAAGACATTTCATTATAAAAGCTCTGCACGTCCTATTTTTGGTGTAGATGTGGGATGACCTCTTCTTCTTGCCCTCAAACCCAAACATAACAAGAAACCCTAGCCTCATCTCCTCCTGCTTCCGCCTCCCCTCCCCACCGTCAACCCCTCCACCACCGCCACCCCTCTTACCGCCGCCACCCCTCCTGGAAAAATCTATGTGATTAATATTCGAAACACTGCAGAGACTGTCAGGAATTCGACCTGATAACTTATTATTGAAGAAATTTAAATACTCGAGCTGCATCAAATTTCCGATCCCCCATGGAAATTCACTGGTGAATGAGTTTCCATGAAGATCCAAAGATGTCAAATACGACATATTAAAATCTGTTTTTTCTTTCAAGTGAGTTTTATAGCATCTTTCCTTTTCATATTAAAATATGTACATTGATAACATCTTTCCTTTTCATATTAAAATCTGTACATTGATAGCATCTTTCCTTTTCATATTAAAATCTGTACATTGATAGTTTTGGTGTTTTAACCAAAAGAAAACACAGTTAACTACGGTTCAACATGAAAAGGGAATTGATGTTTTTATTAAGAGTAAATTACAAGTTTTGTCCTTTATGTATGTCCCAAATTGCAGGCGCTGTCCTTTGTCTTTAAAATTGATGAGTTTTATCCTTAATGTTTGCAAATCTTGCACGTTATGTCCTTTAGGCCAAACCCAGTTAATTTTTTTTTGTTAAAACTGATCATGTGCAAGGCATGTGAGGGTACTATTGTAATTTCATTGCCCAAGGACTATTGTGTAAGATAAATTATATCAAGGGCTAATATGTAAAAATAAAACAAAATAATTTAAAATCTTATTTTTATAACCATATATATATATATATATTTTTTTTTTCTGAAATTTTTTTCTGAAATTAGCAACCACCTATCACCACCATCCTGCACCTCCACCACCACCCCCTTCACCGCCACCGCCACCACTACCTCTACCTCCCTTCATCATCTACAACCACCATCTCCAAATCAACCACTACCAAATTGTTTGCAGACTCCCTTACACTCAGCAACCAATCATCCAACCCACTAACCCCAAGTTCTTTGATCCCTTTCTTCAGTTGAATCACCAAATTATTCAAGCCCAAATTCACAAAAGATTTTTTACCTTCAATCATAGTATCATCGGTCACCATCCACAAGCCACCACCATTCCAGCCACCACCACCTGCAACCGCCCCTAAAACCACCTCCACCACCGGTCCACAGACCACAACCCACCACTCCGGCCTCCACCACCTGCAACCGCCCCTAAAACCACCTCCACCTCCACCACCATCCCCCATAACCAGCAACAAACACCATTCCCATAACCTGCAAACCACCCAAAATCATGATTCAATTTAATTTTAGAATATTACAACAAACCCTGAACCATTCTCAACAAACCTATATACCAGATTAAAAACCCCCCAAAATCCCCAAAACCAAAAATATAAAAAACCCCCAAATCTCGAATATCGCCAATTCTGGTTCCGATCTGGATCAGAGACCGGTTAAATCTCCGGTGACGATGTGTGATGCTTGATGCTTGATCTCCGGTGACCGATGTGTGATGCTTGATGCTTGATGACGATGTTCCGATCTGTGATGCTTGATGCTTGATGACGACGTTTCGATCTGGATCAGAGACCGCTTCTTGTTTCGCTTCTGATTTCTCCGATCGGTTTGATGCTTGATCTCCGGTGACCGATGTGTGATCTTGAGGTTGTGAGAAGAACCACAATAAACAATAACGACGATAGGCTTTCTTGAGGTTGTGAACCATGTGTGATCTGTGAGAGCTAGAAGAGAGAGTGAGAGAAGAACGGGAGAGAGGAGAGAGAACCGCTGGAAGAGAGAGAGGAGAGGAGAGAGAGGATTCTAAATATTTGTTTTGTTTTTTCATAGTCCCTAGATATTAAATATTTTGCACAATAGTCCCTATAATGGTGAAAAGAAAAATGTACCCTCACATGCCTTGCACATGATCAGTTTTAACAAAAAAAAAATAACTGGGTTTGGCCTAAAGGACATAACGTGCAAGATTTGCAAACATTAAGGACAAAACTCATCAAGTTTAAAGACAAATGACAGCGCCTGCAATTTGGGACATACATAAAGGACAAAACTTGTAATTTACTCTTTTATTAATAAGTATGACATGAATTGATGTTTCTATAAGTGGCTAATAATAGTTTTTTTTTTCTTCTGAATTTTGATGTTAATTTTCAGATTTTTAATGTGGGTTTTCTGAATTTTGATGTTAGTTTTCATAATTTATAATGTTTTTTTTTTCTTCTGAATTTTGATGTTAATTTTCAGTTTATGATGCCTATTATGTTGTTTGGTGTTATTTCAGAAGTTTGCAGAAGTTAAAAAACAAATAGTCTTCTTCTTGAGATTGCAGAGCTTTGGTCCACCTCTTCTGCTATAGATGTGGTCCGCAGACTGCAGATATTTACCTCTGAAAAAACAAACAGCACCGAAGTTCTAACAACTCAGAAAAGTTTCCCTTGATCATATATATTTATATATATATATATATATATGAGTGGGGATCCTACGGAAAGTTTGTTTTTCCTAGAAAGTCTAGGAAGCGATCTGGGCCATCCAATGGGTGTATTTAATGGTTGAGATCATCTTGGTGGCATTTTGGTAATATGTGTTTCTTAAAAATAGGACTATTTAATTAATCAGGGGTAGATATGTCATTTAGCTTGTTTTAAATATGGAAATAATTGTCATTCCATAACCACCCCACATTTCTTGCGATTTTTCTCTTTCTCTCTCTCTCTCTCCCTTTCTCTCTCTCTCTCTCTCTTCCTTCTATCCTTCATGAAGAAACACATCAAGAAAACACATCGTATTAATCTGCTTGCTCTTAAAACACAGCGTCAAGAAATCCTCCAGCATTACCAGCATGGATGGTAAAAACAGCGTATGAATCTGCTTCTGCTGTTAAAACACAACTGTATGAATCTGAATGCTAAAACACAACTGTATGAATCTGCTTGCTGTTAAAACACAACTGTATGAATCTGAATGCTAAAACACAACTGTATAAATCTACTTGCTGTTAAAACACAACTGTATGAATCTGCTTGCTGCTAAAACACAACTGTATGAATGTGCTTGCTGTTAAAACACAACTGTATGAATCTGAATGCTAAAACACAACTGTATGAATCTGAATGCTAAAACACAACTGTATGAATCGACTTGCTGTTTAAACACAACGGTATGAATCTGAATGCTAAAACACAACTGTATGAATGTGCTTGCTGTTAAAACACACCTGTATGAATCTGAATGCTAAAACACAACTGTATGAATCTGCTTGCTGTTAAAACACAACGCAAGATCATTCTGGTGGTTTCCAGACATAATTAAAAATCGATACAGACCAGATAACAGTAAACAGAAAAAGAAGTGTATTTGCAATATCCGCAATCAAGAATTGTGTTTGAAGCAATAACTATGTCTCACGTAAAAAATGATTTACGAATAAAGTTGATCAAGATTGTGAAAGGAACGAATGAGAATTTGATTGATATTTACATCTGGTAGTAATTCGCAAATCATGGAGAATCAGTTACCATAAAATCGTGCATAGTTAGTTAATGAGATATAAATTCCAAAATTAAAATAAAATGTCAAATTACACAATTGCCCTTTTAGTTAAAATCCTTCAATGCCACATGTCACGTTCTGATTGCTTCCTAGACTTTCTAGGAAAATAAGGCTTTCTACCCAACTCCTACTCTATATATATATATATACATATATATATATATGGGAGAGAGAGTCGCCCCACCTTTCTCCAGTTTCATGTTGCAACATTCTCTAATGGTTCAAGTTCACAAAAATCAATCCTATTTGGTTTTGTAACTCATGAATCGATCACAAAGTGACATCTTAAACCGATTTCAATGTTTATAGGGATTTCGAGGTTGTGCACGGCGATGATCCGATGAATCCGCTTACTAGCAGAGTAGCAGATTCATTCGGCGATGCCAATGGAATTTACAATAAAGGCAATATAGCGGCGGCGGTTATCTGAGCTCCGGGGACTAGACCGATGGTGGTTACGAGTCTATATGGGTGATCTGCAGATGACCAATGAGTTCATAGCGTTCAGTTCTAATTTCTTTCGGAGAGAGAGATAAGATTTTATATATTTATACTTAATAGTATTTTATTCTTTTCATAAAAAAGTTAAGAGACTTATTGAATAGTATTACTTAATTGTATTCAAATTGGTAGAATTAGAAACCATAGAAAATCAATGCATTAAGAATTTAGTGATTAGATTTAACTAGTTAAAATGGTTAAACCACACAAATTCTAATAATAATTTACTTTAAAATAATATTAAAAAATAGAAAATAGTATTTAATATTCTAATGTATAAACCTAAAACATGTAACACTAATCATTACTTGCCCTATCATTGGTTGGTTATATATATTTCTAAGAAGTTGCTTTAATATATTCACTTCAAATCATTGATCATACTAATTAATTGTGTTCTACAAAGCATTCCAACTTCAATCACTATACTAATTAATTGTGTTCTACAAAGCATTCCAACTTCGATCACAGTCGAGTATAAATAACGATAACTTTTGACACATTGTATAGTTTTTTTCAAAGAAAGGAAATGATTGGGAGAAAAATGTTAGTCAACAAGTACTCCCTCCCCTAAAAAAATTGACTTTATATGGTCTAAAATCTCAAGTGTGTGTTTTTATCTTTGAATAAAATTATTTTAAAATAACTAATTACACATTTTTCCTAGGGGGGAGGGGGTGGTCACTAGTGATAGAATTCTATCACTCACAAGCACCAATCAAGTTCCGCCATGTTATCGACCATTTTTCCATCACTCACAACCTTTTTTAGTGGGGGTGGTTATCACTCACCACCACACCCAACAATTTCCCCCCAACCAACAACTACCCTCACAAAATAATATATCACGGCGTTGAAGAAATCATGGAAACCCGTTTTCGTTAATGTATCACGCGTTATGTTTACGGTGGCGGTGGGAAATAATGCGTTGAACAACCTTTCCGTGATGCTATAACGCACGACCCCGTGTGGCCTAAATGCGTTTATCTACCAAAAACGTTTGGACACATAAGGCATATATACATCTTCAATTAAGAACCATAAGTATATAAGGCATATATACATCTTCAATTAAGAACCATATTTTTACATTATAAATCTACATTATATTTTCCTTTATAGCAAGTAATCAAATAAAAACGTGATATTTTAAAAAAATTATATCAAACTAGCAAAAAGCTACCTCTTACTTTAACTTACTATTTGTCTTATCTTTAATATAATTGATAACAACTTCTCGCTTTTAGTCTCTCTCTTTCTTAGCCATATCTCTTGCCTTTATGTTGTGACTGACATGTCGAGGCCGATGTACAACCATCGGTTCAAATCTGTTGATCACCATCTGTTAACCATGAGCAAGCACACCATTACGTATCGTTCTTGCACAAGAAGTTGTAATCATTGTCCTCTAAAAATGACTTGACATCCTTTTACTTCTCTTTAGTCCTACGTTCATACCATCACTGATACTATACGTGGATATCTACTGTAACTTCTACTCATAACAATTTTCGATACAACAATGAAGACGAGTCTGCGTTACAATATTAGTCAATGACATAGTTTTGCAAGAACCCTAGCCACATATTGTATTTGGAATACACCATTGTATTCATGTATATCATAGCTTTTTGTCATCTTCACAAGCTAGGAACTATACTTTAAGGCTTAAATTACTTAATAAGGAAAAATTACAAGTTTTGTCCTTTATCTTTATACCACTTTTCAGTCGGTGTCCTTTTTAACGAATGTTGACAGGCGGTGTCCTTTACTAGGTATTTTGTTACACGTTTAGTCCTTTACACCCAACCGAGTTAAAAAACCCTGTTCATTGTTGACAGACGGTGTCCTTTACTAGGTATTTTGTTGCAAGTTTAGTCCTTTACCTAGGTATTTTGTTGCAAGTTTAGTCCTTTACACCCAACAATTAACGGGGTTTTTTAACTGGGTTGGGTGTAAAGGACTAAACTTGCAACAAAATACATAGTAAAGGACACCGCCTGTCAACATTCGTTAAAAAGGACACCGCCTGAAAAGTGGTATAAAGATAAAGGACTTGTAATTTTTTCTATTAAAAATTGTAAACAATCTTATATGGAGATCACGATATTATTGAGATCTTTGATCGATGGTGTGGTGAAGAATACAAAGGAATAATTGGTTTGGTCGGCGTAGGGACCGCACCAAATGTTGGATTTTATTGATGGGAATGGGAATAATACATCAACATCCTTATATTATACTTATATTATGACTTCCATCATTCAACTTTTAATATTTTATCAACCGGACTATATTAAAGATGAAACGGTTAGACTTTGCTTTTAGCAAATGTCAAAGATGCACTGGCTTTTGGCTTTGAAAGATATTAAAACTGCATGTGAACGAATTCTAAAAAGTACTTTTAGTCATATATATGTTTTGATTAACTTACATCCAAATTATAACATTTGAGTTAAATATATAGAAACTACTTTCTTAATTTTATTCTCTTCATAACTTATTTCCTTAATAATGCTTTAGGGACACTTTTACACAAGAAGTGGTGTGTTATAAGAAGCATCATGAACAAAAGAATTTTGATGTATAAAAATAGTTTGTAGGTGTTTCTATAGTGATATAATTTCGATGTAAATTAACCAATATGACCTGATAGTAAAATATTTAACATCTGATATAGGCTTATAATATAAGCTGTATTATTCCCTATACCCTGGTTTATGAAAGGTGAGTGACAATTGCTATAGTGATTGATCAAATGTAAAGTTGACTGAGTTTGTATTTAGGACTTGTTTAAATTAGTTGGTTATTAAAAATTAGTAAACTTTAACAATATAACAATTGTCGAAAAGGAAACCGTATAAATTAAAGTGAGTATTCAAGACCGAAAAATAAATAAAAATATAAATGTAGTGTTTTGGGTTTAACTGAGTTCAATCGGTTATAGTTCTTCATCCATGGCCACTGCTACAATAACTATGATCATCGCGACATCGTCGCTAGTGAACAAGTGAACCACCATCCGATGCGATTTTGATGCTAAAACTATAATCTTACAACTTGTCGCATCGTGATCCTACCTGTCATTGCATCTGTAGCATGATTATCTAACTTTTGCTCATGTTAACATAGACTATATATCTTATCTTTTTTATTATAAAGTCTTCATAGACAAATACTAACCACCATCATGTTGGGAAGTCAATAATAATTTCCTTTTCTACTAGTGAACAAAGATACAAATACTAACCAGTAACCACCATCATGTTGGGAAGTCAATAATAATTTCCTTTTCTACTAGTGAAATAATGATTAGAAATATACTTTTGATATATACCGTTGTAAGCATAGATTAGAATGCAAGCCTAAATTAGTTAAATATTAAAAAAAACATACAAACATAAGAATAACAAATATGAAATATGACATAAATTTATAGGAGATTGATGTATTTTTTGATGAATTTTGTTATTAGACATATTTAAAGGGATATTTACTAAAGTTACCAGGGAGTCAAACAATATCAATATATATATATATATATATATATATATATATATATATATATATATATATATATATATATATATATATATATATATATATATATATAAAAGGGGTGGTTAACAATAAGTAGTTTTAGTATTTGTTTTTTATTTAAGGTTTTATGTATATTTTTAATATTTTTTTTATTTAAGGTTTTATGTATATAGAAAATGAAACAAATTATAAACAATAAATTGGGCTTGGCTCAGTAGTAAAGCATGAACACCTCTCTCCCAATTTCGCAAGCACCTGGATAGACAGTTGTTTGATTCTCTTCTTTTTCATCCTTCATCCTAAAACACTACAATGTGTTCCCGAGTTTCATTAAATGAGAGAAAAGAAAAGAAAAGATTTGGAAGGAAATAATTTTTAGTTGTGTTCCAGAGTTTCATTAAAGGAGAGAAAAGAAGAGAAAATGAGAGATTTTTTGCCTAAAATTAATCTTTCCAATTTGGAAAGAAACATAGAGAAAGAAAAGAAAAGGAGAGAATCATTTCTTTTCTCTCCTTAACTTAAATTGGACCCCGGATGGGTTGGGTGACTCATCAGTAATACTTGGCCCACCTCTAATACTTAGTATGCATTTGGTTCGTCGAAATTCAATGGAATTGAATTGAAATCGAAAAAGATTCCATCTAAAATTATCTTTGATTGGTCAATGAAGGAAATGGAATTTGAAAACTTTCCCACGGATTATAACTTTCTTGCATACTTTTAAAATGGTTGTAAATGTTCTGATAGAGTCAAAGACAATCCCACAAATTAAGCATCCGATCAATCCATAGATCAAGCCACCAGTTTATATTTCAACTGATTAATTGATTATGTAAATAATTGTATTTCCTTTTATTAGTGTGTAACCCATCAATATAAATAGAAGTTAATATCTCTCTCAAAGTAGAGAGCATTCACACGATTCACATGGTATCACCACTTTGATCCTTTTTTCCTAACCTTTCTTCATCTCGTTCTTTGTTCCTCTGTTTCTCATAGCCAATACTACTGTTAATGCTGATGGCACCCTCCCCATGTCAACCATCCTTCACATGATAACACTCAAACTCTCTTCATCTAACTATTTATACTTGAAGAATCAAATTCTTCCACTTCTCACTTATCAAAAACTGACCAGCCATGTTGATGGCTCGGTCACACCACCTACCGCCACCCGAACCAAAGATGACAAGGAAGAACCGAACCCAGATTATGTTGACTGGGTCGATGCCGACCAACATGCAATCCTACTTCTTAATTAATCTCTCACAGAGGAGGTTGTGCCTGAGGTATTAGGGTTGACCAGTGCTCGCCAAATCTGGTTAGCACTCGAGTCAGCCTACAGTAACACTTCTCTTGAACGCATGCATCTCGTTCGAGATAGCCTGTGACAACTGACCAAAGGTTCAGCCTCCGTCAAAGAGTTTGGTCGAAAGTTCAAGGGCGTATGCGATCAGTTGGTTGCCATTGGTCAGCCCGTGGCAGAAACTGATAAGTTTCATTGGTTTTTATGTGGTCTCGGTCCCTCGTTTGAAACCTTTTCGACTGGCATTTGTGCAACACATTCTACTTATCCCCTTCGTGATCTTCTTACTAAAGCCGAAGGCCACGAACAATTTCTTCAATCCCTCAATCCTCCAACCGCCTCTCCTGTTGCTTTCACTGCCCATCAACAATGCCATCGCGTATCACCTCAGACCCCAAGTAAACCGAAGTCCCAATCAAACACGCGGGCTGCCAAATCTTTTTCCGGTGGCCCTCGTCGACCTCCTCAATGCTAGTAGTGTAGAATTAATGGACACTATGCAAATAAGTGTCCCAACCTAGCTTCATTTGCTTCGGCCTCTACTACTGAAGCACATCTGGCTCAAGCATTTCAGGCCTAATGTGTAACACCTCACAAAATCGTGTCCAATAATGTATTGACACGTGTCCCTAATCTTAATCGTGCCTAAAAGTTGCCTAAGAGGGACTAATTTTGTCAAAATTGAAAACTATGAATGTGGAGGGACTAAAAGTGTCAACATTCTTAAACTAAGCCTCTGAATGACCTTACACGGTATTCGTATTCTCTTAATGAGCCACTTATTGGATAAACGAAACCGTTTGTGATATAATTCAAAAATTTATGCATCAAAGGGTTAAAAGCGTCAATATGTTAATTCTTACATCTGAATGACCTTTTAACAAACCGGGAGCTTCATGATGTTCGATCATACTCTCGGGAATGCCTAATATTGGCCATTTTGGGCTTTTACGCCGTTAAATGATAATACGTGCAAAAATGAGAGTTAAAAGGGTTAAAATCGTCAACATGTTTAATTATACCTCTGAGTGACCTTTTAACGAACCCAAAGCCTAATGATGTTCGGTTATACTCCGGGGAAACTTAAAGGATCAAAAGTGCCAAATATGAAAGTTATTATGAGTTTTGGTGACCAGGGACTAAAGTTGACAATTTTTGAAAGTCAACATAAGGGGTCGCGTCTCGCGACGACCCCTCTTATTTCCCATCGCGTGACGCAACGGGCATGTTTGCACAGATTCTTCTTGACAGCTGCAGGTTCTTCATGCTTGGCCCCCACTCAAACCACTCGTACCTCTTTCACTCTCTTAGATTCGATTCTTGGGGCTTGTTAACTGTTTTAGACACCTGTCAAGACACTTGTTAACATCCTAGGAAGCCTCTAAACACCTGGCATGATCAAATTGATTCTCAAAAACTATAAATAGGTGGTAAGTTTCATTTGTAAAACTTGCACCATTCTTCAATATTTATATACTCTCATTTCTGGAGGATCCTGAGCAATTGGGAACTTCCTTTGTGTTTTATTCAGTCCCTAGGATCACAAGTAAGTGTTCCTTTCGTGGCTTATTCATTTTATTAGGCTTTTAAAGCCGAAAGTCAAGCGTTTTCGATAAACGCTTTGACTTTGGTTTAGACCTTAATGGTCTAGCCACAGTTCGCAACGAACATGGCTACGTGATCATAATTAGGTAGGTGTTAATCCCTCAAAAGGGCACCTCCTAAGAATCATGTTTGCTTGGTCAATTGACGAGTCAACATATTAATGTTTTAAAAAGTCAACGGGGCAGATTTTGAAACAATTACGATATGAGTTTAAAGGTGTTCTAAAATACGTTTTATCGCATAAACAACTTAGTAATAATTATTAGAACATATGTAAACATGTTCGGCTTGTCAATTCCAGTTTTAGGGTCGGTTCGCAACCGAAAGTCGCGAAGTTTGACTTCTGCATTGGCTTTCGATTATGAACCGAATTAGACTAGTATGCTACTGATTTAAGGTCCCGTTATGATCGTATTATGAGGTAGCATAATCCTCAGAGGTTATATTACACGATCATAATAGTAATATGAGTTTTATGCAAGTTTCCGTAATTGTGCCATACTGTAACCATTATGCCCTCTTTAGCAAAAATAAGGTTTTAGACACCAATGAGCTTGCAAATGATTTAGGTACTGATATGTTAACATTTTTAACATATTTTGATGTTACAAATCTGATCATAAACCGAGTTTTCCTGTAATATCGTAAATTACGCTTTAAAGTGACCGAAATGCCCTTTCGGCGCGTAGAACGATTTTAAACGTAATTTCTTATACCAAACTCATTACCTACTAATGTAATATCATAATTAGGATATTTTGGGATATTAATTTAGTTTATAAACTGAGTTTATGCACACGTTCTTGTATTACGTTCTTAAATGACGATAATGCACTTATGGCGCATAAAATGGTTTTAAAGCATGATTTCATACAAAACCTTTTACCTATTGATATGTTATACTAAATAGAATATCTTGACCATATAAACCTGGTCATGACACCAGATTTCATAAACCATCGTAAATATCGTCATTTAACGACTTTAACGCCGTTTCGGCGCATAATATGGTTTTAAACCATATTTAGCAATAAAGACTTGTTACCTACTGATTTTATAAATCATTTTAAATATTTTTATAGTAGGCACATGATATAAACTCAGATTCCCAAAATTTGCTTTTAAACTATGTGTGAAATGACCAAAATGCCCCTACGGAGCATAGTTTGGTTTTAAAATATATAACACACATATGTTTGATATCCTACTGATATTATATCATAAATAAAGTGTTTTCACAGAATATTTATGGTCATAACATCAGATTATACGCAAGTTTCTTTTATACGTCGCTAAATGACCAAAACGCCCTTATGAGGCATTGTTTGATTTTAAAACCTTAACGTGCATACAAGTTGATATCCTACTGATATTATAACTTGTTTAAAGTATTGGCATATGGAACTTGTTCATGACTCATCCGGTTACCCGTTATCGCTTATAGGCGTACGGTTAGACTTACGTAACTAGTTTACGTAAGTTTAACGAAACGTGTTTAACCTTATCATTTTTACCTCAATATCCAGAATGTTAATAGTTTACCCATATTATACAAGTCTTAGTACTTGTCGGGTTTAAACTACATTCTATTCCGGTCATCGCTTAATCAAGCGTATTGTACCTTTTTTTATACTTTAAGCTAGCCGGTCTATGTCTACGACTTGCATAAGACCCGTTAGCATTCTAATTGGTTATTTATACCATCATTCCAGACTAGAGCCTTTCGATAAATTGTTACCAATGCTTACTTTTATGAATACGGCTGAGTTATTATAATTCTTGCATTATAAGACGAGAGTTAGCTCAGGTAAGTACTCTTAATCTATTTCCCCTATACGGGCTTGGGATATGGTAAAATATTTACCGCATGGTCGTGTATGGGATTCGAAGACCAATGTGTCGGGAAATTCAAATGACCCGTTTTAATTCGTATTTCCTGACTTAAACATTGGGGGTTAACGCGACCATGTCTTGGATATGCTCGGCTCATTTAATTTACTAATGGCCACGACCTAAGCGCGGGGTGTAGACATACACCTGACAGATGCTAATGCTTATTAAAATGTTTTATAACCCAATACGGGTATTCCCAATAAGGGAATAAGTGGTGTGTCGGTTAATAATGAACCGATATAGTTTCCGGGCCCTATATGTATTGTCAAGTTATGTAAAACTAATAACATGAGATATAGTTTACCCCAAGTATAAAAGATTTTTTGTGCCTTGTGCACCTAAATCAATTTTGAACATGTTTTCAAAATGTGTTGGTTGATTGTATTTACCAGTGAAAACTGACGTATTTTCAAAAGTCTAAGTGACAGGTGAAAATACGTAATTAGGCTGGAAGCTGCTCGGTAATGCTAGATAAGAAATTTGAAACTCTTTTGCAAAAGCCTATTAGTCTGTTAAACTTTTTTTGTATATATTGATCCGCCTGTGGATTATTATTACAGACACGTCTGTATTTATTACTTTGGTATTTTCAGACACTTGAGTTTTTAATAATATTTTATATTCCAAGACTTCCGCTGTGCTATTCTGTGTATGTTTGACTATGACGATACCAATCTTACGTCACGATACTCCCCACCGGGCTGAGCTGTAAATACCGGGCTCTGACATAATGCCATGTCACAACAGACTCCCCAGATTGGGTACGGACTCGGGTGCGACAACCCATATGGCAAAATCTACAAGTTCGCTTCATAACACCATTCCATACTCGGTTAATTCTTAAGTTGCCTTCGGTAATGGCAACTCTTTACCTATCTCTCATATGGGTCAATACTCCCTAAACAAAAATCTTTCTTTAAAAGATGTCTTGGTCATTCCCAAACTCACAAAAAATCTGTTATCTATAAGCCAATTAACCACTGATTACCCTGTTGATGTTTTGTTTTCTCAACATTTTTTATCATTCAGGATCGGAAAACAAGTTGGCCCCTAGCTCATGGTCGGTGTGAGAATGGGCTATATGTCTTACGGAAAAGGAACCTTGCCTTCGTTGCTTCGGTTTCTTAGAATAAAGCTTCGTTTGAATTGTGGCATACCCGTTTAGGCCATGTCGCATTTGACATTCTTTCTTTTTTGAATAAAAATGGTTGTTTATCCATTACCTCTATTTTGCCTAAACCTGTTACTTGTTCACCTTCTCAACTTGCAAAGTCTCACAAAATGCCTTTTGAGATAAATGATAAACATGCTTTAAATCCGTTATATCTTGTTCATTGTGACCTATAGGGCCCGTCACCTATTATGAGTATCAATGGCTATCGTTACTATGCGGTCTTTATAGATGACTACTAGCGTTTTTCTTGGTTTTATCCTTTAAAAACCAAGAGTGCATTTTATTCGGTGTTATTTACATTTTTACGTTTTGTTCAAACACAATTCTCACAAAACGTAAAAGTGTTTCAAAGTGATGGTGGTACGAAATTTGTTAGTCCGTCGAATATTTTAATGAAAACGATACATTTCGTAGGTTATCATGTCCACATACTCCGCCACAAAATGGTAGAGCTAAAAGAAAGCACCATCACATAGTTGAGACGGGTCTAGACATGTTGTTTCATGCTCATATCCTGGCCATCTATTGGGTTGATGCGTTTAGCTTCTTAACCTATATCATAAATCGTTTGCCCTCAAATGTCTTAGACAACAAATCACCTTTTGAGATGTTATATACTATAACACCCAAATACACCGGTTTTTGAGTTTTTGGTTGTCGAGTATACCCAGATGTTCGTGATTATTCTCCGCATAAGTTGGCACCACGTAGCATTCCTTGTATTTTTATGGGCTACTCAACTCAATACAAAGGGTATAAATGTCTTGATTCACAAACATCTTGAATGTATGGGACTCGCCATGCTCGCTTTGACGAAACTTACCTTCCATTTGAAACATGTTCATCATTAAATGATCTTTCTACTCTCTTGTTGTCAACTTATCAAGATGAATACACACTTATCCCACAAACCACTGTTCTACCCATTACTACATCCTCTACTCCATCTTCCAATCAAACCATCAGTCCATGTGCTCTTTGTAAAGATGCACCCGATACATATTCCACCAAACACCCTACACATCAGCCTATTCCTTCCATCACACCCGTCACCCCACCTTCTCCCCAAACTAAACAAAACCCAATCCATCCCAGACCTTCTATATGAACTTAACACGACCCATTCTACTTCTCCTATAACCAGCCAAATCCCCTCTAACAACCAACCCATGTCGTTAACCTAACCCACTACGACCCATTCCAATTCTCCTACTACGGCCCAAACTACCTCATCGGACCAACCACCTTCCGCTACAACTACCACATCAGCCCACCCTGGTGACCCGTTCCAAAGCGGGTATCTACAAGCCCAAACATCAACCCGATTTTGCTCATCTTACCCACCATGCTCTATATACCGCCCTGCATGCGGCATCTGAACCAAAAGGTTTCAAAAGTGCTTCTAAACATCCTCACTGGATACAAGCCACGAGAGATGAAATTCTTGCCTTGCAAATCAATAACACCTGGACCTTAGTTCCTCTGCCAACTTCTACCAATATAGTTGGCTTAAAGTGGGTTTTTCGAACCGATTTTCGTTCTGATGGTTCCATTTATCGTTATAAAGCCCGCCTTATGGCGCAAGGTTTTACATAAATCCCGGGCATAGACTTCACATGCACATTCCGGTCATCGCTTAATCAAGCGTATTGTACCTTTTTTATACTTTAAGCTAGCCGGTCTTTGACTACGACTTGCATAAGACCCGTTAGCATTCTAATTGGTTATTTATACCATCATTCCAAACTATAACCTTCCGATAAATTGTTACCTACGCTTACTTAATTGAATACGGCTGACTTATTATAATTCTTGCATTATAAGACGAGAGTTAGCTCAGGTAAATACTCTTAACCTATTTCCCCTACACGGGCTTGGGATACGGTAAAATATTTACCGCATGGTCGCGTATGGGATTCGAAGACCAATGTGTCGGGAAATTCAAATAGCCCGTTTTAATTCGTGTTGCAAGACTTAAACATTGGGGGGTTAACGCGACCATGTCCTGGATATCCTCGGCTCATTTAATTTACTAATGGCCACGACCTAAGCGCGGGGAGTAGGCATACACCTGACAAATGCTAATGCTTATTAAATGTTTTATAACCCAATACGGGTTTTCCCAATATGGGTATTCCCAATAAGGGAATAAGCGGTGTGTCGGTTAATCATGAACCGACATAATTTCCGGGCACTATATGTATTGTCAAGTTATGTAAAACTAATAACATGAGATATAGTTTGTCCCAAGTATAAAAGATTTTTCATGCCTTGTGCACCTAAATCAATTTTGAAAATGTTTTCAAAATGTGTTGGTTGATTGTATTTCCAGTGAAAACTGACGTATTTTCAAAAGTCTAAGTGACAGGTGCAAATACGTAATTAGGCTGGAAGCTGCTCGGTAATTGTTGATACATATTCTGTGGATACGGCTCGGCTCGGTTCGACTCGGCTACGAAGTGAAGGCCGTAGTCAAGACAACCTCCTGTCTTGACTCGGTTTGTTATTTACTTTGTAACGTTTATGTAAATGCAACTGCGTGTGTGCAGTTTGCATTATTAGTTTAAATATTGTTTGTTGTTTGGCCGAAACATGTAGAAGCCCAGTAGACAAAGTCAAAGCACAAGCCCAAGACACTGGCCCAACTGATGGACGAAATCCCCTGATGGTGAAATCACTTAGGACGAAATACCCCATGTGACGAAATCAGGGATTTCGTCCAGATATTGGATTTCGTCGATCTGTTTTCGTCGACTTCTTGATTTCGTCATGGCTTCACTATATAAACACAGACAACAGACAGAAACACTTAGACAAGTCTGAATAGATTTGAGAGCGAACACATTGTAACACACACACACACTGAGAGTTTACAGAGACCATTTGTAAACACCGCATTGTAACCGTTTTCTAGCATTAATACATTGAGTGTTAATCGTTGAATCTTGTGTCTTACGTGTTCGTAACTTGGTTTAACTTACCCGTTTGGATTCCGCACTCTTAGGTTTGTCGGAAAACAGGGAATAGAGGTTACTCGATCCTTTGGGTGGACCTACAATTGGTATCAGAGCATTGGCTCGATTCCTTGTTTAAACCAAGTGTTTTTATTGAGATTTGAAAGATTTTCAGTTGTTTTTCTTGGATTTTGATTTTAAAGTTCATAACTTACTGAAAAACAGTTTTTAAAATCTTTTGAAATTCATGTTGTTTTGCTTATAGTTCATCTAAAACCTTGTTAAAACTCTTGTATACATGTTAGTATTGGGTATTTGTTGAACTTTATTGCAAAAGTGTGCTCACAAAATTTTCAGGTGACTGGAATATTCATCAAGATCATCATATCTTCAAGTTGTTCTTGTTTTTGTTCTTGATAATATATGAGTTTGATCCTTTATTGTTGAATTATTGTGGTGTTGTTGATTATTAAAATAGTGTTGTTTGACATTTGTGACACACAAAAGATGGATATTTGAAAAGCAAGTCTGATAGGTAAGTTGGTTTGACAATAGAACCATTTTGTGTCAGGATAAGGTTAAGGATAAGATTTTAATTGTTGAAAAATATCTTTTTGTCTGGTCATTTTAGTCAACGAAATCACCCAAGACTTCGTCATACATACTAGCTGGACGAAAACACCATTTTCATCAAGGGTTGTTTGACGAAATCACCCATTTTCGTCATTTCTGAGTTGGACGAAATCACCACTTGATCAGCGACGAAATCAATCATCTTTGTCAACACTTGGCTGGACGAAAACACCCTGGTCAACTTGTTACTGGACGAAAACACCCTGGTCAACTTGTTACTGGACGAAAACACCTCATCTTGGACGAAATCAGTGCTGGACGAAAACACCTCATTCTGGACGAAATCTCCAATTTCGTGGAAGGTGTTTCAGCGACGAAATCACCAATTTCATCATTATTGTTTTGGACGAACTCCTTTAGATTTCGTCCTTTACATTTGTGATATTTCTATCAGTGGCCTTTTATTTCATTGTTAACCATTTGATTTCAATTTTTTAAGCAGGTACAATTTTTCTAATATCAAATATGAGTTCTAATCCATTAGATTAGAGCATTAGCACGGTCCCTGATATGTCATGGGTTAAGTCTTTGATGCCACAATAAAGAATTTCAGCTACTCAATGGGCGTGCGTGGCAAATCAAAATCAAAGTATCCAGAATCTACTCATAAGCGAAAATGAAACGGGTAGCAATAACCGTCCGCCAAAACTCAACCACATGAACGACTATCCATTGTGGAAAGGTCGTTTTCAGAATTATGTTTTAGGTCAAAACACCGAGTTATGGACGTGTTTCACCACAGCATATAACGACGCTCTTGAGGAAGCCGGATCAAATGCTACAACTTTGGGGACCATGGCTGAAAATGACAAGAAGGCGTATGATCTTGAAAAGAAAGCATTTTCTATTCTTACGCAAGCATTGCACAAAGATATCTATCATCAATTCGCCCATTGTACCAGCACCAAAGCCTTGTGGGACATCCTAGTTAACAGAGGAGAAGGAAATGCGGCCACACGGAAGACGCGTCATGATTTACTAAAGAAGGAGTTTGAAGGGTTTATGTTTGTGCAGACTGAAACACTGAATGAGATGACAGCTCGTTTTTATCATTTAATTAGTGAAATGATTTCTTACAAGGTTGTTGTATCTTCGCAGGAAATAGTCACACGGTTTGCTGATGCTCTACCACCAAAGTGGAGCCCATTCATTGAGTTGTTAAAGCATACGGGTGTATTGGATACTGTCAGTATCTATGAGTTTGTTCAAAAGCTGGAGAACAAGGATGCAGAAGAAATCAGAAAAGCTAAAATAATTCCTGTCCCTCAAAATCCAGAGATGTACTTTGGAGGGATTACTCCTGCTGCTAGTACAAGCCAGCAACCAAAGATACAAACAACTTATGTGTCAAATGCTTTCGACCCAAGATCCTATTTTGGAGGAGTAGCCACACCTCAACCCCAATTTGACATAAATGCCTATCTTCCGAAACCTCAAGTAGCCACACCTCAACCCCATTTTGACATAAATGCCTATCTTCCGAAACCTCAAGTTGCCACACCTCAACCCCAGTTTGATATAAATGCCTATCTTCCAAAACCTCAAGTTGCCACACCTCAACCCCAATTTGATCCAACTGCCTATTTTTCTAAACCACCACAAGCCCAACCACAACAAGCCTTCTATGGTAACAAACCTGATACTTCAAATCTTTCCAAAGTGAGTGTAGAAGCTGCACGGGATCACATTGAAATTCTTACCACTATGGTTAATGCCTACAGCGGATTAGTCGCAAGTCAAATTGGAAACATTAATTTGACCAATGAAGATTATCAGCAGATAGACAGAGATGAGATGGAGTTGATGGACATTAAGTGGGCGTTTGCTAGTGCTGTGAGAAGGGCAAAGGATTATATGAGCAGAACGGGGAGAACCAGCTTGGAACGCAAAAGGGATACCAAGTACGGGTTTGACAAGGGTGCTGTCACATGCTTTAATTGCGGTGAAAAGGGTCACTTCAAACGTGAATGCACGCGACCGAGCAAACAAGGCAACCAACAAGGCAACCAAAATCCCTTCCAAAATAAAACAAGTACTTCAAATCAAGCTAACAACAAAAGAGGGATAGCAGCTGCTAACAACCAAACCAACCAGTCAGGGCCTTCAAACCCCAACCGTGCATTGATAGTACAAGCCGATGAGGGATGTGATTGATCCGTACAGTTAGGAGGAGGAAATGCATGCTATGCGAAGATCATCAGTCACATCAAGCATGTGCACAAAGAAGAATTTTCTGAATAAGATGATAGTTTCGGATACAGTGGCAGTTCGGATGAAGAATCAGATGTGAATGAGAGAACTGATTCTGAAGGTGATAGTTTGATTGATGCTGAGGAGGTCAAGTGTCAGAAATATGTCTTGATCAAGAAAGCTGATGCTACATCAGAAGAAATGGAGAAGATTCTCACTGAAGATGGATCCTTCTCTTCTCAGACTGCCTTTATGGCTAATGTCTCAGCTTCTACAAGTCAGGTAAAATCTGAAACTCCTAGCATATGTAGTGATTGTGCTGATACGAAACATGAATGTGCTGATATGAAACAAGAATCTGAAAAGATTCACAGTCACAATCAGAGTTTGGTTATTGAACTGTCAAAGTGCAAAGAGGCAAACATGGCCTTAGCTCGCAACGAAAAAGATTTTAAATCGGTAATTGAAACACTCAAGAAAAGTGTTTCTGAGTTATCAAAAACGGTTTTTAATAAGCAAACAGGTATTAATAATTACATTAATATCATTGAGGCAACTAAGAAAGAGCTAGCCGAGGCGAAATGTGAGCATGAAGCGATCAAGCTCAAATTGGAGAGTTACTCAAACTCCCGATATGTGCTTGATCACATCATTGACGTTCAACAACTAAAGGGTAATGTTAAAGGCGTTGGGTATAAATCATGTCCGCCTCCTTTGAGACACAACTATACCAAGATGCCCGATGAGGAGGAAATGCCGCGTTTTGAGCCAACTGTACCTCTTGATTATGAGGAAGTTACAACTGGCTTAGGGTTCAAAACGGACAATTCATCGGAGGGCTCATCTGATAGCAAGGAAAAGTCATCATGTGTTTCAAATCAAAGTCCTCCAACCATTGAGGACTATGATTCTTCGGATGATGAATCAGATGTGAGTGATGAGGATAAATCTCTTGACGATAGAAAAGGAGTAGAAGTGCCTTTTGAGAATCACATTCTGTGTGATCCTCCTACTCCTGCTGTGCATTCAACTGCTAAACAAGAGATGGATCCTATCACTGAGACAGTGTCTACCGTTAAAAGTGATAACGTGTTGTACACTTTGGTCGGTGATGGTAAAATTTATTCAAACCAAGATTTTCCCATTAAAAACGTAAATCAATTTTTGATTGACAAAGTATTTGAAGATACTACAAGTAAGTTTTTGGAAAAAGGGATCTAGAGAGTTTCTGTAACTCAATGTGATCCTATTCCAAAAGCTGAAGTTAGAAAACAGCATGGAAATCAAACATTACCGACAAAGCAACAACCTGTCGCTTTTAAGGGTAAACAACAACAACGAGCTCAAAAGCCTAAGGTTACACAACCAAAGGCTGGAACAAAAGGAGCTCGTTACAAGAAGAAAGCAAAAGACGTTAAGTTTGTGGCCTCCAAAGGTACTGATAAAGTTGAGACTTTTGAAAATAAATCCAATACTGAGTTTGTTCAAAATGTCAAAATTTTGAAACGTAATAGTGATAACAATTACACCCAACACACAAACGGGTGTGAAGCTAGTAACTCGGGGTCTACAAATTCAACGTCAGATCATCGAACATAATCTCCTAATTTTGTTGAAAGGAGATCATGCTTTAAATGCGGGGAGTTTGGCCACATTATCAGACATTGCACAAACTCTCCGAAACCAAATTTTGTAGAAAGAGCCCCTTCTGAACAAGGTCACCAACAACGTCGTCCTGTGTCACCAAAAACTGACAAACGCACTGTTAAAGAACAGGAAACAAAACAACGACGTAAAAATGTGAAGGTGATCGAAAAGGCTGTAAAAACGAAAGTAAAATATGTTAAAAGGGAACCAAGTTCATCACAACCGTTAAAACAAAAAAATGTTAATAATACACAATCCGGTAAACGAAAACAAGCATGGAAACCTAAAACAGGTGAGGATTCAGGGGGAGGCTTGCAATTTAAGGACCTTCAAGAAATTGAAATTACATTTCTTGATTCTCAGGGGCAACCCAAGTCTATGAAGGCTTGGGTCCCCCTCTCTAACTAATCTCTGAGTGAGTGTGCAGGTTGTTCCAGGAGGAACTATCGATAGTCATCGGATTGTTGATAGTGGAGTGTCCATGCACAAGATAGGCGACAAAGAAATTGTTGCCTTTGATGGAGAGAAAAAGAAAAGAAGACAGAATTGTCTGTCGAAAGAAATTGAAACCTTCGACAAAATGAAAATCATATCAAAGTTTGATTGTTCAAGGATTTGATCGGGTCCCCAGGATAGATTCAATCAAAATGTACGCACCTGAAGCACGTCTGAAGTTCAAAATCAACAAGATGAACGTGCAGTGTACATTTCTTCGCGGTGTGATTGAAGAAAATGTGTTTGTTGAACAAACCAACCGGGTGTGCGGATGCCTTGGCGTGGATTGAACAACCGCACACTACTTCTGAAAGAGAAAGACAAAGACCTTCGCTGGTGCAATGTGGAAGACCAGCCAGACCCAGAGGTCTATGATCTTGTTGCTGTGAAGAGATTTCTCAGTAGCTACAAAATCGACTTTGAAATCCACACCTGGTGGATATCCAGCTTAGGAGACCACTCAGATTCCTTGCAATGCATGAAGCAGTTGCAGGATACGGTTTTGAATTTCTAATCTCTCCTATACTTGTCGATATTTAAGCTGCTTTATGAATTATTATCATCTCGTATAGCACTCTTTGGCCAGACACGTTGATCTCGAATATCACCTCACACGTGATTGTTTCACTATGAAACTCGTCAATGTTGTCATGGTCCGCACCGCTTACCGACGTGCCAACTCACTTTTCCAAAATTCGATAAATCATTTCTGATTAAATTAATTTTGGTATACGGCATTGAGGTAAAACATGAGTTAACCGACATCGGAAAATCCTTTTTGTAAATACCTTTGTGTTTTTAAAATTTATCATAGTTTCTTGATTTTTGGGGGAGTAAATCCAAAATTTGAAAATTCAAAAACATCGAAAAATTTCAAAACGCAAAAAACATTGGAAAAACAAAAATGAGTTTCCTGGCGAGAAAAAGAGAAAATGATAGTACATCAGTGGTCTGTCTAAACCACCTTGAAATGAACTTAAAATGAAAAATGTTAAGCAACTCTATATAAGATGTATCGGTAGGCTCACAATCATTTTAAAGTGTGTAGGGTGATATAAACCTTAAATCGACTGAAGACCAAGTGGGAACCACTCATTGGCATATGGTCTTAGTACCGAAATTTCGTTTGAGAGATTGCCGAGGTTCTGAGATATTCGGTCTTTATGCTGTCTTATCATCTGGGTATCATGGTTGTATTTTTTACCGAAAAATAACGGAGACGAAGTCTAGATCTTCCATGATGCTATACATACGTGTACATATTACATACGACCTCAATAAGTGATCAACAATCACTTGTCCACACAAAATAAGTGATAATATATCACATTTATCCGGGAGTCAAGTTCGTCTCTTTGCTGTACGAAAGTACTGACCTGTTCACGGACTTGCTCTTGTGCCCTCATGCATCTGAAAATCAAGTTCCTCATCAATAAGTGATTCTATCACATAGGGCTTGTTTTCAAATCAAAATAAGTGAGTTTCTCACATTCTTTTATACGGTCAAACATATGATAAACGGTATACTCACCGGTAAGATGAACTCTTGTGCATACCTTGATACGGGAATGTGTCGTGTGTGGATGAACACCGGTCGGTAAGTATAAATCATACACTAATCGTATCCCCTCGCCATGATTACATCTGATAAGTTGAGCTTATGTGGACAACAATACCGATAATTGTTATAGGATGCTTATCTAAATGTTAACTAATTGAACAAAAAGAGCGTTTTGGCGTTACCATACACTGATACGATTCTCTTACCCTCGAAACTCGCAAAAAGAATGTCTGTAAATATTTATTTACTGCTTTCGTTTCTGCATCTTTGTATATAATTATTTATTGCTTTCCGTCTTTACATTTGAAAAATGAAAAATTCCAAAAGATTTTAGGTGTGTTTTAATCTAAATTTTATAAAAGCCAAAAAGATTTTGCTTCTAGTTTATTTTAGATTGACCAATGTTGGAACTCGAGTTTATCCTACCTAAAATCCTGATTGTAAGCCAGAAAACAATTGCATCTTCATAAACAGTCGAAGTTAACGATTTTTGAAAGTTAAAGGATTAAAATTGATCATTTTCTAAACTTTAAAAATGTTGTCGGTCGGTGTTTGATTGAGATTTGATATCATATGTGTCGTTTATTTAATTTGTCTATATTCTAAGCGGTTGTTCTCATTACGTGTTTAGCTTTCTTGTATGTGCAGATGCGACATCAGAATCTAGCTAAAGGCAAATAGAACGTGTCAGATGACAAGCCGTAAAGTGAAGACACGACGTTGATGCAATCAGAAGATCAAGATGATCGGGTTGCAGTTGACCACTTTTCAACACCACAAGGATCTAAAGTTTTGAAGTTCAAAAGATTCAAGAGTATCGTTCAAGGGGGAGTTTGTTGATACACTCCCTGATTGTGTCACGTGAAGACTTTGAAGATCCTTTCCGAGAAAAAGAACCATCAAGAGATGGAGAACGAGATTATGAACCTCGCGAGCAGCATCCAAGGGGGAGTTTGTTGATACATATTCTGTGGATACGGCTCGACTCGGTTCGACTCGACTACGAAGTGAAGGCCGTAGTCAAGACAACCTCCTGTCTTGACTGGGTTTGTTATTTACTTTGTAACGTTTGTGTAAATGCAACTGCGTGTGTGCAGTTTGCATTATTAGTTTAAGTATTGTTTGTTGTTTGGCCCAAACATGTAGAAGCCCAGTTGACAAAGTCAAAGCACAAGCCCAAGACACTGGCCCAACTGATGGACGAAATCCCCTGATGGTGAAATCACTTAGGACGAAATCCCCTGATGGTGAAATCACTTAGGACGAAATCCCCCATGTGAGGAAATCAGGGATTTCGTCCAGATATTGGATTTCGTCGATCTGTTTTCGTCGACTTCTTGATTTCGTTATGGCTTCACTATATAAACACAGACAACAGACAGAAACACTTAGACAAGTCTGAATAGATTTGAGAGCGAACACATTGTAACACACACACACTGAGAGTTTACAGAGACCATTTGTAAACACCACATTGTAACCGTTTTCTAGCATTAATACATTGAGTGTTAGTCATTGAATCTTGTGTCTTATGTGTTCGTAACTTGGTTTAACTTACCCGTTTGGATTCCGCACTCTCAGGTTTGTCGGAAAACAGGGAATAGAGGTTACTCGATCCTTCGGGTGGACCTACAGTAATGCTAGATGAGGAATTTGCAACTCTTCTGCATAAGCTTATTAGTCTGTTAAACTTTTTTTTGTATATATTGATCCGCCTATGGATTATTATTACAGACCCGTCTGTATTTATTACTTTGATATTTTCAGACATTTGAGTTTGTAATAATATTTTATATTCCAAGACTTCCGCTGTGCTATTCTGTGTATGTTTGACTATGACTATACCAATCTTACGTCACGATACTCCCCACCAGGCTGAGCTGTAAATATCGGGGTATGACATAATGCCATGTCACAATAGACTCCCCAGATTGGGTACGGACTCGGGTGCGACAACCCATAGGGCAAACTCTACAAGTTCTCTTCATAACACCATTCCATACTTGGTTAATTCTCAAGTTGCCTTCGGTAATGGCAACTCGTTACCTATCTCTCATATGTGTCAATACTCCTTTAACAAAATTCTTTCTTTAAAAAATGTCCTGGTCATTCCCAAACTCACAAAAAATCTGTTATCTATAAGCCAATTAACCACTGATTACCCTGTTGACATTTTGTTTTCTCAACCTTTTTTATCATTCAGGATCGGAAAACAAGTCGGCCCCTAGCTCAAGGTCGGTGTGAGAATGGGCTATATGTCTTACGGAATAGGAACCTTGCCTTCCTTGATTCGGTTTCTTAGAATAAAGCTTCGTTTGAAATGTGGCATACCCGTTTAGGCCATGTCGCATTTGACACTCTTTCTTTTTTGAATAAAAAGGTTGTTTATCCATTACCTCTATTTTGCCTAAACCTGTTACTTGTTCACCTTGTTAACTTGCAAAGTCTCACAAAATGCCTTTTGAGATAAATGATAAACATGCTTTAAATCCGTTAGATCTTGTTCATTGTGACCTATAGGGCCCGTCACCTATTATGAGTATCGATGGCTATCGTTACTATGCGGTCTTTATATATGACTACTCGCGTTTTCCTTGGTTTTATCCTTTAAAAACCAAGAGTGCATTTTATTCGGTGTTATTTACATTTTTACGTTTTGTTCAAACACAATTCTCACGAAACATAAAAGTGTTTCACAGTGATGGTGGTACGGAATTTATTAACCAACACGTCCGTTGAATAAAAACGATACATTTCATAGGTTATCATGTCCACATACTCCGCCACAAAATGGTAGAGCCAAAAGAAAGCACCATCAAATAGTTGAGACGGGTCTAGACATGTTGTTTCATGCTCATATCCCGGCCATCTATTGGGTTGATGCGTTTAGCTCCTTAACCTATATCATAAATCGTCTGCCCTCAAATGTCTTAGACCACAAATCACCTTTTGAGATGTTATATACTACAACACCCAAATACACCTATTTTCGAGTTTTTGGTTGTCGAGTATACCCATATCTTCGTGATTATTCTCCGCATAAGTTGGCACCACGTAGCATTCCTCGTATTTTTATGGGCTACTCAACTCAATACAAAGGGTATAAATGTCTTGATTCACAAACATCTCGAATGTATGGGACTCGCCATGCTCGCTTTGACAAAACTTCCCTTCCATTTGAAACATGTTCATCGTCAAATGATCTTTCTACTCTCTTGTTGTCAACTTATCAAGATGAATACACACTTATCCCACAAACCACTATTCTACCCACTACTACATCCTCTACTCCATTTTCCAATCAAACCATCAGTCCATGTGCTCTTTGTAAAGATGCACCCAATACATATTCCACCAAACACCCTACACATCAGCCTATTCCTTCCATCACACCCGTCACCCCACCTTCTCCCCAATCTGACCAAAACCTAATCCATCCCAGACCTTCTATATGAACCCACACGACCCATTCTACTTCTCCCATAACCATCCAAATCCCCTCTAACAACTAACCCGTGTCGTTAACCCAACCCACTACTGCCCATTCCAATTCTTCTACTACGGCCCAAACTACCTCATCGGACCAACCACCTTCTGCTACAACCACCACATCAGCCCACCCTATGGTGACCCATTCCAAAGCGAGTATCTACAAGCCCAAACACCAACCCGATTTTGCTCATCTTACCTACCATGCTCTATATGCCGCTTTGCATGCGGCATCCAAACCAAAAGGTTTCAAAAGTGCTTCTAAACATCCTCACTGGATACAAGCCATGAGAGATGAAATTCTTGCCTTGCAAAACAATAACACCTGGACCTTAGTTCCTCGGCCAACTTCTACCAATATAGTTGGCTTAAAGTGGGTTTTTTGAACCGAATTTCGTTCTGATGGTTCCATTTATCGTTATAAAGCCCACCTTGTGGCGCAAGGTTTTACACAAATCCCGGGCATCGACTTCACATACACATTTAGTCCCGACGTCAAAGCCTCGACCATTCGTATTGTTTTGTCAGTGGGCGTCATTAAGAATTGGCCTCTTCACCTGTTGGACATTAACAATGCATTCTTAAATGGTCATTTAACCGAAACTGTCTACATGGAGCAACCTACGGGTTTTGTTGATTCGGCCTTTCCCACTCATGTTTACAAATTAAACAAGGCTCTCTACAGTTTAAAACAAGCTCCATGGGCATGGTTTCACAGGCTAAGCCCGTTCCTTGTTAATTACGGGTTTACTTGTGGTCGTGCCGATACCTCTCTGTTTATCTTCAAGAAAGGTGATTTTCTTATGTACCTTCTTGTGTATGTCGACGATCTTATTCTAACAGGAAATAAACCCTCCATGCTCACCAACTTTATTACACGTCTTCATAATGAATTTTCAATCAAGGATTTGGGATCCTTAAATTATTTTTTGGATCTTGAGGTTGTTTATATGGACAATGGCTTATTTCTTAGTCAATCCAAGTATGCCCATGACATACTCTCACATGCCGGTCTCCTTGAAACGAAACCTGTCCCTACTCCTCTTGCCACAACCGATATGTTCGTCTCCGCTGGATCTCCGGTTTTCTGATCCAACACTCTATCGTTCACTCATTGGGGTGTTACAGTATTTGACCATTATACGTCGTCAATCAAGCTAGTTAGTTTCTGCATGCACCAACTGTCCAACATTTTCAGTCCGTTAAGCGTATCCTATGTTATGTTAAAGGTACAATGTCTTATGGTCTCACCTTTAAATGCCCTGAACGTACTACCATTTTGGGATATTCTGATGCGGAATAGGCTCAGTGTATTGACACACGGCGATCGACTTATGGTTACTCTATTTTCTTAGGAGGCAATCTCGTTTCTTGGAGTGCCAAGAAACAATCGACCGTCTCTCGGTCCGGTTGTGAGTCCGAATATGCGGCAATGGCCAACACGACTGCTGAAATCATATGGGCCACTCACTTGTTACGTGAACTTCATGCGTTGCCTCCAGATCGACCTACTTTGCGATAATCGTAGCACGTTGTTCATGTGTCAAAATCCGGTTTCCTACAAACGGGATAAACATATCGATTTGGATTACCATTTTGTCCATGAACTGGGTATGTCTGGCAAGCTATATACGCGTTTTGTTCCTACTAAGCTTCAACTAGCCGATATTTTCACCAAAAGTTTTTCACGATCTCAATTTGAACATTTTTGAACTATGCTTCGTGTGACCTCGCCACCGTTTTGCTTGAGGGGGGATGATAGAGTCAAAGACAATCCCACAAATTAAGCCTCTAGTCAATCCTATAGATCAAGCCATCAGTTTATATTGCAATTGATTAATTGATTATGTAAATAATTGTATTTCCTTTTATTAGTGTGTAACCCATCAATATAAATAGAAATTAATATCTCTTTTAAAGTAGATAGCATTCACACGATTCACATATTCCAATGCAATGTTGAAAATTACCAACAAATTCATCATATTTCTTCTAAATCATCATCAATCGTCATCAAGAACATAAACATCAACATGAACTGAATATAAAAAATATAAGTAATCCCAAAACACAACATGCTTCTTATTTATTCAAAAACACCATTCATCTTTTTTTCTTCAACTGTTGGAAAATGGAAAATCGAAGAAGATGTAAACTGGTAAAGACTTTGCCATCGTTAAAATCGATTTGGAGAACATAAACCGAAATCAATATGCCATTACTAGAAACCTAAAATCGATTTGAACAAAAATTGCCATTGCCAGAAACAAATTGATTTTGATTTTTTTTTAATTTTGGCATTTTCTAAAACTATCATGGTTGTGAAATCTTCCCTGGCACCGACTAGTTGCCGATTAATCACTAACGGAGGTTCACCGAGTAATATTTGGCCAATTAATCACTAGGCGGTCAACGGTGGTTATATTTAGACCAAATTTCGACCAAACCTTGTAAATTCCCTCTAGTTACTTAAAAAAATGGGTCAACCAGGTTAAAACATGTCTACTTGAAAAATACATATAAAAATGTGTGTGTATATATAAAACAAAAAAATACATATACAAATTCCAATCCGATTAATACATATAAAAATACCTTACCGACCGACTAGCGTATATCGATTCTTACAACATTGAAAACTATATATTGGCATTTTTTAATATTCTTTGCAACTTTTAAAAGTTTGTCAATTTTTTTTTCAATTATTTGGATATTTTAACAAGTATTCACATGTTTTTTTTTATATTTTACCATTAATTATATCATGTTTGTATTTTTAAACTAGGTCATCATAAAATTAAAAGAAAATAAAAGAAATATCATGTAGAATTGATAACCTATTATTCAGGTAAAATATATAGTATTAAAACATTAATATAAACTTAAATGACTTGGTTGAAATACTTCTAAAATTTTATTACTATTTTAGTGAAGAAGTATTCCGAATGGAATAATAGTATCAAAATTTTTATATTGTTTTATATGAAATATTTGTGAAGTATTCCTAACTAGTGAAATTTTCCGCGCTACGCGGCGGGGAATTCGAAAGTTATCGATTTGTTTCGTTTTGTAACGGGATTAGCTCGGTACCCGTTCGGTATCGAACCGGTACCGAAAGTATCGGTATCGGAAAACGGGAAAAAGTGGTATCGATAGTGAATACACCAGTTCGGTACCGGTACCGAAACGGTATCGGTACTTACCGGTGTTTTATTCGTAAATACCGGTACTGTACCGGTTGGCTATAAAAATTAATTCCCCGCCCTACGAGGCGGGGAATTCGAACATTATTGATTCGTTTTGTTATGTAACAGGATGAGCACGGTACATGTTCAGTAGCGAAAGTACCGGTACCTAAAAAATGGGAAAAGTGGTACCGGTACCGAATACACCGGTTCGGTACCGGTACTAATACGGTATAGGTACTTACCGGTGTTTAACCTGTAAATACCGATGTACCGGTACCGAAAAACGGGGAGAACGGGAACCGGTACCGAATCTACCCGGTACGGTTTGGTACCGGTTCGGTACCCGGTACCAAATGTTCATTCCTAATCTGTGCTACACTGTAGGAAGAAGAAGGTATGTTAAAAAGGTTTTTGTTTTAAAAGATTTAACAGCAGGTAATAAAAAAATTTCTTTCCCATGAAGGGCTTCGAACCCGAGACACTCACTATATTTGAATGTTCATACAATCAATTGAATTGCGAAAGTATTTCTTCATAGTTTTGCGCAATAATAACTATAATATATACATAAAGCGGAAAAGGTCAAAAAACGTAAATTTAAAGGGGTAAAAAGTGTAATTTTTAACCGAGGGCAAAATTGTAATTTTTTTGTGGCAAAAGCATAATTTTATTTTGAACTGTGGGTAAAAACGTACTTTTGAACTGATAGCAAAATCGTAATTTTAAAGTGGTGATAAAATCGTAAATTGGTTGGGCCCATGGGGGAGTTCCAGGCAGCTGCCTGGCACTACTCCTCCATCTTGTGTCTGTAGTTATACACTAGGGGCAAAATCGTAATTTGTCAGGGAAATCAAACAAAAACGGTGACAAAAATGTCAATTTAAATTAAGGGTAAAATTGTAATTTACCTGAGAGGAAGAAAACAAAACTAATTGCGAAACTGTAAATTTAAACAGGGTAAATTTGTAATTTTGAACCGATGGCAAAATTGTAAATTTTCCCCGGCGGCAAAAACATAATTTTATTTTGAAAGTGGAGATAAAAACGTAATTTTAAACTGATAACAAAATCGTAATTTTAAAGCGGAACAAAATCGTAAATTGATTTGGTCCATAAAAATCTAAAAGCAAAAATAATCTATACTTTCTATAAAAGGAGAAATCCAAGTGACATAAGAAAAGCTGATGTGTCAGCTTGAGAGCATGTCCAACAAGGCTTTTCTTATTTCATCCCCGATGAGGTGGCAGCCAAAGAGGGAGCATAGTGACATCATAATTTAAAGATCTGCCATCCAAACCACTGCCCCACTTTTCAATTTCAAAGGCTGGCCCACATTCAATTATGAAACCACTGATGTAATAGCTAAAATTCAAACCACTGATGTTTCGTTAAAATGGGAGGGTAATTTGAAATTTAAAACTTTCTAGGGATATGTAATTTGCATTTAATGTCATTAGAGCTTCAATTCTTCTCTCTCTCAAATATAAATTCAAACGAAAATCCAAACTCGATCATAATTTCAAAAACCCATTTCAATCTCTCTATCTACTGTCTCTCAACTCTCTATCTCTAAAACTGTAGATACAGAGAAGAGGATGAAGACGACAGAGGCGTTGCATTTAACATCGATTTGAATATTATGCAGACCAACGATAGTTTAAAAATAGATATTTTTTGATTTTTTCTTTTTATCACAAACTGAAGGTTTGTATGCTAAATGTTCTTCAGGTAGATCTTGCTGGATTTGTTATTTGGTGTTGAAGTCTTGAATTCGTTGGCCGAGCTTCCGAATGTTATCAAGGTTATAAAATGGATCTCAACTTTATTGATGAAGAGGTAATGTCTCTTTGTGTTTAAAAATAGATGTATATGTGTTTAAAATAAATCAGGTAATTGTTATTTTTTTGGTAATTGTTAATACACTTTGTAATCAGTTCTTCTTCTTCTTCGTGGTTTCTTGAGCTTTGTTACATGGTTGACAGATTGAAGTTTCTTCAAATCGTCATCTTCTCCAATGCTTCCATCGATTCTTCTCTCGCTAAATCTGGTAACAATCCGTGACCTAATTTCTTTCATGAATGTATGAAATTTGATTGATATGTTTGTAGCTTTTGATTTTGTCTTTGATTTGTTATTGTTTATTCAGATGCTTGCATTGGTGTACCATGTGATTACGAGTAGATTGATTTTGATATGAAAGTAAAAGGAGAGATCCCAATGATATAAGAAAAGCTGGTGATGTCTGTTTATTCATCATGTTTAATATCGATTTGAATATTATGCAGACCAACGGTAGTTTAAAAATAGATATTTTTTGATTTTTTCTTTTTATCACAAACTGAAGGTTTGTATGCTAAATGTTCTTCAGGTAGATCTTTCTGGATTTGTTATTTGGTGTTGAAGTCTTGAGTTCGTTGGCCGAGCTTCCGAATGTAATCAAGGTTATAAAATGGATCTCAACTTTATTGATGAAGAGGTAATGTCTGTTTGTGTTTAAATCTGGTAACAATCCGTGACCTAATTTCTTTCATGAATGTATGAAATTTGATAGATATGTTTGTAGCTTTTGATTTTGTCTTTGATTTGTTATTGTTTATTCAGATGCTTGCATTGGTGTACCATGTGATTACGAGTAGATTGATTTTCAGTTGGTATATTGGTATTAAATACTCAACTGGTGGAATGACAGCAAGTCCAGGTTATGCTTCAAGCTGTCTCGATTTCTTTGGAGGCGGATAGGTGGCTTTGGGAGGTCTGAAAAACAGAATTGATAAATTTATGGAAAATGGGGTTGAAAGATGATAACCTAACAGTTGAGGATCTCATTCTACATCTTCGATAAATTCAAGGTTATTCTCAAATATCTAGGAAGCATTATTTGAGAATACCATTGAATTTATCGGAGCTGTCGAATGAGATCCTCCACTGTTGGGTTATCATCTTTCAAACCCATTTTCCCTAAATTTATTGATTCTGTTTTTCAACAGGGATGTAATGTAATGATTCCTCTCAATTGAATAGACAGACACTTGCTGCCTCTCAAAGGGTTATTGAGTGGTTATAACAGCTGATCCTAAAGCCAAGGACTGTTATAACTAACCACCGCTCGCAATAAAGACTGATGGGTTTGAAGACTGATTAGACCTATCCACTGTTGAAGACAAAGCTCTTAAAGACAGGCACTTATGTACCTAAGGCTTGATTAACCAAAGGAAAACCACTGCTCAGTATCAGCAGTGGTTCAATATCTGCAGCGGATTTAACATCAGTAGTTATGTATAAGTTTTTCTTATGTAACAGTGTTTAGTGTATCGGTGTTTAGATTTTGTTACAGCTTCGATGATGGTTGTTACATTTATGAAAATGTCTAACAATTTCGGATTGGGTATATTCGTTCACAGTTTTATGATACTTCAGTGTCTATGATGAAAATTATGTTGCTTCCATGATTGACTGGTCCCCATGTTGATTCGATTAATGTTATGTTATGTATATACAATCTCTCGAGACAAACCCTAGAGTTTATGTATTACAATCTCCCCATGTTGATTCGATTAATGGTATGTTGATTAGATTAATGGTATGTTATGTAATTGATACAGTTTGAATATTATTGTTATTATATTATCATCTGTTGATCATGGTCTGTTAAAGCATAGAAGGAGCATAGTGACATCATAATTCAAAGATCTGCCATCCAAACCACTGCCCCACTTTTCAATTTCAGAGGTCTGGCCCACATTCAATTATTAAACCACTGTTGTTCATTCAAAATTCAAACCACTGATGTTACATTAAAATATGAGGGTAATTTGAAATTTAAAACTTTATAGGGATATGTAATTTGCATTTAATGTCATCAGAGCTACAGTTTGAATATTATTGTTATTATATTATCATCTGTTGATCATGGTCTATTAAAGCACTGCTGTTAAACATTCTCTGTTGAACTGCATCATCTGTTAGTCCATAGCAGAGGTTCTCTTTGGCAGACCTTTGCTTGAACCGTGTCAGTGTTTATCAGCAGATGTTCCTCATGAGGCGTGTGTAAACAGATGTTTGAAATCCTCTGTTGAACTGCATCATCTGTTAAGTCACAGCAGATGTTAGCAATCTATACTGTGGAATGATCAGCATATGTTATGTTTGGCAGACCTTTGTTTCAACAGCAGATGTGTGCTTTATGATGCTTTTGTATTCATATTCAGTAGCAGAGGTTATTTTCTATAACAGTCTTTGTGTTTATCATCAGAGGTTGTTTTATCAGCAGAGGTTATTTGCTATAATAGTCTTTGTGTTTATCAGCAGACTTTATCTGAATAGAGGTTGAGTGCATAAATTTGTTTGTAGTAAGAGGTTTGTATCAGAGAGGTTATGACAATGATCACCCATAAATTTGTTGAAGCCTTTTAAGTGTCGATGACTGCCCATAAATTTGTTGAGGCCTTTTAAGAAAAGCCTTTTAAGTAACAGCAGATGTTAGCTTTATGATGCTTTTGTATTCATATTCAGCAGCAGAGGTTGTGTTTATCAGCAGAGGTTATTTTCTATAACAGTCTTTGTGTTTATCAGCAGAGTATAATTGAAGTTGTAATGTATCATGAATAGCCAATTAAAATATATGGAGAATGTACAACAAAGGTTTAAGTTAATATAAATAACAAGATAAGCATACATGATTATAATTTAAATATTCGTAAGTTTTCAAAATATAGAAGTTTGATACATCACCATCCCATAATTTATCTCAAATGAGATAATACCAACAACCACAACTATCTGTAGACTTTCTTTAAGAACAACTTGGCTTTTTCTTCAGAGTAGACAAATTTGCATCTCATATTTCTGTAGATACCATTGGGCTTCGTGAACTTCTTGGTGAATTGATAAGCCGCGTATCTAAATCCCTTGCCATGCTTCTATGAATCCTTGATAAAGACGCTACTTTCACATTCAGACGCTTAAAAATAAATATAAAATACCAATAATTAATAAGAAATACACAATGTATTTAAGTAAAGTAACAAAAAAAAAAAACAGCTTAATTGTAACAAACATTTAACATCCAAAGAATGAGGAATAATATATTAACATAATAAACTTACAAAATGTTTGCTGCAGTACCATACGAATTGTAAGGGGTATACATCAGGATCAGCTTCATAATCTGAGACAGCGGCATCAAAATCTGCGTCGTCAATATCATCGGATGATTCATTCGATACAACATAATCACTATTAGAATCTATGTCATTGGATTCTTCAACATCCGACTGATGATGTAGATCCTCGGTAATTTGAGGAACTTCTAAATTGGGCGAGGAAGTATCGTCTATCGGACTGTCATTGGATTTTGGTGCAACAATCTCACATCCATTCAAATCAAAGGCAGTAAGCAGAAAGATGTAATCCGCTACGTATCTTAAAACAAGTACAATTCCTGTTTGCATACCCAGGTAGTGTACAACCTTTTCCTATCCATCGGTTATAAAGTAACAATTCCGAAGAGGATCACGTTGAAGTAGTACATCAAAAGAGTCCCACTGATTCACATAGATCTTAAATTTCTCTTTAAGTTTACCAACTCCAATACTGACGTTGACTAACTCCTTGGGTATTAGCTGAACAAAAACGTATCAAATTATGAAATCAACAAAGGTACAGTAAAATTAACAACTATATCACTAATTACTATAGTAACATTTAAGTATTGGATTAAAATACCAAAACTTACCAACACGTCCTTACAAACATCAGTAAAACTATGGGAGAATGAATCCATACATCCAAACTTCCTGTCAAACGATATTGATGTGAACATAGAAATCATTGGGAGTTTTGTTGGATAATGATGAACTTTTTCAAAAGGTGTCAGCAGATATGTATATGGTGCAGTTTTTTTAAATACCAACAGACATCCTTCTTTCAATGAAAGGTCAGAGACAACTGAGGACCATCATTCTTTTAGAGCAAAAGTTCCATTGTGTTTTGAGAATCGGTAATCCCATCTCATACCGTTTACACACTCTATAACACCAACGTTACCAGGAACTTCTTTGAGTAAATGATTGTTTGCAAAGTTTTGTGGTATTATCTGTTGAGTTCAAGTATTTAAGTATTGGCAAGTGTTATATGTGAATTAATTGTTAACAATAAAACTGTAGAAAATGGCTTTAATGTAATAATCTTACCAAGATTTTGGAATTAAGAGAATCTAAATATTTATAAAAAGACATCTTCCAAGATATGATGTTTCTGGTTAAAAATCAAAGAAAAAATGAGACAATGTATTTTATCAGATACTTCATTATTTATAAAGACTGTGATAACTAATGTGAACCAACAATGTTTAACATATCTATGTCATGCAGATAACGCATTTAATATTTATCGATTTATCTATAGTATAACAATAAATAAAGATTCCTCTAAAAACTGTAGAATTGAGTACCACTGTCAATAACTTTTTTTTGCAAGTCTATAAATAAAAGATTTGTCATTTAATCATATTTTTTAATATCAAGTAAGAAAAGCAACAAAATATATCTTATCGATTGCTTTCAAGAATCCAAATGTAACACCATATCAAACAAAATTTCAAATCGGAAACATTATAAAAAATAAAAAAGCTTATAAAATTAAATTGATATATCATCTAAAACATGCAATACATTGAGAACAGTCTTCATAACAGTTGTTAATCATGTGCATATGAAACTAATGTATATACAAATTTTAATAAATATTATTATACCTTGATCAAAGTTTTTGATGATGTCAAAAGTAAGAAGAATTCAAGTGGAGTGATTCAATATTGAAATGGACATCGGTGATTAAAACTTGAAGCACTTTTTATGAGATTAGACAAACAATTTTGTAAAGGGGATTTGGAGAGTCGTTAAAAAGGTAAAGTATGTTTCTATCTGCCTCTATGTAAAAAGGTAAACCGACATTGGAATAATAAATTACATTTTACCGCCATTGAGATAAGGAACTTACATTTTACCCCCTAATAATGTTGCTTTCTTTTTCAAATAATTCAAATCATTTTCAAATAATTCAAACCATTTTCAAAATACTTTGAAAGTCTTTTTCTTGAGTGCTCAACAATCTTCTTCATTCAGATATTTGAAATTATGGCTACAGATAATAGAATTTCAAGTAAGTATGAACTGTTCTTTCAACCAAGTCAAAGTCAAGTCTGTGCTGAATCAAGGAAAAAAAGGAAGCGTGTTCTGCAGCAAAAGCGAAAGAAGAGTGGTTTTCATCGTACATCGACATCAGATTCTGTTAAAAGGATTCCATTATTAAACACTCCAAGTGGTATGTCTTATAGGTTTGTAAACAAAATTTTACAAGAAATATATATTTATATGTTATCTTTTGGGAATCCTTACACATGTTTCGTATTTTACAAGTTTCAACAACCAATGTTGAGAGAAGGAATGTGTATCATTTTCCTGCTTATGCTACTCCAAATATTAGCAGTAATTTGTTTCACTCATCTACAGAAGTAAAAGGTATACTTACTGCATATATTTTTTGGTAATTTCAAAATTTTTTCACAATATGTTCAAAGTTCTTTCCTTGAGTGGTCAACAATCTTCTTCATTCAAGTATTTTAAATTATGGATACAGATAACACAATTTCAAGTAAGTATGAAGTTGACCTTCAAGCAAGTCAACGTCAAAGCTGTGCTGAAGAAAGAGAAAAAAGGAAGTATGTTCTTCAACAAAAGAGAAACAACAGAGGTTGTCATCCTGCATCAACATCTAATTCTGTTGAAAGGATTCCATTTTCAAATACTTCAAGTGGTATGTGTTATAGTTTTACAAACAAAATTTAAAAGAAATATGTATGTATACGTTATGTTTTTGGAATCCTTACATATGTTCTATTTTACAAGTTTCAACCACCAATATTGAGAGAAGGAATGTGTATCATCTTCCTGCTTATGCTACTCCAAATATTAGTAGTAATTTGTTTCACTCATCTACACAAGTAAAAGGTATACTTACTGTAGATATTTTTTGGTAATTTAAAATAATTTTCACAATACTTTCAAAGTTCTTTTCTCGAGTTGTCAACAATCTTTTTCATTCAAGTATTTTAAAATATGGATACAGATAACACAATTTCAAGTAAGTATGAAGTTGACCTTCAAGCAATTCAATGTCAAATGTGTGCTGAAGAAAGAGAAAAAAGGAAGTATGTTCTTCAACAAAAGAGAAACAACATAGGTTGTCATCCTGCATCAACATCTGATTCTGTTGAAAAGATTCCATTTTCAAATACTTCAAGTGGTATGTGTTATAGTTTTGCAAACAAAATTTAAAAGAAATATCTATGTATATGTTATGTTTTTGGAATCCTTACATATGTTCTATTTTACAAGGTTCAACCAACAATGTCGAAAGAAGGAATGTCCATCACACTCCTTTTGGAAGTACTAAGCAAATATCCAATTTTGTTGAGAGGACTCCATTATCAGATATTACAAATTGCATGTTTTAAATTTAACGAAACAAAATATTTGTTTAATCTTAGGTTTTATGAATTGTTATATATATCTTATTTTACAAGCATCAATATAGGTGGAATATCTAAAATTGAATTACAAATGAGTGATGAGATGTTACCAGATTCTGTGGTTAAGAAGATTCATGGAATTTCTAAAGGTATAAGATACAAATGTAAATTCCTGTTAAGTTTTCAATATGTAGAAAACTTTTGTTGACTTATAAATTTACTAAGTCTGTAGATTATATTGATCATGGAGATGCCATCTTTGTGTGTTCTAAATGTGATGCAATGTTATGGGAAGATGAAATGCTTAGGGGAAATAAAAAATGTAAGAAAACATCCTATTTTCTTTGTTGTTCAAATGGAGATGTTGAGCTACCACGACCGCCTACACCTCCTCCATTACTATGTCATTTATATAAAAGTCATACCTCACAGTCTCGCAATTTCATGGATAATATTCGAGCATATAACATGATGTTTTCCTTCACATCTCTTGGTGGGAAGGTTGACAAAAGTTATCAGAGAGGTAAAGGTCCTTATGTATTTAGACGACAATGTCAAAATTATCATCGAATGGGTAGTCTACTTCCGGACGATGGGGAAGAACCTAAATTCTCCCAGCTTTACATATATGATTCACAAAACGAAGTTGTAAATCGTCAAAAAGCAGTAAGGTAATTTCTTTATGATAATTGTGGCATTTATGAATTTATATTTTGTTTTTCAGTATATTTACATTCATTATCATTTGAAATGAATGTAATTTTAACATTTTATATTTATGGCAGTTCTCAGATAGAATGCAAAACTACAAGAAACAACCAGCTTGATAGTACAACCATAGAGGGTCTTAAAGATATGTTGGATTCTTGCAATCCTCTTGTCCAGTCCTTCAGAATGGTAAGAGATTGTTTTCAAGAAAATGAGTTTCAAGATGTAAGCTTGAAGCTTATTGGAACAAGAGATAAGGATGGAAGAGTTCACAATTTGCCAACAGCATCAGAAATTGCTGCGTTAATACATGGTGATTTTGATGGAGCATTTGATAAACGGGACATTGTTGTTAGAAAGAAGTCTGGTGGTCTTCAAAGAATTAATGAGCTTCATCCCTCTTACCTTGCTTTGCAATATCCACTTATTTTCCCATATGCGGAAGATGGTTATAGAGTTGGTATTAAACATAGAGGGATTACGATTGATGATGAGGTACTTAGAACCAATCTTACAATTAGAGAATTCTTTTGTTACAAATTCAAGATAGACAGAATCAGTTTTCATTGTTAGTTAATGCGAAAAAACTATTTCAGCAGTTTTTGGTTGATGGATACACGATGATAGAATCTGCCAGGTTGAATTATATAAGAACACAACAACCTAAACTTAGAGTGCAAAATCTTAAGAACTTGAATGCTACTGTTGAAAGTGGAAAGAATAATGCCTCAAGTTGTGGTAAACCTATACTTTTACCTTCATCATTTACTGGTGGTTCTAGATATATGATGCAAAAGTACTTGGATGCTATGGCAATTTGCAAGTCTGTTGGATATCCCGATTTATTCATAACGGTGACTTGTAATCCAAATTGGCCTGAGATTTACAGGTGTTTGCACGATAAAGCTCTTAATGCTGAAGATAGACCGGATATTATCTCTAGATTATTCAAGTGTAAATTGGATCATCTTATAAAAGTTTCCAAGAAACATAAATTCTTTGGTGATATACAAGCAGGTACCCTTTAGTTATATTTTTTACTTTGAACATCTAATTATATATATCTAACAGCCCACTGTTCAAAAATTTCAGTTATGTATACAGTGGAATTTTAGAAGCGTGGTCTCCCACATGCTCACATATGTTTGTTCTTGGGTGCTGAAAGCAAATTTCCAAATGCATCTGATATTGATCGTGTTATTAGTGCTGAGATACCAGATAAAGAAAGAGATCCTGAATTATATGAGCTTGTCAAGCAATTTTGATTCATGGACCATGTGGTACAGACCACCCACTTTGTCCATGTATGGTTCAGCAAAAATGTTCTAAAAAGTTTCCCAAAAAATATGTAGATGAGACTTGTGTTGATTCTGAAGGATATCCTGTCTATCGTCGCCGTCAAACAAGTAATACAGTAGTAAAGAATGGTGTGACACTTGATAATAGATTTGTAGTTCCTTACAATGCTCTCCTGCTCAGAAAGTATCAGTGCCACGTTAACGTTGAATGGTGCAGCCAGTCAGGTTCTATCAAATATCTGTTTAAATATATTAATAAGGGGCCTGATAGAGTCACTGCTTCTGTTTTTCAAGCCAATAGCACCAAGAATGATACTGAACAGAATGTAGCTGTAGATGAGATAAAAGCATACCTTGATTGTAGATATATCTCTGCTTGTGAAGCTGCTTGGAGAATATTCATGTATGATATACATTATAGATATCCAGCTATTGAAGTATTACCTTTTCATTGTGAAGATGGTCAGAGTATTGTGTATAACGATCATGATAATTTGTGTGATATTGTTACTGATCCAACTGTGAAAATGACAATGTTTACAGAGTGGATGAATTGTAATAAAGTCGATGAATTTTCCAGGACATTGAGGTATGGTCAGTTTCCGGGATATTATGTATGGAATGCTAAAAATCGCAATTGGAATCGAAGAAAGCATCCGTATGGATCAATTGGGAGGATACATTATGTCCCACCATCACTTGGTGATTGTTATTACCTAAGGATTTTACTGAATCATATTAAGGGACCAACCTGTTTTGAAGATATAAAAATAGTTGATGGGCAGGTTTTTCAAACATTTAAAGATGCATGTTTTGCACGGGGGCTGTTGGATGATGATAAAGAATATGTTAATGCTGTCAAAGAAGCTAGCACATGGTCAACCGGAGATTTCTTGAGGACCTTTTTTGTAATGTTGTTGCTGTCAAATTCGATATCTCGTCCTGGTGTTTTTTGGTCGGAAACGAAGTCCCTGTTATGTGAAGACATTCTGTATCAGCAACGAAAGATAAATGGTATTGCAGGTAATGTTATTATTTTATTAAAGTTATATACAACTACATTAAAATTATGCAATAGCTCTGTTATTGGGAAAAAACTAATATTTTTTTCAACATTTGTTTTAGATTTGGATCTTCAACAAGAAGAACTTAAAAATATCTGTCTATCTGAAATTAAAAAGTTGCTACTTACCAATGGAAGTACAGTGAGAAATTTTGATGATATGCCAAGTGTTCCGGACAATTATGTTTCATCGTTGAACAATCGATTGATAATGAAAGAATTATCGTATGGCAGACTAGCTCTTCAAAGGGAACATGATCGTTATGTAAAGTGTTTAACTGCCGAACAGGAAAGGATATATAAAATTGTTATGGAAGCGATTGAAAAAGGTCATGGAGGTGTGTTTTTTGTATATGGTTATGGTGGAACTGGAAAGAGGTTTCTTTGGAAGACATTCTCAGCTGCATTACGATCAAAAGGTGAAGTTGTATTGAATGTTGCATCCAGTGGAATTGCTTCACTTTTGCTGGATGGTGGTAGAACTGCTCATTCAAGGTTTGTAATTCCAATCAACATTAATGAGAATTCAATATGTTCGATAGAGCCTAATACTGAGTTAGGTGATTTAATTAAAAGAGCAACATTGATTATTTGGGATGAAGCACCAATGACTCACAAGCATTGTTTCAAGGCTCTTGATAGAACAATGAGAGACATATCACATCCTAGTCAACCGAACATGCAATCGAAGCCGTTTGGGGGAAAGGTCATTCTATTTGGTGGTGATTTTAGACAAATTCTTCCGGTCATCCCTAAAGGTACCAGAACAATGATAGTCAATGCTTCTTTGAATTCTTCTTATATATGGCGGCACTGTCAAGTACTAAAGCTAACTGAGAATATGAGATTAAGAGTTGGTTGTCAGGAAGCAGATTTGAAAGAAATAAAGGAATTTGGAGAATGAATTTTAAAGCTTGGTGATGGTCTGCTTGGTGAAGAAAATGATGGTGAGATTGATATTGAAATACCAGATGATTTACTTATTCATGACCAAGTCAATCCTATTTCTTCTCTCATTTCATTTATATATCCGGACATGAATAAGTTTTTGTGGGATTTAACGTATTTCCAACAAAGAGCGATTCTTGCTCCAACTAATGAAGTAGTGGATTCAATAAATAAAGAGTTGTTAGAGAGTCTGCCAGGTGAAGAAAATGTTTATTTTAGTTCAGATAGTTTATGCCAATCGGAGGAAGAATCAGAGCTTAATATGGCATTGTTTCCTCCTGATGTGTTAAACAATCTTCGTTTATCTGGTTTACCTAACCATAAATTAGTACTGAAACTTGGTGCTCCGGTGATGTTACTCAGAAACATTGATCAGGCAAATGGATTGTGTAATGGTACACGTTTACAAGTCACGAAGCTCGGAAAAGTTGTGATTGAAGAAAAAATTATCACAGGGACTAATATAGGTCATCATACTTTGATTTCAAGACTGAAGATGATACCTTCAGGTAAAAGAATACCAGTGAAGATTTCTCGAAGACAATTCCCACTTTCACTGTGTTTTGCTATGACAATAAATAAAAGTCAAGGACAATCATTGGAGCGTGTTGGTTTATATCTTCCACATCCAGTGTTTAGTCATGGCCAGCTCTATGTTGCTGTATCTAGAGTAAAAAGTAGGAAGGGGTTGAAAATTTTGATTTGTGATAAAGAGAAACGAGTCTATACAACCACTACTAATGTGGTTTACAAAGAAGTTTTACAAAATCTATGATGATACTAAACATCTGTCAACCTGGCAACGTCTGTTGGGTATAATGGAGGAACTGTTGTTAGGAAATATTTGTTGGAAAGCAATACAACTTTTTGAAAACATCTGATACTTGCTCTGCATTAAGCTTATCCTGAGAACACATGTTGTTAATAACATTATTCTCTTAACATCTGTTTACTAACCTTTGTAATTTCTGTTGACTGACCTTTTTAACATGGGTCGACTAACATCTGATAGTTACTATCTATCCATCTGGCAAGCTCTGTTGGAGATAATGGATGACAGTTCTTAGTAAAGTCTGTTGGAAAGCAACAGAAGTTTTTAACAGTTAATAGACAACAGTGGTTTCCTATCAACATAATGGAATTGCTGTTGAATAAACCTATTGATCACTAATTTATATCAATTTTGTAAGTCTGCAGTAATTATTTTTTACTCTCTGTCAATATGTGTTATGCATGGTTTTCTAAGAAACAACAGTGGTTTGCTATCAACATAATGGAATTGCTATTGAATAAACCTATTGATCATTAATTTATATCAATTTTGTAAGTCTGCACTAATTATTTTTTTACTCTCTGTCAATATGTGCTATGCATGGTTTTCTAAGAAACGGCCCGTGTTTGCACACGGGTCTTACCGCTAGTAATAATAATAATAATAATATTAAGCCACTATTCATGAGTTTTCCTAAATGTAATAGAGTTAATTAATTAAATAATAGTATATGTAAAGATAAATATAAGAGTAAACTGCCATTTTGGTCCCTGTGGTTTGGACACTTTTGCCATTTTAGTCCAAATCTCAAACTTTTTAAATCTGGGTCCCTGTGGTTTCACTTTTATTGCCATTTTTTTCCAAAATCCAAAAACCCCCTACTGTGACTGTTAAAAGCTGATTGTTTTGTACTTTTGTTCAGGGGCACTTTAGTCATTTTAATTTTATTATAACATATACAAAATCCCAAACACCCCTAAATCTCTGCAATTCCTCTCTCTCTAAACACCCCTTTTCTCTCTCTTCTCTCTCTCTAGTTCATCATTTTTTCCCTTCAATTTGTTGATCTCAGCTGTATGTGAAACATCAGCAGCTTTTAACTTCTCGATCTCAGCAGCTTGAGCAGTTGTAGTATCCTTTCGTCTTGATCTCTGCACCTTGCTCATTAATTCTCTTCCGGATTTCGTTTATGAATCTTATCTGTTTAAGAGTTTGACCCCAGAATTCACTCATTTGATCTCGAATCATCACAATTCCTTCATTGTCGGTTGCATCTTCAAACTTTCTTGTAGCCGATGATTCTTCACCCATGAATTGTGGTTGTTGAACTGGTGCAGATTGAGATTGGGAAGTTGATTGTTGAGGTTGTTCTTCAATTGGTTCGGATGCTGGCTGTTGAGTTGGAGTATCAGATTCTGTCGTAACAGGGTCAGTGCGTATGATGTTTTCAACTTCAGCCTCAATGAACATATGTTGTTCTTCAGTAGGGGTTTCAGTTATGGGTTCGGTTGATGGTTCGTTTATAGTTGGTTCAACAATCTTTACTTGTTTTCTTGCCTTCTTACCGCCCCCGGGTCCTTTCGCTGGACGTTTCCCCTTTCTCTTTTCTTGCGTCTCCTTCATTGGCGGCACATAATCTGCATCTGCTTCTTTCTCGGTTGATATTAGGATTGGTCGATATCTCGTGGCACCTTTATCATCTACATACTTCTCTAAACCGTCCTTTCTAAGCTTCCGAGCCTCAGAATCATCATCGTCATCTTTCTCATCATCACCATCATCGCCTTTATCACCATCCTCAATTACTTTATCATCACCAACATGGGGCGGTGGTGTTCGAGAGAGAGGTCAGAGAGAGAGTGAGAGAAGAGAGAGAAAGGGGGTGTTTAGAGAGAGAGGAAGTGCAGAGATTTAGGGGTGTTTGGAATTTTGTATATGTTATAATAAAATTAAAATGATCAAAATGCCCCTGAACAAAAGGACAAAACAATCAGCTTTCAACAGTCAAAATAGGGGGTTTTTGTATTTTGGACTAAAATGGCAATAAAAGTGAAACCACAGAGACACAGATTTAAAAAGTTTGAGATTTGGACTAAAATGGCAAAAGTACCTAAACCACAGGGACCAAAATGACAGTTTACTCATACCAGATTAACTTATAGTGTATTCGAACACGTACCACCTGCGCATGCATTTAAGTATTAGTATTGGGAGTCTTTGGAGTTTAAATAATTCAGGAAATTAATGGAAAAAACGGCAGCACTAGTTCTTCAGAAAGGCAATTCATTGAATCCAAGCTCCACGACAAATATATAATTTTATAATGCCTACTATTGTGTTTTAGTAGTATGACTTTACTATATATGAATTTTCAGGGGAACGATCCAATAAAAATAGATTTTGCCTGAATAGCTTAATAAGGATTTTGATGATAATATGTGACACTTTTAATAAGTAGGAACGAAGGACATTTTGATTCTTATAAATATGAGTGAAAATGAATGTGGCACCCCCTTTTGTTTTTTAAAAATACAACAAAAAAAAACTAGTACAAAAAAATCTAACACAAAAAATCTAGTAAAAAAAACATAGCACAAAAAATATAATAAAAAAAAATATAGCACAAAAAAAATCTAGTAAAAAAAATATTGCACGAAAAAATTCAGCAAAAAAATGTAGTACAAAAAAATCCGGGACAAAGAATTGAGAAAAAAAATTCAGCACAAAAATATAGTACAAAAATCAGCACAAAAAAATGTTATACGACATAGAAATACAACACATTTTAGTGGGTTTTTTTTAGTCTTCATATTTTATATAGCAACATGGTACTCAAATTAAAGATAAAAAAACGTTCGATTTTACTGTGAAATTTTTATAACAAAATAATGTCGTATAAAAAAGTTATGAACGTTTAAAAAATAGGGGTGAAATATGTATGTGCCTTGCATGTAGAGAGAGAAAGTTTATAAATATGATTTTCTCAAGATACCCTTACACTCATCCTTTTCTCCTACACTTTCATCTTAACCATTGATTTGAAAAATGGATGATTAAAATTCCTTCTCATCCTATTTAGGCAAAATAAACTTTTTATATCTTTTTCATTTGTGTATTACTAAATGTTTAATTTTCAAAAAAAAAAAAAAAAAAAAAACTAAAATATTTTCTTTTTTTATTTATTTTTAAGTTAATATATTATTGATATTTATAAACCATTTTCCGTATATAATGACACTTATCCATCGAGGTTTTGTTAATTTCTCAACACTTCTGTTTTTTCTAGTATTTATTATATATATATATATATAGGTTAGGGTTCTAGAGTAAACATTAGGTTGAGAGTGAATTGTGTGAACTAATCTAGGCTATTGGATTACACCATCTAGAGATTTTTAAACAATCACAAGATTGTAATTAGAGCGAATTTCAAGGAGTGTCCTTTATCTTTATACCCATTTTCAGGTGTTGTCCTTTATCTTTATACCCATTTTCAGACGCTGTCCAAAAAAACATTTGAAAAAAAATAATAGTTGTCTTTATCATTCTCTTGATTAAGTGATAAGAATACATGCAATATTTATTAATCAACTTCAACATATGAGCTTCAACATATGAGCTGAAGATATAGAATGATAATGTCGTAATCAATGATGGTCTGTCAAAATTTAAAGTCTTTCAATCTCTTATAATTAAAATAATGGAGAAATAATTAAAAATGAGAGATAGAGAGAGAGAAAGTTAAAGAGATGAGAAAATTAAGGGATTTTAATTCAACATATTTGGCTAATGTCAATCTTACCTTTTTAATCTAAAAAATGATCAAGGGCAAGATTAGTTCACTCATTTCACTCTCAAGAAGTTGTTCACTCTTGAACCTAATCCTATATATTTACACACACACACACACACACACACACACACACACACACATACTTATAACCACAGAAGAGTGTCCGTATGATGCGATGGGAAACATAAACACTGTCATGGTGTGCATTGTTCGGTTGGTCGGTTATTATCCTCAACCAAAATTGAAGTGAATGGTTAGTCTATTTTATTAACCAATAAATTTTTGGTTAATTAGTTCTGTTTATTTGGTGAGATTGACGATTTTGATTTGATTCTTTTAATTTTGGTTAATAGACACGATAAAACTTAGGCTAAAATTTTTGCTTAGAAATACATAAAATTGAAGTAATAAATAAATAAAATGGAAGTGTAAAATATGAAATACATGAACTGAAGGTATAAAAACTAAAACTATATGAAAATACGAATTGTTCGGTTCGGTTAATTTTAGTTAAACAAGGTACAAAAAATTTGATAACCGATTTTGAGTAATTGAGGTTTTGGTTAATCAGTTATTAGATAGTTCAGATTTTTTGTTGATTTTGGTTCGGTTTCGTCTGTTTTTGGTTCGTTTTTTATTAACGACTCAGTTATTGCTTATCCTTAGGCGCTACTAATCACGTAACATATAAGCTTTTGTAACACCCCAAAACTCAAATTTTAATTCGATAGCATGATCCCTTGTGTTATGGTATGAAATGAGATAACTAAGTTATTTAACTTAGTTAAAATATAAGTTCAATAACAAGGAATGAATTTCTTGTGACTAAACAAAAATAATGAACAAAACTATAGGGGCTAAAATGGGTCAAGTGGAAAGTGTTTTAATTAAAAACATGGGAGAAAAAGGAAAACCCATTTTAGGCTGTTGTGTGTGTGTGTGTTCTTGTGAATCAAAAAGGAATGGGAAGAAGATAGATTCGAATTTGCATGGATAATATGTGAATTTAAAGGTGTTCTTCACTTTCTAAGCATCAAATAAGTATCAAATTCATCTCTTAAATCTTCTTGGTTGAAATTTTAGTAGATTTTGATGAACTACCCTTAATTGGGTAAATTGGAAGAACTGGATAGTTAAATTTGTGTTTAGGAGCACTTTTAGTGTCATTAATGATGTAAACATCTCTATTGAGGATTTTGATTTGGAAATCCATGTTCAAGAAATTAGGTTAAAAAAAAGAATGATACTTGTTGTAGGTAAGAAATTTGATGAATAAATTTATGAGGTAGGAAGATTATACATGAGAATGCATGATAGATGATTATGATTGTGAGAGTCTTGAATGAAATCATGGTAATTCTGTGTGCAATTAGTAAGAATTATGTTAAATGTATGTTATGTATAAATGATGATGAGTTTTGGAAAGAAACATGATGATTGATACCACGAATCAGGAAGTTAAGCATATGATACTTGTACTTTGTGCTTTACATATGGTACGCGCGCCAAATGTTTGATGAAATGTCTAGGTGAAGTTAGAAGATGATGTTGTATGCAAAAACGTGGTAAATAGGTATAGAATGTGATAATAATGTAATTGTTAGAAAACTTACATGTAACACCTCGGAAATTCAAGACGAATAATATGGAAACACGTGTCCATTTAACTCTCAAATATTCCAGGTAAGTTGGGCGAGAGGGACCAATTATGTACATATGTGGAAGTATATAAGTTGGGGATTAAATATAACAAATTGCTAAACTTTTGGCTTCTGAAGGTCTGTTACAGACCGTAAGCTATTACCCCTTACGGTCCGTAAAGGGTCTGCAGACAGCAGAATGCAGCTAGCAGTGCTGCAGCTGCTCTCTTGCCACCTTTCTCGCAAAATGCCACACCTCCTCTGCTTCTTCCACCTCTGTGGACACTAATCAACTCCAGGGAAGCCTTGTGAACACTTGGCATCAACTTGTGCGTCTTGATCAACTATAAATAGAGCTCATTTATACTCATTTGATCTTGCACCTTCACAATTTCTTTCTCTCTATCAGTTGGAGCTGCTTTTCTTAATAGAGGTCTCCTTCCCTGAAGTTAAATCTTCTCCTTGAACACTTGTAAGTTTTCTCCTCAGTCTTATTTCATTTGTAGGCAAGTTATTAGCCGAAAGTCAAGCAAATTGACTTTTGCTTTGACTTTCGGTTATGACCATTTCGGTCAAGCCAAAGTTTGAATCGAACATGGCTACGTGATCGTAATAATGTAGGTGTTAATCCCCTAAGAGGGAATCTTCTGAAGATAACTTTAAGTTGGTCAAATGATGGCTCAAAGTTTTATTAAAAAAAGTCAAAAGCGTAGATTTTTGTAATTAACGTTAAATGAACTTCTAAGTATCGAAACCTTAATTTTTGAAACTATATCAGTTTATATAACATATTAGAATATGTTAGATCATGTCCAACGCGTCATTTTCTGCTTAGAGCTCGGTTCGCAACCGAAAGTCAAACAATTTGACTTCTGCTTTGACTTTCGATTCTGACCCGTTTAAGATAGTTTAGCTACTGAGTTGAAGTTGCAATATGATCATAGTAATGTAGGGAATAACCCCTAAGGGTTATACCTTATGATCATATCATTTGTCGGGCTTTATGCAAGTCCACATATTATGCCTAAATAATACCCAAAATGCCCTTTTTGCGCATAAATTGATTTTGAAAGACAATGGCCATATAAACTGAGTTTGAAACTGATGTAACATTATATTAAACATGTTTTGGCATATTGGACTTATCATAGACCCATCCGACCACCCGATACTGCCTATGCGCGTACGATTGACTTATATAACATAATTTATATAAGTTGGGCAAATTGGGTCAAAACCTTTCCAAATCAGTTCTAATAAAAAATGTTTGGTTATTTGACCCATATTATATGAGTCATTATACTCATAAGGGTTTAAATCAAATTCTATCTGGTCTCCGCTTAATCTAGCGAACCGTACGTATTCATTATAAGTTAACCGGTCTAAGTCAATGACTTGAATAAGACCCGTTAACATTTTAACGGATCATAGATCCGTACATTCCAGACTAGGAGCCTCTAGTAAGTTGCGCATGTATTAGTTCTTTTGATTAACGGCTGTGCTTAATACATATTTGATTTGTAAAGATAAACTTAGGTAAATACTTTTAGCCTATTTTCCCTATACGGGCTTGGGATACAACATTAGCCGCTTGGTCGGGTATTAAATCATGGGCGAATGATCCTTAAAATTTAAATAACCCATTTTAATCCATTTTTCTTGATAACTTAAACATTGGGGGTTAATGCGACCGTGTCCTAGATATCCACGGCTCACTTAATTGCAAGTGGCCACGACCTAAGCGCGGGGTATAGGCATACACCTGACAGAAGCTAATGCTATATTATATTTTTATTGAAAATGTGGCATGTCAGTTAATCATGTATCAAAGTTTAGTTCCGGGACCCATATGTATTGACAAGCATGTAAAACTGGTAACAGGAGATTTCACTTTGTCCCAAGTTATTTATAAAATGATATACCAAATGGTATAAAATGATTTTTGAAAAGATTTTCAAAATGTGTCGGTTAATTGTATTTACCAGTGAAAACTGACGTATTTTCAAAAGATTAAGCACATGTTTAATAGCAAATACGGAATAGGCTGGAGCTGCTCGGTTATGCATATTGGAATCTGCGACTCCACGCAAGGCCTAGTAGTCTTAATATTAATTTTGTCATTCCCGATCCGCCTCTGGATCTTTTTAGCACTTTCAGTCTGTATATTTATTTTGAACATTTCGGACACTTGTACTTTGTAATATGTAATTTAAACTCCCAAGACTTCTGCTGTGCTATATGTGACTATCTGTTATCAATCGTCACTGACAGGTGGACCATAGGACAACCCTTAATTGTTATAAATATAATGAAAATCATAAGTTTAAATGTGTTATTTTAAGGAGTTGGATGACTACAGTGTGCTTTGTTATGTTAGGTAAAAGAGGCAGAAAAGATGAAAAGAAAGGAAGCATGATGAAGTGCGGAAGTGGAAGTGGAAGTGGATGAAGAAGACAAGTTGGGCAAAATTGGGTACTACAATAGCTTACGGTAGCTACCGTAAGCTACAATAGGCATGAATTCAGAAAATCTCCACCTTAGCTTAGAAGGTTCCCACCGTAAGGACTTTGAAGCCACCATAAGCTATGATGACCACCGTAGCTTACGGTGGAGGCCAGACGCAAAACCTTGTTTTTCTTTATAGTAGTTATTATGGAGTGACCTTGGGGTATCTTTTTCATTATTCTCGTTTTAGAACTTGATAAAGGCAAAATTAGGGCCGTAAAACAAGATTTTGGGTGTTTCTGTTATTGCTTTATCATCTTTTATTCATATGAACAACGGATTTGAAGTGATGATGATCAACATAACAATGTGTGACTAATTTCCTTTGTGTTTTTCCCGTATTGTCAGGTTTTCTATGAATAACAATGTCAAGGTTTAATTGGGATGAACTACATAGACATAGTTCGTGAGTGTGTTTTTGATTGAGATAAACGGGGACGAAGTACTTGGATTACAAGAAGATGATACGATGATACAATGAACAAAACTTATGATCATCGTCACAAATCAAGGTGTGTAAAAATTTGATGCTTGGTATCCTTTGATTGAACCTTTTGAAATAAGCCTGTTTTCTCGACCCAACCCGTTAATCAGCTAACTTCTCGATACTATCTTTCTCCCATAGTGGTAACCATCATAGGACATGGTTGACTGAATGGAATTTTCTACAAACTTAAGTTTCTCATTTACCTCTATGTCTGCCTCATCTATCATGATTCTCATGGATTAAACCATGCCAACCTGGAGTAAAGGATTAATCAGTAAATCAAAATTACCTGGAAGCCTCTATCACAAAATTGCCACACTCACAAGTTTTATGACCGATTTCATTAAAAGAGCTTAAATGTACAAAAGGAACACAAGGTTGTGACCCGATAATCAGTTTAACATAGCCAACCCAAAATCCCTCCCAATAAACCCTGATTACATATGGCACCAAGAACTGATGGTTTAGAAAAAGGAATCTAAAAATATAAACAATTACTAATCAAATTCACAATCACCATAGCAGTACAATCAAAAAGATCAAATTACTATCCTGATTACCTATGGCACCAAGAACTGATGGGTATGCATATGCACAAAGGAAACTACAAGAACCCATTCAAGAGTTTACTAGACCGCAACAACAAATTCTTCAACAACAAATGCTTCAACAAAGACAACCATTTCAAAGGCAGATTGTAACACCCCGTGTTTCGAATGTCAAAGTCAAAGTCAAGACTGAAGTCAAAGGAAGAAAAGATTGCTAATTGCGATCTGTCTCTCCTTGCTCAATTCCTGTTTTGACTTCTTTGACTTGTAATTAGCCTGTTTTGTTATCGCTTTAGTTGTATTATGTGGAGTATCTATTAATAATCGCATAGTAGTCGCTATTTATCGCATGTTTAATCGCTTTATCGCTATCGCAATCGCACTCGCAACTCGAATTTACGCATTTTGGTTATTTTTATACGTGTGTGTGTGCCTTATGTGTTACTTATGCGTGTTTATTTATGTTATGTTGTGGTGATCAATCGAAACGCAATCGAAACTCAATCGCAATCGAATCGTAAACGCTAAACGAATATGAAATAAGGATGCTTGTATGTTGATATAGTAGTTGGAATTAAAAGTAATTTGACTAGGAAACTTTATCGCATCGCAACGCTCACAATCGCAATCGAAACGACAAAACTCGTCGCACCGAACACCAGAACCAAGCGACTGATCGACCAGGTGACCAACCGATCGACCAGCCGATCGAACGAGCTGCCGCTCGATCGGCCAGCTGTTCGACCGGGCTGCCACCCGATTGGCCAGCCCCTTTCCTCTTTGGGAAAACCCTATAAATACCCCCTGTCACCATCCTATGTTCCACTTTTGGCAACTCTCCTCCGACCAGCTCATCTTCCCCACTTTTCTTCAGATTTCTCGCGAATCCGGTAAGATCTCGTCCTAAATCTTGTACTTCCTTAATCTACACGCACTCCTACACCTTTCTATCTTTTGAATCTTAACTTTTAACCGTGAAATCATCAAGATTCAAGGTGTTCTAGGATGACGTCATCATGTGTTCTTGAGAACTTCATGTTTTGGCCTCAATCCACCAAGAACAACTTAGATCTAACCGATTTCCACATAAATAAATAAAGATCTTTCATAGATCTAAACATATTCACAATGAAAAGGATTGAAAGATGGTTTTCCGACTTTCTTTCAACTCTTTTACACTCAATGCCTTCAAAACCGATAGGAACAGAGCTTGTGCCGACTTACTACTCATTCTTGTGGTTGTGTTGGTTCAAGATCTGGATTCTATCCACGAGACTACCGATTTCGGGTTAAACATGGAACACCATCTCGAACAGTTAACTTGTCGGATTCGGGTGATTCCTATCCGATCAGGGGTACCAAGTATTGACAAGGTTTCTGTTTCTTAATACGTTATCAAAACGTCTCGATAAAACGACAAACAATCAAAACAACCAAATGTAAGACGATCGGTCATCCATCCGATCGGGCAGCCATCCGAACGATCGGTCATCCGATCGACTTGCACCTTGGCACCACAATTTATTTTTCAAGACAACCCTCAAAGAGTTTTGGGAACACCGAACGGATTGCCGTCCGATCGAGTTACCACTCGATCGACCGACCATCCGACTATGTAATGTTTCGAAACTTCAACACTTAAACAATTTTCAACATGTTCAATGCACAAGGGATACCACCCGATCGAACAACCGTCCGATCGAGTGACAACCTGCTGAGAACTTGTTCTCGCTGAAGTGCCCAACCTACCGGATTGTCGCCCGATCGAAAGTTCGTTCGATCGATCGACCTGAAAGGTAGAGATACTTCAATGTTTTCAAAATGCTACAACGAAAACTTCAAAGTCAAGCCATCATACACAAACACATCCTTCCCAAAGGCAGTAACAATCCACTCGAATGGTCATCCGACCGGACGACCGTCCGAACGGACTGTCACTCGAACGACCGGCTGTCTGATCGGACTACCATCCGATCGAACTACTGTCCTACCCACTTGCACTCTGTATCGTTTTACGCGTCGCTTTTCGTTATGCTAACAATCTGTTCAGGCTAACCCTACTCTCTAGCGCTCCCTTCAATCGCTGTGTGTATACTCGATCCCTTTTTGCTTTACGCACTTTTGGGTGTTACATACGTTACTTATACAAAATCACATCGAACACACTACGCAATACTTTAAATCGCTAACCAATTACCGCATGTTATACGTGACTTAATGAATGCTTGTTTGTTATGTTTACACATGGAATGTTGTGTACCTGCCTTAGCAACGATAGTACTATTAGTTTGGACTCAGCACCTGTTCACTCAGGGGTTGTTAAGGACAATTACCTACATGGCTCACAGTGGTAAGTGTGTATCGCGAAGTACCTTGGGCAGTCAACCCGCAGTCATTGGTATCGATAGGTTCATGTCGATAACTAACATGCCTCATTTTACACTGTGTACTTGCTGGTTATGCGTAACGATTTCGAACTCTATATGCTATTATCAAACTTGTATGCTCACCTTTACACTATGTGTATTGACTTTTACTTTAACGTATGTGACAGGTGCTTAGGATGCTTATTTACTTTCTTTGCTGTGAAATCGAGGCTAGGAAAGACCTAGGTCAACAATAAACAATTGTCTGTAATAAAAATCTGAGTTGTCGCAACAGAACAAATTGCCTAGATCTTTTCTGTAATAATTGTATTATCATATATGACATGGTATGGGACGTGTTGCTTTAAGTATTTGGTAAACATAGTTGTTATGGAAAATTCTGGACAATCTGTTTCGCTCAGTGCCACGCCCCGATGTTTCCGCCATCGGTTGGGGTGTGACAGATTGGTATCAGAGCCATAACTATAGGGAATTAGGCAAGACTAGACCTAGTCCGGGTCGTTGTCTTAGAGACCTAGTCTATAGTTAGGAACCAACAGACCGACTCGTGCATGTCCAGTAGGGATTATGTATGAGCTTACTACTATTTCTCGCTATTCTCGCCTACGCTACCTTATCACTGCACTCGAATTTTCAAATATGAATGAGCGATTAAGTTGAGATGAGGTGTGAAAACCGCAAACTCTCGACTAAATTGCTTGTTCAACCCACATTTTTATCTATAGACACGAGAAATTGCGTTGAAATAGGAGTGAAAATCCATACTTTGACGCATAATTCTCTTTTATTTTTATCAAAACAAGAACAAAGTTGTTAAGTCAGGGGTGAAACCCGAACCTTGATGACTTGTTCCGACCTTTACTTGGTTTTTAGAAAACTCTCACCAAAGTCTCGACGGACTCTAACGACTTGAAGTCACGATATGATTGAAAGGATGCGTGCCGAGCCCAAGATTTGAGGCAAAAAGCACAGTCCTGAAAGTCAAAGTGTGTACAACAGGTCTCTGTGAATAGTCGAATCACTTTGGATAGTCAATGTCTAATAGCCGCAGACGATCTATTTCTCGATTTTTATGTGTTTCGATTCTGAGCCCGCAACTGCTGACTCTGATGATTCATCGATTTTATTTGTTTGTATGTGTATTTACCTGCTTATGTGTTTTAATTTTTGGAGACTTATTCGATTTTCGCTTTCACTTTCACTTTGATCGACACGCACGACCCGCATTGCATAACTACCTCAAACGCTGACAAATCGCCACTACCATGAGGAACCACCGTACGCTATGTTGCTTGCTATATTATTCGCTTATACTATACTACTCGCTATGTTACGCACGAACGCTCTTCTCGAACGATCACGAACCTTGAATGATAGGTTTCTGTATTCTGACCGCCTCTGTGTGCATGTAGACAAGTTACAAACTTATATGCATCTGTGTTTTGTGCCCTACGTGCTTATGTGCCTCTGTGTTTCTGTGCCTTACGTGCTTATGTGCTTCTGTGCTTATATGAATATGTGATTATGTGCCTATGTGCTTACGTGGTTGTACGTGTTCCTGAGTTTTAGTAGTATTAGGCGTGTGAGGTGAGATTCGATTATATTGTGTTGAGTCCCGTGGCGATGTCTGTTGCAGACAATGTCGTCATCTGGATCTCGCGCTACCCGAGATGCTCGCCGAAAGCAAGCAGACAAACGCCTCGCTGCCATGATTACTAAGCAAATGGCAAAGGTTATACCCCAAGTCGTCAGTGAACTGTACGAAAACATGAGCAAATCATCTGAAGAATCCAGGACCGAGACTCCCAAAGCTGCTTTCAGCTTCAAACAGTTCAAGGCATGTGGACCAAAAGAGTTCACCGGCGAAGAAGGCCCTACGGCTTTGTTTCAATGGTTTGACTCAATCGAAGTCACCCTGTGACACAGCGGATGTCCTGATAATCTCCACACACTGAACGCGATCGGTGTCTCCAGTCCCGTGCTCTAGACTGGTGGACGGCCGAAAGGAACATGCACGGAAATGATGCAGCTTACGGTCTGTCATGGGATGAGTTGAAGAACGTTATGCTCGAAGAGTTCTGCCCTCCCAATGAGAGCCAGAAGCTGGAGGACGAATTCTGGTACATTAAGCAGAAAGAAGGTGACAACGCTGCCCTGACTGCTCGCTTTAAGCAGCTCAGCATCATCTGTCCCGATCAAGTGAAGACGCTGACATGACGATCAAGAAGTACATTCGAGCTCTACCCGACTGTGTTGCAGATTTTGTGCATGCCGCAAAGCCAGCAACAATCGAAGAAACTTACTTGCTTGCCGCGGAGATCAACGACAAGCGAGTAAAAGCTGGTTTTTGGGATAAAACTTCAAAGAACCTGCATCAAGTCACCGCCGCACCAACCGCCGAAACCACCGCCGCTCAGTCATCAAAAGCCTCTCGCCGCAAGAAGAAGATCAACAACAGCAGCTCCAGCAACAAGAACTGTGCTGTCACTACCACTGCTGCTCCACTCCAAGCCATCCCGGCTCAGCAACAATCTCACCACCGTCCAGCACCAGTTACCTATGCACCGCCTGCAAAACGTGCGTACACCGACCCTCACCCTGCCTGCCCGACATGCTCTTATCATCACCCGGTGGGTCTAGCTTGCCGTTTTTGCGCTCACTGCAATATGTACGGCCACTTTACTACCAATTTTCGTACTGGTCCCCGACAAGCACCAGCTCAAGCCACTGCTCATCAAGCTCTGCTCCCAGCCCCACAAGGCCAACAAGCGGCTCAGGCACCCGCGGTCAACACCCGAGTCTGCTTCACATGTGGTGATCCCAACCACTTTGCAAACATGTGCCCGAATAGGGTTGTGAAACAAGAGCCTCAACAGCAGCAACAAGCCGCCCGCGCCAGAACTTTCAACATCAATGTGCGCCAAGCCCAGGCTGACAACAACGTGATTAATGGTACGTTCCTTGTGAATGGTATTTATGCTTCGTGTTTGTTTGATACTGGAGCCGATAACTGCTTTGTGTCATTTGAATTCGAGAACCTTCTTAGTCGTAAGCGCTCCCATCTCTCCTCGACGTTCGATGTTGAAGTCGCCACCGGAAGAACTGTCGCCGTAAATTCTGTTCTTCGTGATTGTACTCTTGAGCTCAACAATCACATCTTCCCAATCGACCTTATTCCGATGCAACTCGAAAGTTTTGACGTCATAGTAGGTATGGACTTTCTTCGCAAAAACCATGCTGAAGTTGTGTGCTTCGATAAGATGATTCGGTTCTCTCTCGCGAATGGTGATTTATTGTGTGTTTATGGCGAAACTGCTTCGAAGGGTCTCAAGCTCATGTCATGTGTCCAAGCTAGCAAGTATCTCCGCAAGGAATACAGAGCTTTCTTGGCTAACATTGTAGTAGCGGAGAAGGAAAAGAAAGGAAGGCCTGATGTAAACGATGTCCCAGTGGTTCGAGAATTTCCTAACGTTTTTCCTGAGGATCTTCCCGGACTACCGCCAAGTCGTGATATCGACTTCCGTATCGACCTCATTCCTGGAGCCAACCCTATTGCCAAAGCTTCTTCCGACTCGCACCGTCCGAAATGCGTGAACTCTTGAGTCAGCTTCAGGAATTACTTGAGAAAGGCTTCATTCGCCCGAGCACCTCTCCTTGGGGCGCGCCAGTCCTTTTCGTCAAAAAGAAGGATGGGTCATTCCGGATGTGCATCGACTATCGGGAACTGAATAAGTTAACTATCAAGAACCGCTATCCCCTGCCTCGCATTGATGATTTGTTTGACCAGCTACAAGGTGCTACGTGTCTCTCGAAGATCGATCTACGCTCAGGCTATCACCAGCTACGCATCCAAGAGGAAGATATACCCAAAACCGCTTTTCGCACACGTTACGGCCATTATGAGTTCGTTGTTATGCCTTTTGGTTTAACCAACGCACCTGCGGTTTCCATGGATCTGATGAATCGCGTGTGTAAACCTTATCTCGACCGTTTCGTCATCATGTTTATCGATGATTCCTTGATCTATTCCAAGTCGAAAGCCGAACACGCGCAACATCTACGTTTGGTTCTCGAGCTACTCCAAGGGAATCGACTCTATGCCAAGTTCTCCAAGTGCGAATTCTGGCTGGAGGAGGTTCAATTCCTTGGTCACATTGTAAATAGTCAAGGTATTCACGTCGATCCCGCGAAGACTGAAGCCGTTAAGAGTTGGATTACACCTAAGAACTCGTCCGAAGTCCATTCTTTTCTCGGACTGGCAGGCTATTATCGACGATTTATCGAAGGATTCTCCAAGATAGCTGTGCCGCTTACCGCTCTCATGCATAAAGACAAGCCTTTTGTTTGGGGAACTGAACAAGAGTCCGCTTTCCGAACCCTCAAACGCTTGCTTTGCAATGCTCCTGTTCTCTCATTTCCCGACGGAAACGACGACTTCATTGTCTATTGTGATGCTTCCAACCTTGGTCTTGGTTGTGTTCTCATGCAACGGGACAAGGTTATAGCTTACGCATCTCGTCAGCTCAAAATCCACGAGAAGAACTATACAACCCATGATCTCGAGCTAGGCGCAGTTGTTTTTGCGTTAAAGATTTGGCGATACTACCTGTACGGTACCAAGTGTACGATCTTCACCGATCATAGGAGCCTACAACATATCTTCGACCAGAAGGAACTTAATATGCGTCAACGCCGATGGGTAGAACTTCTAACGATTATGATTATGAGATTCGTTATCACCCTGGCAAAGCAAATGTCGTTGCCGACGCTCTCAGCAGACGGAGTTATTTACTTAGCATTCGTAATACCCAAGCCCAATTCGATCTCGAAACCCTCATCCGCGAAGCCCAGCATGCTTGTTTTAACGAGCGCACTTTGGATAAGGAAAGGATCTTCCACGATGGAGCTCAGCTTGTGAATAAGTCGAATGTGATATTCCACTACCTGGACCGAATTTGGATCCCTAAACGGACCAATTTACGACAGATATTGATGGACGAAGCCCACAAATCCCGATATTCCATTCATTCCGGTGCCGATAAAATGTACCAGGACCTTCGCTACAAGTACTGGTGGCCGGGCATGAAAAGAGATTTCACCCTCTACGTTGGAAAGTGCCTGACTTGCTCGAAGGTTAAGGCTGAACACCAAAGACCTTCTGGCTTACTCGAACAACCCCCGATCCCTATGTGGAAGTGGAAGAGTATAGCTATGGACTTCATAACAAAACTCCCGCGTGCGCCATCAGGTCACGACAACATCTGGGTTGTTGTTGACCGTTTGACCAAATCAGCTCACTTCTTGCCAATACGGGAAGACTACAAGGTAGAACGATTAGCCCGAATATACACCAATGAGATCATTTGTCGACATGGTACGCCTCGCGACCTCATCTCTGACCGTGACGCTCGGTTTACCTCACGACTGTGGGAAACGTTTCAAGCTGCTCTCTATACTACGCTTAACCTAAGTACCGCATTCCACCCTCAAACCGACGGTCAGACTGAAAGAACTATCCGTACTCTTGAAGACATGCTTCGTTCGTGTGTCATAGATTTCGGTGGTAATTGGGATGCATACTTGCCATTAGTCGAATTCTCGTATAACAACAGCTATCATACCAGCATTCAAATGGCACCATTCGAGGCTTTATACGGAAGAAAATGTCGATCGCCAATTGTATGGCACGAGATCGGTCACTCGCAACTAACCGGTCCCGAGCTATTGCAAGAAACGACTGACAAAGTCTCCAAATTCGAGACAACTTGTTGAAAGCTCGGAGTCGTCAGAAAAGTTACGCCGATAGACGACGCAAGCCCCTTGAATTTGACGTTGGCGACTACGTACTCCTAAAGGTATCACCTTGGAAGGGTGTGGTCAGATTCGGCAAGAAAGGGAAACTAGCGCCTCGATATGTTGGACCTTTTAAGATTCTGGAAAGGATCGGAAAAGTCGCCTAAAGACTCGAACTACCGGAGGAACTTAGTAATGTCCACCCGACTTTCCATGTGTCAAACCTCCGAAAGTGCCTGGCTGAGCATGATTTGATTGTACCTCTCGATGACCTCCAAGTAAACGAAACACTACACTTCGTGGAAAAGCCTGTCGAAATCATGGACCGCCAAACCAAGCAGCTCAGACGCTCGCGCATTCTTATCGTGAAAGTCCGATGGGAAGGCAAACGAGGCGCAGAGTTCACTTGGGAACTCGAAAGCGACATGAAGGCGAAGTACCCACAGTTGTTTATTACGGCTTCGGCCTAATTTCGGGACGAAATTCCCTCAACTAGGGGAGGCTGTAACACCCCGTGTTTCGAAAGTCAAAGTCAAAGTCAGGATTGAAGTCAAAGGAAGAAAAGATAGCTAATTGCGATCTGTCTCTCTTTGCTCAATTCATGTTTTGACTTCTTTGACTTGTAATTAGCTTGTTTTGTTATCGCTTTAGTTGTATTATGTGGAGTATCTATTAATAATCGCATAGTAGTCACTATTTATCGCATGTTTAATCGCTTTATCGCTATCGCAACTCGAATTTACGCATTTTGGTTATTGTTATACGTGTGTGTGTGCCTTATGTGTTACTTGTGCGTGTTTATTTATGTTATGTTGTGGTGATCAATCGAAACGCAATCAAAATTCAATCGCAATCGAATCGCAAACGCTAAACGAATATGAAATAAGGATGCTTGTATGTTGATATAGTAGTTGGGATTAAAAGTAATTTGACTAGGAAACTTTATCGCATCGCAACGCTCGCAATCGCAATCGAAACGACAAAACTCGTCGCACCGAACACCCGAACCAAGCGATTGATCGACCAGGTGACCAACCGATCGACCAGCCGATCGAACGAGCTGCCGATCGATCAGCCAGCTGTTCGACCGGGCTGCGACCCGATCGGCCAGCCCCTTTCCTCTTTGGGAAAACCCTATAAGTACCCCCTGTCACAATCCTACGTTCTACTTTTGGCAACTCTCCTCCGACCAGCTCATCTTCCCCACTTTTCTTCAGATTTCTCGCGAATCCGGTAAGATCTCGTCCTAAATCTTGTACTTCCTTAATCTACACGCACTCCTACACCTTTCTATCTTTTGAATCTTAACTTTTAACCGTGAAATCATCAAGATTCAAGGTGTTCTAGGATGACGTCATCATGTGTTCTTGAGAACTTCATGTTTTGGCCTCAATCCACCAAGAACAACTTAGATCTAACCGATTTCCACATAAACAAACAAAGATCTTTCATAGATCTAAACATATTCACAATGAAAAGGATTGAAAGATGGTTTTCCAACTTTCTTTCAACTCTTTTACACTCAATGCCTTCAAAACCGATGGGAACGGAGCTTGTGCTGACTTACTACTCATTGTTGTGGCTGTGTTGGTTCGAGATCTGGATTCTATCCACGAGACTACTGATTTCGGGTTAAACATGGAACACTGTCTCGAACAGTTAACTGGTCGGATTCGGGTGATTCCTGTCCGATCAGGGGTACCAAGTATTGACAAGGTTTCTGTTGCTTAATACGTTATCAAAACGTCTCGATAAAACGACAAACAATCAAAACAACCAAGTGTAAGACGAACAGGTCGACCAGGATGGAGTGTCGTCCGAACGGACTGCTGTCCGATCGGGCAGCCATCCGAACGATCGGTCATCCGATCGACTTGCACCTTGACCCCACAATTTATTTTTCAAGACAACCCTCAAAGAGTTTTGGGAACACCGAACGGATTGCCATCTGATCAAGTTACCACTCGATCGACCGACCATCCGACTATGTGATGTTTTGAAACTTCAACACTTAAACAATTTTCAACATGTTCAATGCACAAGGGATGCCACCCGATCGAACAATCGTCCGATCGAGTGACAACCTGCTGAGAACTTGTTCTCGCTGAAGTGTCCAACCTACCGAACTGTCGCCCGAACGAACGGTCGTTCGTTCGATCGATCGACCTGAAAGGTAGAGATACTTCAATGTTTTCAAAACGCTACAACGAAAACTTCAAAGTCAAGCCATCATACACAAACACATCCTTCCCAAAGGAAGTAACAATCCACTCGAACGGTCATCCGACCGGACGACCGTCCAAACAGACTGTCACTCGAACGACCGGCTGTCTGATCGGACTACCATCCGATCAAACTACTGTCCTACCCACTTGCACTCTGTATCTTTTTACGAGTCGCTTATCGTTATGCTAACAATCTGTTCAGGCTAACCCTACTCTCTAGCGCTCCCTTCAATCCATCAGTCGCTGTGAGTATACTCAATCCCTTTTTGCTTTACGCACTTTTGGGTGTTACATACGTTACTTATACAAAATCACATCGAACACACTACGCAATACTTTAAATCGCTAACCAATTACCGCATGTTATACGTGACTTAATGAATGCTTGTTTGTTATGTTTACACATGGAATGCTGTCTACCTGCCTTAGCAACGATTGTACGATTAGTTTGGACTCAGCACCTGTTCACTCAGGGGTTGTTATGGACAATTACCTACATGGCTCACAGTGGTGAGTGTGTATCGCGAACTGCCTTGGGCAGTCAACACGCAGTCATTGGTATCGATAGGTTCATGTCGATAACTAACATGCCTCATTTTACACTGTGTACGTGCTGGTTATGCGTAACGATTTCGAACTCTATATGCTATTATCAAACTTGTATGCTCACCTTTACACTATGTGTATTGACTTTTACTTTAACGTATGTGACAGGTGCTTAGGATGCTTATTTGCTTTATTTGCTGTGAAATCGCGGCTAGGAAAGACCTAGGTCAACAATAAACAATTGTCTGTAATAAAAATCTGAGTTGTCGGAACAGAACAAATTGCCTAGATCGTTTCTGTAACAATTGTATTATCATTTATGACATGGTATGGGACGTGTTGCTTTAAGTATTTGGTAAATATAGTTGTTATGGAAACTTCTGGACAATCTGTTTCTCTCAGTGCCACGCCCTGTAAGGACCTTCAAAAATGTCCCAATATGACCGGTAAGTAAAAACCCGAACCCCTGAATCCATAATCTGTATCAAAAATCAAGAAAATCAGATTTTTGGTCTTCAGGCGGGCCGCATAAAGGTTAGCTTAGCCTTACGCGGGCCGCGTCAAACCTGCATTGACCAGATAAGCATTCCAGATCCACGTGTCACACGCGTGGCAAGTCTAGTGATGACACCGTAGCCCTAATCTACGAAATAGACCCTCTCGCGGGCCGCGTAAAGACCGCGTGAACCCCAAATTTCACCTATAAATAGGTTGGATCATGAGCAGTCCTCTGGTGTCGAAACCATTTCACAAAAACGAAATATCACTGCTCAAAAGTCGAAATTTCAATTAATATAGCGAGGCGCTGCTACGATAGAGGGTATTAACTCGATCGCTGCTACGATTCAATGTCCGATCGATTGAAAACTATCCGATGGATGTTTAAGTGCTGCCCACATTAAGGCCATACTTTGTCATTAGTCGTGAATTCGACGGATGTTTAAGTATAGCACTTTGTCATTCGTTGTGAGGGTTTTAATCTCGTGAGTTATCGTAAATGCTGTATTAGTTACTGACCTAGTTCGTGTGCATTGTTATTTAAATTAGGTTACAAGGCTAATCAGTAGGCTAAATCCTGCCCGTATAAATCTGCAATGTGAGTCATTCTCTTTTTATCAACAGTATTTTACAATACTCCAATCATTTTCAAAAAGTTATAATTACAGGGATTAAGTCATGGTTATCTTGAATCACTGGCTAATTGGGGTATTGTGCACATTACTAATTTCTCACGGTTAGGCTAATAAATCCTAATAGTGATAATCATCACTACTTGGGGAAAGACCCAATAGTGGTATGACCATCGTCACCAGGTGACACGGCTCCAGATAAAAATAAGATAGAAGCCATTGTAATCGCTCTTATGCTGTAATTTATAACTATGTGTCATTTTGTCAAATTGAATGATTCACCAGTATTTCCCTGTTGACAAAATATTTTTAAAACATGTTTCAGGCGACCTGCTGTAAATCAAGGAAACCGTGCTACGGAGCACTAACAAGCTTGAAGAGGTGGCTCAGTTAAAATAAATAAACATGTTTTATAAATCAGGGAATTTCCTAGTAAAATTCCTCTATTGTAAATTACGAGGTTTTATCCCGAATTATGAAATAAAATAATCGTGCATTTCCAAGTTTTAAAAAGATCCTGTAAAATCTTCCGCTGTCGCATCAATTAAATAAATACCACGAGTTCCTGTCCCGCGGCTCCTGACCGGGTCAAACCGGGGCTGGGGCCGTGACAGGAAAAGATGGTATCAGAGCCACTGATTTAAGCCTATTAAGTATTTAAAATACTTAATTTTCCTGATTATCATCTTGTGATTATGTGTTTCTTTAACTGACTATTTGTTAGTTACAGTATGGGTAAGCAAAGAATCTCGGATATCTATCTTAAATTAGATAGTTCACCAAAAGATAAGGGAACTTCATCCCAATCAAATTCCTCAAGATACTCAGCAGAAACTGAGGAAGGAATATTTGTTCGTAAGACAAAATTTGAAAAACCACCTTCCCCTAATAAAAGAAGTTTGATTATTAGGAAAAGTCAAAAGAAAATGAGGAAGTCACCACCAAAAAGAGTGATGAGTAATAAGGAAACTCAGGAAATAGGCAGTAACCCTCCATGGGAAGATGAGTTAGATGAACAATGGGCAGATCTCTACATGTTATCCACTGTAGCAGTAAATGCTAACTTTTGATTAAATCACCAAACCAGTACCATCACCTATGCTACCTACAAGCTAGAAACTTTAATATATTAAATAACCACTAGTATCTTTCGTTGTACTAGATATAAATATTTTGTTCCAATAAAATGGTTTATTAGATATTTGTAATTAATATTTCTAAAAATTGCCATTCTGTGAAAATTTAATTTACAAAATTTTAACCTAAAATTTTGTGTGTTTCTTCATAACTATTAAACAGCATGAATGAATTATCTGAAGCTATTGAGAATCTCAATCTCTATCCTGTGAAAATAGAAGTTTCCAGAGACTTTACTGGTTACTTGGCCAATGTTGAGGAACCGATGGAATTTCAAGCCCCACCTCCGGAGAAATCAAAGTCTAAGAAAAGAAGAAGATTTGTGGGATGGAGGCGTGTGCGCAGAAGGAAACCAGCAACTAGGAAAGTTCCCAAGGTAGAAAATCCCATTGATAAAGGAAAAGGGATTAAGATTGGGGAAAGTTCTAGGCAAGCAGGAATAGAAATTGGGGAAAGTTCTAAGCAAGCCGAGGAATTGCCACTACAGGAGGAATTGGATCACATACTAGCAAGCTGTGATATCCTTAGGCCTATTAATAACAACCTCTTTCCTTATCCTGCTGAAACCCAACTCCCAATGAATTTGGAACCAGCCATTCCAGACCCTTTGATCCACACCCAACCTCTAGGAGAAATGGATGAATGGTGGACCAACGACTGGCAGTTTCAAAACCTTCTCAATAACCCTTATACCTTTTTCCCTCAGTTTGACCCAGAGCCTGCACCCAATCCACCGATGAGCAATGAGAACTTAGCTGAACTCCGCCACTTTGGCGAGGAGCTGATGGATGCAGGGAATCGAATCCGGGAGGTGGGAGAACAGATCTCCTGGAAATACGACGAGAGGGAACGTCGTTTCTGAAGATTTCAGCTGATGGGATAATATGTGGTAGTGGAAGCATATGTTTAATAATAATAATAATAATAATAATAATAATAATAATAATAATAATAATAATAATAAAATATAAATTATGTGAAATAACTTAAAAATAAAACTTTTGTAAGATAACCAGTTTGTACGAATGCCTAAAATATATAAAATATCAAAAGTCAAAAGATCGACAATTTTGGCTATATTTGTTTATGTGATTATGTGTAATTATTTTATGTTTGATTATTAATTATTTTATACTAATCATTTATATAAATTAATTACCAGATGGCAAACGCTGGTAATGAACAAGTTAACGAGGTTAACCAATCTGAGCATAACAATGAAGATCAATTTCTGAATAGGCAAGATATCGAAAATATCGTTGCTCAGGGAATAGCCAATGCTATTCTAGCAATACTTGCTGCTGCTCGAAATCCAATTGAACCTCAAATTATTCCTAGCAAACGTACACATGAAGACAATTTCAGTAATAGTGTAAACGGAGGCGGCAACAACAACAATAACAATAATGATAATGTACTGCAATCCCCAACTCTTAAAAGAATGAAAGCTGCAACACCTGGTTGTACTTATAAGGAATTTCTTGCCTGTAAACCAGCTGAATTTGCAGGCAATGAAGGGGCGACTGCGGCGCTGCGTTGGTTAGAGAAAACCGAAGCAGTCATTATGATAAGTAAATGTACTGAAGAAGATAAGGTCATGTACGCGTCACATCTTTTCAAAGAAGGGGCGCTAGAATGGTGGAATACGGTACTTCAAGACAAAGGAAGAAATATGGCCTATGCCATGAGTTGGGAAGAATTCCAGCAGCTAGTGGAAAGAAAATTTTGCCCTGAATACGAAAAGGAACAAATGGCAAATAAGTTCCTGAACCACCGGATGGTGGATGTAGACTGTCGAGGATATACTTCGACATTCTTCGAGTATGCGAGAGTGGTACCAACCTTGGCTTCGCCAGAACCGGTACTTATTTCCCGCCATATTTGGGGATTGAATGGCGAAATCCGTGATATCGTTAAAGCTGCGAGACCCCGCACTATTGACGATGCAGTGGAATTAGCTAACACTCTAACGGACGGACTGGTACGCACAAGAGAAGAAACCCGGAAAAAGGAAGTAGCCCAAAAGATTACCCAAGGATTTCGTATGGGTAATCGTAGTAATTTCAAGAGAAAGGGAACCGGGCAATCTTCTACTGTTCCATTTTGCAATACATGCAAAAGAAAACATTTTGGAAGATGCAAAGGATATTGCAATTTCTGCAAAATCCCAGGGCACCAAGAAGAAGACTGCAGGAAGAAGAAAGCAACAATCTGCTACAACTGCAGAGAGGCTGGACATTTTAGGCCAGACTGCCCGAAATTAGCCAAACCAGCGGATAACAAAGTCAAACCTGCAGAAGGAACTACCAAGAAGAATGCAAGAGCTTTCCAGTTAACTACTCAGGAAGCAGAACTAATTCCTGACGTAATAGCTGGTACGTTCCTAGTTCACGACGTTTATGCAAAAGTATTATTTGACTCTGGTGCAAACCAAAGTTTTATAAATACTTCATTCTGACAAGCTCTTAACTTACCCTTAACCAACCTTAGGCAGATTTTTACAGTCGAAACAGCAGATGGGAATTCTGTTAACATAGATAAGGTTTTGCGAGAAGAAAAGATAGAACTCTTAGGTCATAAATTTTCAGCAAACCTGTTACCTATGAATTTAGCTGGATTTGATGTTGTGTTAGGAATGGATTGGCTAGTAGCCAATCATGCTCGAATTCTTTGTGATAAGAATTCCATAGAAATTCATACACCCTCAGGAGAATTAGTGGTGATTACAGGAGATAAGCCACGAAAGCCAATGAAATTCATTTCAGTAGTGAAATTGGCTAGTTATTCAAGAAAACAAGAAATGGTGTATATGATTTCGGTAATCATTAACACTAAGAGTAAGGAACTTAAGGAAATTCTAGTAGTATCAGAATACCCAGATGTATTCCCAGAAGAACTACCTGGATTACCACCTGATAGGGAAGTAGAATTTAGAATTCATCTAATTCCTGGAACTACACCAATAGCCAAGACACCTTATCGGTTAGCACCCACCGAAATGCTAGAATTGAAAAAGCAATTAGATGAATTACTGAGTAAAGGATTTATACAACCTAGTTCATCCCCGTGGGGTTCGCCAGTGTTGTTTCTGAAAAAGAAAGATGGTTCGATGCGAATGTGTATTGATTATAGAGAATTGAATATAGTTACAATTAAGAATCGATACCCATTACCTAGGATTGATGATCTTTTTGATCAATTGCAAGGAGATAGATACTTTTCTAAGATAGATTTACGCTCCGGATACCATCAATTGAAGGTATAAGAGGAAGACATACCTAAAACTGCTTTCAGAACTAGGTATGGTCATTACGAGTTTACAGTCATGCCCTTTGGATTAACAAATGCTCCTGCAGCATTTATGGACATGATGAATAGGATCTGTAAACCGTATTTGGATAAATTTGTAATTGTCTTTATCGACGATATACTTATTTATTCCAAAAGTCAGGATGAACATTGTAAACACCTGCATGCACTCTTAACATTGTTAAGAAAATAAAAGCTTTACGCCAAATTCTCGAAGTGTGAATTTTGGCTACAGGAGGTGCAATTTTTAGGACACATGGTGATCATGAAGGTATTCACGTAGATCCTGCTAAAATAGAAGCAATCACCAAATGGAAGGTCCCACAGTCAGCTATGGAAATTAGAAGCTTTCTAGGATTAGCTGGTTACTATAGACGTTTTATCAAGGATTTTTTCAAAATAGCTGTACCATTAACTAAGCTAACATGTAAAGCATCTAAGTTTGAATGGGGACCTAAGCAAGAGGAGGCTTTTAGAATTTTGAAGCAAAAGCTAACAAACACCCCAATTTTAGCCTTGCCAGAAGGAACAGAGGATTTTGAAGTTTACTGTGATGCCTCTAAGCTAGGATTAGGATGTGTGCTAATGCAACGCAAGAAAGTAATTGCGTATGCCTCAAGACAATTGAAAAAGCACGAGGAAAACTGTACGACTCACGACTTAGAATTAGGAGCCATAATTTTTGCCCTTAAAATTTGGAGACACTATTTGTATGGAAGTAAGTTTACTCTCTATACAGATCATAAAAGTTTAAGATATATATTTGGGCAAAAAGAATTAAACATGAGGCAAAGAAGATGGATGGAAATTCTAAGTGACTACGACTGTGATATTCAATATCACAAAGGAAAGGCAAACGTAGTTGCAGATGCCTTAAGTCGTAAGTATCATGAGAAACAACGACGAGTTCGTGCTCTTAGATTAAGTTTACAATTAGACTTAATGAAACAATTGAAGAATGTTCAAGAATCAACAATCAAGGATGCTGCTGAAGGAATGAAAGGACGAATAAAGGAATTAGAGCAAGGAGCTGATGGAATTTGGAGATTCCACAAGAAAAGAATTTGGGTACCTAAGCAAGGAGATTTAAGAAATAAGATTTTAGAGGAAGCCCATAAATCTAGGTATACCATGCATCCTGGTAACAATAAGATGTACCAAGATTTAAGGAATAACTTCTGGTGGATAGGAATGAAAAAGGACATAGCTAGGTATGTTTCTAAATGTCTTACTTGTTCACAAGTTAAGGCAGAACACCAGAAACCTTCAGGTCTACTTCAACAACTAGAAATGCCTGTATGGAAATGGGAACTCATAACAATGGATTTTGTTACTAAGTTACCCAAAACCAGAAAAGGTAATGATGCAATTTGGGTAATTGTGGATCGATTAACCAAATCAGCTCATTTTCTACCTATGAAAGAAACCTTCAGCACGGAAAGGTTAGCCAAGTTGTATGTAGATGAAGTTGTATCCTTACTTGGAGTTCCACTCTCCATTGTATCGGATAGGGATAGTCGTTTCACTTCCCATTTCTGGACAAGTTTCCAGGAAGCAATGGGAACCCGACTAAATCTAAGCACTACATATCATCCTCAGACAGACGGACAAAGTGAAAGGACGATACAAACCCTGGAGGACATGCTTAGGGCATGTGTGATAGATTTTGGTGGAAATTGGGATGACCACCTACCTTTAATAGAATTCTCCTATAACAATAGTTATCATTCAAGCATCGAAGCTGCCCCATTCGAAGCACTATATGGAAGAAAGTGCAGAACTCCAGTCTGTTGGGCAGAGATAGGAGAAAGTCAATTATCAGGTCCTGAAATAGTGCAAGAAACTACCGACAAGATCACTCAAATCAAGGAAAGACTAAAGACGGCTCGTGATCGTCAGAAAAGTTATGCAGACAATCGACGCAAGCCATTAGAATTTCAAGTCGGAGACAAGGTACTATTGAAGATCTCTCCTTGGAAAGGAGCAGTCCGCTTTGGTAAGAAAGGAAAGCTAAGTCCAAGATATGTAGGACCATTTCCAGTAATCCAACGCATAGGACCAGTTGCATATCGCTTACAACTACCAGAGGAGTTACCAGGGGTACATGACGTTTTTCATGTATCCAATCTCAAGAAATGTCTATTTGACGAATCCTTGGTAGTACCTCTTCAAGATATAGAGGTAAATGAAAGGTTAAAATTTGTTGAGAAGCCATTACAGGTAGAAGATAGAAAGGTTAAGTTTCTCAAGCATAAGCGACTAGTGCTGGTCAAAGTCAAATGGGATTCAAAGAGAGGACTCGAATACACATGGGAGCTAGAATCGGAGATGAAGCGAAAATATCCTCACTTATTTCAGTAAATCTCGAGGACGAGATTTTAAATAAGGTGGGGAGGATGTAAGGACCTTCAAAAATGTCCCAATACGACCCGTAAGTAAAAACCCAAACCCCTGAAACCATAATCTGTATCAAAAATCAAGAAAATCAGATTTTTGGTCTTCAGGCGGGCCGCGTAAGGGTTAGCTTAGCCTTACGCGGGCCGCGTCAAACCCGAATTGACCGGATAAGCATTCCAGATCCACGTGTCACACGCGTGGCAAGTCTAGTGATGACACCGTAGCCCTAATCTACGAAATAGACCCTCTCGCGGGCCGCGTAAAGATCAAGCCAAGGTTCACGCGGGCCGCGTGAACCCCAAATTTCACCTATAAATAGGTTGGATCATGAGTAGTCCTCTGGTGTCGAAACCATTTCACAAAAACGAAATATCACTGCTCAAAAGTCGAAATTTCAATTAATATAGCGAGGCGCTGCTACGATACAGGGTATTAACTCGATCGCTGCTACGATTCAATGTCCGATCGATTGAAAACTATCCGATGGATGTTTAAGTGCTGCCCACATTGGGGCCATACTTTGTCATTAGTCATGAATTCGACAGATGTTTAAGTATAGCACTTTGTCATTCGTTGTGAGGGTTTTAATCTCGTGAGTTATCGTAAATGCTGTATTAGTTACTGACCTAGTTCGTGTGCATTGTTATTTAAATTAGGTTACAAGGCTAATCAGTAGGCTAAATCCTGCCCGTATAAATCTGCAATGTGAGTCATTCTCTTTTTATCAACAGTATTTTACAATACTCCAATCATTTTCAAAAAGTTATAATTACATGGATTAAGTCATGGTTATCTTGAATCACTGGCTAATTGGGGTATTGTGCACATTACTAATTTCTCACGGTTAGGCTAATAAATCCTAACAGTGATAATCATCACTACTTGGGGAAAGACCCAATAGTGGTATGACCATCGTCACCAGGTGACACGACGCCAGATAGAAGTCATTGTAATCGCTCTTATGCTGCAATTTATAACTACTAACAAGCTTGAAGAGGTGGCTCAGTTAAAATAAATAAACATGTTTTATAAATCAGGGAATTTCCTAGTAAAATTCCTCTATTGTAAATTACGAGGTTTTATCCCGAATTATGAAATAAAATAATCGGGCATTTCCAAGTTTTAAAAAGATCCTGTAAAATCTTCTGCTGTCGCATCAATTAAATAAACACCACGGGTTCCTGTCCCGCGGCTCCTGACCGGGTCAAACCGGGGCTGGGGCCGTGACACACCCCAATGTTTCCGCCATCGGTTGGGGTGTGACACAGATGCAGCAACAACAAATTCCTCAACAGCCACCTCAACCGTATGCACCTCAAAGGAAAATGCCAAGACAAGCGGGTCAACAACCAAGAGTACCATTGGGTGTTCCGAGAAGACATAACCGCGAGGTAGTAAGGGGAATTGAAGCTCACTTCAGATTGGTCATTACTAATAACCCTTCGTCAGTGGTGATTCCCCAAAATCACGAGGGAAGAACGTTAGAGGTTAGAACCAACTCACTTCAATGTTTGCCAAAGTACAAGGGGTTGGCCATGGAAGAACCATATTTTCACTTGGAAGCCGACGACTCCATTTGTAACACTATTGGAGGGCAAGGTTTTTCGTCCGATGATGTCAAATTGGTGCTCTTCCACTTTTCCTTGGAAGACAAAGCGAATAAATGGTTTTATACGTTGCTTTCCGCCTCCATTTATAGTTGGGCTAAAACGCAACAACGGTTTTTGGAAGAGTTTTTCACTGCTCAAAAGACTAATGACGTAAGACGTAGTTTAAGAAGCTTCCAACAACAGTCAGGTGAGATGTTTCATGAGGCGTTCGAAAGATTTAACATGATGATAAAAAATTGTCCTCATCATGGTATTGAGCTTTAGGAGTTGTTGAATGCCTTTCATGAGGGGTTGAATTTGGAAGATGCTTGAGGTTTAATGTTTATTACTAACGGTGCATTTGGAACCAATTATAAGCAAGATGATTGGGCATTTTTGGAATAGATGTCGGTCACATCAAAGAGGAAGACTCAATCTTCTAGAATAGCAAGGCCGGTTATCACGTAGAACTACACACATGCTTATGCATTTGAGCAGGAGATGAACAATCGTTATATAGATGATAGGAACTGACGAATGCATGATGCGTGGCACGCGGGACAGCCGGTTGTGGCTGACCCACCGATCGTGGATTACACGCCGCCACTACATCATTCTATGTGGGTGGATCCGCGTCATGATCAGGTAATGCATGAAGCTGCTTAACAACCTGAAGGAGGAGAAGGAGGAAGTAGTAGCGGTCAAGGTTCATTTGGATTTGGAGAGTTTACGGACGTCATGACATCCATCTTTGGACCACATCAACCACGTTACTACTAAGTTGCACTGGCAGCTATTCATGTTGTATCTTATCTTGTACAGTTTGTTTCTTGTGTTCTTTTGAATATTGTGGTTTGGGTGGATGGGTGGAGTTTTGAGTTTTTATGTTAAGGGTTGAGAAAGTTAGGGGTGTTTTAATTAATAGTGTAAATATTATGTTTTATAAATAAATAAAAAAATTAAAAAAAGAAAGAAGAAAAAAAAATGGAAGCAAGGTGTCATAGTTAGTTGTGTTTTGTTTTGATGTAATAATAAGGTCATGTCGGATCATAGTGCTTCGTTACGTATGTTTTCCCCATACCATACCTTGACACTTAGCCTCGTTACAACCATTTAAGTCCTTTTGATTTACATGCATGTTTAAGCGTTTATCTAGGCGAAGGTTCGATTATTGCACAAGCTTATTATTGTGAGAACACATATATGCCTTGAGTGTATTCTAGCACATTTTTGCTAGTTACCATATATCACCGAGAGGAGTGTCATTGTGAGGAGTTGTTGTGTGGTTTTGTAAGGGGAAGCTTGTAAAAGAAGATGAATGCTTACTTGAGTTGGGTCATTATGTGGGGTTGAGTTGATTGTGAGGTTAAATTAATCAACAAGTTGTTTTGAATGAGTTACTTGGGGGCAAGCAACGAGTACGTGTGGGGATGTGATGGGTGGACCGTAGGACAACCCTTAATTGTTATAATTATAATGAAAATCATATGTTTAAGTGTGTTATTTTAAGGAGTTGGATGACTACGGTGTGATTTGTTATGTTAGGTAAAAGAGGTGGAAAAGACAAAAAGAAAGGAAGCATGATGAAGTGCGGGAGTGGAAGTGGATGAAGAAGACAAGTAGGGCACAATTGGGTACTACCATAGCTTACGGTAGCTACCATAAGCTACGGTAGGCATGAATCAGAAAATCTCCATCGTAGCATAGAAGGTTCCCACCGCAAGGACTTTTAATCCACCGTAAGCTACGGTGACCACCGTAGCTTAAGGTGGAGGCCAGACGCAAAACCTTGTTTTCTTTATAGTAGTTGGTATGGAGTGACCTTTGGGTATCTTTTTCATTATTCTCATTTTAGAACTTGATAGACGCGAAATTTGGGTTGCAAAACAAGATTTTGGGTGGTATCTATTATTGCTTTATCATTTTTGATTCATATGAACAACGACTTTGAAGTGATGATGATCATCTGAACAATGTGTGGCTAATTTCCTTTACGTTTTTCTCCGGATTGTAAGGTTTTCTATCGAATGCTTTGTCATTGTTTATGTTATTTTTTGGGATAGTAATTTGATCTTTTTGATTGTATTGCTATGGTGATTGTGAGTTTGATTAGTAATTGTTTATATTGTCAGATTCCTTTTTCTAAACCATCAGTTCTTGGTGCCATAGGCAATCAGGATTTATTAGGAGGGATTTGGGGTTGGCTATGTTAAACTAATTATCGGGTGAAAACCTTGCTTTCATGTAATCCAAGTACTTGGTCTTCTTTTATCACAATCAAACACACACTCATGAACTATGTCTATGTAGTTCATCCCAATTAAACCTTGACATTATTATTCATAGAAAACCTGAAACCGAGGGAAAGTATTCTCTCTCATTTCTGAATTCGAACATGTTAAGTGATAATTAGTTAATCTAAATTTTATAAATCAAACCAACCAAACTTTGAGATTACTTTTCTGCATTTTAGTTTTAATTTTAGTAATTTACGAACTACTTAACAAACACATTTTTCATAAACTCCCTGTGTTCGATACACATTTACCACTATCTATTTAGTGTAATTGGTTTATTTTTGAGTGAGATTTCGACCTCACGCCAGTCACGCAAAAACCCCAAGTCCAGTCCCACCTGGAAATCAGGGTGTGACGTTACACGAGAAAGGTGTGTTTTTATTTAACCCATATGAAGGTTTTGTTTGATTTCATGAATTGTAGAAGTGTGTACTAGTGGCTTGCACTATAGGCTTGAATGGTGGTGCACACCATGAGTCAGATTAGTGGCTTAACTGTAATTTATAAATGGATGTGTACTAAGTGTATAGTTTGTGGACTTACTAGTAAAGGATGATGATATGATTACGTTAAATTGGCCAACTTGGTATGTAGTTGTCAAATGTAGAATCATGAAAGCCTTAGTATGTGTAAAAATGATTTTTTGAATATCGGGTATGAAATTAAGTGATCATGTAGTTGTATGTGGCACACAACATGAATATGAAATAGGTGTGGCGTTATTACAATGGTCTATCATATCAAGATAAATGTGTGTTCGTAAGTTGGAAATTATATGCTAGAAGGGTTGACTTTCTAAAAGTCAACAATGTATAGATAGTATGGTTAGGCAGGTTAACAAAAATGTAAGATTAGAGAGATCATGAGATATGTGTTATGTATGATGATGAAATTTGGGTTTTGTGGATGTCAATTCATGTCTTATACATGTTCATGAACTATTAATGAAAGTCGATATAACTAAGAGTTGAAATGGATGTTGATATGAATGAGCATACATACTAACAATGTTATGAACATGACAGCTTGAAAGGATAGGAAACCACATTAGCATGAACTCAAGCACGGAAGACTAACGGGTCAAAAGGAGGAGAGGAAGTAAGCACGATCATGAACGCTTAAGGTAAGTGATTTCCGATTCACTTCTTAGTAAGTATAGAAAGTTTTGATATCTATGAATGTGGGGAATCACGTAAGATTGTGTAATAAATGGAAGTACTATGGTAAGTATTGTTGTAGCAGGTCGAAAGTAGTTGACTATGTCGGAAATAACTTAGTAAAATCAAACGGGTCACAATAAAAAAAAGTATCATAAAAGTAAAGATTTGATTATGGGGACATGGGGTTAAGTGTTAGAATGACTTGGGGGCTTGGAATAATGTTATTTTATGATTTGGGAAGTTCGGATGCATGAACGGGGGTCGAAACATTGAAAAGAACGAAATCTAGGCGCCAGTGCTGCAGGGGCGGCGTCGCCGACGCTGGGCAGCAGCTGGCCGACGCCCTAAGCTGTTGTCTACACGTCAGGCGACGCCAGCAGGTCGGTTTCTTCGTTTTTCTTTGATTTCGGACCTCGTAAACCCATTCCTAAGCCCTGTTAAACTTCCATAATGTACCCCAACCTTACTAAATAGTTTTGTGAGGTACAAGTGAGAATAGAACTCATGTTTAAGCTCCTGAAATGTATCTCAAAATCATTAAAGAGTGTTTATGAGGTACGGGTAAAAATAGGGCATGTATGCAAGTATGTGTGGGAACGAAATAAATATGTGGGGATGTATGTATAGATTTAATTGCATGCCAGTAGATGGAATCTATAGGTAAGCATGAATAGAAATAAGATGCACATAGGTTGGTATTTACGAGACTTATATATATAGTAGTTTGTGACTAAAATTTGTTCGTTCGAGTATGTGAGAATGTAAATTGTAAGTAAGAGTTTGGATAGAGGGGTAGGTGTATGAAGTAGGATTTATTATTATATACGAAAGAATTGGATTAGATATTATATACGCATGTTATTGAAGCATATGTATTCGAGTATGTGGGACTCGTATGTAAGTATGTATGGTGTTAATATACATGAGTATTAACGATGTTAACCGGGTTGCCTTTGACAATGAAATGAAATGCAGGTACATTATTGTTGACTCACTGAAGGTTAGACACCGAGATGAAATGCTTGAATTCAGAAAGATAACCGAATGGAATGTATATGAGAATAGAACGCGATGTGATCCTCTAATTATGAATCTTATATATATATATATATAATGTGTGCTAATGATGTGAATGTATGTGGTGACTACAGGTTGTACATAATTATGGATCATCATCATGATGAACAAGTGACTGAAGATCGAGTTAAAGAAACATGGATTGTACGAAATGGGTGGTCATGTAGTTTGTATTAGCATGTTATATTTGATACATTAATGAAGGATGAATGATGTAATTCTTCTAAAGAAGTTGTTTTAAATGGTTTTTAAGTATAATAGAACTTTTATAAAGAAAGAAATTTTATGGCACATATTTCTGGTTGCGTCTTTTTGGTTAAAACGTGTTAGGGTCTTATAGCTTTTCTAATTAAAAAGATAGAGTAACACTATACTCAAATTAAAAAGAATAAAATACTCGTTTTAATGGTGTAATTTAAAAAAAATATTAATGCACAACAAAAGTTATGTCCGTTTTAAAATCGTGGGGGTAGTTAGTTTTTTTATATAAGAGGATAAAGTATAACTACTAATTATCTATGATTTTGTTAAAGATGAAAGAATTGAAGTGTATTAAGATGAGCATATTAAAGTAAAAAAAATGTTATGCATTATTATAGTATCGTCTATATACAAGCATAATTATGGTTTTCATTTGACATTAAAATATAAAAGTATTTTTAGAGCATCCACAACGCCAAAGGATGGTCCAAATGTAGACTAGTCTAGTTAGCATGCTATATCATTTCAAACTCTAATTTTTCCCGACAACATTAAACCATTCCAACCTTCCACCTCACTATCAATCTCATCACCTAGTTTTCCTTTTCTCTTTATAATTTATATATGCCATTTATAAATCATATAAATAATAATTTTATTTCATTTATATTAATAAAATATATTTCCATTTTTAAATTATATATATATAATATATATTTATTAAATTTTAAATGATTGATAATGTTTTTTTTTAAATTATCTATTTTTTATTTATTATTCTCACACGGTTACTACTCCAACGACTATTTTTTTTCAAACATTTTTTGTGTAGACGACAAATTTTTTCAAACTGTTATTATTTCTATGGCTAGTTTCAAAAACTATTTTTCCAGTCCCTATAAATACAACATCTCTTTCTCACATTTGCACATCTCACTTCACAATTCACTACAAAAAACAAACCAATTCGAAGATATGGGTGGTGATAATAATCAAAGTGGTGCAGTCGAACCGTCGAACCTCAGGGATAGTCTCATCAACATTCTAAAGCTGCTCTGTCAACCCTCCATCGGTAACAGTCTACCCTCCACCCACAGTAGTCTACTTTCCACCGACAACAATCTACCCTCCACCTGTAGGATTCTACCATCCACGGGCACCAAGGCCTAGGTAATCACTTCGTTTAAATCCTCATCTCACAAACCATTCTCCTGCAGTAGTCTACTTTCCTCAACCTTCAAATCCACCACCTCCAGAAGTGTTTGATGATCCAAATCCTCTAACAAATGAGGAGTTGAACCTGGTGTATGACTACACCATGGCTCAACTGTAATTTGATCGTCTATGACTTGGGGGAGTTAACCAAACTTCAACACAAACCCTTCACCCACAAACCTTCGTCGAACACAAGTCGTACCCCGCTGGGCTGAAGGGTATGAAACCGAACCAGGTGAGGAATACCTTTTACTTGTGACAACCCTCACATTTACAGGTATCCGTACAATTAATTAATTCTTAATTTGTGCTTAATGACTGTGCTTAACTACAACTGTGATTAAACTGCTTACTGATTTCTGTTACATACATACACATGCATTACCTTTCATACTGTCACTCCATTCATTATATACAAACATTAGTGACAACCATGATGCACAAAGCACAGTTAGCACAGTGAGCGGATAACCATAAAAACATGCTGACAATGCCAGCACCTAGACAGACAATATTTTTGAGTCCAGTATGAGCCGGGAATAAAGTACTACACTAGTAGTGAGTGTAGGGAGGTGAGAACCATAAAGCTGCGTCACTAGGTGATAGTTATAGTGCCCGGAAGTGCCTAAAACATACTTAAAGTGTAGAATTCTTCACTAGTTAACCAAAATTCAGCATTTAATAATGCTAGTAAAGTGCAAAAACTTGGCAAAATAGTCCTAGACATTTTCCAAAGTGTTGGGAATTTAATGTGTCACTAAAAATAATATAAAAGACACTTTAAAGCTTTATTTAGGACTTTAACGGATCAACATCCAACCGAACAACCGGACTTTACCCGGAACATAAAAATATTGCCAAATACATTGTTTTTACCTTTCTGGGCTAGTTAGGGTCCCCGAACACCCAACACACTTTATATTAGATAACACACTAATATTCTAACTAAAATCCTAACTAAGTACCTAACTAATTAGTAACCAAGAATTACAACCCAACCCCCTACCCCCCCCCCCCCTCTCTCGACGGTACATGTGGGGTGGACACCCCCACATTTCTTTTGAATATTTTATTAATGTTGTTGTTGGTTACTTGAACATAATACATGATGGATATTAGTGAAACATGGATTATAAATAAACACCAAAGGCTAAGAGAATTTCATTCACAAAACACAAAATCAAACAAGCTCTCTCCTCCCTTCTTTCCTTGTGTTCGGCCGAGACCAAGCACCCCACCCCCATCCACTTTCAAGTTTCCTTCAAGCAAACTCCATACTCCCAAAGGTGTTAAAGACCCAACAAGCAAGCTTGGTGCACTCGGAAGCTCAAGGACCGCTCTAGTTTTCTTTTATCCACCACTTTTACGCCTTGTTTCTCCCCTAGCCTTGTGCTAGTAGTAAGTGCTCTAAAACTTCATGTTGTTCTTGTATTTAGTGGTTAATAGATGATAGAATGATTAAATGTTAAGAAATACTAATGAACATAATCTAAGTCTTGAACATAAATGGATAAAGAGTGGATAAAGAGAAGATATATGGTTAAAACATGTAGATCTTGTGTTGTTATGATTATTACATGTTGTTTGTTAGTAGAAGCAAGATGGATTATCATCTAGACATACTAGTTCATGTTTAAGAACATAAACTAGTAAGATGTAAAGTTAGAAATATAAAAGATGATGAATCCATCCATACATGAACCTTGAACTTGAATAAATATAATTTTTCTTGAAAAATAAGATTCTAAACTTGTAGATCTAAAGATCTACAAGTGGTTTTTCGGAAGAACCAAGTGAAAGATACTAGTCTTGTTAAAACCCGGATCTTGTATGAACTAAAAGCATTTTTAGTAAGTAAACAAGTGTGTGAACCCTTGTGTAACAAGAAAATTCCACAAAGAAATATTTTTAAAATTCATGACTAGAAGTTGTGAAAATACATATTCTTTAAAAATAAAGTTTTTAAGAAACTAATCTTATTTTTAAAGATAACAAGACCTACTAAGTGTGTTAGTAATTTACTACATATTTTTACAAACTTTCAAGTTCATGAGTTTATGATTTAGTCTTATTTTTGTCAAGATTAGTGATTAAATATTGTATGTTGTTGATTGTTAAATTGTTTGATTGATTTTACAAAAGAAAATGATACGCTAGTAAGCGTGGACACCTCCATTTACAAAGGAAACTATGGCGAAATTTTTCTAGAATTTCAACACTTAGAATTATTTTTCTAACAAATGTTTACAAATATATTTTTAACTTGGTTTTCAAAAATAAACTTCGCCATGATTTTTATTTCAAAAATTACCAAGTACCGGAGGTGGGTTTTCGTAAATAAAACTTATAAATATATATTTAGAATATATATTTTATAATAAAACGCTTGTGTGATTGTGTGATATTTTGTGAACTAAATATATTATTTTTAGGGTAAAAATAATATAACTTGAAAATATTATGAAATCTCAACTCCAAAATAATACCAACGCTCCCACAAATAAATATTTAAGTTACACCAGTATTGTTATTACAACGCGAACTTTAAAATGTAACTTATGTATATTTCGGAGGATACTCTCATATGTATATTTTTGGTAAGTATTATTTTGGAAAATGTATGAGGTAAAATATAATATTTTTGGGAAAAATATGTATATTTTGGAATTAAAACATTTTAGACAAGTGGTTAAAGATATATTTTCTAAGTGGGACTGAAAATATATTTTCGGAATTATAACGTGTACATGTATAAAGAACCCCCATCATTGGGAAGGAAATATAAAATAAATAAGAAGTGTGAATACGGAATAGTTACCTAACTATTTCTCCAAAAACGTTAAACCCTAAGCCAAGGCATGGCCATCCGTCTAATAGGCATTAGTACGTGTAGGTCGTCACGCAGCAGGTTGAGTTGGAGACTTACATTTCAGGATACGCACTTCTGTGAGTTCATGTCCCCCCTTTTCTCTTAACTGTTTTCAGTTTTTATACTTCGGGGGTGGAATACATGTTACAGTAATTACAAACACTTTTATACATGGTATGGTTAGCTTAAGGAGGGTATACTACTTAGATCATGTGAGTGGGTAGGTGGTACTTGGGGCCATTAATCCTCCTTGTAGGACCGAGGGTCATGAGCGATAGATCTATTTGGGTGTAGCGAGCCCAACTCCTGAGTCCACTGTACGGACCATGGGGTGACTTTGAGCCCGACGCAAAAATCTGCTAGGTTTGAGTCTTCCTACATCACTTCACACATATCATTGGCTTTGCAACCCAGTGGTGATCTCTTTTTCCTTAATTGCTACATACCAGGGATTTTTATACATACAGATATATTACAAAGGTTTATACATTCTCACTTTTACATGAACTCGCTCAACTTTTTGTTGATTTTTCAAACTACATGTATTTCAGGAAACTAGGGGATCTGGCAAGGTATGCAAATCTCGTCAAGCTGCGTAGGAATAATGGTGTCATTCGAGTTTAGGAAATGTGACCTTTGCCTGGACGGGTTACAAGTCTTAAACTGTGTTTTTATTCATGTCTTTTGGTTGTGTCTTGTGAACACATTTTAAATTATGTCATATCGTAATCTGTTTTAAGTGTCGACTTTTAAACAATGTTGTTGTGTAACTTTTAAAACTTATTGGATGGATGAACATCATGTGTTTTATTTCATATAGCATGGTTATGATATTTGCTATGGTATTAAGAAGTCACACCAAATAAACCCACGCTTCCGCAAAAGCCAGGGTGTGACAGCATGGTATCAAAGCATCGATCATAGCGAACTAGGATTCTTTCTCGAGTCTAGACTATGATCACTAGGGCTCTCACGAAAACATTTTTACATTGCATACACTAAACGTCCAGATCCAGGGTACAAAACTTTTTACAAACAAAAAGGCACAAATACACTTATCAAAAATTATATTTCAGCCTTAGAGGCTGGGGAGGTTCAGTCTTAGAGGCTGAGGGAGGTTCAGCCTTAGAGGCTGGGGAGATTCAGTCTTAGAGGCTGGGGAGGTTCAGTCTTAGAGGCTGAGGGAGGTTCAGCCTTAGAGGCTGGGGAGGTTCAGTCTTAGAGGCTGAGGGAGGTTTAGCCTTAGAGGCTAGGGAGGTTCAGTCTTAGAGACTGAAGGGTTCAATCTTAGAGATTGGGGAGGTTTAGTCTTAGAGACTGGGAGGTTTTGGTCTTAGAGACCAGGGAGTTAGTCTTAGAGACTGGGAGGTTGGTCTTAGAGACCAGGGATTTAGTCTTAGAGACTGGGAGGTTGGTCTTAGAGACCAGGGAGTTAGTCTTAGAGACTGGGAGGTTGGTCTTAGAGACCAGGGAGTTAGTCTGAGAGGCTAGGAAGTTCAGTCTGAGAGGCTGGGAGGGTAGTCTGGGAAGACTAGGAGGATTGCTTACTTGCATTATTGTGACTTACATGTTTATTTGACTTTATGATTGATATATGTGCATATATGTGATTGTGTTACAGACGTCATGGTTTCATCATCAGACACAGGAGTATCGGACACACTAGACCCCATGGCGATCGTGTCAGATGACGAGATTCCTTCAGAGCGAGAGGTCTACACATCAGACACCACCGGCACTGACGACGATGATTTCCAGCCGTTCGCGCTGCCTGCTGATGGCCTTCCTGCCGGGGATTTACCACTTGCGGTGATCCCTGCTCCCATACCGCTTGCTACTTTTCCAGTAGTAGATATGCCCCTCGATGACGTTTCTGACGACGACATCGATTTGTTTGAGGAGGATCCGCCTGAGGCTGACTATGAGAGCTGGGCCCCTGTTGATGCCGACGTTATTCTTCCCATTGCTAAGGCCCCTATAGAGGAGCTTCCTGTTGGTTCACCTGTCCCGGACTCATTGGAGTCTGTGGCATCTGCATCTTTGCATGACCATGGTGTGCGGCCTCACTCTTCTGATCCTGACATGGCGATGTCAGCTGCACCCGGTCCATCGCACGAGTTCGAGTTTGACCACGAGGTCGATGACGCTTTTGAGCCGGTCTTTCCCCCTGATTTCGATCCTGACCACGATATTGAGTTTATTCACATGGATCAGCCCCTAGAGGCGCCCGTAGATCCTATTGACCCTTTGCTTGATATCCCTGCTGAGTTTGATATGGATCTTGTTGACCCGGAGCCTGCTGGGCCCCAGAGCCTGTAGTTGCTCCTGACCCTGCATTAGAGCATGACCCTGTCCATGATGATGCACCAGCTGTTGCACCTCTTGTTGGTGATATACCCGTTGCTGATTTTGCCACTGTTGCTCCACCCTTGATAGATGATCCTGTTATTGATGCACCATTTCCCGATCCCGTGCCGGTACTGTTTGACCGTGCACCTTTTGCTACTCATATAGATCCACGTTACGCCAACACCCGTAACGGGTGGATCGATGACGATGACGATGACGATTACCCACCATTTGTGTTACCTGTTACACCTCCAGTAGCACCTGTTTCTGCACCCACTGATATTCCACTATCCCACCCACACACGACCGATGTCCATCGTACCGATCTTCCGATTACCTTTCTCCAGGACATCCCTCTACCACGTCCTGGGGAGGGTTCATCGCGACAGCCTTTTGGTCACGTACCTTTCATGTCAGGAGGCAGCCAGTTTATACCACAGATTTCTCATCCTACTTTTGTTCCACCTATATCGACGTCTGATCCGGTCATGTCACAGTTTCCTCATGTTACACCACCTACTGCACCATCTTTCATTCCATCTAGCGAGCCATTTTTATGGACTACGCCCCCTATCATGCCACTGTCTGATCCGTACCACCCGTACCATGTTGGGTACTCTGCGGAGGACATCCTCACTTCCTTGATGATACAGCAAGATGCATTGACGCGTCGTATTCAGGATTTGGAGAGAGCTCCACGTCCATCTTGTCATTGTCAGACCCCATTTGCAGCACCACACGCTCCTCGTCCGCTTTCCCCCGATTCAGACGTTCGTTTCATGACATCTGAGCAGCATATAGCATATTTGCTGCGCGCCTATCATGCCTTAGAGGAGGACTGGTTACACATGCGTCGCTTGCTTTTCTCTCATTTCCCTCCTCCTCCTCCACCGCCATCAGCATAGGCATTTTTGGTTTTATGCAGGTCGATCTTTTGGTGAGAAGGTCGCTATTGAGCCAGCTTACGAAGACTGTTGATGGATCACACTTTTGTATATGATAGCTGTAGTTTGACTTGTATTTTTGAGGGTGATGTGACCCATTTGATGTCATTTGGATGTATGATGTACTATAAAACTTGTAAAAACAATATTGTGATCGTGATTAATAAAGGCTCAATGGCAACATTCTCACTACATGCTTTGTTGAGATTATTTTTTTTACGTTATAACATGTGATGTTCTGTGATTGATGAATGTTAGTACGTCCGCATATTACATACTTACTATGACCTGACCTATATAATCATCTTTTAGAAGATGCCTCCAAGACGCGATGTACGCATGCCTACTAACGAGGCGGAACTTCAAGGAATCATTGCCGCAGCTATAGCACAGTATGCGGCCTCCCAAACAGAAACGAGCAGGAACACTTCGAATAACAACAACAACAACGGCAATAACAATCCACCCCATGGTAATGTTAAGTCGTTTGAGATATACTACGATACATTTGGATATTTATAGCACGACCACTAATATCATCTGTAAATTCCAACGTATGTGCAGGGTGCACCTACAAGCAGTTTCTTGACTGTAAGCCCGTGAATTTCGACGGCACAGGAGGTGCTGTTGCGTTTGTTAGGTGGGCTGAGAAGACAGATTCTGTCCTACGAATGAGCAAATGCGCCCCCGAGCAACAAGTAACCTACATCTCAGGGCTGTTTCTGGATGGAGCCCTATCGTGGTGGAATCTGCAAGTGCAGACGTTAGGAGAAGCTGCTGCTTATGCGTTAACCTGGACCGAGTTGAAAGAACTAATGAGAAAGAAGTACTGCTCGCGAGCTGAAATACAAAGGCTAGAAACTGAATTCTAGCACTTAAAGATGGACGGTCCTAAAATCGCAGAATATGTTCAGAGGTTTCACGATTTGTCTCATGTAGTGCCGTATATGGTCACGCCCGAGTTTAAATGTGTGGTGCGATTTATCTGGGGATTAGCACCTCAGATTCTTAGTATGGTTACAGCGTCAAAACCGGCAACCATCACCGAAGCCATCGATCTGAGCATATCTCTGACTGAAGAAGCCGTCAGGCTAAATAAGTTTTCAAATGCTGATCAGAAGAAAAAGGAAACACATGTCGAGTCGTCTGGTGAAAACAAACGAAAATTTTCCAACTTCAAACAAGGTACCACAAGTGTGAGCAAGAAGGGTGAGTCGAGCACACCGGCTAGGGCCAAAACCGGTGTTGAAAGCAGGGGAAAAGGTTATATGGGCACACTGCCCAAGTGTGATACATGCCAGCGCCATCATTCTGGCCCGTGCGGATTGAGAAAATGCGAGTCATGTGGAAAGAACGGCCACTCGAAGGATACGTGTTGGGCCGGAACTGGTGCTGGGCGTGGTGGTAATCGAGGTTATGGGAATGGTAATGGAAACCGCCAACAAGGAGGTAATGGCGGGAATGGAAACCGTGGAAACTTTGCAAACCAAGCTGGGAGTGGAAATCGCAACCAAAACAACGCTCAAGGTGGAAATGGGAATGGAAATGGTCGTGGACCCGGTTGTTTCAATTGTGGAGACGTCGGGCATTTTAAGAGGGAATGCCCAAAACTGAACCAAGCACGGGGAAGAGTCTTTAACATCGGCGCAAGGGAAGCGCGCCAGGATCCAAACGTAGTCACTGGTACGTTCCCTGTAAACCAATGCTTTGCATCTATTCTGTTTGATACTGGTGCCGATTATAGTTTCGTATCAATAGAATTTAAGAATATACTTGGGTTGACACCTAGTAAGTTAGACGTTCCGTACTCGATTGAATTGGCGAATGGGAAACTAGTTGAAACGGGTGAAGTCATCAGAGGATGCGTGATTGAGCTGGGAGAGCGCGAGTTCACTTTGGATCTACTACCCGTCGAATTGGGAAGTTTTGACGGGGTGGTAGGGATGGATTGGTTATCGAGCAACAAGGCCGAGATTGTTTGTCACAAAAAGACCATCCGCATCCCAATAGAAGATGGAGAGACGATCGTAGTTCATGGAGAGAAGCGTGATACGCCTCTGAGGATTATCAGCTGTCTGAAAGCTAGAAAGTGTTTACAAAAGGGATGTGTTGCATTCTTGGCACACATCGTGGATAAAGAAGCTGCTGAACCAAAGATTGAAGACATTCCAGTTGTAAAAGAATATCCTGAAGTCTTTCCAGAAGACTTGCCAGGATTGCCGCCACAACAACAAGTCGAGTTTCACATTGACTTGGTTCCAGGCGCCGCGCCTGTAGCTAAGGCACCTTACCGACTTGCGCCTTCAGAGATGCAGGAGTTGTCGACGCAACTTCAGGAACTGTTGGATAAAGGATTTATCAGACCAAGCTTCTCACCTTGGGGAGCTCCAGTTCTGTTCGTCAAAAAGAAGGACGGTAGTTTTTGTATGTGTATAGACTACCGCGAGCTTAATAAGTTGACTATCAAGAATAGATATCCCCTGCCGAGAATCGATGACCTATTTGACCAGCTGCAAGGCTCAAGTTTTTATTCAAAAATCGACCTTCGATCAGGATATCATCAACAAAGGATACAAGAGGAAAGTATCCCGAAGACGGCCTTTAGGACTCGTTATGGACATTACGAGTTCCTGGTTATGCCGTTTGGGCTGACAAACGCACCGGCAGTTTTCATGGATCTGATGAACCGAGTCTGCAAGCCATACTTGGATAAGTTTGTGATCGTATTTATTGATGACATTTTGATCTACTCGAAGACGAAGGACGAGCACGAACAGCACTTAAGAGCCATTCTAGAGCTACTTAAGAAGGAAAAGTTGTACGCTAAGTTCTCGAAGTGCGAGTTCTGGCTGCGTGAAGTCCAATTTCTTGGACATGTGGTTAACGGAAATGGAATCCATGTGGATCCAACAAAGATCGAGGCGATCAAGAGTTGGGAGACTCCAAAGACGCCAACCGAGATTCGACAATTCTTAGGTTTGGCTGGTTATTATCGAAGGTTCATTGAGAATTTCTCTAAAATCGCTCAACCTCTGACCGCGCTCACACAGAAAGACAAAAAGTTTGATTGGAGTGACAAGCAAGAAGAAGCGTTTCAGTTGTTGAAAGACAAGCTTTGTGATGCACCGATCCTATCGCTACCCGAAGGAACGGATGACTTCGTGGTATATTGTGACGCCTCGCGTCAAGGCTTGGGTTGCGTGCTGATGCAGCGCCAGAAGGTTATAGCATATGCGTCACGCCAGTTGAAGATTCATGAGAAAAAACTATACCACGCACGACTTGGAACTAGGCGCAGTGGTATTTGCGTTAAAGATCTCACGCTACTACTTATATGGCACGCGCTGCACAATCTTCACTGATCACAAAATCCTGCAGCACATATTTGACCAAAAGGAGCTTAACATGAGACAAAGGCGCTAGGTAGAACTGTTGAATGATTATGATTGCGAGATCAAATACCACCCAGGGAAAGCAAATGTGGTCGCTGATGCCCTGAGTCGAAAAGAGAGGATTAAGCCCATAAGGGTTAGGGCTTTGGAGATGATTGTCCAGACAGACCTCTCTTTGCGCATTCGTGCCGCGCAGAGAGAAGCTTTGAAAGAAAGGAATATTGAGGGCGAGTATCTTCGTGGGATGGAGAAGCAGTTGGTACCAAATGAGGAAGGGACTTTATGCTTCATGAAACGAATTTGGGGTCCTCTGTTTGGTGGTTTGAGAAAGGTTGTTTTTGATGAAGCTCACAAATCTCGGTACTCGATTCATCCCGGTACGGATAAGATATACCAAGATCTCAAGGATTTCTACTGGTGGCCTAGGATGAAGGGCGATGTTGCATTATATGTTAGTAAGTGTTTAACCTGCGCCAAGGTTAAGGCCGAGTACCAGAAGCCTTCAGGTCTTCTGCAGCAACCTGAAATACCCAAATGGAAATGAGAACAGATTTCCATGGACTTCATAACGAAATTGCCAAAGACACCCAAGGGCCACGATACAATTTGGGTAATAGTAGACCGTCTAACAAAGTCTGCGCACTTCATGCCAATCAAAGAGAAGGACAACACTAGTAAACTTGCGGAAATATACATGAGAGAGATTGTTGCACGTCATGGAGTGCCTCTCTCGATTATCTCTGATAGAGATGGACGCTTTGTATCAAGGATTTGGCAATCTTTCCAAGAAGCTTTTGGCTCACAGTTGAATCTAAGTACTGCATTTCATCCACAAACTGATGGCCAAAGTGAGCGAACTATTCAGACATTGGAAGATATGCTGAGAGCATGTGTAATGGATTTGGGTGGTAGCTGGGATAATCATTTACCATTGGTCGAATTTTCATACAACAACAACTACCACACAAGCATTGGAGCCGCGCCATTTGAAGCTCTTTATGGACGCAAGTGTCGATCACCGCTATGCTGGGCTGATGCGGGCGATAGACAGCTTGTTGGTCCCGAAATAGTCCAAGAGACGACAGACAAGATTGCACAAATTCGAAAGCGCATCGAGGCGGCTCGCGACAGACAGAAAGCCTATGCAAATTAAAGAAGAAAACCTCTACAGTTTGAGGTGGGAGATATGGTTTTGTTAAAGGTTTCACCCTGGAAGGGTGTGGCACGCTTTGGAAAACGTGGGAAGTTGAATCCGCGTTACATTGGCCCATTCAGAATCCTGAAAAGGATTGGGCTTGTAGCATACAAGTTGGACCTGCCTGCTGAACTTAATGGCGTGCATGATACATTCCATGTATCAAACTTGAAAAAGAGTCCAACACCAGAGACCATGATCATTCCTGCTGACGAAGTTCATATCGACGACACGCTCCACTTCACTGAAGAACCCGTTGAGGTTACGGATTGGAAAGTTAACAAAACACGCAGGAGTAGTGTCAAACTCGTCAAAGTTCGATGGAATGCAAGACATGGGCCAGAATTCACGTGGGAACGTGAGGATCGCATGAAGGAGAAATACCCCCATTTATTTCCCAAGACCCCTGCAACTAGAAGCAGAGCCTAAAATTTCGGGACGAAATTTCTCTAACGGGGGAGAATGTGACAACCCTCACATTTACAGGTATCCGTACAATTAATTAATTCTTAATTTGTGCTTAATGACTGTGCTTAACTACAACTGTGATTAAACTGCTTACTGATTTCTGTTACATACATACACATGCATCACCTTTCATACTGTCATTCCATTCATTATATACAAACATTAGTGACAACCATGATGCACAAAGCACAGTGAACGGATAACCATAAAAACATGCTGACAATGCCAGCACCTAGACAGACAATATTTTTAGGCCAGTATGAGCCGGGAATAAAGTACCACACTAGTAGTGAGTGTAGGGAGGTGAGGACCATAAAGCTGCGTCACTAGGTGATAGTTATAGTGCCCGGAAGTGCCTAAAACATACTTAAAGTGCAGAATTCTGCACTAGTTAACCAAAATTCAGCATTTAACAATGCTAGTAAAGTGCAAAAACTTGGCAAAATAGTCCTAGACATTTTCCAAAGTGTTGGGAATTTAATGTGTCACTAAAAATAATATATAAAAGACACTTTAAAGCTTTATTTAGCACTTTAATGGATCAACATCCAACCGAACAACCGGACTTTACCCGGAACATAAAAATATTGCCAAAAACATTGTTTTTACCTTTCTGAGCTAGTTAGGGTCCCCGAACACCCAACACACTTTATATTAGATAACACACTAATATTCTAACTAAAATCCTAACTAAGTACCTAACTAATTAGTAACCAAGAATTACAACCCCCCCCCTACCCCCCCCCCCCCTCTCTCGACGGTTACATGTGGGGTGGACACCCCCACATTTCTTTTGAATATTTTATTAATGTTGTTGTTGGTTACTTGAACATAATACATGATGGATATTAGTGAAACATGGATTATAAATAAACACCAAAGGCTAAGAGCATTTCATTCACAAAACACAAAATCAAACAAGCTCTCTCCTCCCTTCTTTCCTTGTGTTCGGCCGAGACCAAGCACCCCACCCCCATCCACTTTCAAGTTTCCTTCAAGCAAACTCCATACTCCCAAAGGTGTTAAAGACCCAACAAGCAAGCTTGGTGCACTCAGAAGCTCAAGGACCGCTCTAGTTTTCTTTTATCCACCACTTTTACGCCTTGTCACTTTTACGCCTTGTTTCTCCCCTAGCCTTGTGCTAGTAGTAAGTGCTCTAAAACTTCATGTTGTTCTTGTATTTAGTGGTTAATAGATGATAGAATGATTAAATGTTAAGAAATACTAATGAACATAATCTAAGTCTTGAACATAAATGGATAAAGAGTGGATAAAGAGAAGATATATAGTTAAAACATGTAGATCTTGTGTTGTTATGATTATTACATGTTGTTTGTTAGTAGAAGCAAGATGGATCATCATCTAGACATACTAGTTCATGTTTAAGAACATAAACTAGTAAGATGTAAAGTTAGAAATATAAAAGATGATGAATCCATCCATACATGAACCTTGAACTTGAATAAATATAATTTTTCTTGAAAAATAAGATTCTAAACTTGTAGATCTAAAGATCTACAAGTGGTTTTTCGGAAGAACCAAGTGAAAGATACTAGTCTTGTTAAAACCCGGATCTTGTATGAACTAAAAGCATTTTTAGTAAGTAAACAAGTGTGTGAACCCTTGTGTAACAAGAAAATTCCACAAAGAAATATTTTTAAAATTCATGACTAGAAGTTGTGAAAATACATATTCTTTAAAAATAAAGTTTTTAAGAAACTAATCTTATTTTTAAAGATAACAAGACCTACTAAGTGTGTTAGTAATTTACTACATATTTTTACAAACTTTCAAGTTCATGAGTTTATGATTTAGTCTTATTTTTGTCAAGATTAGTGATTAAATATTGTATGTTGTTGATTGTTAAATTGTTTGATTGATTTTACAAAAGAAAATGATACGCTAGTAAGCGTGGACACCTCCATTTACAAAGGAAACTATAGCGAAATTTTTCTAGAATTTCAACACTTAGAATTATTTTTCTAACAAATGTTTACAAATATATTTTTAACTTGGTTTTCAAAAATAAACTTCGCCATGATTTTTATTTCAAAAATTACCAAGTACCAGAGGTGGGTTTTCGTAAATAAAACTTATAAATATATATTTAGAATATATATTTTATAATAAAACGCTTGTGTGATTGTGTGATATTTTGTGAACTAAATATATTATTTTTAGGGTAAAAATAATATAACTTGAAAATATTATGAAATCTCAACTCCAAAATAATACCAACGCTCCCACAAATAAATATTTAAGTTACACCAGTATTGTTATTACAACGCGAACTCTAAAATATAACTTATGTATATTTCGGAGGATACTCTCATATGTATATTTTTGGTAAGTATTATTTTGGAAAATGTATGAGGTAAAATATAATATTTTTGGGAAAAATATGTATATTTTGGAATTAAAACATTTTAGACAAGTGGTTAAAGATATATTTTCTAAGTGGGACTTAAAATATATTTTCGGAATTATAATGTGTACATGTATAAAGAACCCCCATCCTTGGGAATGAAATATAAAATAAATAAGAAGTGTGAATACGGAATAGTTACCTAACTATTTCTCCAAAAACGTTAAACCCTAAGCCAAGGCACGACCATCCGTCTAATAGGCATTAGTACGTGTATGTCGTCACGCAGCATGTTGAGTTGGAGACTTACATTTCAGGATACGGACTTCTGTGAGTTCATGTCCCCCCTTTTCTCTTAACTGTTTTCAGTTTTTATACTTCGGGGGTGGAATACATGTTACAGTAATTACAGACACTTTTATACATGGTATGGTTAGCTTAAGGAGGGTATACTACTTAGATCATGTGAGTGGGTAGGTGGTACTTGGGGCCATTAATCCTCATTGTAGGACCGAGGGTCATGAGCGATAGATCTATTTGGGTGTAGCGAGCCCAACTCCTGAGTCCACTGTACGGACCATGGGGTGACTTTGAGCCCAACGCAAAAATCTGCTAGGTTTGAGTCTTCCTGCATCACTTCACACATATCATTGGCTTTGCAACCCAGTGGTGATCTCTTTTTCCTTAATTGCTACATACCAGGGATTTTTATACATACAGACATATTACAAAGGTTTATACATTCTCACTTTTACATGAACTCGCTCAACTTTTTGTTGATTTTTCAAACTACATGTATTTCAGGAAACTAGGGGATCTGGCAAGGTATGCAAATCTCGTCAAGCTGCGTAGGAATAATGGTGTCATCCGAGTTTAGGAAATGTGACCTTTGCCTGGACGGGTTACAAGTCTTAAACTGTGTTTTTATTCATGTCTTTTGGTTGTGTCTTGTGAACACATTTTAAATCATGTCATATCGTAATCTGTTTTAAGTGTCGACTTTTAAACAATGTTGTCGTGTAACTTTTAAAATTTGTTGAATGGATGAACATCATGTGTTTTATTTCATATAGCATGGTTATGATATTTGCTATGGTATTAAGAAGTCACACCAAATAAACCCACGCTTCCGCAAAAGCCAGGGTGTGACATTACTGGTGGACGATGAACCATAACCTTCATCTCCTTACTTCGGACGTTGTAATCGAGATGAGAGGTCGGGTGGTCATGATAGCGATCGTAGCGTGTCATCTCTAGAATCCAACCCTAAACCCTAGATGATGGGGATGGGATGTATTAGGGCTTTTATGTGTTTAATTAGGACTAATTAATGTTTTAATTTTAGGCTTTTATAATATTTTTATTTTAATTAGGTTTACGTACTATTAAAATTAGGTATGTGTAATATTATTTAGGTTTGTGTAATAGTTTAATTAGGTTTATGTAATTTTTATGTAATTTGTTTATATAATTTATGTATAATTTTATTAGGTATAACTTTTTTATTCAAAAAACATAAGAATTCTTTTTTCTATAAAACACAAATGGCTTTTTTTATTCTTTTTTTATTTATTTATCCAAAACCCCCCTATAGGGCCCCACCTACAACTTCCAGACTAGTTCGCTTGAGCGGACCTCACCCCATCTAAACCACTCCACTACACTTCCTCTGTCGCTACCCTCGTCTGTTTTTCGTCATCCGGAATTCAAATCAACGCACTGGACGATGCGTTGGAGATGCTCTTATATAACATAACATTAAGTTAGTTGTTGATAATACATATTGTCACAACCTGTGAATCTTCGCCACCATAGTAACTTAAACCGTTTAGACACACTAACGGATTGAACCTATGCACAATGGCTATTTGGTAACCATTTCCGATTAAAAAATCTAAAGACAGGCTTTAAATTCATAGTTTGGTGAATTGTAATGTTCGCTAATGAAACGCCACATTACGCACATCACTCATGGTCTTAAAATGTGTGTAAATAATTTCTAGATTGTCATAATTATAGGAGTAATAATTAAGAAAGATTTCCATTTAGAGTTAATTACACAAATGGGTCCTGTGGTTTATACCTTATTTCGTCTTTGGGTACTAGCTTTTTTTTAACAGGTTTCGGTTTTATGGTTTCAATTTTGTAACACATTTGGGTACTAACACCAAAATTAGTTAATTAATGACTAAAATACCCTTGCATTTTTTTTAAGTTTATCAATGTAACACATTTGGGTACTAAGACCTAATTTTATTTAGGTTTAAATCAATTTTACAAAATCAATTTTTTTTATTTTCATTTTTTTATTATATCTCTTAATTAACATAAAATCTATTTATTTTTTTATTTTCATATTTTTATTAAATTTCTTATTTAACATAAAATCTACTTGTGACACCAGTATTTTTTAACAGATTTTTTTAAATAAAATCTACTTGTAAAATCTACTAGCTATTTTTTTCAAAATAACTAGTAGATTTTATTTAAAAAAAATCTGTTAAAAAATACTGGTGTTACAAGTAGATTTTATGTTAAATAAGAAATTTAATAAAAATATGAAAATAAAAAAATAAATAGATTTTATGTTAATTAAGAGATATAATAAAAAGATGAAAATAAAAAAAATAGATTTTGTAAAATTGATTTAAACCTAAATAAAATTAGGTCTTAGTACCCAAATGTGTTACATTGATAAACTTAAAAAAAATGCAAGGGTATTTTAGTCATTAATTAACTAATTTTGGTGTTAGTACCCAAAGATGTTACAAAATTGAAACCATAAAACCGAAACCTGTTAAAAAAAAGCTAGTACCCAAAGACGAAATTAGGTATAAACCACAGGACTCATTTGTGTAATTAACTCTTTCCATTTATATACTTATTACAACTAACAAGTTTCATCTCCGTTCCTAGATTAGACGATGCATTATCATTCAAATTCTTTCTCTTTTCTTAAGATTCAACTTAAAATATATATTAATTTTGTCTTTTTAGAATTATTTGAAACATGTTTTATAAAACAGAATAATGGAGTAAATTTACATTATAACATGAAGTAACATTTGTATGCAAAGGACGTAGAATCTGTTTCTATTTCAACAAATCAGTAATCATTTTAATTTGGTTACATTGATAAAACCCTTGCAAATTACTCGAATGTGATTTGTTTGTCTCAAATTCCTTCACATTTACATAATCATATTCTCTCTCCTTCCTTTTCTAAAACTTTACCTAAACTACCTTTTTCTGGTGCATATAATTGTGCTTCTGCCTTCTTGTTGATCCTCCTTAAATGCTCATCTAGGGTTTACTTTTTCTCCTGATCCAAAGAAACCATCATCAATGTCTTCAATGGCTGCACCTTAGCTATAGTTGTAGCTACCCTTTGAATTTCAAAGAATATATACACACCCATAGGTATTCAACTCAAATAGCTTCTGAGATCTTACACTGCTACTAACACATTAGATACACTAGCTAGGGCAACAAAAGGTACATGATCTTTATATTCTTTCATTAAATTGTTCTGTACACAACAAACCCTTTGCTCTTTTTTTTGTTAAATAAATTTAGACTGCAAGATAATCAACCAACAAAAAACCTTAAATGATCACTGTGACATGCAAAGATTAGGTATTTGGAACACAAGTATTCTTTTTTCTTGATTTTGCTTCATGGGGTACTTGAAACACTTCTTCTTTTTTAACTTGTACATGCTATGCTAGTAGATCTAGTAGGTGTACATAGATTCTTTTTAGTTTTTTCTATTCATGTTGACTTTAGTGTCCTTTGAATCTGGTGGGAGATCAATGGGATTGTCTTGAAAAATCTTTGTGTGTGTATATATATATATATATGTGTGTGTGTGTATACTTACAAAGGAATCTGTTGCAGCTTTTCATGAGTATAGAAGGGACCAAATTTTGGAGGATCCAAATATGTACAGAACAATCACAAAATCTAAGTAAAAATAATAATTATAGCCAGGACTTGGTGTTTGTAGTCTTATTTTCCGGCTTGTTACTAGAAATTCTTGAAGCAGTCCTGACAATGAAAATTTTGAGTATTGTTTCAAACTGCTATAACCCTTAAAAACTAAAAAAATAGCCCACTTTTGACTTGTGAGTGTGAAACCTAATTTATTTCTTTTTATATTTTAAGCTGATCTTCAGTCGGCAGAAAGATTTCCTAAGCAAACATTTTGAGGCCGTAAACAACAAGAAAGGTTTGAGCTTGAAGCTAGAAAATCCAAGAATTCAGAGGTAAATTCTTAGGTTAATTTAAATGTCTAAGATTGAAAGTGAACACAAACTATGAGATGGGTTTTTGTGTTTATTGTTCCATCTTGTCTTGTCCAGTTGTCCTGCCATGATCATGATATACAATCTGCATGCTAATTCAATAAACTGTTTTTGATGTACAAGTTTACTTTAAGTTTGATGTATAAGTTTACTTTTGATGTCAATCTTTACTCTCATGAAAGCAATGGGCCATTCGATCTAATTATAGATATTTGTGTTTCGTTCTTGAATTGGTCTCACTTTGATGTTTGAGAAGTGTTAGTCGAGTTATCTATTATAGCTATTATTATTTGATTTATTATTTATCTTTTAGTTTATTTGTTAGTAATTATTCAATCTCTGGTTTGAATATTATGATATTTATTCCTGTTTTATCATTATCTCATTATCTTGTAAACCTATATATTTAAAATTAGGTGTAGCAAGAAACATTGAATTCTTTCAAGAAGTTCCCTTAATTAGCTTAATTTCTCTATCTAAACTTTAGTGATTTTTTATTAATCAAGTTTTAAGATCAAGAAAATACCTTTAATTGATTTCTCAACATGTAGACCAACATCACATAAGCATATGGCTTCTTCCACCCATCCTAATGCTCCATGTGCAGCCTGCAAGTTCTTAAGAAGAAAATGCATCCAAGGATGTGTTTTCTCTCCATATTTCCCACCGGAAGATCCGACAAAATTCGCAAACGTCCACAAAATATTTGGGGCAAGCAACGTTAGCAAACTCCTCAATGAAATCGCCCCTCATCAAAGAGAAGATGCTGTTAACTCTCTCGCATATGAGGCCGAGGCACGTCTAAAAGACCCCGTTTATGGCTGTGTTGGTGCAATTTCTGTACTTCAAAGGCAAGTTCTTCGACTACAAAAGGAACTAGATGCGACTAATGCAGATCTTATTCGGTTTTCGAGTGACCAAAACAAATTAATGATGCCACAAAGTTCTGGGAACTCTCTACAAAACCCTCATATGTTGCCTCCTAATTATGGTGCTTATTCATGGAATTATAACCCTTAATGGGAAGAAGAGGAGAAGACAAGATCATGGTAGGTAATATTCTTAATTAATGCTATCTCATGTTGTACCTTTAATCCCTTGTTGGATTCTCTTAGTTACTTTGTTTTTGTATAATTTGAATAATTGAGTTGCCACTTGCTACCTATAATATTGTCGATGGTTATTATGTGCACGTCTTTGTGTATGATATACTTAGTATATATGAGATATTAAGTACCATATATATATATATATGGCGAAGTTTGAGATTTCCGAGCGAGTGGTCGAAAACGTATATACCTAAAAAAAATTATAAAACCAGATTCTCGAAAACGTATATAACTAAAATTCTATACGAAAACTACATATCGGACACTACTGAGCAAAAAGTTCGAGGTCCCCACTTCTATCCTGCGCCCATGCATATGTATGTGTGTTAAAAAAACATGATATAGCGCCACACCACGCCATCACTACTACACAAATGAGTGTTACTAACGAAAAATCATCTTTTTGTAGTGCATATGGATTCGTTCCCGACAAATCTTTCTTCGATGAAAATGATTTGTTTTGTTTTGTAGTGCATATGTGTTCTTTTGATTTCACATTTTACGTAAAAACAAACTACGAAAGAGAGACAAAGGAAGCACTTTTCCGGAACATTGAAAATGTAACGTCAACTTAAACATTACTATAACTATAAAAAGGCTATGTCGGTGGGGCTCTTTTTATATTTTTTTTTTCCTTTTTTTTGTCTTTTCCTACTAACATTTGAGTTTTTTTTTTTTTTAATTTACGTTTTCGGCCCTTATGCTTTGTGTGTTGTTTCTTAAATACCAACTTCTTTTACAATTTACAGTTTTCGTCAACGTTTAAACTTTACGCTTTTAAACCTTGCACAATTTTTTTCTTCCTTTTTTGTGGTTTTGTTTTTTTACTTATAAACTTTAATTTTCAGCATTGACTCTTATAACCTCCTAACTTTCTAAATACTTTTTAATCAACTTTTACGTCCTTATTTTTATTTACGTGACAACCTTTTTACTTTGTAAATATTTTTCTAATCGAGTTTCCCACTTGATGTAAGACATGTGTCGACATACTTTTGTATCAGATCAAAAATCGGGTCGCCCCGCCGCGAAGCGCGGGTGTAACACCCTAGTTTATAATAAAATACGATATCTTCTACCTGTCATTGAAAAAGTCTCACTAATATGCATGCCAAGTTTTCCCCGATTTATTAAATTCTTATATTTTATTTAGGCGTGTAAATAAAATGAACGTTTTATTCAGCAAAAAGTTCGTTTGATTAATAAACAAACGATCATAAACATAATAGTTTGTTCATTAATTAAATTAATGAACAAACATGAGTACATTTTCGTTCATTAGTTTATGTTTGTTTATTTTATTTATTTACATTCGTTTTGTGTCTTTTTTGTTTAGAGTTAATTATCGTTTTCGTCCTTTTGTTTGTCAAAAATCATTATTTCAGTCCATTAGTTTAAGAATCGCGATTTCTGTCACTGTGGTTTCACTTTCGTAACCATTTCAGTCCCTGTACTTACAGAATAAATGGATTGAAATGGTTACGAAAGTGAAACCACAGGGACTGAAATCGTAATTTTTAAACTAATGGACTGAAATAGTGATTTTGACAAACCATAGGGACGAAAACGGTAATTAACTCTTTTGTTTATGATGTTCGCTTAAATATTGATACAAAAGTACACACGTATATAAAGTGACAGACCTAGGAAATTTTTTTACTATGGTTGTTGGATGGTCAAGTGTCGTTTAACTCAACATCCATGTGTTCAATTCGGATTGGGTTACATAACTCCTTGCAACTTCTTCAATATAACCATATAATTTTGAAAGAATAAGTGAAATACTCAATTTAACTGATACTCATGTCTTTTGCTTTTCACTTTGTTTGATCAAATGCAAAGTTTTTTAGATTTAATATTTTGTAAGGGTGAACGGGGCACTATGCGGGGAGTGGGGCGGTGACCCAAGTCCCCGAGTGGGAACACCGCCGCCATCACCGCGGGGAGGGTATTCGGGGAGGGGGATCGGGGAGGGTTCACCGCACAAGATGAGCCCAAGGATCGAGGATGTATACGTTGGGCAACGGTCAAATTTAAAAAAAAAATTCAATTTTAACAATATAAATAACCAACTTAATCTAATTTTTTACCACACCAATTCTCAAACTCACTCTAAAAATCTATCAAATACAACACAAAGCCAAACCGAGCAATGGAGAACCAACCCCGCGAAGCCAAAAAAAATCTAAGGGACGCGGCTCGCAACCGTCTCGTGGTGGTTCGAGCGGTGTAAGTGCACAACCACAACCCCCTTTCGGATATACTTCACAACCCCCGTTTTTTTACCAACAACCTTCACACCCCTCCTTTTACAACACCCAACCACAACCCCATTTCGGCTATTTTCAAAATTTGTTATCAATGGATCCTCCTCAAACCCCCGCCTTCGACCCGTATGGTTTTCGTTCCCCACAAGTTCCATCTCCACGAGAAAATGTTGAACGTCGTCTACCTATTCACGAGGACGAGGAAGTAGTGCCCGAAACTCAAAATTTGGGCGACTATGAAGATGACACCGGCGACGATGAATATAATGTGGATGAAGACGCCGGCAACGAAGAAGATGACGCTCGGGAGAAAAAGGGAAAAATGGAGAGCCAAAAATGGACAAAGGTCCAAGAAGAGGCGTTGGCGAAGGCGTGGGTACATTGCTCTACCAACAAAAAGAAGGGCAATCAACAAAACCGCGATAGTTTTTGGCGTAAGATTTTAGATCATTATAACGCCACCGTTGGTGGAAGTAACCGGACCGTGCATCAAGTACGGTCTAAATGGACCCCGATGATGACGAAAATAAAATTTTTCAACGGCCTATACCAACAAGCGGTAAAAATTATATTTTTTAATTTTGTTTACTATGTTCATATGTTTTTAACACTTGTTATTTTATAATATGTAGGATCGCACACGAGGAAGCGGGTGTAGCGATCTCAACGTGATGAAAGTCGCTTTAAAGGATTTTAAAGATAGATATCCGAGCGGTTTTAAACATGTCGAGGCATGGGAGGTCGTTCGAAAACACGACAAATGGGCCCAAGTCCCATTGTTGGGTGAGGAAGGTGAAGGTTCGGCACCAAAAAGAAAGCCCGTTGACGTGGACCCTTCCATACCCGATATGAACGAAGACCCCTCGCCACAAAGAACACAACGGCGAGACAAGCGTCAAGCGACATCGTTCGAGGGCTCGGCTGAGTTGGCGGCACAATTCAAAGAGTACACCGCCATGAAAGAAGCGAAGCACGCGATTGAATTGGAGGCGATTGAATTGAGGAAGAAAAGAGAGTCAGAGGCTCGCGAACTCATAACGGAACAACGCGAGACGATGAGAAACTACGCGCACGATCGAGATATGAAAACATTCCTCAAGCCGCACGACGATGCTCCGCAGGAAATGTTGCCGTTCATTCTCGCCCGAAAGCGCGAGATCGCTAACAAGTACGGGTGGCCGTGCAATTTCTAAAATTTTTATGTAGTATTGCGATGTAATTTTTATTTTTCTAGTTTGAATGTAATTTTTATTTTTAATTTAATGAAATGTCTTTTATTAAATTTTATTTAATTTTTATTAATATTTGTTTAATTTATAAACATGCATAATTACAACAAATAAAAAAAAGAAAAAAGCAAGTCCCCTAAGAGATGAGTGCCGCCATCAAATTGAGGGTATGAGGGGAGTTAAGAGGGGAGTTGACGTGGCGCGTGCTGATTGGTCGTGCGTAAGAGAGGGGACTCCCCTAAGAGGGGAGTGCCCCTCTCACCCTAAGTAGTTCAAAAATATCCGAGGGTGACTTAAAAAATCTAAAGGGTCGGTCAAAAACTGTTATATATGTTACATATAAAATAAAAATAACTATGGTGTTGGTTAACCCTGCACCCTATAAAATAAAATAAAAACTATGGTGTTGGACTGATCCGTATGTAATAATATTTTAGTTTATATTTTATATTTTTTTTTAATTTAAACACTTAAATATTTGATCATTAGAAAGTAGAAACCCTAGTCTGTTTAGCTAATGGCCGTTCATTTACTCTTGTCTATTAGTGTTTCTTTACGTTCTTTTGTGTTTGTTTGTGTTTGTTCAGTGATGTTCATTTGTGTTCGTTTGCATTCATTTATGTTTCTTTGTTTATGATCGTTTACGTTCATAAACTATTCGTTTAGAATTTTAACTAACCGATATGGATTTAAAAATTCGTTCGATTAAATGTTCATGTTCGTGATCAGAAAAATTTAAATGAACTAACATTAATATGCTCCCGTTTGTGTTCGTTGGGTTTGTATACAGTATACCTACCTAATTTTATTCTAAATTTAGTGTATACTTCACGTTAAATGTAATTTACTTATATATTTAAACAAAAATTTGCTTAGAAGAGCATCTAAAATATATTCTTTTTCCTCCAAAAATCTTGTTTTCACTCAAAAAAGGTAGATGCACGGTACCCCTGATCGTGAAAGGGATCCCTCTTCCCAAGCTAGCGACCCGACAACGCTGCCTGGCGGTGAAACCCCTGCCAACTCAAGGGGAACTGAAGAGCCTGTTGCCAGGATTCGAACCCGAGACCTCATGGATCCTTGAGCCGGTTTAAGGTGGGGGTCGGTGGCCACTGGGCATTCTACGATTTTAAATGTTAGGGGCTGTTTGTTTTAGCTTTTAATGGGTTATTAATGGTTCAGTACTTAATGGTTCAGATTGTTTGTTTCGCGAGCAGATGTCTGAATGGTTCAGACATTTGCTTCTGAATTGTTAAACATTATACTGAGTCTGAATTGTTAAGACCTCTTATCTGAATTGGTCAGGCATTTGCCTTTAAATGGTTAAACATTATACTGCTCTTAATGGTTCAGACCTCTTACTGGTTCAACACTTAATAATTCAAACATATTATTGGTTCAGTATTTATTTATTCAGAAGTTGTCAAACAACCCTTAGTATGTTTTAAAACTAGGGTTTGTTCTTCTTTATCATCTGCTACATGTTTTTATCTCTTTTATGTTTTAATAGCTATATCTTTAATGACTAAACAAATGCTTATTAATAGGGCTGTAAACGAACCGAACGAACACGAACAAGACCTTGTTCGTGTTCGTTTGTTAAAAAATATATGTGTTTGTGAACCGTTCACGAACACTTATCGAACGGGATTTTATGTTTGTGTTCGTTTGTTAAGAAAATGAACTTGTTCGTGTTCGTTTGTGTTTGTTTGTTAATTTTAGGCAACGAACGTTGACGAACACAAATGAGCACAAACTGATGTTCATGAACACAAATGGAAACAAACGAAAACAAACAATCGTTCATGAACAGCATATATAATACACTTACACTTATTAGATATTTAATTTGTCAGAATTTTGATATATTTAAATAAATATAAAAACTAAAAACACTAATGAACTATCTAACACAAACGAACATGTTACCGTACATTCACGAACATAAACGAACGAACGCCACCTCTGTTTATGTTTGTTCATTTAAGTAAACGAACGAAATTTCTTGTTCGTGTTCGTTTGTGTTCGTGTTCGTTTGTTTAATAAACGAACGAACACAAACGAACTTCCCGCCGAACTGTTCACGAACTGTTTGCCGAACGTTTGGTTCGTTTACAGCCCTACTTATTAATGCTTATCACCGTCGGAAACGAGCACTCTAGACAACCTTACCAAATCTGTGATCCTTTGGTAGGGTAATCAATCGGTAATTCATTGGTAAAGTTTGTAAGTAATCTATCGCAAATTAGATGACCCACTGCCAAATTTTCGGTAGACAAGGACATACATATTTCTCTCGGTAACTACCTTTACCGACTGATTTGATTGTTAGAGATACTTCTTTGTTTTGTAGTCGGGCTTACCAGAGGCGTCTCTGAGAATTCACATACCCTGTTCGAGCTTGAAAAAATATGCCCTTCCGTTATGTTTTGTTATTATTTAAAAAAATCAAATTAGTATTGGGTTTAATAAACCTCATTTCAAGTGGGCTAAATTCTAAACCATAAAAAATGATTTGTAAATGGGCCCATATTAGAAGTGGTATGTGTTTACTATTTAAAAAAAAACATATACATATCAGATTTTTTTTAAATCGCATGCCCCTCGAAATCGCGAGCCTTATGCGAAGGTCCTCCCCACACACCATCAAAGCCTCCCATGGGGCTTACACTCATTTAAACAATAAAAGCTTTAAGTGTTCTCAAAGATATAAGCAAGTATCAATCTCTGTATTGACACTTGGGTTCTCACACTTTAGGATTAATTAGGTTTGATACCACTTGGGCTAAAAAGAACATTAAAGAAATAATGAAACAACAAAAGGAAGAAAGGTAGAGTATGATAATTGAGAAGTTATATAAAATTCGATCAGGATAAATTTTGCAGCTTTAGGAGCATCTTCCCATTTAATTAATAGATGCATCATTGTTTCTCATTAGGGGGTAGCACTACGATCAAGTCATAAATGGACAGCGAACATAAATAACTAATGATGGGTTAATTATCATTTATCGAAGTGACATATTTAAAAAAAAACAATACTATAATAAATTAAAGTTGTTTTTTTCTTTTTAACAAACTTAACCATTATTTTCCCAACCTACCACATGTTTGTGTAGTGATGCCGGCCTCTACCAAACGTAATCAAACCCACTTGCAACACAAAGGTAAACATATCATAAAAATCATGATTTAGAAAACCAACTAATACAAATCAGTTGTCCTGTATGTAAGAGGAGGAAAACCCAAAAATTGTAGGTTATCTGAATAACGAACAAAAAAAAAATACAAGTACATAACGGTGGCAAGTAAGCAGAACCCAGGAATTATGACACTGGTCATGCTAGGATCGAGCGAGTATATATGCAAAGAAATAGGAGAGGTAGGCGTTTACGGCGGGGTGCTATCAGAAGGTGAGGGGTTGCCGAAATAGGAGGAAAATACAACATGGTCTTTCTGGTCCTAGAGCAAATACTGAGTTGCATTTTTATAACGAAGCTCTTTTTTTTTTTTTTTTGCTTTTGATTCTAATAATGACTTACCATAATTATTGGATATAATATCAACATAAAGCACAAACAAATTCACTACAATGGAATCAACATATTATGCCAATTAAGAATAGTTGTGTTTGAAACCAATTAACACAAGTAGAACAAACAAAACACGACTCTTTAATCACAAATGGTATTTTTTTTTTTAATGTCAAAAGAAGCTTAAATTGAGATAACAATACAGGAATTGGAACAATTAATCAAACCAATGAATGATTTTTATATATCTAAAAATCTATATCTATATCTATATTATATGATAATACATATAAGAATGACAAAAATGTATTTTTACATAGTTTTAGTGTTTAAATAAGACTAAATTGCACTTTGCATCCTTTATATTTCAACATTTCATCAGGCGGTGTTATTTAACTACCAAAATTACATTGTTTACCCTTAATGTTTAAACTTATCAAAAAAGATGGTGTCCTTCACTCCAAACCCAGTTAAATTTTATAGTTAAAACCTCTCATGTGCATATCATGCGAGGGTAGTATTGTCTTTTAACCACCCATTTATTGAATTTATGCAATAAAATTTGCCCCCCCCCCCCCCCCTTCCTTTATATTATGGTTCAAAATCCCATTTCCCTTTCTTCATACAAATTAGCCCAGATTGTTCAAATATGGTGTAATGTTGGTGTGGAAAAGAAGCAGCCCTTCGTACATCATAGACAGATCGTAACCCAGGACGTCGTTTCTAGGCTTGCCCATATCTGGTTTATAACATAAAAAAAATTCTAGCCCTAATTTTTTTTCTAAAAAGCGTTTTTTATAATGTTGTAGGAATCAAATTGTGGATTCTTTGGTTGGATTAATCCTGAAATGTGCCAGCGCTCAAGAGATATCATTCCTGGTCTCATAAAGGGAAGGAATAAGCTTGAAGAACAACTAAGTGAAAGGGATGATGAAGCAAGAAGGTTGAAGAAACACTTGATGATTAGCTGTGTTTTTTTGTGGTCTTTGTTAACTATTCTTTAAGAACGTAGTGATGCAAGGATAATTATGGGTTTTCTGTTCAATATTTTGTGAAATATGTGATGCAGGATTTGCAAGTTATTTAAAAGACAATCTGTGTAAAATGATGTTCTAGTGAAATGCAAGTTGTTTATAGTGTTTTGTTCAAAGATATGAAGGTGTTGAAATGTAGTCAAAATGGACAAAATGAAGTTGTTAATTTAGTTGTCACAAATGGTTCAAAAAAGGACATAATGTTGACATAAACTAGACATAAATATGGTAAAAAAAACCCTTCACTAATGTGGTAAAAAAAACCTACACAAATGGGTCATAAGCCTACACTAATGTTGATTGAATGTTGCCAACTACCTAAAACCTGCACAAATATGGTCACAAAATGACCCTGAAACTGCACCAACATGGATAACAAATAAACTTAACACAAATTTTAAACTAGCACAACCATTCAATGGTCTACCCAACTACCAAAACTGCACAACCATTCAATGGGTTGCCGAACTACCAAACTTGCACAACTATAATGACAAAAAACCTGAACAAATATATTATAATAACCTAAAACCTTAACTAACATTAATAGATTATCTGCACAAGTTTAAAATCTGGACAAACACCATACATTAAAGTGTTCCAAAAACCATACATTACATTGTTTTATAGTACCATAAACTGGTCCAAATACCATACATTAAACATTGAAACATACCTAAACAAATGAAACAATTAAATAACATAAACAAGCACCATACTTAGAAGTTAAACTTGTCACACCCCAACCGATGGCGAAATCATCGGGGCATGGCACTGAGCGAAACAGATTGTCCAGAAGTTTCCATAACAATTATCAATACCATTCAATTTAAATAATACGTCCCATGCCGTATCTCAAATAGTAAAACAATTATTACAGACAAAATCAAGGCAAATATTCTGTTCCGACAACTCAGATTTCAAAATAGAGCAATTGTTTATCTGCTTCTAGAGACCCTTAGTTTAACCACTACAGACTACTATTTGTTGGGCTCTAAAGCTTTATTCTAGCTTCAAATTCCTACCAAGTGTGCGTCCTAAGCACCTGTCACATACGTTAAAATAAAAGTCAATACATAAAATGTAAAGGTGAGCATACAAGTTTGATAATAGCATATAGAGTTCGAATTCGTTTACGCATAACCAGCATGTACACATAGTGAAATGAAGCACGTTAGTTATCGACATAGATCCATCGATACCAATGACTGCGGGTTGACTGCCCGAGGCAGTTCGCAATACATGATTACCACCGTAATCCATGCAAGTAAAAGATCCTTAACAACCCCCGTGTGAACGGGTGCTGAGTCCAAACTATAGTACTATCGTTGCTAAGGCAGGCAGACAGCATTCCATGTGTAAACATAACAAACAAGCATTCATGAGCCACGTATAACATGCATTAACGGTTAGCGTTCAAATAGTATTGAGTAGTGTGATTGATGTGATTTGAATAGTTGTAACGTATGTAACACCCAAAAGTGCTTAAAGCAAAAAGGGATCGAGTATACTCACAGCGGTTGATGGATTGAAGGGAGCGCTTAGCGAGTAAGATTAGCCTGAGTAGATTAGATTGCATAACGATAAGTGATGCGTAAAACGTTACAAAGTGTGAGAGGGTCGGATATTGGTTCGATCGGATGGTAATCTGATTGGACAGCAATCCGTGCGGATAACAATCCGTTCGGGTGGTCATCCGGTCAGACAGTGGTCCGGTCGGATGGCGATTCGAGTGGATTGTTTCTTCCTATGATGAGAATGTGTTTGTGTATGATGGTTTGACTTTTGAAGTTTTCGTTGTAGTATTTTGAGAACAATGAAGTATCTATATGTTTCAAGTCGGTCGATCGGATGACTAGTCGTGCGGATGACAATCCGTTCGGATGGTCATCCGGTCGGACGGTGGTCCGGTCGGGCGGTAACTTGATGGTGAGATTACTTAGGGAAGACAAACTCACAACAGAAGTGTCATTCGATCGGATGACAATCCGATCGGATGGCGACCTTGTCATTGAACATGTTGAAAATTGTTTAAGTCTTTAAAGTCTTAGTATCTCATGATCCGAAGAGTAATCCAGTCAGACGGTCGTCCGATTCGGATTGCAATTTGTTCGATACTCAAACTTCAGTTAAGATTGTTTTAAAAGTGGAACCCAAGTGTGATCCGTTCGGATGACAATTCGTTCGGATGACCTATCCGATCGGACAGCAATCCGTTCGGACAGTAATCCGTCCTGATTGTCCTGTTCGTCCAACACTCGGTCGTTTTGAAGGTTTGTCGTTCTGTCGAGACATTTTGACAACGTGTTAGCCAACAGAACCCCTAGTTCGACCCAGATGACCAACCCGACCAGGTATCCCCCTAGTCCGGCCGATTACCGGCTCGAGACGGTTGGTCTTGGCTAACCCGAAATCGGTAGTCTCGTGCGTAGAATCCGGATCTTCAGCTAGTACCACACTACGATCGAGTAGAAGACTAATCAGGGTCGGATCCTATCGGTTTTGAGTACTTTGAGTGTAAAAGAGTTGAAAGAAAGGGAAAACTATCTTTCAATCCTTTTTCACCATTCTTGTGTCGAGATCTTTACAAGATCTTTGTATGTTTGCGTGGAAATCGGTTAGATCTCGGTTGTTCTTGGTGGATTGTAGTCAAAACATGAAGTTCCTGAAGAACACATGATGACGTCACCCTAGAACACCCGAAATCTAGTGATTTCATGGTTAAAAGTTAAGATCTAAATGATAGAAAGGTGTAGGAGTGCGTGTAGATCAAGAAAGTACAAGATTTAGGGCGAGATCTTACCTGGATTGAGAGAAATCGAAGAAAAGGTGAGGAGCACAAGTGGTTCGGACAGAAGGTTTCCAGAAATGGAAAGAATGATAATGACAGGGGTATTTATAGGATTCCAAAAGAGGAAAGGGTTATCCGATCGGATGACATACCGCTCAGATGGCTTATCCGATCGGATGACATCCTGGTCGGATGACTCTTGTTTGCTAACAAGGCGGCTATCCGATCGGATGTCTATCCGATCGGATGGCACCTGGGTTGAGTGTTTGGCGCGACGATTTTTGATGTTTCGATTTCGATTGCGAGCGGCTCGTTACGATAGGGTTTCCTAGTCAAATTACTTTCAGTCCCAACTACTTCATATCTCGCATAATCTCTTCTCCACTAATCATCATAGTTTGATTGCGATTCGAGTTCGAGTTTGATTGCGTTTCGAGTTTCGATTGAGTTCGATTGATTCCCACAATATATATATATATATATATATATATATATATATATATATATATATATATAACATGCACAAGTAACACATAAGACACACACATGTGTATAATAACCAAATTAAATCGAGTTGCGGTTCGTATCCTGATTCGATGTCGAGTAGCATAGCTTGATTATTGATTAGTTAACTTTATCGCATTGTTACTTCCTATAATTCACAGTCGTAATTCGATTAGATATAGATTAACGCATAGCGATTCTTGCAATTAACAACACTTACTCCACATAATACAATTAAAATAAAGAAGTTTCTATAAGTCAAATTCGTACAATCGGTCGTTGACTTTGACCTTGACTTTGACTTCCGAAAACACGGGGTGTTACAGCCTCCCCTGGTTTAGGGAATTTCGTCCCGAAATTAAGCTGAAAGCTGTACAACTCCGTGAATCACGTTTGAGAACTTTCTGTTCAGACCGGTTTTGACTCCGAAACGATTGCGAACCGAACGTGTGACGTGCGGAATTTGTACATGAACGTGACCAATACACACGAGAACGTACTATAATCGGTGATTCTGTAGATTGATATGAAATCGTACAAAGCACTAGAATCACAATGCCACTTTCTCTCTCTAGCTTCTCTATCTAAACAACTGCGGGTACTTTGCCTTCATGTCGCTTTCAAGTTCCCAAGTGAACTCTGCGCCTCGTTTGCCTTCCCATCGGACTTTCACAATAGGAATGCGAGAGCGTCTGAGCTGCTTGGTTTGGCGATCCATGATTTCGACAGGCTTCTCCACGAAGTGTAATGTTTCGTTTACTTGTAGATCATCGAGAGAGACATGTAAGTCGTGGTCGGCTAGGCACTTTCGGAGGTTTGACACATGGAAAGTCGGGTGGACGTTACTAAGTTCCTCCGGTAGTTCGAGTCTGTAGGCGACTTTTCCGATCCTTTCCAGGATCTTAAAAGGTCCAACATATCGAGGCGCAAGTTTTCCCTTCTTGCCGAATCGGACTACACCCTTCCAAGGTGATACCTTTAGGAGTACGTAGTCACCAACATCAAATTCACGGGGCTTGCGTTTCTTATCGGCGTAGCTTTTCTGTCGATCCCAAGCTTTCACCAGGTTGTCCCGGATTTGGAAAATTTTGTCTGTCGTTTCTTGCAGTAGCTCAGGACCGGTTAGTTACGAGTTACCGATCTCGTGCCACACAATAGGCGACCGACATCTTCTTCCATATAAGGCCTCGAATGGTGCCATTTGGATGCTAGAATGGTAGCTGTTGTTATACGAGAATTCGACTAACGGCAGGTATTTGTCCCAATTACCACCGAAGTCTAAGACACACAAACGGAGCATGTCTTCAAGAGTGCGAATCGTTCTTTCAGTCAGACCGTCGGTTTGAGGGTGGAATGCGGTACTTAGATTAAGCGATGTACCGAGCGCCGTTTGAAACGTTTCCCACAGTCGCGAGGTAAACCGAGCATCATGATCAGAGATGATGTCACGAGGCATCCCATGATTACAAATGATCTCGTCGGTGTAGATTCGGGCTAATCGTTCTACCTTGTAGTCTTCTCGTATCGGCAGAAAGTGAGCTGATTTAGTCAAACGGTCGACCACAACCTAAATGCTGTCGTGACCTGATGACGTGTGTGGAAGCTTTGTTATGAAATCCATAGCTATACTTTCTCACTTCCACATAGGAATTGGTGGTTGTTCGAGTAAGCCAGAGGGTCTTTGATGTTCAGCCTTGACTCTTGCACAAGTTAGGCATTTTCCAACGTAGAGGGCAATATCCCTTTTCATACCGGGCCACCAGTACCTGTAGCGAAGATCCTGGTACATTTTGTCAGCACCGGGATGAATAGAATAATGGGATTTGTGGGCTTCGTCCATCAAGATTTGTCACAAATCTGTTCGTTTGGGAATCCAAATTCGGTCCAGAAAGTGGAATATCCCATTGGATCTGCTCACAAGCTGGGCCCCATCGTCGTAGATTCGTTCCCTTTTCAGCGTGCGTTCGTTAAAACACGTATGCTGGGCTTCACGAATAAGGGTTTCGAGATCGTGTTGGGCTTGAACATTACGAGTGCTATGCAGATAACTCCGTCTGCTGAGTGCGTCGGCAACAACATTCGCTTTGCCTGGGTGATAACGGATCTCACAGTCGTAATCGTTGAGTAGTTCTACCCATCGGCGTTGACGCATATTAAGTTCCTTCTGATTAAAGATGTGTTGTAGGCTCCTATGATCGGTGAAGATCGTACACTTGGTACCATACAGGTAGTGTCGCCAAATCTTTAATGCAAAGACAACCGCGCCTAGCTCGAGATCATGGGTTGTATAGTTCTTCTCGTGGATTTTGAGCTGACGAGACGCGTAAGCTATAACCTTGTTCCGTTGCATGAGAACACAACCAAGACCAAGGTTGGAAGCATCACAGTAGACAATGAAATCGTTGTTTCCGTCGGGCAATGTGAGTACAGGAGCATTGCAAAGCTTATACTTGAGGGTTTGAAAGGCAGTCTCTTGTTTGGTTCCCCAGACAAAAGGCTGATCTTTATGCGTAAGAGAGGTAAGCGGCACAACAATCTTCGAGAATCCCTCTATAAATCGTCGATAATAGCCTGCTAGTCCGAGAAAAGAACGGACTTCAGACGGATTCTTTGGTGTAATCCAACTCCTGACAGCTTCAATCTTCGCAGGGTCGACGTGAATGCCTTGACTATTAACAAAGTGACCCAGAAACTGAACTTCCTCCAACCAGAATTCGCACTTGGAGAACTTGGCATAGAGTTGGTTCCCCTGGAGTAACTCGAGAACCAAATGTAGATGTTGCGCGTGTTCGGCTTTCGATTTGGAATAGATCAAGACGTCGTCAATGAATACGATGACGAAACTGTAACACCCCAACCCGGAAGGGCTGACGTGTCACAATAACAGTGATATCATAAACAAAAGTCATAATTCCATTTATTTATTTAACAAGGATACAATCGCACGATAATTAAACTTAAAGTTAATATACAAGCGGACATAATTGACTTGATTTAACTAACATCTTCCGATTTATTCCTAGGCTTTAATCTTCTCTCTCTTTCCCGCCCAAAGTAACCTGCTGACCTGTATATACAAAAATTTACGGAATGAGCCGAATGCTCAGTACGGAATTATAGGCTCAAATAACAAATAACGCTTTATGCGAAAATGATGCAAGAACATAATTTCATAATCATATCTTACGGATGTACCCATGAGCAAACTTAAAACGTGACAATACACAGGTAGCTACTCCTGCATAATTATCACATGAGATGGCGAATTGGCATACCCGTTATCTACCTCCTTATACTTAAATCCTAGGATCGATCCATACGCCTCCTAATAGCCTTATGTACCACACTTGTACTTAAGAGACGCCGTGAACTGATCTCTCCGTCACGGATAGAGCACATGATGTCGATGCCGCAACAACATGCTCGTGGGACACTCCACGAGAAGCGATACTCAGGGTATCAGAGTACAAATGGTCTTATAACTTATAATACTTATTTTCATAACAAAACGGAACATATATTGGAACATGCGAAAATGAGTATAACAACATAATACTATCGCATGACATGAAGCTAAATCAAATGATTTGAATAGGAATCGAACGGACTGTCAAATGAATCGATACTCAAAGACGTGAAGAGTTTTAAAAATATATAGTAATTTAGTGGTTTATAACAATTTGACTTATGAAGCAATAAAGAGTGGGGTAAGGATCCGTACCTTAATAATTCCAAATTGATGCTACCTTGTGATAATATTTCAGATTTATACGGACAGAGTTTAGACTATTGATTAGTCTTTTAACCTAATTTAAATAACATGCACACAAACTAGGTTAGTAACTTAATACAGCATTTACGATAACTCACGAGATCAAATTCTCACAACGAACGACAAAGTGCGATACTTAAACATCCATCGAATTAACGACGAACGACAAAGTACGATACTTAAACTCATCCATCGAATTAACAACGAACGACAAAGTACGATACTTAAACTCATCCATCGAATTAACGACGAACGACAAAGTACGATACTTAAACTCATTCATCGAATTAATGACGAACGACAAAGTATAACCCTAATGTGGGCAGCACTTAAACATCCATTGGATATATTGATCGATCGGACAATGAATCGTAATAGCGATTGAGTTATTACCCTGTTCTGCAGCACCCCGCTATACTTAATTTGTGTTTCGTGTGTGTTAATTGTGATAATCAGACGATAACTCCGTGTAGAATTGGAATTTCTTCGTCGTTTTTGTACCCAGAATCAAGTCCCAACATCCTCTATTTATACTGAAATTTTGCACTTGTCGCGGCCCGCGTGTCATTAAGGTTAACCTTACGCGGCCCGCGTGACAACATATTTTATATATAGGGTTGCCACGTGTGAGACTAGCCTAGCTGAGTCGACGAAAACATTAAATTCAACTTCGTCCGCAAGTTATGAAGATAATTATCAAGTAGGGAATACCCCCCCCCCTGAGTTTTAGGGGCCCTAATCCTGATTCTGAAAATTCTAGGGTTTGTACAGAATTACTTGGGTGTCTTAATTAGGGTTTTCTAGTGGGTAATTTATAAATTATTATTATTCTTTTTATTTCTAGAATAATGATTTTTAAATTTAGGGTTATTACAACTATTACCCCCTTAAAAGAAATTTCGTCCTCGAAATTTTTCAAATAAAAATATAACATATCGCATAAGTAACAGAAATGGAACTTTCATATCAGAGTTACCAATTTATATAACAAGAATCTCCTAAACACACATGTGTATCTGAAATTCATAATTACGTTCATGACCAAAATTCTTAATTACCTTACCATCATGTCCTAATGGTTTTTTTCCACTACGTATCTTAATAACATATTTAATCATGCAGAAAATCAACATATACTTGCAGATAACAAGAGTGACTTATTGATACTGATATCTCCTACATAAACATGTTTAATCATAAGGTAAAGCATGAATGACCGTAAACAGAAACAAATGAACATATATCAAAGAGCAAGATTTACCGTTACTCGACTAAAATTCTATTACTAGAATAGATTAGGGTATAGAGAACGAATTGATTCTTCAGATTCCCATGTTGCTTCGTGTTCAGAGTGATTTTTCCAGAGAATTTTAACAAACGGAATTACTTTCCTACGCAAAACCTTTTCTTGTCGATCTAAGATGGCTTCTGGTTCCTCTTCGTAGGACAAATCCTCGTGAATTGTAAGTAACGGATAACTAATGACATGGAGTGGATGATAATTATATCCTCTTAACGAGGAGACATGAAAAACGTTATGAACGTGAGAGAGTTGAGGAGGTAAAGCCAGTCGATATGACACTTCTCCAATTCTTTCAAGGATTTCAAATGGACCGATGAAACGGGGACTAAGCTTACCTTTAATACCAAACCTACGAACGCCACGCCAAGGTGATACCTTTAAGAATACGTGGTCACCAATTTTAAATTCGAGTGGTCGTCTATCTTGATCTGCATAGCTCTTTTGTCTGCTCTGAGCTTCTTTCAGTTTTTCTCGTGCCATAGTGATTTTTTCATTTGTAATCTGAACTAATTCTGGCCCTTCAATAATCCTTTCTCCAACTTCATCCCAGCAGATCGGTGCACGACATTTCCGACCGTATAAAAGCTCAAAAGGTGCCATGCCAATACTTCCTTGCCAACTATTGTTGTAAGCGAACTCAACAAGACATAGATATTCATCCCAGTTTCTAGACCATTCAAGTGCACATGCTCGGAGCATGTCTTCCAAGGTCTGAATCGTGCGTTCCGACTGCCCATCTGTTTGTGGATGAAAAGCCGTACTAAACTTCAGTCGTGTACCCCAAGCTGCCTGAAAACCTTTCCAAAATCGTGAGGTGAAACGTGGGTCTCTATCGAAAACAATGGAAGATGGTGTGCCATGGAGTCGAATAATTTCTTGAAGAAATATTTCGGATAACTTATTAACCGAAAATCCTTGCTGAATTGGTAGAAAATGTGCTGACTTTGACAATCTATCGACAACAACCCATATAACATCATTCTTCTTGAATGTCTTAGGCAAACCGGTAACAAAATCCATTGTGATCTCATCCCACTTCCATATGGGAATATCCAATGGCTGCAACAGACCGCTTGCTCGTTTGTGTTCAATTTTCACTTGTTGGCAAGTGAGGCATTTACTTACGTATCGAGCAACGTCTTCCTTCATGCCATTCCACCAGAAGTTCTGTCTTAAATCTCTATACATCTTGGTAGATCCTGGGTGAATTGAAAATGGTGAGCTGTGAGCTTCGGCTAACAATGACTCACGAAGGCTGGAGTCATCGGGTACACAAAGTCTTTTGCCGCACCAAATCACCCCATGATGGTCTATTCGAAATTCAGATTGCTTACCCACCTCAAGATTTTGCACAATTGCCCAAAGTTCTCCATCTTGCTTTTGTGCATCTTTAATCCGTGATATGAGGTCGGGTTCAATCTGCATTCTAGCTAGATATCCATCAGATTTACCAACCTGAAGCCAAATGTTCATCCTTTCGAGATCCCTCCTAATACGAGGCTGAATTTGTAAGCAAGATATAGTCCCGGAATTCTTTCGGCTCAATGCGTCAGCTACAACATTAGCTTTGCCTGGATGGTATTGAATATTTACGTCGTAATCTTTTAAGAGTTCTAACCACCTTCTTTGCCTCATATTTAGCTCCTTCTGCGTAAATATGTACTTGAGGCTCTTGTGGTCGGTAAAGATGTCACAACTCTCACCATACAGATAGTGTCGCCAAATCTTAAGTGCAAAAACGACTGCGGCTAGTTCTAAATCATGTGTAGGGTAGTTGACTTCATAAGGCTTCAATTGACGGGAGGCATAAGCGATAACCTTCCCATGTTGCATTAGTACACAACCTAATCCTTTCTTTGAGGCATCACTATAGACTTGGTAACCTCCTGATCCAGAAGGGAGAGCGAGTATCGGAGAGGATACGAGTCGTTTCTTCAATTCTTCAAAACTTTTCTCTTGTTCTTCATTCCATGAGTACTTCACCCCTTTCCTTAGGAGTTTTGTGAGTGGTAAAGCAATTACCGAGAATCTTTCAACAAATCTTCAGTAATAGCCAGCAAGACCCAAGAAACTTCGTATTTCGGTAACAGAAGTGGGTCTTGGCCATTTTGTAATAGCTTCAACCTTTGTTTGGTCTACCATAATTCCCTCTGCTGATATGACATGTCCTAGAAATGACACTTGGCTAAGCCAAAAGTCACATTTGGAAAACTTAGCGTACAACTTCTCTTGCCGCAAGGTTCCAAGTACCGTATGTAGATGTGCTTTATGCTCTTCGCGACTCTTAGAATACACCAGAATGTCATCGATAAAAACAATAACGAATTTGTCTAGGAATTTGTGAAATACGCGATTCATCAAATCCATGAAGACTGCGGGTGCATTAGTTAGCCCAAAGGGCATAACCAAAGATTCGTAATGACCATATCGAGTACGAAAGGCGGTCTTGGGAACATCATCATTTTTGATCTTTAGCTGATGATACCCGGACCTTAGGTCGATTTTTGAAAAGAACTGAGCCCCCTGAAGTTGATCAAAGAGATCATCAATGCGAGGCAGAGGATACTGATTACGAATAGTAATCTTATTCAGTTCTCGGTAGTCAATACATAAACGCATACTACCGTCTTTCTTCTTCACAAATAAGACTGGAGCACCCCAAGGTGAAACACTGGGTCTTATGAATCCTAGATCTAACAATTCTTGCAATTGTTCCTTCAACTCCTTCAGTTCCATCGGGGCCATATGGTATGGAGCTTTAGAAATAGGTTCGGCACCAGGGATCAAGTCTATGGTGAATTCTACCTGACGGTCGGGTGGTAATCCCGGAAGTTCATCCGGAAATACATCAGGATATTCACGAACAACGGAGTGGTTATCGATACTCTTAACACTAGCAGAGGTATCCCTAATCGATGCTAGGAATCCAGCACAACCGTTTGATATGAATTTTCGAGCCTTAAGCGCAGAGATAATCTTAAGAGATTTATGAGCTTGAGTTCCCTGATATATAATATCAGGATGATGAAGATCACCGAAAATAACACGGCGAGAATGACAATCTATAGTTACACGATGTCTAGACAACCAATCTATTCCTAGAATAACATCAAAGTCACACATATGTATTGGAAATAGGTCTGCCTTACACACAATAGATTCAATACGGATCGGACAATCCTTATATACGTAAGTGATTACGGATGAATTTTCCATGGGAGTGGAAATGGTTAAGGTATGATTTAAGAGAGTTGGTCTTATCGGAAGGTACTTAGTAAACGAATGGGATACTAAAGAATGAGTCGCTCCTGTGTCGAATAACACATAGATACTATGTTTACCAAGCTGAAGGGTTCCCGACACAGTACCTAGGACATTAGCAGCATCAGTAGCAGAAAGTGTGAAAGCTCTTCCTCCAACATTGGGTGGTGCAACGTTTGGTCGGTTATTCTTCTTAGTGTCTTTCTTCGTACACTCCTTGATCATGTGTCCAGTTTGGCCACATCTAAAGCATGCTCCTGTACTTCGGTGACATACGCCCTGATGTCTCTTACCACAAGTATTACATAGAGGATATGTAATTTGATTCGGGTTTACATGTTGATTCAGTGTTTGAGCTCTAATAGGTTCTGCATACAACTGAATCTGGTTTTGAGCAGGCCTCGGGTTTTGCAGTCTAGGTTGCCATGGACGTGCCTGATTTCCAGAGTTTTGATTTCCTTGTACTTTGCGATCTTGATGCTGTGGCATAGTGGATGATTGGCCGTTTTCCTGCTTAAATTGTCCTTCCCTATTTCTCTTCTTATTATCCCCAGTTCGAGATAAGAATTCTTTCCTTTCGAATTCAAAAGTTTTGATTACATCAGCAACTTCGGTGATATCCTTAAATTTCATGTACATGATCGACTTCCGAATTCGATCATTGACTGCCCAGTTGCATTTTTCTGCCTGGACTTCTGTTGATCCTGCAACGTCTCCTACAATACTAGCCAACCTTGAAAATCGAGTAATGAACTCAGAGGCTGGTTCATCACTCCCCTGTCGAATCACTGCATACTCCCTGATATAAGCTTCTTTATCAGCGGTCGAAAAATACTTATCGTAAAAGATGTTACGAAAGTCGACCCATGAAAGATTAGCGTCAAAATCATCCCCTCCTTTGACTTGCTTATATCCTTCCCACCAAGTTTGTGCATCATCTTCGAGTTTGTAGGTAGCCAATCTAACTTTGTATTGCTCCGGGACTCCAAGAACTCCGAAGATCTTTTCAACATGAGCTATCCAGTTTCTGGCTTCGACTGGATTAGTAGCGTGACTAAAGGATTTCGGATTTTGTTTTTGGAATTTAGAGATCCATATATCTATACTATAGGTATTATGGTTCGTGGCATTTTCCCGAATTTCTTCACCAGAGATTGGATTCGTGTTATTACGTTCTGGATGACGAGTTTGTTGAATAACGGCCTCAGCTGTTTGAGCAACAAGGTTTGGAAGCAACCCGGCAACAGCCTGGTTGATAGCATTAATTACATTTGGATCAACTGGAGTCTCATTCAAAGAAGTGTCGTTACGTCCATGGTTAGTACGAGTACTCCTACGTAGCGGACGGCGAGGAGGCATATCTATACGAATAGACAAAGGAATTAAACCAAATAAGAGATCAATTTGAATCCTATCATAGATATCTACCCATTCCTCACAGGTTTTTATTACTATCTTCAAGTTTTCTACAGGAAAGAGCCTTTGCTCTGATACCATAGCTGTAACACCCCAACCCGGAAGGGCTGACGTGTCACAATAACAGTGATATCATAAACAAAAGTCATAATTCCATTTATTTATTTAACAAGGATACAATCGCACGATAATTAAACTTAAAGTTAATATACAAGCGGACATAATTGACTTGATTTAACTAACATCTTCCGATTTATTCCTAGGCTTTAATCTTCTCTCTCTTTCCCGCCCAAAGTAACCTGCTGACCTGTATATACAAAAATTTACGGAATGAGCCGAATGCTCAGTACGGAATTATAGGCTCAAATAACAAATAACGCTTTATGCGAAAATGATGCAAGAACATAATTTCATAATCATATCTTACGGATGTACCCATGAGCAAACTTAAAACGTGACAATACACAGGTAGCTACTCCTGCATAATTATCACATGAGATGGCGAATTGGCATACCCGTTATCCACCTCCTTATACTTAAATCCTAGGATCGATCCATACGCCTCCTAATAGCCTTATGTACCACACTTGTACTTAAGAGACGCCGTGAACTGATCTCTCCGTCACGGATAGAGCACATGATGTCGATGCCGCAACAACATGCTCGTGGGACACTCCACGAGAAGCGATACTCAGGGTATCAGAGTACAAATGGTCTTATAACTTATAATACTTATTTTCATAACAAAACGGAACATATATTGGAACATGCGAAAATGAGTATAACAACATAATACTATCGCATGACATGAAGCTAAATCAAATGATTTGAATAGGAATCGAACGGACTGTCAAATGAATCGATACTCAAAGACGTGAAGAGTTTTAAAAATATATAGTAATTTAGTGGTTTATAACAATTTGACTTATGAAGCAATAAAGAGTGGGGTAAGGATCCGTACCTTAATAATTCCAAATTGATGCTACCTTGTGATAATATTTCAGATTTATACGGACAGAGTTTAGACTACTGATTAGTCTTTTAACCTAATTTAAATAACATGCACACAAACTAGGTTAGTAACTTAATACAGCATTTACGATAACTCACGAGATCAAATTCTCACAACAAACGACAAAGTGCGATACTTAAACATCCATCGAATTAACGACGAACGACAAAGTACGATACTTAAACTCATCCATCGAATTAACAACGAACGACAAAGTACGATACTTAAACTCATCCATCGAATTAACGACGAACGACAAAGTACGATACTTAAACTCATTCATCGAATTAATGACGAACGACAAAGTATAACCCTAATGTGGCCAGCACTTAAACATCCATTGGATATATTGATCGATCGGACAATGAATCGTAATAGCGATCGAGTTATTACCCTGTTCTACAGCACCCCGCTATACTTAATTTGTGTTTCGTGTGTGTTAATTATGATAATCAGACGATAACTCCGTGTAGAATTGGAATTTCTTCGTCGTTTTTGTACCCAGAATCAAGTCCCAACATCCTCTATTTATACTGAAATTTTGCACTTGTCGCGGCCCGCGTGTCATTAAGGTTAACCTTACGCGGCCCGCGTGACAACATATTTTATATATAGGGTTGCCACGTGTGAGACTAGCCTAGCTGAGTCGACGAAAACATTAAATTCAACTTCGTCCGCAAGTTATGAAGATAATTATCAAGTAGGGAATACCCCCCCCCCCCTGAGTTTTAGGGGCCCTAATCCTGATTCTGAAAATTCTGAAAATTCTAGGGTTTGTACAGAATTACTTGGGTGTCTTAATTAGGGTTTTCTAGTGGGTAATTTATAAATTATTATTATTCTTTTTATTTCTAGAATAATGATTTTTAAATTTAGGGTTATTACAGAAACGGTCGAGATATGGTTTACACACGCGATTCATCAGATCCATGAAAACCGCTGGTGCGTTGGTTAAGCCAAAAGGCATGACAACGAATTCGTAATGACCGTATCGAGTGCGAAAAGCGGTTTTGGGTATATCCTCCTCTTGTATGCGTAGTTGATGATAGCCTGAACGTAGATCGATCTTCGAAAAACATGTAGCACCTTGTAGCTGGTCAAACAAGTCGTCGATGCGAGGTAGGGGATAGCGGTTCTTGATAGTTAACTTATTCAATTCCCGGTAGTCGATGCACATCCGGAATGACCCATCCTTCTTTTTGACGAAAAGGACTGGAGCGCCCCATGGAGAGGTGCTCGAGCGAATGAAGCCTTTCTCAAGTAATTCCTGGAGTTGGTTTGAGAGTTCACGCAATTCGGATGGCACGAGTCGATAAGGGGCTTTGGCAACAGGATTTGCTCCAGGAATGAGGTTGATACGAAAGTCGATATCACGACTTGGAGGTAAACCTGGAAGATCATCAGGAAACACATGAGGAAATTCACGAACCATAGGAACGTCTTTCACTTCCTTCTTCTCTTTCTTTTCCTTCTCCGCAACTACAATGTTTGCCAAGAAAGCTCTGTATTCCTTGCGGAGATACTTGTTAGCTTGGACACATGACATAAGCCTGAGCCCTTTCGAGGCAGTTTCACCGTATACACACAATAAATCACCATTTGCGAGCGAGAATCGAATCATCTTATTGTAACACACAACTTCAGCATGGTTTTCACGTAGAAAGTCCATGCCTACTATGACGTCAAAACTTCCGAGTTGCATCGGAATAAGGTCGATTGGGAAGATGTGATTGTTGAGCTCAAGGGTACAATCACGGATAACGGAATTAACGGCGACGGTTCTTCCGGTAGCGACTTCTACATCGAACGTCGAGGAGAGATGGGAGCGTTTACGATTAAGGAGCTTCTCGAATTCGAACGATACAAAGCAGTTATCGGCTCCAGTATCAAACAAACATGATGCATAAATACCATTCACAAGGAACGTACCATTAACCACGTTGTTTTCGGCTTGGGCTTGACGCACGTTGATGTTGAAGGTTCTGGCGCGTGCGGCCTGTTGTTGCTGGTGTTGCTGCTGCTGCTGAGGCTGTTGCTGCTGGGGCTCTTGTTTCACAACCCTGTTTGGGCACATGTTGGCGAAATGGTTAGGATCGCCACACGCGAAGCAGGCTCTGGCTTTGACTGCGGGTGCCGGAGGAGCTTGTTGACCCTGTGGGGCGGTGAGTAGAGCTTGATGAGCAGGAGCTTGTCGAATAAGGCAGTTGGCAGTAAAATGATCGTATACATTGCAATGAGCACAAAAACGGCAAGGAATTGCAGTTGGGTGATGGTAGGTACAAGTAGGGCAGAGTGGATGTGGCCCAGTGTATGCACGCTTAGCATGAGGTGCATTGGTCTCAGGCGCTGCTACTTGGCGCTGTTGAGCTGGTACGGATTGAACTGGTGCAGCAGTGATCGCACAGTTCTTGTTGCTGGAGCTGTTCTTTCTCTTGTTCTTCCTCTTGTTGCTTGATGAGGTGGGTTCAGCAGTTGGTGCAGTAGCGGTAGCTTGATGCAGATGCTTCGAAGTCTTATCCCAGACACCCGTCTTAACCCGCTTGTCATTGATTTCAGCGGCCAGTAGATAAGTTTCCTCAATCGTCGTAGTCTTAGCCGCTTGCACGAAATCAGCAATGCAGTCGGGCAGGGCCCAGATGTACTTCTTGATTGCCATGTCTGGAGTCTTGACTTGATCTGGACAGATAATGCTGAGCTGCTTGAAGCGAGCAGTGAGACCAGCATTGTCACCATCCTTTTGCTGTATGTCCCAAAATTCATCTTCTAGCTTTTGACATTCGTGAGGAGGGCAGAATTCCTCTAGCATAACTTCCTTGAGCTCGTCCCACGACAGACCGTAAGCTGCATCGTTCCCTCGCTTGTTCCTCTCGGCCATCCACCAGTCTAATGCACGGGACTGGAAAACGTCGGTAGCATTCAGAGTACGGAGGTCATCAGGGCAACCACTCTGTCGCAGAGTAACCTCAATGGAATCAAACCAGTGGAATAACGCATTAGGACCTCCTTCGCTAGTGAATTCCTTTGGCCCACACGACTTGAATTGCTTGAAACTGAAGGTCTTCGCAGTAGCTTTAGGAGCTTCGATTCTCGATTCCTCAGACGATTTGCTGGCATTCTCATAAACATCACTCACAGCCTTTGCCACACTCTTAGCGATGATGGAAGCAAGGCGTTTGTCTCTCTTTTCTTGACGAGAAAGTGCGTGACGGGATCCAGACGACATTGTCTGCAACAAACATCGTCACAGGACTCAACACATGCATTCGAATCTCACCTCACACGTCTACTACTACTAAAGCTCAGTAACACGTACCACGTAAACACATAGACATATAACCACGTAGAACACAAAATCACATAAACACATAAGCATGCAGAGCACAGAAACATTTTCAACACAAGAGGCAGTCAGAATACAGAAACCTATCATTCCAAAGTCCGCGAGCGTTCGAATATAGCGTGCGTGTTTTAGTGTATCGAATAGCGTAGTATAAGCGTACGTCGTAGCGTATGGTTGTCCAAAATTCAGCGATTTGCTAACGTTTTGAGATAGAAATGCAGTGCGAGTCGTATGTGTCGATCGAAGTGAAAGCAAAAATCGAGTAAATCTCTGAGAATTTAAACACATAAACAGGTTAACACACACAAACTCATAAAATCGACGAATTATCAGAGTCAGCAGTTGCGGGCTCATAATTTGAAACATGTAAAAATCGAGAGATAGATTGTCTGCGGCTAGTAGACTTCGACTAACCAAAGTGATTCAACTATTCGTAAGGACTTGTCGTCTACGTTTGACTTTCAGGACTGTGTCCTTGCCTCGATTCTTGGGCGTTTGGCACACATCCCGTTAGTCATGTCGTGACTTCAGGTCGTTGGAGTCCGTCGAGGCTTTGGTGGGAGTTTTGTAAAATGAGCGGAACAAGTCGTCAAGGTTAGGGTTTCACCCCTAGCTTAACAACTTCGTCCCTGTTTTAATAGAATAGAGGAGATTACTCATCAAAATATGGATTTCACTCCTAATTTGGCATAATTTCCCCCGTTGAACAAACGTTCGTTATTGCAAAACAAGGAAGAAATCATCGATAAGTTGATAAATCAGCATTACTTCAAGCAATTTGGTCAAGAGTTTGTGGTTTTCACACCTAATCTCGACTTTTTCGCCTATTTATAGCTGAAATTTCGAGTGTAGTGATAGTGTAGCATAAGCGAGAATAGCGAGGAATAAGCTCGTACATAATCCCTACTGGTTATGCATAAATCGGTCTGTTGGTTCCTAACTATAGACTAGGTTTCTAAGACATCGACCCGGACTAGGTCGAGTCTTGCCTAATTCCCTACAGTTATGGCTCTGATACCAATCTGTCACACCCCAACCGATGACGGAATCATCGGGGCATGGCACTGAGCGAAATAGACTGTCCAGAAGTTTCCATAACAATTATCAATACCATTCAATTTAAATAATACGTCCCATACCGTATCTCAAATAGTAAAACAATTATTACAGACAAAATCTAGGCAAATATTCTATTCCGACAACTCAGATTTCAAAATAGAGCAATTGTTTATCTGCTTCTAGAGACCCTTAGTTTAACGAATACAGACTACTATTTGTTGGGCTCTAAAGCTTTATTCTAGCTTCAAATTCCTACCAAGTGTGCGTCCTAAGCACCTGTCACATACGTTAAAATAAAAGTCAATACATAAAATGTAAAGGTGAGCATACAAGTTTGATAATAGCATATAGAGTTCGAATTCGTTTACGCATAACCAGCACGTACACATGGTGAAATGAAGCACGTTAGTTATCGACATAGATCCATCGATACCAATGACTGCGGGTTGACTGCCCGAGGCAGTTCGCAATACATGATTACCACCGTAATCCATGCAAGTAAAAGATCCTTAACAACCCCCGTGTGAACGGGTGCTGAGTCCAAACTATAGTACTATCGTTGCTAAGGCAGGCAGACAGCATTCCATGTGTAAACATAACAAACAAGCATTCATGAGCCACGTATAACATGCATTAACGGTTATCGTTCAAATAGTATTGAGTAGTGTGATTGATGTGATTTGAATAGTTGTAACGTATGTAACACCCAAAAGTGCTTAAAGCAAAAAGGGATCGAGTATACTTACAGCGGTTGATGGATTGAAGGGAGCGCTTAGCGAGTAAGATTAGCCTGAGTAGATTAGATTGCATAACGATAAGTGATGCGTAAAACGTTACAAAGTGTGAGAGGGTCGGATATTGGTTCGATCGGATGGTAATCTGATTGGACAGCAATCCGTGCGGATAACAATCCGTTCGGGTGGTCATCCGGTCAGACAGTGGTCCGGTCGGATGGCGATTCGAGTGGATTGTTTCTTCCTATGATGAGAATGTGTTTGTGTATGATGGTTTGACTTTTGAAGTTTTCGTTGTAGTATTTTGAGAACAATGAAGTATCTATATGTTTCAAGTCGGTCGATCGGATGACTAGTCGTGCGGATGACAATCCGTTCGGATGGTCATCCGGTCGGACGGTGGTCCGGTCGGGCGGTAACTTGATGGTGAGATTACTTAGGGAAGACAAACTCACAACAGAAGTGTCATTCGATCGGATGACAATCCGATCGGATGGCGACCTTGTCATTGAACATGTTGAAAATTGTTTAAGTCTTTAAAGTCTTAGTATCTCATGATCCGAAGAGTAATCCAGTCAGACGGTCGTCCGATTCGGATTGCAATTTGTTCGATACTCAAACTTCAGTTAAGATTGTTTTAAAAGTGGAACCCAAGTGTGATCCGTTCGGATGACAATTCGTTCGGATGACCTATCCGATCGGACAGCAATCCGTTCGGACAGTAATCCGTCCTGATTGTCCTGTTCGTCCAACACTCGGTCGTTTTGAAGGTTTGTCGTTCTGTCGAGACATTTTGACAACGTGTTAGCCAACAGAACCCCTAGTTCGACCCAGATGACCAACCCGACCAGGTATCCCCCTAGTCCGGCCGATTACCGGCTCGAGACGGTTGGTCTTGGCTAACCCGAAATCGGTAGTCTCGTGCGTAGAATCCGGATCTTCAGCTAGTACCACACTACGATCGAGTGGATTGTTTCTTCCTATGATGAGAATGTGTTTGTGTATGATGGTTTGACTTTTGAAGTTTTCGTTGTAGTATTTTAAGAACAATGAAGTATCTCTATCTTTCAAGTCGGTCCATCGGATGACTAGTCGTGCGGATGACAATCCGTTGGGATGGTCATCCGGTCGGACGATGGTCCGATCGGACGGTAACTTGATGGTGAGATTACTTAGGGAAGACAAACTCACAACAAAAGTGTCATTCGATCGGATGGCAATCCGATCGGATGGCGACCTTGTCATTGAACATGTTGAAAATTGTTTAAGTCTTTAAAGTCTTAGTATCTCATGATCCGAAGAGTGATCCAGTCAGATGGTCGTCCGATTCGGATTGCAATTCGTTCGATACTCAAACTTCAGTTAAGATTGTTTTAAAAGTGGAACCCAAGTGTGATCCGTTCGGATGACAATTCGTTCGGATGACCTATCCGATCGGACAGCAATCCGTTCGGACAGTAATCCCTCCTGATTATCCTGTTCGTCCTACACTCGGTCGTTTTGAAGGTTTGTCATTCTGTCGAGACATTTTGACAACGTGTTAGCCAACAGAACCCCTAGTTCGACCCAGATGACCAACCCGACCAGGTATCACCCTAGTCCGGCCGGTTACCGGCTCGAGACGGTTGGTCTTGGCTAACCCAAAATCGGTAGTCTCGTGCGTAGAATCCGGATCTTGAGCTAGTACAACACTACGATCGAGTAGAAGACTAATCAGGGTCGGATCCTATCGGTTTTGAGTACTTTGAGTGTAAAAGAGTTGAAAGAAAGGGAAAACCATCTTTCAATCCTTTTTCACCATTCTTGTGTCGAGATCTTTACAAGATCGTTGTATGTTTGCGTGGAAATTGGTTAGATCTCGGTTGTTCTTGGTGGATTGTAGTCAAAACATGAAGTTCCTGAAGAACACATGATGACGTCACCCTAGAACACCCAAAATCTAGTGATTTCATGGTTAAAAGTTAAGATCTAAAGGATAGAAAGGTGTAGGAGTGCGTGTAGATCAAGAAAGTACAAGATTTAGGGCGAGATCTTACCTGGATTGAGAGAAATCAAAGAAAAGGTGAGGAGCACGAGTGGTTCGGACAGAAGGTTTCCAGAAATGGAAAGAATGATAATGACAGGGGTATTTATAGGATTCCAAAAGAGGAAAGGGTTATCCGATCGGATGACATACCGCTCGGATGGCTTATCCGATCGGATGACATCCTGGTCGGATGACTCTTGTTTGCTGGCAAGGCGGCTATCCGATCGGATGGCTATCCGATCGAATGGCACCTGGGTTGAGTGTTTGGCTCGACGATTTTTGATGTTTCGATTTCGATTGCGGGCGGCTAGTCACGATAGGGTTTCCTAGTCAAATTACTTTCAGTCCCAACTACTTCATATCTCGCATAATCTCTTCTCCACTAATCATCATAGTTTGATTGCGATTCGAGTTCGAGTTTGATTGCGTTTCGAGTTTCGATTGAGTTCGATTGATTCCCACAATATATATATATATATATATATATATATATAACATGCACAAGTAACACATAAGGCACACACACGTATAATAACCAAATTAAATCGAGTTGCGGTTCGTATCCTGATTCGATGTCGAGTAGCATAGCTTGATTATTGATTAGTTAACTTTATCGCATTGTTACTTCCTATAATTCACAGTCGTAAGTCGATTAGATATCGATTAACGCATTGCGATTCTTGCAATTAACAACACTTACTCCACATAATACAATTAAAATAAAGAAGTTTCTATAAGTCAAATTCGTACAATCGGTCGTTGACTTTGACCTTGACTTTGACCTTGACTTTGACTTTGACTTCCGAAAACACGGGGTGTTACAAAACTGGGTTTCCAAAACAACTGCCAAATTACGTAAACTATCGAATGACCTAAAAACTTAACCATGGTTTAAAAACAAAAGTTGAACCCATCAAATTAAGCTTTTTTGCTTTTCTTTGTTGCCCTGCCTTTCTCACTCTCCACCACCTGCTTCCTTTTACCTTTCCCACCACCGCCACATGCTTGCTTGACCTTGGCACCATCATCAATTGCTGCTTTTGAACATGACATCCTGTTGTCGCAACCCCCGATCCCTCATCTGTCCCGGGAACGGGCGGACGCGAACTCAGATTTTCGGTGGTATCAGCTTGTTAATTTGGCAGCGGAAATTACATCAGGACCGTAGTTAGAAAATGTTTATCAGAGTAAAACCACCATATTTGATATTAATAATCACATGGGTAAAATCCAAGTTTCTTATTACAATACGTGTATAGGGATAAACCCTATTTTATTGAATTTAAAACATCGTCTTTTATGTAACTTTTATAGCCACATTTTTCCCAAGCATTCAGTGCTCTCCAGCTGGATTTTTACTAATTGGCTGTCACATTGTATTACCTGAAACGCGTTTTAAAAACATTTGTCAGTGGGAAATACTGGTGAGTGAATCCCAGTTTAATCAAGAAACATTTTATTAATTAAAACAGTATTGAGAGCGATCACATTGTTTATTTCTACACAATTACTCATTCAGTACTGTCAATCCTGACTTGTGGGTCATATTACACATTGGCTAACTCGTTGTCCAATGGTAACGTGTTATTACTCACAGGGTAGTAAATTTTGTATACAAAACCCCATCATACCGGCAGTAATTGAAGAACTACAAAGACTCAATCACCGCTTAATCACATTGTAAAACATTTAAGGTTTTGTAAAACATTACAAAAAGTTTAACAAAAAGAGGATAAACTCACATTGCTATCTTAGACTTCGCGTAAGGGTTTCCTGGGATTAATCTATAATTTTCACAAATGTACCTAGGTTAGTATAATAACCCTTTGAAAATATTAATGATACCTTCCCCGAGACGGTATTCCAACAACTACGTAAGGCAGAACCACGACAGTTGTTACGAAATCCTAAATCAATCGGGCAGCGTATCTAGTACGAAACTGGGGATATAATACTTACAACGGAGCAGAACCTCGCTAATTAGGGGGTGTAATACTTGAATATTATGCCTATATCTTCAGAAATTCGCTTAGAAAGAAAGAAATGAACGATTCTGAATGAAACCCGATGGCCTTCTTATATAGGGCTGAAATCTGGTTCTTACGCGGCCCGCGTAAGGGTAGACGAAGGTCTACGCGGCCCGCGTCAAAGCTAGTCAACGGACTAGCTTGTCCGGCTCATCAGGTAGGTCCGCCACGATGTCGACACGTGTCGGCTTAGGGTGTCTCCGCGTTCTTGATCTCACGCGGCCCGCGTAAACTTATCGGGGTCTTATGCGGCCCGCTTGAACTTAAGAAAATCATCGAAATCAGGTTTCAACCCTGATACGGCCCGCGTGAGTGTTGGGGTGGTCCTACGCGGCCCACCTCAACTTAATATTCAGATTTTAAATTTTATTTTTAATGCTATACTGTATTTCGGGCTCGGTTTTCACATACGAGGTATATTTAAAGACATATTGGGACATTTAAAATATAATAGGGTGTCGGAAAATATTTATAAGGGTGTCGGTTTTATTTAGGGTTGTTACATCCTCCCCACCTTGTTTTAGAGCTCGTCCTCGAGATCTACTGGAACAAGTGTGGATATTTCCTTTACATTTCAGATTCAAGCTCCCATGTGTACTCAGGTCCTCTTTTGGAGTCCCACTTTACTTTGACCAGAACTAATCTCTTGTGTTTGAGATTCTTGACTTTCTTGTCTTCAATCTGTAGAGGTCTTTCTACAAACTTGAGTTGTTCATTTACCTCTATATCCTTAAGAGGCACTATTAAGGATTTATCAGCTAAGCATTTCTTAAGATTAGATACATGAAACACATCATGTATTCCTGCCATCTCCTCTGGCAGTTGTAGCTGATAAGCTACAGGTCCTATTCTTCTAATAATCTTAAAAGGTCCAATATACCTGGGACTTAGCTTTCCCCGTTTGATGAATCTTACTACTCCTTTCCAAGGAGAGACTTTCAACAATACTTTATCTCCTACTTGAAATTCCAATGGTTTGCGTCGATTATCAGCATAACTCTTCTGTCGATCACGTGCTGCTTTCAATCGTTCCTTGACTTGAATAATTTTTTCGGTTGTTTCTTGCACTATCTCAGGTCCAGATAGTTGCTTTTCCCCAATTTCTGCCCAACAGACTGGGGTTCGGCACTTTCGTCCATAAAGTGCTTCAAATGGTGCAGCATTGATACTTGTGTGATAACTGTTATTATAAGAAAACTCTATTAAAGGTAAGTGATCGCCCCAATTACCTCCGAAATCAATTACACAAGCTCTAAGCATGTCCACCATTGTCTGGATTGTCCTTTCACTTTGTCCGTCCGTTTGAGGATGATAAGTTGTGCTTAGATTCAACTTGGTTCCCATTGCCTTTTGGAAACTTGACCAAAAATGAGAAGTAAAGCGGCTATCTCTATCAGAAATAATTGATAAAGGAATTCCGTGTAAAGAAACAATTTCATTTACATATAACTTAGCTAATTGTTCCATACTGAAAGTTTCCTTCATTGGTAGGAAATGAGCTGACTTGGTTAGCCTATCTACAATCACCCAGATTGTATCATTGCCTTTCTTTGTTTTGGGTAATTTAGTAAGAAAATCCATTGTTATCAATTCTCATTTCCATACTGGCATTTCTAACTGTTGTAGAAATCCTGAGGGTTTCTGGTGTTCAGCTTTGACTTGTGAACAAGTTAAACATTTAGAAACATAGGCTGCTATGTCCTTTTTCATTCCTATCCACCAGAAATTCTTTCTTAAATCTTGATACATCTTATCATTTCCTGGATGCATCGTATACTTAGACTTATGAGCTTCTTCTAATATACGATGACGTAGGTTTCCTAATTTAGGTATCCACATTCTCTTCTTATGGAATATCCAAATTCCATCTGTTCCTTGTTCTAATTCCTTAATCAAACCTTTCAATTTTTCAGTATCATCCTTGATTACTGATTCTTGTGCTTCTCTTATCTGATCATTTAAATCTACTTGCAGATTTAATTTAAGAGAACGTGCTCTTTTTGGCTTTTCATGATACTTTCGACTTAAAGCATCTGCCACTACATTTGCTTTTTCTTCATAATACTGGATATCACAATCATAATCACTGAGCATCTCCATCCAGCGTCTTTGTCTCATATTCAACTCTTTTAGCCCGAAAACATACCTTAAACTCTTATGATCTGTGAATATGGTAAACTTACTACCATAAAGGTAATGTCTCCAAATCTTAAGGGCAAAAATTATAGCTCCTAGTCCAGATCATGAGTTGAATAATTTTCTTCATGATTCTTAAGTTGTCTAGATGCGTAAGCTATAACCTTTTGGCGTTGCATTAATACACATCCATAACCTAATTTGGAAGCGTCACAATAGACTACAAAGTCTTCAGTTCCTTCTGGTAACGCTAGTATGGGTGTATGGGTTAATTTATGCTTAAGAATTCTAAAGGCTTCTTCTTGTCTTAATCCCCATTCAAACTTAACAGATTTACAGGTTAGCTTAGTTAAGGGAATGGCTATTCTAGAAAAATCTTGAATAAATCTTCTTTAATAACCGGCCAATCCTAAGAAACTTCTAACCTTGGTTGGTGATTCAGGTGTTTTCCATTTAGTAATCGCCTCGATCTTTGTGGGATCCTAATAATGACTTACCATAATCATTGGATATAATATATTTTTTTTTGCTTTTGATTCTAATAATGACTTACCATAATTATTGGATATAATATCAACATAAACCGCAAACAAATTCACTACAATGGAATCAACATATTATGCCAATTAAGAATAGTTGTGTTTGAAACCAATTAACACAAGTAGAACAAACAAAACACGACTCTTTAATCACAAATGGTATTTTTTTATGTCAAAAGAAGCTTAAATTGAGATAACAATACAGGAATTGGAACAATTAATCAAACCAATGAATGATTTTTATATATCTGAAAATCTATATCTATATCTATACTATATGATAATACATATAAGAATGACAAAAATGTATTTTTACATAGTTTTAGAGTTTAAATAAGACTAAACTGCACTTTGCATCCTTTATATTTCAACATTTCATCAGGCGGTGTTATTTAACTACCAAAATTACATTGTTTACCCTTAATGTTTAAACTTATTAAAAAAGATGGCGTCCTTCACTCCAAACCCAGTTAAATTTTATAGTTAAAACCTCTCATGTGCATATCATGCGAGGGTAGTATTGTCTTTTAACCACCCATTTAATGAATTTATGCAATAAAATTTGTCCCCCCCTCCTTTATATTATGGTTCAAAATCCCATTTCCCTTTCTTCATACGAATTAGCCCAGATTGTTCAAATATGGTGTAATGTTGGTGTGGAAAAGAAGCAGCCCTTCGTACATCATAGACAGATCGTAACCCAGGACGTCGTTTCTAGGCTTGCCCAGATCTGGTTTATAACATAAAAAAAATTCTAGCCCTAATTTTTTTTTTCTAAAAAGCGTTTTTTATAATGTTGTAGGAATCAAATTGTGGATTCTTTGGTTGGATTAATCCTGAAATGTGCCAGCGCTCAAGAGATATCATTCCTGGTCTCATAAAGGGAAGGAATAAGCTTGAAGAACAACTAAGTGAAAGGGATGATGAAGCAAGAAGGTTGAAGAAACACTTGATGATTAGCTATGTTTTTTTTTTTTTTTTGTGGTCTTTGTTAACTATTCTTTAAGAATGTAGTGATGCAAGGATAATTATGGGTTTTCTGTTCAATATTTTGTGAAATGTGTGATGCAGGATTTGCAAGTTATTTAAAAGACAATCTGTGTAAAATGATGTTCTAGTGAAATGCAAGTTGTTGATAGTGTTTTGTTCAAAGATATGAAGGTGTTGAAATGTAGTCAAAATGGACAAAATGAAGTTGTTAATTTAGTTGTCACAAATGGTTCAAAAAAGGACATAATGTTGACATAAACTGGACATAAATATGGTAAAAAAAACCCTTCACTAATGTGGTAAAAAAAACCCTAAACAAATGGGTCATAAACCTACACTAATGTTGATCGAATGTTGCCAACTACCTAAAACATGCACAAATATGGTCACAAAATGACCCTGAAACTGCACCAACATGGATAACAAATAAACTTAACACAAATTTTAAACTAGCACAACCATTCAATGGTCTACCCAACTACCAAAACTGCACAACCATTCAATGGGTTGCCGAACTACCAAACTTGCACAACTATAATGACAAAAAGCCTGAACAAATATATTATATTGACCTAAAACCTTAACTAACATTAATAGATTATCTGCACAAGTTTAAAATCTGGACAAATACCATACATTAAAGTGTTCCAAAAACCATACATTACATTGTTTTATAGTACCATAAACTGGTCCAAATACCATACATTAAACATTGAAACATACCTAAACAAATTAAACAATTAAATAACATAAACAAGCACCATACTTAGAAGTTAAACTGGGTTTCCAAAACAACTGCCAAATTACGTAAACTATCGAATGACCTAAAAACTTAACCATGGTTTAAAAACAAAAGTTGAACCCATCAAATTAAGTTTTTTTGCTTTTCTTTGTTGCCCTGCCTTTCACACTCTCCACCACCTGCTTCCTTTTACCTTTCCCACCACCGCCACATGCTTTCTTGACCTTGGCACCATCATCAATTGCTGCTTTTGAACATGACCTCCTGCTGTCGCAACCCCCGATCCCTTATCTGTCCCGGGAACGGGGGGACGCGAACTCAGATTTTCGGTGGTATCAGCTTGTTAATTTGGCAGCGGAAATTACATCAGGACCGTAGTTAGAAAATGTTAATCAGAGTAAAACCACCATATTTGATATTAATAATCACATGGGTAAAACCCAAGTTTCTTATCACAATACGTGTATAGGGATAAACCCTATTTTATTGAATTTAAAACATCGCCTTTTATGTAACATTTATAGCCACATTTTTCCCAAGCATTCAGTGCTATCCAGCTGGCTTTTTACTAATTGGCTGTCACATTGTGTTACCTGAAACGCGTTTTAAAAACATTTGTCAGTGGGAAATACTGGTGAGTGAATCCCAGTTTAATCAAGAAACATTATATCAATTAAAACAGTATTGAGAGCGATCACATTGTTTATTTCTACACAATTACTCATTCAGTACTGTCAATCCTGACTTGTGGGTCATATTACACATTGGCTAACTCGTTGTCCAATGGTAACGTGTTGTCGTCCCGACTTACTACTCACAGGGTAGTAAATTTTGTATACAAAACCCCAACATACCGGCAGTAATTGAAGAACTACAAAGACTCAATCACCACTTAATCACATTGTAAAACATTTAAGGTTTTGTAAAACATTACAAAAAGTTTAACAAAAAGAGGATAAACTCACATTGTTATCTTAGACTTCGCGTAAGGGTTTCCTGGGATTAATCTACAATTTTCACAAATGTACCTAGGTTAGTATAATAACCCTTTGAAAATATTAATGATACCCTCCCCGAGACGGTATTCCAACAACTACGTAGGGCAGAACCACGACAGTTGTTACGAAATCCTAAATCAATCGGGCAGCGTATCTAGTACGAAACTGGGGTTATAATACTTACAACGGAGCAAAACCTCGCTAATTAGGGGGTATAATACTTGAATATTATGCCTATATCTTCAGAAATTCGCTTAGAAAGAAAGAAATGAACGATTCTGAATGAAACCCGATGGCCTTCTTATATAGGGCTGAAATCTGGTTCTTACGCGGCCCGCGTAAGGGTAGACGAAGGTCTACGCGGCCTGCGTCAAAGCTAGTCAACGGACTAGCTTGTCTGGCTCATCAGGTAGGTCCGCCACGATGTCGACACGTGTCGGCTTACGGTGTCTCCGCGTTCTTGATCTCACGCGGCCCGCGTAAACTTAACGGGGTCTTACGCGGCCCGCTTGAACTTAAGAAAATCATCGAAATCAGGTTTCAACCCTGATACGGCCCGCGTGAGTGTTGGGGTGTTCCTACGCGGCCCGCCTCAACTTAATATTCAGATTTTAAATTTTATTTTTAATGCTACACTGTATTTCGGGCTCGGTTTTCACATACGAGGTATATTTAAAGACATATTGGGACATTTAAAATATAATAGGGTGTCGAAAAATATTTATAAGGGTGTCGGTTTTTTTTAGGGTTGTTACATCCTCCCCACCTTGTTTTAGAGCTCGTCCTCGAGATCTACTGGAACAAGTGTCGATATTTCCTTTGCATTTCAGATTCAAGCTCCCATGTGTACTCAGGTCCTCTTTTGGAGTCCCACTTTACTTTGACCAGAACTAATCTCTTGTGCTTGAGATTTTTGACTTTCTTGTCTTCAATCTGTAGAGGTCTTTCTACAAACTTGAGTTGTTCATTTACCTCTATCTCCTTAAGAGGCACTATTAAGGATTTATCAGCTAAGCATTTCTTAAGATTAGATACATGAAACACAGCATGTATTCCTGCCATCTCCTCTGGCAGTTGTAGCTGATAAGCTACAGGTCCTATTCTTCTAATAATCTTAAAAGGTCCAATATACCTGGGACTTAGCTTTCCCCGTTTGATGAATCTTACTACTCCTTTCCAAGGAGAGACTTTCAACAATACTTTATCTCCTACTTGAAATTCCAATGGTTTGCGTCGATTATCAGCATAACTCTTCTGTCGATCACGTGCTGCTTTCAATCGTTCCTTGACTTGAATAATTTTTTCGGTTGTTTCTTGCACTATCTCAGGTCCAGATAGTTGCTTTTCCCCAATTTCTGCCCAACAGACTGGGGTTCGGCACTTTCGTCCATAAAGTGCTTCAAATGGTGCAGCATTGATACTTGTGTGATAACTGTTATTATAAGAAAAGTCTATTAAAGGTAAGTGATCGCCCCAATTACCTCCGAAATCAATTACACAAGCTCTAAGCATGTCCACCATTGTCTGGATTGTCCTTTCACTTTGTCCGTCCGTTTGAGGATGATAAGTTGTGCTTAGATTCAACTTGGTTCCCATTGCCTTTTGGAAACTTGACCAAAAATGAGAAGTAAAGCGGCTATCTCTATCAGAAATAATTGATAAAGGAATTCTGTGTAAAGAAACAATTTCATTTACATATAACTTAGCTAATTGTTCCATACTGAAAGTTTCCTTCATTGGTAGGAAATGAGCTGACTTGGTTAGCCTATCTACAATCACCCAGATTGTATCATTGCCTTTCTTTGTTTTGGATAATTTAGTAAGAAAATCCATTGTTATCAATTCTCATTTCCATACTGGCATTTCTAACTGTTGTAGAAATCCTGAGGGTTTCTGGTGTTCAGCTTTGACTTGTGAACAAGTTAAACATTTAGAAACATAGGCTGCTATGTCCTTTTTCATTCCTATCCACCAGAAATTCTTTCTTAAATCTTGATACATCTTATCATTTCCTGGATGCATCGTATACTTAGACTTATGAGCTTCTTCTAATATACGATGACGTAGGTTTCCTAATTTAGGTATCCACATTCTCTTCTTATGGAATCTCCAAATTCCATCTGTTCCTTGTTCTAATTCCTTAATCAAACCTTTCAATTTTTCAGTATCATCCTTGATTACTGATTCTTGTGCTTCTCTTATCTGATCATTTAAATCTACTTGCAGATTTAATTTAAGAGAACGTACTCTTTTTGGCTTTTCATGATACTTTCGACTTAAAGCATCTGCCACTACATTTGCTTTTCCTTCATAATACTGGATATCACAATCATAATCACTGAGTATCTCCATCCAGCGTCTTTGTCTCATATTCAACTCTTTTTGCCCGAAAACATACCTTAAACTCTTATGATCTGTGAATATGGTAAACTTACTACCATAAAGGTAATGTCTCCAAATCTTAAGGGCAAAAATTATAGCTCCTAGTTCCAGATCATGAGTTGAATAATTTTCTTCATGATTCTTAAGTTGTCTAGATGCGTAAGCTATAACCTTTTGGCGTTGCATTAATACACATCCATAACCTAATTTGGAAGTGTCACAATAGACTACAAAGTCTTCAGTTCCTTCTGGTAACGCTAGTATGGGTGTATGGGTTAATTTATGCTTAAGAATTCTAAAGGCTTCTTCTTGTCTTAATCCCCATTCAAACTTAACAGATTTACAGGTTAGCTTAGTTAAGGGAATGACTATTATAGAAAAATCTTGAATAAATCTTCTATAATAACCGGCCAATCCTAAGAAACTTCTAACCTTGGTTGGTGATTCAGGAGTTTTCCATTTAGTAATCGCCTCGATCTTTGTGGGATCCACATGAATTCCTTCATGGTTAACTAAATGTCCAAGAAACTGTACCTGTTCTAACCAAAACTCACATTTTGAAAATTTAGCATAAAGTTTTTCCTTTCTTAATAAACTTAGAAGTGCATGCAAATGCTTTGCATGATCCTCTTTATTTTTAGAGTAAATGAGAATATCATCTATAAAGACAATTATGAATTTATCCAAATATGGCTTACATATTCGGTTCATCGTGTCCATAAATGCGGCTGGGGCATTGGTTAAACCAAATGGCATGACAGTAAATTCATAATGGCCATACCTTGTTCTGAATGTGGTTTTAGGAATATCCTTTTCCTGTACCTTTAATTGATGATATCCTGACCTTAAATCAATTTTAGAGAAAAATCGAGCTCCTTGTAGTTGATCAAACAGATCATCGATTCTCGGTAATGGGTACCGATTCTTAATCGTGACTTTGTTCAATTCACGGTAATCAATGCACATACGCATTGATCCGTCCTTCTTTTTAACGAATAAAATTGGTGCTCCCCACGGTGACGAACTTGGTTGTATAAATCCTTTCTCTAATAATTCGTCTAATTGTTTCTTTAATTCCTGCATTTCGGCGGGTGCCAAACGGTAAGGTGCTTTGGCAGTCGGTGTTGTTCTTGGTATTAAATGGATTCTGAATTCAACTTCTCTATCTGGAGGTTGCCCTGGCAATTCTTCTGGAAATACATCTGAAAACTGAGATACTACTGGAATATCTTTTAGTTCTTTTCCTTTAGTGTTAGTGATTATAGAAATCAAATACACTAATGATCCTTTTCTTATATAACTTGCGGCTTTCATCACAGAGATGAATTTTGTAGATCTAGATGGTTTATTTCCTTTAATTGTGATCTTTTCACCTTTTGGTGAATTTACTTGAATTGACTTTTGATCACATAAAATACTGGCTTTATTGGCTATTAACCAATCCATTCCTAGAACGACATCAAATCCTACCAGATTCATGGGATAAAGATTTGCAATAAACTTCTGATTTAGAATCTCTATTCTTGCTCCCTGCAAGATTTCATAAATACTAACGGTTTCTCCATTAGCTGTCTCTACTAGACACTCTTGTGATAGTTTAGTTAATAACTGCTTAAGTAATTTGCAAAATGATGTATTAATAAAACTTTGGTTTGCACCAGAGTCAAATAATACTTTAGCAAACACATCATTAACTAAAAACGTACCAGCTATGACATCTGGAATCATCTTGGCTTCATCTGCAGTCAGAACAAATGCTCTTGCATTTTTAGTATTCTTGTTGTCTGTAGCTGGAGCTAATTTCGGACAATTAGGCTTGATATGACCTTGTTCCCCGCAGTTGTAACATATCCTGTTGTTAGCTTTCTTCCTGCAGTTTTCTTCCTTGTGTCCCGATATTTTGCAAAAGTTACAGTATATGGAGCATCTTCCTGAATGCTTCCTTTTGCAATACGTACAGTAGGGTGCCGAGGTAGAACCTACATTTTTCCCACGGTTAGAATTTCCAGAACGAAATTCTTGTGTGAGCTTCAAGGTTAGGTTCCTCCTTTGATCCTCTTCCCGTGTACGAACTAATTCATCTGTCAAGGTATTTGCTAGTTCTACAGCTTCTTCTATGGTTTGAGATCTAGCTGCCTTGACTACGTGTCTTATCTCCCCAATTAATCCCCAGATATAACGGGAGATTAACACTGGTTCAGGTGAAGCAAGAGTTGGCACTATTCTAGCATATTCGAAGAATAATTTAGTGTATCCCTTACTATCTACACCAGTCATCCTAAGGTTTAGGAATTTGTTTGCTATCTGTTCCTTCTCATTGGGTGGGCAGAATTTCCTTTCTACCTTGTCCTTAAATTCTTCCCATTCCATATTGTAAGTTCTTTCATTTTCTCTTGATTGGAGGATAGTGTTCCACCATTCTAGTGTTGAATTCTTAAACAGATTAGAAGCAAACATTATCTTATCTTCTTCAACACACTTGCTTATTCTTAAGACTGCCTCAGTCTTCTCTATCCAGTGTAGGGTTGCAATGGCCACTTCGTTGCCCGAGAATTCCATTGGTTTACAAGACCAGAATTCTTTATAAGAACAACCGCAAGGCACGGTTCTTCTCCTTTTGGGAATGGGCACTTGTAGTACGGGTCCATTGTTCACGCTATTTTCTGGTTCAATTGGTCGCTTACTGCTATGGTTACTTTTATTATTCACTTCTTGAATCGTTTGACTAATAAATGGCATTGCATCTATGATTCCTTATGCCACTATATGTTGAACTGCACTATTATCCATTTGGTTTCCATTGTTATTGATGCTCGGATTCTCATTAACCACGTTAATGTTACTCTGGTTATCGTTATTCAGATTTCCTTGATTTCCTTCGTCGGCCATCTGAATTTAAAACATTTACCCCGTATTAATATCACAAAATAATATTAATATAGTCAATCACATGACACGCATTTTTGCCAAAAGCGTCGATCATTGCGACTTTACTCTATTCATATACTATTATGCATCTATTACACACTAGTACTGAAATAAAATTACAATACCAACTGAAATAGAATTACACTAATAGTAATAGGCATCCATACACACATATATATTATTATTACTATTACCGTTTTACTATTTTCACATTCACGGATATGGATTTATCCAAAAATCCATATTGCGCTCGTCGTATTTCCATACGATACGCTCTCCCACCTGCCGCATTCTCTCACTGCTTTCTAAAATTTCCTCCCCAAAAGTCCTAAGTTCTTGTACGTTTTCTGCACTCATTGGGGGTGCAGGTTCTAGGACTGGGTTCGGAATATGGGGTATGGGTTCCTGGTATGGGGGTGAAAGTGCCTGAAATCGGTAAGGATCTTCTAAGATCTCCCTAATGTAGTCATCATGGTAATAGGGATCTAAAGGGTCCATACCTGGGTAGGCTCCTATGTTCTGTATAGGTGTGTCTTCATGGATCGGGTAACGTTGCACATAGTCCCTATTGTCGTCCCACCAGGGATCGTAATTTGGGTCTAGGGGGTTTGGTGCTGGTACCCTAGGGATTTCTTCCGGATTGAAGTCATGCATCTCCACTTGGTTTTCAGGGTTTTCTATTTCCATGGGTTGATCAGGGATTGACAGTTGTGGTTGGGGTGCTATTATTTGCTCCAGACTTGGGTCAGTAGCAGTTGTAGCTAGGATATGGAAATTAGCTAGGCTTCTATTAAGCATATCCTGCGTATGGGCATCTGTCTCTCGCTTAACGGCTGCTAAGGCTCTTTGCTGTTGCAATTTTGGCATTCTTTTCCTACGTGCAAATGTTTCCTTACTGAACCATCCTCTCTTTTTATGAGGGAACGGCTCTTTCGACTGAGCTTTAAAGGCAAACATCCCTTCTTCCTGATCAGCAGAATACCCCGAAAGGGCAGGCTGTGAAGAGGTACCTTCACTCCTAGGTGAATCAGACAACTGACGACACATGTCTGAGGATTCTTGATCACTCATACTGTAAACTAACAAATAGTCAAATAACACAAAACACATAATCACATAAATTATTTCCTAACACAAAATTTAGATTTTAAGTGTCAGCAGGACACTTCTTTGGCTTAGACCAGTGGCTAGGCTCTGATACCACCTTCTGTCGCAACCCCCGATCCCTTATCTATCCCGGGAACGGGCGGACGTGAACTCAGATTTTCGGTGGTATCAGCTTGTTAATTTAGCAGCGGAAATTACATCAGGACCGTAGTTAGGAAATGTTTATCAGAGTAAAACCACCATATTTGATATTAATAATAACATGGGTAAAACCCAAGTTTCTTATTACAATACGTGTATAGGGATAAACCCTATTTTATTGAATTTAAAACATCGTCTTTTAGGTAACTTTTATAGCCACATTTTTCCCAAGCCTTCAGTGCTCTCCAGCTGGCTTTTTACTAATTGGTTGTCACATTGTGTTACCTGAAACGCGTTTTAAAAACATTTGTCAGTGGGAAATACTGGTGAGTGAATCCCAGTTTAATCAAGAAACATTTTATCAATTAAAACAGTATTGAGAGCGATCACATTGTTTATTTCTACACAATTACTCATTCAGTACTGTCAATCCTGACTTGTGGGTCATATTACACATTGGCTAACTCGTTGTCCAATGGTAACGTGTTGTCGTCCCGACTTACTACTCACAGGGTAGTAAATTTTGTATACAAAACCCCAACATACCGGCAGTAATTGAAGAACTACAAAGACTCAATCACCGCTTAATTGCATTGTAAAACATTTAAGGTTTTGTAAAACATTACAAAAAGTTTAACAAAAAGAGGATAAACTCACATTGCTATCTTAGACTTCGCGTAAGGGTTTCCTGGGATTAATCTATAATTTTCACAAATGTACCTAGGTTAGTATAATAACCCTTTGAAAATATTAATGATACCCTCCCCAAGACGGTATTCCAACAACTACGTCGGGCAGAACCACGACAGTTGTTACGAAATCCTAAATCAATCGGGCAGTGTATCTAGTACGAAACTGGGGTTATAATGCTTACAACGGAGCAGAACCTCGCTAATTAGGGGGTATAATACTTGAATATTATGCCTATATCTTCAGAAATTCGCTTAGAAAGAAAGAAATGAACGATTCTGAATGAAACCCGATGGCCATCTTATATAGGGCTGATATCTGGTTCTTACGCGGCCCGCGTAAGGGTAGACGAAGGTCTACGCGGCCCGCGTCAAAGCTAGTCAACGGACTAGCTTGTCTGGCTCATCAGGTAGGTCTGCCACGATGTCGACGCGTGTCGACTTAGGGTGTCTCCGCGTTCTTGATCTCACGCGGCCCGCGTAAACTTAACGGGGTCTTACACGGCCCGCTTGAACTTAAGAAAATCATCGAAATCAGGTTTCAACCCTGATACGGCCCGCGTGAGTGTTGGGGTGGTCCTACGCGGCCCGCCTCAACTTAATATTCAGATTTTAAATTTTATTTTTAATGATATACTGTATTTCGGGCTCGGTTTTCACATACGAGGTATATTTAAAGACATATTGGGACATTTAAAATATAATATGGTGTCGGAAAATATTTATAAGGGTGTCGGTTTTATTTAGGGTTGTTACATCCTCCCCACCTTGTTTTAGAGCTCGTCCTCGAGATCTACTGGAACTAGTGTGGATATTTCCTTTGCATTTCAGATTCAAGCTCCCATGTGTACTCAGGTCCTCTTTTGGAGTCCCACTTTACTTTGACCAGAACTAATCTCTTGTGCTTGAGATTCTTGACTTTCTTGTCTTCAATCTGTAGAGGTCTTTCTACAAACTTGAGTTGTTCATTTACCTCTATATCCTTAAGAGGCACTATTAAGGATTTATCAGCTAAGCATTTCTTAAGATTAGATACATGAAACACATCATGTATTCCTGCCATCTCCTCTGGCAGTTGTAGCTGATAAGCTACAGGTCCTATTCTTCTAATAATCTTAAAAGGTCCAATATACCTGGGACTTAGCTTTCCCCGTTTGATGGATCTTACTACTCCTTTCCAAGGAGAGACTTTCAACAATACTTTATCTCCTACTTGAAATTCCAATGGTTTGCGTCGATTATCAGCATAACTCTTATGTCGATCACGTGCTGCTTTCAATCGTTCCTTGACTTGAATAATTTTTTCGGTTGTTTCTTGCACTATCTCAGGTCCAGATAGTTGCTTTTCCCCAATTTCTGCCCAACAGACTGGGGTTCGGCACTTTCGTCCATAAAGTGCTTCAAATGGTGCAGACTTCCTCCTAGCTTTCTTTGGTCACCCTGCTTGTTTGTGATGTCTAGGTGATTTCAAAGTTGTAGGAACCTTTAACTTAGGTCACATAAATCTCCCATTGATTGGGTTAACCTTGAAGCTATACACATGTTTCCATTTATCTAACCCATACAATGGATGGACCCAACTTTCTAAAAGGCCAACTTGTTTAAAAATGGGAAAATGTCATGGAATAGTAACCAAGTTTTAAAAGTGTTCTAGTTAGGTCATTCATATCGCTTTTTGTCCCAATTAGATAACTTAACATTCAAATCGAGTCATGTCATTTTTTCATTGTGTCAAGAAAAAAATGAAGCATAAGATGCTGGGCTCGGATTATTTTAATATATGAAATTATATTTATTAAAAATAAAAACACTTTAAGTACATTAAAAATTAAAAAAAAAAGTTACAATTCACGTCATCACTGGACGTTAGCATCAAATAAAAGGGAAAATAGAAACAAAAATCCACATCACCATGGTTACATATGAAATGGATGAAAAAACCTTTAATTTTAATGAAAAATGAATGTTGAGTGACCTGATTGGAACACTTTTGAAACTTGAGTGGCATAACTTGAACACTTTTAAAACTTGGTTACTATTCTACAAATTTACCCCTTTAAAAATCCATAAACCAGATAGTAGCTGCAACATGTTTGCAAGGTATACCTGTTATTTCCCATGCTCTGCATGTACAAAAATTCCTATCCAATGCACCACACATTGATTCTTTCCACTGACTTGATATTGATCAACCCTATTCCACTACACATAATATATACTTTCCTCTTGTTTGATAGTCTTCAAAGTCTTCTAGGCGTGAGGTGCACGCAGTCCTTCTGTTCTTTCTTGGACCGTTAAAATGGTGACAACCCTTCTCATCAGATATTCCCTAACATACTCCAGTGCAGATACTATTAGCTTGTCTCTGCCATCCATAATCTTGTTGTTGAATGCCTTACACATATTGTGTCACACCTTAACTGATGGCGGAAACATCAGAGTGAGACGAAAACGAGATTGCAAGAGACTTCATAACAACTAATAGTAAAAATATTAAATAATTCGATTTCAATGATACTAAAGGACAATTACATTGTTCGAAATGGAAAATACAACAAGTTTAGCAAATAACATAATAACATGAAACAAAGTACATAAGTTCAAAATCTAGGTGTGTTTCTAATCCACCCTAAATATGTTTCTTCAGTCATCCTCAACTAGTTTCCTGCAACATGTATTAAAATAATGATCAACAAAAAGTTGGTGAGTATATGAGTTTTAATATATAGCATAATTGTGAATAAAAGTTGTCTCATATCCAACATGGTAAATTGCATACATTGTTACTAACATACTAGCATGTATTAACTATAAGTCAAACCAAAGTGTACCGCAATCATGCATACTGTTGTCGCTGAAATGACAAGGTTGTAAAATAGTTTACTAAACAATATCACAAGAATACGGGCGGTGCGTTAATCCAATAGCGCTATAATTGTTAAGGTAGGCTTGCAAAGTTAATGAGCATATAGAACACAAGTATAACATAGCATGCGATAACAAGAATAATACAAGTATCATGTTAATAACGGATGGAGTAAGTGCATAAACAAGCTTATTCGTGATTTGTGATTTGTATAAAGTGTACATGTTGCACCTAAAGTGTTTAAAAAGGAAAACGGGATTGAGTATACTCACGGTTTTGCGTAGTAATCCCGCGTACGTGAGTTGAAGCGTTAGAGAGTGGGAACACCGAAGTTACCCTACATTGGGGAAATGAAGGTGTGTGAGTATTCGGATTTCGTAGAGAGTTCGAATTCGGAACTTAAGTATGAAAGTATAAGTACACAAAATTATATCTTGTTTTAAAAACTCGTTTTGACACTAAGTTCTTATGTGTTTTCATCGGTCCTAACTTGCCCATTAGAATCAAACCAGGGGAATTTAGAATGAAGATGAGGTGATGGAGATTTGTTTATATAATGAAGGATTAGGGTTTAGTGATTAATGAGCTTGCATGGTGATTGGGGAAGGAGATAGGTGGAAGGAAGTGACCGATCTGCAGCAAGGAAACAACTTGCTGCGGATTTAAGGCTTTAGCGCTACGCCAAGCTAAAAGAGGAAGGCTTTGCGTAGCGTCGCGCCTCTTTTGGCCATCAACTTTTGATTTTTATATTTTGGCCCCTAACTTTGGTTGTTCGTTATTTTATGCTATAAGTTCATGTTTTGACTTGTTTTAGAGCATGAAATGTGTTTGTAAGTGTCGTGTAAGTATCGTGCATCGTATAAGTTATAAATCAAGTATATAATAAGTCTCGGTTGTATGTAATAGTGCATCCAAAGTTTGATTGTGTGTAAGACAAGTATAACAATTATATGTATAAAAGTGAAATTCCATTACGATCGAAGTCTTGGATTACACTTCCTAAATAAGGAACAAAATGTGAAGCGTTACATATTATCTAGTTGCATATTAGACATTGCCGTACCTGTTCATATTAAGCATAATATTGTTAACATATTATTATAAAACACCAAAATGAGCATCTTTGTTAAATACATGAAAAGTGAGATAGGGTCTAATGTTGAGGTGGTATTTTCGACAACTAGGCATTGTCACACCCCGACCCGCAGTGGATTATCGGTCAGAGCGCAAGGATTGCCCAAAGCTTATGACACTATTAAATGTTTCAATATTTATTCATGTCACTGGTTAAAATGTCACATCAAACATAACAATTTTCAAGTAATCCAAACATAATTCAAAACATAAACATAGAAAAATCCCATTTATTTAGTCTAAGGAAGTACGACATATCTTCCATTCTTGCATCATCAAACCTCGTTCCCTGATACCTATTAAACATTTTAGGGTGTAAAATATTTGGGTCAACTAAAAGAAGTTGGTGAGTAAATCTAAGTTTAAATAAAATAATTTATCTAAGAATGTTAACATGCAAATCATGTGTTAATGAGATAATCACAAACAATAGACAACAACAATAAATAAAATAAACCAATGCGATACGCGAGTCTCAAGCCCCGAAGAGCAAGACTAGTCTTAAGCCCATGAAGAGCGAGACTGAATGATGCTGGTGATACTGATACCTATTCACCCATAGATGTGGGGAACCGGTCAGCCAGTGTATCCACAATATGTGAATCCACAATACGATGACTTGCTTGCATACAATTGACTGTGACAACACTCTAATTAAACAAACCAATAACCAAATAACACATAACACATAATCAACAGTCAACACACTGGTTTTGCATGCTTGCTAATTGGATAAAATAAATATGAGATTTTTGCGTGACACATGATACACCCTAAAATGTTTAATGTAAAAAGGGGGGAATATTTACTCACTGTTTGCAAAGATTGATCCATGAGTAATACCGCACGAGATTAACGAGATAAATCCAAATAATCCAAATTACCCTAAAAATATATAATAACAAAACTAAACAACCGAACAACATAAACAAGTCTAGGAATTGGCTTCTCTTGATTGGTACTTTTCTATAATTAAAATATATATACAAATCTTCCAACGCGAATAATAAATCAGTATTTGTAAAACTAAATAAATAAATGCGACAAGTTGTAATAATAACATAAAACTAATTATGTCATTATATATATTTTGTAAATGCTAAATTTAGACAAATTATCAATAACTTATGTACTAAATTTATAAACTAGACAATTAAAATTATCTTGTACTTTTTTATTTAAAATGATTAAATTTGTAAAAAGAATTAATTTGTTTTTATAATGTTATTAATCCTTTTATTACCAAATAAATTATTAAAAATTATGACATTCAATATAAAATTTCCATGACTTACATATTTTCTGTTAAAATCAGAAATAATATTTGTGTGATTTTATTTTAATAATTTTTTTTATTTTTATATAATTTTTTATATTATATGACGTGAATAAAATCTGTAATAAATCCATACGACGTCCAAAAATTCATAAAAATTACACAAACTAATCTAATACAATAATGAACAGTAACATAACTTCAATTTCACCAAAACATGTGTTTAAGATCAAAAGCCCCACTTTAGTACCTCGTTTAACAATGTATTCCCACTTAGTTAGGTTATTTCTTTTATATAAACTGACGGAACTAACTGATTTTATTTATAACATAAACGTATTTAACCCGAAATTAATATTTTTTAACCTGTAATGTTTTTTTAAATTAATACACGACAAGATTACGAATAATAAATAGAAATAAAACTCTCATTTTCATTTAATTTGCTTAGGATTCAGTTTACAAAATGAGTCGGGTTTTTAGGATCCGTTTTTTGGCGGATATTATAGTCTCCCTTACTTTTGAGAATTTCATCCCGAAATTTTCTTGGGTTCATTCTTTGGAAACAAGTGTGGGTATTTCTCTCGCATCCGGTCTTCACGTTCCTAGGTAAATTTTGGTCCATGGTTAGTGGAATCCGACTACGATTCATCCGTTTCTCGTCACGATCCGTGATTCCAATAGGTATTTCAACAAAATGCATCGACTCATTAATCTGTATTTCCTCAAGCGGAATATGAAGATTTTCATCGGTAAGGCACTTCTTCAAGTTAGAAACATGGAAAGTCAAATGAATCCTCTTGAGTTCTTAAGGTAACTCTGGTTATAAACCAATGTTCCAATTCTCTCGAGGATCTTGAAAGGACCAACAAAGCAAGGTGCTAGTTTGCCTTTCTTTCCGAATCTGACTACACCTTTCCAATGAGATACTTTTAGAAGTACACGATTACCAACATTGAATTCAGATGGCTTTAATTCGTCTTATCAGCGTAACTTTTCAAACGACTTCGAGCAGCTAAAAGATTGTTACAAATCTGAAGAATCTTATCAGTCGTTTCTTGAATCAGTTCAGGTCCAGTAATCTAAGCTTCACCGACCTCATGCCAATAAACAGGGGATCGACACTTTTGACTGTATAAGGCTTCGAGTGGAGCCATGTTAATGCTGGAGTGATAGTTGTTATTGTAGGAAAACTCAATCAAATGCAAATGAGTATCCCAGTTTCTTTTAAAATCAATAACACACGAACACAACATGTCTTCAAGCGTTTGTATAGTGCACTTAGACTGACCGTCAGTCTGTGGATGATATGAAGTATTGAGGTCGAGTCGAGTGCCTAATATTGTTTGTACAACTTTCCATTGCATGAAGTAAAACCCTTCCACGATCAGAGATAGTATTCAAAGGTACATGATGTCGGCTGATGATCTCATCGATATAAATACGAGCCAGTTTCTCATTCTTGTAATCCTCACAAATCGGAATGAAATGGCTGATTTGGTAAGTCAATCAACGAAAACCTAAATAGTGTTGTAACCACTGGAAGTCGGGGTAAACCAGTAATAAAATCCATGGTTATATTTTCCCACTTCCAGACTAGAATTTCTGGCTGTACGAGCAAACCCGAGGGTCGTTGATATTCCATTTTCACTTTAGAACAAGTGAGACATTTTGAAACAAATACTACTACATCTTTCTTCATTCTAGGCCACCAATAAGTATATCGAAGATCCTCATATATTTTATCAACGCCGGGATGAATCGAGTATCAGGTTTTGTGAGCTTCATTCATCAGGAAAGTACGAAGGTCATCTCGATCAGGTACCTAAATACAATTTAGATAATGGAGAATTCCATTGGATTTAGACTCTTTTTTGTTTCTACTCCACAAGATAATTCGTCATGTAAGTCATTCTTAGTAACATAAGTATGTTGAGCTTCGTGAATTCGGCTTTGAATGTCGGTTATAATATGAGAACATAAGAGAAGAATAGATTTAGTGTGCTCTTTTCGACTGAGTGCATCGGCTACAACATTCGCTTTACCAGGGTGATAGCGAATTTCACAATCATAGTCGTTTAAGATTTCGAACCATCGTCGTTACCACATATTTAATTATTTCTGATTGAAAATGCGTTGAAGGCTCTTATGGTCAGTCTAGATTTCACACTTAATATCGTATAGATAATGCCTCCATATCCTCAAAGCAAATACAACTGCACATATTTCAAGATCATGAGTTGTATAATTCTTCTCATGGACTTTAAGCTGTCTCGAGACGTAAGCTATAACTTTGCCCCTTTGCATCAGGACATAACCAAGTCCTTGGCCTGATGCGTCACAGTAGACCAAAAGTCATCACAACTGTCAGGAAGAGGAAGATTGGTGCGTCACACAATTTCTGCTATAAGGTTTGAAATGCTTCCTCTTTCTCAGGGGCCCCACTCAAATGATTTGATTATGTGAGTTAAGGTTGTGAGAGGTAAGGCGATTTTTGAAAAGTTGCCGATAAAAAACCGATAATAACCAGCTAAGCCTAGAAAATATCTTATTTCGGTGGGATCCTTGGAGTATGCCATTTTTTTTACTACCTGGATTTTAGTAGGTCTACATGAATTTCCTTTTGTTTACGACATGACCAAGGAATTGAACTTCTTTTAACCAAAATTCGAATTGAAGCTCAAGTTATACCATATGAAGACAATGTAGACTGCAGCACTCAAAATCAAAGAAGACTACGTCAAATATCAAGTCAAGCAGTTGGCATAGAAGATTGGATTCAACATCATCAAGATATACATGTAAAATTAAGGGGGAGTAATGTACCCATAATATAAACACCGTATGTACTCTTTTTCCTTGACTAAGTTTTGTCCCACTGAGTTTTCTTAGTAAGGTTTTAATAAGGCAGCTAACGGGTCCCGTAGTATCAGTTAACATCGGTCCTGAAGAATCGTGCAAACATTATCCAGTAGTATAATCTTAAGGATTAATTTCATATATACCCTTACAAACTTGAAAATTTCATATATACCCAACAAAAACAAAAAATATAATATACACCCATACAAAAACTAAAAATATCATATATGCCCTTACAAAATAGTTAAAATATCAAATATACCCAATTTATTAAAAACAATCGAATGAATAATCATTTTACACTTACTTTTTAACTTCTAAGTTTTCATATATGCTTATCTTTTAACTTCACATTTTTATATAAAACATTTTAAGCTTAAATTTATTTTTACCCATTTTTGTTTTTTTATTTTATTTTGCCATAAACAATAGTATTCTCCATATATATAATATTTAAGCTAAATAAATTAAGCTAGAAAAGAGTAAATATAATATTTGAAGTTAAAGGTCATATATGTTATTTCAAAGTTATAGAAAAATAAAGGTAAAACTGTGTTTTATTAAAAAGTTTTTAATGAATTGGGTATATATGATATTTCAACTACTTTGTAATAGGGCTATTCACGAGCTGAACTGAACCGATCGGGGCTTTCCTCGTGCTAACCGAACCGAATGTTTTTTTTTCAATCGAGCCTCAATTAAACGAGCGTCTTTCGATCCCAGCATTTTTCGAACTGGTGTCGAGCGAGTATCGAGCGTCACAGAACAAAATAGGAAAGTGATGATGGGGGTGTTAGTTTTTAGAGTAAAGTATAATTTGCATCCCTAAGGTTTCATCCAATTAGAACACAAGTACAAAATTTAACAAATAACGAGGAATAGAAAAAAAAAACATTCAACTAGTTCTACTGAGATCATATGAGCATGAAGATAAATCGTTCATCGTTTGAAACAGACCCTTGTTTTATCAGAAGTTCGAAATTAAATGAATTGACCGAAGCAAAACCCTGGGGAGTTGGCGTCTTGGCAATGGAGAATTCGAATAATGATGAACGATGCAGGGTTTTAATTAGGATTGTGTACTTCTGAATGGAATGGCGGGTTGAGACTTGAGTATCGATCAATGCTTCACATTTCAGTATTTGACATTTTGACTTAAATACTCAAATAGATATTGGAGTATTGGACAATGGACTATTGGTATCGGCCTTTAGTTCCATACTTGAATGGTGTCTTGGGCCAAACTTTATTAATGTGCGTCGCTAGTCATTATACATATATAGGGGAGGGTGGGTGTGTGTGTATATATATCATAAAATAAATCGAGCCAACCGAGCAGAACCAAATTGAGCGAACCTTTGCTCGTGCTCGGCTCATTTACAAATCGAACGGATCTGAATGAACGCCTTTTTCAATCGAGCTGAATCGAACGAGCAAATTCCGAGCATTTTCAAGCGAGCATCGAACGATTTTCGAGTGTCGAGCAATTTGAACAGCCCTACTTTGTAAGGATCTATATGAAATTCCCCCTAATGTTAATAGTGTATAATTCTAAATGTCTAAGGGGTGATTGTTATGAATGCAGACATTCAGGCCCATAGGCCAAGCCCGACATAATGTTAATGGCCTTTAAGGTTGTTATTGTGTTTATATATATATATATATATATATATATATATATAGGCCGGTTAACGTACAATACGGCTTAACGTACATCACGTATGACAGATAATTACACACGTTCATTTGAAAATCACGCACGTTATAAACTAAAAAACCCAAATAACGCATGTTGGAAAACATTAATCACGCATGATGAAAACATTAATCACACACGTTATACACATAAATCACGCACATTGTTGTATGTGATGTACTTTAAGCCGTATTGTATTTTACACTTTTCCTATATATATATACACACACATACATGAAATACAAATGAATGAAATTATTTCTTTATGTTTGCTCTTTTGTTCATAACAAACTGTTATTTTAAACTATTAGTATACGAGACTGTTACTTTTTATATAAACCACAGAAACACAGTGTAACTAACTCAAAATATTAAATAAGTGAACTAGATTTTAATTGTAACAAACAACCAAATCCTAATCCTTAATACTTTTAGGGACCTAAAGTGAGGACCTCGTCTTTTCTAACAATGAAATAAGGAGCAAGGGAAAACGGTGAGAGAAGTGGGTTTAGGGCCCGTAGCAAGTAAAATGGTTAAGTAGCATATGGAAAAAATATTAAAAAAAACTAACCCTTTGCTAACTGAGTACTTTTAGTCTATTCATTTAAAAATAAACATCTTTTTTTTAGTTAAGTACTATGTTTTACAACTAAAAAGTTAGGAATTTAAATCATACATTATATACGTTGTAGACTAGAAAATCTAGGAATTGTTTTCCAAAGAAAATATATCTATTATTCTGTTTTACTTTATTTCATAAAAGTATCTACTTTTATAATAGTTAGTCATATTGTGTATGTATACAAAAAATCTAGGAATTCTTTTTTCAAAAAAATTATCCTTTATTTTATTTTAATTTATTTCATAAAAGTATATCAGTCAAATTTTCTTCAACGTGAGTTGTTTTCTATCGTGAAAATGCATGATTACATAGTTTTACAAACTAAGTGCATTTCATAGAGGTAAATTTGGCAATTAACTATCTACAAAAATTAATTTATACATTACCAAAATATTGTGTATGTGTGTGTGTATGTTTTTTTTTTTATCTAGTAGACCCTTACTCCAATACATAACCAGCATTGGTTATGATTTTGCTTAGTTATTGTGACATGAACTATGCAAAATTCTTTTAAATGTATTTTTAATCATCTTCAAATTGATAAACAACAATTTGGACTATATGGAGACATTGAAATGCCATCACCTTGCAATATATCTTGTGTTGTTGTGCTGTCTCTATAACCTAGTTCTCTGATATATCTTTACAATATAACACATTTTAAGTGTGTGATATAATAAAAAGAAATGTTTGGATTCGGTACATTGTACTTAAACTCAAAACATCATATTTTGTTATGAGGAAGATAATGTAAATCTGACATGAATAGACATACATAAAATCGACATAAATAGACATATTCTAGTGATGAAGTGACTCATCAAACATATTGCCAAATACAACTTATAATTCGTCCGACAAAAGTTGAAACTAGACTATGAGATATCATCGTTACTATTTCTTTTTTTGAATGAGGAGCATGAAAGCTCTTACTTCCTGTTGTCCCTTTCTTGAATGACTAATTCACAAAAGTCAGTGAGATATATGTTCTAAAGGATATAAGCTCAATGCATTAAATATATATTGATCTCTTTTATAAAATTAATAGTCCATTAATTGTAACTTTTATTTGCTTTATAGCTTTTAGCATTAGTTTTCTTCACTTGAACATACTTACTGGTCAAATATTTTCTTCACTTGAATATGTTTTCTCTTTTTGAGTTTATGATGAAGTGATTAACTGAAAGATGCAATTTGCTCAAGAAAATGAATAAATGGTAGGAGTGAAACGAGTGTTCAAGCGCTTGTATGTGATATTGATTTCTTCCCAGTGTAGGTATAATTTCAGCAATGGTCAGTGTTTAGTCTATTTCTTTTTGCAGGTGTTCTGGATGAGTTGTCCAACTTTATTCAGGAGACAATTCCATAGTGCATGTTTTTTGCAGATGGTGTAGTGTTGGTTGTGAAGACTAAAAAGAGTTTGAATTCGAGGATAGAGGAGGCGCGAGAAACTTTAGAGGGCAACGATTTAAGGGTTAGTCGCTCTAAAACTAAGTACCTTTTCCACGATTTCAGTGGAGCAGGTGATGATAACGACACTCAGATCACCATTGAGGGTAAGTGATTACATAGGCAACTAAGTTTAAGTATTTCGGATGTTTGTACAAATAGATGGGTATATAGATAGAGATGTAGCGCGTCGCATCCAAGTTAGTTGTTGTACGTGAAGAGCAACCACTAGGGGATGGTGCGACAGGAAGTTCCCAACTAAATTAAAGGGGAAATTTTATAGGGTTGCAGATAAACCAATATGGAACAAAATGTTGAGCCATTAAGAAAACACAAGCAAACAAGATGGAGGTGATGGGATTATAATTAGAAGGCACATGTTTATTTAAAATACCCAGTTTCATCATATTTTGCATAGAATATGGTTGCTTTGATGTGTCCTTTGGATTGTAGATTGTAGCGAAAAAGTTATATAGTAGACGGAAATTGAACTTCCTAAAGAGTCGGGCTAAAACGGAGAAGAAAACAGCAAAATTATAATCAAAGCGTACCCTAGGGTTATGTGGGCGTAGGGTACGGTTTAGTCATACCTTACATGAAAATCCCACGTCTTGCGGCTACCGTACGCAGACCAACCGCACCCTACGGTGTGTTAATCGTACTCTACACCCATATAGGTTTCACTTCACGAATAAAGGGCTTCGACCAGGTTTTTAAGAGAAGAAACATTCTAAGTTCGAATAATCTTTGGCCAGACAATTTTAGGGGTTCCAATAAGTGATTTTGGTCATATCTTTGAGAATTCTATATCAATCATCATACGGAATCAAGATTGAACCCTTAATTCATGTAAGAATCATCATGAACATGCTAGGCTAATCTTTTTATTGATCAACACGGATGGTGGGTTTATGTTTGCTAACTTTAGATCTTTGATTTGTAATTGTTTGGAATTTAATCGTTAGTCATTCACCATGTTGATGAACAATTATGGTTTAATTGGTATGATGTGCAAAATATGGTTTACTAAAATTAAACTAATTTAGACATTCTAATTTTACTCTAGACTCTCCTAATGCTAGACCACAAGACACGCAAGTGTACCCATCGACTATAGTAAAGCCTAAAGAAGTTCGGATATCGAAACCACGAGACACTATCGACACTAAACTAGACTTTGACTCAACTATATACTTAATTAATTTATTTGGATTTTGAGGTTTTAACTAATTAAACTAAGGAAATTTGCTATGAGATTTAAACTACCAAAATGCAACTATAACACACAGGGGAAATCTAGGATGAGAAAACACTACCCGAGTCTCAGGTAATGAATCCTAATGACTGACTTAACTACTGACATGGATGACTAACGTATGACACCAGTTCAAAAGATACGACACAATAAGAACTAAAGATAGGCTGAATCACCTCTCGGTCTCGTCAAATTCTCCTAAGACTCCTAAAGGTTAATTAAGCTATTTGTTTATGTAGATTGGATTACCTCTTGGTCTCACATCTCTACGAAGTAATAAGGTACTCTAAAGAAGGCTCATCTCTCGAATCTACCAACTACAGTGTTGTGAAAGATTGTGAACCACAATCCCAGAACACAGAAGTTGACTTGCGTAAACCAACTAATAACATGGAAACACTAAACCGCGATGGAAAGTGTAAGCGCAAAATCTTGTTATCTAAACTTAACAATCAATGGCACAGGGTGAATCCAGCTAATCTCACACCTCCCGGTCTCAAGATTAGGTAGCACTCTGATTTCTATTAATTAACCAACCATTTCCCTCATATTACTTCTCATTCTCACCGACTAGAACCAATACCACAAGTGACAACGAATCTAGAACGAACTAAACTAAACTAGGTGATTGCCACTCAATTAGATCAACCAATTCACATGAAACAAATAAGCAATTAATTAAATTCAGAATACACAACCATTAATAGTTGATAGAGCATAAGTCTTTCAATAGCAATCAAATCATACATTCAATCAAACTCGAAAAACAATTAAATTAAAACATTATTCAACCAAACTAGGTAGTACGATAAAACTAGCCAAGAAACATTGTCGAAAATAGAAAACGAGTGATAAACAATAAGCAATTCATTTTCATAAGTTTGATTAACACAAAGATTATAAAAATCAAAAACTAACTAGTTGCACGTGACTTGTTTCTCATTCTTTAGCTTTGAAACTTGATCCGATTAGCTTCTCCTCCTTAAAATCGCCCCTAAGATCTCTGAATTTTGTTTGGAAGCTGTTGAATGCAACCAGGGTTTGAAAACGGGCTTATTTCGTTTGGAACCTGTTGAATGCGACTAGGGTTTAAAAACGAGCTTAAATAGTTGAACAACAATGTTTTGACGACTTGAAATCCGACCACGTGTCGCGATCGAGTAAACCCCATGCATCACGCGACAAAATAAGCTGGGGCAGTCAAGGGTAAGTTTCTTGGTTCATTAAGGGTAAACAGTTTTTTTTCACTAGTTATTTTCTCCTTTTGCGCATCACAATAGGATTAACCTTCTTGGGTCGAGACGTGCCAAGATTATATTCCACCATATTTTTGTTTTCTTCTTCCGGCTCCACTCGTGTGCTCGTTTCTTCACCGTTTTGCTCGTTTTAGCTCCATTTGCAAACGTACACCTGCCAAAACGCCAACTAACTAAATACAAGCCTAAAATGGCCTAAAATGACCAAAAACAAACAGAAACCTATCAAAATAATATACAAAATGAATAGGAAAAGCCTTAAATGTAACACATCATGGTATATTGTGTTTGAAGAATGAATTTAGTTTTTTTTTTTTGGATCTATCAGCAATCATCTATTTTTTGTTGTTCATAATCATATACTAGTGGTTGTTTCACGAATTACGTATTATCTAGTTTGATTTTTACAAAGACAAACTCCTAGCACTTGTTCCTTGTTTTGTCACGGATCATTAGGTTAACATAGCCGGATTCCCTAGTCTTATGATTATCTATTATTGCAGTTAAAGACAAGACTGAATTATGTCTATGTAATTTCCAGTTAATAGATCGAATCAAAGCATAGTTTCCTCATTCATTGTATACAACTTGCAAATCCTGATTGTTATTTACTTGTTTCCTTTGCATATTCAAAGTTAAGTCACTGCATTTCTCTAAATCATCTGAAACAACATTTTGGTTCACCGTTAATCCAACTTTTTACGATTAATAGAAAGTTTCATAACAATGTAATCAACTGAGTTAACCACCGACCACAAACTCTTTGTGGTTTGACACCTTACTTGCCCTAACCAATTAAGGTGAAGATGACCCACATTTATTATTATCTTTGACCGGATCTTTTAACACTGATCAGAACGTAGAAAATATGAGGATGCTGAGGTGGATGTGTTGGCACACAAGGTTAGACTAGATAAGAAACGAGGTTTTTAGGGAAAGGTTAGGAGTGATTAGTATATAAGAAAAAATAAAAGAGGGGGATTGAGATGTTCTGGAAATGCGAGGAGGAGGCAGATGAGAGTGTCCGTTAGAGTAGTAGAAACTCACTATGGATGGGAGGAATAGAGGCATGCCCAACTTGATTTAGGATGAGCGAATTAGATATGATTTGCTAGAGTTGCACCTCTCTGAGTAGGGCTGGCAAAACAAGTCTTATCGTGTTTAGCAGGTCAGAGACGATGCGATTAACACATGTATAAAACATGAATACGACACGTTTAACTACTTTATACCTCATGTATATAACACAAATGCACGTTTTATGTATAAAAAAGGAGAAATGATGGAGCGTGGCCTCATAATTGTCGGCCCTATCTTTGAGGACATGGTCCAAGATATGATGAGTTCGTGGAGACGTATGATTAAAGCTAAGGACTTTTAGGGGGGGTACAGATGTGTCTTAGCTTTGTCTTAGTGACTTAGATTTGACCACACTTTAGGTGGACTTTGCATGTGATTGTCTTCTTGTATCTATATCTATATATGTTGTGCTATCATGTTATATTATATTTGTTTCTATTTTTACTGTGTAACTCTTTCACCGTTCCTTACATTATTGATAGCCTTTTATTTCTGTGTTTAGTATTGTTTGTTTTGAAGCCGGGGGTCTCTCCGGAAGTGGTCTCTTTATCCTAAGGGATAGAGATAAGGTACGTTGGCCTACATTCCACCCTCCCTAGACTCTATAAATAGTTTTACTATTTGTGAGATTTACTTGATGTGATTGTTGTTAATGTTTGTTGCCTCTCACTAAATATCTTTTATTTGTCACTAATCACCAAAATTAACACTTTAAAAGAAGTTGAGATGAAATTACGTACACATAAACCTTTGGATATGGCGATTTAGAGTTATATGGCGGATTGTGTATCAAATCCTCTTTGTATATCATTTATTTTGTTTTTCAATTGTTTGATATCTCCAACAACATTTGATGATGTGTATTAGAGTTATAATATGAACGAATGAATATTTATGTTAAAATTTTGGATCACATCTTAATATTTATATTGTTATCAAAATCAAAATAACGAGCATATTTTATAATAATGCGTCCGACCCTCTGAACTTTTTACTCAGTAGTGTTATGTATGTAGCTTTCGTATAGAAATTTTTGGGTATATACGTTTTCGACCCCCCGGTTCTATAGAAATTTTTGGGTATATACGTTTTCGGCCCCCGTCGAAAATCTCAAGCTTCGCCACTGATGTTGGTGATTGTTTCCCAAGTTTTCAATACCATCAATAAACCATAAAAATTGGTTATCGAAGAAATTGTAACCGAACTCTCAACTCTCCAATCGTTTTGATTAATCAAGTTCGGATTTTACAAAACTATTTAGGAGAAAATTTAAAGACTACATTAGTAAAATCTTTCTGGTGGACAATCAACACTGTATTTACACAGAAAAAAAGCTACTAAATGATCGTGTTGGATCTTCTAACAATCATCCCTCGTGAATCCACAGTATTTTACTTTAATTTCATCTATATTCCTTTTCAACTATTTTAAATCCTTTACATAACTTATAACATTTCTTGAGTTTAATATACTTTTCGTTAATTAATGGGTTATTGGATTTTAATAATCCTAAGTTTCACCAGTTGGCCGATAATAATCTCAACTTTAAAAATTCCCTCCAATAATCCCAACTTGTAAAAGTTTGGCCGTCATTAATCATTTTCTAACATAGGTGCACTTAAATCAATTAAAGAGTCTCTATGTGTAACTAGTTTTATATCCAGTGCCGCGTTGCGGCGAGCTCAACCGGATCATTCTTGGTGTGATAACATGTAAGCTTTACGTTACAAAACCTCATAACACAATCACGCTAAACATAATCCTTCTTGGTGCAAGAACATGATATGCCGAATGTATTTTTAACAAAACAAACAACTCATGCTAAATTGTATCGAATACACAAAAAATGTATCTATTAACATCTATATATGAAAACGTAGTCATTAGACAAAAGAAACTTTTGATACAATCCGATCATTATCAAGATTAATGAATATCAATCAGATATTCATCATATCACATGCATAAGATATGTTTACCTAGAAAAATGATGACAATGGAAAAAAGAACTATGATGGCCATATCAAAGATGCTAATATTTGATGATGTTGGTGGTGGTGAAGCTTTAACTACTCATTCTCTTCTTTAAAGACTTCAACCTTTCAACCCTGGCTCGCTTTTTCATGGTCTATTCAGCAATCTTGTTAACCAACTGCACATTTCCAAACTGTTAGCAGTATATAATATTATGAGTTCTTCAGTCGAAATAAAACGCTAATTGGAATAGGTTCAAAACATCAAAAATGGGTAATGGGTTAAAACAGGTCAGAATAGGCTAATTCAAAACTGGTTCAATTTGGTTCAGGTTAAAATGTGTTTGGGACAAAACGGATTCAAGTCGGTATATAGAGTATAGGCAAAAGAGGTTGGTTAAACATAAACACAAACGACCATAAACCATCTAGCCGACTATTAATTTCCCAAGTCCGACTTTGATTTTTTCTAGAGTTTTGTAAACATTTTTCTTAACTATTGGACTATGGAATTCTATATTGCAAAGTACAAAAACATGATTCTTAAACTAAACAGTGAATAAAATGGGCATAAACTCACAGATTTGCAGAAAATTTTGCCTAAGCTGAAAAATGGACAACTTTTTTACACGTTTCATAACTTACAATTTTCCTAAAGTAATTAACTATTCTTTGTTAAAGATAATATATGGTATTAAAAGAGAACTTACCATTAGAAACCTATTAGCTATACCAGCTTCAAAGCTGTTTCGGTTTCTTGCGAGTTCGGATAACGTCACCAGTACCGACACTTTTTTTATATAGTCTTTCTTTATAAGATTTCATCAAATTCTATTTCAATTTGTTCTATTAAAATCAATTAGAATAAAAACTGGCCTTTTCAACCACAAAATTGAAGTGATTCCTTTTGTACTCAGATCACGCACCGCAAGTATAGAATCAAATACTTTCAGTTTGACCCATCAGTCTGCGCGTGATTCAAAACAATTACATATCGGTTTGTAGCTGGAACACGCACCGGAAGTATAGAAGCAAATACTTTTAGTTTGACCCGAAAAGTAAAATCATTGAAACCAACCTCAATCCATCACTTTATACTCGGATCACGCACCAGAAGTATAGAAGCAAATGCAATTGACCGAACCAGTTCAAATTGTTTTATTCAAATCATTTTAGTTTATAATATACTCGAGTTGTTTCCATTATTTCTTCAATTTTCCAAATCGAATTGAATAGTTGGCGTTGTGTACAATGATATATAAGCAAATGCAGCAACTTAAAATGAAGATAGAGTAGTAATACTTACTGTTATTGTCTGATGTTGGTGTAGTCTTGATGCAAATCCATAATAAAGCCTATGCAGCTGCAAAACATCACTATTACATAAAATCCCTTACTCCGAAACTAAACTACGAATAATTAGGTTTGTTTAGATTGAAAAAGAAAACAACATATTCCACTCCTGGAGAAACACCTAGTAGTGATGATGTTGGAAAACCAGCAGCCCAACAAACTGGTGATAGTGATTTATATGCCACAACACCACAGGAAAAGTAGTCACTTGAGGCGATTTCATAAAGCCCATGCACTTTGCAGATTAAGATTTGCCACATTTTAAACACATAAATGGAATTATCCAAATTAGCATCATGCATTACACATTTTAAGGTTAGCAAATTCGATGCAGGCGTACTAAAGGATACCTCTTTTTAGTCGGTAATCACAACCAACCAGTTAAACACCAATATTTTATCCCTAAAATACGGCTCAGTAAAAAATAAAACACCGATAAGCACAACCAAGCAGAGCTAGTCGTCACAAAGTGTAAAAGGCTCAGAATGACACTTCATCATCGCCGGTACCAACAAAACACGACTCAATGCCGCTACCACTGCAAACATAGTTGCCACGCCAAGTAGCAAGCCACCATCATCGCCGCATAACGCTTCAAATCCCAACATCGATGAGATTACAACTACTTCAACAATAATATAATAAAAAAACAACAGAATGGCAACAGGTAGTATCTTCATTCTTGAGAAGTTCCTAAAACTTGACAAACCAAAAACAAAAAAAAAAAAACAAAAAAATCAAGGATATAGTCGGCTACACAGGCATTTCCCATCCCAGGCTCAGAGTTTTAAAGCCTAAAATAGAAATCCATGGCTGCAAGGGGGTTGCAAGTGAAAACTTACCATCCACCATCCTTGCCAAGCCAAGGCTACATGTTCATCAATTTTAGTCATATCCTTGAACTCATCATAGCCACGACAGAAAACCTAACCAACGAAGGCATAATAATCGACAGCAGACAAAACACAATATCAAAGAAAAACCCTAACAAACCAATATGGTTGCGCAGGTCGATCGGAACAAACCACGAACACAAACACCGTTCATTTCCCAGCCTTTGAGAGAGAGAGAGAGAAACAGGGGCAGTGGTAAATAGAGAGAGCCCATCGATCTTTCATATAGAGGTCAAAAACCCCACAAAACAGAGACACCAGATGGTGACTGCGGTGGTGGTGTGACGGTGGTGTCACATCGGTCACCGCCTCTCTCTTCTCTCTCCCTTTTCCCTCTTCCCGTCCTCTCTCATCTGAAGCAAACCGGAAAGAACCCACCGATCATTCGTAGGTTAAAAACCCCACAAAACAGAGATACCAGATGGTGACCAAGGTGGTGTTGTGACGGTGATGACCCTCCGGTCACCGCCCTTCTCTTCTCTCTCCCTTTTCCCTCTTCCCATCCTCTCTCATCTGGAGCAAATCGTAAAGGGGGGTATGGTGTTAACCTAGAAGACACGCGTCTAACAGGGGAATGACCGCCTAAGTAGGCCAATTGGAAAAAAACCACGAACAGAAACACTGTTCATTCCATTGGTTTATTAATAGATATTAATAATTAATATTAATAATAATTGAATCTATTGAAGAGACCAAATTCTTATATGTTTGAAAATGATCAATGGTAACCAAACTTTTACAAGTTGGGATTATTGGAGAGAATTTTTAAAGTTGGGATTATTATCGGCCAACTGGTCAAATTTAGGATTATTAAAATCCAATAACCCTTAATTAATTAGTCATTGTCATTTCTTTGGAGTCGCCGATTGGAGTCTCCCTCTACATGAACTTGGAGTTATACTAAAGTAGGCATTTAGACGGCGGGTTTCCCATGTAATTAGCAATGTTATAAAATAAGGTTTCAGATGTCGAGTACCCTTAAACAGGGCCGGACCTATAGTATAATTAACTTAGACTTGGACCTAGAGTCTCCAAAAAATAGGGCCTCCATGTAAAAAAAATTAATATTCTAACTATTAATATTAGTGGAAACTTATTGTTTATGATTTGTTTAATTCCTTATATAGTAAAACCTCTATAAATTAATATTATTGGGACCGAGATATTATTATATCGATTAAATTAATAAATTATTAATTTAAGAGTTGGCTTATATTCGTGAGCAACTCTCAAATTAATGCATCGACCTTCAAAATTTCCATTATCGGCACAAAATGGATGTGAATGAGTTGTTGGATTATCTAGGTGAAAATAATAAATGTTACGAGGTTCAAAGCATTGAATAAATTATGGCGGATACCGTTCAAAATCCGGTTGAAGATGAAGTTGATGATGATTCAGTACCTTTGGAACCGGTCACTCGGAAAGAAGCATTCCAAGCGACAACAACTCTTCACAACTTTTTGTTGCAAATACAAGAATATACTGCCTCAACTAATTTTTTATCTATTTTTTTGATCTAATTTCAAATGAGAATAAATGTTGTATTTGGGAGTGATTACTAACTAATTTTGATCTAATTTCAAACCAATTGCACATTGACGAAGAAGATGAATAACCTTTTGATGGTACTGCTCAAAGAGTAATTGGATTAGATGTAGAGAGTTTGCCCATGAAAGAATTTGTTGTAGAGATTGAGAAGTTATATCCGTTAGACAATCAGGTCCAAATCCGATCAAATTATGGGCCCAATCAGTTTCAAACATTAAGGCTCCATTTGAGTTAAAGCCCAAACAACAAACATTTAGTTATGGAAAAACCAACAGGCCCAAAAATATAAATATATATTTCTAGTATTTAAATTATAAATTTACCTATATGTTAAACTAGGTTAGAACCCCGTGTATTACACGGGTTTAATAAATATAATTTTATATATTAAGTAATAAAATAGTTACATCCTTTAAAAACTCGTGTATTGCATGATTTGAATAAACACATGTCTTACACGAATAATGTAACCCGTTAACACATTTAGTCTTCAAGATGTGTTTTCTAACAAAATGAACTTTGAGGTACTATTTACTTATTGTAACATCTCACTTTATTTTTTATTATGATAGATAGTTGTGTATTACATGGTTTATAACATTTTACTTTGTTTTTTTTATTTATTATTAGGTTAGAAAACTTACGTTTGACCAGATGTTGGATAATCAACAGAGAAAAAAAGAAAAGAAATATTTTAGTAAAAAATATTAAATATACAAGAGATAAGCTGGATAGTAGGATTTAATATTATTAGTTCATTGGAGTGTAAAACGGGATAATAGGATCCTTTATTAGACCACCCGTAGTAGGCGTCTTCTCCCCCCAAACACGCCCAAAAACGCCACCGCCCCGACCCCCGCCGGCGTGTTTGGGCGTTTTCTTTCAAAAATGTCCGGCCGCGTGTTTTGAATGACGCTTTGAACAATTTTGTTTGGCCAATAGCATTTAATCTTCCTTTTTTTAGTCCAATAGCTTTTTTTATTGGTGTTTTTATTTTTATTTAATTCTTTACACCCTTTAACATAATGCCCACATCCCCACTGCATCCATTTTAGAAAAACGCCCAATAACACCCCTTGCTGATTGTACTGCCACATGGCGGAAAACGCCCAAGGATGGGGGCATTATTCACCCTTACCACTATGCATGGTCTTAGTAGGATTCTAAATATACCACATGTATAAAGAATATATATATTCTACATGTATTGAATAAATCCTTTTAACGAAACAGTTGATTAAAATAAATATTTTTATTTTAATATGTGATTATTAGTTATCATTGTCGTTATCATCAACATATAAAAACAACTAAAACTACCAATTAAATAAAATCTTTATCTTTATAAATATTTAAAACGCTATTATACTTTTTTAGATTTTAATAATTAGTATATTATTATCAGTTATCTGTGTCTTTATCATTAAAATCTCTTTTACAAATTTTAAATTTTAAATTTAATATTATCAATAATTGATTTTCCATAATAAATATTTAGAAAAATAATTAAGACTACCTCATAGAGCGCCATGTGTCCCTAACATGGTTTCTTTTATTATATAGTATAGATTTAGAACACAAAGAACAGTAATTTATCTATATTTATCTATAGATTAATATAGAACACAATGAACAGTAACATCCTCAAGTACCTATATATTAAGGGGTGTCTTGTTCCCACACCCCCTATATCTTATTTTCACATCCCCTAGTGTATACGGGTCGTATACACTTATACGGCCCGTATAGAATGTTTTTGAATAGGAAAATGCGCAGAGAATGTTTTTTTGATTTTACTATATACGGCCCGTATATAGTTATACGGGCCGTATACACGTTTATACGCTTTGTAAAACGTATACGACTCAATCGAATTAATTTGGTAGGTTTTGATGTTACCAAATGTATACGGGCCGTATAACTGTATACGGCCCGTATATAAGGATGTTTTTTCAAATATCACGTTTTTTTCCAGTAAAAACACCATCATTCTAGGGTTTCTAAACTCTTCATCATCTTTAACAACATTGATCGAAACACGCCGCTTAAATCGGAGCACAAGTAGAGTAACGTTACCGATCAGTCCGTTGATCGAGTAACTAGCAGAAGAACCCGACACAAACAAGTTCTCCATAGTTTGTTATTCAGATCTCTGTTCGGTCATCTTTCCAAACTACAACACACAATAACTTTAAACTTTATAGTGTGTGATTTGACCAGGAAATGATTGGAGGTGATTGCTACTTTTAATAAGCTGTCATAGTTGTCAAATTCGATTTCAACAAATCTTTTCTTTTTCCTTCAATTTCTAGAACATTCTCCGTTACATGAAGACGTGTCGGGTTCTTCTACTGGTATTTTAATGAAGTATTGAAGATTGAATGTGCAAACCCAACCGTTTTTTACTACGGAAACGGTGGCTATGCGAAATACAAACCGCAATCTTTTGTGACTATGGGAAACACAAGTTTTCTTTTTGAGCTTGATGGATGTCCGTTATCTCAGTTGAGGCGGGCATTGTATAAATCTGAATATAACTAGATGTTACGTGTATCAGCGTTTTTTATCACCCTGTGTGAGCATTGGAAACCCGACAAACAGTCTTGACAACTGTGACAGCTTATCTATCTATGTGTGTCACATCCATCCTGTTATAGCAATCGATATGATTAATTTTACAGATTTTTTTTTCTAATTAGCGTTGTTAACTACCAAAAGAATGCATACACAAATAGTTCTAGTGGACGAAGCAAAGAGACCGTTGTGTATCTGAATCAGGTTCTCAAACAAACACTACTAAAGATGAGTTGGTGATAAATACCGGAGCTGTTATCTCGGTTGTTCAGTACTTTCATGATAATAAAACAAGCAGGCATTGATTTTGCCAAGATTGAAGAAAAGAATCTGGCCATAAGCGTTGTGGATTCTCAACGTTATTCGAATGTAAGTGGATCGAGTGATACGCTTATCTATTTTGGTCAAGGTGGGCATGGTTTGTTCGGGAGTAAATCACCACCCAAAGATCAACAACTTGTGATTGTCGGGTTCCGCTAGTTATTCGGAATGTTTCGAATCATCACAGAAGACGTGTCGGGTTCTGCTAGTTATTCGGAATGTTTCGAATCATAACAGAAGACGGATGCGGTTTGCATATTCAATCTTCATTGCTTCATTAAAATTACAACACACGATAAAATGCTTGGAAAATTGCATCAACTCTCCTATATCAACTTGAACGGTTGATGGTTACAAGGATCGTTCTAATAGATTAAAGAGAATAAACCATTTTTTACCAATTTTTACCCATTATTTCTGTTGATCCACAAATTCCAACAAATATTTCACACCAGTAGTTGAAACTTGAGCGCATGAATCAATTCAAAACCCTCACCCTCAAAATCAACCAGAAACCAAAGGAAAAATGGCTGATAATGGTTGATGGTTCTTCGTTGAGGAAACCAAACGTAGACGGAGATGATAGGCCTGGCAACTGGAAGAGAAAAAACCCCAGTGACGTCGTCGACGATTATGAACGGATTATTGGCCATTATTCGACCGAGTAATCAATTGTATTTTTTTAGTTGCTTCTCTTGTTAAGTTTCTGAACCAACCGAAATCCACAAATTCCAACAGTTTCTTCGTAGATTCCGTCCGGTTTCCAAACTCTTTCACTCAAAGTTAATATTCAATGTGGTGGATGCAAGCATAAAGTTAGAAAAATACTCAAGAAGATTGAAGGGTACACAACTGAAGCTCAACTTGAACGGACGATATGTATCAACAACTTGTGACTGGGAATATGGCTATGAAGAATTCTTGCAACAATTTTCAACAAATTGTAAGATCAGGAAGCTCAACTTGAACGGACGATATGTATCTTCTATCATGCGACGGACACAATTCTTGCAAGTTAAATCCACAATCAACGTATACAGGTGCAAGAGAATGGCGAGTTATTTTCAGTTATTTCTGTTGATCCACAAATTCCATTGTTTAAATGAGAATCAGGTTCTCAAGACAAGGATCGTTCTAATAGATTAAAGAGAATAAACCATTTTTTACCATTTTTTACCCATAGTATACGAGCCGTATCAGAATATACGGCCCGTATACAATCATCGTATACATTGTATACGATCGGTAAATTTGTTTTTTACCGAGAGTATACGGCCGTATAAATGGTATACGGCCCGTATACATATGGTAAAAAATGGTAAAAACCTCTTTAATCTATTAGAACGATCCAATAAACGAAGAACAAAGCATATTTTCAAAACACAGGTTCATACAGTGCTGTAATAGGTAGTGGTTCAGCCAAAATGACATCTAGCATTACTAACTGTTCAAGTAAGTGTCTAAAAATCTGAAAATTCAGGTTTACCTTGTTAGTTTCTCAAACAAACACTACAAAATCATCTGCTTCCTGAATCTGAATCAGAATGTTAACTCTCGTTTCTTCATCTTCATCTTCAAGAACAATGATGAACAGATGATGTCAGATAATACTTCATTTGTCGAGAAACCATACTGTCAAGAAACTAACATCTTTTAATACTTCATTGCGTATGTGCTTGTGTTGTAGAAACCGGTGATGAATTTGTGTATCTAAATCAGGTTCTCTTCCTTAGATCGGTCATTCTTTGTGATACATGAACGTTGTATTCTTGTCTTTCAGAAGAGTTTGTATTGAACCAAGAATACTTCAAACATTCTAAACCCTACCTGGAAACAAACCAACAAAATCCTGATAGTCTTCTAGCAGAACCCGACACGTCTTCTATCATGCGACGGACACAATTCTTGCAAGTTAAATCTACAATCAACGTATACAGGTGCAAGAGAATGGCGAGTTATTTTCAGTTATTTCTGTTGATCCACAAATTCCATTGTTTAAATCAGAATCAGGTTCTCAAGACAAGGATCGTTCTAATAGATTAAAGAGAATAAACCATTTTTTACCATTTTTTACCCATAGTATACGAGCCGTATCAGAATATACGACCCGTATACAATCATCGTATACATTGTATATGATCGGTAAATTTGTTTTTTACCGAGAGTATACGGCCGTATAAACGGTATACGGCCCGTATACATATGGTAAAAAATAGTAAAAAAATTATTTCTTTCCTTTTCATGAGGTAAAACCGGTTTCAACATCAAGGGTTGTATCAGAATCAGGCGTTGGAAGGATTGTAGTAGTAGGACATTGGTACCACTATGAAAATTGCATCAGGAAGCTCAACTTGAATGGACCCATTATTCGACCGAGTAATCAATTGTATTTTTTTAGTTGCTTCTCTTGTTAAGTTTCTGACCCAACCGAAATCCACAAATTCAAGTCAAGGATCGTTCTAATAGATTAAAGAGAATAAACCCTCGTTTCTTCATCTTCATCTTCAAGAACAATGATGAACAAATGATGTTTTTTTTTTCGCAGAACGTGGTGGATTACGGTGGTTTGGGTCTAGGGTTGTCAGAGAGAGAAAAGGAGGGGAGAGAGTCTGATACAATAAGGATGTTGGGAATTAAACGCATGTACGTGACAAAATAAGGATGTTCGCATAAACATATATTCGTTTCATAACCTCCTCCTATAAATCAACCACAACTGACAAAGAGCCTGTATTAGAAACCATCCTATGTCTTTTACCAACCGAAGAGGCAGCAAGGACAGATAATATTTCATTTGTCGAGAAACCATACTGTCAAGAAACTAACATCTTTTACTCATAAACCCTTAAATCCCAACGCTTCATTTGTAACCGTAAGGATGATGCAAATTTGTACGTAAAGATCTCTACACAAACTCTTCTACATCTTTTAACCAATTGTCCATCACTTAAGACCTTGAAAGATTTGTTGAAATCGAAGAAAAGAGTAACTAGCAGAAGACGTGTCGGGTTCTTCCAACAAATTGTGTATGTGCTTGTGCTGTAGAAACCGGTGATGAATTTGTGTATCTAAATCAGGTTCTCTGCCTTAGATCGGTCATTCCTTGTGATACATGAACGTTGTATTCTTGTCTTTCAGAAGAGTTGGTATTGAGCCAAGAATACTTCAAACAGTCTAAACCCTACCTCGAAACAAACCAACAAAATCCTGATAGTCTTCTAGCAGAACCCGACACATCTTCTATGATGATTCGAAACATTCACGAACTTCAATGGACTCAGACTCATACTACTCACCCTCCCCTGAGGAAAAGTTTTCCCGACGACTCAAGAAAATCCACAATCAATGTATACAGGTGCAAGAGAATGGCGGGTGATATAGTAATTTTCAATAATGTAGGAAGGATTGAAGTAGTAGGACATTGGAATCAGGTTCTCAAACAAACCAACAAAATCCTGATAGTGAAAAACATCAGCAACCATTTTTCCTTTTCCTTCAATTTCGAGAACATTCTCCCTGTGTATGTGCTTGTGCTGTAGAAACCGGTGATGAATTTGTGTACACAACTGAACGTTAATTGATATTGTTTTAGACAACAACAGATAATGAACGGAGTGTTGGTGGATAACGCAAACAAGTTCTCCACAGTTTGTTATTCATATCTCTATTCGGTCATCTTTCCAAACTGCAATACACGATAAGTTTAAACTTTATAGTGTGTGATTTGACCAGGAAATGATTGGTGGTGAAGGTTCAGTGCACGAAAAGTTTCTTACGAAATGTACGTGACAAAACAAGTATGTTGGGAATTAAACGCATGTACGTGACAAAACAAGGATCGTTCTAATAGATTAAAGAGAATAAACCAACGTTGTTTATCACCATGTGTGAGCATTGTAAACCCGACCACTAGCAGAAGAACCCGGCACGTCTTCTATGATGATTCGAAACATTCACGAACAACCATGGACTCACACTCATTGTTGCGAATTTGGTTTCTTCGGTACATGCTGATGAAACCGAAGATTCAGACTCCTTACAACTCTCATCAAATGCCTCACCCTTCCTTTTATTCTATAAATATTAAATAAAGAATAACACCATGCCCGTAATCCCGCGTTGATAGCTTCCGTTTTATTACAGTCATACGACACGTTTTCTTGTTCTTCTATCTTTGTTACTTGTTAATGTTTTATTTTTTTCTACTTTTAGAAAGGTTTGAGCACCTCACGACTGTAAAATATCTAGTGTGATTTACACCTTAAATCTCTTAAATACTTTGAGAAAAAACAAATTTTCGTTCCATACGGGCCGTATAAGAGTATACGGCCCGTATACACGTTCGTATACATTGTATACGACCAGGCAAACTTATTTACACATGGTGTATATGGGCCGTATACTATTATACGGCCCGTATGGAATAAAAAAAACTGACAAAGTCTGCTGGCACAGATTTTGTTGTTTTTTTATTCTATACTGGCCGTATAATAGTATACGGTCCGTATACACCATGTGTAAATAAGTTTTTCCCATGTGTTAATATTACGACCCTATATTAAATTTAGAACACAATGAACAGTAATTTATCTATATTTATCTATAGATTAATATAGAACACAATGAACAGTAACATCCTCAAGGGATTAGCAAATGGTATCGGGTACCGGTACCAGTATCAAATTTATCAAACCGGGTATATTTTTTGTTCCGAATCGGTACCGACTTTTGACATTCTCCGTATCGGTTCGGCACCGGTATTCACCGGTTTTTACCCTCAAATACCGGTACCGTGCCAGTACTGAACCGTACCATACCAGGTATATTCGGTACCGGTACCCACTTTTGGGGATTTTCAGTAACGGTATTTTCGGTACCGGTTGGTACCGAGTTCATCGAATCTTGTAGCAACATAGTGTTATGATCTGAGTTTCTTATGATTGTGTTTTTTTTTTTTTTTTTTGAGAATTAAAGAAGATGAACAAGTAATTGCAGCGGAGACTAAATGGAAACAAACTTTCACACACAATTAAATAGGAGAATTGCTTTCAACACACATGATTTAACATTGAACCGAATGATTGAATTTATTTCAAACTTCAATTACAACTTTGCATGCATGCATTACAAACTTCTCCCTCAGCCTGAGCTCACAATGAATTGTTCGTGCAGGAAGACAAGTGATGAAAGAGCTGATAGAACAGTACAGGGTAGTGTTCTATTTATAGGCACGAGCAAACCACTGAGGCATCTTGGTTGACGTCACCATGAAAGTGACATCTAACCTCCTAACAACCTCAAACTACTGACCTAATACAAACACTGTTATCAAACAACTGATTACATTACAATACAAAGGAATAAACTAAACTACTGCTTTTCTCCTTCCACTGTTGTGACTCCAGCAGTACTTTGTATCATCAGCAGTGCTTGACCCATATCAGTAGATTGAGCAACAGGACTTTAGTCTTCATCAGTCTTTAGGCTTGATCAGCTGTTGTAGTAGAGCAGTTGTTGTAAAGGATCAGTGGATGAAGGTCATCAGATGTTAAGGCCACTTCCAAGGGGAGAGAATGAATACAAACATTTACTTATTCTGGATCCACTGCTCTGATCCAGTTTTGGCTTTAATCAACTGTTCCTTTGTAGGGTTCAATCCCAACACATAGCAATGCAAGTAATTGCACCGTTTAGATTACTTTTCATACACACTGTAAGTAAACTGTATTTCGTTTGAATGAGGTTTTATATACAAAACAACTTATTTTGTTTTCTTTTTTGTCTTTTTATGTAATGAATGAATTGTAGCATGTAAAATTAACTTGGATATTTAGATTATTGATGAGCAAATCATATCAAATCCTGTAATCAAAACTGATATCGTATCGATACCAAATTTACTATACCAATCATTTTCGGTACCAATTTGGTACCCACCTTTTGGCGTTTTCAGAATCGTTACTTTTGGTTCGACACTGGTCTAGCACCATACCTGTATTACTGATTTTTACCTTCAAATACCATACCGTATGGTACCGAGCATTTTCGATGCCGGTACCTAATTTCGATGATTTTCCGGATTGGTACTTTCAGTGTCGTTACCGGTACCGAGCTCATCCATATTTTAATGTGTTAGCACCGTAATAACTAAACTGAAAACAACCGAATTTCCAACGTGTATGACGTGTGGGTCCTATTATTATATATTAGATTATTTATAATCGCTTTTTTTGGAAGAAGTCAGTATCGTTACCACGCCATTTTTATTTATGTTTTGATATTTGGTATCTGCTTGCCGTTGCCGAAACGCGTTTTGCAGACATTAGGTCCCCGCCGTAACGCGAGGGCGGAAAATCAACTAGTTAGTTATAAAATCAGAACCGACATATACACCAAATCTTATCAACATTAGAACAAACCTGCACTCCCGCATCTATTGATTCATTTAATATTTAACAGTTTAATTTGGTCGACAAATTAATCCAATATCACCAAAAATCTGTTGATAACACTACATTACCAACAATTAATAGATGAATTCAAATTCCAATTCTATTCAATTTTATTAAACAAACGCACCCTTAGTTGATGGGATCAGCTAAAAAAGAATTTTGTTTACAAAATTTTGATTGGTTGCAGATAAAACTTATTTTTTAAATAAATAACTGAAAAACCTTTTATCTTTTAAAGGTACATTTTCATTGATTTATATAAATCCAGATACTTAATTCATAAAGATTAAAGTCTATAAAAACTTGTATATAAATCACCCAATTTCTCAACGTATTCTATCAAGTGAAATCAATTATCGTAATCTGGCGGGACCTGTGAAGTCGGATTAGAAACCGGTTACATAACGTGTTTAGTTGAGCCCATCTAAATCATCTCCATTTGAACCGATCGTTACAGCGAACTAGCCCAGCCCATGTATATATCTTGTTTTCCTTCTAAAATCTCATTTACTAATATGTTTACTATCTCACACTCCATATTTTATTTGTTACAAGATTTTTATTTTATTAACATTGCCTTCTTGTATCAAAAGATAAAATTGTTTCATATTTTGTTTACTATTATGTGTTCAAAAGATAAGATAGTTTCATATTTTGTTTAAAACTATGTGTGTGTATATATAGAGAGAGAAACTGTATTGTACAATATCCTTGAACGTACGATGCGTATGCGATTAGTGTATAACATGTGGATTGAGTGATATAACATGCAAATTTTGTACATTTTGGTTGTCTGAGTTTGTGAGTCCGACTTTATGACCATGCGACTTTGAGATATAACATGCGGACAACCATTTTGTGAGTCCCATGCGAGTTAACATGTCCGGGTTTGTGAAGCCATGCGATTTTGAGATATAACATGCGAACAACCAATTTGTGAGTCCGAAAGGGCTGTAAACGAACCGAACGAACACGAACAAGGCCATGTTCGTGTTCGTTCGTTAAGGAAATTAACATGTTCGCGAACTGTTCACGAACGTTTATTGAACATAAGTTTATGTTCGTGTTCGTTCGTTAAGAAAATTTAGTTGTTCACAAACAGTTCGTGAACACTGGTCTTGAACACAAACGAAGGCAAGCAAATAATAATGTTCGTTAAGAAAATTTAGTTGTTCACGAACAGTTCGTGAACACTGGTCTTGAACACAAACGAACGCAAGCAAATAATAATGAACACAAACAAACATTTAACTTGAAAATACAAAATAAAAAACATTGTTATCCTTAAATATTATATATAAGTAGTTAAATACAACCATCAAATGATAAATCAAAACACAAGAAGTCTACTGCACTACCAAACGATGAATCAAGTTTAACTAACTTTGACATAATTATCCCCAACAATGTCTTAATTGTCTAAATTTTAGCTAACTTAGAAAAAATAGGGTTTCTAGTTTTCAATATGGTTAGATAAAAGGTTTATTATTTATTATTTTTTAATTAATATAATCAAACGAACACGAACGAACACGAACGAACGTAAACGAACGAACATGAACGAACGTAACCGAACATAATACCGAACGTTCACGAACGCAGTCGAACGAACGAGACATGTGTTCGTGTTCGTTCGCTAAGCTAACCGAACGAAATTTTTTGTCCGTGTTCGTTCGTTAAGCTAATCGAACGAACATAAACGAACTTCCCGCCGAACGGTTCACGAACTGTTCGCTGAACGTTCGGTTCGTTTACATCCCTAAGTCCGAGTTTGTGAGTCCCATGCGATTTTATGAACATGTCCGAGTTTGTGAAGTCTTTTAAGGTTTATAACGTGCGGATTTCTAATCGCGTACGCATAGTACGTTAAGGCCAATTGTACGTTAACTAACCCCTATATATAAAGGCCAGTTAACGTACAAAATGGCTTAACGTACATTGCATACGCGATTGTTTTCCAACGTGCGATTTAATGTTTCAGCATGCGATTTGTGATTTAAAACATACCCATGCGATTTTGTAACACCCATGCGATTTCACCCATATACAAACATGCGAATTTCCAGATTTTTCGCTTGTGTCTATTTTATATAACATGTGATTTGAAGTCGCGTACGTAATGTACGTTAAGACCAATTGTACGATACATTTTTTCTGTATATATATACATTTAAAATAATAAATATAAATCTTAATTCAACCAAAAAAAACTGTATGAATTATAGTATGGCTTCTATTTAAAATAATCAAGACAAGAACAATGAATAATGCATCTCTAACATAACCCAAATTTGTATATATCACAATATGGATTTTGTTTGAGACAAAGTCGAGTTACCTTAATTCACTCCAAAAGCACGTATTGTGACACAACGATCTAATAACAACATTCAATAGTATATAATAATATAAACAATGAGAGAATGGGAGCATGAAAGAATAAAAGAACTCTTTTCATTGAAATGTATCATACAAAATACAAGAAATCTTTAGGCATCTACATTTACAAATGTAGTAAAGAGATGAGAGTTACACATGTGGAGTGTCACCATTTATGATGCATTCATAACATAATTAGTATTCAATTATTATATCAAGGATTTAAATACAAAAGTAGTAATGGATGAGTTGGTAAGACCCTCTTACGCCACATGTTCAAGACTTGGTAGTTTCTCTTTCTTTTTTCTCACTTCTCCTCCCTCTTTGTTCAACTTGTGATTTACGGTTTGAGACTTGGTAGCTTCCCTTTCTTTTTTCTCACTTCTCCCTCTTTGTTCCATTTGTGATTTACACGTCTCACATCGCCTAAATGAGAAAGTTTCCACTCATTTTCTCCTTGTATACATCACCCAAATGGGGGTACATGCACTCATTTTCTCCTTGTATACATCACGTCGAAACGCCCCGCTTGCGGTATGCGCATATAATGTATATATGTGTGGGCGCTCGGGGGGCAAAAGTGAAAGTGCACTAATTTTAACGTTATTTTACTAATTTCGTGAAAATAACGTTAAAAGAGGGGGATGGTTAATCATGCATCATGTGGTGGCGTTGATATCCGAAAGACAAGGGGGTACATGCACTAATCGGCAGTTGTCTCAATTGCTGAGTGTTATGTGCCTTATGTCGAAGGCTTGATGCAAAACTACTATTGAGCCGGGGGTCTCATTGGAAGCAGCCTCTCTATTCCGACGGGGTAGAGGTAAGGCTGTCTACATCTTACCCTCCTCAGACCCTACCTTAGCTTTGCTATTGGTGGGATTTACTGAGTATGATGATGATGATACATCACCCAAACAACAAACCTAAGAGACAACAAAACGTACTAGACAAGTCTAGTTAGTACTTGAACCTCATACAAAGCAAGCCGAGCCGGATCGGTTTATAAAAAAGCCAAGCCTGAGCTCAAATATTTCAGCTCGGTTTAAAACTCGGGCCAAGCCGAGCGAGTTCTGATATATTTCAAGCCGAACCTAAGCTAGCCTTGACTCAACTAGTAAACAACTAATTCAAAACAATTATCGTTATACTAATGAATTTCTTTATATAAATAAATATTATTTTCAGTTTCCATTTTCGCATAGCCATTCTATATACATAAATCTTAGAGTAAATTACAAGTTTTGTACTTTATGTATGTTCCAAATTGCAGGCGGTATTCTTTGACTTCAAAATTGACTGGTTTTGTCCTTAACGTTTTAAAATCCTACACGTTATGTCAATTAGACCAAATCCAGTTAGATTTTTTTGTTAAAGTTGGTCACGTGCCTTGCACATGAGAGCACTTTTGTCATTTTGCCTCCCTAGGGACTCTTGAATAAATAACTTATAACAACGGACTAATTGTGTAAAACTAAAAAATAAAAAATATAAACTCTTTCTCTCTCTCTCTCTCTTATATATATATAGGGAGGGGCTCATGTGAGAACCACCCTTATTGTGAGAACCGCGAGAACCAATGTGAACACAACCTAAAATAGCTAAAAAAACCTAAAAAAAAACCTAAAAAAACCTAACCCCCACCCCCCCCCCCCAAGCTAAAAAAAACCTAACCCCACCCCCCCCCCCCCCCAAAACCTAAACCCCCTTCCCCCACCCCCCAAAAACCTAAACCCCCCCCCCCAAGCTAAAATGCTAAAAACTAAACCCCCAAAAAACCTTAAAAAATCTAAAAAAATCAAAAAAAAAATCCAAAATTTTTTTTTTGATTTTTTTAATATTTTTTAGGTTAAAATCGCTACTTTTCGAAGCCAAAAAAAAAATTTTTTTTTTTTTTTTGTTCGAAAAGTAGCGATTTTAACCTAAAAAATATTAAAAAAATCAAAAAAAAAATTTTTGTGTGATTTTTAGCTATTTTTAGGCATTTTTGGTGTGTTCACATTGGTTCTCGCGGTTCTCACAATAAGAGGTGGTTCTCGCATGATCTTCTCCCTATATATATATATATATAGTGTGTGAGGTTCATTGGGAAACACTAAAAAAATGGGGAACAGTGGGGAACTGACTCAAACAAACTCCGATTGGACTCATTCCAACGGCGTTGGAACCGGCTAGTCGAACCCTATCTAGGATCTCTTAACCCTAAACCCTAAATCACAGCCCCTAAACCCTAAATATATTAGGGTTTGGCCTTTAGGGTTTAGCCTTAGGGTTTAGCCTTAGGGTTTAGCCTTTAGGGTTTAGCCTTTAGGGTTTAGCCTTTAGGGTTTAGCCTTTAGGGTTTAGCTTTTAGGGTTTATACTTTAGATTTTATGGTTTAGCTTAGGTTTTAGCCTTATTTTTTAGCTTTAGGGTTGAGAGTTTAGGAGTTAGGGTTTAGGGTTAAGAGATCTTAGTTAGGGTTCGACGAGCCGGTTCCAACGCCGCTGGAATGAGTCCAATCGGAGTTCGTTTGAGTCGGTTCCCCGCTGTTCCCCACTTTTTTAGTGTTCCCCAATGAACCTTCCCCTATATATATATATATAGGGAGCCGCTAGAATGAGAACCACCCCGAGTTATGAGAACTGCGAGAACCACACCTTCCGGGGCGAGTTGGACCAAAAAAAAATTTTACAACTAGATGTGTATATTATAAACACATTCGTAAAAAAAAATGCCGTGTGGGTAGTTTTTTACACCACAAGTTTGGTGTAAAAAAAAAACAAAAAACACCAAACTTGTGGTGTAAAAAACTACCCACACGGCATTTTTTTAAATTTTTTTTTTTACGAATGTGTTTATAATATACACATGTAGTTGTAAAAAAAAAAAAAATTGGTCCAACTCGCCCCGGAAGATGTGGTTCTCGCGGTTCTTATAACTCGGGGTGGTTCTCATTCTAGCGGTCCCCTATATATATATATATATATATATATAATCTGAATCCATCACCACCACATCTCTATCAACCCCCCACCACCACCATCTATCTCAACCCACCAGCACCACCTTTACCACCACCTGCTACCATCCACCCCCTCACCACCCCCCACACCAGTGCCTCACAAAACCACAAGACCTGTACACAGAATCAAAATGACCTTCCCAACTTCCCTTTGATCTGACTGAATAAAAAAAACCCAATAAATTTCACATCATTAGCAAAGCCAAAATTTCAGACAATATACCAAGTGAATTCTAAGCGGAAATCTTGAAAAGGTATTAGACTTAAACCTGAGATTGAATATGTCTAAGTTGTTGAATCGGAGATCTGAAGGGATTAGAACCGGATGCGACGATGATGATTAAGAGGATTTTGTCAGCCATTAGATCGATCTGTGAATCGGTGGAGTTGATGATGATGGAGTGGTGATTAGTTGTAGGTAGGGTGGAGGCGGTGGCGGCGTGACAAAACCAGGTCTTCGTGATGACAGTGGTGCAGGTTGTGTTGTCGGGGTCATGTTATACGTGGTGGCTGGTGGTGGTAAAGTGAAGGCGGTGAACCGCGGTGGAGGTGGGGCCGGACATCAGAGGCCATCAACCGCGGAGATGGCCTAAATTGAAGGTGTGAGATGCTATCAGGATATATAATTTGATTATTTGTTAATGAAATTGGTTGAAATATAGGTGAAGTTGAACGTTGACAATGGTGCACATAGAGAAACAAAGAGAGAGCGGTTTGTAGAGAGAGAAAGAGAGTGCAAGAATGAAACTGTATTTTATATCTTTACTTTTTTATTTTTACACAAGTTGTCTCATATTATAAGTTATTTACTCAATAGTCTCTAGAGAGGCAAAATGATAAAAGTGCCCTTATGTGTAAGGCATATGACCAACTTTAACCAAAAAAATCTAATTGGGTTTGACCTAAAGAATATAACGTGCAGAATTTTGAAACTTTAAGGAAAAAACCAATAAATTTTAAAGTGAAAAACCACCACCTGCAATTTGTTAAATGAAAAAGGTTGTAATTTACTCTAAATTTTATCTTCCGAATCCATTTTTGATTAGCTTATCCCACACACTCTAGAACCAAACAAAAGTGAAACATGTAGTTCATGCAAAGCCTCATAATCATGTCATCATACACGTGTCATCACCATATACTTCCCCTTCATCTATATAAATCCCGTTTCCCTCAATCCAACACACCAAAACAATGGCTACCACCACCACTTACGACCGTCATTTCACCACCACCCAACCCCACTACCGCCAAGACGACAGATCCCGCTACGACCAGCAAACCCATTCCCAGTCCACCAGCAGGACACTCGCCATCATCGCCCTACTTCCTGTCGGCGGAATCTTACTCGGCTTAGCCGGTCTCACGTTCATCGGGACGCTTATCGGTCTCGCCCTCGCCACCCCGCTTTTCGTCATATTCAGCCCGGTGATCGTGCCAGCCGTTCTAACAATCGGGCTCGCGGTTACCGGCTTTTTGGCGTCTGGGACATTCGGGTTGACGGGTTTGAGCTCGTTGTCGTATTTGTTCAATATGGTTAGGCAGACGGCCGGGTCGGTGCCCGAGTCGTTGGATTATGTTAAGGGGACGTTGCAGGATGCCGGTGAGTATGCCGGGCAAAAGACGAAGGATTTCGGGCAGAAGATTCAGAACACGGCTCATGAGATGGGTGATCAGGGGCAGGGTGGTCAGGTTGGTGTTCATGCTCAAGTTGGTGGCGGGAAAGAAGGGCGAAAAAGCAGTGATCGGACTTGAGGATTCAAGGTTGATATTGTGGAATAATAATAATGTTGATGTAAGTTTTTAGTGTTATCAAAGCTTTGTTTGTTTGTATGTATGTTTTGTGTATGGAATGGTTTCATAGAATGTAATGATGTTGTTTGTATGTTTTAATAATGATGGTCCCTTTTGAAGATAGTTATTATGAAGTGTATTTTTTTTTTTAACAGCTAATTTCTTTAATCCCTCTCGTTTGTGAGACTTTAATCCAAAACTTCTTAATCTAGGTGTTTTGTGTTTTTAAAAGCTTTGAATTTGCCAATGAACCACCACCCTATTAGTTATTATGAACTGTATTTGGTTTAGGCATTTCGTCGAGCAGCTTGCGTGGGGTATGAAATACTAATAAACTGTGTCATTAATGTTTGTTATTAGTATGGGTGTAAAGCAAATGGTTTTGAGGAAATGAGAGACGCTGAGCTTGGTTAACCCCTTTATGAAGTTTTAAAATTTGTATATGTATTTAGCTAAATATGATGTACGTGTGACTAATAAATTCTTATTTTACTGTTCATATTAATTAAACTAAATAAATAAAATCGTGATTAGATGAGATTGAGATCATATTAAAAGCGTTCTACATATACTCTACCGAGCTTCACTTATCAAACACTACGCGTTGTGGAGCCGTTAACGTGGCGCGTTAGCGTGCGAATGGGCAATGGGCAAGTTATTAGCTTTTTAAAAGTCGTAAACTCCAAAATGAGTGGAAAAGTTACTTTTCCAAAAAGCCACTTCATACTGACTTTTCCAAAAAGCCAATAAGTCCCTAAGCTTTTTGAAACAAGTTATTGGCTTTTTTAAAAGTCGTAAGCTTCAAAATGATATTTGGCATTGAGGGTGTATGTGAGTGGAAAAATGGCTTTTTCAAAAAGCCATTTCATACTTACTTTTCTAAAAAAAAAACAGTAAGTCCCTAAGCTTTTTGAAACAAGTTATTGTCTTTTTGAAAAGTCGTAGCCTCCAAAATGATGTTTGACAAGGAGGATGTATGTGAGTGGAAAAGTGATTTTTTCAAAAAGCCACTTCATATTAACTTTTCCAAAAAGTCGAGTTTTTTTCAAAAAGCTTAGCCAACATACCCTAAGAAGAAAAAACAATAAACCAAAGAAGAAAAAACAATAAACCAGCTTAGAAAAATAATGAATTGACCTATAAGCTAGCTCAATAAACTGAGTGTCTTAGCCCGAGCTTCATTGGCATTGCCTAAGACCATGCGTAGTGGGCAATATTCACCCTTGGGCGTTTTGCGCCATGTGACAGCCCAGTCAGCAATGGGGAATTATTGGGCGTTTTCTAAAATGGGTGTAGTGGAGATATGGGGATTGTGGGGCATTATGTTTGTAATCAAATAAAATAAAATAAAAACAATTCAAAAAATGTTATTGGACAAAACAATGCAAGCTCAAATCTGATTGGTCAATTATTCCCCCTCTTGGCGTGGTTTAAAAAACGCCCAAACCAAAAAAAGGCCAATCACGCCCATGCGTAGTGGCAAAGGGGCAATATTGGGCGTGATTAAGCCTAAAAAACGCCCAAATTTACAACCACTACGGGGGGTCTAAAAGATAAAAACTAGTAAAAAAAATATAATAAAACAAACCAATTTAATTCTAATAGAAGAGTTTAAATAATTTCATATCACATTTTCTCTTTCAATCTAAACTAATATATTGAACCCTATAGCATTAATAAGAGTAAAATGCACGGATAGTCCCTGTGGTTTTGCAAAGTTTCAGCTATAGTCCCCAGATTTTGGAAATTACACTCATAGTCCCTGTGGTTTGACAGTTTGTTACGCGGATAGTCCCTGGAGTGGATGGGGGTTAGTTTTCTCAGTTAAGTGGATGTGAAATGACTAAAATACCCTTACTATTAAATATAATAACTTAAAAATTAAAAGAATTATATATCTCTGTTAACCCACCCCCTTTCTACACTCTCTCTTTCTACTCTCTCTCTAAACCACAGCCGCCACCACCTCCCACCACCACTACCACCGCCATGATTTTGAAGACAATCCACTAGCCAGAAATCTACGATCTCTAGTCACACACATGGATCAAATCAGATCCGATGCCTGGGATTTTTAACCACTCCGCTTCACCGATCTTAGTGTGATGCAGGTTGGTGGTGTGACGGTAACGAAGGAGGTTGCAGGTTCGGGTGGTTGTTGTGAAGATGATGACGGTGAACGATGGGGAACAACGGTGGTTAGGGTGAATAGCGACGGTGGAAGGATGGTTGTGGTACGACAGAGATGATGAAGAGAAGGGTGACCTGAGATGACAATGGTGAGGTAGAGGAAATACGAAGAAGATGAAGCAGGTTCGGGTGGTTAACGGTGGTGCGATGAAGGCGTGGTGATGTCGTGGGAGGCGATGTTGTAGTGATGATGAGGGCGGCGGTGCTGTGGTGGTGTTTGATGGCGTGTTAAAGTCCGACAGGTGGTGGATACTGGTGGTTCGAGTTGGGTTCGAGTCTACGCACCTTTTTTCAGCCACAAACGGTATATTCTATTCATTTTCGGTAATCATTTTTTGAGGCATCTTGTTCGTTTCTGTACTCAGATTAAAACCCCCAATGTAATTCACAAGATCATTCGCTGAAATATGATTTATTTGTGGATCAAAGGAATTAGGGCTTGAATTTGGGAATTGGGAATTGTAGCTCGCTGGTTGATGCTTGTCGTGTTGCATCAGGTGGTGGTGTGGGGTAGGTGGTGGTGTGGGGTGGGTGGTGGGTGGTGGCAAGTGGTGGTGGCAGTGGTGGTACTGGTGACGGTAGGTTGTGGTGCTTTTGTTGAGAGAGGGAGAGAGATAGAGACAGAGAGAGTCAGAGTGTGTGTTTATGGAGAAGATGAAGGGTAATTTTGTAATTTCACATGGACTTAACTGAGAAAACTAACCCACATCCACTCCAGGGACTATCAGCGTAACAAACTGTCAAACCACAGGGACTATGAGTGTAATTTCCAAAATCTGGGGACTATAGCTGAAACTTTGCAAAACCACAGGGACTATCCGTGCATTTTACTCCATTAATAATTAATAATTTATTAATCAATTAAGTAATATAGATATAGTTATCTTATCAACAAATCAGATTTAACATATAAAGGTAAAAAATTATGTTGTTATTATTTTAGGGCCAAACTATCTAGACACCAAGTGTGTAGATAGTCACCCAAAAAGGTGGTTTTTGTCCTTATATGCACACCCTGCAGTGTCGAAGTGTGGCCAAAACGCGGCGTTTTGGTCCGGTTAACCAGACAAAGACTGACGGGTGTCTGACGGGTCTGTTGACCGGACCAAAACGCCGAGCTTTGGCAGCGTTTTGGTCCTGTCAACCAGACCGGGTGTCAGTCTTTTGTCTGGTTGACAGGACCAAAACGCAGCCAAAGTTCGGCGTTTTGGTCTGGTCAACAGACCCGTCAGACACCCGTCAGTTTTTTTCTGATTAACCGGACCAAAACGTCGCGTTTTAACCACAGTTCGACACTGCAGGGTGTGCATATAAAGACAAAAAACACCTTTTTATGTGTGTATATAGTGAGATGTGTGTACCAATAGGTACAGCCTTATTTTATTGTTTTCTAATCTCTAATTATTTTACACATGTCGGTAAAAAGTTATGTTATTATTTTATTGTTTTCTAATCTTAATTTCTACAGTATTTGAGCTAATGCCGTTATTTTATTATCTTTAATATATTAATATATTATTTTATAGTACTTAATTATATTTTTATGAGTAAAGTCCTATTTGAGTCCCTATGGTTTGTGCGATTTAACCATTTGAATCCAAAAAACAAAACTGTCTTGATTTGAGTCCCTGTGGTTTTTTTAATTTTAACCATTTGAATCCAAAAGAAAACAACATACAAATCAGAAACATTTGGTTTTTGGATTCAAATGGTTAAAATTAAAAAAACCACAGGGACTCAAATTGTTAAAATTAGAGACCACAGGGACTCAAATCAAGACAGTTTTGGTTTTTGGATTCAAATGATTAAACTGCACAAACTACGGGAACTCAAATAGGACTTTACTCTATTTTTATTTTACACATGTCGGTAAAAAGTTATGTTATTATTTTATTGTTTTCTAATCTAATTTCTACAGTATTTGAGCTAATACCGTTATTTTATTATCTTTAATATATTATTTATTAGTACTTAATGATATTTCTATAATAATATTATTAACAATAATAACTTTCTAGCATATGTTTCTTTATTATAATTTTAATCCCTTTTTAAAATAAAAAAAAAAAGTTACTTAACTTATAGATAACAATTTAATTTTTGTCTCGTCTACTAATCATATTTTAAATTTATACCTAATAAATTATTACAAAAACTTTGAGTCTTTAAGATGTATGATACATATTTTACTTTGCATCTTTTTTTATCTAAACCCTTATCATTATTCAATTAAAGGAATGCATTTATAAGCTTTCCTAAAAATATAAATTAAACAACTGGTAAACCATATTTTTTATATATTGAAATTAATTTAGAAGATCTTTTATATTGGGGTTATTGAGTTTTAATAATCCTAACTTTCACCCATTGGCCAACATCAATCCTAACTTTAAAAATTCTCTCTGACAATTCCAACTTGTAATAATTTGGCACCCGTCGATTCCTTTCTAACTGGGTTAGTTTTTTGCTGACGTGGCAACTTACATGGTTCAAACCTAGTTATTGGCTGATGTGGCTAGAGTTATGTGACACAAACTTAGTTATTGGATTTTAATAATCCCAACTTTCATCACCACCACCATCAACGACCACCACCATCAGCCGCCAACCATCACCGCCACCATGTGGCGGCTGATGGTGGTGGTTGTTGATAGTGGTGGTGGTTGATGGTGGTGGTAGCTGGTGGTGGTTGTGGGTAGCGGCTGATGGTGGTAATGGTGGGTGGCGGGCCTGGCGGCTAATGGTGGTTGCGGTGGTGGTGGTGATGAAAGTTTGGATTATTAAAATCCAATAACTAAGTTTGTGCTACATCAGCCAATAACTAGGTTTGTGTCACATAAGCTGCCACGTCAACAAAAAAAACTAACCCAGTTAGAAAAAGCTAATGTGGTTGCTTATGTGGCTACTTATGTGACACAAACTTAGTTATTATATTTTAATAATCCTCACTTTCATCACCACCACCATCAGCCGCCACCCACCACCACCACTGTGTGGCAGCTGATGGTGGTGGTTGTTGATGGTGGTAGCGGCTGATGGTGGTGGTGGTGGTGGGTAGCAGCTCATGGTGGTGGCGGTGCTTATGAAAAATATAATAAAACAGCCTAAAAATATAATAAATAAGTTGGAGGTTCAGCTCGACTTATGAGTTGAGCCACGAGGCGGCCCGCATTTCTAGAAAAACACTTATTATCTATATAATTATTATTTATATAACTTTTATTAAATAGATGCACATCGGCCCAGCTTGCGGTATGCGCATATAATGTATATGTGTGGGCGCTCGGGGGGCAAAAGTGAAAGTGCACTAAATCTAACGTTATTTTACTAATTTCGTGAAAATATTCATTTTCTTTCAGTTTAACTAAATTACTTTTTTACCCCTAAATAGTTTTTTTAACGAACGTGTTAATATCGTTTTACACATATTTTTTAACTTTTCTTTTTATGGCAAATGTTCCTTTAGTTTATTTTTTTAACGAACGCGCCGATACTCTTTTGAACATATTTTTTAACTTTTCTTTGTCTTTGCTATAACGAGTGCACCGAAAATGACCGAGTTTCTCTCGTTTTCTTTTTCGTTTACCTTTATTATTTATTATATTGTTTTACTTTTTTATTATTTTGATTTTTAGAGTCGAGTTACGACAAAAATAGCATAACACATTTAGATATCATTTTATTTATTTTTAGGAATTTATTTATCGGTTTTCATTGTGTGCTATACGTTCTGAATTTCGACCGCGTAACTACGACCCTAGTTATATATATATAGGGTTGAGTTCATTTCAGAACTCTAAATAACTACAGAACTCCTAATAAACAATCATTTTACATATAAGTTTTTATATTTAGGATCTTTTTATCATCTATTATATGTATTTCTTTGATTACATACATGTTAAAAGTAGTTTACATATGTTTAATTTCCAAAATTATATATATATGTGTCATAACTAATTACATATATGTAAAAAAACTAGTTTACATATGTGTAATTATAAAATTACATATAAAAAATGATAAAATTACTCTTAACTTGTATGTAATCGTAAAAATACACATAATAAATGATAAAATTATCTTAAACATAAAAATTTATAAATAAAAAGATTATTTATTAGGAGTTCTGCGAGTTCTGTAAATATTTATGGTTCTGAAATGATCATGGCCCTATATATATATATAGAGGTCGGTTATCATACAAATAACCTAATCGTACATTATGTACGCTTCATCCACAACCGTCGGATCATCTGATTTAAACAGCGTGTTTTACTATTAAATTTATCAAATTAAAATTAATACAAAGTAACCGACAAGGTTAAAATCGTCTAATGCGAGATCAAAACCCTTGATAATCAGCAAACAAAAACCTCAAAAATCATAACGTAAGATTCTAAAATCAAAACCGAAATCGAAATTATAACAATTAATCAAAAATCGGTCGATTCCTATTCACCAAATCCTTATGTGAAAAATGAAAATCTGATGAATTTAGAAATTATGAACTAACACAAATCGATGGACACTTTTGTGAACTTCTTGTGAATTTCTGATGAATTTATAAATCGAAATTATAACAATTAATCAAGAAGATGATGCAGGTTGTGAGATCATGTGCGAATTCATGGACAATATACATGCGATTTAACTTAAAAAAATTTCTTTCAAATTTCATATAGTGTGCGAATTCATATCAATGTACATGCGATTACGATAAAAAAGTTTAAGTATTCCTTAAAATTTCATATAGTGTGCGAATTCAAGATAAAGCATTTGCGATTTCAGTAAAATGTTAAGAATTCTTTGAGATTTTATATAGTGTGCGAATTTGTATCCATTCAAATGCGATTTCGAATAAAAAACAATGCAAAAACAATTAAAAATTGCTTTCTCTTAAAAATGCAAAAAAAAATAATAATTAAATAATAAATAAATAACTATAAAAAACAAATAACCAATCTAAAAAACTAAAAATACTTGATTTATAAAAAATACTTGATTTATGACCGATGTGACTGTAAATTGACATGTAATGATCAATCTTACAATAATTACTACTTAAACTTACCACCCTACCTACATAATAAATTAACTATATTAATATAAAAAACCTAGATATAACTACCTTCCATATTAAGTAATACATAGAAGAAGAAAGAAACACACACAAGACAGATAAACAAAAATGGCATCTGATGATTCCGAACAAATCAAAAACATTGCAATCAAAGAGCTATTGTCAACTCGCACGTTGACAGAACTAAGCACTGATGTCAACTCTTCTCATCTGGTTCTTGATGTGCAGGGTAAAATCCTTGAACAAATCAAGAAAAATCAAGATTTATGGGAACACCTACTTCAAGAACCACCATCAAGCTTCAAGGACAGAGCTTTGGAGCACATAAAGGAGCAATCTAGAGCTGATGACTTAGCCTTCTCTTTCCTGACAGATGCTCTAAACACTGTGAAGGAGAAGATGGAGTTCAGCTCTTCTGAACGTGATAAAATCTTTTCTTCAAGTAACTAAATTATCATTTTAATCCTTTTGTGGTTGTGGCTGTGTTAGACAATAACTATTATTTTATATTTTGGGGATGTATTTAGAACACATATTATATATTTGGAACACATATTATGCTTGCTTATAAAAAAAAATATTAAATCGCATGAATGATATTGCCCCTGTTTGTCACATAAAAAAAATATAACTCAACAAATCGCATGTAATAAAAGTGAAAATCGCATGTTAGAATTATTATAAACTGAATCATATAAAATCGCATGTTTGTACATTATAAATCTCATGTAAAAAAGAGATATAAACAGATGAATATAAAAATCGCAAGTGTTTCGTATAAATTCGCATGTCCATTAAGAAAAAAACTACTCATCCTCATCATCTCCCGAAACCTCCTCCCACTGATCTTCTTCTTCAGATCCATCATCACTACTGTAATCTTCAAACTCATCTTCCTCTTCATCATCTTCAACCTCATTGTCTTTGTCTCTAGCAACATTTTCGATCTGGATGCCCTTCTTCTTCTTGTTTTGCTGTTTACCTTGTAGTTTGGCTTTCAACTCCTCACAAGTCCGAATGTCATGACCTTTTATATTACATACGCTACATGTCCTTGACCTTTTCCCCTTGCGGCTGATCATTTGTTCTTTCTTAGATTTAATCCTTTTATGCGAGCCGCGACCTTTGTTTCTTATACCAGCCGGCACACGGACAGTAGGAGGAGCATTAGTTACTGGTTGTTGATAACCAATCAACTTTGAAAATCGGTCAAATTTTGGATCAAGTTGCTTGGTTATGCGACTCTGATCAACTCTTTATTTAAGCTGCATCATTTGATCCCTCACTAAAACAAGTTGATCAAGGTCGGAAATCAAATTGCTAACCAAATACTCCCCTGTGTGGATGATTTCACGAGCAATCCGTTTAGCCTTGTGTTGCACATCCTTGCCACCCACATTTAGATTGTACTTCACATTTAACTCATTCGGCACCACATCCTTCGTCTATCTCTTCGTAACATATTTGTTTGGTATTTCCTTAACACCAAACATCTTGAAAAGAAAATAGATGTGTTTGCATAGCAGCCCATACTGCTCAAAACGCAAACAGCTACACTGTGCAGTTACATCATTTTCAAGATTCTTGAACCACACCTAGGAAAAACCAACAAAAAAAGAATATATATATTCAAAATAAAAATCGCATGTGTAACAAGACAATTTCGCATGTCTTAAAAAATATGTAAATGAATAAATTTTGAAAATCGCATGATAAAACACAAAATCGCATATTTTAAGATGATAATTTTGCAAAAAAAATTAATTCGCAAATATTTTATCAACAAATCGCATGTGTGAAATAAATATGCTATAATACCTCCAATAAACCATTTCCATGTGCTTTAAAGTCCTTCAACATTATCCTGATCTGTGGACCCTCTACTTTGGTGTCCATCGGCAGACATTCAGAAATTGTACCACAAATCTCTATTTGCTGATCAAAGAATATAGACCTGGTGAATCTCTTAGCAGCATCTGCTTCCAAAGAAGTTCCGGTCAAATCAGCAGGCTCAATATATCTTGAAATATGATCATTTTTTCTATGATTAAAACGTTGGACATCCATTGCACTGTCGAAATGATTCATAAACTCTACGAGAGTGAGTTGTGAATTAGACACCTGGCAGAAAAAATGGTTCTCACTCTCTGATCTTGAGGTTGTTCTCATAAGTCCCGACATTGGCTCGTGTCGGTAAAAAGCCGGAATCCACATGGATCTCATCACAAACATATCATCGATCCATTTGTTTTCTGTGAGACCAAACTCAATCATCACCAACTTCCACTGTCTCTCGAATTCTTCGGGCTCAATCGAATCAGTCCATACAATGTCGCACATCCTCCTTTTAAACTCATCGTTATTGCACAACTCGTGACCAACCTATGACAAATAAATGCTTTTTATATCAACCTATAACAAAAAATATATGATATACAAAAAAATAACACTAACAGAAGACAATATAGCATACTATACCTTATCTGCCACTTTTTTCATTATGTGCCACATGCACAATCTGTGTCTACTGACATGGAAAACCTCCTCAATAACCTGTTTCATAGCAGGGTCTTGATCAGTCACTACAACCTTTGGCTGCTGACCAAATGACTTTAAAAATGAATTCAGAAGCCATTTATATGATTCAATGCTCTCCGATGCCAACAACCCAGCTCCAAATGTTACATTTCGACAGTGGTTGTCAATACCAGTGAACGGGACAAACACCATCTTGTACCTGCACCACAAATGCGAAAATACGTTGAAAAACATGCGAATTAAAAAAAACACATGCGAAAACAAAAAGTATAACATGCGATATAATCAACACCAATTTTACACATGCGATATACACAGCTCATGAAGACATATAACATGCGAAAATAGTAAAAAAAAAAAAAACATGTTTGTCTTCAAACACTAACCTGTTTGTCTTGAAAGTTGCATCAAATGATATCACATCCCCAAATTCCATATAATTAAGCTTGCATAAACCATCAGCCCAGAACAAACCAGTTAATATGGCTGAGCAGTATACGGTTCAGAACCGCCAGAACCGCGGAACCGAACCGGAACCGCTAGATCCAAACCGTATTTTAGTATATAGGGTCCGGTTCCAGTTCTTAAATTTGGGTAAAAACGGTTCCCGGTTCGGTTCCGGTTAAAACCACGATTCCGGTTAAAGAACCGCTAGAACCAGTTGGGATTATAAATATTTAAAACCCTGTTTTATTAATGGGCTTTTCAACATCATACGACCATCCTAATTCTTATTCCCTCCTCTTATATACATTCCCCGATCTCATCTTTCATCTTCTAATTCTTCTAATTCTTCTCCATCTCTCAACCCTATACCTAATTGCTATCATACAAGTTCATCTCCATCAACACCTTGCAAATACACATACGCTATTCTACATGACCTTTTTTTATGATTCCATATATTTTCTTTCTAGATGTTTGCTTTCTGATACATATAGTTTTCTGTATGTGAAAATAAAAATTGAACAAAAATAATCAAATCAATGTTGATCGAATTGTAAATGTGTATATAAATAGTGTATCGCTTGTTTTAATTGTTAACACGATGGTTGTAATAGTTTTATTTAGAGTTTGTTTTATGGCTTGAATTTTTTTTTTGTTGCTTTGCTACTTTTATTTTGGTTGGTTTGAACTTTGAATGTTGCAACTCTTAGTTAATGTTTTAAATGGTTTGATTCGTTTCTATTGAATTGTTAATTTTAAGATTTAATTTTCAACCGGTTCCCACGAGAACCGTTTACACGAGAACCATTTAACCGGTTCGGAACCGAACCAGAACCGTTATAATACGGTTTGGTTCCGGTTCTTAAATTTAGCAATTAACGGTTCTGGTTCGGTTCCGGTTCGGTTCGGTTTGGTCCGGTTCTGAACCGTTGCACAACCCTACCAGTTAAACGTTTGCCATCATCAACAGAATATTCAAACGAATAATCAGCTAAATACTGTTTTTTGTCAGTCATCCTATTAATCACCATGTCAGCATCATATTCTCCTATATAGCTGTTAATTCGCTTCCTAAAATTTTTGCAATCATCAACCGTGGCACCAACGTTCTCGAAACCACCATAACGTTTCCTCATTATATGGAAAGCTTTGACAGAACCAAGGTTTAAAGTGCCTAGTTCCCATACCATCTCCTCCTGGACATCTGACAATTGTCTGTAAGCTGGAAGCATGTGAATATCATCTTGACATACAAACTTATGATTATGGCCATCAACAAATCTCTTTACTGTATATAATCTACCATCCACAGTGCAAATCATAAGTTGAGCTTTGCATCCAGTTCTAATAGTCCCCTTGTTCCTTGTTTTGAATTGCTTTTTTGACTTCGAACAATCGTCAATACACATTGGCTTATGTCCCTCTTTAGAACAAACAAAATACCTAGTTTTGATTATACCACCACTGTTTACTTCACCACCTTTCCGAATAGAAAAACCAGCCAACTTAGCATATGATTGGTAAAACGCATATGCTTGTTCAATAGAGATAAATTGCATTCCAACCACAGGTGTAGCTGATGCTTGAACCTCCGGAGTGTAAACCCTTTCATCTAAATGAATCAAATCAGACAAATAAAAAACATGCGAAATCTATGAAGAAAACATGCGAGATTGATGATTATGATTAATCTGATTTATCTATGCGATTTAATAAACCATAGCATGCGAAATACTCAGGGAAAACATCAAATGCGAATTGAAAGACTAATAACATGCGAATTTGTACATGTTGCTTTCGTGTCAAAAATATACTCAACATTCAAACTTCAAAAACAGTTACAAAAATGTAAAATCAGAGGAGCGATTAAACAAAAAACAGGTATACTAACAATTTAGAGATCTGAATTAACATAATTACCATTAAAACAATCGTTTAGAGCACTTGAACTTGCAATTGGATTTGAATTTGTAGATGGCGGATTTAAAACATCCTCAATAGAAACTCTCTGATATGCAGATAATTGAGCATGATCACCGATTGGTCGACTTTCTTCAACATCAACAACATTTGCACGTCCACTGCTGCTCTGTTGTCACACCCCAACCAATGGCGGAAACATCGGGATGAGACGAAGTGTGAAGATTGCTCGAGACATCATAACACTATTTGTGACAATATTTAATTTAAACCGTTTTCATTTCATAACCACATTGTCAACAATACAAGAATTTCAAACAACAACAAGTTTCAAAATACGTAATCAACATATCAAAATTTGATACAACATATTAGACCTAAACGTCTAGGTGTGTATCTATGCATCAATGCTACTTCATTTCATTTCATCGCCATCAACCTGTAACATGTTAAAATAAAAGTCAATGCAAAAGCAAAGGCGAGTATACAAGTTTGGTACGTACATAACAAAAGATAAGTTTTGAACAATTCCTCATAGCAAGCATGTGATTCAAGATAAACATAAAAACATGGTATGTGTCTAACATATCAAACCAAGAAAACGCAATATGCTCATGACATAACCACAAGTTACGGGCGGCGGGTCGTTAATCCTATAGCGCTACATATGTCACGGTTTGGCTCGTACAAGTTAATGATAAGTTCAACACATAAGATTCATCCAAGTTTAAAGTATCAAGCCATCACGTATACAAGCATGTTAATAAGAATGTTCATGTGTTTAAGCAAAAAGTTCATGTGTAAGTTGTTGATAGATAAACATGTTACACCCCAAAAGTGGTAAAAGTAAAGAGGGGAAAATACGAGTATACTCACTGAATTGCTAAGTCTTCCGATTATCCATGTGTTGACGAGTGTGTGGGATTAGGAGGATGGAACACCGAAGTCACCCTATATGGGCAAACGATGGCGTATGAGTAAACGGGAGTCCAAGAGAACGAACGAGAGTGCGTATCCTAGATGTTTAAAATAACGCGAACTCGCTATTATTTATTGGGTTAAAAATAAATAATCTTAATATTTATGTTTTGTGAAATTTGGAATTCGTATATTATATTGTTTTAATATAAAAGAAACTATTGTTATAAAAAGAATTTATTCATTTATGTTATTAATTTAGAGTTTTGGTTATAAAAGAAACGAATCAAAATAAAAATCGTTTTGAAATTAAACACGTATTGTTTCGCGGATTTTTACGAAAAACGGGCAGAGTTTCCTCTGTTTTTGGACGATCCCGACAACTCTACGTGTCGATAAAATTGTCAAAACTCAATAAACAATTTGATAACACAATGTAAATATAAGATTTCTATGTAGAAACAATACAAGTTATAACAAGTTCGGAGTCGTGATTAAAAATATTAACTAATTATGAAAAACACTAAAACTAATAATCGAGTCATTATTTCATACCAAAACTTGTGTCGACCCGACAGTTGGCTGACAGTTGACCAGAGTTGACCTGATTGACCAGCTTTGACCCGATCTTTGACTGAAACCAAACCGGACGGTGACCCGAGCCGTCATCTAAATCCATGAATTCTGACCCGCACGGAACCAAGACGCGAACTCGAACCAAACCGAGCTTTAAGCTAAAGAAAATGAATCTCGAAACAAAACCAAGACAAACACGAACCAGTTTGACTGTTGACTCGCCGTTGACTTCTGTTGACCGACTAATCGAACCGTGCGTGACCCGAATGTCTAAACCGAGTCGTATCCCAAAGCAAAACAGAAATGGAACTTGAATCAAAATCTAAACAACAAAACCCAAATCAGATTCTGAGATAAAATCGACACATAAACGGAATCGGAACCCGAACCAACTGGAACAATCAAAACAACAAATGTTGAGTCGGAATTTAACAAAATACAACTCGAATCACCACTGACCTGAAACCCGAGACTGAACTAAACTGAAATGAGACTGGACTCGGGTTGCACTGAGTTTGACCAACCCGAACATCGAACCGGAAGAACCACGGCTGTCGGAGCCGTCGTCGGACAGTCGAGGCATTATCTCCGCCGCCGTACGCGACGGTTCTGTCGTCGTCAGTGACTTTCTCAGCCTCTCTCTCCTCCCGGTCTCACTCTCCTCTCGCGTCTTCTCTCTCTCTCTCTCTCGCCGTTGTGAGCCACCACCAGAGCGGTGGTGGTTGGCGGTTCAATCGGACCAGAGACAGTGGGGGGTGAGGAATGTGCAGGAGTTTGTGTGTTTGTGTTTTGAGTTGCAAACAACAGAGACAGGGAAAACACGTATAAGCGGCTGATCTTAAAGGGTGTTAGGGTTAGGTTGTAATCTAGTTTTAGGAAATACCATTCTAGTCCCTCAACTTGGAAAGATTTAAATAAATTAGCTAAATCAACTTGGTTTAAGTTATATAACATAGTTGACCAAACTAACTAGGTTATACGTATTTTCTAAAATAACTAATATTTACAATTAAATTAACCGGGTTAGTTGGTATCCTTTCCTAACTTTAAAATTTAACGAGACCAACTAGATTATTATAAAAAATAAACTTTTAAATAGTAAAATCAATTAATTTAATTAATTAAACCATGAATAAATACCCATTTTTATAACGAATTAGATTAAAGATCAAGATTTTTCGACGATTAAAACGAAACGTCGAATACTAGGATACAAAGTTTCCAAAAATAGGAATATGAACAATGGATTCTAAATTTGGAAAGTTATGAAAACGCCGGGCGTTACAGTCTCCCCTTCTTTAGGAAATTTCGTCCCGAAATTTATTCAGAATGAAGACTTGAAAGGGTTTTGGCAAACAGAAGATGATTGTTTAAAAAATGGAGGCTTTGGAGTTTGAGACAGCAGAGAATAATTGGGGTATAAGGATGAACGATTGATCTACTAAACGATTACGAGTATAAAAATAGCAAGTATCGGATAGCCAAAAGTAGCGTGTTAAGAATGAATTCTCGTCATGGATAATCGGATATAATGCGTTTGTGAGTTGTTTAAAGTTTGAATTAGGTCTAAAAGGTCTGTAAAACACTGAATTTCTCACGGCACGTTTTACGAAAGTTGGGTAACGTGGTGAAAACACTTATATATAGGAAGTACCAGCGGCGTATCCACCATGTTTTAACCACCTTACGTCTGCTTCGTTATTCGTGGCATGTTACGTTCCGTGTCTTACCATACACAATAGTACACCCTATGGTTCTCATACGCCTATCACTATAATCCCGTGTGCACCCGCGATTATATTGATCGTCGCATGATCCGCATAGCTTGTACTAGTCGTGTATGAATCAGGGTATACATAATTTAAAGATTAAGAATGTGTACGTGTAAGAATGTAGTATGTAAGCAAGTCCATGCTTAAGTATGTATGAGACCCACGTAAGCAAATCACTCGGATTACGCTCGCGTATGGGTACGAATGTATGAATCATGAGTTTAAGTATGAAGATGCATGTATGTATGAGCATAAACATAAAACGTGTAAGTAGTATGTGGATAAGCATAAGCATAAAACGTATGAAAAGTGAGTATAAATGCGAGTACAAACATGAGTATAAGCGAAATCACAAGGCGTATGAGTATAAATACAAGTACCATTGTGAACATAAGATGTATGAGCATAGATATGAATATGAATGTGAATATAGGTGTAAAACATGAAGGTTAAGTATGAATAAAATATGTGTATGAATATAAGTGTAACAAAGTTGTGTAAGTGCAAATGAAAACATAAAGCGTATGAATATGAATACGAATGTAGTATAGACATGTTTGTAAGGATAACGTAAGTGTATAATTGTGAGTGTATGTATTAACGTAAAACGTACGAATTTTGAATCATGAGTATAACATAAATGTGTAAGTGTGAACATAAGTGAAGGCATAAAATGTATAAGCATGGATGTAGAAAATAATGATTTTGTTTATAGTATAAAACAAACTACACGAGTTTATGCGCGTAAACGTTTAAAAGTTTTGAGTATGAAAGAAAAGGGGATGAGTGACACGCATGAGATTGTTGTGAAACATTGACTAAAACGTGTAAAATGATATGCGTGTATAGTTCGTGAATGTAAATAGATCGAGTTGTCACGAAATACAGACTCTAGTTTGTGAATGTAAAGGGAGTATTAAACATCCATTGGTTATGTGGAAAGTACTTTGTAAAGGAATGGAAATGCTACTGCGGTTTTAAAAGAGTTTACATAAGTTGAAAATTTGTCGGTTCTTATGAAGTTCCCTTGTCCACGTGTTTTGAATTTAATTGACGTATTGAGTGAGGTTTTGAAAGGTTCTAGAGATTAATAAGTTTGCATTGTTTTAAGTAACTTTGTGTTAGAAAATTTTGAAACTTACAGCTTCTTTGTGAAAAATTGATCCTTAGAAAAAGGAATTTGGTACATGAACTTAGTGATTGCTGAAAAATGTTTCATTGGTTTTGAAAAGGAATTTTTTTTTGTAAATGATTGAATAATATTGGTAATATTTTATAGGTGTGTGCGAAAAAATTGATTTGATTCTCAATTGAGAATAACAATCTCTAGTTTAATGGTGTGAGAGGAGCGTGTTTCAATGTTTACGTTGATTGGTGAATTTGTAGGCAACGGATTTATTAAACCGACTAGGCTGACAAGTAGTATTTCGTGAAATTTAGAAAATCGAGGAACACGCGTTTATTGGTAACATTAAAATTTTGTGTATGCGAGTGAGGTGAAATTAGATTATAGAATAAGAGGTACGTTTAAATAAATGAAGCATTTGAAATACATGATAAATGATTTAGGTATAACATGATCGTGTTTACATAATATAGTCTATTAAAAGAAAGCGTTGGTAACGATCACCTAGGTAAGGGAATCACCCCAAATCCGTTGGTGAGGTCGTTGTAAGATGAGAAAAGAAGCGGAGTTAATCGTCAAGGTAAGGAAATCACTCCCATCTCGATGATATGTCTCTGCTCGTTACAAAAGTGTAATTAAAATTACGTGAAATCATGCATGCTAATAATGTATAATCGTATGAAAAGTAAGAGTATGATGTGTGCGCAAAATGAAATCTCGAAAAAATTATTCAAATTTGTCAAAAGGCCACAATAATAAAGCGTAAGCTCGAATAAAACTTGGATGGTTCCAAACGGAACATTGACTAACCAAAGTGGTCGAAAGATCTTTTGAAATTGAGAAACATGTTTTGGCCTAATAGGTGGAATACTCTCGCCGATATCTCGGCTAACGGTATTCACCCTTCCAGTTACTACATGTTCCCAATCCATCAAAATTCGTGACTTGGCGGGATTTTTGAAAATCAAGGAGCGGAACTAGTCGACAAGGTGCGGGTTTCACCCCTAACTTGACGATTTCGTACCCTAAATGTGGTTGGTACTCGTCGGGTCAAATTTTAATTTCGACTTGTTGACGAGGGTCCACGAGAATTTGAAATTTTGAAATTCTCCATCAAGGTGAAGATTTCACTCCTAACTTGGTGGTAAATTTCGTGTAAGAAAAGAAAAGTAGAAGGATTGAGAGTCATTCACCAAATTGTGGGTTTCACGCCTATTTTGGTGAAGTCGTCTCGTTTGTGTATTATAAGTGTTTTCAGATTTAGAAATATCGAGTAAAATGCATGAGGGAAGTGTATGTCTAAGGAATACACAAACAAGTATGAACGCATAAGAAAGAATGGTACATAAATAATGAAATGATAAAACAAGTATTAACACATAGAGAATTACGTCAGGAATAACACATAAAGAATCGAACAATGATAAAACAAGTTTTAACACATAATAAAACAAGCATTAATGCATAAGAATAACATGTCAAATATTACACATGAGTGACATACATGTTTAAAAGAGCATAAATAAGAAACAAATAAAGTATCATGTAGTTGTTCAAGCAAAACATACGAATAAGGCTCTAAAACTATAGACTAGGTAAAAGCATTCCTACTTTTCCTAATTCCCTATAGTTATGGCTCTGATACCAATCTGTCACACCCCAACCAATGGCGGAAACATCGGGATGAGACGAAGTGTGAAGATTGCTCGAGACATTATAACACTATTTGTGACAATATTTAATTTAAACCGTTTTCATTTCATAACCACATTGTCAACAATACAAGAATTTCAAACAACAAGAAGTTTCAAAATACGTAATCAACATATCAAAATTTGATACAACATATTAGACCTAAACGTCTAGGTGTGTATCTATGCATCAATGCTACTTCATTTCATTTCATCGCCATCAACCTGTAACATGTTAAAATAAAAGTCAATGCAAAAGCAAAGGCGAGTATACAAGTTTGGTACGTACATAACAAAAGATAAGTTTTGAACAATTCCTCATAGCAAGCATGTGATTCAAGATAAACATAAAAACATGGTATGTGTCTAACATATCAGTTTGGCGGGTCGTTAATCCTATAGCGCTACATATGTCACGGTTTGGCTCGTACAAGTTAATGATAAGTTCAACACATAAGATTCATCCAAGTTTAAAGTATCAAGCCATCACGTATACAAGCATGTTAATAAGAATGTTCATGTGTTTAAGCAAAAAGTTCATGTGTAAGTTGTTGATAGATAAACATGTTACACCCCAAAAGTGGTAAAAGTAAAGAGGGGAAAATACGAGTATACTCACTGAATTGCTAAGTCTTCCGATTATCCATGTGTTGACGAGTGTGTGGGATTAGGAGGATGGAACACCGAAGTCACCCTATATGGGCAAACGATGGCGTATGAGTAAACGAGAGTCCAAGAGAACGAACGAGAGTGCGTATCCTAGATGTTTAAAATAACGCGAACTCGCTATTATTTATTGGGTTAAAAATAAATAATCTTAATATTTATGTTTTGTGAAATTTGGAATTCGTATATTATATTGTTTTAATATAAAAGAAACTATTGTTATAAAAAGAATTTATTCATTTATGTTATTAATTTAGAGTTTTGGTTATAAAAGAAACGAATCAAAATAAAAATCGTTTTGAAATTAAACACGTATTGTTTCGCGGATTTTTACGAAAAACGGGCAGAGTTTCCTCTGTTTTTGGACGATCCCGACAACTCTACGTGTCGATAAAATTGTCAAAACTCAATAAACAATTTGATAACACAATGTAAATATAAGATTTCTATGTAGAAACAATACAAGTTATAACAAGTTCGGGGTCGTGATTAAAAATATTAACTAATTATGAAAAACACTAAAACTAATAATCGAGTCATTATTTCATACCAAAACTTGTGTCGACCCGACAGTTGGCTGACAGTTGACCTGATTGACCAGCTTTGACCCGAGCTTTGACTGAAACCAAACCGGACCGTGACCCGAGCCGTCATCTAAATCCATGAATTCTGACCCGCACGGAACCAAGACGCGAACTCGAACCAAACCGAGCTTTAAGCTAAAGAAAATGAATCTCGAAACAAAACCGAGACAAACACGAACCAGTTTGACTGTTGACTCGCCGTTGACTTCTGTTGACCGACTAATCGAACCGTGCGTGACCCGAATGTCTAAACCGAGTCGTATCCCAAAGCAAAACAGAAATGGAACTTGAATCAAAATCTAAACAACAAAACCCAAATCAGATTCTGAGATAAAATCGACACATAAACGGAATCGGAACCCGAACCAACTGGAACAATCAAAACAACAAATGTTGAGTCGGAATTTAACAAAATACAACTCGAATCACCACTGACCTGAAACCCGAGACTGAACTAAACTGAAATGAGACTGGACTCGGGTTGCACTGAGTTTGACCAACCCGAACATCGAACCGGAAGAACCACGGCTGTCGGAGCCGTCGTCGGACAGTCGAGGCATTATCTCCGCCGCCGTACGCGACGGTTCTGTCGTCGTCAGTGACTTTCTCAGCCTCTCTCTCCTCCCGGTCTCACTCTCCTCTCGCGTCTTCTCTCTCTCTCTCGCCGTTGTGAGCCACCACCAGAGCGGTGGTGGTTGGCGGTTCAATCGGACCAGAGACAGTGGGGGTGAGGAATGTGCAGGAGTTTGTGTGTTTGTGTTTTGAGTTGCAAACAACAGAGACAGGGAAAACACGTATAAGCGGCTGATCTTAAAGGGTGTTAGGGTTAGGTTGTAATCTAGTTTTAGGAAATACCATTCTAGTCCCTCAACTTGGAAAGATTTAAATAAATTAGCTAAATCAACTTGGTTTAAGTTATATAACATAGTTGACCAAACTAACTAGGTTATACGTATTTTCTAAAATAACTAATATTTACAATTAAATTAACCGGGTTAGTTGGTATCCTTTCCTAACTTTAAAATTTAACGAGACCAACTAGATTATTATAAAAAATAAACTTTTAAATAGTAAAATCAATTAATTTAATTAATTAAACCATGAATAAATACCCATTTTTATAACGAATTAGATTAAAGATCAAGATTTTTCGACGATTAAAACGAAACGTCGAATACTAGGATACAAAGTTTCCAAAAATAGGAATATGAACAATGGATTCTAAATTTGGAAAGTTATGAAAACGCGGGGCGTTACATCTGTGGATCCATCGAAAAAAAACAACTAAATAAAACCCTAACACAGAAGAACGATAACTGCAAATTGAGAATTATGAAAAATTTGAAATTGATTCGAATGATAAATACCGGGATATTAGTGTAACGAACTTCTCGCTCGCTGATTGAATGAAGAGACGAATTTACCCTCAGATGATTGAATTAATTGTCTCATTTAACCCTATGTATGAAAAACCAATCAGTACACGTGTATGGCTATTATGTTAGCGTATATAATGTACGATAAGGTAATTTGTACCTTACTCTTTACCTATATATATAGGGAGAAGATCATGCGAGAACCACCTCTTATTGTGAGAACCGCGATAACCAATGTGAACACAACAAAAAATGCCTAAAAATAGCTAAAAATCACACAAATTTTTTTTTTTATATTTTTTATATAAAAATCGCTACTTTTCGAAGCCAAAAAAAAAATTTTTTTTTTTGGCCACTAAAAGTAGCGATTTGAGCATAAAAATATTAAAAAAAAAATTTAGATTTTTTTTTTATTTTTTTAGGTTTTTTTTAGATTTTTTGGGGGTTTAGTTTTTATCATTTTAGCTTGGGGGGGGGGTTAGGTTTTTTTAGCTGTTTTAGGTTGTGTTCACATTGGTTCTCGCGGTTCTCGCAATAAAAGGAGTTCTCGCATGAGCCCCTCCCTATATATATATATATATAAGAACAATTATAAATTTATATAGGTTATATAACTGATGAAACTAGTTAAATTTACACCTCTACTTCTAGTTTAATAGATGAAACTAGTTTTTATTAAATTAGTATATATCTTAAAGTAGATTATTAAATCATCGAAAGTCTAATTTAATATGTTGAAAGGTCAATTCAACACTAGTCAACCAATGGGTCTATATCTGTATTTGTTGTAATGTTAGTTCGGTTAGTGTTTCTTAACGGGAGGGGGTGTCACGTTATTTTAGCGTGATAAATCTTCTTCACGCGTTAAAAAATAAAAAGCACACCGCCATCACTCAATTGATCACGCGTGGTGGATTCAACGAGTTGAGTTTATCACGCGTTGATTTCAAATGTGAACGTTTCATTTTTGACCGTTGGAACAATTTTTTGACCGTTTGATTTTAATTTTTTGAGGGTTTTTATATAAAATCCAAATTATTCCTCCATTCAATCAATAAACTCTCCAATTTAACTCCAAAAACTCTCTAAATTCAACTTAAAAACTCACCAAAAATTATACAACAAACATGGAAGGATCAAGCAAGAGAGGTGGGGTTCGAAAAAAAGAGGTTCGGGTACAAAGAAAAATCCCGTAAGACCCAAGGTTCGAGCGAATCTTGGCGAGCCGACGCGATTTAGGTTGCAAGACGAACCCGACCAAGTCCCACCCTTTCAAACCCAACAATATCCACCCTTTCAATCGCAAACGTATCAAAACCAACCGTTCGTTCCACCGTTTCAACCTCACCAATTTCAACCCCAATCGTTTCCAAACTTTCAAACCCAACCCCACCAACTCGACCCACTACTAGAAGACAACACCCTCATCCAACATCTTGCAAACGCGTATCGTGAACCACAACAAAGTCTTGACGACGATGAAGATGATGATTACGTTCAAGAACAAGAAGAAGAGGAAGAAGAAGAAAATGATGACGCTCAAGAAATCGTCCCAACCGTCCAACAACATTGGACGAGCGAGGATGAGGTGTCCTTGGTGAAGGCGTACTTGCACATCTTCGAGAACAAGAAACATGCCAACGAGCAAAGAAATGATACGTTTTGGAGACGGGTCATTAATCATTTTAGCCGACTTCCCGGTGCAAAGCAGCGAAACATGGACCAAATGACGTCGAAATGGACGGATTTGAACGGGAAAATTAGTAAGTTCAACGCTTGTTTCATTCAAAATGTATGTTTTTTATAAAGTTTAAATCTTTTTTTATAAACTCTTATTTATAAAAAAAATACAGTTTTTTTTTAACAGAAAACAGTATTTAAAAAAAAAAAAAAACAGAAAACAGTTTTTTTTTTTTTTTAAAAACAGAAAACAGTTTTTTTTTAAACAGAAAACAGTTTTTTAATAAAAAACAGAAAACTGTTTATTTTTATAAAAAACAGAAAACTGTTTATTTTTTAAAAAACAGAAAACTGTTTATTTTTTTAAATAACAGAAAATAGTTTTTTGTTTATAAAAAACAGAAAACAGTTTTTTTTTTTTTAAAACAGAAAACAGAATTTTTTTTTAAAATACATAACCTTTTATATTTTTTGTAGAACCGAAACCCACAAAGTGGAGCGAGCGAGGCGACAATCATGCGACAAGCCACCGAAGAGTATTGCGATCTCTACAAAAAGAGGAGTTTTCCACACGTGGCGGCATGGGAAGTTGCGAGAAATCACCCGAAGTGGGTCCCGGTTGAGTTGGTTGACATGCGTGGTCCTACGGCTCCAAAAAAACGAGGAGGTTCGAAAAGATCGAAGACATCCGATTCGGGGAACTACACGACTTCCGCGTCGGATAACTTGCCCCAAATGAACTTAAACGACGACCCCCTTGACGAACCCGATCAACCCGTTGACGACCCCGTTGAAGAAGATACACCTACAAGGCCACGACGCATGAAAAGTGGTGAATCGTCAAGCAAGGGGAAGGAAGCGGTGGCGGAGTCGATCTTCAGAATCGAAGAGGAGAAAATGACGCAATACAAGAAGGCCGAACAAAGAAAATAAACAATTATGTCCCTAAAAGTTGAACGTGAGCAGGCGTACATGGGACACTTGAAAACGGTTGAAAGACAAAATGATTTAAAAATCTTGTGTGAAAAGCACGCCCATCTCGATGAACCGTTTAAGTCAATTGTAATTCAACAAAAGCGCGAGATTTGCGCAAAGTGGGGTTGGGAGATGGCACCCGTTTAGGTTTTTTTTTTTCCAATGTTTAGTTGTTTTTTTTATTTTGCTATGTAATTTATTTTTTAATTTTAATGAAATTTATAATTTAGTGTTTTATTGTTAATTTCTAATTTTAAAATAAAAATTTTAAAAATTTGGTAGTGATAGAATTCTATCACTAGTGACCACCCCCACTACATTTCTATCACTAGTGATAGAATAGTGGTTGATGACATGGCATGAATTCACTAGATATTGGGAGTGATAGAATTCTATCACTAGTGACCACCCCCTCCCCCTAAGAGATAAAGAGACTGCTGATAGTGTGTTAGTTCTAGGCCTATTCTCTATTCTCATACATGATAACCACAGATACATTCGTAAGCCTGATAATGGGTATTGAGTAACTAGTAAACGATAGGTTTGAGACTTGTACTACTGCCCGGTTTTCTGATCGAGTATGGGACTGTGATTATAGATAATCGGTTTTCTAAATACCAAGGGTTTAAATAAACAGGTTAGAAATGAAAACCCGACCAGAAAAATGATAGAATGAATCAAAACTCACCAATCCATGTGATTATATACACAAAAGCACATATCAAACTAACTCAGCAGTTGTAGGTTCCTTTTAGCTTTTCTTTTCTACAACACATTTATTTTCATACAGGTTGCACACAACAAAGTAGTAACAAAAACCTACCAGGCTGTCTTCAAACGTATCAATTTCTGTACACTTTACCTCATGAAAGAGTAACTGCTTCCTTCCTTAGAAACACCTAATGCCGACTAGATAAAATAAAAACCACTTGTCAGAAAATACATGTATCATTTGAATTACAGGTGGCAAATTAGGCGGGTTAGGTAAGGTCAAAACAGATACGTGTTTAGTATGGGTTGAAACAGGTTAGATCGGGTCAACCCACTATGTTATTGATTTATCACAGTAACAAAAAAGACGGAAATACCCCTGACTTAACAGAGAAAAATGGAGTTAACGAGCCGGATGAAAATGGCAAGATTTTAAACCTTTTGGATCCAGATTCGGAAAAACAAACCTTTGGACGAACTTCGCAAAACTGGCCAAACCTCAGGAACAAAAATGACATTTTACTCATAAAAATATATAGGGAGGTTGTATGCATTAATAACTAAATTTTGGCACCTTTTGATCCATTTCTAGTATAGCGGAGTTTTTTATTTAGCCCATTTGAGATTAAACACAAGTCAAATCGACTTATAACTTGATGAGCCGAGATTGCCACCTCTAATTTGAACCGGAAGATATGGAAGGTTTTTATTTATAGTTACCATTTTAAGAAGACGCATGGCAGCAGGCCGAGTAAATTTCCTAGCAAAAAGAAAGCAAGGGGCAGGTTTTCCCTTGCTGGTACACCATTCTCTTCGGTATTCTGTCTCATAGTAGATATTGTCGATATCCTGAAAATTAGAATGCAAGAAAGATATATGGCGTCAAAGAATACATACCAAAAGCTATGATCTTATACCAAAGAGCTTATTCGTTTACAGTACATAACCTCCTTACGGGTCCCTAATGTAACATTTACCTTAATAGTTTGAATAAGCATGGGAGTAGCATCAGCCAATTTGTAGGTGACGGGATGCCACCCTTGCCTTTCACGGCCTTTGCTTGATGAGATATCCCATGAAGTGTGAGTTAAACTCCTCCTTGTGAGTTCTCCTTCAAGGCCTTTTTGCTGATTATTGTAAGTCCATATTTAGAAATTATGAACATTTTTTATTTCTTATAGAGAGAAGCTACAGATAATTGGATATAATGATATAACATCAACATACTGCAAGTAATGTTGCCACATAATGTTCATCAGGTATGCAATTATGCTCCTTAGAATTATCAGCCGGCTGCAAAGAAATGAAAAGATCTGTTAGACCACCCGTAGTGGGGCGGTATTTTTTTAAAAAATTGAAAAAAAACGCCTAAAAACGCCCCCAAACCATTACATGGGGCGTTTTTTTAAAAAAAAATTCAAAAAAAGCCCCCTTGGCGTTTTTTGAAACACGCCTACTACCCTTCTCCTTGTCCAATCATCTTTCGCCCCCTTCTCCTTATCCAATAAGATTTTTTCTGTGTTTTTTCTTTATTTTATTTAATGCCCCAATAATGCCCAATAATGCCCCATCCCCACTACACCCATTTTAGAAAACGCCCAATAATGCCCCTTTGCTGACTGGACCGCTACATGGCGTAAAATGCCCTAGGGTGGGGGCATTATCTTCCCCTTCCACTACACATGGTCTTAATGATAATCTTCTTTGAGATGGCACGGAAACCAAGTTTTATTGTCATTTGTTATTCATTTAAAAATTCATCAAAGAAGCTCTCTTTGCTGTTGATAATATGGCTAACCGTAAATACATAAAAGGCCATAAATAGGATAGAATCATGAAATAAATTAATAAAACTGATAAACTAAAATATATACTCACAACAGGACGATCCCGCCAAAACTCAGGTAACGATTTCCTCTGTAGACAAGAAAGAATAAACTGATTAACCAAGTAAATCAAAGGCAAACACATATGCAACTTTTAGGCCTGTAAATGAAACAAACGAACACGAACAGATGCATCTTCGTGTTCGTTCATTTAATTTTAACCAACCACGAACACGAACATATAATCAAATACATTTTTTTGTTCACGTTCATTGATTAAGAACATGGCCATGTTCTTGTTCGTTTATGTTCGTTTAAAACCTAAACGAACAGTTCACGAATGTAAAGGAACATAAATAACAAAGAATAAATGACACAAACGAACATAATTGAAGAAACACAAATGAGCATAATTTACTAAACATAAACGAACATAAAGTATTTTTTATATAAATTATTGATTAATTACAATAAATTCCATTGGAAAACACATTTTTTATTTCTAGAAAGCCCAATTACCAATTAATTATATTTATATAACTAGTTAGAAAGTTCCTTTTATGTTTGATATTTATATAAATATAACTACTTACGAATTTAAATTGAAACGAACATGAACGAATGAGCATAAACAAATGTAAATAAACGAACATAAATGGATGTTCACGAACATAAATGAACGAACAAAACATGTGTTCATGTCCGGGCATTTAATTAAATTAACAAAAATTTGTGTTCATGTTTGTTCGTTTATTAAATAAACGAACTTTCCACCGAACAAGTTCACGAACAGTTCATGAACGTTCGGTTCATTTACAGGCCTGGCAACTACCATCACAAAAATATTTTTATGGTACCACTTGCCTGGCAATGCTGCTGAAACGTAGGAAAGACAACATCATCTTTTACAATAATCTCTGCATGCTTTCTGGTCAGAATCACCCACTGAAATAAAATAATACAAGTAAATAAAAGGTTACTCAGATAGCAAGTTAACTACCATCACAAAAATATAATGTGGGATGGTTTTATGGGCAGCAGTGATACCTGAGAGCCTTTCCTCCAGTGGTTAGCAGGAATAACCGGATCCATTTTAGGGTTGTAACGACCTTCCTTTGTATCAGCAAAGCTGCACTCAATTTTAAGTTAATGGTAACGGTATGCTACAATTCTAAAAGAAAATATTTTCTTGACATTCATGTTTGTGACCAAAAACAAGTAGCTGAAAGCCTGAAACCATGCAGCATAAGCATAAGAATTACCTGTCTACGAAGCTAGTTGATGCTGACATTATGTAATCGTATGTGTAGCTGAAGTTGTACAAAGGAATACAACTGGAAAAAAGATTAAGGAACTGTTAGCATGGTAATAGGTTAGTCAATTAAAAGTCAAATGACTATGAATAACATAAATGGAGTTATTCAAGTTCTTTACAGAGATAATATTTCACCTGTCTGAAAGGAAAGCAAATCGTTCATTAGAAGGATCCATAAGTGCATGTTGAAGCAAAATAATCTCAGCTTGTATCATGCTTGCTTCTCCCCAATATATCTAAAAAGAGGCATATTGGTTACATATGAATATAGTATTAGGGACTAAGTTCCTCAAGCCCTCAAGCATTGAATTCAGGGAGAAGATAAGGCTAACCTGTATGCTATTATTAACCTGCCGGTCCAAAAAATAAGTAGATCTTGTTGTCAATTTGTTAAGTAGGAAACCGGGCCTAGAATGAACGTAAATCGAAAAACGATTTTCATTCCCTCCCTGAATACAAGGAAAATTTTTGTTATTGTAAGAACATAGATTTCAGTCACAATGACGTTATCAAGAGTATTCATGTATACTTAGTCAAATCTCAATGACAACACAATACAAGATACAAGACTCCTGACCGATGTTTAGGATCTATCTTATGCATAAACCTTGATCTAATAGGTCTAGAATTCCTTTCATATATAGCATTTGTGTGATCAAATTTTAAACCACCATAGTACCATCGAAAATTCACAAAACATGTTGTCAAAATACCCTTCAATGGACCAATAGCGATTACCATTAGCAGCTCGTATCAGTACATCATGTAGAAAACTAGAAATAGATCATTTTAGCTCAAAACCATCTAGGCTGTTCCCATGGACATGCACATCTAAAATTGATCCAACCGAGACAAATCCGCTATTAATATACTAAAAATAGAAACCCGCAAGAACATCTATTTAACTGATTTGACACATAGTGTAAGAATCCAAGGGCAAAGTGATGTAGACCTTGTGTTCACAAAGTACAAATGTCCTTTTTCTCATAAAATTCAATTCCTAAAATCTCAAAATCCAATCCAAAACATTCATCTGATACCAGTACACACAACCACATGTATAGTATACAATTTTGAATAATTGTCTACAAACAGGTGATTGTAGCATGCAATTACAGAACAATATGAATGAAGTAAGAACTCATAACTACCTCGAAGAATTCATGCCAAAGGAGGTCAAGCGGAAGCCGATTTCGAGCGAGAAATAAGAAGGCGATTTTAGGTTTTCGATCGAACAGAGAAAATCTGGAAGAAGACGCACCGATTTGTCTGTACTGTGCCTCCATTAACAAAACCGTAGAGATACAAAAACCTACTAAAACCACTGCAAACACCGTCGTCTTCCATTTGTTTCGTAACCTAGCAGAAACAGGCTTCCGCTTCATCGAACAACAGCTTCAAATAGTGAATTCAATCAGCATGTTAACAGAATTACAGATAGAATACACTGTTTCATACTTTCATCTAGCGGTTTCGAGATTGAGATCTAGAAGTGGTTCATGTTCGGTTTGACGGTTAAAATCTGTGAAAATGTGGTGGTGGAATATGAGATCGGAAGCTCCGGCGAGATGCTTGTGAGTGGAATCAGTTAAGAAATTGGTGGAGACCACCAGACGCCATTAATGGCAGCCAAGCAAGGTCATGGGTTGTTCGTGACTCTTGACCCGTCTTAATCGGGTCACCCGAAGTTGCTTTTAAGTGTGTGATACTGATAGGTTTAGGGGTACTTTTGCCGTCACCACTTTGGTGGGTGGCAGAGGTTTTTTTTTCTTAAAATTTGGTATAATTTAAGAGTAACTAGGGTTTTGACCCGCCGCCGTCGGCGTCGAACCTTAGAAAACTATTATGGTTCACATCTTTTAAACATCTAGGATTTAATTTGATGACCCATTTTATTCATCTGAACATATTGACTTTCTCTTGCTTTAAATCTCAACTGTCATGTAACACCCCAAAAATTATAGTAAATGATAAATAAAGGAATTAACTTGGTTAATGGAAGGATTTGATTTAATGATAACTAGTTAAATAAAAGGCTTAAGTTAAATACTCCCTCAAGTGGGAGGACTAAATATGTAATTAGTTAATAGGAAGGGCTTAAATAAGAAAAACTCAAAACAAACCCACACAGTACGTGTGTGGATCGACTGGAGCCAAGAAAGAACAAGGGTTCACCCTTGTTCTCATCAAATTCACCAAATTAACAAGGAAAAATCAATGCTTATCAATTGCATGTGGTGAAAACTCGATCAATTACCCATACCCCATCAAGTGGTAAGTCGAATTTCTAGATTTGATGAATTGTAGAAGAAGGGTTTTGACCCAATCATGAAATTGTGATATGATTTGTGTTATTTAAATGTTAAGGATGCTCCCTAGGGTAGAAATCATGCTTAAATTCTGTCAATTGAAGGAAATTCTCTATAAACCCACTTTGTGAAAGTTGTGTTATGAATGTGGAGATTTTAGGATGATGAATGTATGTAATTGGCATGTAATTCAGCTCGTAGTACCCGAATGCTAGATAAATTGATGAAGACTAAAGGAATTGAAAGAATTAGATTGCCTAGTGATGACATATAGAATGATATAGCAAATCATGCTTAAGATGCTTGTACACTATGCTTTATTAATGTAATGCACACTAGGTGTTTGATGAAATGCTTGAAAGAGTAATTTTGTGTAAATTGAAATGTGATGGAATGGAAGTTAGGGTACTAAACGGATGAATGAATATGTTGATCTAGGTGTGAAGGAAGAAGGTTCGAATTCTAAGAAATCGGAAGGATCACAAGACCGAGGTATGTTTCGTTGCATACGAAAACCTTATTTATAATTTTGTTATAACATCATAATTAATTATTGTCAAAATGTCATGGTGATTAGTAAGTAACTAGCAAATCCCTTGCGGATTTGGTTGTTATGAAAGCTATAATAAGCTATGCAAGTCGACCGGTTCTAGTGAACAAGTCGATTAAGAATAAGCTTCTATCTGTCTTGAACGGGTGGTTTTGTATGCTATGATAAATGCGAGAAGCTTAATCCGTTATACGGATAGAGAGAAGAATTTATGTTGAAAGCAAATAACCCTATTAAACGGGTTGGATATGTATGCTTAACTCTCATCGAGAGTGTTTATGCCAAACCCAAGTAATTGGGGTAGTCTTATGTATGCTTAACTCTCATTGAGAGTGTTTATGCACAACCCAAGTATTTGGGTAGTCTAATGCGCAAGAAAGATGATATTCATAATGGATTGAATTAAAACGAAAGGGTTATATATATATAACTAGTATGATGACTAACTTTTAAAATCTTTGTTGAATGTAGGTAAAACCTCACTATAGGCGATCCGGAGCTTGGAGCGAGCACATGTCTATGCCTTGTTATACCGAACGCTTCCGCTAGTTTATATGCATACTTTTTGGGTCTATGTCTTGTCATTTTGTTTCATCTTGTTAGAAGTCTTACACTTAAAAACTTGTTGTCTTTGTTTTGGGTAGTTTAATGTTAATAGGGTCGTAGACGGATGATGTTTATTATGTGTAAAAACAGGGGGTATGCTCGTTGCACGGACGGGTCATGCCCAAATTTTGTTAAAAAGTTTATAAACAATGTTAATTACAAGGTCTTGAAATTGATAAGGTTGTTGTTTTTATTAATATGAATAAGCGGTTGTAACAAGATGGTATCAGAGCCAAGGTTTGAGGGATTCGAGCGTTAAACGCGATGCTTGAACTCAAACCGATGGCTCGTTCGAAAGAGTGCTCGCTCCAAGATCGCCAAGGAGGTAAAATTTTAAACATTCGTTTAATATGAACATGTATAATGCGCTACTGTTTAAGAGTTAAGATTTATTATGTTATGGAGTGTTAAACTGGGTTAAATGAGAAATCCCGGGAACCGGGGAGTTGAAAATGGACTCGGAAAGTAGTCGGAACAGCCAAAACAAAGCTGCAGCGTTTTTGCAAAACGGACGCCCGTCGCCGACGGGTTAAACCCCCATCGCCGACGGCACCCTCTTGTCCGACGCCCTAACTTACTGTCGACGGATAAAACCGTCCGACGGCCACTTTTAAGAGCCCGTCGCCGACGGGCATACTAGCCGTCGCCGACGGCTCACCTAAAAGTCAGTTTGCTGATTTTTTTTTGTTTTCATATTTGGTGTTACCGGGCTGTCCAAAAACTTAATTCACAACTATAAAGGGTCTATATGAGGTTTAATAGGTGTATGTAATCACGAATAGTGATCATAACAAGAATGGATTCGTAAGAATCAAAAGAGATGAAGCAAATGACATGAACGGGATTAAGTGAATGATGATTAATGAGTAATGATAAACGGAAAGTTTGTGATTTATATTAAACGAAAAGCATGATATTGTGTAGATGGCTGATGCAAGAAACGTTAATGATGACGATGATACTGCTCGTCAAGAAGCAATGTACAATAAAGTTACGGAAGTGGCAGAAGGGGTTATGCAAGCTAATCTTCCACGATTAGCTCAAGAAGTAGAAAGTCGGGTGTTGGGAGTTGTGGACGCCATGATGACTAGCAAGATTGAAGAACTGTTAGAGGGATCTAGAAACAAAAGCAAAGAACGAAGGTGCACGTATAAAGACTTTATGGCGTGCAATCCCGCAACGTATGATGGTAAAATCGACCCGATAGCATGCCAAAGATGGATTTCAAATATCGAAGCAGTATTTATTCGAAGTCGTTGTGATAATGAAGATAAGGTGATGTTCGCTACTGGCCAACTTACGCTTCAGGCGAAGGATTGGTGGGATGCACACAGTAAAGAAATAGGGGAGGATAGACTACAAGTGATGACTTGGCAAGAATTCAAGGAACCTTTTATGAGATACCATTGCCCTCAGTCGGCTATTGATAAGATTCAGGAGGATTTCTTACGCCTCCGACAGAAAAACGAGTCGATAAATGAAATATCAAATACTTTCTTGGATAAGATGAAGTTCTGTGGGGATTTTGTGAAGACTGAAAGAATGAAGATCAATCGCTTTTATGGGGTTTTAAAGGCGGAATTTAGGGAGTTCATTACTCCCTCGAAATGTGAGACCCTAGATGAGCTCATCAATCTGGCACGGGATAGAGAAATCGAAATTAAGAGACAAGAAGAACGTGGGGAAAAGAGATCAAACGAGAAAGGTGCAAGTTCGAGTCCATCCAAAAAGGGGAGGTATCAAGATCAAGGAAGGAAAGATAAGTCGAAAAGTGGTATCCCTTCTTGTAAGACTTGTGGAAAGCTTCATACCGGGGAGTGTTTGTTAGGCAAGAAGGGGTGCTACAAGTGTGGTAAGGAAGGACACTCGTCTTTTCAATGTCCAGATAACTCGAAGACTTGCTTCAACTGTTTTGGAAAGGGGCATGTTAAGTCGGAGTGTCCAAAACTCCAACAAGGATCAAAGAAGGAAGGAAAGAACGAAGAAAGCTCTAAAGCGAAGGGGAGGATGTTCCAAATCACCTCCGAAGAAGCTAAGTCTCACCCAAATGTGGTTTCAGGTATTTTTCTACTCAACTCCATACCGGTTTATGTCTTGTTTGATACCGGGGCCACTATGTCGTTTATATCAAATGAAATCATACAACATCCTTCATTTAAGATCGAACGAATGCCGATGCCTCTAGAAGTAGAAATAGCTGATAGCAAGATTTATATGTTACACGAAATTTGTAAAAATTGCAAATTTACCATAGAAGATGAAGAATTCGATATTGACCTCATACCTATGGTTTTGGGGGAATTTAAAATGATTGTGGGTATGGATTGGATGACCCGACACCAAGCGGGAATTAATTGTGAAACCAAAACGGTACATGTTAAGTCCCCAAGTGGAAAACGAATAACTATACAAGGAGAGAGAAGGATGGAAGCAAAACTTTGTACCCTCGTTCAAGCCGCTAAGTATACACTTAACGGGGGTAAGGCATACCTAGCTTACGTGGTAGATGCTCAACGAGATCTTCCGAAGCTTGAAGATGTAGAGATCGTGAATGAATTTCCGGATGTATTTCCGGACGAACTGCCGGGGCTTCCCCCCGAAAGAGAAATAGAGTTTCGCATCGAACTGAATCCGGTTGCGAAGCCGGTTGCGAAGGCTCCTTATAGATTGGCTCCCACCGAAATGCGGGAGCTAATGACACAATTACAAGACTTGCTAGACAAAGGCTTTGTACGTCCGAGTGTGTCACCTTGGGGAGCGCCTGTATTATTTGTTAAGAAGAAAGACGGGTCAATGCGCATGTGCATCGACTACAGGGAATTAAACAAGCTAACTATCAAGAACCGCTACACTTTACCAAGAATCGATGATCTTTTTGATCAATTGCAAGGGGCGAGTTGGTTCTCCAAGATAGATTTGCGTTCGGGGTACCATCAAGTTAGAGTACGGGAAGAAGATATTCCGAAAACCGCGTTCAGAACCCGTTATGGGCATTATGAATTTTTAGTCATGTCTTTCGGGTTGACAAATGCGCCGGCTGCATTTATGGATCTTATGAACCGGGTATGTCGCCCCATGTTAGATAAATCTGTGATTGTGTTCATAGATGATATTCTAGTCTACTCGCGAAGCAAGGCCGAACATGCAAGACACTTGCGTGAAGTACTTGAAGTTCTCCGTAAGGAGAAACTTTACGCGAAATTTTCAAAATGCGCCTTTTGGCTCAGAGAGGTGCAGTTTTTGGGTCATGTGATCAATTCGGAGGGTGTCTTAGTAGATCCATCAAAGATCGAGGCCGTAATGAAATGGGTTCCTCCGAAGAACCCGACTGAAATAAGAAGTTTTCTAGGCCTTGCGGGATATTACAGAAGGTTCATACAGGATTTTTCAAAGATAGCTTTGCCTTTAACAAAGCTGACGAGGAAGAAAGAGAAGTTTGTATGGGGTAAAGAACAGGAGGAAGCCTTTCGAGTACTAAAAGAGAAGTTATCATGTCCACCGGTCTTGACATTACCGGATGGGACTGAAGACCTGGTGGTCTATTCAGACGCGTCACATCAGGGTTTAGGTTGCGTATTGATGCAAAAGGGAAGGGTTATCGCTTATGCTTCACGACAATTGAAATCGCATGAGGTAAACTACCCAACACATGATTTGGAATTGGCAGCGATAGTATTTGCCTTAAAAATTTGGAGGCATTATCTATATGGCGTGAAGTGCACAATTTATTCGGATCACAAAAGCCTTAAATACTTCTTTGAGCAGAAAGACTTAAATATGAGGCAACGGAGGTGGCTAGAACTTATCAAAGATTACGATTGTGATATCCTTTATCACCCGGGAAAAGCGAATGTAGTAGCTGACGCGTTAAGCCGAAAGGAATATCCGCCTCCCATTCGAGTAAAATCCATGAAGATGATAGTTACGCCGCGATTACTCGAGACGATACGTGATTCCCAAATAAAATCACTCGCAGCTGAAGATGTAAAGAAAGAAAGATTGAAAGGAGTAACCGATAAGCTTGAAGAAAATTCGACCGGGCTCAAAACGAGATTTGGCCGAATTTGGATACCCCGCTTCTGCGAAGTCAAGACTGCGTTACTTGAAGAAGCTCATAAGTCACGATATTCGGTTCACCCCGGGGCTACAAAGATGTACCAGGATTTGAAGACCAACTATTGGTGGCCGGGCATGAAACGTGATATCGTTAAGTATGTCGCGAAATGCTTAACATGTTCCCAAGTGAAAGCAGAGCATCAAAAACCATACGGGGAGTTGCAGCCCTTAGAGATCCCGGTATGGAAGTGGGAGGAACTAACAATGGATTTGGTAACGAAGCTTCCTAGAACGAAAAAGGGGCACGATACAATATGGGTAATCGTAGATCGGCTTACGAAAAGCGCTCATTTTCTACCTATCAAAGAGGCTTACTCCTCCGAGATAATGGCAGAAATATATATGAATGAAATCATATCTCGACACGGGGTGCCTGTGTCAATCATTTCGGACCGGGACACCAGATTTACCTCCCGTTACTGGCGAAAGTTTCACGAGAGTCTGGGCACGAGGTTACACATAAGCACCGCCTACCACCCTCAGACGGACGGCCAGTCGGAAAGAACCATTCAAACACTTATCGATATGCTGAGAGCGTGCGCAATAGACTTTGGGGGAAGCTGGGCTGACCATCTACCCCTAGTGGAATTCTCTTATAATAATAGTTACCATAGTGGCATTAAAATGGCTCCATATGAACTCCTGTACGGAAGAAAATGTAGAACTCCCGTATGTTGGGGTGAAGTGGGGCAAAGAGAGCTTGCGCCAAGTGATCTAATAGCAGTAACAAATGAAAAGATAAAATTGGTAAGAGTGCGACTGAAAGCGGCCCAGGATCGGCAAAAAGTTTACGCGAAAAAGAAAAGGCGACCTATTGAATTTCAAGTCGGAGATTTCGCTCTGTTGAAAGTGTCTCCATGGAAGGGTATAATCCGTTTTCGCAAGCGGGGCAAATTAGGTCCTCGATATATTGGACCGTTCAGAGTTTTGGCTCGAGTTGGAAGAGTCACATATCGATTAGAACTACCGCCTGCTCTAGACGGGATTCATAATACCTTCCACGTGTCGCAGTTAAGGAAGAGTCCTACGGACGCAACAGCACTAGTACCACTCGATGATATTGAGTTGGACGAGGGATTAAACTACATCGAAAGACCCGTAGCCATTAAAGACTTCAAAGTAAAGAATCTCCGCAACAAAACTGTTAAGCAAGTGTTGGTGCAATGGCAACACCGAAAGGGTTCGGATCTCACATGGGAAGCAGAAGATGAAATGAGGAAATACTATCCTTTTCTTTTCGGTATGTCAATATTTAAAGTTGTTATGTAATCAGGTTTCGGGGACGAAACCTCTTTTAAGGGGGGTAGACTTGTAACACCCCAAAAATTATAGTAAATGATAAATAAAGGAATTAACTTGGTTAATGGAAGGATTTGATTTAATGATAACTAGTTAAATAAAAGGCTTAAGTTAAATACTCCCTCAAGTGGGAGGACTAAATATGTAATTAGTTAATAGGAAGGGCTTAAATAAGAAAAACTCAAAACAAACCCACACAGTACGTGTGTGGATCGACTGGAGCCAAGAAAGAACAAGGGTTCACCCTTGTTCTCATCAAATTCACCAAATTAACAAGGAAAAATCAATGCTTATCAATTGCATGTGGTGAAAACTCGATCAATTACCCATACCCCATCAAGTGGTAAGTCGAATTTCTAGATTTGATGAATTGTAGAAGAAGGGTTTTGACCCAATCATGAAATTGTGATATGATTTGTGTTATTTAAATGTTAAGGATGCTCCCTAGGGTAGAAATCATGCTTAAATTCTGTCAATTGAAGGAAATTCTCTATAAACCCACTTTGTGAAAGTTGTGTTATGAATGTGGAGATTTTAGGATGATGAATGTATGTAATTGGCATGTAATTCAGCTCGTAGTACCCGAATGCTAGATAAATTGATGAAGACTAAAGGAATTGAAAGAATTAGATTGCCTAGTGATGACATATAGAATGATATAGCAAATCATGCTTAAGATGCTTGTACACTATGCTTTATTAATGTAATGCACACTAGGTGTTTGATGAAATGCTTGAAAGAGTAATTTTGTGTAAATTGAAATGTGATGGAATGGAAGTTAGGGTACTAAACGGATGAATGAATATGTTGATCTAGGTGTGAAGGAAGAAGGTTCGAATTCTAAGAAATCGGAAGGATCACAAGACCGAGGTATGTTTCGTTGCATACGAAAACCTTATTTATAATTTTGTTATAACACCATAATTAATTATTGTCAAAATGTCATGGTGATTAGTAAGTAACTAGCAAATCCCTTGCGGATTTGGTTGTTATGAAAGCTATAATAAGCTATGCAAGTCGACCGGTTCTAGTGAACAAGTCGATTAAGAATAAGCTTCTATCTGTCTTGAACGGGTGGTTTTGTATGCTATGATAAATGCGAGAAGCTTAATCCGTTATACGGATAGAGAGAAGAATTTATGTTGAAAGCAAATAACCCTATTAAACGGGTTGGATATGTATGCTTAACTCTCATCGAGAGTGTTTATGCCAAACCCAAGTAATTGGGGTAGTCTTATGTATGCTTAACTCTCATTGAGAGTGTTTATGCACAACCCAAGTATTTGGGTAGTCTAATGCGCAAGAAAGATGATATTCATAATGGATTGAATTAAAACGAAAGGGTTATATATATATAACTAGTATGATGACTAACTTTTAAAATCTTTGTTGAATGTAGGTAAAACCTCACTATAGGCGATCCGGAGCTTGGAGCGAGCACATGTCTATGCCTTGTTATACCGAACGCTTCCGCTAGTTTATATGCATACTTTTTGGGTCTATGTCTTGTCATTTTGTTTCATCTTGTTAGAAGTCTTACACTTAAAAACTTGTTGTCTTTGTTTTGGGTAGTTTAATGTTAATAGGGTCGTAGACGGATGATGTTTATTATGTGTAAAAACAGGGGGTATGCTCGTTGCACGGACGGGTCATGCCCAAATTTTGTTAAAAAGTTTATAAACAATGTTAATTACAAGGTCTTGAAATTGATAAGGTTGTTGTTTTTATTAATATGAATAAGCGGTTGTAACATGTCAATTTCCAAGTCTCGCCCCAAATGAATTAACATATCCAATACACCGAAATAACCTAAAGTTCCAGTGCCAAATTATGAAATTAGAGATGCCCACAAGAGCCCAAGCTTATTATTATTACTATCTTTTGGTAAATTCTGAATCCAAGTTTGACTTTTCTTTGTTGAGTCCCAAGAAATCATGTAAGCACCTGACATTGTTTTAACTTTCCCTTGTTTATCTTTTACACCACTTTCTACAACTCACTTTTACTTTCTATCATCACTAAAAATTTGAATGAACATATACCTCCTTCACGCTTTCTTTAACTAACACAGATTATTCAACAACAAGACAAAGAAAACCATGACTACAGCCAAATATGACCCAAATCATCTCAGCCACATAAATGAGAAACCAAACCAATCAAATTCAAAAATCAAACACAATCCAACTCGATGAAAATCAAACGAATCCAAAAAAGGCAAGATCAAAAATCAAAATTAGAGGATAAAATGTTTTAGACAATTAGGGTTTGTGTGTGTGGTTGAACGATTTTACGTTTTGTTATACGCTTTGTTCTAAATTTTGCGAGTTAACATGGCGCAACGTACGTGTGTGGTTCAGTGTATTTACGTCGTCTATTCACCATACTTTTGTTTGTCTTAGATGACGGTTCCATCACCGTCATCGACTTCGCAAACCAAAAAGAACTCAGATGCACCATCATCATCATCATCATCGGTTCAACAAACAGTAACTCGACGTCGTAACATCGAAACCACCCAAAAAACAACCATCATCAGGATTCTCAAAAACAGCCATCATCATGAAACACACATAAACCGCCGGCCATATAAAGCCTATTGCCAAAGGTTTCCATCCAAGAACATTGAATATACTTCATCCAGTATAACTAAAAAGAGAGATAGTTAGAATGTCATACAACCCCTGCCGCCGCCATATACAGCCGGAATGCTGCCGGCAAATACAAAGATGTCCCTCTCTCTAAAAACCCTATTCTCTGTGTACAAAACCAGACCTTAATAGGTCCCGCAAATGGCTGTCGGCTAAATAGAGATATAGAGAAGATCGCACAGCTCCACCGCCGCTATGGGTGGCCGGAAAGCCGACCACAACATCAAGACGACACCCTTTTGCTTTGTTTCTCTCTCTAGAAACCCCACCGTCGTTTCTCAAAACATTTAATATTGAAACCACCTAAGAGGAGATGAATCCTAAAATAGAGGACAACTGTAGAAGAGAGGGACACCTCAGAAGCCACGTGTACCCAACACAAAATTTTACAAAACCCTTAACATAAGATCATGGGGTATGGTGGGGCGGGGGTTTGGGCGTGGGTTGGGCATTGGTTGACATGTGGAATGGGTGGCAGACATGGGTAAACCCACATTGATCACGGTATGGTGGGGCGGGGGTTTCGGGCGTGGGTTTGGTGGGCTTGTGGGCTGACCGGCTGGGCTGACCCGCTGGGCAGACCCAATAAACACAAATTTAAAAGTTTTTAATATTTTTAAATAGATCATTACAAGAAAAGAAAATTACAAAAAAAAAACAAATTCCTAATTTTTATATTTGTTTTTTATCTCTTCTCTCAACGCCAAGACTATTTCTAACTCGTCACCCTGTAGGTGATCAATCGGCTGGGATAGAATCTTCAAATCATCACGTCTTTGTTTCAGGGCATCTCTAGCAGAATCTCTAGCTTCTTTGCTCCTTCGTATTCCGGCCCTTTGTTGTTGGAATACGTTGAATGTATCCATCTTGCATGAAATCTCATCCAACTGGTCGCTGTATATTCCCCTACGCGACTCAGAACTCCCAGCTGAAGCCGATGCCGTTTGTTTTTTAGCACGCCTTCTTGAGGCATTTCTTCCATGCTCAGGCCGGTTTGGGCTTGGCGAATCATCCAAAAGGTCCTCAAACTCTTGATCTCGTGCATCAGATTGGGCTTGGGACGAGGCCCTTGACCTTTTGGAAGACGAGTTAGTTTCGCTACCAATGGGGATAGTCGACCACTTTGGATGGAATTTACAAATCTCCCAACAATGCATGAAACGGAAGTCGCTCTTTATATTTGATTTGAATGCGACCAGTGCATTTGTCAAAATGTCGGCTTCGGTTTCACCACTTTTAGGGTTTTGCTTTGCTTTATTTAAAAACCCACTAAATTTGGTTAGGTGGGTGCTTATTTCGCTCCACTTTGAGGATAAGCTATCGTTTTCACGATAAGTCTCCCTACCCATTTCTTCATGGAATAGTTTACTAACCCATTCCCACAGGGCGGTTCGATGTTGCGAATTTCCTATTTTAATAAAAAAAATATTAATATATTACAAACTTATATAAAAAATAGCCATTCCATTAATAAAAACAAAAGAATACCTAAAGTTGAATGTTGAGATTGTTCACACCAAGCCCTCGCCAATGCAACTTCTTCAGCATAGACCCATTTTTGTTGTTTTCGTTTGGCGGTTTCAACTACTTTATCCTCGGTTTTTTCTTATGACTTCTTTTTTTGATGGGTTTCGATGCGGTAGGACTCTCTTTGTGTGGTTGAGTTTCGGGAACGGATTCATTTTGTGAAAGGTCGATGGAGGTTGGTGAAAGGTCGATGGGCGATTGTGAAAACGGGGTAGGTATTGAATCTTCGGTGGTTGGGAAGTTAGTAAATACACGATTCCCGATATACGATGCATAACCCGCCATGTCGGGCATATGAGAGTGTATGAAAAATGGACGAGCTACTGGACGATTGGGTGGTGGCCTAGGATTATTTTCTTGGAATCCATACGGGTTGCTCGGGTCAAAAGGACGGTTGTAAGGATGCATTTTTTTCGTTTTGTAGAAGGAGAATTGAAGATGTGTAGAAGATGTGGTTGAATGTGGTAAAAAATGGAAGTAAAATGTGAGTTTTATAGTGAAAAAATGGAATTAATTTTTTTTTTAATATAGCCGTTGGCCAACGGCTAGCCCAACGGCTATTTTCTTTTGGCCATTCACAAACCGCCATGTCACCTTGCTCCCCCGCCCCACGCCCGGCTTGAAACCCAAGCCCCAAGGGGCCACGCCCCAACCCAAGCCCACCCGGGGTGGTGCCTTGGGCGTTTTACCCCAACCCACGCCCAAACCCCCGCCCCATACCCCACGGCCTAAAGTAAAAGCGAAAGAAACAAATAACACAAATGAAGCATGAAGTACAAACACCATAAGCTTACATATCTTTTAAATTATAGTATATAAATAAATCCATTTGTACAAGCAATAAAGCACAAAATATAATACTTTTAATGCATAAAATACTAATAAAGCCTAGAATACAACACTAACTTGCATAGAAGTGTTACAAAATAATAGTATATAATGTTACATAACCTTTAAAAAAACAAGATTAGGGGGTACTTTTAGGTATAAGTGTTTGATTAAATTATTATAGGGTAAAGATGTAAAGTTCCTGTATAGTCTTATCGTACAAAACGTACGAAAGGCATCAAAAATGTAAAAAAATGCAGTGATATTTTCGTAATTATTTTACCCCTAATTGCCGTAAAGGATCAAAATTATCCTACAAGATCATTTGTAGAGTAATTATGATACTCTGCAAAATTACCCTACAAGATCATTTGTAGACTAATTATGATGCTCTACAAAATTGCCTTATAAGATAAAATTACCCTACAAGATCACTTGTAGAGTAATTATGATACCATACAAGATCAAAATTACCCTACAAGATCATTTGTATGGTAATTTTGATAATTACTCTACGAGTAAATAATTACGAAAATGTCACCGCGTTTTTTACATTTTCGTGTCTTTCGTATGTTTTGTACGATAAGGCTATTTGTATTTGATCTTTTACCTAAATTATAACATTATAATTGCATAATGCATATGATTAAAAATATAATAATAAATTTATTTGAAACCATATATTTATTTATTTATTACCTACATATACAAAAACCATGTTAGGGGAATAGTGTCAGGCAGCTGCCTGGCACTCCCCCATTGGACCAAACTTTTTTTAATTTAATTTTATTCTCAGTTTAAAATTACGCTTTCGTCCTTCGTTTAAAAATACGTTTTTGCCCCCCAGCTCAAAATAAAATTATAATTTTGCCCCTAGCTCAAAATTACGCTTTTGCCCTCGGTTTAAAAACTCATTTTTAATTTTGTTCTCAATTTAAAATTATGGTTTCGCCCTTCGTTTAAAATTACCGTTTTGCCCCCAGTTCAAAATAAAATGTTGGTTTTCCCTCTACCTTAAAATTACGATTCTGCCATCAGCTAAAAATTACGTTTTTGCCCACAGTTCAAAATAAAATTATGATTCTCCCCCCCCCCCCCAAGCTCAAAATTATGATTTTGCTCTCAGATTAAAATTATGATTTCGCCTCCAGCTCAAAATATAATTACGATTTTGCCCTCTATACAGACATACATGTTATGAGAGAGAAATATTCGGTTTATTACCCCGCAACGCGGGCGAGGAAAAACTAGTTGTAATTACACATCACATATAAGTTTTATTTTTGTTTTTTTGTTTTTTAAATTATTTGTTTTCTAAGAAATTCAAGATGACTTCTTTATTATTATTTATCATATTATTATTACAATAAATGTATATAAGATTATTTTCAATAATAGCATAAAATTTTATAATTTTTTGAATAGTTGAGAAATGCATATGATTAAGAATATAATAATAAATTTATTTGAAGCCATATATTTATTTATTTATTGTAACTAGGATTACGACCCGTCGCAATGCGGCGGGGATTCTTTATTTATAACTAAGTCGATCTACGACCCACACGTTATGTTAAACCTGTCAAACGGGGTAAAAATAGACGATGTAAAAACGTTCACCCACACACGCACGTTGCGTCGTGTTAACTCGCAAAATTTAGAACGAAACGTAAAAACGTTAAGCCAAAGACGCACGTTGTGATGTGTTAAGTCACAAAATTTAGAACCAAGCATAGAGCGGAAAATGAAAACTATAAAGGACCAAAGTTGAAAGTAAAAAAAGTTATGAGGATAGATTGTAAAAGATAAAAAGTTTTGGGTTAAAAGTAAAAAACAAATAGTTTTGGGTTAAAAGTAATTTATGAAATACTTTTGGGTGAAAAGTAAAAAAAAAAAATCAAAATTTTTTTGGAAAACCCCCAAAGCCAACGTTACGACAACCATATGCATAACAATTTTTTCTTTGAAAAATCCCCAAAGCACACCCCGTGTTGCGGCGGGGCGTAAAACGATGTCAAATAGTACTAATGTCACACAACCGTCATTGACAACCAACACTGACTCGATCTATAATATGCGTATTCCGACGAACATGTCAAACATGGAAAAATAGAGGTAAAAACGTTGAACCACACATGCACGTTGCGTCGTATTAACTCGAAAATTTTAGAACTATACGTAAAACGAAAATTTGCGAAAGATGAAAAGTATAAGTGACAAAAGTTGTGAAGTTAAATTGCAAATAATGAAAAGTTTTGGGTTAAAGTTAAAAAACAAATTATGTAGGGTTAAAATTGAAAAAGGTACAAACCTTTGGGTTAAAACTAAAAAATCAAATTTTTTTTTTGGAAAACACCCAAAGCACAACTTACAAGTCCTTATGCACAAAAAGTTTGCTAATTTATAAAGGTTTTAATTACAAATCACAGTTAATTTTTATTTTTTTTATTTTTAAATTATTTGTTTTCTAAGAAAGTCACGATGACTTCTTTATTATTATTTATCATATTATATTATACATATTAATTAGAATTGGCCATCAACAGTAATTCATTAGAAGTTGCCATAACATGTTATATGATTCAAACTTTTTATGTTTTTTTATTTAATAATATATATTTTTAAAAATATATTAATAATATATGTATAATAATTGGCCATGAACAATAATGAATGTAATTCATGAGAAGGTATGTTATGTGATTCAACTTTTTATGTCTTTTTATTTAATAATATATGTTTTTAAAATTATATTAATAATATATGTATATATGATTTTAGAATTTTTGTTTTATAAATTTTCAAATATACCGATGTGATTCGATAAAGGTTTTAGATTTTTTTTTTGTTCATTAGTGTCACGAACTGAACAGATCAAGACCAAGCAACATTGGTACCAATATCATATCCGTTTTTATTGTTTTCTCTACGTGGCGGTATAAAATTCGTTGAACATACTTGTATTCGCAATAGATCACTTTTTGGTATAGTAAGTTTTTTGATATCGGTACCGTACCGTTATCGTGGCTAACTGAGCTGATACCGACCAAACAACACCTGAACTGATATTAATATTCGTTTTTATGGTTTCTAATCGATGTAAAGCATGTGTTGATAGATTTACCGGGTCTAAGTATTGTACTGGTACTATAATGAAACAAACTGATACCTACCGAATCCCTTGCCGCGAAGCGCGAGAAAATACCACTAGTTATTATTATTATTAATACAATAAATGTATATAAGATTATTTTCAATAATAGCATAAAATTGTATAATTTTTTGAAGGTTGAGAATTTGCATTATTATTATTATTATTATTATTATTATTATTATTATTATATAAAAGAACAACTCATTAGTTACAAGAGAGTTTTTTTCTTTTTTTGTATTTTTTCCACAATAGTTTTTTTTTTTTACTTTTTGATGCTATCACTTGACATTTGTATAATTTGCAGCAAACGTTTTTTTTTTTTTAATTTCCCATGAGATATGTATATAACTAGGTAATGCCCTGCCCGCGTTGCGGGTCGATGGCCAAATAATTTTCAACCAATTAAAAAAGCAGTATTGTAGTTTTGTTTGAAAGAAAAAGTAAAAAGAGCGTTAGGGAGTTCCTTGACACGATTTTTAGTTGGGGTCAAAGTCATATTTTTATTTATATTTGGGGGAAAATCAATTTTTTTTCCTGATGGTAAAATCCTAAATTTTAGCTAGGGGAAAACCATATTTTTATTTTGCACTGGAGGCAAAAACATAATTTTGAACTGAGGGTGATATCGTAATTTTGAACCGGGGGGGGGGGGGGGAATCGTAAATTTTAGCTAGGGGGAAAGGCATAATTTTATTTTGAACGGTGGGTAAAAACGTAATTTTGAGTTGAGGGCAAAATCGTAATTTTGAGCTAGAGGAAAAAACAACATTTTATTTTGAACTGGGGGCAAAAACGTAATTTTAAACGGAGGGAGAAACCGTAATTTTAAACTGTGAACAAAATTAAAAGTGAGTTTTTGAACCGAGGGCAAAAGTGTAATTTTAAGCGAGGGGCAAAATTATAATTTTATTTTGAGCTGGGGGCAAAAACGTAATTTTAAACAAAGGACGAAAGCGTAATTTTAAACTGGGAATAAAATTAAATTAAAAATGGGTTGGTCCAATAGGGAAGTGCCAGGCAAGCTGCCTGGCACTATTCTCTCAAGTTGTAAATGTATATGTAGTAAATGAGTTCCAAATTACATGTTTGGAAAGTTTGATACCACTCACGTTATACATCATTGATCATCAATACAAGAAGATGTGTATGCATAGCAATGATACGGTGCCCGTATATACCATGTGTAAATATTTTTCCTGGTCGTATACAATGTATACGAACGCGTATACGGGCCGTATACTGTTATACGGCCCGTATTCTTCAAAAATTTGATTTTTCTCAAAGTATTTAAGGGATTTAAGGTGTCAATCACACGAGATATTTTACAGTCGTGAGGTGCTCAAACCTTTCTAAAAGTAGAAAAAAATAAAACATTAACAAGTAACAAAGATTGAAGAACAAAAAAACGTGTCGTATGACTGTAATAAAACGGAAGCTATCAACGCGGGATTACGGGCATGGTGTTATTCTTTATTTAATATTTACATAATAAAAGGAATGGTGAGGCATTTGATGAGAGTTGTAAGGAGTCTGAGTCTTCGGTTTCATCAGCCTGTACCGAAGAAACCAAATTCGCAACAATGAGTCTGAGTTCATTGTTGTTCGTGAATGTTTCGAATCATCATAGAAGACGTGTCGAGTTCTTCTGCTAGTGGTCGGGCTTCCAATGCTCACACAGTGTAACAACTCTCATCAAAAGTCCTATTTATTAAATTAATTTGTCCAATAGGAAACTCTAATTGAGACACCCAAGTGATTCTGTACAAACCCTAAAATTTTCAGAACAATCAGAATCAGGATCAGGGCCCCTAAAACTCAGGGGGGTAAACCCTAGTTACGATTATCTTAAAATCTCGTTGTCAAATATCGAAATTACAAAACTGTCAATTCATCAAGGCTAGTCTAGGACGTGGCTGACCTAGGGTGAAATCGTGTCCCTTGCGCACCGCAAGGATTGATGCTTACGGTGCGCAAGCCTGGCCAATTTCTGGGTATAAATAGATGGCCTTGGGACTCGACTTCTGGAGTTCAAACGACGTAAAACTTCACTACATGCACTGAGATACGTTCTGTTTACCACAATTAACACACACGGATCACTAATCGTCGCCGCAATACAGGGTAATAACTCGATCGCTGCTACGATTCAATGTCCGATCGATTAAACTATCCAATGGATGTTTAAGTGCTGCCCACATTAGGGTTTATGCTTTGTCATTCGTCGTTAATTCGATGGATGTTTAAGTATCGCACTTTGTCATTCGTTGTGAAGGTTTTAATCTCGTGAGTTATCGTAAATGTTGTATTAAGTTACTAACCAAATTGTGTGCCTGTTATTTAAATTAGGTTAAAAGGCTAATCAGTAGGCTAGGCTCTGCTCAATTAAACCTGCAATGTGAGTCATTCTCTTTTTACCAAATTATTTCCAAAACTTTATTTGCAAAGTTATAGTTACAGGGATTAAGTCTTTGTTATCTGAAATTACTGCCAGTATGTGGGGGGATGTGCACATAGCTACTAATTATTTATCACCTGTGGGTGAACGGACCCAACAAGTGATATGTCCACAGTCACAAGTCCGGTCAAGTGACAACTGGGTCAGTTAATTCAAAAGATAGAAACATTGTAATCGCTCTTAATACTGTAAATTATAATAAACAGGTCGTTTTAGTAAAATGAATGATTCACTCAGTATTTCCCGCTGACAAAACATTTTTCAAACATGTTTCAGGTGATCTGTTGTGATCCAGGAAAAGTGCCGAATAGCACTACAAGCTTAAGGAAGTGGCTCAGTATAAAATAAAGAAACATGTTTTGTAAAATAAAAGATTTCTCCTTGAAATCTTAAGATTGTAAATTACTGGGTTTTATCCCAAGTTGTGAAATAAAATAATCGGGAAATATTACAGTTTTAAAAAGATCCTGAAGAAACTTCCGCTGTTAATTAAATACCACGGGATTTCTGTCTCGCGGCTCCGGAAACGAGTCAAACCGGGTTGGGGGCCGTGACAGAAAAAGGTGGTATCAGAGCCACTGATTTAAGCCTATTGAGTATTTAGAAAATACTTAATTTTTCTACTTTTCATTTTGTGATTATGTGATTTCTTATTTGAATATTTGTGTACAGTATGGGTAAACAAAAGCTGTCAAACATCTATCTTAAATTAGATAGGTCATCGAGAAGGGAAATTTATCCTCAAATCAGTCTGTAATTCCTGAAGAAGGAATATTTGTGCGAAAGGCACAATATGAGGAACCACTTTCTCCTAGTAAAAGAAGTCTGATTATTAAGAAAAGTAAAGAGAAAATAAAGAAATTCCGAGAAAAGAAGATTAAACAGGAAACCCGGGAATTAACCAGTAAATCACCTTGGGAGGACAAGTTAGATGAGAAATGGGCAGATCTTTATATGCTAGCTACTGTAACAGTTAATGCAAATCTTTAAATAATTTTACCAAGTCTTAGCACCTTTATCAAACTACAGCCCAGAAGCCTTATTCAGTAAATAAATAAATTTACAATAAAACCATGTGTGTTTTAATTTTCAGTTATTTTGTAGTTACCCAGTCTGAAATAATATTTAAAAGTTTTCTATAAAAATTTTGTTATAATTTTTAATTATGTGTATTTTGCTAAACAGTATGAGTGACTTGTCTGACGCCCTTCAGAACTTAAATCTCTATCTGGTAAAAATAGAGGTTTCCAGAGATTTCAATAGGTATATACCAGACATAGAAGAACTTATTGAATTTAATATTTCACCACCTCCAGAGAAACCCAAGCCCAAGAAAAGAAGGAGATTTGTAGGATGGAGGCGTGTGCGTAGGAGGAAGCCCGTCACTAGAAAGATTCCCAAGATAGAAAATCCGTTAGATAAAGGGAAGGGAATTGAAGTCAGGGAAGAGTCTAGACAGATGAGATTACAGTTTGATGAATATTCTAAGCAAATAGAAATGGAGGTTGGAGGAAGTTCTCAGGTAGAAATGGGAGAAAGTTCTAAGAAAAATCAGGAAATGGCATTGCAAGAAGAATTGGATTTTATATTGGCAAGCTGTGATACTATTCAGCCTGTCAATAGAAATGTTTTTACTCAGCCTCTTGAATCTCAATTACCAATAAACTTAGAACCAGCAATCCCAGAACCTATAGTCCATACCCAACCTTTAGAAATGGACGAATGGTGTACGAATGACTGGCAATTCCAAAACCTGCTCAACAGTCCTAATTCCTTTCTTCCTCAGTTCGACCCGGAACCATTACCAAATCCACCCATGAGTAACGAGAATTTAGCAGAACTTCGCCATTTTGGCGAAGAGTTAATGGATGCGGGAAATAGAATCCGGGAGATAGGGGGACAAATTGCATGGAAGTATGATGAAAGGGAGCTTCGTTTTTAGGAAAACAAATGACGAAAGATAGTAGGTTTATGAAACTGTTGTTGTGTAATAGTAATAATAAAATCAGTATGTGTAAAATAAATAATAAAACGGTTGTATATAGAAGCATGATATAATTTATAAAACAAATGAAATTTTAAAAAAATTACAATTTTGTTTGTATATTTGTTTAAGTGATTATGTGCAATTAATTATGACATTGGATTATTTCTTTTATACTAATTATTTATCTATAAATTAATTATCAGATGGAAAACGCTAATAACGAACCAGTTAATGAGGTTAATCAATCTGAGCAACACCCGGGGGATCAATATATGACTAGACAGGATATAGAAAATATTGTTGCTCAAGGAATAGCTAATGCTATTCCAGCAATAGTTGCTGTTGTTAGAAATCCAATCGAGCCTCAACATATCATTCCAAGTAAACGTATTTATGAAGATAACTTCAGTAATAGCATAAACGGAGGCGGTAATCATACTAATCATAATAATGAACCACTGCAAGCTCCGTTCCCTAAGAAAATGAAAGCTGCAACACCTGGTTGCACTTACAAAGAATTTCTTGCTTGCAAACCCACTGAATTTGCAGGCAATGAATGAGCGACTGCAGCACTGCGTTGGTTAGAGAAAACCGAGGCAGTGATTACCATAAGTAAATGTGCTCAGGATGATCAAGTCATGTACGCGTCAAATCTTTTTAAAGAAGGGGCGCTAGAATGGTGGAACACGGTGTTACAAGCAAAAGGAAGAATGATAGCTTATGCCATGAATTGGGAAGAATTTAAGAATCTTGTAGAAAGAAAATTCTGTCCTGGGTATGAAAAAGATCAAATGGCAAATAAGTTCTTAAATCATAGAATGATGGGTGTAGATTGTCGCGGTTATACTTCGACATTCTTCGAATATGCTAGAGTGGTACCAACACTGGCTTCGCCAGAACCGGTACTCATTTCTCGCTATATTTGGGGATTGATTGGTGAAATCCGCAATATCGTTAAAGCTGCAAGACCTCGCACTATTGACGATGCAGTGGAATTAGCCAACACCCTAACTGATGAACTGGTATGCACAAGAGATGATAATAAGAAAAAGGAACTGGCTCAGAAAATTACCCAAGGATTTCGTACGGGTAATAATAACAGTTTCAAGAGAAGAGGAATAGGGCAATCTTCAACTTTGCCGTTCTGTCAAAATTGCAAAAAGAAACATTTTGGAAGATGCAAGGTATATTGCAATTTTTGGAAAACTGTAGGACATCGTGAAGAAAATTGCAGGAAGAAATCCATAATTTGTTACAATTGTGGAGAAGCAGGACATTTCAAAACAGAATGTCCTAAAGTGGTCAAACCAGCAGACCACAAAGCCAAGACGGTCGACGGAGCCACTAAAAAGAATGTCCGAGCATTCCAGCTGACCACTCAAGAAGCAGAACTTATTCCAGATGTGATAGCTGGTACGTTCCTAGTTCACAATGTATATGCAAAAGTATTATTTGACTCTGGTGCAAACCAAAGTTTTATAAATACTTTATTCTGTCAAGCTCTTAAGTTACCTTTAACCAACATTAGGCAGATTTTTACAGTCGAAACTGCAAATGGGAATTCAGTTAAAATAGATCAGGTTTTACAAAAAGTATAAATAAAACTCTCAGGTCATAAATTTTCTGCAAATCTGTTACCTATGAAATTAGCTGAATTCGATGTTGTGTTAGGAATGGATTGGTTAATAGCCAACCATGCTCGAATCCTTTGTGATAAAAATTCTGTAGAAATTCAGGCACCTACTGGAGAAATAATCACGATTACAGGAGATAAGCCACGTAAACCCATGAAGTTCATATCAGTAATGAAAGTTGCTAGTTATGAACGAAAGCAAGGAATAGTATATATGATTTCAATAATCATTAATACTAAGGGCAAAGAACTTAAGGAAATTCCTGTAGTCTCAGAATACCCAGATGTATTCCCAGAAGAGTTACCAGGATTACCTCCAGATAGGGAGGTAGAATTTAGGATTCATCTAATTCCCGGAACTATACCAATAGCCAAGGCACCTTATCGGTTAGCACCCACAGAAATGTTAGAACTGAAAACGCAATTAGATGAATTACTAAGTAAAGGATTCATACAACCTAGCTCATCCCCTTGGGGAGCGCCAGTGTTGTTTGTAAAGAAGAAGGATGGTTCGATGAGAATGTGTATTGATTATAGAGAACTGAATAAGGTCACAATTAAGAATCGATACCCATTACCTAGAATTGATGATCTTTTTGATCAACTTCAAGGAGCTAGATATTTTTCTAAGATCGACTTACGTTCCGGATATCATCAATTGAAGGTACAAGAAGAAGACATACCTAAAACTGCTTTCAGAACTAGGTATGGTCATTACGAGTTTACAGTCATGCCCTTTGGATTAACGAATGCACCTGCCGCATTCATGGATATGATGAATAGGATCTGTAAACCGTACTTGGATAAATTTGTAATTGTCTTTATAGATGATATACTTATTTATTCAAAAAGTCAGAACGAACATTGTCAGCACTTGCATGCACTCTTAACTTTGTTAAGAAAAGAAAAGTTGTACGCCAAATTCTCAAAATGTGAATTTTGGTTGCAAGAAGTGCAATTTTTAGGCCACATGGTGAATCATGCAGGTATTCATGTAGATCCTGCTAAGATAGAGGCGATTACCAATTGGAAGGTTCCGCAAACCTCAATGGAAATTAGAAGTTTTATAGGTTTGGCTGGGTATTATAGACGGTTTATTAAGGATTTTTCCAAAATAGCTGTACCATTAACTAAGCTAACCTGTAAAGACATTAAGTTTGAATGGTGACCGAAGCAAGAAGAAGCCTTTAGAATATTGAAGCAGAAATTAACAAATGCTCCAATCCTAGCTTTACCAGAAGGGACTGAAGATTTTGAAGTTTACTGTGATGCTTCAAAACTAGGAAATAGGATGTGTGCTAATGCAACGCAAGAAAGTAATTGCGTATGCTTCAAGACAGTTGAAAAAGCACGAAGAGAACTATACAACTCATGATTTAGAATTAGGAGCTGTAATTTTTGCCCTTAAGATTTGGAGACATTTTCTTTACGGAAGTAAATTTACTGTCTATACAGACCACAAAAGTTTAAAATATATTTTTGGGCAAAAAGAGTTAAACATGAGACAAAGAAGATGGATGGAAATCCTAAGTGATTACGACTGTGATATTCAGTATCACGAAGGAAAGGCAAATGTAGTTGCAGATGCCTTAAGTCGTAAGTATCATGAAAATCAACGACGAGTTCATGCTCTTAGGTTAAATCTACAATTAGATTTAATGGAACAATTGAAAAATGTTCAAGCTACAGCAATCAAGGATGATAAAGGAATGAAGGGACGAATAAAAGAATTAGAGCAAGGAGCTGATGGAATTTGGAGATTCCACAAAAGAAGAATTTGGGTACCTAAGCAGGGAGAATTAAGAAATAAAATTTTAGAAGAAGCCCATAAGTCTAGATATACCATGCACCCAGGAAACAATAAGATGTACCAAGATTTAAGAAATAGCTTTTGGTGGATAGGCATGAAGAAGGATATAGCTCGATATGTTTCTAAGTGTCTTACTTGTTCACAAGTTAAGGCAGAACACCAGAAACCTTCAGGTCTATTACAACAACTGGAAATGCCTGTATGGAAATGGGAACTTATAACAATGGATTTTGTTACTAAGTTACCCAAAACCAGAAAAGGTAATGATGCAATTTGGGTAATTGTGGATCGATTAACTAAATCTGCTCACTTTCTACCAATGAAAGAAACCTTTAGCATGGAAAGATTGGCAAAGTTATATGTAGATGAAGTCGTATCTCTACATGGAGTTCCACTCTCCATTGTATCAGATAGAGATAGTCGTTTCACTTCTCATTTTTGGAAAAGTTTCCAAGAAGCTATGGGAACTCGACTAAATTTAAGCACTGCATATCATCCTCAAACGGACGGGCAAAGTGAAAGGACGATCCAAACTCTAGAAGACATGCTCCGAGCATGTGTGATAGATTTTGGTGGAAATTGGGACGACCATTTACCTTTAATTGAATTCTCCTATAACAATAGTTATCATTCAAGTATTGAAACTGCCCCATTTGAAGCACTGTATGGAAGAAAGTGTAGAACTCCAGTTTGTTGGGCAGAAATAGGAGAAAGTCAATTGTCAGGTCCTGAAATAGTGCAAGAGACGACTGACAAAATTTCACAAATCAAGGAAAGGCTGAAGACGGCTAGAGATCGCCAGAAGAGTTATGCAGACAATAGATGTAAGCCGTTAGAATTTCAAGTTGGAGACAGAGTGCTGTTGAAAGTTTCTCCTTGGAAAGGAGTGGTTAGATTTGGTAAGAAAGGAAAGCTAAGTCCAAGATACGTAGGACCATTTCCAGTGATTCAACGTATAGGACCAGTTGCTTATCGTTTACAACTACCAGAAGAGTTAGTTGGAGTACATGATGTATTTCATGTATCCAACCTCAAGAAATGTCTATCAGACGAATCTTTGGTAATACCTCTCCAAGATATAGAGGTAAACAAAAAGCTAAAATTTGTTGAGAAACCTCTTCAGATAGAAGACAGAAAAGTGAAGTTTCTCAAGCACAAACGACTAGTGCTAGTTAAAGTAAAGTGGGATTCAAAGAGAGGAGCTGAATACACTTGGGAGCTGGAATCTGAAATGAAGAAAAAGTATCCCTACTTATTCCAGTAAATCTCGAGACGAGATTTTTATTAAGGTGAGGAGAATGTAAAAACTCTCATCAAAAGTCCTATTTATTAAATTAATTTGTCCAATAGGAAACTCTAATTGAGACACCTAAGTGATTCTGTACAAACCCTAAAATTTTCAGAACAATCAGAATCAGGATCAGGGCCCCTAAAACTCAGGGGGGTAAACCCTAGTTACGATTATCTTAAAATCTCGTTGTCAAATATCGAAATTACAAAACTGTCAATTCATCAAGGCTAGTCTAGGACGTGGCTGACCTAGGGTGAAATCATGTCCCTTGCGCACCGCAAGGATTGATGCTTACGGTGCGCAAGCCTGGCCAATTTCTGGGTATAAATAGAGGGCCTTGGGACTCGACTTCTGGAGTTCAAACGACATAAAACTTCGCTACATGCACCGAGATACGTTCTGTTTACCACAATTAACACACACGGATCACTAATCGTCGCCGCAATACAGGGTAATAACTCGATCGCTGCTACGATTCAATGTCCGATCGATTAAACTATCCAATGGATGTTTAAGTGCTGCCCACATTAGGGTTTATGCTTTGTCATTCGTCGTTAATTCGATGGATGTTTAAGTATCGCACTTTTTCATTCGTTGTGAAGGTTTTAATCTCGTGAGTTATCGTAAATGCTGTATTAAGTTACTAACCAAATTGTGTGCCTGTTATTTAATTTAGGTTAAAAGGCTAATCAGTAGGCTAGGCTCTGCTCAATTAAACCTGCAATGTGAGTCATTCTCTTTTTACCAAATTATTTCCAAAACTTTATTTGCAAAGTTATAGTTACAGGGATTAAGTCTTTGTTATCTGAAATTACTGCCAGTATGTGGGGGGATGTGCACATAGCTACTAATTATTTATCACTTGTGGGTGAACGAACCCAACAAGTGATATGTCCACAGTCACAAGTCCGGTCAAGTGACAACTGGGTCAGTTAATTCAAAAGATAGAAACATTGTAATCGCTCTTAATACTGTAAATTATAATAAACAGGTCGTTTTAGTAAAATGAATGATTCACTCAGTATTTCCCGCTGACAAAACCTTTTTCAAACATGTTTCAGGTGATCTGTTGTGATCCAGGAAAAGTGCCGAATAGCACTACAAGCTTAAGGAAGTGGCTCAGTATAAAATAAAGAAACATGTTTTGTAAAATAAAAGATTTCTCCGTGAAATCTTAAGATTGTAAATTACCGGGTTTTATCCCAAGTTGTGAAATATAATCGGGAAATATTACAGTTTTAAAAAGATCCTGAAGAAACTTCCGCTGTTAATTAAATACCACAGGATTTCTGTCTCGCGGCTTCGGAAACGGGTCAAACCGTGTCGGGGGCCGTGACACACAGGGTGATAAACAACGCTGATATGAACACAAACCAACTTCTTTATCTTGAGTCGTCGGGAAAACTTTTCCTCAGGGGAGGGTGAGTTGTATGAGTTTGAGTCCATTGTGGTTCGTTAATGTTTCGAATCATCATAGAAGACTATCAGGATTTTGTTGGTTTGTTTCCAGGTAGGGTTTAGAATGTTTGAAGTATTCTTGGTTCAATACCAACTCTTCTGAAAGACAAGAATACAACGTTCATGTATCACAAGGAATGACCGATCTAAGGCAGAGAACCTGATTCAGATACACAAATTCATCACCGGTTTCTACAGCACAAGCACATACACAGTTAGGGTTTAGAATGTTTGAACTATTTGGATTTTGTTGGTTTGTCGGGTTCTATAACTACAATCCTTCCAACATTATTGAAAATTAATCTTTCAAGGTCCTAAGTGATGGACAATTGGTTAAAAGATGTAGAATAGTTTGTGTAGAGATCTTTACATAAATCAAGCATGGTTTCTCGACAAATGAAGTATTATCTGACAAAACTCAAAACAATTGTAATCTTCCCAGTAATCATCCATAACAAGGGTGAGCTTGTGTATTGGACCCTGAAGCAGCAACAAAACTTGGTGTAAATCATTCATGTCCATGTTTTTCCTTGTACTTGCTACGTCAGATGTTAGCTCGGAAGTTCTATTACACAAAGTAAACCGAAGGCTTGGAATATTGGTCCACTTGTACCTCCATTCCCTACAGAGAATACTTGTCCTTGCTGTATCTTCGGTTGGTAAAAGACATAGGATGGTTTCTAATACAGGCTCTTTTAGAGAAGCGTTGGGATTCAAGGGTTTCTGAGTCAAAGTTAACATTTAGATTCAGATTCAGAAAGCAGATGATTTTGTACTTGGTTTATTCTCTTTTTAATCTATTAGAATGATCCTTGTTTTGTCACGTACATGCGTTAATTCCCAACATCCTTGTTTTGTCACGTACATTTCGTAAGAAACTTTTCGTGCACTGAACCTTCAGTTGTGTACGCAAATTCACCACCGGTTTCTACAGCACAAGCACATACACCGGTTTCCAGGTAGGGTTTAGAATGTTTGAAGTATTTGTGGATCAACAGAAATAACCGAAATAACAGCTTCGGAATCTATTAACCCACAATTGGTTTGAATTTGTAGATCAACAAATGATTGGTTTAATGCCAACTGCTCGAAATCCCTTTCGTTTTTTGGATCGTTCTAATAGATTAAAGAGAATAAACCAATTTTTACCATTTTTACCATAAGAATACAGGCCGTATACAATTATACGGCCCGTATACACAAAGTTAAAAAAATTACCGGATCATATACAATGTATACGATCTGTGTATACGGGCCGTATACTATTATACGGATCATATACTATGGGTAAAAAATGATTGTATCAGACTCTCTCCCCCTCCTTTTCTATCTCTGACAACCCTAGACCCAAACCACCGCAATCCACCACGTTCTGCGAAAAAAAACATCATTTGTTCATCATTGTTCTTGAAGATGAAGATGAAGAAACGAGGGTTTATTCTCTTTAATCTATTAGAACGATCCTTGTCTTGAGAACCTGATTCTGATTTAAACAATGCACGAAGATCCTTGAATTAGACACAATTTGATGGAATTTGTGGATCAACAGAAATAACTGAAATAACTCGCTATTATCTTGCACCTGTATACATTGATTGTGGATTTAACTTGAAAGAATTGGGTCCGTCGCATGATAGAAGATACATATCGTCCGTTCAAGTTGAGCTTCCTGATGCAATTTGTTGGAAGTTGTGGATTTCGGTTGGTTCAGATCTCGGAAGTACTCAACAACAGAAATAACAGCTTTGGTTTCATCAACCGGCTTTGAAAACCGGACGGAATCTATGAAGAAACTGTTGGAATTTGTGGATTTCGGTTGGTTCAGAAACTTAACAAGAGTTGAGCAAGAATTGGGTTCGTCGCATGATAAAAGATACATATCGTCCATTCAAGTTGAGCTTCCTGATACAATCGTCCGTTCAAGTTGAGCTTCCTGATACATATCGTTCGTAAGAAACTTTTCGTGCACTGAACCTTCAGTTGTGTACCCTTCAATCTTCTTGAGTATTTTTCTAACTTTATGCTTGCATCCACCACAGTGAATATTAACTTTGAGTGAAAGATTTGTTGGAATTTGTGGATCAACAGAAATAACTGAATACAACCGGTCAAATCACACACTATATAAAGTGTAAACTTATCGTGTGTTGTAGTTTGAAAAGATGACCGAATAGAGATCTGAATTAAGATTTACGTCTAATGTCCAAGTTTGATCACATTTTAACTGAAATAACTGAGAACCTGATCCTTGTTTTGCTTCAAGGATTTACGTCTGATGTCCAAGTTTGATCACATTTGACTTTGTTCTTCGTTTTTTGGATCGTTCTAATAGATTAAAGAGAATAAACCATTTTTACCCTAAGAATACGGGCCGTATACTATTATACGGCCCGTATACACCATGTGAAAAAAAATTACCAGATCATTTTTTACCCTTTAAATACGGGTCGTATACTATTATACGGCCGTATACAACATGTGAAAAAAAAATAACCGATCGTATACAATGTATACGATGATTATATACGGGCCGTATAATATTATACGGCCCGTATACTATGGGTAAAAATTGGTAAAAAATGGTTTATTCTCTTTAATCTATTAGAACGATCCTTGTAATCATCAACCGGCTTTGAACGAGTGTAGAACACTCGTAATCCTCAACCAGCTTTGAAACCGGACGGAATCTACGAAGAAACTGTTGGAATTTGTGGATTTCGGTTGGTTCAGAAACTTAACAAGAGAAGCAACTAACACAAAGTATCTCGATATGGTTGGTGTAAAAGCTCACATTTTACTACGTTGACCATGTTTTTTGACAAATCATCTGCTTCCTAAATCTGAATCTGAAAGTTAACTAGACCCCTCAAGTTGTCATTCATAACAACTAAGTGTCTGGAGAAGAGTATGTTGATATAGGAGAGTTGATGCAATTTTCCAAGCATTTTATCGTGTGTTGTAATTTTAATGAAGCAATGAAGATTGAATATGCAAACCGCATCCGTCTTCTGTTATGATTCGAAACATTTCGAATAACTAGCAGAAGAACCCGACACGTCTTCTGTGATGATTCGAAACATTCCGAATAACTAACAGAAGAACCCGACACGTCTTCTGCTAGTTACTCTTTTATTCGATTTCAACGAGGCAACTTTCCTTATCACCCGAACCGGTGATTTCTTATCCATACTATTCTTCATAGCCATATTCCCACTCACAAGTTGTTGATCTTTGGGTGGTGATTTACTCCCGAACAAACCATGCCCACCTTGACCAGAATAGATAAGCGTATCACTCGATCCACTTACATTCGAATAACGCTAAGAATCCACAATGCTTATGGCCAGATTCTTTCCTTTAATCTTGGCAAAATCAATGCCTGCTTGTTTTATTATTTTCGTCTACATGTGTTTTGAAACAGTACGTTTTCCATCCGTGCCTGCTTGAATTGCAGAAAGCAAAGGTCTCTTTGCTTCGTCCACTAGAACTATTTGTGTATGCATTCTTTTGGTAGTTAACAACGCTAATTAGAAAAAAATCTGTAAAATTAATCATATCGATTGCTATAACAGGATGGATGTGACACACACAGATAGATAAGCTGTCACAGTTGTCAAGACTGTTTGTCGGGTTTCCAATGCTCACACAGGGTGATAAACAACGCTGATACGAACACATGTGTTTCGAAATAGGCTTTGTTCTTGGTTTAATGAACTTACACGTAACATCTAGTTATATTCAGATTTAAACAATGCACGACTCAACTGAGATAACGGACATCCATCAAGCTCAAAAAGAAAACTTGTGTTTCCTATAGTCACAAAAGATTGCGGTTTGTATTTCGCATAGCCACCGTTTCCGTAGTAAAAAACAGTTGTGGTTTGTATTTCGCATAGCCACCGTTTCCGTAGTAAAAAAACGGTTGCGATTTGCACATTCAATCTTCAATACTTCATTAAAATACCACTAGTAGAAGAACCCGACACGTCTTCATGTTATGGAGAATGTTCTAGAAATTGAAGGAAAAGGAAAAGATTTGTTGAAATCGAATTTGACAACTATGACAGCTTATTAAAAAAAAGTTCACCTCCAATCATTTCTTGGTCAAATCACACAATATAAAGTTTAAAGTTATCGTGTGTTGTAGTTTGGAAAGATGACCGAATAGAGATCTGAATAACAAACTGTGGAGAACTTGTTTGTGTCGGGTTCTTCTGCTAGTTATTTGGAATCGATAAATAACCAACACGAAGATCTCTGCGATCGCTAAGGTTTCCATCAACGGACTGATCGGTAACGTTACTCTACCTGTGCTCCGATTTAAGCGGCGTGTTCCGATCAACGTTTATCGACATTGTTAAAGTTGATGAAGAGTTTAGAAACCCAAGAATGATTGTGTTTTTACCGAAAAAAACGTGATACTTGAAAAAAACACCATTATATACGGCCCGTATACAGTTATACGGCCCGTATAAATGTGGTAACATCACAAACCTCCCAAAATAAATCCATTGAGCCGTATACGTTTTACAAATCGTATACCGATGTATACGGCTCGTATAACTATGTACGGGCCGTATATAATAAATTCAAAAAAAACATTCTCTGCGCATTTTCCTATTAAAAAACATTTTATACGGGCCGTATAAGTGTATACGGCCCGTATACAGTAGGGGATGTGAAAATAAGATATAGGGGGTGTGGGAACAAGACACCCGTACAATAATTTATACTCCATTGAAACAAACTTAGTATAACATAGCCAAAGGTAGGGGGCTCGAAAACAACAAATTCCACTATTTAACTTAATTGTTTAGGTAAAGCATAAATAGCACTAAACAACCCTCTACTCATTCATAAGCACAATAGACAAGGTGTGAGTATTGAAGAAGGATAAAGTCAGCACATCCTTCTATCTCTTAGGGTGAGAGGGGCACTCATCTCTTAGGGGAGTGACCTCTCTTACAAAAAACCAATCAGCACTCGCCACGTCAACTCCCCCCTTAACTCCCCTCATACCCTCAATTTGATGGCGGCACTCCTCTCTTAGGGGACTTGTTTTTTTATTCAAAAAGAAAAAAAAGGAAAATAACTTGATTGGTTGAAAATCTGGTGGGCCACATTCTCCCTCTCTCCCTTATGCGGTAACTAGTCCCCGACCTTCCATCCCCTCCATGCGGTGAATGATGATGGCGGCACTCTTCCCCGCGCGGTAACTAGTCCCCGACCCCCCTCCCCGAGAAGTGCCCCGCTCACCCTTATATTCATTTTGTTGTGCCTTTTTATTTAGGGTGGGCATGTTGGGCAGACGATGCACAAGTCGCACTAAAAACCCTCCACTCGTTTATAAACACAATAGACAAGTTGTATGGAAAAAGGATAGGGTCAGTCAGGGGCAGACCTACGTTACGAGGAACGGGGTCCCCGGACCCCAATCTTTTTTTAAAAAATAGTAGAAACGGTATATAAAATTGTCTATGGACCCCATAAAATAATTTAGTTGGACCCCATAACAAAGAAAGTGAGCCTAGTGCAGTGGTAAAACCTCTTGTTTACACACAAAAGGTCATGGGTTCGATACATGTTTCTTAGTTTTTTTGTGTTTTTTTTTTTACCCCATTGTCCAAAAATCCTGGGTCCGCCACTAGGGTCAGTGTGTCTTTCTATCTCTTCTATACATCTTGTTATGTCTTTAGATAATATAATAAATGATGACGTAACGAGCAATTATAATGATGAACAAATTACCTCTCATATGATTCAGTGGTTATTTAAAATGCAATGTAACTAGGTTTATCACCCTAGTCGTGTTGCGGCAAACTTCTTTTGTTATTTAGTCTGTGTTTACATGTGTTTTGAAATCACTACGAGCGCGTTGCACACGTAACCACTAACAAGAATAAAAGGAAAATGTAAAAAACAGTAAAAAATAATCGAAAGAAAATCAACCAAAAAAGTTGTATGTTAATGATGTTGTTCGTATGAAACCCGTGGTCAAAGATGAGCAAATAATACTGGGTACCGGTACCGAATTTCTCGAACCGAAGGATCCTAAGTACCAATTCGGTACCGATTTTTGACGTTGTTGGTACCGGTTCGCAACCGATTTTTACCTTCATAACCGGTACTCTAACCGGTATTTTCAGTATCGGTTGCCACCGAGCTCATCCCTACCCCTGAAACTAAAAAAAGAAATCATTAAAAGTTGAAGAGTGAAGAAAATAATAATAATTATTATTATATCAAAATAATAAAAGTATTAAAAATATATATTATTTTCTATATATATTAATAAATGAGATGATTTGGGTCATTTGTCTTTGAATGGTGGAACCATTTTGCTTATGTGGCATCCATTGATTTAGTGGAGGTTGATTTTGAGAGGGAATTCATGTAATTTCTTTGTAAACAAACCAATTTTGACAAAACACAAACCAAAATCTAAATTCAACGCGGGATCCGGATTGCTTGGGTGGGTATTTCCGGGTTTCCCAAATAACCCAACTTTAATATGGATCATATATATATATATATAGTTTTGATTGAATTATTGTTCATAATATTCATCACACGGACAACCTCTTTATCTCTCTTCTACCTAACTTCTCCGATCATAATCTTCAACCAAGAAACCTTTACAAATCTAAGGTAAACTACATCATCTAACAGGAATACTCTGTATGTGATTTTGTTCGATCGTTTAGGATAGTTTTTTTGTTCAAAACCCTTTCGGCTGATTTGCATTTTTTTTTGTTCTTTTTTTTGTAGATCATTCCGCTTATTATGCAGGTATATAATCAAGATTAGATTGTTATGTATTTTAAATTTTTAATCACAATATTTTTTGATCATTTATATGTATTTTTTTGTGTTGTTGATGATTATTTAAGTTTGTCCAATTATAATGTTTATGAATGGATCTATTCTTTGATGTCTTCAAAAGTGATGTTCATATTGATTTCTACTATTTGGTTTTTGTTTTTTAATGATAAACCCTAAAAATTTTCAACTGCAGGAGTCTGAATCTTCCTCGAAGAGCAAGAGGTGAGTATAATTTTATCGTTGTTTTTGTGTTTTTTGATTCGGTATAAGTTTAGGTTTCATTGTTTATGCTGATGTGTATAATTTTGTATTTTTTTTTTTTCGCAAATCTAACTATGATATTTTTTAAAATTTGAATTTTTGTGTTGTTTCTAATAAATTTTGTACTGTTTTAATATGTATTAATTACAATCCATCAAAGATTTCGTTATTTCCTTAAATTTTAGTAATATATGGTTTTCCTAAATTAAGGTATCTCTTTCTATAAATAAATGGTGGAGCAATTTTGTTTGGCAAGGTTAGACTTTCCTAATAAGTTTGCTTAATTTACGGGATTGGATGTTAGAGCTTTGGTTTTCAGAATTTAAATTTTAAATTTTAAATTTTGAAGTTAATCATTATTTTAAATTTAAATTTTGAAGTCAATCAATTATTGTAAATCTTCCATTTTTTGTTGTTCAAGATGTTTAATTCGGTTAGAATTAAAAGGGTTTGGAAATAAAAGGTTTGGAGTTTAGGTTTTTAGTTTAGATCTACGTTAATTAAAAGATTCTACCTTTTTTTTTGCAATAGGTGTTTTGCTTTCTTTAAAGTAAATCCTTCCGTTGAGGTATCACTTGGATATAAATCCTTCATCTATTTTTTTATCTTTCTTGAAAGCAAATGAGATGTTGTAACTGGACTTTTGTTTGTTTCTTTTGTATCAGTCAGGTATTTTTTTTATTTGTTTATTATTTTTTTATTCTTTTTTGCAAGTGAACATTACTAGAGGCAAACTAATAGTGTTTCAGTAAGCTTATAAATTTTCCATAGAGAAGAAACGAATGGAGAAGCATTCTTAGAGGTATGCTTATGAACACCGTTTGATTCTTGGTCATATGTATCACTCTTGGCTTTAGGACACTTCTGATATCGTCTCGAGAAAAGACAAAAGGTATATATTCAAACAATATTCAATTATAAAAACATTATTGAACAATTTATAACGTTAATAAACAATGTGTTTTTTCAGCATTTGGTTGACATTTGGTGCATAAAGATTGATTATTATTATTAATTTTTTACTTAATGGTGTGGCTAGGGCGATTTACTAATCAAGTGGTGGCTCAAGTGGATGATTCTACCATGTTTGCTGGGTACGTGTCAAGATTTCTGAGTAGTTTAATATATTGTTTGATTCGAGTTATAAAGCGAAAGGTATGGTTTATTAGGTTTATTTTGAGTTTTGATCTTTCTCCCACTTTATTCAATTGGATATTTTAAATTGTGCTATCTGAACTTTATTTGGACTCAGTGACTTGAGATTTTGGGTTTTTAGGTCCGCTGGGTTACCTGGGGGATTACATTTGAGCTTTTGGTGAAATATGGTTTAAATCAAGATGATAGAACCTACCATAAAGATAAAAAAAAATTATAAATACCTCCTCGCGTATGTGATGCGTGCGTGTTCACCTCTGGTCTCCGTCTCTCGTCTCGATTCCAAGGACCCTATTTCAGTATCTAGTTTTCTGATCTGATCGGAGGTGCAATTACCGACCAGATCGAGTGTCCATGTAAGCAGTCTCCATCTTAGCTCATTAACTCCATCTGATCTGAAATTTTAGGATTTTGGTGATGTTTAACGATTCAATGTGTATTGTTTCTTTGCTATTTATTTGCCAAGTTTGATTCATGTTTTGAGGATTTTGTGTTTTGATAGTTGCTGACAGCATACATTGATCTATTTCAGGTATGGGAATGGATCATAACATGTTGAGAGTTCGTCTTCGTGAAGCAGGATTTGATGAAGAATCGATTAAACGAAGGGATAATGGTTCATTAATCGCTCATATTGCTAAACTTGAAACTCAGGTTGTTATTCTTTTCCACGTTGTTGACAACTGTATGGTTTTGTTAATTGGATTCAGTTGTTAGGACTGATGATCAATTTTTTTACTTGCTAAAGATTTTATTTTTAAGCAACATATTGACTAATTAGCTCATAAAAATGTTGACTGGAGGTGGAGATGGTCAAATGAATGATTTAGTTTGCTACTATTATCATTGGAACCGCGATTGGTTTAAACGTGGTAAATGGAGTTAGTTGAGCCAGTCCTCAGAGTGTTGTCATAACCGAAAGGTAACCTTAAACAGGTACGTTTTATAATTTTCTATGATATTTTTTTAGTTGTGAATGTTTCAAATTTTGAAGAAATTGATCGTTAGAATTGATTGATTTACTTCGAATGCTACTCAATTAAGAGCATTAAAAGTCTGGCCCAAATTAAGCAGACAGCTAATTTTGTTTTTGTTTTGTGTGTGTGTTATTTTTTTTTTTTTTTGCAGATTACTTCTTTGGTTGTGAAGATCGTGTGATTTTGGAATAAGAAGTCTGGGCTGAGATTCGTTTCGTTTGAGTCTCCCGACTGCAGCTTCTTTTGAGGTTCGTTTCGATTGTAATGGGTACATGCTAATGACGAATTTATGATAAAATTGTTAGGGTTCTATGATGTTTGGTTGAGAATTTGGATTTGGGCGCACAAATATTTTTATCAAGAAGATTTTACAGTTTTACACCTTCATGGTGTCCCTTTGTTTAGGATATTTTATGTAGTATGATATTTTAGAATAAAAAAGAAATTACAAACAACAAATAGTGGTTGGATGCAACTTGGTCGATTTCATTTGGGTTTGATTAAGTTTTTGTCTTGACCTACTTTAGTGGTATTCATTCTTGATTTATGTTTGAGTTTCTTTATTTGTTTATAAAATCTTAATCTTCTTCATGAAACAAATTGATAAGGTTCTACTAAATCCAAACATGTATTTTTTGGTTGATGTTTTTTGTTGTAGCTTATGGGGGTGGGGCAAGGTTCTGTGGCTTGGTTGTAACTCCGTCGTTCCACCGCGTCAAGAGGTAGTCGTTTTCACGCGGTCACATATTTGCAAATGAGTGGGATTTGCCATCTCTGGCGTTAGTTGCAGATCCGTCGCACACGTACATACACTGTGTTTCTCTCTGTTATTCTGATCTTAATCGCCGCCTCCCTGTTATTTTGCTCTTAATTGCAAATGTATGTTTAGAACCATTAAACCTTTTCTGTTACTTTGGATATTAGATTTTTGGATATTAGGGATTTTAAAATAAAAGGAAGTGGACCAAAATACCCTTCATCTCTAAAAAAGGATTATAACACGTGTCAAGCTCTGATGACTTCTTAGCCTTCCTAGCAAAATATAACTTCCTATTTGATCCTTACCCTTCATTTCATTTGGTTTATTAATATATAGTAATAATAATTAACATGCTTTGTATCCGGATTTTTTAACTTATACAAAATGTTAAAAAGATACATTATTCTTATGATTTACTAAACTTATCAAATGGTTATTTCTTGTCCATGAAATCCAAGCAAAACTATAAAATCATGTGGATATTTTATTCACACAATATCAAACTACACATTTTAACTAAATAAACACATAATAGGGTTACATATAGGAGGAAATACGTCAAAGTATGTTTAGTTAAGAAAGCATAGAAGAATTAGGGTGGGACTAAAATCCAAAATCGGAATATATGGATGAGAGGTCACTTGGATTTAACTTTTTCAAAGAAAAAAATATATATTAAATAAAGTTGAAAAGTGCGGTGTTGCTTTTTATTTACGAAAAATTTGGATCACTGACGGACCAGTTGAGTGTTATCGTGCTATCAGCAGAACTACCTGATCATATCTATCTCCACTAGGCTATAATGCTCATACATCAATCCAGGAGGAAACCAATAAATTTGGGAAAAAAAACCACGGTGGGAATCGAATCAAAGACCTAATAGTTCCTAAGCCTTATTCCATGCTAAGATGTCACTAGACTATAATGCCATGGGAGAGGATGCAAATAGGATAGCTTTGGAATAAATGCATGTTGATATTTATGTAACAAGAGCAGAAAAGAGGTTGGTACCTTGAAAAGATAACTTCTTATCATTTGGAATTAGATGCTTCATGCAAATTCCATGTCAAGCATCATTTTCACCAAGACATTTGTTTTACAAGTGTGATGCCCTAAACTAGTTTAGATCAAATCTAACGCTAATGATCAAGTTGTTTAAGCCTTGCATTTCTAACTCTTATTTGGTGCAGAGTGAGGTATTCGTGGGCAATAATAGGAGACCCAGGGAAATTTGAGTTCGATCCTCGAGCCAAACGGGTTTTACTGGTAATTTCACCGTCGTACCTACGGATGGGTGGGTTACCAGGTTTTCCTCAAAATTGGTGGTGGACTTGGGTTACTTTCGGAGTACTCTGTTTGATCCAATGGGTGCCCTGAAAGTACTTGGGAGATTTAATTCTATTGACCGTACAAAAAAAGATCAAATCTAACCTTTGGGTAGTCTACAAAAATAAGAAAAATACTTTTATATTAAAATGTTACATAGTATACCATAGTGATAAAAGTATATATAAAGTTGATAAGTAAATAGCCAGGCATCGCCAATGAGGTAGTGGTGGAATGGTTGGGGAAAAACTTGGTGTTCCTTGTGACCCAGGTTCGACTCCCACTCTCCCATTATTTTCTGCGGCATCCAGGTGAAGAGCGAATACGGGTGGCGTCGGTTCGTCTTGGATGGGAGGCGAGGTTTTATCGATTATTCCACCGTCGTGCCTTCGGGAGGGTGAAGGTCGGGTTTCCGCGCATCTGGGAGAGCCAAGGGGCTGGCGGCGGTCGAGTAGTCGACCTTGGCCACAGCGTCTGGTGTCACGTTGGTTGGCATGTCGTTCCTTGCCGTTTAAAAAAAAAAATAGCTAGGCATCAACAAAACATACAGTCAACCCCATTTGCTATCATAAGGAGGCAGTTTATAAATAAAAGGAGTTGAGAAGGGATTGTATGAAGTGTCAAGTCGAGCTAGCTTAAGTTTAAGATTGAATTTATACAAGCTCGGTTTGGCTTGGCTTGAAAATACTCTAACAAGCTAAAATGTTAGCTTGAACTCGGCCTCCGATAAAACCTCGCAGCTCAAGGACTCGACGCATATATTTTTTAAAAGAAAGTCGATACACAAAGGAAGAAGTATGGCGATCAGAAGAACACATCAATATACTTGGATTTGCTTAATACCAAATAAGTAATCGTAATAAACACTAATACAAGTTACAAGGTGTGAAGTACACACTTAATCAAAATTGTTATAGTTTCGAACACCATGGAACCTTAATGGTTCTTAGGGCGAAGCCCCTAGACTACGGGGTTCCAAAGGGTACTGCCCCGATTAGGCGGGGGTAGAGGTGTACAAATCGGTTAATCGGTTATTAAAAAACCGGTTTTTTTTATAACCGGTTCCGGTTACTAACCGGTTTTTGAGGTCCAAAACAATAACCGGTATAACCGGTTGGGACCGGTTTTTAACTGGTTTTCCCAAAAAAAAACGGTTTTTTACCGGTTTTAACCGGTTTTTTAATAACCGGTTCGGTTAATAACCGGTTTTTGAAGTCAAAAAATAGTAACCGGTATAAAAACCGGCGGTTAAAAAAAACCAGTTTCGGTTTTTTTTCCGGTTTCGGTTCTAAAACCAGTTTTTTTGTACACCTCTAGGCGGGGGTCACGTGAGTTTCCCCTAACGGGTCATCATAGTCATAAAAGAAATGAAAAAAAACATGAGTTTTGTTTCAGTTTGGTGTAAACCACAAGGCTTACAAGAAGAAGATCATGTAAAAGTTGATTTTATAGACTAAAGACTTGTATAAGTTTATATACATTTTTAATCAGCAATACAAACTAGTGTCTGCTGCACCATGATTTCAGTTTATATTTCAAAATCCATCTACTTAAATGAAACTTTCTTCATCCATTCCCAGACCACGGAAAATCTCTCCATCTTCAGTTTTAAGCTTGCACTTTCTCGAGCCTGTGCTTGCGCTTCGGTTTCTGGTTCAACATCATGTTTAACTGCAAATTTGTGCATAATTCATAAGAGATTAAGTTCAGCATTCTATTAACTCTTTTTATGCAAATTAGTTACCATTTTTTCGCAGTGATTCGGCTTGTTGCTGCTTTTGATACTTCTGGAAGGTTTTGGCTGCCATGAATACGTTTTGCGGTCTTTCCCAGCCTTGGTTAAACACGCCATACCCTTGTTTGGGTCGTGGCGTGTTAAGGTACTCCAACACGGCTAAATCTTCTCTCTCTACCCAATGGATACAGTCCAATGGGCATGATTCAACCGCCACCTGTATAAAACTGTCTTCTTGTAACCCGTATAAAACTTATTATTTAACCTCTAAATAAACATTATACTTTAGATACCTCTATGCTAGTGTCATCATCTCCGAATTGAACTTTGACTCGAGCACATCCGGTAGTCTCTTCCATTACGAATGTTTTGCTGGCATTGTGCACACACTCTCTGCAGCCTGTAACAATTGCATACAGCGTAACGGGTCATCTAGATGAGGCATTTTTAACTAGTTCATGTGAAAAATAGATCAATTCCGGTTTAAATTTTACACCTAACTGGGGGTGTTAAATGGGTCATGTTTGCGGGTTGGCATGTCGAACTCAAAAAGTTTGACACGAACCCTAACACTAACACGACCCGTTTAACCCGAATTTAATTTTTATCGTATATTAATACTCTAAAATAAAAAATTATTATAATAATCTATACAAGTATACAATTATGTTTATTTTATAAAACTTTATGCTCTTGAAGACTTGAAGTGTGGCATAAAGTACCTCATTGGTAAAAAAAATTATAACACAAAACACATTTTTTATAAAAAAATAAAATAAAAAATAAGCTGGTTAAATGTATTGATAGAGACTGAATCTAAAAGAGATGATGAAAAGTAAATCTGTAACTATTTTGATAGAAGAAGAAGACAATACAGGATAATATCCACCGAAGTGGCCCAGGGCTAAGCCCTTCTCATGCACAAGGCAATGAGCCTAATTACTAACTAATTCTCTTCCTACCTTCTATAATGACTAATGTCTTATTTATAGAAGTAGTAATTACACTAACCCCCTCCTAGAATAGACAAATGACAATTAACTATAAACTAGATTATGATTCCTATCATGTATCCACCTGCAAACTCGCCACATTGACCTGAATACACGACCCGTTTAGCTAAACATGTCTGTGGGTTGACCCAAAACCTAATTTTGGAGTATTTGATTGTTATTTTGAAAGTAGCTTTTAAGTAACTTCTAATATCTAAATATATATTTTTGAAATTGTAACCTCAAATTTTGATCTGTTACAGTCTGATCATAGCTTAGAGTAGGAAATGAATAAAACCATCTTATGATGTGTTCAGTTATGCCACTTTATCTTTTACTTAGGTCCCACAAAAATAAAAGTAAAATGTTATACAAAATTTGCTTCAGTTGTAACTCAAGATGCTACTAAACACTACCTATGCAAGCTTTCTCATCAACAAAGAGTGCTTGGGGTCGAAACGGGCCGTTCCACGAGCTGTAACCCATGTTCAGTTCATCTCCTCCGAACCCAACTCTTACATGGCCGATCGAAGCATCATAATCTTTTCTTAAATCGTCTTTCATTAGCACAGTGTACGCCTCGTTTAGCAGAATTGTATGTTCATGACCCTGAATAGAAGATCGACTCATGTTAAGTTATTTCTCTGGAGAAAAAATGTTTTGGGTCAACGCAACCTAACCCGACTAATCCCCTTCGATACATGATAAAAAAAGGGGCTGTATGGGTCAAAACAAATCACTTTCTCTAAAAGAAAAATACTATCAGTAAAAGATCATTTTTTGTTAAAAAAAATACTATCAATAAAAGATCATTTTTTGTTAAAAAAAACACAATCCTAAGAGGAAATTGGCTATACGGTTCAAAACAAATCATTTCTTTTATCAAAAACTACCATTAAATTTTTTCTTTTTGGAGATTATACTGTTTGGGTCAACCCAACCCAGCCCAACTTGATTCAATTCAATACATACAAAAACAGGCTATATGGGTGGAAATAAAACATTTTCGTTAAAAAAATATTATTATTATTAATAAATAGATAAAAGAAAACTAACTAATAGATGTAAAGTGCACTTATTATTAATGACAAATGAAAATTTAAATTTAAAAAAAAAACTAATAGAGAAAAATGTTTTGGGGTAAACCCAACCCAACCCAACTTCATCCACTAAAAACATAACAAAAAGGGTCTATATAAGATTTACTATTTATAAAAAAAAAAAAAAAATCATTCTCAGTTTATACAAATCTTAAAAGGAAACGGGCTATACTATACGGGTCAAAACAATACTTTTCGTTCAAAAATTACTATTTATAAGACATTTACTTTTGAGAAAACTCTTTTAAGTCAACTCAACCCAACCCACCAACCCGATCTAATCCACTTTAACACATTGATATGAACCGGTTTAAACCGGTTACTCAAGTACTCCTCCAACCGGTCCATTTTATATTGATGCAAAGAGAAAGATTTAGACCTCTTGGCCCATTATATCTGGGTGGTACTTCTTTTGTAGCCTTCTATAGGATTCTTTTATTTCTTGAGGATTGGAGTTGACAGTAACCCCAAGCAGATCGTAATAGTTTCGGCCCCGTTTCTGATCAGGATTTCGCATACAACACGTGGCAGCACTAGATTTTGATGTGGGTCTGCCAATTAGCAAAGTACAATCAAGTAATTATACATATATACATGACAGAATACGATATGATATGATATTAGTGAAGAAATTAAGTTATAACCGTACCTTGATAGATTATCAATTCTGGCACGGTGGTTAAACACTTCCGGCAGCCGGAAAACTGCAAATGATGATGCCATTTCTCTGTTATTTTTGGTAGGAAATAAATATATGGTTTTATTATGTCTTCCAAGTGTTGTCAACTAGAATATTCAACCTCCTTAGGATATTTTGTTTTAGATATTTTGTAATGCACTTTTTTTCTTGATGACGTGGATTTTATTTTGTCATTTTCAATATTTTGTTTTTAACGGCCATTTTCAATTGCATAACTGATAAAGAGTTCGTTCGTATTATTACAAAACTACAAATGCAGCAGGTCTTTGTGGATTAGATATTCATGAAGAATGATACTCCACGTGGCAAGTGAAAAATGGGTGACGACGTGTAGTTTTGTGTGGTTCAATTATCGGATCGGTTTCACTAGAATAATATCATAACTAATTTCGAAAAATATTATAACACATAAAATATAAAAAATACTATTTACATGAGAACAAAATAACGAAGAACTATTAAATGAATTTTAAGTTGGCAAAAACTATTATAAGACGTCTTGCATTCGAATCCTGAAAGCTATAAAAAATGGTTTTTACGTGTTAGCATAGGTTTTATATAACATAATGACCTATTATTGAATATACGAACAATTGATTTTTTGTAAAATATATATATTTATTTAGTTTTCATTTAATTTACATGTACTGACATAGTTTAAGTTAAGGGTGTTGCATATTATGCTCATGGATTAACACGTCGTATTCAAGATAACAATAAAAGATTACAGAAATATAAAAACAACATGAACTTAAAATGATGTCAAACAAATATCACCCCGAGGGGTGTCAAACACCGCCCTCAAGGGGCGTTGTATAAGTGGGTATAATTGTGTGAAGGGTAGAAGCATGGGTGTGTGTAGATTGTATTTTACGACTGATGAAAATCCTCTATTCAAAGATAACCTTAGATGTGTTAACTACCACACAAAATCTAATGCTTTGGTTACTCACCCCAGGGCAGACCTATAGTGTTACAAGGGGTAACCCCGTTGCCCTTGACGCTCCAACAATTGTGTAAATTCTAAAAAATTTAACGTTTTTCAATTGCGTTATCCTTTTTTTCAAAACGTTACCCCTACGCGGATTTTCTACGTACGCCGCTTTTCACTCCCCAACCTATTTTCACAACTGACGACGCCAAAATTCAGATCGCAACCATTAAATCTTTTTAGGTTTTTAATATGAAAAAAGAAACGATGGGGAGTATTTACAAAAGTCTTTTGATCATCAAAAGCCCTATAAAAAGCTTCATTGGATTCACTGAATCAAGCATTTCACTTCTAAAACACTGCACTAATCATCGTTTAATAACAGAAGGCCAAATGATCCATACCCATTTATACAAACTGGGCATTTCTTCACACAGACACATAGCAGTCAAATTACTAATCATGTATCTAGATTTTAAAAAATCATCACAAGTAGATCAACTTCTTAAAGATTACAACACCTTTGACATGATTGTCCACAACTGTTTGATATCTGCAAATGTTAATTGGGGCAATGTAGATGAAGCACGCAAGTTGTTCGATGAAATGCCTCAACGAAATGAAGTGTCTTGGACCGCCTTAATTTCTGGGTATTTGAAGTGTGGGAGGGTGGATGAATCGATGGAGTTGTTTCGGCGAAACCCGTTTCAGAATGTGATTTCTTGGACGGCGGCGATTAGCGGGTTGTTGTCGAATGGGATGCGTTTGGAGTCGTTAGAGTTGTTTCTGGAGATGTTGAAGGATGGGGTGTGGCCGAACAATGTTACGTTTGTTTCGATTGTGAGAGCGTGTGCTGAAATGGAGGAGTTCGCGTTGGGGATGAGTGTTGTAAGTTTGGTTGTTAAGCTCGGTTTTGAAGAGGATGTTTCGGTTTGCAATTCGTTGATTACGTTTAGTTTGAGGTTGGGTGAAATGGAGATGGCTAGCGCGATTTTTAAACGAATGGGTAAACGAGGTGATTTCTTGGACCGCGATTCTCGACATGTACGTTGAGATGGGCGATTTGCGAGAAGCTCGGAAGGTGTTTGATGAAATGCCTGAACGAAACGAAGTTTCTTGGAGTGCTATGATTTCAAGGTACACCCAGAAAGGTTACTCGAAAGATGCTATCGAACTTTTTCGCCAGATGATCGAAAACGGGGTTAATCCTAACTCATCTTGTCTTTCGAGTGCGATTAACGCATTAGCAAACCTTAAGTTATTGCAGCCAGGTAAAACCATTCATGCCCATGTCACGAAAATAGGATTGGCAAATGATGTGTTCATTAGCAGCTCGCTTATCGACTTATACGGTTCATGTGGAAGCCCTAACGATGGGCGTCTAGTGTTTGACACGGTCCAGAACAAGAACGTAGTATGTTGGAACACGATGATTAGCGCGTATAGCTCAAACGGGCAACAAGAAGAAGCTAAGAAGTTATTCGATCAAATACCCGTTAAAAGTATAGGCTCGTGGAACTCGATGGTAACAGGTTACTTAGAAAACGAGCAGTATGATAAGGTTTTCGAAGTTTTTAACGACATGCTACTTTCGGGGCAAACACCGGATATATCCACCTTATCCAGTGTTTTATGCGCGTGTGCAAACCTAACATCGTTACAAAAGGGGAAAGATATCCATGGAAAGACATTCAAGCTCGGGTTTCAACACGATGTTTTTGTAGGCACTTCACTCGTTGACATGTACGCAAAATCCGGAGATATCGAGAACTCTAAACGTGTTTTCAACAAAATGACTGAAAGAAACGAAGTTTCGTGGACCGCCATGATTCAAGGACTAGCCGAAAACGGTTACGCAGAAGAAAGCCTCGAGTTATTTCAACAAATGGAGAAAACGACGTGTATAAAACCAAACGAGCTCATTCTTTTAGCACTCTTGTTTGCGTGTTCTCATTGCGGGCTTGTTGACAAGGGTCTACATTACTTTAACTTAATGGAGACACTTTACAAAATAAAACCGAACGAGAGACACTATACATGTGTGGTTGACATGTTATCGCGATCAGGGCGGGTGCGTGAAGCAGAGGATTTGATCAAGTCAATGCCGTGTGAGCCAGAAGTCAACGCGTGGGCCGCTCTTTTGAGCGGGTGTAAAACGTATGGTGAAGATGAGATAGCAGAAAGAACGGCCGCAACGATTCAGGAACTGGCGGAACAGAAATCGGGCGGGTATGTTTTGTTGTCGAACGTTTACGCATCGGCGGGAAAATGGCGGGAAGTTTTGAAAACTAGAAAATTGATGAAGGAAAGAGGGTTGAAGAAAAGTGGAGGGTGTAGTTGGATTGAAGTGAGGAATGAGTTGCATTTGTTTTATGCTCAAGATGCAAGTGGCAATGAGTTGAATGAGATATGTGGTGTTTTAGAACAATTGAAGTATCATATGTTGGTCCTTTATGAGCATAACTAGTTTTTGTACCCTTTTCTGTAGACTTTGTTTGATTTAAACTTTGATTATACCCATTCTTTTATGTAAATTAGTGAATTTAGTTGATAGATATTAACACCAAGTTCATATCTAGAATTGTGGAAATGAATTATTTGATAATAAGTTTACACCTATGATATTAGATACGTTAACTATAGTCAACGAGTGAAGTGCCTACAAACAATTGCTCAGATAAGTTTACACCCCAACCATACCCACCAAACACACAAAAGTCTAGTTCCATTCGCCAATAAATATCGATATGTTTATTTGAGCAATTGTTTTACTCCAAATGGTTAAATGAGTCCAAAATTGATGGGATTTTGCAATTTATATTAACTGGGTTACGCGTTGCGGCGAACTTATTTGTTATTTAGTATGTGTTTACATTTGTTTTGAAATCACTGCAAGCGCATTGCGCACGGAACCGCTGACAAGAATAAAAAAAAATGGACCTATATTGGAATTGGTATGTTTTTACAATTTTTTTAAATAACATATATATATCGAATTTTTTAAAAAATCTCATGCCCCTTGAAATCACGAGTAGGGCTGTGCAACGGTTCAAAACCGGACTGAACCGAACCGAACTGGGACCAAACCAGAACCGTTTAATTCTAAATATAAGAACCGGAACCGAACCGTATTCTAACGGTTCCGGTTCGAAACCGGGTTAAATGGTTCTAGCATAAACAGTTCTTGCCGAAACCGATTGTCAATTAAATCCTAAAACTAAGAACAAAATAAAAACAATTAAAACAATAAACCATTTAAAACATATAACTAAGAGTTGCAACATCACAATTCAAATTAATCAGAGTAAAAGTAGCAACAATAAAATGTTTTAAACCGAAAGTATACAATTTAGAAAACCAAAAGTTAACTAAAAACCTTTTAGTTAACCATCACAAAAACTTCATTCAAACATTATGTCAAAACTATTTTAATATTCTTTAATACTATATACATTTTTTTAAATATAATATTTTAAGTTTAAATGAATTACTAGGCTTTTTAAATATATTATTTAAAGTTTAAACCCAAATGGGTTCTAGCAGTTCTTTAAACAGAACCGTTGGATATAACCGGAACCGAACCGGGAACCATTTTCTCCTAAACTTAAGAATCGGAACCGGACCCGAAATACAACACGGTTCCGATCTGGCGGTTCCGGTTCGGTTCCCCGGTTCTGGCGGTTCAGAACCATAAATTGCTCAGCCCTAATCACGGGCCTTGTGCGGAAGTCCTCTACGCACACCATCATAGCCGGACCTGGAAAGAAAATCAGCCAAAAAAGTTGTTGGTAATGATGTTGTTCGTATGAACCCAATGGTCAGAGATGTCACACCCCGACCACGTAGAACATACAAAACGTGGCGGAAATGTCGGGGAGTGTTGTAACAGAATTAATTGTTTCAAATCCATGGCAATTGAAGTTTCGTTTTATTGATTAAAAGTGTTACAAAGTCTTATCAAACAAGGAAATACAACATAATTAACTAGTCTTGCATCTTTTATTGTTACTAAAGCCCAAGTCTGCCTATGTGTATCTTGATCATCTTATGCAACAGCTCCTGAAAAACACATGTGAAAATAGGTACGTCAGCATAAAAATGCCTGTGAGATACATAGGTTTTGTGAAAATAGGTTTCATGACTTATGTTTGAGAAAATGTTTAGTCATGAACCTTGTAATTTGCTTTGTCTTTGTAAATCATTTGAAAAACAATAAGTTCAGATGATATGTATAAATAAGAAAATAATGCATGGTTAAATGAGTAACCATGTAAAATGAGTTTGTATAAGTTAAGTTGTTTGTAAAACAATGTATTGTGAAAAGTATGTTATTTGTATAAAATGTTATATGTATCAAACTGAAATGATTCAAATAACGCTACAATATGTAATACCATACAAACACTTATATATAGGAAGTACCAGCGGCGTATCCACCATGCTTGTATCATATTACACACGCATCGTTACTTAATCACTTACTCAAACCAAACCAACCAATGTAATAAGTCTATGTTTAAACCAATAGTCAAAAGTATTAAATAATATGTCAAAGTGTTCATGTCAAGATGTAAATCATGTCAAAATGTCTATGTCAAATGTCTATGTCAAAATGTCATGTATGGCAAGTGAAATGTCTCAACTAAACCATATGCACAAAAACAAAGTATTGAAGTAAAACTTGGTTTAAATCAAAGTTATGTTTTGTGGGAAATGCATGATCAAATGTCAATCATGTTAAAATGTCTATGCCGAAATGTCTATGTCAAATGTCTATGTCAAAATGTCATGTATGGCAAGTGAAATTTCTCAACTAAACCATATGCACAAAAACAAAGTATTGAAGTAAAACTTGGTTTAAATCAAAGTTATGTTTTGTGTAAATGCATGCAACTATTTAATATGAACATCTATGCGGTATTGTGAAAATGCATACATCCAAGCCTTGCGACTGTGGTGATAAACCCTTTAAACAAATTAAAGGTCTATCTGTCTTATATCATCGAATTCGGTCATTCCTTTCATCCCCTTTCCCTGGGACGTCCGGAACGGGAGTTGTCAATTCCTATGGTACCACTACCTACTAACGAACGACGTAGCTAATGTTAATGAATGTATTGTCCCATGTAAACAAACCAAATGTCATACCAAAATGTAAACATGTGAAAACAATGCACTAAGTATGTAATCAAATGAACATACATAGCGTGAAATGTCATGTAAAATGATGTACTAAGTAATGCACAAAATGGGCACACCTAGCATGAAATGTCATGAAATCATGTACTATAATGTACTACCGAACATAGCAGTATATGATGTGAAAACAGGAAAGCATGAAAGTAACAAGTAGGCACATGTGTTCCACCCCAAAACAGTTTGGAAAACAGTAAAAGAGGGGTCTATGTACTCACTTGAGATTGCTCAGAAGTCCTAGGATAACCACCAAGCAAAGATAGAGATCACGGAATCAAACGGCACCTAATATAGGTAACTATGTTAATTAACCGGACCTAGATCGGAAGATTGGGTAGCATTAGGGTTCGTAAACCAAACGAGTGTAGAGACTCGTGTCATTTGGTTTAACAAAGCCTACATACTAAATGAAACTTAACCTAAGTGTTTTCGACCCATTACGACCCGTTTAGGAAGCTTATGCTACTTTAACGCGTCGTTCGCGTGAAACGCGTTCGGACCGCCTAACTAGCCCTATGACAAGTGTTATATGCCTAAACATATTACATAATCAGTTATGTGACAAAGGTTTAGGTTACATATGCTTAATTACCAATTATACATGAAAAGGGTATTCTGGTAATTTACCTAAGGCATATAAACTACCTATCATACAACTACTTAAACGATGCGACCATAGGGTATAACCTCGGAAGGTTATTCCCTACCTACTATGGTCACCTAATGTGTTTGGTCGGATCCTAATGATCGACCAAATGGGTCGGGTTCGAGGTATAAGCGATTCATCAGATCGCTTACCCTACGACCCTAGACAACGTGGTAATCAGCGGGCATAGTCCCAAGGGACTATGACCAACGTGATTACACTCACGTTGCGAAGTTCAAAAGAACTTCGCATTGACCATTACTGGTCAACGCTGAAAGTCAAACAAAGTTTGACTTTCTGACTCGAAAAGCAGTAAAATAAGGAAAAGAACGAAAGAATACTTACGAAGGGTCCCCGAATACTAATCCCGATTCAAGAATCTCAGGTATGAAACAATGGTTTCAACTTAGAGGTTCTCAAATCAGAATTCTAGTGATTTTAGCAATGGGGGGTATGGGGTATTTATAGGAATACCCGAACCATTAAGATCGTTTCATGGAAAACGTGCCTTAATCCCATCCGTACATGTGTTGCAAAGTTATGGTGCTTAAATTCCATCCATACATGTGTTGCAAAGTTATGGTGTTTAGGTGCTTAAATTCCATCCATACATGTGTTGCAAAGTTATGGTGCCTAAATTCCATCCTTATCCGCTGACTAAGCATGTTAGAATGTGTGGTTGTGAATTAAACAGCTGTTTATACATCGAATCTGGTCCCGAAAGTGCAAAACTGATATTTCTGCATGTTTTCTGTCCATAATAGGCAGTCGCGTAGCGCGACGGGTAAGTCCATAGGGCTCGCGCTACGCTAGCACCCCCCTGAATCAGAAAAGTTTCAGAATTTGCAGAAATGGTCCCTGCACGTGTTTAAGGCCTTTTTCGATGCGTTTGAACCCCGTTAACCTCATTTCAAGGCTCTAAAATGAAGTTAAAGTATAGGGGACTCAAAACATGCTCAAAAATATCTCGGATGTTGGTTCGTTTGGTCGTACGAACGCGATGTTCGCTTAATTACGACGGAATGCGCATAAGCGCGAAAAACGATCCAAATGACGTGACGAATGGATTTTTCTTATGGCGAACACTAAAATAAAATATTTTAGTGCTTACATAAATTTTTGGATGTCCGGATGTATTCAGAACGTAAGTTATGCGCGAAAATGCAAACTTGTGCACTTTTTGACACTTTTAGTCCCTGAATGACCCAAAAGTTGATTTCGGCATACCAAACCTTCCAAAACTTATTTCTAAGTTATGTAAAGGTTATTTAAGGTATGTTAAGCCTATTTCACTATTCCGGAGTGTTCGTTGCATTAAACTGGTTATATTTACGCATCGGTGCGCGTATAACCTTCCAGAAAGCGATTTAGAGTTTGAGATTGAACGAGAAATGATATGTGCAAATGATACACATATTTTTACAAATCCCAAGTATGAATTATAATATTTCATTGGTTTGGTATTTGTTTGATGGCCGTGAAGGCACAGGTGTTACAAGAGACGAGCAAATGGTACTAGGTACCGTTACCGAATTTTCCGAACCAAAAGATCTTAAGTACCAATTCGGTACCAACTTTGGGGGTTCCTGGTACCGGTTCGCTACTGGTTTTTACCTTCATATACCGGTACCGTAACCAGTATTTTCGGTACCAGTACCGATGTCATATCGGATGGCACCGAACTCATCCCTACCCCTGAAACTAAAAAAAAATCATTAAAAGTTGAAGAAAATCAACAAAAAAAAGTTGTACGATACCGTTGTTCTTACAGTACCCATGATCAGGGATGAGCAAATTGTACCGTGTAGCACTACCGAATATCAATTCAATACCGACTTTTGACGTTTTCTGTACCAGGATGGTGCCAGTTTTGACCTTCATGTACCGATACCTGACATGACAGTACCAGTGTTTTTAATACCAATACTGGTTCAATATCAGTTGACACCAATATTATCCCAACCTTTGATTAAAAAAATCATTAAAGTTAAATACAATATGAAAAATCATTTAAAAGTAAAGAAAATAATAATTATTATTATTATAATATTAAAATAATAAAAGTGTAAAAAAGTTATATATATTATTATAATATTAAAACCACTATTCATAATACAACATTATATATAAATATAATATAAATAATATAATATAATATAATATAATATAATAATTCATTTAGAAGATTAATAATACAGATAGACAAAGTCTGTAGCCTGACCCTTTCTTGACCCAAACCAATTTCTAACATGTTACCCAACCCATCTCACCCGTCCATTTTGCCTCTCGGGGGTTAAAACTTCAGGATCTCGAGATTATTTAAGTTACAAAATCGTTGATCAAAACATCTCAAGATTCTTAAACACCCAACATCCAACAGCTAATGATGACTTCACACATCAGTTATCATAAACATGTAAAGATTTCACTCTGCTCTTCATAAACCGGGGATCGGAAACTGAGTTGTCAACGCCTCGACTCTTTTTCTCAGATCTGAAACTTTATCGCTGAAGCTGTTGAAGTCCGAAGATGCTACAAACCTCATGAAATCTTGGAGCTTTGACCCGGAGACGGCTTGTTTGACCTCACGTGTCAGCTGCACCCCTTCGTGAATAAACTCGGCAATATAAATGAACTCCTGTTCAGTGAACCCACGAGTTGTCATGGCCGGTGAGCCGATACGTATGCCACCTGGCACAACTGCACTTTTGTCGTCTGGTACATTTAAAACAAGATATCAGGTCGCGTGAATTTATTTAGTGGCTCAGTTTTTTTCTAGTTGAAATAAAAGACCCAACGTGTACCTGGTACTGAATTCTTGTTTAACGTTATTGACGCCAGGTCAAGGATTTTCTCAACCCTAGCACCGTCAAGACCCTGCATTGAAAGAATATATAACTAAATTGTGGTAACCATGATTCAAGTACTAATGTATAAAATTAACTGAATGTTGGCACAGCCTGACAGCCTAACAATCTACAAAATACAATATTTAAATGACAACCCAAGCCCGCTATGCAATTTAGTATCGGATCAAAACGGGACAAGTTGACTTGCAAGCGCTTTTTTTTGTCCTTTTTAACTTTTCTGTACATAACTAATTTGCTTATTGTAATTACAAAACGCTATTGTTAGGCTGTAAACGAACCGAACGAACACGGACATATAATCGAACACATTTTTTGTTCATGTTCGTTTATTAAGAAAATGGGCATGTTTGTGTTCGTTCGTTTGAAACCTAAACGAACAGAGTTCACGAACGTAAATGGACATAAACAAACAAACTTAAATGAACATAATTTAACAAAAAATAAACAACAGAAACGAATATAATTGAATAAACACAAATGTACATAACTGACTAAACATAAACGAACATAAAGTAAATTTTTATATAAATTAGTAATTAATTACGATAAATTCCATTGGAAAAAACCCATTTTTATTACTAGAAAGCCCAATTACCAATTAGTTATATTAATACAAGTAGTTAGAAAGTTGCTTTTATGTTTAGTATTTATATAAATAAAACTACTTATGTATTTAAATTGAAACGAACATAAACGAACGAACATAAACAAACTTCCCGCCGAACAAGTTCACGAATAGTTCATGAATGTCCGGTTCGTTTATAGGCCTAACTATTATTTATCATAATCTACATCCTTGAATGAAACTATTGAACTTTAAAAGCGACCTTCAACCCATTTGACCAATTTCTATCTTAGCTAAAAATTTTACTTGAACTATGACCCATTTGAGAACTCAGAATTTGCAGAAATAGTCCCTGCACGTGTTTAAGGCCTTTTTCGATGCGTTTGAACCCCGTTAACCTCATTTCAAGGCTCTAAAATGAAGTTAAAGTATAGGGGACTCAAAACATGCTCAAAAATATCTCGGATGTTGGTTCGTTTGGTCGTACGAACGCGATGTTCGCTTAATTACGACGGAATGCGCATAAGCGCGAAAAACGATCCAAATGACGTGACGAATGGATTTTTCTTATGGCGAACACTAAAATAAAATATTTTAGTGCTTACATAAATTTTTGGATGTCCGGATGTATTCAGAACGTAAGTTATGCGCGAAAATGCAAACTTGTGCACTTTTTGACACTTTTAGTCCCTGAATGACCCAAAAGTTGATTTCGGCATACCAAACCTTCCAAAACTTATTTCTAAGTTATGTAAAGGTTATTTAAGGTATGTTAAGCCTATTTCACTATTCCGGAGTGTTCGTTGCATTAAACTGGTTATATTTACGCATCGGTGCGCGTATAACCTTCCAGAAAGCGATTTAGAGTTTGAGATTGAACGAGAAATGATATGTGCAAATGATACACATATTTTTACAAATCCCAAGTATGAATTATAATATTTCATTGGTTTGGTATTTGTTTGATGGCCGTGAAGGCACAGGTGTTACAGTCTCCCCTACTTTAGGAAATTTCGTCCCGAAATTTATTTAGAGGAAACTTGTAAGAGCTTGAAAGCATGAAGTTGAAAAGATCGAACAACTTTGGTTTGGGTTCTGAACTTCTAGTAACTTTAATAACATCATGATTGCAATGTAAGAGGGATACTTATATACAAGTATATGAAGCGTCATTGGTGCGTCCACCGTACCTCCATTACATCGTTCTCATTTTGTTATTGTTGTCACTATCGGTTCTTACACATAACAAATCTTACTGGGTTTCTGTGCACTAAATTTCATAATTATGTACGCGTCCATAATCAGACAATTCCTTGCACAGTTCACACAGTCTATTTTATAATGTGTAGGGTGAAACCAAATGAATGAACCTGTGATGAGTGTGACTAGACCGCCATAGAGTCCTTTTAATTAAATCGATAAATGATCTAAAAAGACTATCAAGGAGTCTGTTCAGCTACATCACTAGATGTCATTCTTTAACCAGATTGTGAATCAATCTTTTTGACTAGACCATTAAAGGTCTCTTATGAATCATGGAGTGGTACTATATAATCCAAGGGTCTTAACTATTACATAGAAGCCCATTAAGGATTTAAGGTAGTACCTTTTTGAATATCCTACTACGAATCCCTCATATGAAGATATGAAAGATTCTACGAGGATTTGGATAATGAATACCCAGAGTATACCAAAAACACAAAAATGCATAAATGAAAACACCAAATGTGTAAACACATAATCACATAACCACAAAATTGTTTAACTAGAAGTTTGTTCTGCTAACAGAGTACATGTATTTAAAGCACACTAGGAATCCATTCAGCGGATTTCATTTGGTACTTTAAACGTTATCAAGAATCCAACTATAAAGATAGAAAGATTTTTAAAAGAAAAATTCGATTTCGATTATAAGGAACCGAAATGTCTGAATTTAGGTACATAAGGAATCCAATTAAGGACTCTGATTTGAATGATATTCATCCACAAGGATCTAATTGTGAAGATAAAAAGATCCCATATGGATTTTAGAAGTTGAAGATGTTTTGAAACCTTGCACGGGATGTGCTTATGTCAAAACATGAAGTAAAAATGCTTATGAAGTTGAGATGCCTGATATGCCAAGGCGACATATGAAGCGAAATTTGAAAGTTAAGTCAATGTATGAAGAAAAATATTTTTGAAAACTATGCATGGGGTTCTTTTAAGAAAAAATGTGTTTAACGTTTTTGAAACCTTATATATAATACTTTTGAAATCATAAAGTAGGTGTATTGGATAGATATATTTAAAAAATGTTTTAAAATCATGCGAGATGAATTTTGAAATTATGTATAAGGTTTTTGAAAGACATGGATGATGCTTTTCGAAATCATGCACTTGATAAGAAAATGTATTGTGTTAATATTGTCTTCAGACTATATGAAATATTTTGAAATTAGAAAGGTTGGTTTTGATAACATGGCCAATGTTTTTGAAATAACATAGACAATGTATCTAGAAAAATTGTTTTCAAACTATATGAAATGTTTTGAGATCATGAAGATTGTGTTGAAATGCTTGTACTGTGTATGTTGAAAAATCAAAACGTAATGGGTATGAGATTTGAAAATATCCTTAGTTATCTAACCAAGGATTCAAAGGCACAGATGTGCAGAAGCATGATCACTCATAATGTCACTTTATTTTCTGTACTTTGTTTCTTAGAATGAAACGAGTACTTAAAATATTCGAGGGTATCATGAGCGATCATTTGAAAGAGAGAATCACAAGAGTAGTTTGTAAGGAACATAGTTCCTTGATACAGGTATTCTAGGGAAATGCCATAAACACATGTAATTATACTTGTATATCAGAATTGTGAACAACAACTTTTATTTATAAACAAACAGATTGTTTCACATTACAAGGATAACAAAAGAACAAAAGCATAAGACAGCAACATCTTCTACTCAGCCAACTGCTCATCCGTGGGTCAAATTTGCATTAGCAAGCTTTGGGCAATCCCTTAGGAAATGGCCCATCTCGCCACAGTTATAGCAAAGCCCTCGTGAGAAACGAGCTTGAGCAGGAGTGTCGCCAGCTTGATTTGGTACAGCTGCAGTTGGGCAAACCCTTGCCGTATGACCTATAAGTCCACAATTATGGCATTTGCGGCACCTCACACTAGGGTGATGATGGAGGCTACATTGGTTGCACAAGGGTGCAGTTCCGTTGTATGGCTTCCTTGCAGGGGGTTGAGCTGGTTGGTTGGGGACGGCTTTACCATTGTGAGCGACCATGGCGAAGTTCTGAGAAGCCTTTCGCTTCTTTGACTTTTTAAGGGATCGTTCATCCATGGTCTTTGATTCCTCGATTGGTTTCTTGGCTGATGGTGTTGTCACCTGACTAGGTCCTGCCTGTCTTGGTGACTCTTGAGTGGCTTCATCCTGGAGACGATACATGGCAGTAGCTAATTCAACAGTCTTCAGGACTACTTCGCCTATTCGCTGAGCGAATTTGGCTGCTTGCTCAGATATCTGAGTGTCATCGTGATGAAGAGACATTCTTGAAGAATAAGAAAGGCATAGGGAGAAACAGGTGAAAGGTTATTGGACAATCAAAACAGAGTGATAACGCATGAAAAATTGCGATCATTTGTTTGTTACCTAAGGCAAACAAATGAGACGGTGACTAATCAAAGTAAATGGGTCAAAAATAATGTATCGCGAAGACATGCTCGCCTATAAGTGAACACTCATCCCAAGAATTCCCAGGTAAGCACAACTGGTCTCGCGTCTGATGAGATGTATACGAAGTGCTTGCCTAGCCAGAAAACCCAGAATACAGGCATTCACCCTTCCAGTTTGCACGTGTTCACATTATTTAAAACCCAAAACCTTGACGAGATTTTGAAAACTCAAAGGGGTTCAAAACCATATAACAGAGAGTTCAAAACCTTACAATAGAGGGTTCAAAACCTAGTAATCAATCATCCTAGAACAGATGATTAGTTTTCAAAGCGGTTTTGAAATTCATGTTCTTGTTGCGGTTGTCGCCTAAGGATAGGCGACAGTATCGTTTTATGACTAAACGCAAGTAAACTCGCGTTAGGGTCCTAAGAAGGTTATAGACTAGGTCAAAGCATTACTAATTACTAGTAACCTAATTCCCTATAACCATTGGCTCTGATACCATCTTTTCTGTCACATCCCGACCACGTAGAACATACAAAACGTGGCGGAAATGTCGGGGAGTGTTGTAACAGAATTAATTGTTTCAAATCCATGGCAATTGAAGTTTCGTTTTATTGATTAAAAGTGTTACAAAGTCTTATCAAACAAGGAAATACAACATAATTAACTAGACTTGCATCTTTTATTGTTACTAAAGCCCAAGTCTGCCTATGTGTATCTTGATCATCTTATGCAACAGCTCCTGAAAAACACATGTGAAAATAGGTACGTCAGCATAAAAATGCCTGTGAGATACATAGGTTTTGTGAAAATAGGTTTCATGACTTATGTTTGAGAAAATGTTTAGTCATGAACCTTGTAATTTGCTTTGTCTTTGTAAATCATTTGAAAAACAATAAGTTCAGATGATATGTATAAATAAGAAAATAATGCATGGTTAAATGAGTAACCATGTAAAATGAGTTTGTATAAGTTAAGTTGTTTGTAAAACAATGTATTGTGAAAAGTATGTTATTTGTATAAAATGTTATATGTATCAAACTGAAATGATTCAAATAACGCTACAATATGTAATACCATACAAACACTTATATATAGGAAGTACCAGCGGCGTATCCACCATGCTTGTATCATATTACACACGCATCGTTACTTAATCACTTACTCAAACCAAACCAACCAATGTAATAAGTCTATGTTTAAACCAATAGTCAAAAGTATTAAATAATATGTCAAAGTGTTCATGTCAAGATGTAAATCATGTCAAAATGTCTATGTCAAATGTCTATGTCAAAATGTCATGTATGGCAAGTGAAATGTCTCAACTAAACCATATGCACAAAAACAAAGTATTGAAGTAAAACTTGGTTTAAATCAAAGTTATGTTTTGTGGGAAATGCATGATCAAATGTCAATCATGTTAAAATGTCTATGCCGAAATGTCTATGTCAAATGTCTATGTCAAAATGTCATGTATGGCAAGTGAAATGTCTCAACTAAACCATATGCACAAAAACAAAGTATTGAAGTAAAACTTGGTTTAAATCAAAGTTATGTTTTGTGTAAATGCATGCAACTATTTAATATGAACATCTATGCGGTATTGTGAAAATGCATACATCCAAGCCTTGCGACTGTGGTGATAAACCCTTTAAACAAATTAAAGGTCTATCTGTCTTATATCATCGAATTCGGTCATTCCTTTCATCCCCTTTCCCTGGGACGTCCGGAACGGGAGTTGTCAATTCCTATGGTACCACTACCTACTAACGAACGGCGTAGCTAATGTTAATGAATGTATTGTCCCATGTAAACAAACCAAATGTCATACCAAAATGTAAACATGTGAAAACAATGCACTAAGTATGTAATCAAATGAACATACATAGCGTGAAATGTCATGTAAAATGATGTACTAAGTAATGCACAAAATGGGCACACCTAGCATGAAATGTCATGAAATCATGTACTATAATGTACTACCGAACATAGCAGTATATGATGTGAAAACAGGAAAGCATGAAAGTAACAAGTAGGCACATGTGTTCCACCCCAAAACAGTTTGGAAAACAGTAAAAGAGGGGTCTATGTACTCACTTGAGATTGCTCAGAAGTCCTAGGATAACCACCAAGCAAAGATAGAGATCACGGAATCAAACGGCACCTAATATAGGTAACTATGTTAATTAACCGGACCTAGATCGGAAGATTGGGTAGCATTAGGGTTCGTAAACCAAACGAGTGTAGAGACTCGTGTCATTTGGTTTAACAAAGCCTACATACTAAATGAAACTTAACCTAAGTGTTTTCGACCCATTACGACCCGTTTAGGAAGCTTATGCTACTTTAACGCGTCGTTCGCGTGAAACGCGTTCGGACCGCCTAACTAGCCATATGACAAGTGTTATATGCCTAAACATATTACATAATCAGTTATGTGACAAAGGTTTAGGTTACATATGCTTAATTACCAATTATACATGAAAAGGGTATTCTGGTAATTTACCTAAGGCATATAAACTACCTATCATACAACTACTTAAACGATGCGACCATAGGGTATAACCTCGGAAGGTTATTCCCTACCTACTATGGTCACCTAATGTGTTTGGTCGGATCCTAATGATCGACCAAATGGGTCGGGTTCGAGGTATAAGCGATTCATCAGATCGCTTACCCTACGACCCTAGACAACGTGGTAATCAGTGGGCATAGTCCCAAGGGACTATGACCAACGTGATTACACTCACGTTGCGAAGTTCAAAAGAACTTCGCATTGACCATTACTGGTCAACGCTGAAAGTCAAACAAAGTTTGACTTTCTGACTCGAAAAGCAGTAAAATAAGGAAAAGAACGAAAGAATACTTACGAAGGGTCCCCGAATGCTAATCCCGATTCAAGAATCTCAGGTATGAAACAATGGTTTCAACTTAGAGGTTCTCAAATCAGAATTCTAGTGATTTTAGCAATGGGGGGTATGGGGTATTTATAGGAATACCCGAACCGTTAAGATCGTTTCATGGAAAACGTGCCTTAATCCCATCCGTACATGTGTTGCAAAGTTATGGTGCTTAAATTCCATCCATACTTGTGTTGCAAAGTTATGGTGTTTAGGTGCTTAAATTCCATCCATACATGTGTTGCAAAGTTATGGTGCCTAAATTCCATCCTTATCCGCTGACTAAGCATGTTAGAATGTGTGGTTGTGAATTAAACAGCTGTTTATACATCGAATCTGGTCCCGAAAGTGCAAAACTGATATTTCTGCATGTTTTCTGTCCATAATAGGCAGTCGCGTAGCGCGACGGGTAAGTCCATAGGGCTCGCGCTACGCTAGCACCCCCCTGAATCAGAAAAGTTTCAGAATTTGCAGAAATGGTCCCTGCACGTGTTTAAGGCCTTTTTCGATGCGTTTGAACCCCGTTAACCTCATTTCAAGGCTCTAAAATGAAGTTAAAGTATAGGGGACTCAAAACATGCTCAAAAATATCTCGGATGTTGGTTCGTTTGGTCGTACGAACGCGATGTTCGCTTAATTACGACGGAATGCGCATAAGCGCGAAAAACGATCCAAATGACGTGACGAATGGATTTTTCTTATGGCGAACACTAAAATAAAATATTTTAGTGCTTACATAAATTTTTGGATGTCCGGATGTATTCAGAACGTAAGTTATGCGCGAAAATGCAAACTTGTGCACTTTTTGACACTTTTAGTCCCTGAATGACCCAAAAGTTGATTTCGGCATACCAAACCTTCCAAAACTTATTTCTAAGTTATGTAAAGGTTATTTAAGGTATGTTAAGCCTATTTCACTATTCCGGAGTGTTCGTTGCATTAAACTGGTTATATTTACGCATCGGTGCGCGTATAACCTTCCAGAAAGCGATTTAGAGTTTGAGATTGAACGAGAAATGATATGTGCAAATGATACACATATTTTTACAAATCCCAAGTATGAATTATAATATTTCATTGGTTTGGTATTTGTTTGATGGCCGTGAAGGCACAGGTGTTACAAGAGACGAGCAAATGGTACTAGGTACCGTTACCGAATTTTCCGAACCAAAAGATCTTAAGTACCAATTCGGTACCAACTTTGGGGGTTCCTGGTACCGGTTCGCTACTGGTTTTTACCTTCATATACCGGTACCGTAACCAGTATTTTCGGTACCAGTACCGATGTCATATCGGATGGCACCGAACTCATCCCTACCCCTGAAACTAAAAAAAATCATTAAAAGTTGAAGAAAATCAACAAAAAAAAGTTGTACGATACCGTTGTTCTTACAGTACCCATGATCAGGGATGAGCAAATTGTACCGTGTAGCACTACCGAATATCAATTCAATACCGACTTTTGACGTTTTCTGTACCAGGATGGTGCCAGTTTTGACCTTCATGTACCGATACCTGACATGACAGTACCAGTGTTTTTAATACCAATACTGGTTCAATATCAGTTGACACCAATATTATCCCAACCTTTGATTAAAAAAATCATTAAAGTTAAATACAATATGAAAAATCATTTAAAAGTAAAGAAAATAATAATTATTATTATTATAATATTAAAATAATAAAAGTGTAAAAAAGTTATATATATTATTATAATATTAAAACCACTATTCATAATACAACATTATATATAAATATAATATAAATAATATAATATAATATAATATAATATAATATAATATAATAATTCATTTAGAAGATTAATAATACAGATAGACAAAGTCTGTAGCCTGACCCTTTCTTGACCCAAACCAATTTCTAACATGTTACCCAACCCATCTCACCCGTCCATTTTGCCTCTCGGGGGTTAAAACTTCAGGATCTCGAGATTATTTAAGTTACAAAATCGTTGATCAAAACATCTCAAGATTCTTAAACACCCAACATCCAACAGCTAATGATGACTTCACACATCAGTTATCATAAACATGTAAAGATTTCACTCTGCTCTTCATAAACCGGGGATCGGAAACTGAGTTGTCAACGCCTCGACTCTTTTTCTCAGATCTGAAACTTTATCGCTGAAGCTGTTGAAGTCCGAAGATGCTACAAACCTCATGAAATCTTGGAGCTTTGACCCGGAGACGGCTTGTTTGACCTCACGTGTCAGCTGCACCCCTTCGTGAATAAACTCGGCAATATAAATGAACTCCTGTTCAGTGAACCCACGAGTTGTCATGGCCGGTGAGCCGATACGTATGCCACCTGGCACAAGTGCACTTTTGTCGCCTGGCACATTTAAAACAAGATATCAGGTCGCGTGAATTTATTTAGTGGCTCAGTTTTTTTCTAGTTGAAATAAAAGACCCAACGTGTACCTGGTACTGAATTCTTGTTTAACGTTATTGACGCCAGGTCAAGGATTTTCTCAACCCTAGCACCGTCAAGACCCTGCATTGAAAGAATATATAACTAAATTGTGGTAACCATGATTCAAGTACTAATGTATAAAATTAACTGAATGTTGGCACAGCCTGACAGCCTAACAATCTACAAAATACAATATTTAAATGACAACCCAAGCCCGCTATGCAATTTAGTATCGGATCAAAACGGGACAAGTTGACTTGCAAGCGCTTTTTTTTGTCCTTTTTAACTTTTCTGTACATAACTAATTTGCTTATTGTAATTACAAAACGCTATTGTTAGGCTGTAAACGAACCGAACGAACACGGACATATAATCGAACACATTTTTTGTTCATGTTCGTTTATTAAGAAAATGGGCATGTTTGTGTTCGTTCGTTTGAAACCTAAACGAACAGAGTTCACGAACGTAAATGGACATAAACAAACAAACTTAAATGAACATAATTTAACAAAAAATAAACAACAGAAACGAATATAATTGAATAAACACAAATGTACATAACTGACTAAACATAAACGAACATAAAGTAAATTTTTATATAAATTAGTAATTAATTACGATAAATTCCATTGGAAAAAACCCATTTTTATTACTAGAAAGCCCAATTACCAATTAGTTATATTAATACAAGTAGTTAGAAAGTTGCTTTTATGTTTAGTATTTATATAAATAAAACTACTTATGTATTTAAATTGAAACGAACATAAACGAACGAACATAAACAAACTTCCCGCCGAACAAGTTCACGAATAGTTCATGAATGTCCGGTTCGTTTATAGGCCTAACTATTATTTATCATAATCTACATCCTTGAATGAAACTATTGAACTTTAAAAGCGACCTTCAACCCATTTGACCAATTTCTATCTTAGCTAAAAATTTTACTTGAACTATGACCCATTTGAGAACGAAGATATCCAAATATACGCACTCATAAGTTGCAAGTACGAAAAAAGTACCAATGGCCTGAGATCCACAAGAACCAAGTGGTTATCACTCCCTCCCGAAACCAAAGTGTATCCAAGCTCCAACAATCGTTTAGCAAGAGCTCGACAATTAGAAACAACCTGCAAGAACAACACGTAAACCAGTCAAAAAAGTCAAAACAATGCATCTTATGATGCTAACAAAATGAGACTCAAAAAAAAACCTGGTTCTGGTAAGCTTTGAATTCAGGAGACTGAGCATGCTTCAAGCAAACCGCCAGTCCTCCTATTGTATGGTTATGTGGACCACCCTGTTAAGGTATATTTTTAAATAACGTACAGATAAGATCAACAAAAGACCACCTTGCCCCTAGCCATGATCATTAAAAGTAACTTAGAACTAACCTGTAAACCTGGGAAAACCGCATTGTTGATGGCAGATTCTAACTCGATTCCCAAAATAGGATCTTTTTTGAAGAATATCATTCCCCCTCTCGGTCCTCTGAGAGACTGTAAACAGAAGTCAGATTGTAGATATCGATTTAGTAAGTTATCACAATTTTCATTAACTCACACGATACCTTGTGTGTTGTAGTTGTGACAATATCGCAGTATTCAAAAGGATTGCCAACAACAGAAGCTGCCACAAGTCCACTAATATGAGCCATATCCATCATCAGAAAAGCACCAACAGAATCAGCAATCTGTAACAGCCAAATGTCATCAACACTTGGTGAGTTTTAGCATAATAAACAATTTAAAAAAAAAATAGTTATTTTGGCGGAATTGAAAAGCTATACCTTTCTCATACGAGGATAGTCAAAATCACGGGGATAAGCACTTGCACCGGCTATTATAAGTTTCGGTCGAAATAAAGTAGCGGTTTTCTCAAGCATGTCATAATCAACGAGGCCTGTATAGATGCGACAAGTACATATTTGTATAAGACAAACGTATATACATTAAAACAAAGATAAACCATTGCACCTGTAGCTTCATCAAGACGATAAGGCATCGATTCAAAATATATGGATGTTCCCGAAACCCTTCGTTTGGGTGTCATGAATCCATGAGACAAGTGTCCTCCATGAGGCAAGTCAAGTCCCTGAATTGAACACGGTAAAATATATAACACATATATTGATGCAATATAACATAGACAATTTGGATTGCTCAAAACAGAACCTAAAGACAACTCACCATTATGCGGTCATGGGGTTTAAGAATAGCCGTATAAACCTCAAAATTAGCAGGTGAACCAGATAACGGTTGAACATTCACACCCCACTTATTTTCATCCAAGTGAAACGCTGCTAAGGCCCTCTTTTGACAAAGTGTTTCCAGTTCATCGATGTGCTCGTTTCCACCGTAATATCTACAAAAAGTATAACAAATCAAAAAGCATATTACATGATTACATCAATAAAATTTATAAATTGTAATGACAATTATCACCTTTTGCCAGGAAGTCCTTCAGAATATTTGTTAGTAAGACATGAACCAACTGCTTCCATAACAGCTCGGGATGTGAAATTCTCCGATGCAATAAGCTCTAAACTTCTAAACTGCCGTTGCTTCTCATTGTATATTATTTCACTAACTTCAGGGTCAGCATTACTCAGTTCTTGGTCTACGAAATTGCTTCCATTACCTATGAAAGTATAAAAGATTTAAGGGTATCAATTCGTTGTTTGTCGTGAATATCTTCCATGAATTGTAAACAAATATTCTCCACACACAAAAATATAATTAAAAATTTAGAAGTATATCTAGCAAACTTACACATTTCTTATTGGTAATAACATGAACTGTTAATAATTAGGGCTGTTCAAAAAGCTCACAGCTCACTCGGAAAAAGCTAGAAAAAAACTAGGTTGTAAACGAGCCAAGCTCGAGCTAGGCCTGGCTCGGCTCGTCAGCTCGCGTTCCGGCACAAATTATTTTAATTTATAGAGATTAATTTTAATTTTAAATGTATTAAAATAAAAAATATATGAGAAGGTGTTGAAGTGTTAACATTTTAAGTTTAATTAATCAATAACATATAAAAATATGGGAAAATAAACAAAAACTATGCATATAATACTTTAATAAGCCTTTCGGTATTTATAATAGTAAAAAACAAAAATAATACATATAGATATATGTGTAATTTTTGTCTCTTTTTGCTTTTTATGTTATATCAATATCTGTAAAAATAATTTAAAAATAAAAAAAGCTGGCTCGAGCTCGACTTTTTGACTTGATAAAGTAAAGGAGCCAAGCCAAGCTAGCTCCTTTAAGTTCGAGCTCGAGCTCAACCTGGCTCAGCTCGATTACAGCCCTATTAAATAGCAAAGTCGCGATACTTTTTATCAGTGTCATACCAAAAGGTGTATGCATTTCTAAGAAATTACCTCCTTCGGGAATTGTGACGGGCACAGAAGGGGTGGATGACCTTCCGGTAGCCAAGCTACCTTCGATTTTTAAAGATCTACACGGCTTAAATGATCTAATATTCAGTTGACGGAGAAGCCCACTGACACCGGGTCCTTTTGGGAGGAAATTAGATTCCTTGATCGATACAGGCTGTTGAAGTGAACCCATGATAACTCCAGTACAGGTATGCATACTGCTTAACACATTCATAATATATTAGTCACAACAAACGAATACAGAATTAGAACCACTCACTCGATTCAAAGAACTATATCATATAGCATGTGTAAAATCAATAAACACAAACACCAAAGTTTACAAACGTTTTCATCTTATGAAACACGTGCAGAAGTGTAAAACACAGCCTATATGTCCATATAATTGCAAATTCTGACATCAATAACCTAATTTTAACTTTCACCGCTTTAGCCGAGCCAAGCCCAAGCTCGAAAACTCGGCTCATTTCGCGCTCTATTTCCAAATCTCAAGCTCGGCTCAGTTCAAGCTTCGAGCTCTATTTCTAAAGCTCAAGAGCTCGGCTCGTTTTTTGTTTTTTATCAATTAATTTATAAGCATATATTACTTTATAACTTTTATATATAACATAAGATATTTTATGTAGTTATTTTTGTCATAACTTCATAAAGATAAAAGTTATTATAAAAATATATATTAAATAAAAGTTATACATACATATATATATAGGGTAGGGATAGTGTACATTAATTTAGAAGTGTGAGAAGCGTATTATAACACTATATATAACACCATATAAACACCGTATAACACTATGTAACACCATATAACACTATGTAACACTATATAACAATATATAACACTATACATCTATCATAGACATGCTATCAGACAAAATATAGTGTTATATTTGTTATATAGTGTTATAATACACTTCTCACACTTCTGGATTAATGTACAGGATCCTCTACCTATATATATATATATATATATATATATATATATATATATATATATATATATATATAACAGGCTCGTTTAGACAGACACGCGAGCGGGTAGTATACAAGCTTATTTCTCGTTTAAGCTCGGCTCAATTCGAGCTACTTATGAGCCGATCAAGAGTAGCTCATGAGCTGCTTGGCTCGTTTACATTCCTTATCCAATACTCAACAGCTAAAAATCTGTAAATTAGGTCATAAATACTAAGCAGTCAAACAAGCCCCAAAATCCAAAATGAGAGGCGTTAGAAAAACGCAAACTCAATCCTAACATATAATTCCCCTTCACGATAACACAAAACCTCAGAATCTTTCTACAAATCAAATTCGGTCTAATGCTAAGAAACAGAGACATAATCATGTCACAAAACAACACTAGTGCATGCAATAAACTAAGAAATGCAAAGTTTTTACAGAAATTACTACATCCTTCAATTCAATGAGAAACAAGCACAGTGGTTGAGAAAAGTGTGTTGGTGTAATAGATGATATATGTATGCATGTAATGAATAATCGAATGAATATAGATGGAGAATAGGGCTACCTGTTGGTATATATGTGTATAAGTTATCGAGTAAACTTCGATTCGATAACCGATTGAAACTTTTGCTTCGGCGGAAAAGGGGCAGAGGGTTCGCTGCTGCTGCTGCTGTAGCGGCGCTGAGTGCAGAAGGTGAGCAATAAATAATGGTGAAAATATCGGACCCTTTGGTTAAGAATTTATTCTGCCCTCTGGTCCATTAAAAACTTAAATAGAGATTATAACAAAATTTATTTATTTTAAGTTCAAATAATAAATGAATTAGAAATAGAATTATAATTTTTAGATTATGAAGCCTCTGTAGTTTATAAAATGAATTATATGTTAACAAGTTTTAGTTAACGAGAATAGAATTGTGGGCATAAAACCATATCAAATAGCACAAATGTCATATTATCGACAGTGAACATCAAAACTCAAATCGAGGCGTATTAACGCGAAAAAAAATTAGACCGAAACGTAAAATATAGAAAAAACAACTACCCGCACGTTGTGATAAATCTGTCAAACAGGAAAATATAGACATAAAAACGTTAACTGACACACGCACAGTGTGTCGTGTTAAATCACAAAATTTAGAAAGAAACGTAAAGCGAAACATAAAAACGTTGAACCCCACACGTACGTTGCATCGTGTTAACTCGCAAAATTTAGAACGAAACGTAAAAATGTTGAACCTCACACGCACGTTGCATCGTGTTAACTCGCAAAATTTAGAACGAAACGTAAAAACGTTGAACCCCCCATACTCACGTTGAACCCCACACCCACGTTGCGTTGTGTTAACTTGTAAAATTTGGAACGAAACGTAAAACGAAAATTTGCGAAAGAGGAAAAGTATATGAAACCATAGTTGAAAAAAGTGAAGTTATGAGGTTAAATTGCGAAAGATGAAAAGTATATGAAACCAGGTTGAAAATGAAAAGTTGTGAAGTTAAATTGGAAAGGATGAAAAATTTGGAGTTAAAAGTAAAAAAAATCAAATTTTGTGATCTTAAATTGTAAAAGACGTAAAGTTTAGACTAAAAGTAATAAAAATAAATTAAAACACCTTAAACATGAGGTACAACACCATTATGCATAGAAAAGTTGCAAATTGATACTACATAAATAAATACATATAATGTTAGATGGTGATGAACTCGCGTATCACTATTGTTTGCGTTCACGTCTAACACCGTTATTAAATGTATGTTTATTCTTAATGCTATATTATAACAACCCTCCTAAATAAATTTTCGACACCCCTAAAATATTTAAGGTGCCCCCATATGTCTTAAAACATGCCCCGTATGCAAAAACCGAGCCCAAAATACCTTATATAATTAAATATTAAATAAAAACAAGGAAATAGTGTCGCCCGCGGGCCGCAAAGACCCCTTAGGGATCTTACGCGGGGCGCGACAACTAGACGATCAGGTTGCACCCGGTGCTGCCACGTGTCGGACGTGTGTCAAAGCTATATCAATGACTGGGCCAGGCTAGGGTCTACCCAGCCTACGTCGCGGGCCGCGTAGCCCTTGGCTACAGCCTTCGCGGGGCGCGACAAAGTGTCAGACAGACACTATAAATAGAGGGGATCGGCTGATCATTTGAATTCGCTCATAATTTCTTTCTCTCTTGAATTTCATAAGTGTAGAAGTAATTTTCGGGTATAATACCCCCCTAATTAGCGAAGCCCTGCCTCGTTGTAAGTATCATAACCCCGGTTACGTATTAGATGCGCTGCCCGATTGATCCAGGGTTCCGTAACAGCTGTCGTGGTTCTGCCTGACGTAGTCGTTGGAATACCGTCTCGGGTAGGGTATTACTAATGTAAATATTGGGTTATTATACTAACGAGTGTGCATTTGTGTAATTTATAGATAATCACCAGGAAATCCTTAAAGAAAACCCTAAGACAGCAATGTGAGTAATCTCCTTTTTGTAAACCTTTTTGCAAACTGTTTTTACAAAACCTCAATTAAATTACATTATATTAAACAGTGATCGAGTATTTGTATTCTACAATTATCGTCGGTATGTTGGGGTTTTGTATACAAAATTTGTTACTACATTGTGAGTAGTAACATGACCACAAGTCGGGTTGACAGTACCGTTGGTGGTAATTGAAGTAGATGGAAACAAATGTAATTGCGCGACCGCCCTCAATGCTGTAGACTGATAAAACCTATTTTGATTAAACTGAGATTCACTCACCAGTATTTCCCACTGACAAAATGTTTTTAAACGCGTTTCAGGTAACAAAATGTGAAAGCCAAATAAAAGCCAGCTGGACAGCACTGAAGGCTTGGACAAGTGGCAATAAAAGTTACCTAAATAAAGAGATGTTTTTTTAAATAAAATAGGGTTTATCCCTATGAAAAAGTGTGTACTAGAAACTTGGGATCTTCCCATGTGTTTAATATTATAAAAGTGTGGTATTTTACTCCGATAAAATATTTCCTAACTACGGTCCTGATGTAATTTCCGCTGCCAAATTGATAAACACCGATACCACTGAAACTGGTCGCGGCCGCCCGTTCCCGGGTAATAAGGGGACGGGGGTTGCGACATATATGTTATAGTCACATAGCGCAATACTTAAAGAAGGGAACAATGTTCTTGTATTCCCATTGGTGCCACGTCATCTCGTGGTGCCGAGTAACATTGGCCCTTCTTTGCCCATTCTCCCAAAGCAATCTAGTTGCATACTTTGTAATCTATATCATGTGCAACCATACTGACATATTAGTAGGGATGTAAAGAATCGAGTCCAAATAAGCTCATTTAAACTCGAGTTTGCCTCGTTCTACTTTACATAGCTTAAGCTCAAATTTTGTTAGATTCTTAGAAGGATATCCAAAGTATTATTATAAATTATTGATTTGATTTCTAATAATACTCACACAAGTTATGACCGATTTCAATATTTTTATTATTAATCCTTGATTGGATTTCTAATAATACACTCGCAAGTTTTATGACCGATTTCAATGTGATTACAAAGACCAAAGTACAATTTTTAAAGCATAAAAATTACCTAGTAATAATCATATTGTCATATACAAAACTCTTTTGTCACAAGTTTTCACAATCAAGTTATGTATTGCAGTACTAAACCTTTTTGCCATTCCTTGGCTTCAAAGTATCCATTTTCAATTGACAACTCTCTTAGTTGTCAAAATATTGCAATACTAAACGTTTTGCCATTTATTTGGCTAAATAAAATATATGTACTCGCCAGCTTTTATGCTGACTCTCATTTTCACATATGTTTCAGGTTTTCGATTATTCAAACATGCAATACATAGGAATGCATCCGGGCCTTAGACTTCTTTAATTAAAAGACAATTACATGTATTATTTGTATTGTAAAACAATGTTAACAATAACGAAACAATTTAGTACTTGTGGTTGTGAGCAATTCGTAACGTGACTCCCCGATATTTCCGCCGCGTGTTGTTGTATTACGCGATTGGGGTGTTACACGCATAGGGTAGAATATGATTTATTTAGTGTAATTTAGGCCTAGAGTCTGCTCTCACGGAATTCTACATAATCTTAAAGCACAAAGTCGGTGGCTTTTACGCCACCGACCCTCCCCTTTTCACTAAAATACAAGGCCACCCCTTCCACTTTTCAATAAAATACAAGGCCACCTTAACATTGAGAAATAATATTTTTAGCCCTTACGCTATACAATATAATAAATCCAACCCCCAACTTTGCAAAATGGTATTTTTAGCCCCTATTTCATTTTACTAGCATCCCCTATACTTTCAAAGTTTACATTTTAACTCTTTTTCTCTTAGTTTTATGTTTTTTTCTCAAAGTTTCACCACATTGAAATTTTAGTCCCTTGTCCTTACAAACATCAACGTTTAATCCCTCATGTTTCTAATATTCTAGCTTTACCCATGTACCATATATAATATGTATTTTTAACATGTTATTTTCTTTAATGATTTTCGTTCGCTAATTTCTTTTTTTTAAGAACTATTTTTTGTTAATCTCCTTGAATTTCAAAAGTTTCGACTTTACCCTTTTTCGTTCCTTTACTTGAAAAAAAAAGTTTTTAGGTACGGGTTTTTATGTATGCGTCGGTATAAATTCGAGTTGATCTATGTTTAGATCTAACATTTTTAATGATTTTTGTTTGCCAATTTTTCTTTAAAGAACTAATTTGTCATTAACCTCTTTGAGTTTCAAAAGTTTTGACTTTGCCCCTTTATTCTTTTATTTGAAAAAGATTAACTTTTTACGGGTTTTTATGTATGTATCAGTATAAATTCGAGTTGATCTCTTTTTAGACGAAAACTTATCTTGGGAAATGAGTCAGTGCAAGTATAATATGTTTTTTATATACCATACCTAGTGTCGTTAAATATAATATATTTTCATTCGATCGTATAAATTCGAGTTACTATGCATTTTGTGTGTTTTCTATTTTTAAAGCTATAATAAGCCCCTTTTGATTGTTGCGCACCGGTCACGTTACATAGCACTTGCGCTAATCCATTCGATATTTGCAATATACCCATGGCGCAACGTGCGCGGGTCTATTTACTAGTTATCTCTTAATTACATACTAAGTTCAGCCTTTTACCCGACTATGACAATGATGTTAACAAATGAGATATGGAACACAAGATAGTGAACTTTGCAAAGGACTTACGAAGACATTTACAGGATTTTGTGGGAGTTTTGGGATGTCTTTCCAAAACAAAGGTATCACATATTTATACTAGTTGTCTGACATTCATTATTGTACTAGTTATCACAAGATATCCATGTCTACTTATTTATATAGAAATCTCTACAGCTTTCTAAGGGCTTCCATGTTTTTGGACCATATTTGTACGTTTCTAGATCTTTCAGCTGTCACACCCCGACTTTCCACGTGTCACCGGTGGGCCCGGTGGGGAGTATCGTGACGTGGTTGGCAACATAATAGTCAAACAACACAATATTTAATAATGCACAGCGGAAGCAAAAGATAAATATATTACAATCCGAATATAAAGTAATATCCAAGTATTACAACGGAAAGTAAAGGATCCACAGGCGGATCTTAAAATATAAACATTTGTTCAACAGACTTTAGACGCCTAGAACTTACAAGATTCCTTATTAGCGCCTTGAGCTTCCAGCCAATTACGTTCAGTACCTGTCACTTAACCTTTTTGGAAAATACGTCAGTTTTCACTGGTAAATACACTCAACTGACTCTTTTGAAAAGAGTTTAAGAAAATTGATTTAGATGCACCAGGCACAAAATATTTTGACACTTTGATTAAGATGCACAAAAGCAAAATTTATCTTTTATAACTTGGGACAATTATATTTATAACCTTGTATACAGATTTACATGTTCGTTGTACGTTCAGGGCTCGATGTAGAAACCGAGTCAGATTAACAGACACGCCACAAGTATAGGCCCACAAGGGAGTGAGATACCGTTATTACTTAAACAACTGTCAGGTGTATGCCTACACCCCGTGCTTAAGACGTGGCCATTTTATAACACAATGATGTCAGGGATATCCGGGACATGGTCATTAACCCCTAAAGGCTTTTATTTCAAACAATACAGATTAAACCGGGTTACCTCAATAATTTAACCACAATAAGATTAAATATTCAATACCCGACCAAGCGGTATCATTATACCGTATCCCAAGCCCGTATAAGAAAAATAAGTTAAGAGTATTTACCAGTGAAAACTGACGTATTTTCCAAAAAGGTTAAGTGACAGGTACTGAACGTAATTGGCTGGAAGCTCAAGGCGCTAATAAGGAATCTTACAAGTTCTAGGCGTCTAAAGTCTGTTGAACAAATGTTTATATTTTAAGATCCGCCTGTGGATCCTTTACTTTCCGTTGTAATACTTGGATATTACTTTATATTCGGATTGTAATATATTTATCTTTTGCTTCCGCTGTGCATTATTAAATATTGTGTTGTTTGACTATTATGTTGCCAACCACGTCACGATACTCCCCACCGGGCCCACCGGTGACACGTAGAAAGTCGGGGTGTGACAGGTTGGTATCATAGCCAACACTGAGTGAATTAAACGCTAGCCTTTTGCGTTTAATCTCAGTTACACAATTGCACATTCTTGAGTCTAGACAAGAACATAGGACAAATTCCAAATTCGTTTCATTGTCTTTTAAATTACTTCCTTGATTATTTTTCTGATTAGCCTTGCATGAGCAAGTCATTTTCTGTTAGAAGTCCCGTTTAGGGCAACCATATACTTGTTTAAATTTAAATGGAACGAGTATATTTAAAATATCATTCCTATATTATAAGATCTACCATTATAATAAAAATGGCAATATCTAAAAAGGACAAGACCTAGCTCATGTGTCATTTTAAAGACAGGGCCAAGACGGTAGTTCCACAATTAGATTCAGATCCTTGTTAACACCTCAAATTAGGATTGTTCTGCTTTAAATATTAAAAAGAATCTTAAAGGTAAAACCCAGCCTAAATGTCAATGCAGACATGGCCAAGATGGTAAAACCTAGCCTAAATGTCATTTGCGGACATGGCCAAGACGGTAAAAATTTATCTAAAAGATTCCAAACCCTGTTAACATCTGTAAGTATGTTAACATTTTTGGTAAACTGTGAATCGTTAATGTCACACAGGCCATCTTTAAAAAAAGGGGGGGGGGGTTAATCTAAATTCCCTTATCTGAAATAATCATCCATTAGTGATGAAGTGCCTACGGGCCAAACTTATTGTCCGATAGGACAACGACCGTGGTGGTCTCTGACCCCCGTCTAAAGATGTTGGACTACGTCCAAGAATAATAGTTTGTATGATCAATGCGATCCTGACTAATATCATCAAATGAAGATGATCATATTATAAACATCCATAAGTGATGAAATGCCTACGGGCCACATTTATTGTCCTAAGGGACAACAGATGGTTGATGTCTTTGACTCTCTGTCCAGAAAAGGGTAATGAACTTGGATTCAAACCTTAATGCCTCGATTCTCTGAAATCATGGCTTGTAAATTTAAAACTGTCCTTGTGACTAGGCCCTTTGCGCCACCATAATATCCTTAATGTTTTATAACTAGGATAAATTATAATGAAAATGCTAATTAAATATAACTAACAAATTAAACAATGTGGTTTATATTACCATGGTTAATAAATCGTTTAAAACGATAAAATTGTAAAAGCTTCCGTATAAACCTTGCCCTTGTTTGATTTTTATGTAGCAGTTAAAGCTACATGGCTAGGTCAAAGGAAGAGAACAGTCACCCTCTGGAAAACCGCGATGACGAAAGGATTAATATAACCAGAGGAGAGCTTCGTACTTTGATTGATTCAGCTGTATCTAAAGCTGTAGATGAGCAATTTAGGGAGTATAGTGAGACTAATAGTAAAGCCTCATCTGTACCCCACTCTAAGTCTGACCCTAAGACTTATTCGGAGGCTCACAGCAAGCCACCGCCCTCTAAGAAAGAAGAACCAAAGAAGGATGATGATCGACATTCATCTGGTCAACACAGTGTTCCATCCAAGAAGATAGTGTTCGATAACGAACCGCATACCAAGTCCTGTACCTATAAATACTTTGTTTCCTGCAAACCCCGGGATTTCACTGGGGAGAAAGGAGCAATCGATTGTATGACCTGGTTGGATGAAATGGACACAGTTGTCGATATCAGCGGTTGTGCTGAGAGGGATGTAGTGAAGTATGTATCCCAATCGTTCAAAGGAGAGGCACTAGCATAGTGGAAGGCTCCCATTCAAGCTGCTGGGAAGATCCCACTTTACAACATGTCATGGGAACAGTTTGTTGCTCTCATTATGGAGAACTACTGCCCTCAACACGAGGTTGAGAGTATTGAGTCAGATTTCTTATCATTGGTTATGACAAACTTAGATTGTCAAGCTTACCTCACCAGTTTCAATACTCTGTCCAGACTGGTTCCTTACCTAGTAACACCAGAACCCAAGAGAATTGCTCGCTTCATTGGGGGTTTAGCCCCAGAAATCAAAGCCAGTGTTAAGGCTTCAAGACCTACTACATTCAGGTCAGCGGCAGAGCTGTCGCTATCTCTCACACTCGATGTGGTTAGAAACAAGGCTGCCAAAGCCTCTGAAGATGGAAAGTGTAAAAGGGAGGATGAGAATTCTCATCGCTCAGATAAGAAGAGCTCCGGGTTTAAGAAAGACAGCCAGCAGTCGGGTGGAAAGACCAGGTGTGAAACCTGTCGAAAATATCACCTGGGGAAATGCAGAATTGAATCTCAGCCTCTACCTTGTGGGATTTGCAAGTCTAGGGAACATACAACCTTGGATTGCAAGAAATTAAAAGACGCAACCTGTTATGGTTGCAACGAGAAGGGGCATATAAAGACCAACTGCCCTAGAAATCAGAAGAAGCCCGAAGAGGCCAAGAAAGCAAACGCATGATGAACACCCAGGAGATGGTGCAGAATGACAATTACATAGCAGGTACCTTCCCTTATCAAACAGTTTATGCGAAAATTTATTTGATGCTGGCACATATGATTCTATACAGAACAATAAATGTTGAGAACTGTTGTCTCAACCTGATTAGGATTCCGGTCATTTAATGCAAGGTAGAAATTGACCGATGACACTATAGAAAATGCCCAACAAATCTTAGATTGATATTTTATTTGGAATCACTCTTTTTCTGATGTCCTTATGGCAAGCTTTCAAGCTATCCAAATTCATCGCTATAATAAAGACAGATGTGACATTTTGATCCTCTGTCAAAAAGATGAGGGATTAGGACCAAACTTTAAATGCCAGTAATGGACGTTTGTGACCTAGGCTAAAGTATAATTTATATATATTAAATAACGTTCATGAAAAATGTTAATGCTATATTGGCCTGTATGGTTTAACGAAACCATGGTTAGTATATAAGGCCATGAGGATGAGGAATAGCAGTGGTCGAATCGCAACCAAGAAATTGATTCATTTAGTATTAGAAACCATTTCTTCTGTTCCTGTCAGAAATCTTTAAGTCATAAAAATTTTAATGTACCCTCTCTATAGATAAAGGACATTCGCATGAAATTGACACCTCTTTAATCCTTATTGATTGCGAATACCAAACAGTATGATAAAAAGCGCCATATGAGGATTGGTATATCTTAATATGTTCCATAGATTGCTTCCATGCCTGATCAGTATGGAGGTTTAATGCATGGGACCACAAAGATATTCTGATGGTCATATAGTACTAAAAGTTAACTAATGGTATTCACAGGAGATATCCAGCATGGAATTGTCCAAGTAAATGTTCCCAATTAAGGAATCCGTGGACTAGTAACATAAATGTGTCACTTATTTGACACAAGCAATGATGGGTGAACTGGAGCCTGAGATATGGAAATCTCTGTAACCTCCTTGTACCCTGATTATCTTCTCCTAAGGTTACCCTGTTTACCCCTGGAAGGCAGGTAGAATTAAGGTTTATATCCCATTAAGGCTGTATTACTATGAAATCTCCAAGACGACTAGTATCATCATTGGAAGAATCGAAACCCTGATTGATTAAATTTAAAATAGAGGGTTCATATAACCTAACTCAATATCCGGAGAATTCGGTACAGTTAATCATGAAAGACGGTTCTTTTTGCTTATACATTATTACCGCAACCCTAACTAGGCAATGATTAAGAATTTCCATCAGCTACTCAGGATCATCGAATTATTCAACTAACTATAAGGATTAGCTATTCTTTAATAATAGTTTTAAGCAACGGTTAGGATAACCATCTCACCTTAAGATAAACTTTCTATAATAGTTGATATATAAGCATCAAGGCTGCTCCTTTGAAGACCTTGTATAGATGAAATGTTAAACGTCCATTGATAAGACAATAGATTGGTGAGTCCAATCATCAGGATCTGAAAGTTGCATTAGAAACGACCAATAAGATCACGCAAATTCCTAATCATCTGTAAGATGCCAGTATTCGGCAGAAAATCAAGGATTAATGAAAATAGCAAACCTCCTAAATTCTTGTTAAGGAATAAGGTTCAACAATAGATATCACCCTGGAAGGGTGTGCTAAATTTGTTAAATTATCGGGCTAGTTAAGCTTCGAGAATATAGAATCATTCGAAGGAAATCGAATGTATCAAGATCAAATAGCTTACGAACCAAGACCCAATTAAGGGGCTTGGTGGAGCGCGCAATGTGACCCGCACTAATGATTTAGCGACGTGTCACCAATAAGTCGAAAAGCACCATCACATAATGATATGCAGAACTATGATAGTATGAGCAACCTGTGTCGATTAAGGATCGATAGGATTAGAAGCTCCAAAAAGATACATGTGCATATTATAAAGGTCAATTGGAGTGCCTTAGAGGCTCAAAGGTACTGGGGAAGATCTAGCCCAATATAAGGTAGAAAATACTTCCCTTACCTTAACAAATCTCGAGGTCAAGATTTCTTTTAAGGGGGTGAGGATGTAACACCTCGAAAATTCACGTCCTATAATGTATTGACACGTGTCATAAGCTTGAACGTGTAAAAGACTACTCTGGAAGGACTAAAGTTGACAATCATGGAAAGTATGTAAATATACGAGTTCCAAATCTCAACAGTGAATAAATATACTTTAAAATAACCCTACATGATGTTATTACCATCAAACGAATAAATCATGGATCATACGAAGCTAAAAGTGAGAGATTACAAACTACAGGGGTTAAATGTGTCAACATGTTTAAGTTATACCTCTGAGTGACCTTTTGACAAACCTGAAGCTTTGTAACAGTTAATTATGCTCACTAGAATGCACAATATAAATTTCGTAAAGTTTCATTATCGTATGAGAAAGTTATGATCAAATTCGTGTGCGAGGGGTTAAAGCGTTAATGTTGAAAGTTATGACTTTTCGGGTTAACCAGAAGCGTCCAGGGACTTGGCAAGGTGGGTATAAGTCTTGAGGCCCTTGTAAATAAATATAAAGGGGTCAAATTGCAATATATAAGCTCAGTTGACCTTTCGTGAAACCAAGAGCCAAGGATGCAAACTGAAAAAGGGATTTTTAAGCCTGAGGACAAGCTTACGGACCTCAACACTGGGGACCTTACGGTCCGTAAGCAGTGCCCAGCGACCAGAAAACTTGCTGTTTGCTGTTATGCGCGTGTAACTGCCCTTTAAACGATTTTCCTCATATCCCTTGGCCCCTAAACAACCCCTAAACATCTAGGACACCTGTGGAAAGGTTGCGGTCTGTTGTAGACTTATTTGTCAAAACATTGTGGAGCCTTATCACTATATAAAGCCCCTCATGTGCAACAACTTTGATCACACCTTCATTTGCAATTGTGGAGCATTTCTGGAGCTTAGGAACAGATCCAAGACCTCCCTACTCGTGCATAGGACCCTTGTAAGTACCCTTGACCTTCCTCGATTAAGTTTTGCTTAGTTTATAGCTTAAAAGTCAAACCGTCGTAATTACGGTTTGACTTGACGATTAATCACTATCGGTCCAGCGATTAGTCAATGTTAAGGCAGTTATAATTTGGTAATTATGTGGGCAATAAACCCTTAAAAGGGTTACCCCTGATTCCCACTCTAACTAGGTCAAATGTCGGGTCAAACTTGTTATTAAAAAGTCAACAGGATGCTTAAATTCTAATTTATGCATAATTAGCAATGTAGAACATATACAACCTGTTTGATCATTAATATAACTTGGTAATGAGTGTAAGAACATGTCTAAACATGTTCAACCCGACAATTTACTGTTTAGACCCGGTTCGGAACCGAAAGACGCAAAGCTTTGACTTTTGCTTTGACTTCAGTTCTGACCCGTTTTGGTATGTTTTAAAAATACCTTAGAGCTTCATTTGGACCAGGTTACATGCTAGTATAACCCTCTGTGATTATACACCATGGTTCATTAGTTAACCGATTAATACGCATGATTCCGTTAATTGCTCATATGTTGACCATTATGCCCTTATTACCATAAAACGTGATTTTTAGAAATGTAAAAGTGTAGAAACCTTAGTTACTGATATTTAAACTTGTATGCAAAGTTCGACATCAGTTTGAGGTGTAGAATAAGAGTTATGCTCATTAGCGTAAATTGAAAGCTTATTGTTAATTAAACGGCGTAATTAGCGTATAGCCTAGTTAAGCCTACTTTTTGATATCAAACTTATTACCCACTGATGTAATATATTATTTTGGGATTTTTGAAGATTTTTAAATTGATTTTAGGATGAGCATAACTTATAGGCGTAGGCTTAATCCGGTAATTGTCGGTTTTGCCCTTACTGGCCATAAAATGAGCTTTTCATATCTAAATGACCCCAAACCTATTGCTACTGATTACATATGATAAATAAATTATTTTAAGCCTTCTGGAATGATAAAAATATCAGCTTTGCATATAGAACCCGTAAACGGCTTTTAATCGCCTTTTAAGCGTTTTTAACGCATATTACGTACTAAAACTATTTTAAACCTACAAGGGTTGATACCTACTGATATTTGAGGCAAATTATAATATTTTAACAGTAAGCAAAGGTTGATAAACTCAGACTTCAGTTTTGAGCTTTTCGGCTTATGTGAAATTACCAAAATGCCCCTACGGTGCATAGTTTGATTATAATTGATAAATTTCACATATATACTTTACCCTACTGTTATAACTTATTAAATTGAGTATGTTTGCTGTTTACATCAGACCTGTAACTCGAGCAAACACTTAAACTCTTTTATAAACTTTTAAATGACCAAACTACCCCTACGGGGCATAGTTTGTGTTTAAACTCATTTCGGGCATAATAAAAGAAATCTTACTAATGTCACAACATATATGAAGCATATTAACTTAGGAAACCTGTAAATGGCTCATATGTATACCCGTTACGCTTATTACGCGTTCGGTTCGATTTATGTAACTAGTTTACATAAATCAGCCTAAACGGGTCAAACCTCATCGGTTTTATCTCAAAATCCAGAAGGTGGTTAGATTACCCATATTATACAAGTCTTCAAACTTGTCGGGTCTAAAACACATTCTATTCCGGTCTTCGCTTAATCACGCGCTTGAACCGTATATTTCCTTAAGACTAACCGGTCTAAGCTTAGGCTTAATTAAAGACCCGTTAGCATTCTAAATTGGTTATTTATACCATCATTCCAGACTAGAGCCTTCTGGTAAATGGTACCTACGCTTACGTAAGTGAATACGGCTGAGTTATTAAATTCTTGCTATTTAAGACAGGAGCTAGCTCAGGTAAATACTCTTAACTTATTTTTCCTATACGGGCTTGGGATACGGTATAATGATACCGCTTGGTCGGGTATTGAATATTTAATCTTATTGTGGTTAAATTATTTAGGTAACCCGGTTTAATCTGTATTGTTTGAAATAAAAGCCTTTAGGGGTTAATGACCATGTCCCGGATATCCCTGACATCATTGTGTTATAAAATGGCCACGTCTTAAGCACGGGGTGTAGTCATACACCTGACAGTTGTTTAAGTAATAACGGTATCTCACTCCCTTGTGGGCCTATACTTGTGGCGTGTCTGTTAATCTGACTCGGTTTCTACATCGGTGTGACACCTGTGTCACTTCAACCATCAAACAAATGCCAAACCAATGAAATATTGTATTTCATACTTGGGATTTGTAAAAATATGTGTATCGTTTGCACATATCAACTCCTGTTCGATTTCAAGCTTTAAATCGCTTTCTGGAGGGTTATACGCGCTCTGATGCGTAGATATAACCAGTTTAATGCAACGAACACTCCGGAATAGTGAAATAGGATTAACATACCTTGATTAACCTTTACATAACTTAGAAATAAGTTTTGAAGGCTTTGGTATGGCAAAATCGAGTTAAATCGCTTACAGGGACTAAAGTTGACAAACTACGAAAATATGCCAATTTGAACTGTAACAGACATTCCGGAACATGACCATAAGTTAAACATACCATAAATATCCTTTACATAGCTTATAAATAGGCTTTGAGGTGTTCGGTGTGCTAAAATAAACTTTTGGGTCATTCAGGGACTAAAAGCGTCAAAAAGTGCACAAGTTTACATTTTCGCGCATAACTTACGTTCTGAATACATCCGGACATCCAAAAATTTATGTAAGCACTAAAATATTTTATTTTAGTGTTTGGCATGAGAAAAATCCATTCGTCGCGCCATTTGGATCGTTTTTCGCGCTTATGCGCATTCCGTCGTAATTAACCGAACAACGCGATCGTACGGCCAAACGAACCGACATCCGTGATGTTTTCAAGAATATTTCATGTTCCCTATGTCTTAACATCATTGTGGAGCTTGAAATTGGGTTTGACGGGTGTTAGAAGTGCCAAAACACGACGATACGCGCACAGGGGCCTGTTCTGCCATTTTTTAAAGATTCAGGTCTGCAAGGTCCGTAAGCAAGGGTCAGATGCAGAAAATCGTTTTTCTCAGCTGTTAACAGCCCTTAAACACTCTCCAAAGGCCAAGTGCCAAATGTTAATCTCTTGTGGTGGCCAAAATCAGTTACCACAACATTCCGACAAGTGTACGGGCTAGATCATTCCCTCTTCTCCAAGAAACGATCCTAACGGTGAACCGAAATCTATAAATACCCATCACATTTTCACTCATTCCTCACAAGAATCTGATCTAATGTGCTCTAAGTTGAAACCTTTGTTTCATACCTGAGCTATTTTGATCTAGATTAGCATTCGGGGACCCTTTGTAAGTGTTCCTTCGTTCTTTTATTGCTTTTCGAGTCCGAAAGTCAAACTTTGTTTGACTTTCTGCATTGACCAGTTTATGGTCAATGCGAAGTTCGTTTGAACTTCTCAACGTGATTGTAATCACGATGGTTATAGTCCCTTGTGACTATGCCTACTGATTACCACGTTGTCTAGGGTCGTAAGGGTAAGCGATCTGATAAATCGCTTATACCTTCGAACCCGACCCACTTGGTCGATCATTAGGATCCGACCAAACACATTAGGTGACCATAGTATATAGGAAATAACCTTCCGAGGTTATACCTTATGGTCACGACGTTTAGTTAGTTGTATGATAGGTAGTTTATATGCCTTAGGTAAATTACCAAAATACCCCTTTAATGCCAAAATTCATTTTAAACATATGTGACATAACTTTCGACATCTAAACTGATTTGACAACAATATTAGATATGTTAAGGCATATGTTACTTGTCATAGGACTAGTTAGGCGGTCCGAACGCGTTTCACGCGAACGACGCGTTAAAGTAGCATAAGCTACCTAAACGGGTCGTAATGGGTCGTAAGCACTTATGTTAGGTTTCATTTAGTATGTAGGCTTTATTAAACCATATGACACGAGTCTCCATACTCGTTTGGTTTACGAACCCTCATTCTATCTAAATCTTCCGATTTAGGTCCGGTTTATTAACATAGTTACCTATATTAGGTGCCGTTTGATTCCGTGATCTCTAGCATTGCTTGGTGGTTATCTTAGGACTTCTGAGCAATCTCAAGTGAGTACATAGACCCCTCTTTTACCGTTTTCAAACGTTTTGGGGTGGAACACATGTGCCTACCTGTTACTTTCATGCTTTCACATCATATACCTGCTACGTTCATTAGTACATTTATAGTACATGATTTCATTACATCTTATGCTATGTATGCCCATTGTGTGCGTACGTAGTACATTGCCTTACATTACATGCTATGTATGCCCGTTGTGTGCGTACTTAGTACATTGCCTTACATTACATGCTATGTATGCCCATTGTGTGTGTACTTAGTACATTGTTATACATTACACTTTATGCTATGTATGTCTTTTGTTACATACTTAGCACATTTGTTATTCATCACATGCTTACATTTTGGATACACATTACATGATTTACATTAGACATGAACATTTTACTTTGGTAGTTTGGTTTAAGTAAGTGATTAAGTAACGAGGTGTGTGTAATATGATACAAGCATGGTGGATACGCCGCTGGTACTTCCTATATATAAGTGTTTGTATGGTATTACATGTCGTAGCGTTATTTGAATCATTTCAGTTTGAGACATATAACATTTTATACAAATAACATACTTTTCACAAGACATTGTTTTACAAACAACTTATCTTCTACAAACTCATTTTTTTTACATGGTTATTCATTTAACCATACATTATTCTCTTATTTATACATATCATCTGAACTTATTGTTTTTCAAACGATTTACAAAACAAAACAATCTACAAGGTTCATGACTAAACCTTACTAAACATTTTCTTAAACTTACAAGTCATGAATCCTATTTTCACAAAACCTACCTATTTTCACATGTGTTTTCAGGAGTTGATGCATAGGACTTATCGAGACATACTTAGGCGGACCTGTGCCTTAGTGACTTAAAACGAGACAAGAACTAGTTAATTTTTGTTATATACTCTTTATTTCTTGTTTAAAGACAATGTAACTCGCTTGTTTGATGAATAAAACGAAACTTTAATTTTCCATGGTTGTGAAACATAAATTCTGTTACAACACTCCCCGACGTTTCCGCCACGTTACGTTGTCTCACGTGGTCGGGGTGTGACAATCGGGCCCTGAACGTACAAAGAACATGTAAATCTGTATACAAGGTTATAAATATAATTGTCCCAAGTTATAAAAGATAAATTTTGCTTTTGTGCATCTTAATCAAAGTGTCAAAATATTTTGTGCCTGGTGCATCTAAATCAATTTTCTTAAACTCTTTTCAAAAGAGTCAGTTGAGTGTATTTACCAGTGAAAACTGACGTATTTTCCAAAAAGGTTAAGTGACAGGTACTGAACGTAATTGGCTGGAAGCTCAAGGCGCTAATAAGGAATCTTGCAAGTTCTAGGCGTCTAAAGTCTGTTGAACAAATGTTTATATTTTAAGATCCGCCTGTGGATCCTTTACTTTCCGTTGTAATACTTGGATATTACTTTATATTCGGATTGTAATATATTTATCTTTTGCTTCCGCTGTGCATTATTAAATATTGTGTTGTTTGACTATTATGTTGCCAACCACGTCACGATACTCCCCAACGGGCCCACCGGTGACACGTGGAAAGTCGGGGTGTGACATCAGCTTTAATTCTTCAAGACTTGTCTAAAAGGTTTTAGATCTGGAGCATAGTGTCACGGAGTTAACTTTTGACTCACGTGTAGCAACTTAGACTTGATCTAAGTTAAGCTATGTGCCCCAACGATGTAGTGTTTTGAGTGATTCAAGTGATGGTTGCAAGTTGTGTATACAAAGAAACAACTTTGTATTGATTACAAGATGTTTACAAAGGAGAGTTTACAAGTACAAGTGTGATAACTTGCTAAGATGTTGGGTGATCTCCAAATGAGACCCCATCACCTATTTGTACTAGTCTTAAGCTAGTTCTAGAGAATTCTTTGTCTAGAGATTTCCTTACATAATATCTTGGATATTTCTAGCCTGATTTTTATGGGTTATTCTAGAGAATTCCATGGCCTAGAATGACCTAGATGATCCTTGCATCATCCTTGAAAGTTCCAGCAATCTTCCAGCCCATTCTAGCACCTTCAAAGCTGATCTAGAATGTTCTGATGGAGTCGAGAAGTTCCAGCAACTTGTAGGCCGTTCCGGAAACTTCCGGGCAGCCCTAGACACCTCTTTAGTGTTCCGCAATCTTCCGGAACTCGCGAAAAAAGTTTTGTATTTAGGCGGATCGTGACATTCTCCCCACCTAAATTCACGACGCCCTCGTCGTGTCGCTTACGTGGTTGTTGCTTTGTTCTCACGATCTGCATGGCGGATAAGGTTTTGCCTCGGTGCCTTGTATCCATCTCCATGGGTGCCGTGTGAACCTCCTTGTCCTTGATGAGGTACAAGGTGTTGAGGAATGCATCGGGGATGGCGTTGGACCTATCGAAGAATGCCAACCCGAGCACAATTTTGTAGTCGTCCATGGGAACGACTGAGAAAGTAATTTTGCCCTTCCATGTCCCGATCTTGGCTTTGGCGTCATAGGTTACGCCTTCGATTGACTTAGGTTCCCCGCCAACAGCCTTCATCATTAGTCCTTCTTTGGTAGTGATCCGCAAACCAAGTCTTTTGGCCTCGTCCCGGGTAATGAAATTGTGACTGGCTCCGGTATCGATTAGGGCTTTTGCTTGTTCTCCGTTAATCTCAAGAGTTACGAACCGAAGACCTTTTGGCTCTCCATTTGAATGACTAACCTTGGCTTTTCTCGAGGGGTCATGAACCATTTTTAACGGCTTCCTTTGGGTTAGACTTAAAGCATTGAGGACTTGAAGTTGCATTGCTCCTAGATGAGCCTCCTTGCTACCCTCGGCTTCATCATTTTCAGTCCTAATGAGGGCTGTTAACTTAGACTTCTTTGGACAATCGCGTGCATCGTGCGACCCTTCGCAAATAAAGCATCCTCTCCTTGCGGACTGGTTGTTGTTATATCTTGGGGGTTTTGGACCTTCCGTCCTTCGAGTGTAACTTGGTTTTGCTCCCCCACCTATGTCGTCATCAGGTTCTTCGACAACGGGTTTAGTTGGACGTTTTTCCTTAAGATCGATCAAGCTTTCAGCTATGGCGATTGTTGTAGCTAAATCTTGAACGTTGCGACGGTCTAATTCTGTTCTAGCCCAATATTGTAACCCGTCGAGGAAGTAGAAAAGGGAATCCTTTTCCGATAGATCGGGGATTTCAAGGACAAGTGTTGTGAATTCTTTGACATAGTCCTTGAGGGTTCCGGTATGCTTGAGCTTTCTCAATTTGCTCCTAGCTTCGTGCTCAGCATTAACCGGGTAAAATTGTTTCTTTAGTTCTTGGACAAATTCAGCCCAACTGTTAATAGTGCACGTACCTTTGGTGATGTCCGTGTATCGACGTCTCCACCATAGTGCTGCTGTGTCTTTTAGGTACATGCTGGCCGTCTTGATTTTGGTGGCATCATCCTTGATTTGCACTCCACCCAAGTATTGTTCCATCTCCCATACGAAGTCGTCAACCGCTCGTGCTTCTCTTTTGCCAAGGAATGGAGATGGTTTTGGGATCTCCACCCTAGGGGTGAAGAGATCGGTGTTGGCTGAATGCACAACTACTTGCTTATTTTCCTTTACTTTAGCTTCCAGGTCCAAGAAGCTTCGATGACAATCACGAATACTATTCTCCACCTCATTTCGTAGCTTCGACATTTCCTCTTTGAACAATGTCGTAAGCTCGTGACGCCAAACTCCCATGAGAGACTTGACGTCGTCTTTGAAAGTTTCGAAATCAGTTTCCAACGCTTGTACTCGTTGGAATGCAAGGTCGAGTTGCGCACCCAATTCAGTGACCGCCACCTCGATGTCACCAATGCGCTTGTCATATGTTGCCTCTCGTTCTTTCTTAGTGGTGCGTCTTTTATCGCCTTTTGTTTCGGTTGCCATCCCGAATGAATCGTCCCGCTCTGATACCACTTGTCACGGAGTTAACTTTTGACTCACATGTAGCAACTTAGACTTGATCTAAGTTAAGCTATGTGCCCCAACGATGTAGTGTTTTGAGTGATTCAAGTGATGGTTGCAAGTTGTGTATACAAAAAAACAACTTTGTATTGATTACAAGATGTTTACAAAGGAGAGTTTACAAGTACAAGTGTGATAACTTGCTAAGATGTTGGGTGATCTCCAAATGAGACCCCATCACCTATTTATACTAGTCTTAAGCTAGTTCTAGAGAATTCTTTGTCTAGAGATTTCCTTACATAATATCTTGGATATTTCTAGGCTGATTTTTATGGGTTATTCTAGAGAATTCCATAGCCTAGAATGACCTAGATGATCCTTGCATCATCCTTGAAAGTTCCAGCAATCTTCCAGCCCATTCTAGCACCTTCAAAGCTGATCTAGAATGTTCCGATGGAGTCGAGAAGTTCCAGCAACTTGTAGGCCGTTCCGGAAACTTCCGGGCAGCCCTAGACACCTCTTTAGTGTTTCGGAATCTTCCGGAACTCGCGAAAAAAGTTTTGTATTTAGGCGGATCGTGACAATAGGCTTCCATTTATTATCAGTGGCGGATCTAGAAAATCTATGTAGGGGCAACGTTTCAAAGAAAAGGGGTAACGAAATCGGAAAAACGTCAATTTTTTTCAAAAGTTATACTAAATTTACACTACGGCCAAAGCGTCAAGGGGCAACGTAGGTTACCCCTTGTTAAGAGGTAGATCCGCCCATCAGAGAACTAATTAGTATTATGAAATGTTCTATTCTTGAAATGAAATGAAATCAACCATAACAGCTTCTTGTTACATATATTAGACAACAATACCATATAAAGCCTACAGGCATATATTACTCTGCACCACCACATAATGTCGGCGCAAAGTAACTGTAGAAACCAACCCAACAAGTTTTTAAACAATCAGCAAGAGTCAAACCAGTTAAGTTTCTAAGAAAATAGCCACAAATATTTTAAGATCTAAACATGTCACCACAACATTTGACATCAACAACAATGTTACAACCTACAGGCCAAGTGAGGGACATTGCTTCCGAGCATGCTCTGGTATCAACTTAGCCAGTAGTTCCGCAGACGCGCCTTTCAACTCTGCATGTGTATACAGTTTCCGTTAAGATCACGAGCACGTATTGAAAAAATAGTTGGAAAATGTTTTAACTTTTAACCTTGAGACTTGAAATTGAAGAGGGGCGGCAGTGGGCGGCCGTTTGGAAGACGGGTGTTTGGATCACGAAGCTCGTCAAAGAAGGGATGAATGCAAGCCTCCAGCTGTTAAAAACCGTGAGCATATATCATGTTTGATCTTAAAAGATGAACAGATTACTCTATTTTCAGTTATGGAAGTTGGAAAAGGTAGGATGTACTTACAGCTGTGCACCTAAGGTTCGGAGAATATTGTAGGAGTCTTGAAACAAGATCTACAGCTTCCGGCGGCATCCGCTTGTGAAAGATCTATGTAGTAGAAATATGTTTGGAGATTTAAAAATTGTAGGGATGTAAACAAACCGAACAAACAAGAACACATACACGGACAGATTTTCGCGTTTGTGTTCGTTCTTTTAAGTTAAATAGAACAAACAAACGGACACAGACAATAACATGAACGAATTTTCTAGTTTGTGTTCGTTGGTTAGAAAAATGTTTGTTTGTGTTCATTCATTTGATAGATGAACAAACAAACATACAAGAAATAAAATATTTGGAAAAAAGCCTATCAAAAAGATATTAAAGTTCAAATATATTTAATATTCATTTTCTTATACATAAACGAACATTATATCAAATGTTCACCAACGAAAGCTTGTTAATGTTAGTTCATTTAACTAAACGCACATAAAATCTCTTTCATGTTCATTCTTTTAATAAATAAACGAACATCAACGAACTCCCTGCCGGATAGTTCATTGAACGTTCAGCTCATTTACAGCCCTAAAAATTGAATTACATATATGAAATATTGGTAAATCAGGGTCCTTACTTTGTGCCAGGGGTGTGCTTTGATTTGTGGGAATTTAAACTCAGTGTAGTTTGGATTCATACACTTAATTTCTTCACGAGTCGGGGTACCCAGGACCTAAAATTATAATGAAACAAATAGCATATAATCAACATAACTAATTATTTTGAAAAATAATAGGATGGTTAAATGTGTCGATATTTTGTAAATTAACAAGTCGATGAACTTGCCTTGATGATTTCTACAAGTTGGTCAACTCCACTCTCACCTGGGAAAATAGGCTAAGAATGCAAAAATGGTGCAAAGAAAAATTATACAACTTAAAACCCACAAAGTGTGTATAGCATGATATAAGGTAGCATTTGGTATGCTGTAATCAGGAGTCTTTTTGTCATTCCATAATGTAATGGAATGAAAAATTCCAATGTAACTCGGTTTTATATTCACTAACAATCTTTTTAATAAACTTCAGTTTTTTTACTAAATTACTTCTTTATTTTCCATAAATAGCTAGAAAATATATCCATTTGTATTAGATTACTTATAAATTATACCTTGTCTTTATATATTATATTATATATATTATAGTGTAAAATGCCATCTTCGTCCTCGATGTTTAGCCAGTTTTGTGACTTTCGTCCAAAGGTTTGATTTTCCACATTTGGATCCAAAAGGTTTGAAATCTTGCCATTTTCATGCGGCTCATTAACTCCATCCATTTTTCTCCATTAAGTCAGGGGTATTTCCGTCTTTTTTGCTAACTTAAAGGCCAATTCAGTCTTTTCACTTTATATAAAAAGACCGAATACCCCTGAAAAAGACCTAATTGCCCTTTAAGTTAACAAAAAAGATGGAAATACCCCTGACTTAACGGAGAAAAATGGATGGAGTTAACAAGCCGGATGAAAATGTCAAGATTTCAAACCTTTTGGATCCAGATGCGAAAAAACAAACCTTTGGACGAAAGTCGCAAAACTGGCCAAACCTCAGGGACGAAAATGGCATTTTACTCTATATTAAAATATTTATAAATAATTTTGATCCTACGTCACCAAACATGATAATGGAATGCAATGATCATTCATTCCATTATTATGCCGATCTCATTACCTAGTTTCGTGCCGTCAAATTACCATTTGATTCCAGCCAACCAAACATAAGAGATGGTATTGAAAAGAACCTGCCCAAGAAGAAATTCCGCCAGGACACAACCAACTGACCATATATCAATTGCAGTCGTGTATTCAGTTGCACCAAATATGAGCTCAGGTGCACGGTAATATCTAGAACAGATGTACGATATATTTGGTTCCCCTTTGACCTATTAGACATAGTAAAACCTTATCCAATAGAACAAAGCTAGAAGATAAAAGGAATATATGGTTTTTTGTGTATTGTGATCTATATATGTTTAAACAAAAACTTACCAGAACTTTTGCACTTCCGAAGTCACAGAATTTGAGCTGGTGAGTATGCGGATTAACCTGCAAACGGGACACCGTAGTATGGGAATTCGGCCATTCAGTAAAAAATAAGCAAGAAAATTTGAATACAAATAATCGAAATGCGCACCAGAAGATTTTGTGGCTTAATGTCTCGGTGGCAAACACCTATTGCATGAATATATGCCAGAGCTCTAAATATCTGAAACGTTCAAGAGAACATATGATATTAGTTTGATGATCTATTTTAACAAGATAAATTTAAAGTGTACATGTGAAACGTAAATTTGAGAAGTTTACTGATCAAAAGTTTTTCAAATTGTATTTTTAAGGCATTAAACCTCCTATATCATTCTATGCAACAAATTATACTATTGTAAAATAAAATTAACTTTTGTAACATATTTCACACACTATCCGTTTATTAAAAAAAAATTAAACATAAATGTTTCCGGTGAACCCAATCTGACCCATTTCTACTTGAACCAAAAAGTGGTCGAACCCACCTGTTTTGCTACTAATGAGGACTTCTAAGAAAAAACCGAAGTACAAAAATTAGAACAAAAGTGTTTCGGGTCAACCCAATCTACCCATTTCTACAAGAACCAAAAAATGATACATTTTGGCCCACCCATTTTCCATTATAGATATGTATATATTTTGGTATGTAAGGAAAAGGTTTGGAGGGATGCACATGTAAGAAAAGTACATGAGCCAGATTTAAAATTTAAGATGGAAATAATACCAGACGTATACATGCAAATTACAAACCTGATACGTGTATAGTTTGACATATATCATAGGCATCCTCTGGTTCGCCTTGCTGTAATGCCTTGTTACACGATAAGCAGTTTCTGGCACATATTCAAGAACCAAATTGAGATAAAGTTCATCCTTATCTGTGGTTGAAAAGAAACAATGTTTGAGAGAAACAATGTTGGGATGATCAAGAAGCCGCATTGTTTGCAATTCACGGTTCTTGTATCGTTTATCCTGCAACACTTTTTTAATTGCAACAGCTTCTCCAGTTTCTAAGCACTTCGCCTGCACAAGTGAAGATAATATTAGATTTATAGAGTGTAACGCTGACTTTTCAGTTAAAAAAAAAACATAAGCCTCGTGTCTAACCTGAAATACGATTCCGAAAGAACCCTGGCCAACGACACGCTCAGCCATATAGCTTATTGTCTGAGGTACCAATTACAGAAGATAAAGTTAAGATACATAAACCTTTTTGAAAAAACTGCACGTACTAATAGTATCCCATATAGGACTAAAAATATACACTAAAACTTTGGGGTGAGCAGAAAACTGAAAAAACCAAACCGGAACAGAAAAAAAAACGATTTAACCAAACCGCACAAAAAACCGGAAAAACCGAACCCAAAATTTACGGTTCGGTTACAGTTTTACATTTTCTGAAAAGCGAAAAAAAAGCGAACCGAACCAATAACCTAAAAATCATTTTTTAGTGTTTGTTATTTAGGAATTATTAGTTTTATTCTTGAATGTTAAGTATTTATAATAAAAACATTAACATATTTATCTATCTTTGAAATGATTATCCATTGCCTACAAGAAATAACCAAATTAAAACATATAAAGTAAATGATTTTCAAAGTATTATAAAAGAAAATGTCTTAATAAAAACTTTTGAGAAACATAAAAATAGATTAGAAGGTTAGGTTTATGCGAACAATATTAATTAAAAAGGTTAAATATAATAACTTAAATGTAAACATCTAGGAAAGATTCTTGAATCATGGATTATACTTTTTATTTTCGAATCTTACGTAATTTTGTTCCAAAATCTGAACTGAACTGTTGCTAAAACCGAACGGTTTTCAATAACTGAATAACCAAAAACCAAACATTTCGGTTATGGTTTCGGTTTTACCATAAAACCAAACTGAACTGAACCGAACCGTGCACACCCCAACTAAAACTTTCTTTGTTAAAAAAAATTACACCGTAAGAAAGAACCCTCCTCGTGTGCTTTAACTCGTTGATTATATATTAATCATAAATCCCAAAAAACATTTGACACCACTTCCGGAATCCAAAATAGCAATAAAGTTTGACATATATGTGTCATTTTTAAGCAAACTATAATCTACAACATAAACTGCTATTTCATCAGTCATCATATCGTAGAATCAAGTTTATCGAATCAACCACTAAAAGATACAAATACTATGAAAGCAAAGCATATCTAGGCACGGTTCCATGAGTGAATAAGAGACCAAAAAAATACCTGCTTTGGTTGACCATTTCTACCTCCAATTGTGGTAACAATTATGTGTCCAGTTTCAGTACCATTTCCATCCACAACTGTTTCCTCCATTTCCTAAAACGCAAGGGAAATCATGTGAGAATTACAGTACCGATCCATGTAAAAATATAAGATAGTTTCAAAAAGTCAAAAACTACTTTGACTAAGTCGACAAAGAACAACCTTTTCCACCTTGTCATCTCTAATTTTCATCTCACTGATTTCCTTTGGCAGTTTGCCAATAACTTCTCCAGCTGCTGCTGCAGGAGCTACTCCACCAGAAGCCATTTTGAGTTGATTCAAGTCAATAAATTATTATACTTATTTCACGTCAGATTATGGAACATCTGCATGAAGAAAAAACTGTCAATCTAGTGCATTGCATCCTCATTGGTTCAAACTCATATTTTGCAATATACTACACTCGTGGCATGGGTCAAGTATATATTCACATATTATTGTAGTGTTTTAAGTCATTTAACTATTCATAATACAGAATGACATGTCGCCATATGAAAATCAACATTGTTGGTACTCAGTACTAATTATTTAAGCCCCTGATCGCATCGTTAGATAAGAACAGAAAGTATCCTTATGGAGCATGAGTGACAGATCATAGGCATAGTTATCGATAGCGAATAGCGACGAGGTACCTATATGCTACTAGCGATAGCGACGAAATAGCGCCCGCTATTTTGTGTTTAGCGATAAGGTAGTTAAAAAATTAAGAAATAAAAAATAGCTATTTGTAATTTATATTATATATATAATGTTAATTTTATACTTTTTATGTATAAATTTTGAAGTTAAGGACTAAATGTAGACTAGTGATGATAGAGGGGGTTAAATGTTAAAATACACAAACTAGTTTTACACCTTTATGTAATTTTTTTACAAGTTTTAGGGACTATATGTTAACTAGTGAAAAGATAGAAGGGTTAAAGGTTAAAATCCAAAAAGTTATTTAACCCTAAAAAGCTAAAACACAGAACGCAGCCGCTCTTCTTCTCTTCTTCGTCTTCCTGACTTCCGGTAGGTTTCCGGCAGAAATTAGAGCACCGGAGGCAGAATTCGTGGTCGGAATCCCGCGATAATCATGCTATGGAGTCGCTAAGTAACATATTGCGAGATATGGTCGATTCGCTACGAAGCGCGCGATAGCGAACGCTATGTTCGCTATCGATAACTATGATCATAGGATAATCATTTGCCAAGTTGAAGTTATCAGCAGATGTCAAGACAGCTTAATACACTTTCTAAATCCTTTATTCAATATACTTTATGACACACAAAAATGAAATAGAGATCAGATATACGCCTACATGGTCAATATCACAACTGGAATTGGTAAACAAGAAAAAGTGTTAGCACTTCCCACGACATTGTCATATTTAAGGGTGAGCAGAAAACCGAAATAACCGAACCGTAACCGAAATAACCGACAAAACCGAACCGGAAAAAACCAAATCAAAACAAAAACCGATGGTTCGGTTTTCGGATTTTTATGAACCGAAAATTTCGGTTCGGTTTTCGGATAACCATTATCAATAACCGAAAAAAACCGAACCGAACCGATAAGTTGCAATCCATATATTTTTTTATATATAAGTTTAAGTTGTTTAAGCGCTTAACCCAAATGCTAGTAGAAATTATTTATTTTTATTCTTGAATGTTACGTGCTTATAATAAAACCATTACATGTTTATTTATAATTGAAACTAGGTTAGAACCCCGTGTATTACACGGGTTGAATAAATGTAATTTTATATATACTAAATAAAAAAACATTATAGTTTTAAAAACCTCGTTTATTGCACGTATTGAGTAAAATATAATATATATATATATATATATTAAATAATAAAAAAAATTATATCTTTAAGAACCTCGTTTATTATGCGGGTTGAATAAATGTAATTTTATATACCACACAATAAAAAAGTTATATTTAAAAAAAAACCATGTGTATTCACGGGTGGAAGAAATATAATTTAATATACTAAATAAAAAAAAATATATATTTTAAAAAACTCTGTGTATTGTACGGGTTGAATAATCTAATTTTATATAGCATATAATAAAAATGATATATCTTTAAAAACCCTATGTATCACACGGGTTTATATTTTGTTAAAAAAATCTTTAAAATTATATCTTTAAGAACCTCGTTTGTTGTGCGGGTTGGATAAATGTAAATTTATATAACAAACAATAAAAAAGTTATATTTAAAAAAAAACTTGTGTATTCACAGGTTGAAGAAATGTAGTTATATACTAAATAATAAAAAAAGTTATATTTAAAAAAAACTCCGTGTATTGTATGGGTTTAATAAATCTAATTTTATATAGCAAATAATAAAAAAAATGTTATATCTTTAAAAAACCCTGTGTATTACACGGGTTTATCTATTGTTAAAAAAAACTTTCTAAATCAAAATGGATTTTTTAATTATTTTTTAAATTAGGTTAATACTATTTTAAATTTTTGGTTTGATTAATAAGTTGTTTAATATAATAAAAAAAAGTTACATCTTTAAAAATATGTGTATTACACGGGTTGAATAAATGTAATTTCCTATACTAAATAATAAAGTAGGGTGGTATTAAAAATTTAAATTAGAAGAATGGTATTAAAAAATTTAAAGTAGGATGAAATTTAATATTCGCTCATTATTCATTTATTTATTTAATTAATATAAGATAAGTTTGGAAGTGAGGCGAGAAAATCATAAAATAAATGCTTACAATGAATGAGAGGTGTCAAACATTTATGTTTTATTATATAGTATAGTATAAATATATATTTATATAGATAAAAATAGATTATTAAATTGTAGTAAAATTTGTTAACAAAGTCTCAATAAATTTAACTCTTTATTTATAGCTTGTAAATGTAACGAAGTCTCAATAAATTTAACCATTTATTTAAAACTTGTAAATGTAGAAATGATAAATAATATTAGTTAATTTTATTTTAAGTTTCGTAAAATCTATTTGATACCAAGCTAAACAAAACGATCAAATATATAGCTAATATCAAGAGTAAATTACGATTTTGGCCCCTGTGGTGAAATCACTTTTACCCTTTTAGCCAAAAAAACGAATCTTTTAACATCTGAGCCACCAACGTCTTTTTTTATAATCCTTTTGGCCCCTAACACTAACCCTATCCATTTACTTTTAGGGGCCAAAAGGGTTAGAGAGAAAAAAAGACGTTGGGGTCCAAAAGGGTTAAAAAAAGATGTTGAGGGCTCAGATGTTTAAAAAATTCCTTTTTGCCTTTTTGGGCTAAAAGGGTAAAAGTGATATAACCACAGGGGCCAAAATCGTAATTTACTCTAATATCAAATTAGTTAACTAAGTTTAAATTTGAAGTAAATAGATAAATATAAAAGTAATAATTAAACTAAATAATATTTAGTAGGAGGATTATTTAGAAGAGATTAAACTAAAATTATAATTATCCATAAGACATGGCCTAATATGATGACAAATGTCCTCAAAATGGTTTCTTTTATTATAGAAGTATAGATTATCCAATATCTTTATTAATATATATTTAATATTAACATAACATATTATTAAACTTTTATGCATGATAAAATTAGTATATTATAATTTACGTATTTACCTTATTTTTTGCCGGTGTTATTATTTTATTAAGTTATTATTTTATTAATTATCCAATATCTTTATTAATATGTATTTTAAATTTTGAATCAAACGGATTATATAAATTGAATCAAACGGATTATATAAATATTGAATAATTGGAATCCTTATATTAATTAATAATATAATATTATAATTAATTAGAAGAGATTAAACTAAAATTATAATTATCCATAAGACATGGCATAATATGATGACAAGTGTCCTCAAAGTGGTTTCTTTTATTATATAGTATAGTTATAGATGATTTATTTATTACCTACGAGAAATAACAAAATTTAATATAAAAATTAAATGATCTTCAAATTATTATAAAAGAAAATGTCTTAATAAAAACTTTGGAGAAACATAAGAATAGATTAGAAGATTAGGTTTGTGTAAGCAATATTAATTAAAAAGGTTAACTATAATAACTTAAATGTAAACATATAATGAAGTTTCTTATATTTTGAATTATACTTTTTTTTTCTTTTTTTGAATCTTACATAATTTTGTTTCAAAAACCGAAATAACCGAAAAACCGAACCGGGGTAAAAACCGAAAAAATGAAACCGAGCAGTTTTAAAAAACTGAAAACCGACATTTCGGTTTCGGTTTTAGTTTTGTCCAAAAACCGAACCGAACCGTGCACACTCCTAGTCATATTAAAGCACAACTACTGTCAGGATCCGTAGGGATGTTTAAAAAACAAGACAAACATCCCAACCATAACAACTATAAGTCTATAACATAGACACATTGCACCCTGTAGGTTCACATAATGCATAATTTAACTTGAATAAGAGAGAAATATACTGCAAGGACGGCCCATACTAGTTACGAGTATGGAACAAACAAACAAACAATTGAACAAATAGGAAACAGAAAACCAAAAACTTAATCTCATTCTCACCAATAACACATACAACAAGAACATTTTTTTCATCTCCATGATCATGCTCACGTATTTAAGTTGACATTTTCCAGATCATCAGAAATTTGACACATGTCATGTTATCCATGAATGCTACAACTGTGTGTTCTGTGAGGCAACTAACTACATATGGCATAAATTCCTAAACAGTATGCATAGCTTCAGGGAATCTATATTTTGCTTGTTCCTTTCAAATTCCTTCAATAATATTCACAGTTACGCCAAAACAGAATCCAAATCATTTCAATAACCACACAAGATCCCTAACACAAATTTCAAACAAAATTAGGGCAAAATCGCTTCCTAAATTTCTGATCTCACTCAATCAAACAATTAGCTTCCACAACATTCCACTAATCTACAACACGAGATCTCTAAACACAAACACAATCTCTCTTCCTGTAAGCCCTAGGTTCCAGAATCTACGAATTATGATCTTACTTTCATCTTACACTAATTCAGCTAAATCTTCTGATCCAAACAACAAATTAAACAGCGGTAACAACACAGATTGAACACAGAAGGAACAGTATTTACCTAAAACCTGATGAATATACGGAATTAATGACACAACTGTTTATTTTGTGAGGCAAATAACTACAAACTGCATAAATTCATGAACAGAACAGTATATACATCTTATAACAGAATCTATATTTTGCTTGTTCCTTTCAAATTCCTTCTTCACAGTTACACTAAAACAGAATCTAAATCATTTCAATAACCACACAAGATCCCTAACACCAATTTTACACAAAATTAGGGCAAAATCGCTTCATAAACTTCTGATCTCAACCAACATTCCACTAATCTACAACGCGAGATCTCTAAACACAAACAGAATCGCTTCCTGCAAACCCTAGGTTACAAAATCTACTAATTATGATGTAACTTTAATCATACACTAATTCAAGTGAAACTTCTGATCCGAACAAAAATCAAACAGCGGTAAGAACAGAAATCGAGCATAGAATGAAGAGAGATTACCTGAAATCCGATGAAAAATGTGGATTTTAGGGGCGAAGAATAATAATTGAAATGTGTTTGTAGAGAGAGAGAGAGAAGGTGGAGGATGTTGCAGAGATCTTCTTTCTTGCGAGATTTGACCATGTGCGACTCTCTATGTTAAGTGGCTTTGGTTTTTTAAATTTAACCAACGGTAAATTCAACTTCTTTATTTATAAAACTTTATACAAACTATTAATTTATCAGATAAATATAATTTTAATCAAACAAAACATATATTAACGTAGCTTATTTTATTTTATTAATATACGATATTTATGTCCTGACAAGTTGGTCTAGTAGTTAATCACTTGTTTTCTCTTGTTGAGGTCCTAAGCATCACTTTGAATGGCATTGATGGTGACAATAACGTTTAGAACTAAGGCTCTTTGGAGGTCGTCAGTTCGAAACCGAGCCGAACCGGGTTTTACCGTAGTGGGCTTTCGAGCAGACGGGTTTTCCCCGGAACTGGTGGTTCGGGTATGCATCCAACTCTGACCGTTATGGAAGAGGGGATGTATTTGCTCAATTGACGGCATCCCAGAATGTTTATCCGATGATTTAGTTAACCGTTTAAAAAAATATATACAGAATTTGATGAGAATAAAACATAATACTAAATTATTACGATAACGAAAATAATAAGTTTAAGCGTTTGAATTTCATCAACATAATAAACTATCAAACTGAATTTCGTAGTTTTTATTTTTATTTTCACATGCTACAGATATGTATGTATATAAGTTTCGTAAGAGAAGGATGAAAACATTAACATTAATTTTTTACCATTTTATTATTGCGAACCAATTGTTAAATCTTTATTATCAGTTATTTATATATATCTTTCAAGAAAAAATTAATGTTTACATACATATGTGTATGTTTATGTACATAAAAAACATTAAACTAATTTGTTCATATATTTTTTTAATTTAACTTACCATCTAAGTACGTGTATGTTTAATTTAACTTACCATCTCGCTCACAATATATAGTGTTATGCATTGATCACTCTCATGTGTGTGCACACATACCCCTTACAAAACCATTTAAACATGGAAACGTGAAAATAGCGTAAATGCGTAATATTTATGCGTAGTAATTTACTGATTAAATGAAAGAATGAGACGGATAAAGGATGAATAGACGGTTTACTTTAGCATCTTGTTTAGAAAACTTAAAACAAAAGACAAATGTTATAGGTTCTTTAGTTCTATTTTAAAATCCACTTATATGGATACTGGTAATTTTGTTTTATTTTATCTACCTTGTTAATAAATAACTCTATGGCCGTTGATCTTGCTGAAAATAACTTTGACAATTGGTGGTCTAGCTAGTCATTGATGCTCCTATAAAATGTTCCCCTATTTTGACTTGAGGAAAGAAAACAATCGGCGGCCGAAGCATTGTATTTGTTTAAAAGAAACAATATAATTATATTCAAGGAATCAAGGGATTACTTGTACGATACTTGAATCACTTTTGTTATATTTTTTATTTTGCTTTTCGAAACATATATTAAAAATTGTTGAAATATATAGATAGATATGTTATATACAATAAAAAAAATTGTTGAAATATATAGATATGTTATATACTAGTGGCGGTGACGAGGGTGTGCGGGGAGGACCTTCACACAGAGCCCGTAATTTTGAGGGACACGTGTTCAGAAAAAGAAGATATGTTATGTATATGTTATTTTTTTAAATAGTATACTTATTTCAACTCCAATTTTTAAATAGTATATGTTAGCTCATTGTCATTAGGTTTAGTGAGCCCAATATTCATTTAAGTTTAAAAATATTAATAATAAAACATTACGAAAGAGCATATTTTTCGAGCTCGAACAGGTTACATGAAAAACTATAAAAGAGCATATATATATATATATATACTTTCAAACCAATCACAGTTAAGTTACTATACTTTTTTTATCAATATAGTTTATAAGCTACATTTGTGTAATAGTTTTAAAATTTTAGGAAGTTAGCCAAGGCACATCTGATACAAATTCAAATTTTAAATACAAATTGTAAGAACCACATAAGCCACATGTGACATGCATATAGTGTTTAAAACTTATAATGACTATGGTGTGTTCAATACCAAACGAGAGTATATATTAAACGACTATGGTGTGTTCAAATAAGTCATACATTTTAATAATAACCCTATTAAAGTGTTAAGTTTTAATTGAAAGTTTGAGGAAATTGTATCTTCTTTATTAAAACTTTCTTTATAATAATATGCATGTTGCATTATTTGTGATTAATATGAAACTATTATAAAGTTAGGCAAAAGATCAAATACAAATAATCTTAACATACTAAACATACAAATTGAAGGAAAACCCAAAAAGACAAGGTGGCATTTTTGTAATTACCACCAACTATCAAAGTTACAACCAAAAATACCTAAAAAAACACAAATTTTTTTTTAACATTTTTTATTAAAAAATCGCTACATTTCGTTAGCAAAAAAAAAAAAAAAAAAAAAATTTTTTTTTTTTGCTGCTACTAAAAGTAGCGATTTTTTAATAAAAAATGTTAAAAAAATAAAATAAAATAATTTGTGTGTTTTTTTTTTATTTTTTTAGATTTTTTTAGGTTTTTTGGGGGTTTAGTTTTTAGCATTTTAGCTTGGGGGGTAGGTTTTTTTTAGGTTTTTGGGGGGTGTGGGGGGGGGGGGGGGGTTAGGTTTTTTTTTAGGTTTTTGAGGGGTGGGGGGTTTAGGTTTTTTTTTTTTTAGGGGGGGGGGGGGGAGTGGTTAGGTTTTTTTAGGTATATTTGTAGAGTAACTTTGATAGTTAGTTATTGATAATTACAAAAATGCCACCTTGTCTTTTTGAGTTTTCCTTCAATTTGTATGTTTAGTATGTTAAGATTATTTGTACAAGAACTTTACCCTATAAAGTTATGTTTTGGAAAACTTTTAATTGATATTATTAGACACTTTATTGTTCAATTATAAAATTATAGCATCATTAAAGTTTTAGAAATAATGATCATCATTATTATATTAGCAAGTATATGACGCGTTTTAAGTGATGTTGGCTCAACAATAATTATGGGATTATCTCAATTGTGTTCTATTCAATTATATTTCATAAAAAAGGATTATCTCAATTGTGTTCTATTCAATTATATTATATTTCATAAAAATTGGTTGTTAGTTGTAATAGTGGGTGATGTCGTTTCAACATAAGTGGCCATATGGGATGTTTAGAAATGATAGGGTTGGTATTTTGTACATAATTATTTGTTTTCGTTTTTATATTATTTCAAGTAATTTATAAATTACATATTGTATGGTATTACTAATAATAAATTAATTACTTAATACACTTTTGAGTGATCTTCAAATTGTCTTGATAATTTGACCCTCTTTCTCTTTATTTAAGTTTAACCGGTAGTTTTTAATTTGAACATATATAAAAGTTGCAAATTTTATAAGCAAAATAGATTGGCAATGTAGTGCTTGATCATTACAAATGTTTTCAATATAATTTTTTTTTAATGGCTAACGTTATTCTCCCAAACTATTATATTTACAAATAACTCACCCTTACTGGGGATTGAACCCAAGACTTCTCATTAAGAGGCAAGAGCCTCTACCAAGTGAGCTAGCCCCACTTGACAAATGTTTTCAATATAAATATGTCACGAAACTCGAATATACTATATATCAAGTCTATTAATTTATACTATAAATATGATTGGTTGTATAATTAAATGTTTGCATATATCAAGAAGACTAGAACTAGCTTTTATATAAACTCAACATCGACCTAAAAATATTAGTGCAACATTTTAGGTCAATTTAATGAGTTTTATGTTGATTTAAATTTGTTTATAAAAATTACATATTTTGGTGGATATTGAATATGCAGTGTTCGATGAACTTTTGAGGAACATATAAAGCTGAATTTGATATGAATAATGATAAATTTTACTACAAAATGTGATTACTACTTATTATAAACCATTTCGTTAATACATATTTATAGAATAAATTATACTCACATCATTATATAATAGAATTATTTATTTTACTCATATGCCACAATAATGCATTCCATGATACGCGTGACTGTCAACAATATTCGATGCATCCCAAGTTTGAACATTGAACCATCTTTGTTTTTTCCTCCAATGGAGAAAGAACTGTTGTTTATTAAATTACCAAAGCTAAAATAAAAAAAAGAGTTAAATGCCATTTTAGTTTTTGTGGTTTGGACTATTTTGTCAGTTTAGTTTAAAGGTTTGAGTTTTTGTCTATGGCTCCAAAAATGTTTCATCGTTTCCATTCTAGTCCACTAGGTTAACTTCATCCATTTTTTCTGTTAACGAGAAGAGTAATTCGGTCATTTTATATGTAATTCTGTTAACTAGAAGGGCAATTCGGCCTTATAAAATCACCAAATTGCCTTTCTCGTTAACAGAAATAATGAATGAAGTTAACTATTTAAATATAAAAATGGTATTTATTCAATTCAATATTTTTTATTTTATTTTTTGTCTCAATATTTTTATTTTAATTTTGTCTCATATTCATATTCCTGTTGCTTTTTTCGAGGTCTGTTATTTTCCATTGGGCCGAAGTCAAAGAAGTCCTTTGGGCTCAAGTTTGCGTGAGATTCATGTTTGGTAGGTGTAACACCCCAAAAATGACCGTTAGACATAAAGCTAAATTTATTAAAGGTTTAACCAAGTAAATGTAAATGTTACAACTATTAGTAGGATAATGAAAGGAAACCAAAATTTAAATAACAAACAAACTAGAAGGGGCACATGTAGAAAATAGCAAAAGGAAGGGATTAAAGGAAATAAAAACCCCAAACACACTTCTGGTGTGTGCTCTGGGATCGAATAACACAGGGGATCAAGGGGGGAACCTTGTTCTTCCTAAATTCAACAAATTGACAAGGGATTTCAAGGATGATCGATTGCATGGTTCAAAATTTCGAATATCTAACCCTAATTAGTGAAGTGGTAAGTTCAATTTTCTGCAATTATGATTTGTAGAATGAGGGGTTCGACCCAATCTCGATTTCTTGTATCAAATATGAGAAATCTGAATTAGCATTGCCTTCTAGAACAAGAATCATGTTTGATTTTAGGTTGTATGAAGAATTCTAGTAAAAACCCACTTTATGAAATTGAGATGTGAATTAGGGTGATTATGTAGTGTCATGCATGTGAATCATTGATGAATAATTCCGTTAATGATGTATAAACACTAGATGTATTGATATGGAATGAGGTTTGCTTGATTATTGTGGAATAATTAAAAGAACTAGATTAATTACATGTTTTAGTTAGTTGAGTAATGTCCTGAAAATGCGAAACCCGTCAAGTGTTTGATGAAATGCTTAAAAGAATAATAAGTGAATGAACGTGTTGTTATAGGTGTGAAAGAAGAAGGTTCCAACGCTAGGAAGTCGGAAAACTCACAAGATCGAGGTACGTTAGTGTACATCATATTATAAGATGTTGTCATATGCTTAATAGTCTCAATTGTATTGTGTTGTTATGTTAAATTTGTGAGAATTGAAATCTATGGTTCTTCGAAAGTAAAAGTAAGATCATTCATAAACGGATTGTGAGGATTGAATAAGTTACGAAAGACAATGCATCATATCCGGTTCTTGTAGTTGAACCGGGTATGGAAAGTTAAGTATGTAATGAATGAAAGTCTACTCGATCCGTCTTTCTCGAATCGGGGTATGAGGTAAGAATGTAAAGAATATGATTGTCCGTTATGAACGAATCGAATGAAAGTTATGTAATGATGCTAGTATCCGTTCTTAGCGGGTATGTTAAGAAAAGTATGTTTAGCCCCTACTTGAAGCAAGCATGTAATGAACCGTTTAACGGTTAGTAAAGTAATTGAATGATGTTAATCCGTGAAAGAAACGAACCGGTTTATTATTTAGTTGTGTTAGTGTCGAAATACTAACTTATTTGTTTATGTCGAATGTAGGTAAGTCCTCAATTTAGGCGACTTGGCAATTTGGAGCGAGCATATGCACACATTATGATCATCAAGCGCTTCTGCTATTTTGTATAAATGTTTTGGGTCAAAAAGCTTGTGGTATAGCCTTGTTAGTCATTGCACTTTTTAACTATTGATGTTATGTTTTCAGTCGTGTCTAGTCGAACGGGTTGTAGACTTACTTGTTTGGTTGATGGTTAAAACAGGGATATGCTCGTCTTATGGACGGGTCATGCCCAAATTTTGTTAAATTAGTGCACAAATGTTATTGACTTCATCATTTTAAATTATGAAAAGCTTGGACTCTTTTAAAAAGTTTATGTTTATAGTGTCCTTTGGTCGTCATTTTATTAGACGCAACGGACGGGTCTAACAAGTTGGTATCAGAGCCAAGGTTTGAGGGATTCGAGCATATGATGTGATGCTTGAACTCAAACCGATGGCTCGTTCAAAAGTGTGCTCGCTCCAAGATCGCCAATGAGGTAACAATTTAAGTTTTTAGTGAACGCAAGTATGTGTAATGTGCTTGTAAAGTTAAGTTAAGTATGTGAAGGGGTAAGTATGGAGGGCAAAATGACGAGTTCTAGGGACCGTACGGCTGGAAACGGGCCCGAAAAAGAATTAAAATACCTAAATTAAAATTTGCAGCGAACTAGCAAACGGCAGGCCGTCGCCGACGGTCGGATACCCGTCGCCGACGCCACCCCCTCCAGGGCCGACGCCCTATCTGTCTGCCGACGGAAACAAGTGGTCGACGCCACATTATGAGGCCCGTCGCCGACGGACCATTAGCCGTCGCCGACGGGTTGTGCAAAGCTGGTCCGCCAGATTTTATATGTTTTTAATGTTTTAGCCAAAAGTACTTTCCGAAAGCTACTTCAACGTTTATTTAGGGTCCATGTAAGGCCTAACATGATATATGTAACCACAATTAGTGGTTACGATAGAAAGAAAAATTATAAAGGTCGAAAGTAGTGTGTCGAGGGACACAAAGGAATGATGAAAGTTTAAAAGAAAGTAAAACTTAATATGTAAGAATGCGAATGAAGTAAATACGGGCTAATGAACTATGATATATTGAAAAGTTTATGATTCGTAATAATTGGTGTGTTCGGCCCCCCAAAGTTGGACAAATGAAATGGGAGCTAAACATTAGGTTATATCAGATCTGGCGCCGCACGCAGTTGTGTCGTTAAGTGACACAGCTGTGTGGACCATTGATGCTTGTTGCTGAGATCAGGGTGTGTGGCAAGGCTGACACAGCTGTGTGACATTGTACTCAGATAACCAATACAGCTGTGTCTGGGCAAAATTTCCACAAACTTCATATTTTTCTTGAGTTTTCCGCAACGAATCACCAGCAAGCTTTCCAAAACTACAATATTCAAATAAAACACAATTAAATGTCAATTCAATCAAATTTGTAACCAGAAATATATAAAATGGGGGATGATATGTATTAATAATATGTATATTTACCGACATATCAATAATAAAATGTAAAATTGATTGTAGTATGATAAAATGAGTTAACTATGATGAAGGAGAGTATGAAAATAAATCTAATAAATGATATGAATGTTTTATGTAAATGGTGGACAATGTCAACGTGAATGATAATGTAGCGGTATGAAATGATGACGAATGTAAGAGGTTGAGTTTAACACGTATGATAATAAATAATGAATAGAGTAAATATAGATTAAAGTACTTCGATGCGTAAAAAGAATACGATTTGCTTAGTTTTGAGTAAGAGGCGAATATGTGCTAAATGTGAATCATACGAGCTTATTAGCAAAGGATATGTTGTAATTATGTTATATAGTTAATTTGAATGATATTTGCTATTTGTAGAATCATGAAGCATTAGCATGTGAAAGTACGTGAAAGTACGTGAAAGTGAATGTATATGTGTATTGTTAGAGGATTACATAAATCGTATATATCGTACAATACGAGTATGAAATGTGTAGAATATTAATATTATGGCCTAACATATTTAGAGGATTACATGTTCAAAAGTTTAAAGTGTGTAAGCAAGACAGTTGACTTTATACAAGTCAACAATATAGGGATATCATGGAATGGCTATTAGACACAAATGTTAAAGTAAAGAGTTAATGTGTTATGTATTAGGTGATTTACGTGTTATGCTTGATGATAGTTTAGTTGTATGGATTTGAAATGAGATAACTATTAATGAATGTCTCATTTATATGAAATTCTACTAACGAAAGTCGATTAACCTATGAATAGAAAGAAAGTGAACAGTAGTATGTATGCTCACATAAGCTAATAATGTTATGAATGTAATAATATGTAAGGGTGGAAATCTTGTCGGTTGATTCAAGTATGGATGGCGAAAGGGGTAAGAGGAAGCAATGAGGCAAGCATGAACATGAACACTAAAGGTAAGTGGTTTCGCAATCACTTCGAATTTATCTACATGAAGGCGTATACGTGTTGAATATTCGAAATCAAAGTGAAATATATAAATAAATGAGAAATGTTATGGTACGTTTTGTTGAAATTGTTGGCATAATGTTAAACCGATAAGACCTCCTTATAAGGGTAAATCGGTCATAAATTTTAGTTGAGAAGTTCTAAGGCGGAAATGAGAACTTGGTAATGTTGATGAAAGGTATGGAAAGAATATTAGTTGAGATGTTAGCTAAAGACATTATGTGATATGTTCGAATTGAAAGTAAGTACAACGCGCACAACAATACTTATATACAATAAGTATTAAGTGTGATTAACTTTAAAAGGTCAAATCGTAGAAGTCAGTAAATAATAATTATTTACAAATTTTGGAAACATTACGTAAGAAATGCAACGTGTAATGTAGGATACTCATTAGTAAGAGATATGTTAGAGAACGTAGGTGAATTAACACCAAATACGGTAAACGATACGACAGAAGAATGAAAGGTATGGATGAAAATGTTCGAATATGAGAAATGGATTCAACCATCTAAAGAATGAAAGGTTGGATCCGTAAGCAAGCACAGATCAAACCAGTAAGAATGAAAGGTAATAAATTAAAAGTTCGAATCCGTAAGTGAAGATGGATTAAACAAATAAGAATAAAAACTAAAAACGAAACTCAAATGAGTCATACGGGTCAAATGGCGATCGCCATTTGAACCCTGTATTTAATGTTCGATTTGTCAAGTTTTATGCTTATAGGTGAGCATAACGTATGGGCATGCAATGTCGCAGTTTGGAAAGTATTAACCGTCGCAAAGTATGAATAACTAATCAAGGGATTTGACCCGCGCCAGGTATGTATAAAGGATTATATTTTAATAGGAGCTTAGGGCTCAACTAGAGAATGACGTGTCAAAATAGGATAACTGATTCACATAAGTAAGAAGGTATTTACAATTAGACTTCCGAAAAGTCAAACGAAGTGAATGAAGTCCTTGCAAGTATGCAAGTATAAAGTACGAACGTGTACCTCGATACGACCACATTAAGTTAAGGGTGTTAGTCTGACCTTGAAAGGTCAAACTGCGAAGGTTGGCGAAATGACCAATAAAATGAAGGGATAGTATGTAAGAAATGGAATGTATGATATGTTTTAGCATGTACGTAAGAAAATTGTGAAAGAGACAATATGCGAACAAATGCCATGTAGGACGCAGTTATGAAAGGTTATGTGCTAACTATTTATTTATAGATAAATATGATAGAATTCTTAGTGAGATGATAGTAATAAAGCTAGTGGTAGGATGCTCACGAGTGGGGGCATATTTCATGAATGAATGAGACCAATTCTGATCCGGAAGGTACATACAAGGAAGCGGATCGATCCGGCACGCGGATAACTATTTTATGCAATAAAGTCGAGGTTAGTATAATAAGTAGTTCATGCAAATAGCTAATAATAAAGTGCTGCGAAGAATTAATTTTTGAGGCTAAATTCAAGGTTGTAATTAGTTTACGTAACAGTAGTAACCGTAGAACGATGCTTTATGCTCATAGTAAGCATGAAAAAGTAACTAGGAAGAGGGTAGCTTTGTTTTAATACTACTAAGTCATTAAATGTTTATAGTATGCGTATAATGATATGCTAAGCCCTCATATGAATAAGAAAGTAATTAGAAGAACGTTAGTAATGGGATGATAGGGTTTTCTCTTGGTTACAATAATGAATTATATCGTGTATGATACGTGAGTGGAATGAAATAAATCGAATTATTTTTGTTAGCAAATGTATGAATATGTTATGCTGAGTTAGAAAGATAGAAACAAGCCGTAAACATAGGCTTGTACGACCAATAGTATACATTTGGAATAAATTTCAAATGAACGAACCGCTAGTGATGATGTATGCTAGGAACTAGCATTATAAAGTGAAAACGACACTAATAAGAGCTATGGATCAGATTCTGACTTATATGTGATTATGAAAGTAATTTACTTGATTTAAGAACGGAGGGACAATGCGTACAAATACGTTTATGCATGAATGAAACTCTTGCCAAGATCTCGAATGCATCTATGTTGTATTAAGTATCGTGAATGAATAGATGAAAAAGTAAGAGTAGAAGTGGTCAAGTTGGAATGAGAAAGGTTTCGGGGACGAAACCTCCTTTTAGGGGGGTAGACTTGTAACACCCCAAAAATGACCGTTAGACATAAAGCTAAATTTATTAAAGGTTTAACCAAGTAAATGTAAATGTTACAACTATTAGTAGGATAATGAAAGGAAGCCAAAATTTAAATAACAAACAAACTAGAAGGGGCACATGTAGAAAATAGCAAAAGGAAGGGATTAAAATAAATAAAAACCCCAAACACACTTCTGGTGTGTGCTCTGGGATCGAATAACACAGGGGATCAAGGGGGGAACCTTTGTTCTTCCTAAATTCAACAAATTGACAAGGGATTTCAAGGATGATCGATTGCATGGTTCAAAATTTCGAATATCTAACCCTAATTAGTGAAGTGGTAAGTTCAATTTTCTGCAATTATGATTTGTAGAATGAGGGGTTCGACCCAATCTCGATTTCTTGTATCAAATATGAGAAATCTGAATTAGCATTGCCTTCTAGAACAAGAATCATGTTTGATTTTAGGTTGTATGAAGAATTCTAGTAAAAACCCACTTTATGAAATTGAGATGTGAATTAGGGTGATTATGTAGTGTCATGCATGTGAATCATTGATGAATAATTCCGTTAATGATGTATAAACACTAGATGTATTGATATGGAATGAGGTTTGCTTGATTATTGTGGAATAATTAAAAGAACTAGATTAATTACATGTTTTAGTTAGTTGAGTAATGTCCCGAAAATGCGAAACCCGCCAAGTGTTTGATGAAATGCTTAAAAGAATAATAAGTGAATGAACGTGTTGTTATAGGTGTGAAAGAAGAAGGTTCCAACGCTAGGAAGTCGGAAAACTCACAAGATCGAGGTACGTTAGTGTACATCATATTATAAGATGTTGTCATATGCTTAATAGTCTCAATTGTATTGTGTTGTTATGTTAAATTTGTGAGAATTGAAATCTATGGTTCTTCGAAAGTAAAAGTAAGATCCGTCATAAACGGATTGTGAGGATTGAATAAGTTACGAAAGACAATGCATCATATCCGGTTCTTGTAGTTGAACCGGGTATGGAAAGTTAAGTATGTAATGAATGAAAGTCTACTCGATCCGTCTTTCTCGAATCGGGGTATGAGGTAAGAATGTAAAGAATATGATTGTTCGTTATGAACGAATCGAATGAAAGTTATGTAATGATGCTAGTATCCGTTCTTAGCGGGTATGTTAAGAAAAGTATGTTTAGCCCCTACTTGAAGCAAGCATGTAATGAACCGTTTAACGGTTAGTAAAGTAATTGAAGGATGTTAATCCGTGAAAGAAACGAACCGGTTTATTATTTAGTTGTGTTAGTGTCGAAATACTAACTTATTTGTTTATGTCGAATGTAGGTAAGTCCTCAATTTAGGCGACTTGGCAATTTGGAGCTAGCATATGCACACATTATGATCATCAAGCGCTTCTGCTATTTTGTATAAATGTTTTGGGTCAAAAAGCTTGTGGTATAGCCTTGTTAGTCATTGCACTTTTTAACTATTGATGTTATGTTTTCAGTCGTGTCTAGTCGAACGGGTTGTAGACTTACTTGTTTGGTTGATGGTTAAAACAGGGATATGCTCGTCTTATGGACGGGTCATGCCCAAATTTTGTTAAATTAGTGCACAAATGTTATTGACTTCATCATTTTAAATTATGAAAAGCTTGGACTCTTTTAAAAAGTTTATGTTTATAGTGTCCTTTGGTCGTCATTTTATTAGACGCAACGGACGGTTCTAACAGTAGGGTTATAAACCTTATTTATTTAGGTGATGCATAAGGGCATCGAAAAAAGATCTCACCATTGCTGTTGTTCTGCAATAAATATCGATCCTGTTATGCTCAACATACATTAATTGTCACACCCTGACTTTTGCGGAAGCGTGATTATGGTGTGACTTACTTGTTATCATTGCATTCAACCATATCAAACAACTATATGATAAAACCAAAGATTTGTCATCCATAAAATGAGTTAAAAACATAATAACATTGTCTAAAACGTAGACTTCAAATTTAAGTTTTACAACCCATATAAATTGTGTAAAGGTTCGCTAAGGACTCTTCAAAAGATATTAGTTGTAATCAAAGTTTGGAAGACATGTCTCGTCCAGGATTAAGACACGCTGGCCAAACCCAAAGACCATGGATGACATCTTTATACTTAACATGACTTGAAACTCCAACGCCCGCCAGATCCATACTTAATTTCCTGAGATACATGTAGTTTGAAAAACATCAACAAAAGTTGAGCGAGTTCATGTGTATGTGAGTCTGTATAAATCGTTTAAATGTGTCTGTATAAATGTATGTCCTTGGTATGTAGCAATAAGGAAAAAGAGATCAATTAATGTGTAGCTAATACATTAATAAGTGACATGGCCTAGGAAGCACTCAAACCTGTAACGCGTATTTCATACCGGTCCGTCCGGCGGAACGACATAGTCACCACATGCAGCCACACGCTGGCCCATGTGTGGGGCTCGCAACACCCAATAGATCCATCACTCATGCCTCTCGGTCCTTATAAAAGGATTAATGGTCTTACGATAATAACCTATCCATTCACGTGATCTAGAAGTAAATTCCCTAGCTAAACATACCATGTAAATAAATGTCTGTAAATGTCTGTAAATGTCTGAAAAGTCTGTAATGTCTGTAATAATTGTAACATGTATTTCACCCCCGAAGTATAAAACTGAAAACCGTTAAGAGAAAAGGGGGACATGAACTCACAGTAGTGCGTCTTGTACCGAATCTCAAACTCTGTCTGCTACACGACAACCTACACGTACTAATGTCTATTAGACGAACGGGCCGTGCCTTGGCTTAGAGTTTAGTATTTTGAGTTGCGTTACTTATATTGTTCCGCGTGATAGATATTTGTTCGTTCGATGTTCTAGTAAATTTTAGTCTTCGAAAGCAAATATTTACTAAGTGTTAGAAGTTTCGGAAAATTTCGCTATAGTCTCCTTTGTAAATAGAGGTGCCCATGCTTAAGAGCATATCATTTTCTTTTATATAAATCCCGTAGAGCGTTCCCACATAACCAACCCGACAATCATACATGCAATACACTACTTACGTCTTTTCAGCTTTATTAAACAAGACTGGATTGTTTTCGAGCATTAAAATAAAATAGTTATCCTTTTCCAAAAATTCTAAAATTTTTACAGGATCTCATATATAAACCAAAATTTATTGTGTAATAATTTCGGAGACCAGTTCATTATCAATTTTATGTAAAAATTCTTTTACCCGTCTGCAATCAGAGTTGTTACTTTCTGATTGCTGTTTTACGGAAAAATTCACTAAAAATCAATCGTAAGTCGGATCGACGAAATTCCAGTTGGAGGGTCACGGGAACTACAGTGACTATCTACAGTAAAAATCCCATGAGCTGAATCTGGCCAGGTTTCACGTTTTGACTCCGGATTCGACACACTTTTTCAGCAGGAAAATTTCAGCTTGAGCTGCTGTCTTAAAATAATTCTTTAAAAATAGTAAACGACCTCGAAAAATTACGATTCCAGTGCCATTTGTTCGTTTATTCAAAATTACACAATTTAGACTCCAGAAATTCAGTTTTTCGATTAAAAATGATCCCGTTACAGCCTGTTGAAGTTGGCTGGAAATTCAACTCAGCAAGCTGTTTACATCGTAGAAGTGACTAAAAACGCATAAACAAAGACCCTAACCATGGTGTATCGATGAATAAATGTTCAAACCTCAATCATGCTTTAACCAATCCTAAACCATCCAGATTTCAACTTCATACAACCCTTTTATCTATGGTTTCTATGCAGAATTTCAAGTTCATCTTTTTAGTGTTCACTAACTTGTGTTACATGATTATCATCCTCCTACTAAGTATCATAACAAAGAACGAGTTGTAACAATGGTGTGAAGGGACTTACTACTAGCACAAGGCTAGGGTTAGAAGTCTTAATGCAAGGATGAAGAAGAATGATGGTGAGAAAGGCTTGAACAAGGCTTCCTTGAGAGCACTTCAACTTGCACCTCTATGGATCAATCTTGGAGCTTGAAATGGGGCTTGTTAGTGAAAGAGATGAATGTATGAGATTGAGGGGGGTTGGTTTCGGTTATGAAGGGGCAGAATTTTGGGAGAGAGAGTGAGATGGAGTGTGGGTTTTGTTATAATGATGGTTCTCCTTGGAAAAACAAGTGCCACCCTATCCTATGGTCATGATTAACATCCTTTGGCCAACCACAATTAGGGAAGATAATCCAAATATCTAAACAAAATATTTTTAAATAATTATGGCAGATTTTCGGTTGGGGGGGGGGTAAAGTGAAAATTTTTGTTAACTAATAGGTATTAAATTTGAAGGTTAAGGGTATTTTCAAGTATAGTGGGTGTATGTCATGTTTACATGGCGTATGGGAATTTTTGTGACCGAAATTAATTAAGAAAGATAAAATAATATTTCTGACAATATTTTCGTGTCTCGGGTATTGTCTGGTTGTTCGGTTACGTATCGTTTCGTTAAAGCGTTTAATTGTACCGTATAGCGTCTGTTATGCATCTTTTTGTAACGAAATCATTCCTGTCACTTAGGAAAGTATACAGGACCACTCTGCCATATCTGTGTATGCTACTGGCATAATAAAATGCTGAATTTTATAAAAAGAAAGCAGAATTCTGTATTTAAAGTGTGTTTTAGGCACTTCCCGGCATTATATCTATCACCTAATGACGCAGCCTTATGGTCCTCACTTCCCTACACTACAACCCAGTGTAGTACTCTATCCCTGGCTCATACTGGCCATAATAATATTGTCTGTCTAAGTGCTGGCATTGTCAGCATTATTTCTGAATCAACCGTTCAGTGTGTCAACTGTGCTGAGTGCATCAAGTATGTCACTAATGTAGGTGTGTAATGAATGGAGTGACTGTATAAAATATGATGCATGTATATATGATATAGAATCATAGAGCCGTTTTAAATTATCAGTTGTAATCAAGCACATTCATTAAGCATGTAATTAAGATTAATTAATTTGTACAGTACCTGAAATTTTGAGGGTTGTCACATTAATCTTGTTCTCGCACAACTGACATCGCGACCATTCTTCTCATCTACATTGCTGCTGGTTTAATCTTTCTCTCTAGAACAATTGAAGGTGTTTGATTCCTTGTGTTCGAGAGTTAATTGTGGTAGTGTGTCGATCATTACTTAACACAGATTATCAAGTGATAAATGTTGTATGTGAACCTGTTCTGCAGCGATCTACGGCGATTAGCAAACAGTTTGTAACAGGTACACTGTGTCAGCTGTGTTTTACGGCTGTGTTTAGTCTTTGGCTTTGTTTTTTGCTTCAATCGACTTGTAGATTTGTTACTTATAACATCATTGGTTGATAATAAAGATTTTTCTATATAGATGCTGTGTTTTGACATGGTATCAGAGCCATAAGTGGTTCTTGGGTGATTCGTCTGTTTCCGCTGTTGCGTCCGTGGAGTCTTGGTTGTTTTCCGATTCTGCTAATTCCAGATTGTCCTGGTATTCTCGGAATTCGTGAAGCTGTGGTTGATGTTTTTTTCCTCAAAAGCGTGTGACCGGTATTTGATATTCTTAGCTTATAAGCAGGCTTGTAACCCTAAGTGAAGGTTACGAGTCTGGTTACGGGAGTTCATACGCACCCACTGTGAGATTGTTCTTTCTCTCCTTGTTTTAATTTTTATTGCATCACTGTGTCGGTGAGTCTAGGCATTTTGATACCGGGTTTAGCGAGACCAGTTTGATTGTTGGGACACAGAGAGGGTTCACTCTGTTGCATTCTTTGTGTCTTCTGTTTGGTTTTGTTCTACCTTTCTTAACTATTGCTTGACTATTTTGTCTTATTTGCAAATTCTTAGTTATCTTGATTGCTTCTTTGTTTTACATTTTTGTGCTACTCTTGACTGTTTATTATGCCTAGTGATAATACTGTGATTACTACTAATAATATGACGTCTACTAGTGCTACTTTGGTTAGCAAGATTGATGCTGGTGATCCTTTGTTTCTTCATCCTCATGATTTCGCAAATCTGACAATTGTTAATGTTAAACTTAAAGGGTCAGAGAATTATAGAATTTGGTCAAATGCTATGTATCTTGCACTACAGGTTAAAAATAAAATAGGGTTTGTTGACGGTACTTGTATTAGATCTACATCTGATGAAGTTTTAGGTAGACAATGGGATAGGTGCAACTCTATTGTGCTTACTTGGATTCTTAACTCTGTGTCTGAAGAGTTATATCTTGGTCTTGTTTATTCTAAAATTGCCTTTGATGTGTGGAAAGGTTTAAAAGAAACTTATGATAAGATAAATGGGTCTGTTGTGTTTAATCTGTATCAAAAGATTACTCCTTTAGTCAAAATGGCATGCCTGTTTCTGAGTATTATCATAAGTTGAATTGTATGTGGAAACAATTAGACCAGTTACTTGCTTTACCTGCTTGTTCTTGTGATGCATCTAAACATTTTAATGATTTTAATCATCTTATTAAGCTTATGCAATTCTTAATGGGTCTTGATAGTTCGTACCAGTCTGTGAGAACTAATTTGCTAACCAGAGAAACTCTTCCTTCTATGAAGGATGCTTTTTCAATCATCTCTAGAGAAGAGTCACATCTTCATTCAAAAAATATTTCTGATAAAACTCCAAACAATGTTGTTGGTTTTGCTGCTAAAACTAATCAAATTAATGAATCAAAGAAAAGGGGTGTTAGAACTCCTAATCCTAATCTCAAATGTTCTCATTGTAATAAGACTGGTCATACTATTGAGAAGTGTTTTGAACTTGTTGGCTATCCTTCTTGGATGAAGTCAAAACCCGGTGGGAACAATGGTAACAGGGCTAGTAATAATGTTACTGCTGATACTACTGATACATCTTCTGTTGTGAGTTCTTTGACCAATGATCAGATAGTCCAATTACTTAGTCTATTGAATGATAAATCTAAGAGTGATCCTCAGAGTAGTGGTTTTGCTAGTATGTGTGCTAACTCTGTTTGTCTGAATAGTTTTGTGTATTTATCATCCAAACATACTTGTGATTTTAAACCTGTTTACTGTTTTTCAAACTTTATTGATAACGGGAAAAAGGTAGGGTGGATAGTTGATTCTGGTGCTAATCAACACATGGTAATGACCGATGAGTGTCTAATTAATCAAAAGGATGTAACTGAATTTAATATAAAGGTTAAACATCCTAATGACACTAGTGCCTTGGTAACTAAAATTTGTGATATTAAATTAAGTGACAAGGTTATTCTATATGACGTGTTTGTCGTGCCTGGTTATTGTGTAAATTTGATTTCTGTTCATAAAGTTGCTAGAGATTGTAAATTGATTGTCTCCTTTGATGAACATAAATGCTATATTCAGGATTCTCAAACAAAGAAAGTTCAGGTGACTGGCAGTCAGTTTGATGGTATATACTTCTGTGGTAGTTCTTTTGTTTCAAATAAGGTTTGTAATTCTAGTTGTTATATTTATCTTTGGCATGCTAGGCTAGGTCACCCTGCTGAACTTGTATTACATGTACTAACAATGATTTAAATATTAAAACTGGTGTTAAATTAGTTCCTTGTGGAACATGTCATAGAGTTAAATAGCATAGAGAACCTTTTCCTTTAAGTGATCATAAAACTAAGGGGTTAGGAGATCTTATTCATCTTGATGGTTGGGGTCCTTATAGAGTTCAAAGTAGGGATGGTTTTAGATAGTTTATTACTGTTGTTGATGATTATACTAGAGCTGTGTGGGTATACCTCATGAAGTCAAAGGATGAAGTGTTTTACAATATTAAAGGTTTTCATAATCTGCTTAAAACTCAATTTAGTAATTCAGTTAAGATTTTCAGGAGTGACAATAGTACTGAATTTATAAACAAACAAATGAGTGGTTTTTGTTATGAAAATAGGATTATACATCAGACTTCATGTGTTCATACTCCACAGCAAAATGGAGTAGTTGAAAGAAAACATAGGCATTTGCTAAATGTTGCTAGGGCTTTGCTCTTTCAAGGTGGTTTTCCAATAAGTTTTGGTCTGAGTGTATTCTAATTGCTACTTATTTAATTAACAGGACACCTTCATCTGTTTTAAGTGGGAAGTCTCCATATGAGCTAGTGTTTGGTTTTGCTCCTGTTTTGGGTTAACTTAGGGTTATTGGGTGTCTTTGTTTCAGCACTGTGTTAAACAACTCTGATAAGTTTACCACACATGCTGAAAAATGTGTTTTAATTGGATATTCAAATGAAAAAAGGGGTACAAACTTTGGAGTTTAGATCAAAGGATGATATTTTTTTCTAGGGATGTTAGGTTTTATGAAACCGTGTTTCCTTTTAAAGAAAAGAGAATATCCTCTGATCTTGATACTCCTTCTGAAGTTAATACCTTAAATTTTTTGATTTATCTGATTTAGACCTTACTTAAAGTCCTCAAGTTGACCCAACTCCCGATGATGAAAATACCCTAACAAGTACTTCAACAGGTCATGGGTCTGAGCAGTCTGGAACTGATTCAGAAGTTACTTTAGGTATGACTGGTAATCAGCAACCTAGCAATGAAGAATCAGATTCAGACAGGGCTGAGCATGACACTGAACATGAAGACAATAATAATTCTGAGGGAGATATTAAGGAACAAACTAGCATGGTTTTAAGGAGTTCTTCTAGAACCACTAAATTTCCTTCTAAACTTAATGATTATGTGGTTGATGGGAAATTTAAATATGGCCTAGAAAAAGTCTTAAACTATGCTAATTTGCCTCCTGAAAGTTTTTGTTTTGATTCTGTGTTAAACAAAAGTTGTGAACCTAGGAATTTTTTTGAAGCCAAAAAAATATTAATCGGGTTGAGGCTATGGATTTGGAACTTAAAGGTTTACATAGGAATACAAATTGGGAGATTGTAGACTTACCACCGAATAGGAAAGGTATTGGATGTAAGTGGGTCTATAAAATTAAATATAAGTCAAATGGTGAAATAGAGAGGTATAAGGCTAGGCTTGTTGCTAAGGGATTTAGTCGAAAGAAGGCATTGATTTCTTTGAAACGTTTTCTCCTGTTGTTAAAATGGTTACAGTTAGGTGTGTGTTATCTATAGCTGTTCACTTTAACTGGGAAATATATCAACTTGACATTAACAATCCTTTTCTATATGGTGACCTTAATGAAGAAGTTTATATGTGTTTGCCTGATTGTTATAATTCTTCTTATGGGTCTAAAGTTTGTAAACTAAAAAAAATCTTTGTATGGATTGAAACAAACTCCTAGGATGTAGAATAAGAAACTTGTGCCAGTTATTGTTGATCTTGGTTTTGAACAAAGTACGTGTGATCATTCCATGTTTGTTATGACAAAAAACTCTGTTTTTATTGTTCTTCTTGTCTATGTGAATGATATTATCATAACTGGTAGTTGTTCAAAACAAGTTAATGAAATCATATTTTTACTCAAATCAAAGTTTCTAATAAAAGATTTAGAAAAGTTGCAATATTTTTTGGGTATTGAAGTTGTAAGAAATACAACTGGTTTGTGTTTAACTCAAATGAAATATTGCTTAGATTTACTTGCTGAATTTGGTATAACTGGTTTAAGTTAGTTGTCCTATCGAGGCAAATCATGTTTTGTCTCATATTTGTGAAAAAGATAATCAACCTTTAATAAATATAACTGTTTATCAAAAACTTGTTGGAAAATTGATTTATCTTTCTCACACTCAGTCAGATATAGCATATTTTGTGCATTATCTTAGTTAGTTTATGCATTCGCCTACTCAAGCTCATTTCAAAATTGCTTTAAGACTTTTAAGATACTTAAAAGGTGCTCCTGGAAAAGGAATTTTGTTTAAAAAGGAAGATACTTTAGATATAAAAGCCTTTTCTAATTCGGACTAGGCTAAATGCCTAGGTTCTCGAAAATCTGTTACTGGTTTTTATGTGTTTTTAGGAAGTAATCTTGTGTCATGGAAAAGTAAAAAGCAGTCCACCGTCTCAAGGTCTTCCGCTGAGGCTGAATACCAATCAATGTGCGCTGCTACATGTGAGGTTATTTGCATTTCGAATCTTTTAAGGGAGTTGAAAGTGGATGTTAAGCTTCCAGTTCAGCTGTATTGTGATAATAATGTTGCCATTTCCATAGCTGCCAACCCTGTCTTTCATGAGCGTACCAAACATTTTGAGGTTGATCTTTTTTTAAGAGAAAAAATTGCTAAGGGAGTTATTCAGACCTTTGGTGTTAAGTTAGAGGACCAAGCTGCTGATGTCTTTACAAAAGGTCTGTCTCCTGGTTCTCATGAAAAGGTTTGTCAACTTCTTCACATATTTGATTGCTTCAAATATTGAATTGAGGGGGGTGTTAAAATATAAATATGGTATTTATTCAATTCAGTATTTTTTATTTTATTTTTTGTCTCAATATTTATATTTTAATTTTGTCTCATATTCATATTTCTGTTTCTTTTTCCGAGGTATGTTATTTTCCTTTGGGCCCAAGTCAAAGAAGTCCTTTGGGCTCAAGTTTGCGTGGGATTCATGTTTGGTATGGTTATAAACCTTATTTATTAAGGGGATTGAAAAAAGATCTCACAATTGCTGTTGTTCTGCAATAAATATCGATCCTGTTCTGCTCAACATACATCAATCTTGGTCTCGCACAACTGACATAGCGGCCATTCTTCTCATCTACATCGCCGCTGGTTTTATCCTTTTCTCCAGAACAATTGAAGGTGTTTTATTCTTTGTGTTCGAGAGTTAATTGTGGTCATGTGTCGATCATTACTTAACACATATTATCAAGTGATAATCTGCTGTATGTGAACCTGTTCTGCAGCGATCTACGGCGATTAGTAAACAGTTTGTAATAGCTACACTGTGTCAGTTGTGTTTTACGGCTGTGTTCAGTCTTTGGCTTTGTTTTTTTGCTTCAATCGACTTGTGGATTTGTTACTTATAACATCATTAATTGATAATAAAGATTTTTCTATATAGATACTGTGTTTTGACATTAACCAAGTGGACTAAAATGGCAACGGTGAAACCTTTTTGAAACCACAGACGAAAAATGAAACCTTTGGATTAAACTGGCAAAATGACCCAAATCACAGGGACTAAAATGACATTTAACTCTAAAAAGAAAGTGCTTTGTTCTTTCTTTCTTATATATTTTACTACATTTATAAATTATATGTGTATGAAAAAACAAAAATTTTATTTTATAAGTTTTCTTTTTCTGTTTCGCATAGTACTATACCTATATACAACATTGAGATGAGCAGTAAGACAGAGTACGTTTGTAAATGCGTTCAAGTAATAAGTAAATGCCAATGATCCTTTGGTGGAGTGGTGGAAGGATTGTTTGTCCTCAATAGAGGCGGCGGTTCGATCCCCACCCACCGCAAGAGGTGAGGTCAGGGGGTTTTTCCTTTGCCATGTTGCGGGGTTTCCTCCTGGGACGGCTCGGGTGAGACTAGCCAATGATACCTCCGCCGTTAGGAGTGTTTGAGGGCCCGGAATAACCTGCCCTCGGATGGTCTCCGTGGTTCGAACCCGGGGTTCCGAATCCAGTAAAGGTCCTTAGGACCGCTGGACTGTGTCGCCGTTCAAAAAAAAAGTAATAAGTAAATAAAGTTGAGACCAGAAATATGATTGGGTAGAGCATTTTATGGGGAAAAAAAATTCAAAATGCAGATCCTAGTGTCTAGTCATCTGATACATCAACAACACGTACTAGTGTCTTCACGATTTTTTTCCAACTAATGTTTTTATCACACATGGGTTGGTCTTGAGGAGGGGCAGGGACTAGGGTGGGTGACCGGCTGACCGCTCAAGACCCATTATCCTAGGGGCTTGAATTTTTAGTTATATATAGAGTTAACTAGGTCATATGCCCGTGAGTTTCAAGGGTTATGGGTTGTGTTAAAAATCTATATCTATAAAATTATTTTTTATGATTCTATATAGACATGTCGAGGCAGAGACGTAACATGTGCTTGAGTAACAACAATCAACTTTGATCATAGCTTCAACTCATTTGGGTAGCGAAATATATTCATATGTCATATATTTTTAAAATAAAATTAAAGATAAAACAATATGAAAATGATTTCGTCATCAAATAGACCCAACCGACAACATTATATATATAACAAAAAAAAAAAAAAACAATAGCAAATAAAATTCAATTTAAAAGGGTATAAACTACATCACGCAATGAATTTTCATTACATAATCCAAATGTATGATCTCAGGTGTGTTTATAGACCCGTGAGCTTCACAGGTTATGACATAAGTATCTAATACAATAATTAAGTCTATAACATAAAAGTGTGGCTCGGTCCAACCTACACAACACATTTCAACGTACCTCCTAACCCAGACCATTTCAATGTACTCCATAACATGTAGGACTCTATATTTTTATACAAACATAGCAGAGCATTTCTAAGTTATATACCCGTTAGCTTGACGGGTTATGGGTTGATTTAAAAAAATTATATTTGCAAAAGGAATTTTTTATATGATTTCTTATAAATTAAACATTCATGTTTTTTTGGCAGACATTAAAAAAATAATAACAATCTAAAGACTTATAACAAGATCCGATTGTATGTGGGTGGGTTTTATTTGTTTGGATGAATCAAGTTTTTAACTTGATCCCTCAATACTCTCAAAACTCTCAACACTCACTTCTCCCTAACAATTATTGGCTTATTCAACACTCTCAAACCCTAACTTCACCCTACCAAACTCAAACTCTCTGCAACTTTCATACACGCTGATTTCGCAAACGATAACACTCACGCCACAGTTCTCCATTAACATTCACAAGAAACTTCTCCGTTAGGTATCTTTTGTTTCATCTGATTTCTTGATTTTTTCAAGATTTCGTAGTTTATTTGTTTGATAGTCTGAGTCTTAGTGTCTGGAAACCAAATAATAATGACCGGAACATAACAGTTTACTTCAGTCGTTTGTGTTTTATGTTGATTTCTTAACTTGTTTCTCATGAAAGCCTAAATCCTTGATAACGATCAAACGCCTTATTTTCCGATGACATAGCTGATTAGTAAATGTTTTGTTAGTGATTGTTGGCTTTGATTACTTGAAACCCTAAATCTGAGATTTTGATTGTTTGAACTTCATTAATGCCCTGTTTTTGTTTATTTGTTTATGTGCAATTTTCGGATCATTGTTATCTATTTGATAATCTGCATCCATAAGATTCTGTGCAGATATGGATCCAACAAAAATGGCTCCTTCATTCCTAAAGATTATTGCTAATGAAGAACCTGTCTTTTTGGTATGTTTTTTTCATTTCGTGATTATGTTATATGAATATTTGAGGTTATAATTTGACATGTTTGCTATTACTTTGTTAGATGATACCTAATGATTTTGCAACTGTTATATGGGGAGATAAATTCCCATATTGTAAAACAGTACAAATACTTGATGGTGACACTTCGAGGATGGTACGTATCAAGAAAAGAAATGGAGAGCCTGTATTTACCGATGGCTAGATAATGTTGTTTAGGGATCATGGATTGAAATATAAAGAAGTCGTATTGATAAAAGCAGTTGGGCCGTTAAAATTTTAAGTTTCATGTTTTAAAGAATTGGTACGGGGCAACTCGTATCTTACAGCACATACTAATACCGAATCTGGAATGTCTGTAAGTGACTTTATATTAGTTCTGTACTCATTTTAAACAACCGTTTCATTTTTTAAATTATCTACTAATAATTTTTGAATTTGTTTTAAAGCTAATACCACAAAAATTTATGAATGACTTTAACGGTCAAAACTTCAAAGGTGGAATGGCAACGGTATATTTTGGAGACAGATTTTGGAATGTCAAAATGGATGGATGGTCGGATTGTTCTTGTTTAACGGCTGTATGGCATAAAGTGGTTGAAGAGGTCCCTTTAGACGATGAATATTTCTTGGGTTTTACTAGCATTGATTCAAAAACCTTTGATGTTTCTGTTTTTGATCCGGACACTGGCACATAAGTTTTTTTTTTTAAAAAAAGGCTGAGGTGGTTGTTTTAGATCACTCGGTATATGGCAATGAAAGCTTAGATTTATTTGTTTGGTAATATGCTGTTATACTGATTTTTGTCTTATGTTTTTTTAAATTTGTAGTCTACTGCTGATGCTGATGTGATATTTGAATCAAAGTTGGTGGCGGACCTTCACATGTTAAACCCAAAGTGAGTTTAAAATTTTCAAATGTAACGCTCCATGTTTTCATAACTTTCCATATTTAGAAACCATTGTTCATATTCCTATTTTTGGAAAATTTGTATCCTAGTATTCGTCGTTTCGTTTTAATCATCGAAAAATATTTATCTTTAATCTAATTCGTTATAAAAATGGGTATTTATTCGTGGTTTAATTAATTAAATTAATTGATTTTACTATTTAAAAGTTTATTTTTATAATAATCTAGTTAGTTTCGTTAAATTTTAAAGTTAGGAAAGGATACAAACTAACCCGGTTAATTTAATTGTAAAGATTAGTTCTTTTAGAAAATACGTATAACCTAGTTAGTTTGGTCAACTATGTTATATAACTTAAACTAAGTTAATTCAGCTAATTTATTTAAACCCTTCAAAGTTTAGGGGTTAGAATGGTCTTCCCTAAAACTAAAATACAACAAACCCTAATCCTCTTTTATAACATCCGTTACTTATGTTTTCCCCCCTCATTTGTTGTCTACAACTTATTTTCTAAACTCACACATAAAATCCTCATCTTCTCCAAACAAAACATGGAGTCTGATCTTCTTCTTCTTCTTCTTCTTCACCTTAAGATCATCCAAACCACACCCTCAGGTCTATCTCCTCCACCCTTGTTCTTTCTGATCGGCGAGACACCTCTGACGTCACATAGTCACAACATCCACACACCAACCCCCTTTCTTCTCCGGCGTCGGCTCAGCCGACGACACACCCAGCAGCCCTTGATTACTCGATTAAATGGGTGGCCACCACCATTGCTTGGTGGTGTGCGGCGGCGCGTGTATAGACGAGAAAAGAGAGAGACAGAAATCGAGAAGTGTGAAGTTGGAATCGGGGAGCCGATGTCACTGGCAGAGTCACCGGAGACGAACGCCGTCGACGGCGGCGTGGCGGCGGTCGGAGTCGAGTTCTGACGGGTTCCACGGTAATCCCCCTTCCTCTGTTTACTTCTATCCTTCTTGCTTTACTTGGATTGGAGTCCGATGATGATGATGGTGAGGTTATGTTGAATATGATGATGTTCATGTTCATGTTACAGTATAGACGGTGGTATTTTCCGTCAAGACAAGTCAAGTTTGGGTCAGAGACAGTAAATGGTTCGGTTCAACATCAGGCTCGGGTCCTGTTCGGGTGTTATTTCGGTTCAGCTTCTGACAAGTGGTTCACGGCTCGGGTATTTCGGTTTAGTCCGCACCGGTCAGACTGGTTCTCCGGGTCAACCACAGATCCTCGGGTCAAAGTCTCGGTCTGGTCAAACGAGTCAAAACTGGTGACTGTCTCGAGAGTCATCTCGCCTTGTTCGGTATATTTCGATCCAATTTATACTTTTATTACTTTCGATTCAATAAATATCATGTTTAACCATGTAATTTAGTATTTTAAACAAAGTTACTTGTGTTAAAATATTTACATTATGTTAGTCATGAATTATGATTTATTATAAGTGCCGATACATTTATAAATTATTCACGTTTGGCTCATTTTAAGTATATTGATTATATTGCCGAGTTATTGTTGAATTTTGAAAATATATCGACAACTTGTGTTGTCGGGATCGTCCAAATACAGAGGAAACTCTGCTCGTTTTTGTAAAATCTCGTAAAACGAAATGCGTCTATTTTATATGACGGAGCCTCTCGGATCCAATTAAATTTTTATAATAATGATTATAAATGTATACTTGTTTATTTATTTATCTATCTATTTTTCTTTTTTTTTTGACAATACTTCTATAATATTTTCGATAGACTTAATTTAGAGTGATTACATAAACTATATAAAATATATATATATATATATGTATATATATATATATACTCATCCATCGACAAGTTACACTTTAAATTCCACTTCAAATCCTCCGTCATAATCCCGATTACTCATACACCTTCGTTTGCCCATATAGGGTGACCTCGGTGTTCCAACCTCCTAATCTTTTACCCTCGTCAACGCTTGGATAATCGGAAGACATAGAAATTATGTGAGTATACTTGAACCCCTTTTTCGCTTACCACTTTTTGGGATGTAACATGTTTTCTTATGAAACTTACACTTTAATCATAATACATAAACATTCATATTATAAACATGCTTATTTGATTACTTGATACTTTAAACTTGGGTTTATGACATCTTGTGTTAGACTTATCATTAACTTCGTACGAGCCTATCCGTGACATATATAGCTCTATAGGATTAACACACCGCCCGTAGACTTGTGGTTATATCATGCATATTGCGTTTCATCATTGGTTTGATATGTTAGACACATGCCGAATTATTGTTTATCTTGTATCAAGAGCTTGCCACATGGAATTGTTTGAAACTTATCTTTTTATGCTACGTATGAAAAACTTGTATACTCACCTTTGCTTTTGCATTGAACTTTATTTTAAAACATGTTACAGGTTGAGGATGACGACGCTTTGAACTTGAAGTGGTGATGCTGCTTAGATACACACTTAGATGTCATACGTTAATGTACTTGTATGTTGTATTCTTGTATTGAACATATTGTATATCAAGTTGTTGTATTTGATTTTACTCTTTGTAATTGACTTTTAGAAATGAAATGAAATCCATTATTTAATTATCGTCACAAATAGTGTTATGAAGTCTCTTGCAATCTCGTTTTTGTCTCACTCCGATGTTTCCGCCATCGGTTGGGGTGTGACAGATTGGTATCAGAGCCATAACTATAGGGAATTAGGAAAAATTGCCATGCTTTTGACCTAGTCTATAGTTCTAGAGCTTTATTCTTATGTTTTCTTGAACCACTTGCATGATACTTTATTTGCTCCTTATTTATTTTCTTTTGACTTTTTAAATATATATGTCACTTTTGTGTTAATACTTGCTTATTTATTTGTTAATACTTGTTGTATTGTCCCATTCTTTATGTGCTATTCTTGAAATGTCTTTTACATGTTATTTTCTTGAGGTGCTTATTGTGCTTATACTCATTATTATTATTTTTAACGTACGTCTTTCACTCGTTTATACAAAAATCGAAACCACTCGTAATACACTAACGAGACGACTTCACCAAAATAAGCGTGGAACCCACAATTTGGTGAACAACCCTCAATCCATCTACTTTTCCTTTTTACACGAAATTCACCATCAAGTTAGGAGTGAAATCCTCACCTTGATGGAGAAATTCAAATTTCAAATTCTAGTGGACCCTCGTCAAAGTGTTGAAATTAAATTTTGACCTAACGAGTACTAACCACACTTAGGATACGAAATCGTCAAGTTAGGGGTGAAACCCGCATCTTGTCGACTAGTTCCACTCCTTCATTTTTCATAAATCCCGCCAAGTCTCGAAATTTCGATTGATTTGGGACACGAAGTAACCGAAAGGGTAAATACCGTTAACCGACTTGTTGGCGAGAGTATTTTACCTATTAGGCCAAAGCATGCTCCTCAAATTCAAAAGACTTTTCGACCACTTTGGTTAGTCAAAGTTCCGTTTTGGAACCATCCAAATTTTAATCAAACATATGTTTCTATTGTTTATCTTATACGATGCAATCTTTCAAATTCAAGCTTATTTCCGATATTCTCTTTTCACACACACAACATATTAAATCATTTCATACATTTATACATATGCATGATTTCATAAAATTTTATTTATATTTCTTATAACAACAAATGGAGACATATCATCAAGACAGGAGTGAATTCCTTACCTTGATGATTAACTCCACTCCTTTTTTTCTTAAAACGACCTCACCGACGAGTTAGGGGTGTTCCCTTACCTAGGTGATCGTTACCAAAACTTTACCTCAAAATATCTTATTATGCAAACCCGATCATGTTTTATAGCTAAATCATTTATCATTATTCAAAATACCTACTTATACCAATTTCAAAATACATTGTTTTATCAAACGTACTTCTTATCCTACAATCTATTTTCACTCAACTCATATACACGAGATTCTTAATCATGTTTTAAAACGTTTTATTACCCGAATTTCAAAACCTTACGAAATGCTACCTATCAATTTAATCGGTCCAATGAATCTCTTGCCCATGAACTTCATATTCGACTTAATCACTAAAACACACGCTCACGTTATATCACCATACTAGAGACTTCCATTCTTAATCAAAATCAAACCAACCTTTCTCAATTACTTATAAGATCTTATAGATATTATAAGATCGTTTTACCAAAAACTCTTTTCAACATCAACGAATCATTTGTCAAAACCCTTTACAATGAATACTAAGTCCTCTTGCTAAGTCCCTTTTCTCAGGATCAACGTTTTCACAAGAACCTCCTAGATTCAAAATTTCTTGCTTTGATGCAAATGAAATGAACTTACTTTTTTCGAAAACCTTTCCTACACCGATTTACAAAACACGTGGGCAAGAAGACTTCGTGGGGATCAACCACCTTCGGCTTACGTAAACTCTTTTAAAACAAAAGTAGCATTTCCATTCATTACAAAATACATTATGCATAACCAATAAGCAATTTATGCTCTCTTAGATTTACAAACTATATTCTACCTTCCCAACCAAACTCAATCTAATTTGATTCGATAAACCCAACGTTTTGTTTAAACAACTATACATGCATATCATCGTACACATTTTAGTCGATATCTCACGACAATTTCATTTATATCGTTCGTATTTACATACTCAACCTTTTGAATGCTTTTATACGCTTAAATCCGTTATGTCCCAACATATACTATATACGTAATCCTTATTATTCGTACCTATACTCATACTCATAATGATACATTTTATGTCTATAATACTAATACTACTCATACGTTTTATGTTTATACTCACACTTACGTGTATATCCATACTTAAACTTATATTTGTGTTCATACTTTCATTCATACCCATGATACATACATTCGTACCCGTACGCGAGCGTAATCCGAGGGATTCGCTTACGTGGGTCCCACACATACTTAAGCATGGACTTGCTTATGTACTATATTCTTATACGTACACCTTCTTATTTTAAATTTGGTATACCCTGAATCATACACAACTAGTACAAGCTAGGCGGATCATGTGACGATCAAAATGATCGCGGGTGCACACGGGATTACAGTGATAAGCGCATGAGAATCATAGAGTGTACTACTATGTATGGTAAGACACGGAACGTAACATGACACCGAATAACGAAACGGATGTCACATGGTCAAAACATGGTGGATACGCCGCTGGTACTTCCTATATATAAATGTTTTCACCATGTTACCAAACTTTCGTGAAATGTGCCATGAGAAATTCGGTGTTTTGCAGACCTAATTAGACCTAATACGTACACTTTAACAACTCACAAACGCATTGCTAAGCGCACGATATCCGATTATTCATGACGAGACTTCATTCTTAACACATCACTTTCGTTTATCCAATACTTAAGCCATCCTTATACACGTATTTGTCTGTTCAATCAATCGCTCACTTTTTACCTCCTATTATTCTTTGTCTTCATACGAACCCCGTTTACAACTTACTCTGTTTAAACGTTCGAATCCTAATCTACCACATTACTTTTAAAATTACCTTCTATTATTATGTACATATCCACTTTGATTTATTCAAAACTGTTTAAACTCACTTTGTCTTACACACATACGTACGCGTTTTTCATATCTCAATCATTTTCGACAAAAGAATCTTTTACAAACCTATATTTTCATTCTTCAAATTTCATACTTTCAAAACGTCTCAAACTTCAAAGCCTCAATTTTAAACAATCATCTTCTGTTTGCCAAAACCCTTTCAAGTCTTCCTTCTGAATAAAATTCGGGACGAAATTTCCTAAAGGAGGGGAGACTGTAACGCTCCATTTTTTCATAACTTTCCATATTTAGAAACCATTGTTCATATTCCTATTTTTGAAAACTTTGTATCCTAGTATTCATCGTTTCGTTTTAATCATCGAAAAATCTTTATCTTAATCTAATTCGTTATAAAAATGGGTATTTATTCGTGGTTTATTTAATTAAGTTAATTGATTTTACTATTTAAAAGTTTATTTTTATAATAATCTAGTTAGTCTCGTTAAATTTTAAAGTTAGGAAAGGATACAAACTAACCCGGTTAATTTAATTGTAAAGATTAGTTATTTTAGAAAATACATATAACCTAGTTAGTTTGGTCAACTATGTTATATAACTTAAACTAAGTTAATTCAGCTAATGTATTTAAACCCTTCAAAGTTTAGGGGTTAGAATGGTCTTCCCTAAAACTAAAATGCAACAAACCCTAATCCTCTTTTATAACAGTCGTTACTTATGTTTCCCCCCCTCATTTGTTGTCTGCAACTTATTTTCTAAACTCACACATAAAATCCCCATCTTCTCCAAACAAAACATGGAGTCTGATCTTCTTCTTCTTCTTCTTCTTCTTCACCTTAAGATCATCCAAACCACACCCTCGGGTCTATCTCCTCCACCCTTGTTCTTTCTGACCGGCGAGACACCTCCGACGTCACACAGTCACAACATCCACACACCAAGCCCCCTTTCTTCTCTGGCGTCGGCTCAGCTAACGATACACCCAACAACCCTTGATTACTCGATTAAATGGCCGGCCACCACCATTGCTTGGTGGTGTGCGGCGATGCGTGTACAGACGAGAAAAGAGAGAGAGACAGAAATCGAGAAGTGTGAAGTTAGAATCGGGGAGCCGATGACACCGGCAGAGTCACCGGAGACGAACGCCGTCGACAGCGGCATGGCGGCGGTCGGAGTCGCGTTCCGACGGGTTCCACGGTAATTCCCCTTCCTCCGTTTACTTCTATCCTTCTTGCTTTACTTGGATTGGAGTCCGATGATGATGATGGTGAGGTTATGTTGAATATGATGATGTTCATGTTACAATACAGACGGTGGTATTTTCCGTCAAGACAAGTCAAGTTTGGGTCAGAGACAGTAAATGGTTAGGTTCAACATCAGGCTCGGGTCATGTTCGGGTGTTATTTCGGTTCAGCTTCTGACAAGTGGTTCATGGCTCGGGTATTTCGGTTCAGTCCGCATCGGTCAGACTGGTTCTCCGGGTCAACCACTGATCCTCGGTCTGGTCAAACGAGTCAAAACTGGTGACTGTCTCGAGAGTCATCTCGCCTTGTTCGGTATATTTCGATCCAATTTATACTTTTATTACTTTCGATTCAATAAATATCATGTTTAATCATGTAATTTAGTATTTTAAACAAAGTTACTTGTGTTAAAATATTTACATTATGTTAGTCACGAATTATGATTTATTATAAGTGCTGATACATTTATAAATTATTCACGTTTGGCTCACTTTAAGTATATTGATTATATCGCCGAGTTATTGTTGAATTTTGAAAATATATCGACAACTTGTGTTGTCGGGATCGTCCGACAACAGAGGAAACTCTGCCTGTTTTTGTAAAATCTTGTAAAACGAAATGCGTCTACTTTATAAGACGGAGCCTATCGGATTCAATTAAATTTTTTAATAATGATTATAAATGTATACTTGTTTATTTATTTATCTATTTATTTTTCTTTTTTTGACAATACTTCTATAATATTTTCGATAGACTTAATTTAGAGTGATTACATAAACTATATAAAATACATACATACATATATATATATACATACATACATATATATATATATATACATACATATATATATACATATATATATATATATACACATATATATAGGGGATGGATCATGAGAAAACTAGTTTAAATGAGAAAACCAAAAAACTAACCAAAAAAGCCTAAAAAAAAACCTAAAAACATACCATTTTTTTACAATTTTTTTTTATAAAAATCGCTACTTTTTACGCATGGAAAAAAATTTTCAAAAAAAAAAAATTGTTTTTTTGGTTGTACTGCACATGTGCACTAATACATAAAGCTTAAACCACTTAACCCACCCCCCCACCGACACCCCCCAAAAACCTAAACCCCCCACCCCCTAAAAACCTAAATTCACCCTCCCACCAAAAGCCTAACCCCCTCCCCCACCCCCCAAAAACCTAAACCCCCCACCCTCCCGAAAACCGTAAACCCCCACCCCCCAAAAACCTAAACCCCCCACCCTCCCGAAAACCCTAAACCCCCCACCCCCACCCCCCAAAAACCTAAACCCCCCACCCCCCCAAAAACCTAAATTCACCCTCCCACCAAAAGCCTAACCCCCCCACCCCCCACCCCCCAAAAACCTAAACCCCCCACCCCCCCAAAAACCTAAATTCACCCTCCCACCAAAAGCCTAACCCCCCCACCCCCCAAAAACCTAAACCCCCCCACTCTCCTGAAAACCTAAAACTAAACCCTAAACATAAACCCGAAAAAAACCTAAACCCCCCACCCCCCAAAAACCTAAACCCCCCTCCCCCCACACCCAAAAACCTAATCCTAATCCTAAACCTCCAAAAAAACTAACCCTAAAAGCTAAACTAGACTCAAAAAACTAATTTTAAGCATGTAATGCAATTGTAGTACATGTTATATTGCACATGTGCACTACTATAATAATAGTATTGAAAACAAGACGACACCATAAATCTTTTTTTATGTCATAAAAAATATGCTCGAATATACTTGAATGAAAGATACAAAAATTTGTGATCTTATGGTGCCCCTTTTGTTTTAAAATGATAACGTATGGAGAAATGGGAAATGTTTGAAAAGTTATATATTTTTTTTTCCAATTTTACCCCTCCTTCATTAAAAGTCCCCCCTCCTTCATTAAAAGTCTCCCCCCTCCTTTTTAGTGCTTTTTTGGTTAGTTTTTTGGTTTTCTCATTTATATCTAGTTTTCTCATGATCCTCTCCCTATATATATATATATATATATATATATATATATATATAGAGGTAGAATCATTTCAGAACCATATATATTTTCAGAACTTGCAGAACTTATCTAGACCATTAGATGCTTTGATCAAGGGCTAATATTAAAGATGACATTTTAGTAATAAACCAGAAGTTTTAAGGATGATATATTAGCTAAAAAGGGTACTTTAGGGATATCAAACAATAAAAATATAAAATCACTAAATATTTCCTATTAATAAGGTTATCAGTTATATTTTTTCATCACTCTCGTACAACAATCTTCTCTCGCGATACACAATCAAGCTATTAAACCGTGTTCTGTATGTTTCACCATCCATTACATCAATGGTGCTTCAATTCTTATGATGACCTCATCTATTTCAGTTTAGAATTTTTTTAGTAGCATTCTATTTATATTGTTGCATATGATTGGTGTTGTATTTTATTATTTTATTGTGGCATACTTTTGTTTATGGAATTGACAGAACTAATAGCATATTATTGAATATGTTATCGCAAATGGATTCTCTATTATATTATGTTGAAGAGTGAAGACGATATTTAATAACTTCAATCGATAGAATAATTGAAAATATCTCTTTTTCTTTATGGTTGTTGTTGCGTGTTTACGTAAATAGTTGATATTTTGATTGATTAATTTAGATCGATATATAACAAATCTTTTGGTTAACTATAGTAAATAGTATTTTTTAGGGAAGATTTAAGATTTTATAAATCTAGTACTTGCATCATCCTAAACAATATTTAGATCTACAATTATGGGTGTTGCGAACTTTCTCATGTTAATTGCATGTCTGTAAGCAATTTACTTACATGTAAAAAACAAGTTACACTTACGTAATTAGTTAACTTACACATATGTAAATAATTATCTTACATGTAAACAATTTACTTACATACATATTAAAAAAAGTTACACCTAGGTAATGAGTTAACTTACACATATGTAAATAATTATCTTACATACATGTAAACAAGGTTCAAAGAAGAAGAAACTGAATATTAGTTTGAAAGAAATTGATTATCACTAAAGTTACGTATATGTAAGTCTATGTAAATAGTACACATAAATATATAAAAAAACTAAAAATATATATAAATAGACAGTATTAAATTAGCTTGTATAAATGAATGAGCAATGAAAATACTTACATATGTATAAATATTAGGCTTATGTGTATGTACACTTACATATATGTAAATAACGTCCAATATGAAGAAAATGTGGACCAGTGTAGATATATGCATACTTGTAAATATTAACCTCACACGTATATTAAACATGTCATTAACATATATAGGTAAACAAAGTATCAGTTCGAAAGATGAACGATCAGTATGAAGATATACTTATATACATAAGGTAGTGCCTTATGTCCAAGGCTTGATGCAAAACTACTATCGAGCCGGGGGTCTCACTGGAAGCAGCCTCTCTATTCCTACGGGGTAGAGGTAAGGCTGTCTACATCTTACCCTCCTCAGACCCTACCTTTGCTTTGCTATTGGTGGGATTAACTGAGTATGATGATGATGATGATGATGATGATTTTCATACGATATTTCATTAGTTTGAAGAAATGAAAAATTACCATAAACCCATAAAAGTTGGAGCATAATAGATAATAACTAATTGACAGAAAACAAGCGACAATTTATTAAAGAATTAGTCAACATGAGAGAGAAACAATTTTCTAGATTACTATTATACCCTTTGTAGTTTATTTTTATATTTATTAAATTATAAGATATAAGTGGTTTATGTTGGTTCTGTTAGTTCTGAATAAAAATGGGTTCTGAAAAGAACCCAGCCCTACACACACACACACACACACACACACACACACACACACATCCATCGACAAGTTACACTTTAAATTCCACTTGAAATCCTCCGTCATAATCCCGATTACTCATACACCTTCGTTTGCCCATATAGGGTGACCTCGGTGTTTCAACCTCCTAATCTTTTACACTAGTCAACGCTTGGATAATCGGAAGACTTAACAATTATGTGAGTATACTTGAACCCCTTTTCGCTTACCACTTTTTGGGGTGTAACATGTTTTCTTATGAAACTTACACTTAAATCATAATACATAAACATTCCTATTACATGCATGCTTATTTGATTACTTGATACTTTAAACTTGGGTTTATGACATCTTGTGTTAGACTTATCATTAACTTTTTACGAGCCTATCCGTGACATATATAGCGCTATTGGATTAACGCACCGCCCGTAAACTTGTGGTTATGTCATGAGCATATTGCGTTTCATCATTGGTTTGATATGTTAGACACATGCCGAATTTATTGTTTATCTTGTATCAAGAGCTTGCCACATGGAATTGTTTGAAACTTATCTTTTTATGCTACGTATGAAAAACTTGTAAACTCGCATTTGCTTTTGCATTGAACTTTATTTTAAAACATGTTACAGGTTGAGGATGACGACGCTTTGAACTTGAAGTAGTGATGATGCTTAGATACACACTTAGACGTCATAAGTTAATGTACTTGTTTGTTGTATTCTTGTATTGAACATATTGTATATCAAGTTGTTGTATTTGAATTTAATCTTTGTAATCGACTTTTAGAAATGAAGTGAAATCCAATATTTAATTATTGTCACAAATAGTGTTATGAAGTCTCTTGCAATCTCGTTTTCTTCTCACTCCAATGTTTCCGCCATCGGTTGGGGTGTGTGTGTCACACCCCGACTTTTCCACGTGTCACCGGTGGGCCCGGTGGGGAGTATCGTGACGTAGTTGATATCATCATAGTCAAACAACACAATATATAAATGCACAACGGAAGCAAAAAGTAATTATATTACAATCCGAATATAAAGTAATATCCAGTATTACAACGGAAAGTAAAGGATCCACAGGCGGATCTTAAAACATAAACTTTGTTCAACAGACTTTAGACGCCTAGAACTTGCAAGATTCCTTATAAACGGCCTGAGCTTCCAGCTAATTACGTTCAGTACCTGTCACTTAACCCTTTTGGAAAAATACGTCAGTTTTCACTGGTAAATACACTCAACTGACTCATTTTGAAAAGTTTTAATAAAAATTGATTTGAATGCACAAGGCACAAACTCTTTATAACTTGGGACAATTATATTTATAATCTTGTATACAGATTTACATGTTCGTTATACGTTTAGGGCCCGATGTAGAAACCAAGTCAGATTAACAGACACGCCACAAGTATAGGCCCACAAGAGAGTGAGATACCGTTTTTCCTTAAACAACTGTCAGGTGTATGCCTACACCCCGTGTATAAGGCGTGGCCATTTTATAACACAAAGATGTCAAGGATATCCGGGACATGGTCATTAACCCCTAAAGGTCTTTATTTCAAACAATACAGATTAAACCGGGTTACCTCAATAATCTAATCACAATCCGACTAAATATTCAATACCCGACCAAGCGGTATTATTATACCGTATCCCAAGCCCGTATAGGGAAAATAAGTTAAGAGTATTTACCTGAGCTAGCTCCTGTCTTAAATAGTAAGAATTTAATAACTCAGCCGTATTCACTTAAGTAAGCGTAGGTACCGTTTACCGGAAGGCTCTAGTCTGGAATGATGGTATAAATAACCAATTAGAATGCTAACGGGTCTTTAATTAAGCCTAAGCTTAGACCGGTTAGTCTTACAGAAAGATACGGTTCAAGCGCATGATAAGGCGAAGACCGGATTAGAATGTGGTTTTGACCCGACAAGTTTGAATACTTGTATAATATGGGTAATCTAAACACATTCTGGATTTTGAGACAAAAATGATATGGTTTGACCCGTTTCGGCTAATATATGCAAACTAGTTACATACGCCGATCCGAACGCGAAAAGTGCGTAATGAGTAACCAAATGAGTCATATGCAAGTTTCCTACGTTATTATGCTTTAATTATGTTGTGACATCAGAAAGATATCTTATATTATGCCCAAAACGGATTTAGACTCACATTACGCCCCGTAGGGGTATTTTGGTCATTAAAGAGGTTATAAAAGAGTTTAAATATGAACCTGAGTTTCGGGTCTGATGAAATCAGTAAAATTACTCAATTTAATAAGTTATATCAGTAGGGTATGACCTATATGTGAAATTTATCATTTAAAACCAAACTATGCACCTTAGGGGTATTTTGGTAATTTCACTTAGGCTTAAAAGGTCAAAACTGGAAACCTGGGTTTAAAAACTTTTACTTACTATTAATATATAAAAATATGCTAAAAATATCAGTAGGTATCAACCTTATATGTTTAATATAGTTTTAGCACATACTATGTGTTAAAAATGCTTAAAAAGGCGATTTGGAGCCATTTCCGGGTTTTCAAAGGAAAGCTGATATTTTTATAATTCTAGAAGGCTCAAAATATTTTATTTAACAAATAAAATCAGTAGAAAAAGGTTTGGGATCAAAAGGATTTGTAAAACTCATTTTTTGGCTTAAAAGGGCAAAGCCAACATTAACTGAATCAAACTTAGAGTCCTATGTTATGCTCAGCCAAAAATTAAATAAAAATCTTCAAAAATCCCAAAATATTATATTATATCAGTGGGTAAAAAGTTTGATATCAAAAAGTGGGTCTAAATAGGGTATTCGCTAATTACGCCGTTTATTTAACATAAAGCTTTCAATTTACGCTAATGAGCATAACTCTTAATCTAGACCTCAAACTGATATCAAATTTTAGGTGCAAGTTTATAAATCAGTAACTAATGTTTCTACTCTTTCACATTTTCAAAAATCACGTTTTATAGTCAAAAGGGCATAATAGTCAACTTTTAAGCATTAATCGGAAACATGCATATGAATCGGATAAGTATTGAACCAAGTTGTATAATCTCAGAGAGTTATACTTATATGAAACCTGGTCCAAAATAAGCTCTAAGGCAGATCTTAAACATGCATAAACGGATCAGAACTGATAGTCAAAGCAAAAGTCAAATTATGCGACTTTCGGGTCCGATCCGGGCTTAAACTGAAAATTGTCGAGTTGAACATGTTGAGACATGTTCTTACATTAGTTACCATGTTATTTTAATGATCAAACAGGTTGCATGTACCCTACATTGCTAATTATGCTTAATTTTGAAAATACACATTCTGTTGACTTTTTAAACAAGCTTTGACTCGACAATTAACATAGTTAGAGTGGGAATCTGAAAGTACCCTTTTAAGGGTTTGTTACCCACATAATTACCAACTCATAGGTACTTTCAATTTGAATTTTGACTGAAGGGATTAAGATTAATGACGAAGTCAAATCTTAATTACGACGGTTTGACTTTACGCTAATTAACTAAGCAAAACTGAATTAAAAGAGTTAAGAATACCTACAAGAGTCCTAATCACGACTAGGAAGCCTAATGAATCCTTGTTGCTGACCAGAGTGCTCCAGAATTGAGAATGCAAGTGAAGTATCAAGTGAACTTACCTCCTTTATATAGTTTTCGGGACCTCACGGGATCGCGACAAGTGTCGGGAGGTCATAACCAGATTATGACATGTGTAAAACCATTTTTAAAACCTGTGGGCTGCCCCTAGAATCGATTATGTGAGTTAGAAATCAGATTGCACATGAAAACAGCAAGAAACAGGTTGTTACAAGCTGTTTGCACTTCTGATGGACTCACGCGGCCCGCGTAAGAGTCAAAGAGATCTTACGCGGCCCGCCTTGTACTCAGTTCAGCAACAGCAACTTCAATTTATGGCAGAAATGGTCCCTGTGAGCTTTAATAGTCATTTTAGGCACGTTTAAGGCCCGTTAACCACATTTTAAGGCTCCACTATGATGTTTAAGCATAGGGGACATGAAACATGTTCAAAAACATGTCGGATGTCGGTTCGTTTGGCCGTACGGTCACGTTGTGCGTCTAATTACGACGAAACACGAACGGATGCTAAAAACGATCCAAATTACGCGACGAATGGAATTTTATCAAGGCGATCACTAAAATAAAATATTTTAGTGCTTACATAAATTTTTGGGTGTCCGGGGATATTCAGAATGTGAGATATGCGCGAAAGTGCAAACTTGTGCCCTTTTTGACACTTTTAGTCCCTGAATGACATAAAAGTTTATTTTTGCGCACCAAACACCTCTAAACCTATATCTAAGCTATACAAAGGATAAATAGGGTATGTTTAACTTATGGACATATTCCGGAAGGTCCGTTACCATACGATTTGACCTCCTTTTACAGTTTGACGTAATTAGTCCCTTAATTGCGCAAAGTGGCGCGAAATGCCGTTTAATGATATCTAAGCCTTCCATGGCCCATAATAATCATTACCAAGCATATATTTAACTTTACTTATAGGCATAAAAACCTTAAACGACCAAATTTTGGCATTCCTGAGAGTATAATCAAATATTATGAAGCTCCCGGTTTGTTAAAAGGTAACTCAGAGGTAAGAATTAACATGTTGACGCTTTTAACCCTTTATTGCGCAAACTTTCAATTAATTATGCAAACGGCTGCACTTAATCATCAAGTGGCATATTTGTGAATATAAACATCATAAGAAACTTATTTTTAGGTATGTTATCACTTCCAGTCCTTTCATAATCAAAGTTTGCGATTTTTCGAAAAATTAGTCCCTCAATTTCAGTGTTTGACTTCATTAGGGTTTATTACACGTGTCAATACATCATTGGACGTGATTTTTACGAGGTGTTACATCCTCACCCCCTTAAAAGAAATCTCGACCTCGAGATTTGCTAAAATGCTGGAAGTACTTTTTGTCACATGACGGACTTAACTTCTATAACATATCTGGAGTCTCTCCAAGCTCCCAAAGTGACCTTTTATATTTGGTACATGTATCCTTTTGGAGCTTCTTAACCTGTCGATCCTTAATCGATATAGGTTGCTCATCATATCATAAATCTGCATATCAATATGTGATAATGCTTCTTGACTTATTGGTGAAACACATCCCTAAATCATTAGTGTATAATGCATTGCATGCTCTGCCATGCTCCTTAAATAGGTTTTAGCTTATAAGCTATTTGATCTTTGATACATTCGATTCCTTCGAATGATTTTATATATTCAGAGTTCAACTAGCCTGATAATTAACAAATTGGCACACCCTTCCAGGGTGATATCTTTTGTTGAACCTTATTCTTTAACAAGAACTTAGGAGGGTTGCTACTTTCATAAATCCTTGCTTTCCTGCCGTATACTGGCAACTTACAAATGATTATGTATTTGCGTGATCTTATTTGTTGTTTCTAATGCAACTTTCAGATCCTGACAATTGGACTTACCAATCTATTGTCCTATCAATAGGCGTTTATCATTCCATCTATACAAGGTCTCCAAAGGAGCCACCTTGATAACTATTATAGAAAAACTTATCTTAAGGTGAGATGGTTATCCCAACCATTGCTTAAAACTATTCTTATGGAATAGCTAATCATTATAGCTAGTTGAATAACTCGACGATCCTGGGTAGTTGATGGCGATTCTTAATCGTTGTCTAAAATAGAGTTGCAGTAATGAATGCATAAGCAAAATGAACCGTCTTTCTTATCAAACTCTCGGAATATTGAGTTAGACTATATGAATCCCTTATCTTAAAGTTTTCTTAATCAGGGTTTCGATTATTCCATAATCAATCATGGAGTTCTACAACACTCCATCCCCAAGTGGGATGTTAATCTTAACTCTACTTGCCTCTCAGGGGTAAACAGGGTAATCTTAGGAGAAGATAATTAACGTACAAGGAGGTTACAGAGATTTCCAAATCTCGGGCTTCAGTTCATCAATCATATTCTGTATCAGATAAGTGACACATTTAGGTTACGAGTTCATGAATTCCTTAATCGGGAACATTTACTTGGACCATTCCATTTTGGATATCATCTTTGAATACCAATAGTTGACCTTAGCACCATATGACCATCGAGATATCCTTGTGGTCCCATGCATTAAACCTCCATACTGATCAGGCATGGAAGCAATCTATGGAACATATTAAGATACACCAATCCTCATATAACGCTTTTATCATACCGTCTGGTATCCGCAATCATTAGAGATCAAAGAGATATCAATTCTAAGTGTTGACGCATTACACCTAGGAAGAGTATACTTCTAAAATTCTATGACTGAAGGTTCTTGACAAGAACAGAAGAAATAGTTCTTATGATTCCTGCCTTCACTTAATAACTATGGTCCTTAAGAAAGATTTTAAAAGTTTGCTATACTTATAGTTTACGAAGGATTTGGAGCAAGTAGCATTCGGCTCTTTGAACTTTTTCACGATCTTCTTCACAGCTTTTCCCACAGCTGCGCCTTATCATAGTTTGAAGAACATCCTTGGACTTTTTCAGGTTTACAATTATAGCATTATTAGCATGCGCCGCATCATCAATGGCGTGATTGACTGATGTCTTATCCGAGTTTGTCATACTCAAGATTTGGTTCCTATTACTAAATGAATCAATCTCTTGGTTATGATCCGACAACCGCTATTCATCATCCTCATGGTCTTATATACTAACCATGGTTTCATTAAACCATACCGGCCAATATAGAATTAACATTCTTAATGAACGCTATATAATATATATAAATTTTACTTAGCCTAGGTCACAAAATACCTTTAATGGCATTTAAAGTCTGGTCCTAATCCATCACCTTTTTGACAGGGGATCAAAGTGTCACATCTGTCTTTATTATAGTGATGAATTTGGATAGCTTGAAAGCTTGCCATAAGGATATCAGAAAAGAATGATTCTTAATAGATATAAATATCAATCTAAGATTTGTTGGAGCATTATCTATAGTGTCATCGGCCAATTTCTATCTTGCGTTAAATGACCGGAGTCCTAATCAGCGGAGACAACAGTTCACAACATTTATTGTTCTATATAGAATTATATGTGCCAGTAACAAATAAATTTCTGTATAACCTGCTTGATAAGGAAGGGTACCTGCTATATAGTCGTCATTCTGCACTATCTCCTGGGCATTCATCATGCGTTTGTTTTCTTGGCTTCTTCGGGCTTCTTCTGACTCCTAGGGCAGTTGGTCTTGATATGCCCCTTCTAGTTGCAACCATAACAGGTTGCGTCTTTCAACTTCTTGCAATCCAGGGTTTTATGTTCCCTAGACTTGCAAATTCCACACGGTAGAGGCTGAGATTCAAATCTGCATTTCCCGAGGTGGTATTTCCTACAGGTTTCGCACCTGGTTTTCTCACCCGACTGCTGGCTGTCTCTTTTAAACCCGGAACTCTTCTTATCCTCAGAGTTCCTCTTCCTATCGGAATGATGAGAATCCTCATCCTCCCTTTTACGCTTTCCCTCTTCAGAGGCTTTGGCAGCTTTGTTTCTGACTACATCGAGTGTAAGAGATAGCGACAGATCTGCCGCTGACCTGAATGTAGTAGGTCTTGAAGCCTTGACACTGGCTTTGATTTCTGGGGCTAAACCCCCAATGAAGAGAGCAATTCTCTTGGGTTCTGGTGTTACTAGATAAGGAACCAGTCTGGACAGGGTATTGAAACTGGTGAGGTAAGCTTGACAATCTAAGTTTGTCATCACCAATGATAAGAAATCTGACTCAATCCTCTCAACCTCGTGTTGAGGGCAGTAGTTCTCCATAATGAGAGCAACAAACTGTTCCCATGACATGTTGTAAAGTGGGATCTTCCCAGCAGCTTGAATGAGAGCCTTCCACCATGCTAGTGCCTCTCCCTTGAACGATTGGGATACATATTTTACTACACCCCTCTCAGCACAACCGCTGATATCGACTACTGTGTCCATTTCATCCAACCAGGTCATACAATCAATTGCCCCTTTTTCCCCAGTGAAATCACGGGGTTTGCAGGAAACAAAGTATTTATAGGTACAGGACTTGGTACGCGGTTCGTTATCGAGCACTATCCTCTTGGATGGAACACTGGGTTCATTAGATGAATGTCGATCATCATCCTTCTTTAGTTCGTCTTTCTTAGAGGGTGGCTTGTCATGAGCCACTGAATGGGTCTTAGGAACAGACTTAGAGTGGGGTACTGAAGAAGTTCTACTATGCGTCCCACTATACTCCTTGAATTGCTCCTATACAGCTTTAGATACAGCTGTATCAATTAGTGTACGGAGCTCCCCTCTGGTTATATTAATCTTATCATCATCGTGGTTTTCCAGGGGATGACTGTTTACTTCTTCTGACCTAGCCATGTAGCTTTAATTGCTACATAAAATCAATAAGGACAAGGTTTATTTAGAAGCCTATATAGTACTATCGTTTTTAACGATTTATTAACCATGTTTTTAATACACATATTAGTTAATTTGCTATATATATAATTGTTCAGGATCTTTATCATAATCCTAAATTATAAGTTAATAATAGTACAAAAGGCCTAGTCACGTAGACAAATTTAATTTATAAGTCATGATTTCAGAGAATCAAGGCATTAAGGTTTGAATCAAAGTTCATTACCTTTTCTTGACAGAGAGTCAAAGACTACTACTGCCTTTAGTCTCAGAGGACGCTAATTATAGCCCGTAGGCACTTCATTCTTAAGGGATGTTTATTTCAAATAAGGGAATTTAGATTAACCCATTTTTAACGATGGCCTGTGTGACTTTAACGATTCACAGTTTGCCAAAATTGTTAACATCTGTAGATTGAATCTCTTGAATAGGTCCTACCATCTTGGCCTCGTCATATAGGCTAGGTTTACCTTTAAGATTCATTTTTAATAATTAACGCAGAACAATCCTAACTTGGGATGTTAATAAGGATCTGAACCTAAATTGAGGAACTGCCATCTTGGCCGGGTCTTAACGTGACACATGGCTAGGTCTTGTCCTTTTTAGGTTTTGCCATTTTATTATAATGGTAGATCTTATAATATAGGAATGATATTTTTTAAATATAATCATTCCATTAAAACTTAAACAAGTATATGTGGTTGCCCTAAACGGGACTTCTAACAAAAATGACTCATCCATGCAAGGGCTAATCAGAAAATAACAAAAGAAACAAATAAAACGAATTAGGATTAGTCCTATGTTCTTGTCTAGACTCAAGAATGTGCAATTGTGTAACTGAGATTAAACACAAAAGACTAGTGTTTAATTCACTCAGTGTTGGCTCTGATACCAACCTGTCACACCCCGACTTTTCCACGTGTCACCGGTGGGCCCGGTGGGGAGTATTGTAACAACTCTCATCAAAAGTCATAATTATTAAATTAATTTGACCAATAGGAAACCTTAATTGAGACACCCAAGTGATTCTGTGCAAACCCTAAAATTTTCAGAACAATCAGAATCAGGATTAGGGCCCCTAAAACTCAGGGGGGGTATTTCCTAGTTACGATTATCCACTTAAAACGTAGGCAGAAAGGAATTTACGAAAACCGTCGACTCAGCTGAGCTAGTCCCACACGTGGCAACCCTATACATAAAAATAGTTCTTACGCGGGCCGCCTCAAGTTAGCTTAGATCTCACGCGGGCCGCCTAAGGGACAAAATTCGGCTATAAATACAGGAGTTTGGGACTTGATTCTGGGAGTTGAAACGACGAAGAAATTCCAATTCTACGCTGAGTTATGCTCTGTATACTCCAATTAACACACACAGGTCCCTAATTGATGCCGCAATCAGGGTATTAGCACAATCGCTGCTACGATTCATTGTCCGATCGATCAATATATCCAATGAATGTTTAAGTGCCGCCCACATTAGGATTATACTTTATCGTTCGTCATTAATTTGACGGATCATCGTTAATTCGATGGATAAAGTATTATACTTTGTCGTTCGTTGTTAATTCGACGGATCATCGTTAATTCGATGGATGAAGTATTACACTTTGTCGTTCGTTGTGAGAATTTGATCTCGTGAGTTATCGTAAATGCTGGATTGATTACTAACCCCAAATTGTGTGCTTGTTATTGAAATTAGGATAAAAGGCTAATCAGTAGGCTAGGCTCTGCCCGTATAAATCTGCAATGTGAGTCATTCTTCTTTTCTCACAGTTTGTGAGTCATTCTCTTTTTATTAAATTATTTTACAATACCTCAAATTATTTTCAAGGTTATAATTACAGGGACTAAGTCGTGGATATCTTGAATTACTGGTTAGTGGGGTATTGTGCACATTACTAATTTTCCCCCAGTTAGGTTCATTGACCTACTCGGGATAATCACTGTTAGGTTCATTGACCTACAGGGATAATCGTCACTATTTAGGTTCATTGATCTAAATAGTGGTATGACCATCGTCACCATTGTGACTTGTCACCATTGTGACAGAAGGCCAGATAAAAATAAGATAGAAGCCATTGTAATCGCTCTTATGCTGTAATTAATAACTATGCATCATTATGCAAAATAGAATGATTCACTCAGTATTTCCCGCTGACAAAACCTTTTTCAAACATGTTTCAGGTGATCACATATGATCTAGGAAAAGTGCCATATAGCACTACAAGCTCAAGGAAGTGGCTCAGTATAAAATAAAGAAACATGTTTTATGAAAATAAAAAGATTTCTTTGTGAAATCAAACTATTGTAAATTACCGGGTTTATCCCGAGTTGTGAAATAAAATAATCGGGAAATATTTACATTTTAAAAGATCCTGATGAAAACTTCCGCTGTAAAACTCAATTAAATAAATACCGCAGTATTTTCTGTCCCGCGGCTCCTGAAACGGGTCAAACTGGGTCGGGGGCCGTGACAGAAAAAGGTGGTATCAGAGCCACTTATCGAGCCACTGATTTAAGCCAATTAAGTATTTAGAAAATACTTAATAATTTTTATTAATTGCTATTTTGTGATTATATGTTTATTATCTGACTAATTTTGAATAGTATGGGCAGATTTTTATATGTTAACAATATTGTAATATTTATTGCTCTATCATCGTTAATCGAAAAACATTATATATAAATTTACTTGATTATATATGGAATTATCTAATTTACAAATATTGTATTACTATATTGCGGTAAAGAAATTATATTTTTATGTTTGAGGTATACTTTTATTTAAAATTATTGTTTAGTTATTTATTATTAATAATTTTATTATTAATAATAATATATTAATAGTAGTAGTATTAAGATTATTTTTAAATACTAGGGTTATTATCAAAGGCAGATATTGGATAGCCTAGCCTTAATTAGGCATGGACTGATCACCTATGCTTAAACAAGGCAGCACTAACCAATATCCACCATGATAATGACTAGTTAATATATATAAATTAAGTCATCATACTTATTTAGTATATAGATTTTTATATGTTAACTACTGTAATAGTAAATATAAATCTTTAAATATTCTGATTTAAAGTTTAGTATTTTTATCTACAGTCTAGAAAATTTATAAATAAATTACAAATAAAACCTAGTATGTTTTAATTTTCAGTTGGGTTGGTAGTATGAAATACTATTTAAAAAGTTGTTCTATAAAATTTTGTTATGACTTAGTAATTGTGTGTATTTTGCTAAACAGCATGAGTGATTTGTCGGAAGCCCTTCAGAATTTAAATCTCTATCCAGTAAGAATAGAAGTTTCCAGAGATTTCAATAAGTATATACCAGATATAGAAGGACCTATAGAATTCAATGCTTTACCTCTTGAAAAACCTAAGCCTAAGAAAATGGAAATTAGGGAAAGTTCTAGGCAAATGGAGGGATTACCATCTCAGGAAGAGCTAGATTTTATAATGGCAACCGATGATACTATTGAGCCTGTTAATGAAAATAATTTTATGAACTTAGAACCATCTATTCCAAACTCTTCGAATCACTGGAATATAGACGAATGGTTGAATAATGAAATACTGTTACAAAACCATCCCTATAGGCTTGTTTCCTAAGTACAATCCAGAACCTTTACCAAATTTACCAATAAGTAACAAGAATAGGACTGAACTCCATCATTTTGACAAAATGGATGCTGGGAATAGGATCCAAGAGATTTTGGGACAGATCTCCTGGAAATACGATAAGAAGGAACGCCGTTACTAGAACATCACTTGATAAAGGATAGGGGATTATGAAACTGTGATTGTGTAATAGTAATAGTAAAATCAGTATGTGTAAAATAAATAATAAAACGGGTGTATATAAGAAGCATGATATAATCTTTACAACAAATGAAATTTTAGAAAGTTACAAATTCTGTTTGTATATTCGTTTACATGATTATGTGCAATTAAATTGTGACATTGGATTATTTCCTTTATACTAATTATTTATCTATAAATTAGATATCAGATGGAAAACGCTAATAATGAACCAGTTAATGAGGGTAATCAATCTGAGCAACAACTGGGGGACCAATATGTGACTAGGCAAGATATAGAAAATATCGTTGCTCAAGGGATAGCCAACGCTATTCCAGGAATAGTTGCTCAAGGGATAGCCAATGCTATTCCAGCAATCATTGCTGCTGTTAAAAATCCAATTGAACCTCAACAAATTATTCCAAGCAAACGCATTTCTGAAGATAATTTCAGTAATAGCGTAAATGGAGGTAGTAATCATGTTAATCATGATAATGAACCACGGCAAGCTCCGCTCCCTAAGAAAAGGAAAGTTGCAACGCCTGGTTGCACTTACAAAGAATTTCTTGCTTGTAAACCCACTGAGTTTGCAGGCAATGAAGGAGCGACTGCAGCACTGCGTTGGTTAGAGAAAACCGAGGCAGTAATTGCCATAAGTAAATGTGCTCAGGATGATCAGGTCATGTATGCGTCAAACCTTTTCAAAGAAGTGGCGCTAGAATGGTGGAATACGATGTTACAGGCAAAAGGAAGAAGGATGGCGTATGCTATGAACTGGGAAGAATTTAAGAGTCTTGTAGAAAGAAAATTCTGTCCCGAGTATGAAAAAGAACAAATGACAAATAAGTTTCTAACCCACCGGATGGTGGATGTAGATTGTCGAGGGTATACTACGACATTCTTCGAATATGCTCGAGTGGTACCAACCCTGGCTTCGCCAGAGCCGGTACTTATTTCTCGTTATATTTGGGGATTAATTTCCGAGATCCGTAATATTGTCAAAGCTGCGAAACCTCGCACGATTGATGATGCAGTAGAATTAGCCAATACTATGACTGACGAGCTAGTACGGACAAGAGAAGAAAATAGAAGGAAGGAAGTAGCCCAAAAGATTACCCAAGAATTCAGTTCGGGTAACCATAACCATTTCAAGAAAGGAGGGAATGGGCAATCTTCTACTAGTCCATTTTGCAATTTCTGCAAAAGGAAGCATTTTGGAAGATGCAAAGGATATTGCAATTTTTGCAAGATTCCAGGGCATCAAGAAGAAAATTGTAGGAGGAAGAAATTTTCAGTTTGCTACAACTGTGGAGAAACTGGACATCTTAGGCCAGATTGTCCAAAACTGAATAAACCATTTGACAATCAAGCCACACCAGCAGAAGGAACAAAAAGGAATGCGAGAGCCTTTCAGCTGACTACTCATGAAGCCGAGATGATTCCAGATGTGATAGCCGGTATGTTCTTAGCTTACAACGTTTACATAAAAGTATTATTTGACTCTGGTGCAAACCAAAGTTTTATAAATACTTTACTCTGCCAAACTCTTAACTTACCGTTAACCAGCATTAGATAAATTTCTATATTAGAAACGGCAGATGGGAATTCAGTTAAAATAAATAAGGTTATGCAGAACATAGAAATAAGTTATAAGTTTTCTGCAATCCTATTATCTATGAAAATTAGTTGAATTCAATGTTGTGATCATTATCTGTGATCAGAATTTCTTAGAAATTCAATCAACCATCGGAGAAGTAATTATGATTACAGGAGATAAACCATGTAAGCCTATGAAGTTCATATCAGTAATGGAAATTGCTAATTATGAACGAAAGCAAGGAATAGTATATATGATTTTAGTAATCATTAATACTAAAGATAAAGAACTTAAGGAATTTCTGTAATTTCAGAATAACCAGATGTATTTCCAGAAGATTTACCTGGATTACCACCAGATATGAAGATAGAATTTAAGATTCATCTAATTCCAGGAATTTTACCGATAAGCCAGGGAACCTTATCGGTTAGCACAATATTGATTGTTAAGAAAAAGAAAGTTTCAATAAGAATGTGTATTGATTATAGGAAATTGAATAAGGTTATAATTAAGAATCAATACTCATTACTTAGAATTAATGATCTATTCGATCAAATCCAGGGAAATAGATATTTTTCTAAGATCGACATACGTTACGGATATTATCAATTAAAAGTATCAGAGGAAAAGGTACCTAAGACTATTTTCAAAACTAGGTATGGTCATTACGAGTTTACAATCATGCCATTCGAATTAAAGAATGCACCTGCAGCATTCATAGATATGATGAATAGGATCTGTATATTTGTATAAATTGTAATTATCTTCATAGATAATATACTTATTTATTCCAAAAGTCAGGAAGAACATTAACAGCACTGGCATGCACTCATAACATTTTTAAGAAAAGAAAAGCTTTACGCCAAATTTTCGAAGAATGAATTTTGGCTGCTAGAAGTGCAATTTTAGGTCATATGGTGAATCATTAAGGTATTCACGTAAATTTTGCTAAGATAGCAGTAATTACCAAATGGAAGATTACCTAATTCGCAATGGGAATTAGAAGTTTAGTCCGATACTACAAACGATTTATTAAGATTTTTTCTAAGATAGTTATGCCATTAATTAAGTTAACATGTAAAGCATTTAAGTTTGATTAAGGACCTAAACAAGAAGAAACCTTTAAGTATCTTGAAACAGAAGTTAACCAATACTACAATCCTAGCCTTACCAGAAGGAACATAAGATTTTAAAATATATGGTGAAGTTTTAAAGCTAGAATTTGGAAGTATGTTAATGCAATGCAAAAAGGTAATTGCATATGCATCAAGACAATTGAAGAAGGTACAAAGGAACTATACCACTCATGAGTTAGAATTAGGAACCATAATTTTTGCCTTAAGATTTGGAGACATTATCTGTATGGAAGTAAGGATACTATCTATACGGATTATAAGAATTTAAGATATATATTTTTGGGCAAAAAGAATTTGAGGCGAAGGAGATGAATGAAAATCCTAAGTGACTACGACTGTGATATTCAGTATCACTAGGGAAAAGCTATATAAAAAAAAAAAAACGGCAAGAGATGGTCATAAGAATTATGCAGATAATAGATAAAAGCCGTTGGAGTTCGAGTTGGAGACAAAATATAATTGAAAGTATCTCCTTGGAAAGGAGTTGTTAGATTCGGTAAGAAAGGAAAGCTAAGACCAAATTATGTAGGATCATTTCCAGTAATTCAACGTATTGGATCAGTTACTTATAGTTTACAACTACCAGGAAGGTTAGTTGGAATACATGATATATTTTATATATCCAATCTCAAGAAATGTCTATCAGACAAATCTTTGGTAGTACCTTTCCAAGATATAAAGTAACAAATAGTGTTAAGTAAAGTAGGATTCAAAGACAGGATCCTAATATACTTGGGAACTGGAATCCAAAAAGGAAGAAAAAGTATCCTCAATTATTCCAGTAAATCTCGGGGACGAGATTTTTATTAAGTTGGGGAGAATGTAACAACTCTCATCAAAAGTCATAATTATTAAATTAATTTGACCAATAGGAAACCTTAATTGAGACACCCAAGTGATTCTGTGCAAACCCTAAAATTTTCAGAACAATCAGAATCAGGATCAGGGCCCCTAAAACTCAGGGGGGGTATTTCCTAGTTACGATTATCCACTTAAAACGTAGGCAGAAAGGAATTTACGAAAACCGTCGACTCAGCTGAGCTAGTCCCACACGTGGCAACCCTATACATAAAAATAGTTCTTACGCGGGCCGCCTCAAGTTAGCTTAGATCTCACGCGGGCCGCCTAGGGGACAAAATTCGGCTATAAATACAGGAGTTTGGGACTTGATTCTGGGAGTTGAAACGACGAAGAAATTCCAATTCTACGCTGAGTTATGCTCTGTATACTCCAATTAACACACACAGGTCCCTAATTGATGCCGCAATCAGGGTATTAGCACAATCGCTGCTACGATTCATTGTCCGATCGATCAATATATCCAATGAATGTTTAAGTGCCGCCCACATTAGGATTATACTTTATCGTTCGTCATTAATTTGACGGATCATCGTTAATTCGATGGATAAAGTATTATACTTTGTCGTTCGTTGTTAATTCGACGGATCATCGTTAATTCGATGGATGAAGTATTACACTTTGTCGTTCGTTGTGAGAATTTGATCTCGTGAGTTATCGTAAATGCTGGATTGATTACTAACCCCAAATTGTGTGCTTGTTATTGAAATTAGGATAAAAGGCTAATCAGTAGGCTAGGCTCTGCCCGTATAAATCTGCAATGTGAGTCATTCTTCTTTTCTCACAGTTTGTGAGTCATTCTCTTTTTATTAAATTATTTTACAATACCTCAAATTATTTTCAAGGTTATAATTACAGGGACTAAGTCGTGGATATCTTGAATTACTGGTTAGTGGGGTATTGTGCACATTACTAATTTTCCCCCAGTTAGGTTCATTGACCTACTCGGGATAATCACTGTTAGGTTCATTGACCTACAGGGATAATCGTCACTATTTAGGTTCATTGATCTAAATAGTGGTATGACCATCGTCACCATTGTGACTTGTCACCATTGTGACAGAAGGCCAGATAAAAATAAGATAGAAGCCATTGTAATCGCTCTTATGCTGTAATTAATAACTATGCATCATTATGCAAAATAGAATGATTCACTCAGTATTTCCCGCTGACAAAACCTTTTTCAAACATGTTTCAGGTGATCACATATGATCTAGGAAAAGTGCCATATAGCACTACAAGCTCAAGGAAGTGGCTCAGTATAAAATAAAGAAACATGTTTTATGAAAATAAAAAGATTTCTTTGTGAAATCAAACTATTGTAAATTATCGGGTTTATCCCGAGTTGTGAAATAAAATAATCGGGAAATATTTACATTTTAAAAGATCCTGATGAAAACTTCCGCTGTAAAACTCAATTAAATAAATACCGCAGTATTTTCTGTCCCGCGGCTCCTGAAACGGGTCAAACTGGGTCGGGGGCCGTGACAAGTATCGTGACGTAGTTGATATCATCATAGTCAAACAACACAATATATAAATGCACAGCGGAAGCAAAAAGTAAATATATTACAATCCGAATATAAAGTAATATCCAGTATTACAACGGAAAGTAAAGGATCCACAGGCGGATCTTAAAACATAAACATTGTTCAACAGACTTTAGACGCCTAGAACTTGCAAGATTCCTTATAAACGCCCTGAGCTTCCAGCCAATTACGTTCAGTACCTGTCACTTAACCCTTTTGGAAAAATACATCAGTTTTCACTGGTAAATACACTCAACCGACTCATTTTGAAAAGTTTTAATAAAAATTGATTTGAATGCACAAGGCACAAACTCTTTATAACTTGGGACAATTATATTTATAATCTTGTATACAGATTTACATGTTCGTTATACGTTTAGGGCCCGATGTAGAAACCGAGTCAGATTAACAGACACGCCACAAGTATAGGCCCACAAGAGAGTGAGATACCGTTTTTCCTTAAACAACTGTCAGGTGTATGCCTACACCCCGTGTATAAGGCGTGGCCATTTTATAACACAATGATGTCAAGGATATCCGGGACATGGTCATTAACCCCTAAAGGTCTTTATTTCAAACAATACAGATTAAACCGGGTTACCTCAATAATTTAATCACAATCTGACTAAATATTCAATACCCGACCAAGCGGTATTATTATACCGTATCCCAAGCCCGTATAGGGAAAATAAGTTAAGAGTATTTACCTGAGCTAGCTCCTGTCTTAAATAGTAAGAATTTAATAACTCAGCCGTATTCACTTAAGTAAGCGTAGGTACCGTTTACCGGAAGGCTCTAGTCTGGAATGATGGTATAAATAACCAATTAGAATGCTAACGGGTCTTTAATTAAGCCTAAGCTTAGACCGGTTAGTCTTACAGAAAGATACGGTTCAAACGCATGATAAGGCGAAGACCGGATTAGAATGTGGTTTTGACCCGACAAGTTTGAATACTTGTATAATATGGGTAATCTAAACACATTCTGGATTTTGAGACAAAAATGATATGGTTTGACCCGTTTCGGCTAATATATGCAAACTAGTTACAAACGCCGATCCGAACGCGAAAAGTGTGTAATGAATAACCAAATGAGTCATATGCAAGTTTCCTACGTTATTATGCTTTAATTATGTTGTGACATCAGAAAGATATCTTATATTATGCCCAAAACGGATTTAGACTCACATTACGCCCCGTAAGGGTATTTTGGTCATTAAAGAGGTTATAAAAGAGTTTAAATATGAACCTGAGTTTCGGGTCTGATGAAATCAGTAAAATTACTCAATTTAATAAGTTATATCAGTAGGGTATGACCTATATGTGAAATTTATCATTTAAAACCAAACTATGCACCATAGGGGTATTTTGGTAATTTCACTTAGGCTTAAAAGGTCAAAACTGGAAACCTGGGTTTAAAAACTTTTACTTACTGTTAATATATAAAAAAATACTAAAAATATCAGTAGGTATCAACCTTATATGTTTAATATAGTTTTAGCACATACTATGTGTTAAAAATGATTAAAAAGGCGATTTGGAGCCATTTCCGGGTTTTCAAAGGAAAGCTGATATTTTTATAATTCCAGAAGGCTCAAAATATTTTATTTAACAAATAAAATCAGTAGAAAAAGGTTTGGGATCAAAAGGATTTGTAAAACTCATTTTATGGCTTAAAAGGGCAAAACCGGCATTAACCGAATCAAACTTAGAGTCCTATGTTATGCTCAGCCAAAAATTAAATAAAAATCTTCAAAAATCCCAAAATATTATATTATATCAGTGGGTAAAAAGTTTGATATCAAAAAGTGGGTCTAAATAGGCTATTCGCTAATTACGCCGTTTATTTAACATAAAGCTTTCAATTTACGCTAATGAGCATAACTCTTAATCTAGACCTCAAACTGATATCAAATTTTAGGTGCAAGTTTATAAATCAGTAACTAATGTTTCTACTCTTTCATATTTTCAAAAATCACGTTTTATAGTCAAAAGGGCATAATAGTCAACTTTTAAGCATTAATCGGAAACATGCATATGAATCGGATAAGTATTGAACCAAGTTGTATAATCTCAGAGAGTTATACTTATATGAAACCTGGTCCAAAATAAGCTCTAAGGCAGATCTTAAACATGCATAAACGGATCAGAACTGATAGTCAAAGCAAAAGTCAAATTATGCGACTTTCGGGTCCGATCCGGGCTTAAACTGAAAATTGTCGAGTTGAACATGTTGAGACATGTTCTTACATTAGTTACCATGTTATTTTAATGATCAAACAGGTTGCATGTACCCTACATTGCTAATTATGCTTAATTTTGAAAATACACATTCTGTTGACTTTTTAAACAAGCTTTGACTCGACAATTAACATAGTTAGAGTGGGAATCTGAAAGTACCCTTTTAAGGGTTTGTTACCCACATAATTACCAACTCATAGGTACTTTCAATTTGAATTTTGACTGAAGGGATTAAGATTAATGACGAAGTCAAATCTTAATTACGACGGTTTGACTTTACGCTAATTAACTAAGCAAAACTGAATTAAAAGAGTTAAGAATACCTACAAGAGTCCTAATCACGACTAGGAAGCCTAATGAATCCTTGTTGCTGACCAGAGTGCTCCAGAATTGAGAATGCAAGTGAAGTATCAAGTGAACTTACCTCCTTTATATAGTTTTCGGGACCTCACGGGATCGCGACAAGTGTCGGGAGGTCATAACCAGATTATGACATGTGTAAAACCATTTTTAAAACCTGTGGGCTGCCCCTAGAATCGATTATGTGAGTTAGAAATCAGATTGCACATGAAAACAGCAAGAAACAGGTTGTTACAAGCTGTTTGCACTTCTGATGGACTCACGCGGCCCGCGTAAGAGTCAAAGAGATCTTACGCGGCCCGCCTTGTACTCAGTTCAGCAACAGCAACTTCAATTTATGGCAGAAATGGTCCCTGTGAGCTTTAATAGTCATTTTAGGCACGTTTAAGGCCCGTTAACCACATTTTAAGGCTCCACTATGATGTTTAAGCATAGGGGACATGAAACATGTTCAAAAACATGTCGGATGTCGGTTCGTTTGGCCGTACGGTCACGTTGTGCGTCTAATTACGACGAAACACGATTTATGCATGATTAACAATGTAGAACACTTATAACCTGTTTATGCATTAATATAACTTGTTAATTAGTGTAAGGACATGTCTAAACATGTTCAACCCGACAATTTACCATAAAGACCCGGTTCGGAACCGAAAGTCACATAGTTTGACTTTCACTTTGACTTTCAGTTCTGACCCGTTTAGGCATGTTTTAGAAATGCCTCAGAGCTTTAATTGGACTAGGTTACATGTTAGTACAACCCTCTGTGATTATACACCTTGGTTCATTAGTTATCCAATTAATATGCATGTTTTCGTTAGTCGCTCATATTTTGACCATTATGCCCTTATTACCTTAAAACGTGATTTTTGGAAATGTAGAAGAGTAGAAACTTTAATTACTGATATATAAACATGTATGCAAAGTTTGACATCAGTTTGAATTGTAGATTAAGAGTTATGCTCATTATCGCAAAATGAATGCTTTATGTTAGTAAAATAGCGTAATTAGCGTATAGCCTAGTTAAACATACTTTTTGGTATCAAATATTTTACCCACTGATGTAATATATTATTTTGGGATTTTTAAAGATTTTTAATTAATTTTAGGCTGAGCATAACTCATAGTCGTAGGCTTAATTCGGTAAATGTCGGTTTTGCCCTTACGGGCCATAAAATAAGTTTTACATATCAAAACGACTCCAAACCTTTTGCTACTGATTAGTTATGATAAATAAATTATTTTAGACCTTTTGGAATAATAAAAATATCAGCTTTAGGTATTGAACCCGTAAACGGCTCCTAATCGCCTTATTTAGCGTTTTTAGTGCATAGTATGTACTACTACTATTTTTAAACATACAAGGGTGATACCTACTGATGTTTTAGTTAAATTATAACATTTTAACAGTAAGCAAAGGTTGATAAACTCAGACTTCAGTTTTGAGCTTTTCGGCTTATGTGAAATTACCAAAATACCCCTACGGGGCATAGTTGGGTTAAAATTGATAAATTTCACATATATGCTTTAACTTACTGATATAACTTAGTAAATTGAGTATATTTACTAATTACATCAGACCTGTAACTCAGCTTATTACTTAAACTCTTTTATAAACTTTTAAATGACCAAACTACCCCTACGGGGCCTAGTTTGTGTTTAAACACGTTTCGGGCATAATGAAAGACATCTTACTGATGTCACAACATATTTGAGGCATAATTAACTTAGGAAACCTGTATATAGCTCTCACGAATACCGTCACGCTTATTACGCGTACGGTTCGGTTTATGTAACAAGTTTACATAAATTAACCGAAACGTGTCAAACCTTAACGGTTTTATCTCAAAATCCAGAATGTGAATAATAAACCCATATTAAAAAAGTCTCTGAATTTGTCAGGTCTAAATCACATTCTATCCGGTCTTCGCTTAATCGTGCGTACGAACCGTATCTTTGAAACTAGCCGGTCTAAGCTTAAGCTTAATTAAAGACCCGTTAGGATTCTAATAGGTTATTATAAACCTTCATTCCAGATTAGGAGTACCAGTAAAAGCTACGTGCATTTTGCTAATTGTGAATTATACTTTGCTTAGGTAAATATTTTTAACTTATTTTCCCTATACGGGCTTGGGTTACGGTATATAGCATACCGCTTGATCGAGCATCAAATCTCCACAGTTGAGTGGGTAGTTGAATAATTTGATCGGCTCGTTTAAACAGTCTTGATTACTTAAATCCTTTGGGGGGTTAATGACCACGTCCCGGATATCCTTGGCATCATCTTACGAGATGGCCACGACCTGAGCACGGGGTGTAGGTGTACACCTGTCAGTGTAAAACTCTATATTGTGGTGTGTCTATTGATCTTTAACCCGGACAAGATCCGGGCTACTGAACGCACAAGTAACATGTAATTCGTTCACAAGATTATAATATTAAATAATTCTCCCAAGTTAAATAAAATGTTTTTGCCACGTGCATCCAAACCAATTTCCAATCATTTTCCAAAATGAGTCAGTTGATTGTATTTACCAGTGTAAACTGACGTATTTTCCCAAAAATATTAAATGCAGGTACTAAGCGAAATTGGCTGGGATTTCTCCTTAGCATCATTAGAAGTCTCGCAAGCTTAAGATGCCTGAAGTCTGTTGAACTATTGTTTCATATTTTATTTCGATCCGTTCTGTGGATAAACATCCGAACGTTGTGATACTTGATATTACAATAATTTATTCGGTTGTATTATATCTTTTAAATTGCTTCCGCTGTGCATATTAAATATTGTGTTGTTTGACTAATACGTTGCCAACCATGACGTCACGATAATCCCCCACCGGGCCCACCGGTGACACGTGGAAACCGGGGTGTGACAGGTTGGTATCAGAGCCAACACTGAGTGAATTAAACACTAGTCTTTTGTGTTTAATCTCAGTTACACAATTGCACATTCTAAACTTTCGAGTCTAGACATATAACATAGGACAAATTCCACCTTGTTTGTGTTGTCCTTTATTTGCATGTATTTTTGGTTTGTTATCTCATATTATATTGACAGGACAAAATGCCACCAAGATTCTTCAGGAGAAGGGGAAGAGGCAAGGGGCCGATCACCGCCCCCAATGACAACGAAGCTAGACCATCACATGCGCGAGCTCCGTCTACTACCGAGAGTAACGACCCTCGGCAGAACAGGAGAAACTTGTTTGAACCGGCCAGACGATCGGTATCCCACAGCTCTACACCTCCGGTCCAAAACCCTTATGGGCCACAACCGGGGTATGAGCCCAATAACCCTCAACCGTCCTACATACCACTTCAGCGATCTTTATCGCATAATTCGTTTGGTGACCCCACACCCATCTTCCGAGGCCAATTTAATCCGGCCAATTACTTACCAGAACCCGTGGGTTTTAACCCACTGGGGCCAGACGATCACTTCTCCGGTGATAACGCGGATGACATGGACAAGGATACGGACCCTGTCGAACCTGCCAGTGGTACTCCAAACCACCCGATCGAAATCTCCGACGGATCTTCATTCCACGGATCACCCTATGTTGGTCCGGATAGTTTCCAAGCCATGTTCACCAGGCATGAATGGTACTATACACCTCCTCGCCATTCACCACCTCATGAGCAGCAGCAGCAGCAGCATCATCAAGATTCCTCTAGGGATTCCCGATTTGTGGCAGTTACGCCACCACCTCCACCGCCACCAGTGCAGCCGGCACCTCCTCAACCGCCAAGGCGTAGGAGAACCGGTGCCCGCATGTCGGCACGAGCAGGGGACTTCCATTTCAGTTCCCCACGTCAATCCAGTGGCAGCCACTACCCGCCACATCAGGAGGACCCACAAATGGGTGGGCCTTCCAACCCAGCGATGCCGCAGCCGCCGCCAATGGGTTTTGATAACCCAATACCAGCATATACGGGTTCTATGGCATACAATCTGTTCGAGCCGCCAGTTCACCACAATTATGGTTACGCGGAGGCCGACCCTTACATGGTAGCGGCGAACTACAACACCCAAGGACCCTATGGAGATCCATGGGGAGTAGGTTACCCAACACAAGGGTACCAGATACCTCCTAGGCCTATTATTCGGACGCAATCGCAGCCGCCTCGGTTTTCTCCCCCAGAACGGGAGGAAATTCTCCAGAGGCTGGAACAGGTTGAGCGAGAAAATCGCCGCGACCGCCAGGAGAGACAAAGCTTTTTCCAAGGATTGGCAAGTTTGATCAAGGGGAAGAACAAGAAGGATCATTGAATCCTTCCATTATTGTTGTAATCTCCTTTTATGAGTTTAGCCCCTGCGTGGGCATGTATTTGGTTGTTAAGCCCCTACGTGGGTATGTATGTGTGATAATTTGACCCCTGCGTGGGTCTATTTTCCGTTAACCCCTGCGTGGGTATGATGTTTATTTGTTTAAGGTCCCTGTGTGGACTAGTTGTTGTTTAAAGCCCCTGCGTGGGCAAGTATTTGTTTAAAACCCCTGCGTGGGTAAGTTGTTATTTGAAAAGACCCGTTTAGGGCAGCGTGTAATATTATAATAAATTAATGGAATGTTTGTTTTATAAATTTCATGTTGCCATTATGTGTATAAATAAATTATATAAAATCATTTCTTTTAAATAAATAATCTGCCTATGTAAATTTTTAAAAATAAGAATCTTAAAGTGTGAAACCTAGTCTGAGTGTCATTATAAAGACCCGACCATGATGGTAAGACCTGTTAAAAGATTCAAATCCCTGTTAACATCTGAAAACATGTTAACACTCCTGGCAGATGTGATTCATTTAAAATCACACGCATTATTATTATGTAAGGATCTTTCTAAAGATTCCAAACCCAACTTAATGATCTCTGAATCATGGGTTAAATCATCAATTAAGATGATCACGTTATAACCATACGTGGTAATATAGTGCCTACGGGCCTTGCTCCTTTCTACATGAGCCACAAAGACAGTGGTAGCTATGACTCCCTGTCAAATAAAGGTAATAAACAAGGTTCAAACCTCAAATGCTTTGATTCTCTGAAATCCTTGCATAAAATTTATAATTGTCCATGTGACTAGGCCTTTGGTGCCACGAATAAAACTGTTATTGTTTTATAATTAGGATAAATTATAATAGAAATCCTGAATAAATATGATTTATAAATTAACCAGATATGGTCTCTGTACCATGGTTAATGAATTACCCTAAGGGGCAATTCCATAATAAACTCCCAAATAAACTATTGTCCTTGTTTTCTGCAACAGTTCAATTGTAATGGCTAACTCAGACGAGGGTAATAGTCATCCAGCGGAGGTTAATAATGACGCCCGAATTAATCTAACGGGTGCGGAATTAAAAGCGATCATAGACGGCGCAGTTACACAGGCTTTGGAAAGGCAGTATGATGAGTATAGTGGGACTCGTAGTAGAACCCTATCTACACAGCCTTCAAAGCCACCGTCCAAGAAGGACGACCCGAAGAAAAATGATGACCGACACTCCTCGAACCACAGTGCTCCATCTCAGCAGGTTATACTAAACAAGGGACCCCGTGACAAGGGTTGCTCTTATAAATATTTCGTTTCCTGCAAACCCCGGGATTTCATTGGGGAGAAAGGAGCCATTGACTGTATGACATGGCTGGATGAGATGGATACGGTTGTTGATATCAGCGGATGCGCTGAACAAGACGTGGTCAAGTTTGTGTCGCAGTCTTTCAAGGGTGAAGCTTTAGCATGGTGGAGATCTCCGATTCAAGCCACCGGGAAAATCCCACTGTACAATATGTCGTGGGATCAATTTGTTGCCCTTATCAGGGAAAATTACTGCCCGCAGCATGAGGTGGAGAAGATAGAGTCTGACTTTCTATCATTGGTGATGACAAACCTTGACTGTCAAGCTTACCTAACCTGCTTCAACACAATGTCTCGGTTGGTTCCATATCTGGTAACCCCGGAACCAAAAAGAATCGCTCGTTTTATCGGTGGTTTAGCCCCCGAGATCAAGGCAAGCGTTAAAGCTTCTCGGCCAGCTACTTTTAGATCCGTAGCAGACATTTCCTTATCCCTCACTCTGGATGCGGTTAGGCAGAGATCGCTGAGGAATAAGGAGGCTGAGAAGAGGAAGCGTGAAGATGATGGTTCACGAAGGTCGAGCAAGAAACACCGTGGGAACGGTGACAAGAAGAAAGGATCTGACTCAAGGAAAGAGGGGCATAATTCTGGTGAGAAGCCCAAATGCAAGATATGCAAGAAGCAGCACTTTGGAAAGTGCAGACTTGAGTCAAACTCACAGACTCAGTAAAAAACCTATGCTTGTGGTATTTGCAAGTCCACGGATCACAAAACCTTGGATTGCAAGAAGATAAAAGACGCAACGTGCTACCGTTGCAATGAAAAGGGCCACATTAAAACCAACTACCCTAAGTACAACAAGAAGCCTGAAGAGGCTAAGAAGACTAATGCCAGAGTCTTCAGAATGGACGCGAAAGAGGCTGTGCAAGACGATAATGTCATAACAGGTACCTTCCTTGTAAATGATGTCTCTGCAAGAGTACTTTTTGATTCAGGCGCGGATAAGTCTTTCGTAGATCATAAGTTTTGTAAATTGTTGAATTTACCTGTCAAAACCTTAAGCGTAAACTATGAAGTAGAGTTAGCAGATGGTACCATAGAAACCGTCTCAACTGTGTTAGATGGATGTGTTATATCCATTAAGAACCATTCTTTTCCTCTGTCTCTACTTCCATTTAAGTTGGCCGGTTTTGACATAGTTCTGGGTATGGACTGGTTATCTCATAACCAGGCCCAAATTTTCTGTAACATGAAGCAAGTAGTGATAAAGACTCCGTCTGGGGAATCACTTACCATTCAGGGAGATACCCAGTACGGGCTACCTGAGCAAGCGACTATGCTCAAGGCTTCGAAATGTTTAAAGAGGGGTTGTGTCATCTACATGGCACAAGTGATTATTGATGAGCCCAAACCAAAGATAGAAGACATCCCTGTCATTTCTGAATTCCCAAAAGTTTTTCCGGAAGAACTACCTGGTTTGCCACCAGATAGGCAAGTGGAATTCAGGATTGATATCATCCCCGGAGCAGCACCAGTTGCCAGAGCACCTTATAGGTTGGCGCCCACAGAGATGAAAGAATTAAGGACACAGCTAGCCGAATTGCTAGCCAAGGGTTTCATTAAACCTAGTTCGTCTCCTTGGGGAGCGCCAGTCCTGTTTGTAAAGAAGAAGGATGGATCGATGCGTCTGTGCATCGACTATCGTGAACTTAATAAGGTCACGATCAAGAATAGGTATCCTTTGCCTAGAATCGATGATCTGTTCGATCAGTTACAAGGGGCCAGTTATTTCTCAAAGATTGATTTGAGGTCAGGATACCATCAACTGAATGTTAGCGATGAAGACGTGTATAAAACTGCATTTAGGACTCGTTATGGTCATTACGAGTTCCTAGTGATGCCTTTTGGGCTCACTAATGCACCGACTGCGTTCATGGATCTCATGAATCGCGTTTGCAAGACATACTTGGATAAATTCCTTATCGTCTTCATCGATGACATCCTTATTTATTCAAAGAATCAAGCTGACCATGAGAAACACCTTCGATGTATTCTCAAACTCCTGTATCAGGAGAAGCTCTATGCCAAATTCTCCAAGTGTGAATTTTGGCTTCGAGAGGTCCAATTTCTTGGACATGTGGTCAGTGAGCGAGGTATCCAGGTGGATCCCACTAAAGTTGAAGCTGTTATGAATTGGCAAGATCCAAAGACGCCTACGGAGATTCGTAGCTTCCTGGGATTGGCAGGATATTACAGGCGTTTCATTGAAAATTTTTCAAGGATTGCTGCACCCCTAACTTCCTTGACCAAAAAGAAAGTAAAATTCGTTTGGGGCCCTAAGCAGCAAGAAGCTTTCGATATTCTCAAGCAGAAGTTGAGCAATGCTCCTGTGTTGACATTGCCTGATGGAATCGAAGAATTTGTAGTTTACTGTGATGCTTCACACACTGGCATGGGATGTGTGCTTATGCAAAAAGGCAAGGTTATTGCCTACGCATCACGACAGTTAAAGGTGCATGAAAAGAATTACACCACCCACGACTTGGAGTTGGGTGCCGTTGTATTCGCACTAAAACTGTGGAGGCATTATCTTTATGGAATTAAGTGTGTGATTTATTCTGATCACAAGAGCCTCCAGCACCTGTTTAATCAGAAAGAGTTAAACATGAGGCAACGCCGTTGGATGGAGACCTTGAATGATTATGATTGTGAAATCAAGTATCATCCCGGAAAAGCGAATGTAGTCGCTGACGCCTTGAGCAGAAAGGAAAGGGTTAGACCCATCCGAATCAATGCCAAGCGCATGGAAATAAAGAACAGTTTGATAGAAAGGGTGTTAGCTGCACAGAAGGAAGCTGTGCTGGAAGCTAACTATCCTAATGAAAAGTTAGGAGTAACTGAGGAGCAGTTAACTCTTAGCAAGGACGGAATTCTAAGATTGAATGGACGAATATGGGTTCTAATTGATGGAGGACTCCGTGATGTTATCCTCCAGGAAGCCCATAGTTCCAAATACTCCGTTCATCCTGGAGCTGATAAGATGTACCAGGATCTAAGGGCGAATTATTAGTGGATAGGCTTGAAAAAGTCTGTAGCCGCCCATGTAGCAAAATGCTTGACATGTGCGCAAGTCAAAGCCGAGCATCAGAAACCGTCAGGTTTGCTACAACAGCCTGAACTTCCTACGTGGAAGTGGGAAATGGTAACTATGGATTTTATTACCAAGTTACCTAAGACAAGGAAAGGAAATGATACAATATGGGTGATAGTTGATAGACTGACTAAGTCAGCACATTTCTTACCCATCAAGGAGACTTATAGCTCCGATATGTTAGCCCAGTTATACATGGATAAGATTGTAGCCCTACATGGCATACCTGTGTCTATTATCTCTGATAGAGATACTAGATACACGTCACATTTTTGGAAGAGTTTCCAACAATCTTTGGGCACACGTTTGAATTTTAGTACGGCTTACCATCCTCAGACTGACGGTCAGAGTGAGCGTACTATTCAAACGTTGGAAGACATGCTACGTGCATGTGCGATCGATTTGGGTGGTAGTTGGGGATAAGAACCTACCATTAATCGAATTCTCCTACAACAATAGCTACCACACCAGCATAAAATCTGCGCCTTTTGAGGCATTATACGGTAGAAAGTGTAGATCGCCAGTTTGTTGGGCGGAAGTTGGAGATGTCCAGTTATCAGGACCAGAGATAGTCTTCGAAACGACGGACAAGATAGTCCAGATTCGTGACCGTCTCAAAGCTGCCCGAGATAGGCAGAAGAGCTACGCGGATCCGAAGCGTAAAGCTTTTCACTTCGAAGTTGGTGATAAAGTGTTGCTTAAGGTATCACCCTGGAAGGGAGTGATGCGGTTTGGTAAGAAAGGCAAGCTAAGCCCGAGATACATAGGACCTTTCGAGGTTGTCGAACGTATCGGGTCAGTTGCCTATAAGTTAAACTTACCGGAAGAGCTCAGTGGAATTCACAATGTGTTCCACATCTGCAATCTGAAGAAGTGTTTCGCTGATGAATCACTGGTAATACCCCATACAGATGTGCATATAGACGAGAGCTTAAAATTTGTTGAAAAACCTTTGTCGATTGAAGATCGACAGGTAAAGAAGCTTCGAAGGAAGCATGTACCTATTGTAAAGGTCAAATGGGATGCCCGTAGAGGTCCTGAGTACACGTGGGAGGTTGAATCCACCATGAAAGAAAAGTACCCTTACTTATTTCAGTAAATCTCAGGTCGAGATTTATTTTAAGGGGGTGAGGATGTAACACCTCGAAAAATTCACGTCCTATAATGTGTAGACACGTGTCGAATGTTTAAACGTGTGAAAGAAATATTATAGAAGGACTAAAGTTGACAATCATGAAAAGTATGTGGATGTACGTATTCTAAGTGTCAATTGTGAATAAATATAATGTACATTAACCCTACATGATGCTCATACCTTCAAACGAATAAATCATGGATCATACGAAGCTAAAAGTGAGAGATTTCAAACTACAGGGACTAAATGTGTCAACATGTTTAAATTATACCTCTGAGTGACCTTTTGACAAACCCGAAGCTTTGTAACTGATAATTATGCTCACTAGAATGCACGATATAAATTTCATAAAGTTTCGTTATCGTATGAGAAAGTTATGATCAAATTCGTGTGCGAAGGGTTAAAGCATAAACGTTGAAAGTTAGGACTTTTCGGGTAACAATAAAGTTACCCGGGGACTTAACAAAGTGGGTATATGTTTTAAGGCCCTTATAGATCAATATTGAGGGTTCATAATGCAAGAAAACAAGTGCCTAATCGAGTTTTGAAGAGCCAAGGATCAAAAGGAAATAAATCACAAAAATCTGACCAGACGAGGCCTAGCGCGACGCGAGGGGGGGTGGCGTCGCGCGAGGGGTGCCCAGCTCCGAATTAAATGGGTTGTTGCCTGCTGAGTGCGATCTGCTCGATTCTAACTCGATTCTCCACGTCCCTTGACCCCTAAAACACCCCCCTAAACACTAGAAACAAGTGTTGATCAGTTGTGGTGAGTGCTAGACTTTGTTGTCAATCAATTGTGGTGCTTAAATCCACTATATAAGGCCATGAACTTGCAACTCTTTCTTCACATCTTCATCTGCATTCCTGGAGCACTTCTGGAACTCAAACTTCCTCTCAAGTGTTCTCTAATCAAGCTTAGGACCTTTGTAAGTTGCCTAACCTTCTCTAATTACTTTTAGCTTAGTTAATTAGCTAAAAGTCAAACCGTCGTAATTACGGTTTGACTTCGAGATTAGTCAACAATGGCTCAGTCATATCTCGAATTAAAAGTAGTTATAAGTTGGTATTTATGTGGGTAATAAACCCTTAAGAGGGTTCCCCCTGATCACCACTCTAACTAGGTCAAAAGTCGGGTCAAACGTGTGATTAAAAAGTCAACAGAAAGTTTAAAATGCGATTTATGCATGATTAACAATGTAGAACACTTATAACCTGTTTGATCATTAATATAACTTGGTAATTAGTGTAAGGACATGTCTAAACATGTTCAACCTGACAATTTACCATAAAGACCCGGTTCGGAACCGAAAGTCACATAGTTTGACTTTCACTTTGACTTTCAGTTCTGACCCGTTTAGGCATGTTTTAGAAATGCCTCAGAGCTTTAATTGGACTAGGTTACATGTTAGTACAACCCTCTGTGATTATACACCTTGGTTCATTAGTTATCCAATTAATATGCGTGTTTCTGTTAATCGCTCATATGTTGACCATTATGCCCTTATTACCTTAAAACGTGATTTTTGGAAATGTAGAAGAGTAGAAACTTTAATTACTGATATATAAACGTGTATGCAAAGTTTGACATCAGTTTGAATTGTAGATTAAGAGTTATGCTCATTATCGCAAAATGAATGCTTTATGTTAGTAAAATGGCGTAATTAGCGTATAGCCTAGTTAAACATACTTTTTGGTATCAAATATTTTACCCACTGATGTAATATATTATTTTGGGATTTTTAAAGATTTTTAATTAATTTTAGGCTGAGCATAACTCATAGTCGTAGGCTTAATTCGGTAAATGTCGGTTTTGCCCTTACGGGCCATAAAATGAGTTTTACATATCAAAACGACTCCAAACCTTTTGCTACTGATTAGTTATGATAAATAAATTATTTTAGACCTTCTGGAATAATAAAAATATCAGCTTTAGGTATTGAACCCGTAAACGGCTCCTAATCGCCTTATTTAGCGTTTTTAGTGCATAGTATGTACTACTACTATTTTTAAACATACAAGGGTGATACCTACTGATGTTTTAGTTAAATTATAACATTTTAACAGTAAGCAAATGTTGATAAACCCAGACTTCAGTTTTGAGCTTTTCGGCTTATGTGAAATTACCAAAATACCCCTACGGGGCATAGTTGGGTTAAAATTGATAAATTTCACATATATGCTTTAACTTACTGATATAACTTAGTAAATTGAGTATATTTACTAATTAAATCATACCTGTAACTCAGCTTATTACTTAAACTCTTTTATAAACTTTTAAATGACCAAACTACCCCTACGGGGCCTAGTTTGTGTTTAAACACGTTTTGGGCATAATGAAAGACATCTTACTGATGTCACAACATATTTGAGGCATAATTAACTTAGGAAACTTGTATATAGCTCTCACGAATACCCGTCACGCTTATTACGCGTACGGTTCGGTTTATGTAACAAGTTTACATAAATTAACCGAAACGGGTCAAACCTTAATGGTTTTATCTCAAAATACAGAATGTGAATAATAAACCCATATTAAACAAGTCTCTGAATTTGTCGGGTCTAAATCACATTCTATCCGGTCTTCGCTTAATCGTGCGTACGAACCGTATCTTTGAAACTAGCCGGTCTAAGCTTAAGCTTAATTAAAGACCCGTTAGGATTCTAATAGGTTATTATAAACCTTCATTCCAGATTAGGAGTACCAGTAAAAGCTACGTGCATTTTTCTAATTGTGAATTATACTTTGCTCAGGTAAATACTTTTAACTTATTTTCCCTATACGGGCTTGGGTTACGGTATATAGCATACCGCTTGATCGAGCATCAAATCTCCACAGTTGAGTGGGTAGTTGAATAATTTGATCGGCTCGTTTAAACAGTCTTGATTACTTAAAGCCTTTGGGGGGTTAATAACCATGTCCCGGATATCCTTGGCATCATCTTACGAGATGGCCACGACCTGAGCACGGGGTGTAGGCGTACACCTGTCAGTGTAAAACTCTATATTGTGGCGTGTCTATTGATCTTTAACCCGGACAAGATCCGGGCTACTGAACGCACAAGTAACATGTAATTCGTTCACAAGATTATAATATTAAATAATTCTCCCAAGTTAAATAAAATGTTTATGCCACGTGCATCCAAACCAATTTTCAATCATTTTCCAAAATGAGTCAGTTGATTGTATTTACCAGTGTAAACTGACGTATTTTCCCAAAAAGATTAAATGCAGGTACTAAGCGAAATTGGCTGGGATTTCTCCTTAGCATCATTAGAAGTCTCACAAGCTTAAGATGCCTGAAGTCTGTTGAACTATTGTTTCATATTTTATTTCGATCCGTTCTGTGGATAAACATCCGAACGTTGTGATACTTGATATTACAATAATTTATTCGGTTGTATTATATCTTTTAAATTGCTTCCGCTGTGCATATTAAATATTGTGTTGTTTGACTAATACGTTGCCAACCATGACGTCACGATAATCCCCTACCGGGCCCACCGGTGACACGTGGAAATCGGGGTGTGACACAAACGGCTGCACTTAATCATCAAGTGGCATATTTGTGAATATAAACATCATAAGAAACTTATTTTTAGGTATGTTATCACTTCCAGTCCTTTCATAATCAAAGTTTTCGATTTTTCAAAAAATTAGTCCCTCAATTTCAGTGTTTGACTTCATTAGGGTTTATTACACGTGTCAATACATCATTGGACGTGATTTTTACGAGGTGTTACAGTGTGACACCAAACATTTCTTATATTCATAAATGAATTCACACTAACGTTAATACTAACACTTTTTAGTAGTACAAAGCTGTTGAAGGTAATGATGCTGGCATTGTGTCTGAAGATGATCTTCAAGGAAATTCAAAAGATGTTAGTGTTCAAGTTGTTCATTCTTCAAGTGTTTTATATGTTTTATTTTTGAGAATTTATTTATTAGTATTATTATTAAACTTTTACATATTCATACTTATGACTTTTTTGTGAAGGTTAAAGGGAAGTCTAAGGTAGATGCTGGCCAGGTTTTGATAACCAAGAATGAATATCAGGTACGTCATTTTCCATTTTATATTTTATAGTAATAGATGTATTTACAAGTTATTACTTCTTTGTGTTACTTTCTGTTTAATATATATCTATAATATGTTCAAATTAATTTAATTATGTTCAGACGAAGAACACTCTTCGTAATAGAACTATTGTAGCTGCTGAAAAACAATGCTATGATAGGCCTGCTAAAGTTCAAAAAAGTTAATGCAGCACCATCCATTGCTTCACCTGTCTTGAACTTCACAAGAGTTGCTGAACATAGAATTGTAAGATTTTATAGATTTTTTATTGTTTAGTTAGTTCGACTTTTTATGGAGGGCCTATATTTACTGATGGCTGGAATATGTTGTGTTTTTCAGCGACTCCCAACGGACGTGTCATCTGTGTTGGATCTGTCTCCTAGTAATCTTAAAGAAGTCAGGATTCAAAACCTGAGAGGTGAAGTAAAGAAGTTGATGACCATATCTGAAAAACATGGCAAAGGGTTCTGTTATGGCTTGGTTGGATGGTCTGCTTATTTGAAGGCTTGCAACAACAGCTTCGGTGTTGAACTGTTCTTTGAGTTCCACTAGTCTAGTAAGCTCTTGATATTGTCAAAAGTTGTACACAAGGTTAAAAACAAAAAGTCCCGTGCATGAATGTCGAAAATAGTCGTTGTGGTTGTTATTATTATAAACAGTATGTGGTAGTCTTTGTGGTTGGGCTTTTGAGTCCTAGGTGGTATTGAAAACTTGTGGGTTAGTTAGACACGTTTTAGTTGCTACTTATGTACATCTAGGTTAACTTGTGAATGGGTGGTTAGTTGGTGTTTTTTGGTAGAACAGATGAACTAAAATCATGTGATGTAAACTTTAGTCTTATGAAGGTGTTGTCTATAATAGATGACGACTTTTGGTACGACTTCATTTTTTTCTAATTATTATACATATGTTCAGGTTGTAATCGTTTATCTGTTATGCTATGAAACACTAATCTATATCGTTTATGTGTTATGCTATGAAACAATAATCTATAAAAACTATGCTTTTGATAACACAACAAAATACATATAGAAATACCAATACAAATTACAAGTAAGTAAAAACTTCTTTGTATACAACATTAGATGTCTTATTAGTAAGGTTACCATCATTATCAAGAATTGATAGTTTGAGTCCGTCTCTACTCTTGACTCTCGACAAAGCCACGTAAATTTGACCATGAGAAAATACTGGATGTTTAAAAAACAAACCAACTCTGGATAATGACTGCCCTGACTTTTATTGATTGTCATAACGAAGCATACAACAAGAGGAAATTGTCTTCTTTGGAATCTAAAAGGAACCTTCTTATCTGACGGTATTATACTAATTCTAGGAATAAAAGTTCGAGCACCAATGTTGGTTCCAGATACCACCTCTGCTTCAATAACGTGATTTCCAAGTGATATTACTTTTAAGCGAGTTCCGTTGCACAACCCATTTTTTTGATCAATATTTCGCAGGAACATGACGGGAACACCGACCTTAAGTACTGATTTATGATTTAGAACACCTGAGATTTTAAGCCCATTTAGTATGTCGGGAGAGTATAAACTTTGATCAAAACCATCCTGTAGATTTTATATCTCACAAATACTATCCGAACTTAAGTATTCCTTGCAATCTCCTGGGAACATCAACAACAACTGAGAATTAATTTCGTCAACAACTTCATTAGTCGGTGCAAGAATGGCTCTTTCTTGGTAAAAGCCGGAATTTTGGTATTTTTCAAGAAGAGAGGGATAAACAAAATCTATAAGACTTGAAATAGGATTAGCGGAATCCATGATTAAAATATCATTGGGTATGTCTATAATCGCATCACCATCGTTACATCCGCCTAGTTTCCCTTCACCCAAATCCAACAACCACTGAGTAAAGATTTGTGTTTGCTCGACATCAGGCATTTCACTTCCTGCAGTCAATCTCATGTTCTTGGTTAAAGTGAGTACTTTGCAATGGTCCCATATGTACGAAGAAGTCAACGAAGCATTAACAATGTCTTGTCTAGTACCACCTTGAATGACAGGAAGAGTTTGTCAGAAATCTCCACCAAATACGATTGTTCTACCTCCAAATGGCCTTTCGGAATTATCAGAACCACCACATTTCAATATGTCTTTTAAAGTTCTATCCAAAGCTTCAAAACCATGTCTGTGTATCATTGGTGCTTCATTCCATATAATCAATGATGTTTTCTTTAATAGATTTCTAACATCACTTTTAGGGATTATAGGACAAATTGAGTCTTCATTCAGATTTATCGGAATGAGAAATCGAGAGTGAGCTGTCCTACCTCCTATAAGCAGCAAAGATGCAATCCCACTTGAGGCAACATTTAAAACAATTTCCCCTTTCGATCTTAGAGATGTAGATAACGTTTTCCAAAGAAATGTTTTACCGGTACCTCCATAATCGTAAACAAAAAAACACCACCTTTGTTGTCTTCAACGGCTTTCATGATATCATTATAAATAAATCTTTATTCATTGGTTAATGAAACTAAAAGGTTCTCAAACTCCTCTTGAAGATCAATTCTGTCATAATCCAGCTCTTCAGTAATCAAACGATTATTTGATGTAGAAATCAACTCATGATCAAGGTAAGGTATTGTATTAAAATTTCGTAAGCTAGAATTATTACGAATTAAAATCTTCTCAATCTCGTACAATGTGAGATTTTTAACTTGATCATCAGTAAGGCATAAATCTGAAATAACACATTATAGCTATATTTTTAGATTAACATAATCCAATGTATAAGAAACAATTATTTGTTATAATCTAAAATAAGTGATTGGATAAAATATAACATTTCAACGTGATTTAAATTTTCTTCAAAGAAGTATATATATTATTATATATCTGAATGTGAATTATAAACATAAAGATTATAAATAAACCTAAAAAATAGTAATTATTATAACGGAGTTATACCTGGAGCCTTTAAAATAAGTCGTTGTTTATAAAGGATGCCATCTGATAATAATTCCCATGTTTTTTGCCATACACGTTCCGGCAAAGACAGAGTGTGGCACGTCAACATTGTAGCAAACAATGTGCGAAGATAATAACCGGAGCCTGAATGACTTGCTTCTTGGATAGGTTCTATATATTCCATGTCATCATCTAATAGACTGTGAGCATAACATGCTTCTATAAAGGTATTAAATTTACGACCATTTACTGTGAGGATATCATCAAAGGATCGGGGATCTTTAAGTTTGTTTAAAAGAATCCTCAAAAAATAAGCCTCGCCGAGAGTAGGAGAAACAGCATGAATTCTTCCAATTGCAAAACCAACCACTTTCCGTCGTTTCCAACAACGTTCATCCTTTTTAAACACAAACTTAGTAGGGAATTAGGCGTAAGTAAGTTCTCGGGCCACTTCATCACTTTGATTACAATCCATTCAAGATGAAAACATTGAAGAATTCATTGACAGCCGGTTGAGGACTTGGTCAATATCATCGTCTTCACCATATACAACATTTTGTTGGTTCGGAAGATGAAATGGGCGGCGAATAACAACCGGATGCCTATAGTGAACATCAAATGAGAATATATGCCATGATGCCTCACATGCAGACAAATATTGACAATCACAATATTTTTTAATCTCATCCACCGGCGGGTCAGGTTCGTTTGATGTGTTACTTTCAACAATGGAAACGGTAACCCAATCAGGACCTTTGTTGATATATTTAAAAAAATACTTTATAGATCCGGCCTGATTGCACCATTCAACTTTGATGTGGGACTGATATCTCTTCAAAAGTGTTTTGTTGTAGGGAACGACACTTCAGTTATCTAGCTTAACTCCAGATTTTTCAACAAACATTCCTGAATCTCTTCTTCTGTAGAGAGGAAAACCATCCCTATCGATAGACGTATGATCACAAAATTTCTTTGGAAAGCCCTTAGAACACTTATTATCTACCATGCATGGGCAGTTGATGTTGTCAGGACCACAAGGACCATGAATCATGAAATCACAGACAAGAGTATACAACTCTGGATCATTATTTGGGTCAGGAATTTCAGCAGAAATGAGGGGATCAATGTGTTCAACAGTTGGAAAATTGTGATCGGGATGCATTAATAAACATATATGCGCATGCGGCAACCCACGCTTCTGAAACTCCACCGTATAAACAACTACAAAAATGAAAGAAAATAAGATATTAAATGTTTGTATTGAATTTATAAATATTCAGAAGAAATGAAGCTTCATTGTAAATATCTAAAAAATACATGCTAACACTTTGCCAAGTATTGACTTCTCCTTCAAGTCTTTAATCAAAGCGTTGAGCTTGATTTTAAATAATCTAGATAGGATATCAGGCCTGTCTTTAGGTGTAACGCCCCACTTATTTGTACCTTCTTTTTATAGCAAGCCTTGTTCGTGTTTCTATTTTTGGAAACTTTGTGTCCTTGTAATCGTCCTTTCTTTGTAACCATTGGAAAATCCGAGGCTTGGATCATGAATAAAACTCGTATTTTGTTAATTACATGTTACACATACTTTATATATGCTCATACATTCAATTTCGTGGAACAATTGATGCTTAATCGTAATTCTTGGAAACTATGTGCTAAACTTGTAAATACATGAAACTTATGCTTAAAGCGTGTTTTGATCATAAACGATGCTTGAATACGACCTTCATACGCTTAATTATACTTTGATTATGTTCCTCATACTTGAATTGGCCTTAAACTATACTTAAATGGCAAAACAAGTCCCTAAATCACCCTAAAACCCTAAATAGTGAACTATGGGGGCCAAAATGTAATAAATAAAACTTATTTCCGGATCAGTAAGCCCGGGCGGCCCGCGTCAACTTACCTTGACTTCTTACGCGGCCCGCATGGGCATCAGATTCGCAGAAAACACTTTCAGCTGCATATTGATGCGAATTTGCACGAAATCCTATGCTTTCTTCTTCCCCAATCACCTCTAATCCACCTCTAAACACCTCCAATCATCTCTAACCTCTTCCACTATAAATACACACCCTCTCCAAGCATTTTTACACTTTCACAACTCTCTACAACTCACAAATTCACTCTCTAAACTCTTGCAAATTCAGCATTCGGGCAGATTCATACTCTTGCACTAAAGTGAGTATAACTTGCTCATTTCTTAACGAAATTACTTGATTCTTCTTCCTACTTGCTTGGATAATCATGGAGTTTGATTCCTTGACTTCTCCTGGGAGAAATCAGATCTGGAATTGCTCCGAAATTGTCCACAAACTTTCTGTTTTGTTATCAACTTTCTTAAACTTTGAATACTACAAAGCAAGCTTGTGTTCTCATGCTTCTAGTCCATAACATGACTAGTAAAGCTAAACCAAGGTTGATTTACACTTAATAGGAGTGTCTAAACACTCTAAACTTTCTGTTTTAATCAAGTTATTAGCTTGCAAGTGGTGTCAAGTCTTGAACTTGAAGATAGTGTGACTACTTGGCTAGCCTAGGCTAACCTACATAACAAGTCCACACATCACTTGATGTTTTGCTTAGATTAGTTGTATTATTTCTTGTACATATCCATGAGGTTCCTAAATGGAAGGTTCGCCTTCCTACCTCCTACATGACCTATATGTTAACATATTATTCGAGGTACCAAAGTGGAGGATTTCACCTCCCACCTCCTACTTGACTTATGACACCAAGAGGTACCAAAGTGGAAGGTTCAACCTCCCGCCTCCTACATGACTAAACATTATTATTAAGTATATATTATGACTATAATAACCCTTAAAACCGAACCCTTGGTAGTGATTATGTAATCCTCTATCAAGTTAATACGTTTCTCACTATGTGTGTAGTTCCTTGTCACGATTCTAATAGGTCTTGAACCTATGAAATCACATACAATCCTTAGGGATTACTATAGTGTCAAGAACAAGTGCTAACACCATTGTGATTATTTTTATAATACCTACTTTATCATCCTTTGAATCTTAATCCCGAATCTCGACCCTAACCGTATCTTGAACCTAAACCCTTATACATTCGTCTACACTTGGATAATCAGAAGAAATTGCAATATTGTGAGTACACTCGACCCATTTACTTTTAAAACCACTTTTGGGTTGTAACATGTTACCTTACAAAAAAATACACTTTCACACACACTTAACATGCTTCATGAACTCGATCCGCCATACATGCTACTTGTTATACTTGATGATACATGCTATATGCCATTACAATGTTTACCCTCTCTTAACAAATATAACGTTATAGGAGTAGCGCACCACCCGTCGGGGGTTTGTTAAGACTTATACTATACGGTCTTGTTACTTTTGTGAAAAGGGATGCTCAATACTAGCGGACACTTTGGGTTTAAACGTGATGTTATGTATGCTAATTAACTCGTATACAATTGCCATGTGGATTTGAGTAAAATGCTTTATACTATGCTATACTATTCAAACCTTGTGTACTCGCCTTTGCTTTTGCATTGACTTTTATTTTAACATGTTACAGGTTGATGATGATGAAATGAAATGAAGTAGCATTGATGCCTAGATACACATATAGACGTTTAGGTTAAATACGTTGTATAAATTCCATATTTGTTGTTGTATTGTTTTTCTTGTATTTAACATGTTGTATTTTAATTTCGTGTATTGTAACATTTATTTATGAAAGAAATCAATTTATCTTTAATTCTATTGTCACAATTAGCGTTATGTGTGATGAGCAATCTTTCTTCGTCTCACTCCGATGTTTCCGCCATCGGTTGGGGCGTGACATTAGGACTTAAAATGGTGTCCTTAAGATATCTTTTAATTTCAGGCTATTTAGGATTACATGTTACAGTTATAAAAAAATCTGGATATCCATACCACTTACATAGAGACATTGCATCCAAATAGTTCTGCATCATATACCGAGCACCTCTAGTAAATGACGAAGGCAATATGACACGCTTTCCAGTGTTCGATACATTTGTATTATCATGGTTACGTAAGTCGGATAGGTTCTCATAAGTATCACATCTTAGAACCTCTGTTGATAACATATGAAATTTAGTCGCTCAGTTTCAATCATGGTATACGCATCAACTAAGAATTGTTGAAATAGGCGACGTGAATTTAGAATTAATGAAAACACACCCTGCCTATCTAGTATCCTGTATGCAAAGAATTCTCTCATAGTGACATATGCTCATTTGGTTGCTGTAGAAGGAGTAACACCTCTATGACGAATGTCAATTCTGTAGCAATCATAACCATAATGAAACAAAAGTGGATACTGGAGAGCAAGATACGATGGATATAACTCACTAATACGTTGTAGACCACCAGATTTGGTTTCTGCAATAATATCTCTATTTTCTAAGGAATCGCGAATGTCACCAACAATTAAAGCTGCCACTTCAGAAGCGGTTGGTAAGTTGTATGTTCTTCCATCTTGTTGCCTTATTCCAATAAGCCGTAACTTTAGGTCAGCCTGACAGTTTTCTTTAAAAAAATCTCTTACTATCCGATATGTTTTAAACAAAACATTCTCTGAGTCTAACATATTCTGTATATGTTGTATAACTTGAAGATCAAGATCCCGAGATGTTGATGAAGAAGCTCTATTAGATTCACTAAAGAAAATAAAAACATATAATATTTATTCAAAATTATAAAACATTCTTAACAAATACAATAGTAACATTGAATATGTACCAAAAAACGGCTTGTCTATTTGAAACTTCATTGTCAGTATCATATATATATATATAGCTGGGAGAATTTTGGTTTAGATCCATCTTCTGGTAGAAGACTTCCCATTCTATGGTAATTCTGACCACCCGATCGGAATATATAAGGAGCATTGCCTCTATTAATGGTAGAATCAACTTTTCCACCAATGGACGTAAATGAGAACATGGAATTGTATCGATGGATGTTCTTCATGAATGCCTTGCTTTTTGAATCTAATCCATTAAAAAGACACTGATAACTTTGTGGTGGTTCCTTCATATTAGGAAGTTGAACTTTACCATATGCACAACAAATTGAATAACTTGAATTTAATTAGATTTTTGTACCCCCTCTACGAGTTTCGTCACCCCATAATTTTGCTTGACATATTTGGCAAGTAACATTCTGATCAAAGTGATCAACATAATCTGTTGAAAATTATTTAAATAATATTTGTAATTAAAAATTATAAAGTTGGATGCAAATTTCAATTAAAATTAATTAATTGTATATTGTATATTAATGTAAAATGTACCTTTTGAAATGTCCACAAATTCGTCTTTTTTAATATCACTTTCATGAACTCGTTGAACAGATAAGTCATTCGATTTTCTTTTATCTAAAATACTCTTTCTTAAATTTCGCCTTTGTTGACTGTTACAATTGTCCTTGGAATTATTTAAACCTGTAATAAATATATATAAAAATGATTGATAAAAAATACAATATATAAAAATATGACAAAATTATGGTGTTACCGTTTGAGTATTCTGCTGTGTCCCCGGAATTTTGGGTTATAGTCGTGACATCAACAGTAGAGATAGTAGACATATGTTTGAAATATGTTAGTGGTGTTGTATTTCTGTTTCTGTAATCAGCCATATCTGTGACAATGAAAAAAAAATAGGTAAACAATATATTTGTAGATTTTTTATGGAAAAGAATTTTAATATAGTACCCGTTGTAATGTCAGAGAAATGGCTTCTAATACTTCCATTGGTACAATTAGTAAAAGGTCATGAATTACATAAACGATTGTCTTTGATGACATTCTCTTTGTTGTTAAAAACATTCTCTGCAATAGAACCGTTCTTAGCCTTTCTTGTATCCAAATACAGTTTTCGTAACTTTCTCCTGTGATGACTCTCAGTATTGGTAGTGTTTGTGTTTAAAACTGTACAAAAAGATAATATTTAAGATATAGAAAATTATTTGAAAAAAAATAAAATAAATCATTAAACAAAATACTTACTGGGAGTGTTAATATACATTCGTGTAATATTTGAAAATGGTGCTATATTTATGGAGTTATTTAAACCTGTAATAAAATTATATAGAAATGATTAATAAATAATAAATAAAAAACATATCTGTGATAATGAAAATAAAAATAGGTAAACAATATATTTGTAGATTTTTTATGGAAAAGTATTTTAATATAGTACCTGTTGTAATGTCAGATAAAGGGCTTCTAATACTTCCAATGGTACAATTAGTAAAAGATAGTGAATTACATAAACGATTGTCTTTGATAACATTTTCTTTGTTATTAAAAACATTCTCTGCAACAGAACCGTTCTTAACCTTTCTTGTATCCAAATACAGTTTTCGTAACTTTCTCCTGTGATGACTCTCAGTATTGGTAGTGTTTGTGTTTAAAACTGTACAAAAAGATAATATTTAAGATATAGGAAATTATTTGAAAAAATAAAATAATAAATCATTAAACGAAATACTTACTAGGAGTGTTAATAGACATTCGTGTAATATTTGACAATGGTGTTGTATTTATGTTGGGCTAATGATGTATATCTGAGATAATAATAAAAAATAGTTAGTCAAATATTATATCCTAGCTTGGGGGCAGAGAAATTCTATTAGTAATTAAAGTTTAGGGTGTATTATCACTGATTTAATTTTGGTCATATTCTCTTTGATATTATAAACTTGTTTCCATTCATTTGGTTTTAGAATGTGATGCGCCTGTAGTGTGATAGGTTTTTATGTATATTTTAAGCCCTTTTTGTACTTTAGTCAAGTTTTAAATTTATAAAACATGATATTCTACTAACACTAAACACACATATGGGCAAGTGCACCCATCGTGAGCGTAGTATAGCGTTGGTAAGATACCGAGGTCGTCTAAGGACACAAGAGCTTTTAGTACCGATTTATCCTCAACGTCTAATCAAATCAAAAGTTTAGAAAAATTTTTAAACATGAAAATAAAAACTAAAAATGCTGAAAATAAAAATAAAAATAAAAACAGATAGACAAGATGAATCACTTGGATCTGACTCGCCTTTAGTGTAACCTTTGATGATTTCCGCACTTTTGCACCTTTTAGGAGATTATCTTAGTTATAGTAGTAGGCCCCTCTTTTGAAGGTGACGTTACCCTCAACCTAGTAGTTTGAGTCAGCAAGGATACAATCCTAAAGGGTTGGAATATTGAAAGATAATTAATTAAGTTATTAATGTGTAATGTGGTAGGCCCCTCTTTTGAAGGTGACGTTACCCTCAGCTAAGTGGTTTGAGTCAGCAGGGATACAATCCCAAGTAGCCGGGTTAATGTATTAATAGTAGTTTACATATGAGGGGATCAAGCCATTCGCACCCCCGCCATCCAATACCAGTGAGTATTGAAGGAGGTCCTAGTAAGCTTGACCAAGGTCCTTGCAGGATCTATACACTGAACAAGGCAAGAACCTTACCAAACTATTCCCTTAACCCCCGACCAGGTAGCCAACATATCTCTATATAGACCGTAGAGATATGAATGGTGTAAATCTTTTATTTTATATAGACAGTAAAATAACGCTAAGACACCACAGACAAATGATAAGGAAGTTTCACCTTCAACATAAGAAACTAGTTATTAAAGTCATTAATACAAAACCAAATAAAAAGTGCGAAAAGATTAAAAAAAAAGTATTACACTAAATGCTTGTCTTCACCAAGTGATGTAAGAGACTTAAGCAAACATGGCCTTTGATCGTCAAGAACTCTTACTATCAATCTTGGATCCCGAGACTACTACACACACTCTATGATGGATGATGGTGGTGGATGTGGGTTGTAGTGGTGGTGGAGTGTGGGTGAAGTAAGAGAGAGGTGGTTTGCCAAGGGATGCCTTTGAAGTGAACCAAGCACCTCTATTTATAGCCTGCATAGAAGCCCGGACACGGCCCCGTGTCTATCCACTTTCTCTTTCTTCATTAATTGCAATTTGTTTGCATTAGCTCCACACGCCCCCGTGTCCGCTGGGCACGGCCCCGTGTGCAGAAGCGTATCTGTACTATCAAAATTTGCTGGGCACGGGGCCATGGTAAGCCTTCTGTTCTCTTTTTTTTTTGCTTGGGAAGATGCTGTCGAGGGGTTGGGCATGCCACGTTTGTTCCTTTTCTTGTAATTATGTTAGATTTTTCTGCATATTTGTTCCTTTTGTTCATTTATGCTCATTTAGTCCTGAAAATACAAAAGGAAGACAAAAGCACACTTTTTTCAACATTAGTACTAAAAATAGGTTAGTTTTATGCCTTATTTGATGTAATTTATATGTTGCATTTTACACACATCAGAATGTCAAAAGATAATGGAAAATAAATACATACATGTTAATAATAGACACTGGAAAAAATATATACATGTTAAAAATGGACACTGGAAAAAAATATATACATATTAATAATAAAACTGATAAAATCTATTATCTATTAACATTTATATACGTTATTGGTACCAGTTTTAACCGAATTTTAATAATAAATAAAAAAATAATATTGCTCAAACTCAAATTTTAAAATTTCAAACCCAGGATAAATTTAAATAACTAAATCCAAATATTAAACCATCATTCCTACAGAAACTGACTTAAACAACATAAGTTTTCAAAAACAAATAGTAGATATCCTAAACATGGATTAATAGATGTCTTAACTGTGACAACTGGCACAAAACCGGTAATTTCAGTACTATTTTATTAATTATTTATTTCCAACAATTATGTGCATAGACATCAACATTATGTGCTTACTTGCTTTACATATGAATTCATGCATGTTTTATACTTCAATTATCGCATTGAGCATTACATTCAGCGTTGCGTCAGAAAGACTAGTAAACTCACCGGTAAGACAAGCTGCGTCAACATGACTGCAGATCACAATTAGACAATAGATTTAGTGCCTAGATGTAGGTCCAACATAAAAAATACATTAAAACCCAAGTGTAGGAACAAGGGTTAACATAAACACTTTCTGAAAGCTAAAACAAACACTAAAAAGTACCCGAAACGCAATTTAAATGCAGTTTTCTGCAGAAAAAATAGCAAAAACAGCATTTAAACCATACAATAACATGCAGAATTTATGTTTTAGTGTCCAGAATAACTTGTAAAGTGTTGGGAATGAAAACAATCACAAAAGGTACTTCATACCTTGTAAAACTGCGTAATTTAGCACTTTAACGAACCGATAACCGAACGAATAATCGGACACTACCCAAAACATCAAAACTAGACTAGAAGCATTGTTTTTATGATATAAAGCTAGTTATGGTGATAAAACACCTTAAAAATCATAAAAACACATAAACACACTTAATTTAAACATAAACCTTCTAACTTACATCTTTCACCCTAAACTTCCAAAGTTTACACTTTACCCCCTTCATGTATAACCGACCCCAAGGGTCCCACAACCTTTTGATTATAATATTTCTAATGTAGGCAAGATATTAAACATTAAAACCTATGGGTAACCAAGTGTTGGTGGATATAAGGATTAAGAACCATAAGACCCATTTCACTCATCATCTTCATTTCAAAATCACATCTCCCTTCCTCCTTTCTCTCTAAACTCATGGCCACACTACACCTCCTACAAATCTCCATTTTCACTTCTAAACCAAGCAATCCAAGGTTATATCAAGGTGTAAGAAGGTTATCTAAGAAAGCTACAAGTGGTGGAAGTGGAAGGACCTTGCTGAGGAGCTTTTAACCTCTTATTTTCTTCTATCTTCATCTTGTTTGTGCTACTTCCCTAGCCACTAGAGCTAGTAGTAAGCATGCTAAACTCTATTTTACTTCATGTTAGTGTTATGTACAAGTTACACCATCTAAGAAACTAAACTTTAAAAGATGAAGATAAGAAGATCTAACATAATCTAAAAAAAAAACAAGTGTTTTTAGTGTTGTTTGATGTATGTTATGAAGTTGTTGTTAATCTTGTGTTTATATTTAGATCCATCATGTTAAAGCTTGTTAGAAGCTTAGATCTAACAAGTTTAAGCATGGATCTTGAAAGATCCATGATTAAACTTGAAGATGAACTTGAAAAGTCTTTATCTGAACTTGAAAAATGGTTTTAAAGTATGATTCTTGTAATCTTGAAGTGATAAAGTTTATGGATAATCAACTTATGAAACTAAACTTCATAAAAAGTTCATGAAAAAGTCTTCAGGAAACTTGTTTTCGGAAGAATGGTGTATGTAAAGTGTAGATCTAAAAGACTACACATTTTTAACAAAAATCAAGTTCATCATAAGGTTTTACATGATGAAATTAGTGTATGTAACTTGTTATGTTGATTGGAAATTGATTTTGATGATGAAAAGAAAATAAACACGTGTTTTGAAAACATGGGAAACCTCCATTTTAGGGGAAACTATGTCAAAGTTTTTATAAAATTTTGACACTTAGAAAAATATAAGTTTTGGTGAAACTTATTCCCCAAAATTCACCTAAAAATATTTATTAAGGTTTCCTAATTTTTGTACAAAATTACAAGCTAAGAAATAAGGATTTCTTCAAGTTAAAATCAATATTAAGTATGTATATTTTAGAGAAAATATATATATTTAGTGATCACCAAATTTTGTGCTAAGTGTATATTATGTGTATTATATGTAGTAGTGTGTTAGGAACATGAAAATACACTAAATACTCCTAAGGAGTATCACCAACAAAATACACATAAAAATACATAGCAAATACCTAAGAATATTCATACAAAAGAACCCATGAAAGGGTATATGGACAAATACAAGAAAATATATTTATATAAATATATTCCTTAACAACTTTTAGACTTGGACAATTAATGGACAATTTTGGACAAATATATATAACTATTACCAAGTAATCAGAATTATACAAAAATCAAAAAATGAAAAAAATAAATATATATATATTTTACAAGCATAACAAAGTATATATATTTCACACAAGTCTTAAAAATATATTTTTTAAGAAATATATTTCCGAAAAGTATTAAAAATAAAAGTATTGATTTTTGAAAAATAATGCAAAATACACAAGTATTTACATAAAAATACAAGTATACTTCCCTAAGTATACTCACACAAAAATAATATTGAAAATATTATTTAACAAAATACTTATATTTATTTTTGAGAAATAATATAAGTAACATATTTTAGATGAGTTAAAACTATAGTTTATTTTTAACACTTATTGCTTTTCGCACATCACATATACAAATATATATATTTTTGAAAGTAAAATTATATATTTACGAGTGAAGAATACAAAATCAAATTACAAGAACTGACAAACAAGGGCATGACCCTCACAAACGATGAACACACACAAAACAAATACTTAACTTAAGATGGTGACTTGTACTTCGTGTGTTACAAGTCTAGTGACTAACGTACATAGAACATATATAGGTTACGACGCTTACGAGACAAACCCGGTGAAGTTTACGACGCAAGATACGCAAACTAATGAGTTCATGTCCCCACTTTTAAACTTTTACTTGTTTTCTAAACTTGGGGAAAATACATGAACTATGGTATGTAGAACACAAAACTAAGGAATGACACATAGATCATGTGACGAATAGGGTAACATAAGCACCATTAATCAACGTATACATTTAGACTAGGGAACGAAAAGGTTAGATCTAATGGGTTTCAGGCAACCTCACCCTTGGCCTACTTCTACCAAAGAGTGCTTTTGTGTCTCAGTCGATCTCCACAAAAATGCCTAGGTTTGGTGGCTTCCTATGTCGTGACAGATGTTAATGTCCTCGCGAAACATTAGCGATCTCGTATTCCTTACATTTACAGAGCACATTTACAGATACGTTTTACAAATTACATACCATGTTTTCATACAAGTATATACAAACATTCTATACAAAAACTGCATGAATTCATACCAACTTATGCTGATGATTTTCCAAAACTTACATGTATTTCAGGTAACTAAGTGGATGTATGCGCGGTCTCCTTGCTCAAGATGGTCGTTTTGGTTTCAAGTGTTTACGCGTCGATGCTCCATTGCCACTTTTGTAGGATTTGTTTGTTATATCCCGCCTCTTGCGGTGATATATTGAACAAAACCTTGGTATTTGTTTTTGAAATGGTGTTGTAGACTTTTTCAAACAATTATCTTATGTCGTGTTATAAACTTAAACTTAACTTTTGATTTGGTTGATAAACTATCAATGGCAATATGGAGTTATTTTACATTCATGTAGTATGTTTACTATTCGTATGCAATGAGAACCTTTCAGATCACACCTCGTGCTTCCGCCTTAGAAAGGGGTGTGACAGATTGGTATCAGAGCTTTGGCTGTAGTGAACCAGGATTCCTTCTCGAGTCTAGTCTACAATCCTTAGGATCCTCTTACAAAAACAATTTTTCAAAAGTTTTCATTGCATAAACCATTCTGCGACATCCACTACATAAACTTATTTTTTTTCAAAAGTCGAGCGAGGACACTACGAGACTTAGGGTGCACAGAAGTAGCACTTATCTTCAATTAGGGACTACTTGCAACAATGTGTATAACTATGTATATATATATATATATATATATATATTAAGTAATAATAAATAATATATGTACATATTCCATGATCATTATGATTACAGGTACTCATGTCTTCATTGGAGAGTAGTGGGTTATCAGAGGATCACGATCCTATGGCTATTGTCTCTAACGACGAGGTTGCCCCAGCTCCAGAGATTTTTATGTCTGACTCCGACACCGGCCCCAAGCTTATGTCTGACGACGAGGATCCCGATGATTTTCAGGCATTCGCCCTACCAGACTTTGGAGATGATGTCCCATTTGTTGATGACGTTCTAGCTTTTGCTCTACCCATTCACGACCAGCTCATCATTGGGCATCCCGATGGTGAGCATATTGTCGAGCGTATCCCTTTTCACACTATTCCCCTTGCTGCCATCCCTGATGAGGATTGGCCTTTCATTATCGACCTGGATGATGATGATGTTGATGTCCCTGTGTTCGAGGTTGACCACCCTGACGATGACCTAGGCGATGTCGAGGTATTCGACATCGCTTTCCTAGGCTTAGCATCCCCTGTTGTCTCTGTCATCGATATTTCTTCTGATTCTGACCTTGATTCTGACGCTGACTCTTCGAGTCAGTGACCTCTTCTGCACTTCGAGCTGCAGGTCTAGATGCCTACCCTACAGATGATGATGATGACCTGTCAGCTGCACCAGCTACACCTACTCATGTTCCCACACATACTGATACACCTCCTCATACCCCCACTCATGCTACCAGTGACAGCTTCTCACAGCCACCCGTCCCAGTGGACCATTCTAGCTGGATACGTAGTATCCGTTTTGCGTCAGCCTTCCCACGTACACCCCCTACTCATGAGGGAGAGCCTGCAGGTCACCCACATGTACCACTACCTGAGTTGAGTCCATGCTTTCAGCCTCTCAATCTTTCCCTCCATATGCTATGCCGTTATCTGATCCATATCATCCTTCCCATCACTCTGGATACACCAGAGATGATCTCCTCCTATCACTCCAGCTTCAGGTTGAGATCCTTTGTTGTAGGGTCTATAAGCTGGAGAATGAGGCCGATGCTAGACGACCTTCTCCACCAGACTTCCTACCAGCAGCTACACCACCACCCTCATCTTCACCTCCACCAGCATCCCCACTACCACCAGTATCACCACCACTACCTGTTCCTGCACCTGTTGATGGTTATGCTGCTCGAGTCCTTGCACTTGAGCAGCAGGTGAGTTTCCTGATCTATGGAGTCCATGAGCTTGAGGATGAGGTAGCTCATCTTCGCAGTTTGGTTTTCCCTACACCCCCACCCTTTTCACCATCCCGTTAGGTTTTCATTGCAGGTACTTTAGTTTGGAGCAGTATTTTTGGATATGAAGAGTACAACCGAGTTTTGGGTACAACTTAAAGACAAGGACCGCCAATGTGAAGAAAGATATTTTGCCTTTTATATGTATTAAACTTGTACTGATTGGGTGATGTAACCTATATGCATTTTTGTTTTCTTCACAAACAATTATGTAACAAGTTGTCCTGATATATATAAAAACTCGATGATTATCTTCGTGACACATTATTATTTATCTGTTTGTGCATGCTTGTTGCTTGTATGAATTGATTTATATATTGGTGGATTGTTTGGCTGTGTGTATATATGTATACGTATATATGTTCTACTATTTTCTAGTATAGTGGTATCAGATAAATGCCTAACCATATTGTGTTATGTTTTGAAAGAAACATGGCGCCTATGATAATGGTGAACACCCGTGGTTCTGACCTACCCCCACCTCCATCAATACCGAGGACTAATGAAGAACTAAACTCTCTCCTTGAGGAAAGGATTTCTGAAGCTATCGCCCAGTACGAGGCGAACCGTGCTGAGCACAGTGGCGGCTCAGGAGGGACTGGACAAAATGGTCATGGAGATTCATCTGGAGGAAACCCTAAGCAAGGTAATATTGAGTTGATTTGCTACAATTTGATGAAACTTATGAACGGTCATTGTTTCATTGTTTGCTCCTTCACGAATCGGTTGAATAAATTCCAGGTTGCACCTACAAGCAGTTTCTAGACTGCAAGCCACTGAATTACGACGGCACCGGAGGTGCAGTGGCTTTCATGCACTGGACGGAGAAAACTGACTCCACGATCCGAATGAGCAAGTGCACCGCGGATCAACAAGTTACTTTCGTTACTGGGTTGTTTGTCGATGAAGCTTTGACTTGGTGGAACTTACAAGTCCAGACTCTCGGTGATGATGCAGCTTATGGTATGTCATGGGATGACTTGAAGGAACGGATGAGAGAGAAGTATTGTTCTCGTGCTGAGCTTCAAAAGCTAGAGACCAAGTTTTGGAATCTGTCCATGGTTGGTGCGGACATTGAAGGTTATACTCAAAGATTTCATGATCTCTCGCGAGTGATCCCCTACCTCGTAACTCCAGAATTTAAGCGCATCGAGTGCTACATATGGGGATTGGCTCCAGAGATTCGCAGTATGGTGACTTCAGCAAATCCTACAACCATCACTCAGGCTGTAAATCTGGTTGTCATCCTTACTGAGGATACTGTTCGCATGAAGAAGTTGTTGATGAAGGCCACTGAGAAAACTGAGATGCATGCTGAATCGTCTGGTGACAAGAAAAGGAAACATTCGAATCTGAATCAATCAACCCGCAGCAACAACAAAGGCTCCAACAGCAAGAAACGTGACACCAACCCTCCAAAGGAGGAGAAAACATTTGCAGCTGCGAATAATACTGGAGATAAGAGGTACCTGGGTACTTTGCCTAAATGTGACCGATGCAAGTTCCATCATGTGGGAAATTTTCGCATTGGGAGATACGAGAAATACAGAAAATCGAGTCGCCGTACCGAGGATTGTTGGGGAAAAGGGATTGGAGGTCGTAATGGGAATGGAAATGGAAATAGGAATGGGAATGGTGCTGGAAACAGAAATGGTAATCGTAATGACAATGGTGCTGGAAACCGAAATGGAAATGGAAACGGGTGAAATCAAGGATGTTATGGTTGTGGTAGCACTGAACACTTCAAGAAAGATTGCCTGAAGGACAACAATGCTCAAGCTCGAGCATTTGTCATAGGAGCAAGGAACGCCCGTGAAGACCCTAATGTGGTCACCGTTACGTTTCTATTTAACAATCACTTTGCATCCATACTATTTGACACTGGTGCCGATTATAGTTTCATGTCTGTGGAATTTAAACGTATGCTTGGGATTAAATCTAGTAGATTAGAAATTCCTTATTCCATAGAACTAGCCGAAGGTAAACTTGTTGAGTCGAGTGAAGTTGTTAGAGGGTGTACATTGGAACTTGGTGAACGAGAATCTAGCATCGATCTTCTGCCTGTCCAATGGGTAGTTTTGATGTCGTAGTCGGAATGGATTGACTATTCAAGAATAGATTGTCACGAGAAAATCATTCGTATCCCTTTTGCGAATGATGAAACACTCATAGTATACGGGGAGAAACGTGACACGCCCCTGCTAATTATAAACTGCATGAAGGCACAAAAATGCTTGCGAAAAGGATGCATTGCCTTTTTGGCGCATATGGTAGATACGAAGGTTGAGGAGCCGAAGCTTGAAGATATTCCCAGCGTGAAGGATTTTCTTGAAGTCTTCCCCGAAGACTTACAAGGATTACCTCCACAGAGACAAGTTGAATTCTATATTGACTTGGTTCCAGGCGCCGCTCCTATAGCCAAGGCACCATATCGACTTGCGCCATCTGAAATGCAAGAATTATCTACACAACTCTAGGAGTTTTGGATAAGGGATTTATAAGGCCGAGCTTCTCGCCTTGGGGAGCTCTAGTATTGTTCGTAAAGAAGAAGGATGGAACCTTGCGGATGTGCATTGATTTTAGAGAGTTGAATAAGCTCACTGTTAAGAATCGATATTCGTTACCGAGAATTGACGACTTATGTGATCAGTTGCAAGGATCGAGTTATTACTCCAAGATTGACTTTTGATCTGGCTATCATTAGTTGAGGATACAGGAGGAGATCATACCTAAGATAGCGTTCAGGACTCGTTATGGGCACTACGAGTTCTTTGTGATGCCGTTTGGTTTAACGAACGCACCAGCTGTATTTATAGATTTGATGAATCGCGTGTGCAAACCATATCTTGATAAATTTTTGATTGTATTTATCGACGATATTCTGATCTATTCGCGAAAAAAGGAAGAGCACGAGCAACATCTAAGAACCATTCTGGAACTGCTGAAGAAAGAGAAACTTTACGCGAAGTTCTCAAAGTGCGAATTTTGGATTCGCAAGGTACAGTTCCTTGGTCATGTGGTGAACGAGAACGGTATCCATGTAAATCCATCGAAGATTGAAGCGATCAAGAATTGGGAAGCCCCCAAAACTCTGACTGAAGTACGACAGTTTCTGGGATTAGCGGGCTATTACCGACGATTTATTGAGAATTTTTCTAAAATTGCTCAACCGCTCACATCCCTTACACAGAAAGACAAGAAGTTTGACTGGGGAGACAAACATGAAGAAGCTTTCCAACTTCTCAAGGACAGTGCGAAGCAACGTTCCTATCCCTACCCGAAGGTACTGAAGACTTTGTGGTGTATTGTGACGCTTCGCGTCAAGTTTTGGGTTGCTTGCTCATGCAACGCCAAAAGGTCATCGCATATGCATCGCGGCAATTGAAGGTTCATGAGAAGAATTATTCCACCCATGACCTATAGCTAGGCGCGGTGGTATTTGCTTTGAAGATTTGGCGACATTATCTGTATGGTACTCGGTGTACTATCTTCATGGACCACAAGAGCTTGCAGCACATATTTAATCAGAAGGAATTAAATATGCGCCAATGATGATGGGTTGAGTTGCTGAACGATTATGACTGTGAGATTAAGTACCACCCTGGAAAGGTGAATGTGGTAGCAGACGCCTTGAGTCGAAAGGAAATGATTAAAAACTTAAGGGTTCGAGCTTTAGAGATGACGATTCGGATGAATCTCACTTCACGCATTCATGATGCATAACAAGAAGCACTCAAGGAGTAAAATCTCAAGGCAGAACTTCTTCGAGGTATGGAGAAACAATTGATACCAAAGAAGAGGGAACCTTATACTTTATGGGACGCATTTGGGTTCCACTCTTTGGCGGTGTTCGAGAGATTATCTTTGATGAAGCTCACAAGTCAAGATACTCGATCCACCCAGGATCGGACAAAATGTATCAAGAATTGAAAGAATACTATTGGTGGCCGAATCTTACGAACGACGTTGCTGCATATGTCGTGAAGTGCCTAACCTGCGCCAAGGTTAAGGCCGAGTATCAGAAGCCATCAGGTCTACTGCAACAACCTTAAATACCCATTTGGAAGTGGGAGCAAATATCGATGGACTTCATAACGAAGTTGCCCAGGACCCCTAGAGGGCATGATATGATATGGGTAATAGTTGATCGATTAACTAAGTCTCCACACTTCCTACCAATTCAGGAAAAAGATAGCACTAGGAAGCTTACTGAGCTGTATCTTAAGGAAATTGTGGCACGTCATGGGGTACCTATTTCGATAATTTTAGACAGAGATGGACGTTTTGTATCAAGGATCTGGCAATCCTTCCAAGAGGCCTTTGGATCTCAATTGGATCTAAGCATGACCTTTCATCCGCAAACAGACGACCAGAGCGAACGGACCATACAAACTCTTGAAGACATGCTTCGCGCATGTGTAATGGATCTAGGCGACAGCTGGGATACTTACCTACCTTTGGTCGAGTTCTCCTATAATAACAGCTATCATACGAGCATAAAGGCCGCACCGTTCGAAGCTTTATACGGCCACAAGTGTCGCTCACCGTTGTGTTGGGCAGAAGCCGGAGATAGACAGCTGATTGGTCCCGAACTTGTTCAAGAAATGACTGACAAAATCATTCAGATCCGAGACCGTATCAAGGCGGCTCGTGATCGACAAAAGAGCTACACCGATTGAAGACACAAACCTTTAGCCTTCGAGGTGGGACACAAAGTTTTATTGAAAGTCTCACCTTGGAAAGGTGTAGCAAGATTCGGGAAACGTGGAAAGCTGAATCCATGATACATTGGACCGTTCAAGATTCTGGAAAAGATTGATACCATAGCATACAAACTGGAGTTACCGGAGGAACTGAATGGTGTGCATGATACATTCCATGTGTCAAACCTCAAAAAGAGTCCAACTCAGGAAACAGTTAACATCCCTGCGGATGAGGTAAATATCGACGACAAACTCCGATTTACAAAAGAACCTGTTGAGGTAATGGACTGGAAGGTCCAGAAGACAAGGAGGAGTCGCATTAAACTGGTTAAAGTACATTGGAACTCTAAGCATGAGCCCGAGTATACTTGGGAATGCGAGGATCAGTTCAAAGCTAAGTACCCCCACCTATTCGAGGAAGCTCCTGCGAGAGATGACTCAGCCTGAATTTCAGGACGAAATTCTTTAAACGGGGGGAGACTGTGACAACTGGCACAAAACCGGTAATTTCCGTACTATTTTAATAATTATTTATTTCCTGCAATTATGTGCTTAGACATCAACATTATGCGCTTACTTTCTTTACATATGAATTTATGCATGTTTTATACTTCAATTATCGCATTGAGCATTTGGTGTGTGCAAAACGTGATATAATTTTATTAATATTTTGATCCCATTTTACGCATTAGTCAAGTTTTAAATTTATAAAACACGATATTCTACTAAAACTAAACACACACTTGGGCAAGTGCACCCATCGTGAGCGTAGTATAGCGTTGGTAAGATACCGAGGTCGACCAAGGACACAAGAGCTTTTAGTACCGGTTTATCCTCAACGTCTAATCAATCTAAATTTTTGAGAAAAGATTTGAAACATGAAAATAAAAAAAACTAAAATAAAACAGAAAGACAAGATGAATCACTTGGATCCGACTCGCCTTTAATGTATCCTTTGATGATTTTCGTAATTTTGGACTTTTTAAGAGATTATCTTAGTTATAGTAGTAGGCCCCTCTTTTGAAGGTGACGTTACCCTCAACCCAGTGGTTTGAGTCAGCAAGGATACAATCCCAAAGGGTCGGAATATTGAAAGATAATTAATTAAGTTATTAATGCGAAAAGTGGTAGGCCCCTCTTTTGAATGTGACGTTACCCTCGGCTAAGTGGTTTGTGTCACACCCCAACCAATGGCGGAAACATCGGGATGAGACGAAGTGTGAAGATCGCTAGAGACTTCATAACACTATTTGCGTCAATATTTAATAAACCGATTTCATTTCATAAAGTAAATTGTCAACATTACAAGGAATTCAAATAACAACAAGTTCAAAAGAAATACATAACAACATAAGCAAAATTGATACAACATTTAAACCTAAACGTCTATATGTGTATCTAGGCATTAACGCTACTTCATTTCATAGCATCATCATCATCAACCTATAACATGTTAAAATAAAGTTCAATGCAAAAGCAAAGACGAGTACACAAGTTTTCAATAATATAGCATAAGTATAAAGCATTTACTCGAATCCACCTGGCAAATCGTATACAAGGTAACTAGCATGCATAACATTACGTCTAACCCAAAGTGTCCACTAGTATTTAGCATCCCTCACCACAAAAGTGACGAGACCGTTTAGTATATTGACTTAACAAACCCCCGACGGGTGGTGTGCTACTCCTATAGCGCTATAATTGTTAAGCGAGGGCATAGCATAGTAATGGCATAAGGCATATATTATCTAGTATAACAAGTAGCATGTATATCAGATTGAGTTCACAAAGTATGTTTAAGTGTATGCAAGTGTAATTTTTTGTATGGTAACATGTTACAACCCAAAAGTGGTTTAAAATGTAAATGGGTCGAGTGTACTCACATAATTGCCAAGTCTTCCGATTATCTAAGTATGACGAGTTGATGAGATAGGAGGACGGAACACCGAGGTCACCCTATAGGGCAAACGATGGTACATGAGTAAACGAAATTATAACGAAGGATTTGGATTGGAATATAGAGTATAATTTGTTGATATATATATATATATATATATATGTGTGTGTGTGTGTATATATTTTATATAGTTTATACAAAAATTCTAAATTAAGTTTATCGAAGATATTATTGAAGTATTGTCAAAATAAATATAATTATTGTTATAAAAGTTATTTGAATACGATACGCCTTCGTTAGCGGTTCGACTATAAAGTAAATGTATATGTTTTAACGAAAATTGGGCAGAGTTTTCTCTGTTTTTGGACGGTCCCGACAACTAACGTGTCGATATATTCCCAAAACACCACAATAAGCACAACAATATATATTTAAAAGTTCCCGACAAGTGCTAAAATAAATAAAAAAATATTACTAATTGAATCTCGTTTGACGTGTTAAGCAATATATACATATAAAACAATAATAAATTTAACGTTGTTTAGATTGTACCAAGTCTCGGATGAACCGTCGACCCGTCAGTTGACCGGGTTTGACCCGTGTTGACTGTTTGACCGTTGTTGACCCGAACCCGGTTCTGACCCGTTGACCGCGGTTTGGCCGAACATAGACGAACCGGCCCGCTCCAAAACTGAGGTGAATCCAAACCAAAAACAAATGAACCGAACTCCTCTTTGACTGTTGTTCACTGAACCGACACCCGTGACCTGAACTTTGATACCGAGTTAACTGAAACAATAAAACAATCGGACTCGAATCGAAACTTAACCAAATCACAACTGAAATGGAACTCGAATTGAAACTGACCTGAACGGAGACATGAGCCGAACTGAATCGAGCCCCAACTGAGCGGAGCAGACCCGAACATAACTGAACCGGTCCCGAGTTCAGTCGAACTAAGCCGAACGACCTCCACTGCTGTCAATCTCGCCGGAGCTTAGACCGGAAGCGGGAACCCAAATCGACCAGACCAAACATGAATCAAACTTGAACTGGAGGTGAAACAAAATAAGGTAAAACCTGAACCGAGACTACCTGAATCGTTTGAAAGCCGAGCCGAACCAGCTGACCTAAACCGCGCCGCCGTAGACGATGTCAGAGTTGCCGTCATCGTCGTCGCTGTTGTTCTCGATCTCCTTCTCATCTCGCTATCTCTCGCTCTCTCGTTCTTCTTTGCCGTCACCGCCGCACGCCACCGCACGCCGCCACCCAACAGCGGTGGCCGTCGTTTCAATTGGAGAGGGTAACAGGTGAGTGTATTGTGATTCTACAGTTTGAAGAAGAAGGATTGTAAGGGTGTGTTGTGTTGTCTGCACCTGAAAATCGAGAGAGAGAAGGGTAAAGAGGGTGTTTGACTGAGTTAGTGTTTTTGTTTGTGTAAGAAGAGATTGCAAGGAAGAGGGTATTTGTGTTTTGTGGGTTCTTGAGTTAGCAGACAAAGGAGGAACAGGAGGTAAAAATATGTTGTGCGGCTGATAAATATGAAAGGGTAATTAGGGTTACTAGTCTCATATACATAGGGTTTATTTAGTTAGTGGGCTTTGGGCTTGGGCCCAAGGCCCACAAGCCCGCTCTCCATAATTAGAACGGCCCATAAGATCCTACGAGACCCGTTTTGCAACCCAAGCGCTCCGTAATGTCGTAAACTAAAGTTTAGATAAAATAATAATAATAATACTAATTAAATAAATAAAAAGCGAACACGTATTTCCTAAATATCTATAATTACGGGAATACGGGGCGTTACAGTCTCCCCTCCTTTAGGAAATTTCGTCCCGAAATTTTTTCAGAAGGAAGACTTGAAAGGGTTTGGCAAAACGAAGAGGATTGTTTAAAATTGGGGCTTGTATGAAGGACAATGGATAACGGGGAATAACGGAGATAGGAGAGGGAATGATTGATCTAATAAACGAATGCAAGTATAAGAAGGGTAAGTGTATTGGACGAATGAAAGTAATGTGTTAAGAATGAAGTCTCGTCATGAATATTCGGATATCGAGCGCTTAGCAATGCATTTGTGAGTTGTTAAAGTTTACGTATTAGGTCTAAGTAGGTCTGCAAAACACTAAATTTCTCATGGCACGTTCTACGAAAGTTTGGTAACATGGTGAAAACATTTATATATAGGAAGTACCAGCGGCGTATCCACCATGTTTTGACCATGTTACGTCCGTTTCGTTATTCGTGTCATGTTACGTTCCGTGTCTTACCATCCACAGTAGTACACTCTATGATTCTCATGCGCCTATCACTATAATCCCGTGTGCACCCGCGATTATATTGATCGTCGCATGATCCGCATAGCTTGTACTAATTATGTATGAATCAGGGTGTTCATGAATTTGAAAATAAGAGTGAGTACGTATACGAATGTACTGTACAAGCATGTTTATGTGTTTAAGCATGTATGGGCCCTACGTAAGAGAATCCCTGGGATTCCGCTCACGTACGGGTACGAATGTAGTATATAAGCACGTATGGGACCCACGTAAGCGAATCCCTCGGATTAAGCTCGCGTACGGGTACGAATGTATGAGTTACGAGTATAAATGTAAGCACGCGTATGAGTATAAATGATAGCATAAGCATGAATAAGTATGTAAGCATGAACTTAAAACGTATGAGCATGAACATGAAAATGTGTATAAGTATGAATGTGAGTATGCATAAATGACGATGATTCTGTGTATGACATGTATTCAATGCGACGAACTTAAGCATGTAAAATGATTGAGAAGTTTGAGTATGTAAAACGAATGATATAAGGAAATCGTTGTGAGACATAGAATAAAACATGTGCGATGATATGTATGTATAGTTGTTTGAGTAACCCGTTGAGTTTATCAAATCAAAATAGTTTAAGCTTGATTTGGAATGTAAAATCTAGTTCGTGAATATCAAAAGTACGGGACTCATCTATTGATTTTGTATAAAGAACGGAAATGCTACTCTCGCTTTAAAAGGATTTACGTTAGTTGAAAAGCGTTGGTCCCTATGAAATCTTCTTGCCCACGTGTTTTGAATTTAAATGACATATTGAGCAGTGTATGTAAAAGGTTTTTGAAAATGGTGAGTTCGCATCGTTTTAAAGAGTCTTGCATTCAAATAGGAAATTTGAAATTAGGAGGTTCTTGTGAAAACGTTGCTTCTTAAAGAGAATTTCATGCATATTCAACTTAGTGATCGTTGAAAAGTGTTTTAATAAAATGTTTTATTGATTTTGAAAAGGCTTTAGAAAAATGATCTTATAATAACTATAAGTTCTTATAGGCAAATGAAATGGCTAGTTTGATTTTCGATTGCGAACAAAGTCTTTGGTATGATGATAAAAGGTGAGTGTGTTTTAGTGATTAGGTCAAGTATGAAGTTCATGGGCAAGGGATTCATTGGACCAATTAAGTTGATAGGTAGCATTTCGTAAGGTTTTGAAATTAGAGTAATAAAACGTTTTAAGGTATGATTAAGAATTTCCGTGTATATGATTTACGTGAAGTAGTTTATGAGATAAAGAATACGTTTGATAAAATAATAAATTTTGAAATTTGCATAAGTAGGGATTTTGACGAATGATAAACGATTTTGGTGTAAAATATGATCGTGTTGTACGATGACGTCTCTTTTGAAAGAAAATTTTTGGTAACGATCACCTAAGTAAGGGAATCACCCCTAACTCGTCGGTGATGTCGTTTTAAGAAAAGAAGGAGTGGAGTTGATCGTCAAGGTAAGGAAATCACTCATATCTCGATGATATGTCCCCATTTTGGTGTTACAAAGAATATAAACAAAATTGAGTGACGTTTTAGAATCATGCATATGTATAAATGTATGAAAAGATTTAGTATGATGTGTGTGAGGAAATGATTCGAAATAAATTTGAATCCGAAACGAGAGAATTGTATCATATAAAAGCGATGATAGTAAAGCATAGGTTTGATTAAAATTTGGATTGTTCCAAAGCAGAACTTTGACTAAACTAAAGCGGTAAAAAATTCCTTTGAATGTGAGAAACATGTTTTGGCCTAATAGATGGAATACTCACGCCGATATCTCGGTTAACGGTATTCACCACATGTTCCAAATCCATCGAAATTTAGAGACTTGGTGGGATTTTTGAAAACCAATGAGCGGGACTAGTCAACAAGGTGCGGGTTTCACCCCTAACTTGACGATTTCGTGCCCTAAGTGTGGTTGGTACTCGTCGAGTCAAAATTTAATTTCGACACTTTGACGAGGGTCCACTAGAATTTGAAATAGAAATTCTCCTTCAAGGTGAGGATTTCACTCCTAACTTGACGACGAATTTCGCGTAAAAGAACGGATGGATTGAGAGTCGTTCACCAAATTGTGGGTTTCATGCCTATTTTGGTGAAGTCGTCTCGTTTGTATGATACGAGTGATTTCGAGTTTTTGTAAAAACGAGTAAAATGCCTTAGAAAGGCGAATGTTTGAAATATTAAATCAAGTATAACACATAATGCATTTCAAGAAATTAACACATAGGATACATTTTCAAGAATAGCACGTAAAGAGTCATTTCAAGTATAGCATGTAAAGACATTTCATAAAAGTAGCACGTGAAGCAATTATGGTCGAATTTGGTACTTAACTATAGACTAGGTTAAAAGCATGGAATTTTTTTTCCTAATTCCCTATAGTTATGGCTCTGATACCAATCTGTCACACCCCAACCAATGGCGGAAACATCGGGAGGAGACGAAGTGTGAAGATTGCTAGAGACTTCATAACACTATTTGCGTCAATATTTAATAAACCGATTTCATTTCATAAAGTAAATTGTCAACATTACAAGGAATTCAAATAACAACAAGTTCAAAAGAAATACATAACAACATAAGAAAAATTGATACAACATTTAAACCTAAACATCTATATGTGTATCTAGGCATCAACGCTACTTCATTTCATAGCATCATCATCATCATCATCAACCTGTAACATGTTAAAATAAAGTTCAATGCAAAAGCAAAGACGAGTACACAAGTTTTAAATAATATAGCATAAGTATAAAGCATTTACTCGAATCCACATGGCAATTCGTATACAAGGTAACTAGCATGCATAACATTACGTCTAACCCAAAGTGTCCACTAGTATTTAGCATCCCTCACCACAAAAGTGACGAGACCGTTTAGTATATTGACTTAACAAACCCCCGACGGGTGGTGTGCTACTCCTATAGCGCTATAATTGTTAAGCGAGGGCATAGCATAGTAATGGCATAAGGCATGTATTATCTAGCATAACAAGTAGCATGTATATCAGATTGAGTTCACAAAGTATGTTTAAGTGTGTGCAAGTGTAATTTTTTGTATGGTAACATGTTACAACCCAAAAGTGGTTTAAAATGTAAATGGGTCGAGTGTACTCACATAATTGCCAAGTCTTCCGATTATCCAAGTATGACGAGTTGATGAGATAGGAGGACGGAACACCGAGGTCACCCTATAGGGCAAACGATGGTACATGAGTAAACGAAATTATAACGGAGGATTTGGATTGGAATATAGAGTATAATTTGTTGATATATATATATATGTGTGTGTGTGTGTGTATATATTTTATATAGTTTATACAAAAATTCTAAATTAAGTTTATCGAAGATATTATTGAAGTATTGTCAAAATAAATATAATTATTGTTATAAAAGTTATTTGAATACGATACGCCTTCGTTAGCGGTTCGACTATAAAGTATATGTATATATTTTAACGAAAATCGGGCAGAGTTTTCTCTATTTTTGGATGGTCCCGACAACTAACGTGTCGATATATTCCCAAAACACCACAATAAGCACATCAATATATTTTTAAAAGTTCCCGACAAGTGCTAAAATAAATAAAAAAAATATTACTAATTGAATCTCGTTTGACGTGTTAAGCAATATATACATATAAAACAATAATAAATTTAACGTTGTTTAGATTGTACCAAGTCTCGGATGAACCGTCGACCCGTCAGTTGACCGGGTTTGACCCGTGTTGACTGTTTGACCGTTGTTGACCCGAACCCGGTTCTGACCCGTTGACCGCAGTTTGGCCGAACATAGACGAACCAGCCCGCTCCAAAACTGAGGTGAATTCAAACCAAAAACAAATGAACCGAACTCCTCTTTGACTGTTGTTGACTGAACCGACACCCGTGACCTGAACTTTGATACCGAGTTAACTGAAACAATAAAACAATCGGACTCGAATCGAAACTTAACCAAATCACAACTGAAACGGAACTCGAATTGAAACTGACCTGAACGGAGACATGAGCCGAACTGAATCGAGCCCAAACTGAGCGGAGCAGACCCGAACATAACTGAACCGGTTCCGGGTTCAGTCGAACTAAGCCGAACCATCTCAACTGCTGTCAATCTCGCCGGAGCTCAGACCGGAAGCGGGAACCCAAATTGACCAGACCAAACATGAATCAAACTTGAACTGGAGGTGAAACAAAATAAGGCAAAACCTGAACCAAGACTACCTGAATCGTTTGAAAGCCGAGCCGAACCAGCTGACCTGAACCGCGCCGCCGTAGACGATGTCAGAGCTGTCGTCATCATCGTCGCTGTTGTTCTCGATCTCCTTCTCATCTCGCTATCTCTCGCTCTCTCGTTCTTCTTTGCCGTCGCCGCCGCACGCCGCCACCCAACAGCGGTGGCCGTCGTTTCAATTGGAGAGGGTAACAGGCGAGTGTATTGTGATTCTACAGTTTGAAGAAGAAGGATTGTAAGGGTGTGTTATGTTGTCTGCACCTGAAAATCGAGAGAGAGAAGGGTAAAGAGGGTGTTTGACTGAGTTAGTGTTTTTGTTTGTGTAAGAAGAGATTGCAAGGAAGAGGGTATTTGTGTTTTGTGGGTTCTTGAGTTAGCAGACAAAGGAGGAACAGGAGGTAAAAATATGTTGTGCGGCTGATAAAAATGAAAGGGTATTTAGGGTTACTAGTCTCATATACGTAGGGTTTATTTAGTTAGTGGGCTTTGGGCTTGGGCCAAGGCCCACAAGCCCGCTCTCCATAATTAGAACGGCCCGTAAGATCCTATGAGACCCGTTTTTGCAACCCAAACGCTCCGTAATGTCGTAAACTAAAGTTTAGATAAAATAATAATAATAATAATAATACTAATTAAATAAATAAAAAGCGAACACGTATTTCCTAAATTTCTATAATTGCGGGAATACGGGGCGTTATAGTTTGAGTCAGCAAGGATACAATCCCAAGTAGCCGGTTTAATGTATTAATAGTAGTTTACATATGAGGGGTTCAAGCCATTCGCACCCCTCCATCCAATACCAGTGGGTATTGAAGGAGGTCCTAGTAAGCTTGAACCAGGTCCTTGCAGGATCTATACACTGAATAAGGCAAGAACCTTACTAAACCATTCCCTTAACCCCCGACCAGGTAGCCAACATGCCTCTATATAGATCGTAGATACATGAATGATGCAATCTTTTACTTTAAATAGACAATAAAGTAACGCCAAGACACCACGGACAAATGATAAATAAAATTCACCTTCAACATAAGAAACTAGTTATTAAAGTCGTTAATACAAAACCAAATAAAAAGTGCCGAAAGATTAAAAATCAAAAGTAATACATAAAAGACTTGTCTTCACCAAGTGATGTAAGAGGCTTAACCAAACATGGCCTTTCACTGGCAAGAACCCTTACGATCAATCTTGGATCCCGAGACTACTACACACTCTAAAGATGGATGATGGATGATGGTGGTGGGTGTTGGTGTTGTAGTGGTGGTGGAGTGGTGGCAAAGTGGGAGAGTAGTGGTTTGCCAAGTGATGCCATTTAAGTGAGCCAATCACCCATATATATAGCCTACATAGAACTCTGGCCACGGCCCCGTGTCCAGCCTTTTCTCTTCCTTCATTAAATGCATTTGTCAGCAGAGGATGGGTCCCACACGGCCCCGTGTCCAGTGGGCACGGTCCCGTGATCCGCAACGTATCTGTACTATCAAGATTTTGCAAGATTCTGCATATCTTAGCGTTGACCACGCCCCGTGTTGAGCTGGGCACGCCCCCGTGGTGGGCGTAGAAGATTTTACAGGTTTGTCTTTTCTACAGGCTCCTGACCACGCCCCCGTGTCCAGCTGGGCACGGCCCCGTGGTTAGTCTTCTGTTGTCTTGTTTTTGCTTTGGGGATACGGCCGAAGGGTCGGGCATGTCACGTTTATTCCTTTCTTTTCTATTTATGTTGGTTTTTGCTGTATATTTGTTTCTTTTGTCCATTTAAGCTCATTTGGTACTGTAAATTCAAAAGGAAGACAAAAACACACTTTTTCCAACATTAGTACTAAAAAAGGAAGAGGTAGAGGAGAAGTTTTGGGCTTATATTGAGTGTCGGGAATCCAAGATCTTTTATTGGGTTTTATTTTTATTTTATTTACAATCCTATTCGTCATGATTTCTTTAGAACATTTATAAGAAAAATTAATTATTTGGGCAATGCCTCTTTAAAATTCCATTTATATACAAGTTCAGATACCTCACGGGAGATCACTCAACACTTGGCCGAAGATGTATTTTTGTGAAACACTCGAGACCGGCATGGAACTTAATTCTACCATATGCTTGCCAATCAATCAAACCTCCTCCTTTTTAACTAAAAACCTTCGTAAAAATTAAGAGGACTTGGGGAAGGGCTAGGCTTGGGCTAAGGGTAGGTGGTTTTGGTTAGTGGTTAGTAAAAATGGTGTTGTAGACTTTTTCAAACAATTATCTTATGTTGAAATGGCGTTGTAGACTTTTTCAAACAATTATCTTATGTCGTATTGTAAACTTAAACTTAACTTTTGATTTGGTTGATAAACTATCAATGGCAATATGGAGTAATTTTACATTCATGTAGTTGTTTTGGTCAAAAATTACCGAAGCAATTATGTGATCAAATTAGTTATGTGAGGTAGTGTGCTAAAAAATGTGTTAAAAATATACTGATTAAGTTATTTGTAAAAACAGTTTCCAGGATACGGCTCAGGATATTGAGCTGTATCTATGATCAAACTATGAGCAAAAAGTAAAAGGGGGTGACACGGGATATACGAGGAAAGCCCTTGATCAATCTAGATCGCCGGCACAAAACCTCGGGAGCTGACAATCACAGCTGCCTTGTTCTTCTTATTGCTTTAAACGTCAGGATACAGTGCAGGATTTTGATCAGATCACTAAGTGTTACAATGCTTTTTGTGAAAGTGAAAGTTGCGAGAGAATAAGTGTGAGAGAGTAGTGAGTGTCGTTGTGATGTCCTATTCGATTTGATTTATCCACCTATTTATAGCTAGTAAACGAAAATAAAATCTCCTATAAGTATGGGATGCCTTCGAATATTCCTTAGTAGCCGTTGGAGACCAGGTAAAGCGGGTTCAACGTCTTCCTTTGAACGACTTAGACCGAGTCTTCCGGGGAAAGGGTCCTCTCGAACGTTACCAGCTTAGACTCGCACTCCTGCACATAATCCGTTAGTAATCCTCAGGATACCATTCAGGATGTTACCAATATCCTGAATCAGCATCCCGGATATGAACATATATCAGATAAGCAAGATATAATTTAAGATATTATCCAGGATATGAACTCAGAATTTCACCGATAACAATTGTCCCCAAAAAATGTTACCGTTTAGTATCCTGGCACTAACGGTTATATTTTTTACGAGTAACGAGGCAATTAAGAGATTAGACTCATGATGTGACCGTTTGTAACCGCGCAGCCTACATTTACTCATTGCTCCCCTATATCTTCTCATGCTTATCCCATTTAACCTTTACCGAAGAGAAAAAGGTAAATACTTCTCTCTCTATTCCATCTTCTTCTCACATTCTGTTCAATATTTTGGCGAGAATATGACAAGGCAAACAAGATCAAGCTCCGGCGACTCCGCCCCCTCATTCATCCAGCAGAATCTTCTCCAAGAATCGGAGAAGGAAATATGCACCTTTGATAGTGCACACTTGTCAGCTCTCAAATCATCCGGCATCTTCCCGGAAGGGGCGGTGTTCCGGCCGTTTGACCGGGAAATCCGGTCGGACATGGTTTCCGACGAGTGGTTGTGCTTCAATGCTTTTCCCTTTACCTTTGGATTGCAGTTTCCCTTTCCCGATTTCATCAATGATTTCTTTAATGTTACCAAAATCTGCTTCAGCCAGACAATGCCGATGCTCTGGTGAGTCTTGTTTGTTCTTGATCAGATCAAGAAAAATCATATCCCTGACCTTTCTGTTCATGACCTCCCCCTAGCATATCGGCTTAGATGCCATGGTTCCTGTAGATTTTTGTTCTATTCTACCTCCGGCGATCCACTGATACTTCGTGCCACCAGGAACGAGGAGAAATGGCAATCCAAGTTCTTCTTTGTAAAAAGAGACTCCATCCCTGGTGGAATGGAATATCCGGTGAAGTGGTTGAGAAAGGGTAGGATTTAGGGTTAAGGATGATCCTGTCCTGTATCCTGTTTTATATCTTTGAGCTAACCATTTTTCTTTTATTGTCTTGTACAACTGATTTTAGGAAGCTTGCACCTCCCCTAGCTGATTCACAGAAGAGAATTGACGCTATCAGACTCCTCCCAGAGGCTGAAAGAAGTTTTAACCCGTCTCCACCATCTCCAAGCCCTCTTTCCAGTGCAAACATGTCTGGTAAGGATCCTGCACGATATCTTGCATACATGTTTTTATTTGAAGTATTTAGGAAAGAGTTTTACTCCCTGTATGCAGATTCCAGCAAAGTTCTTATTTTCCTCGATCTTGACGAGCTTGATAGTTATCCTACTCCACACGTTGTCAAGAAAGAGACTCCTGCTATTACCAGCTCAAAACCGCTTCCGACCCCTAAGCCTACTACGAGGGCTCATGCTTCCACCGCAAAAAAGAGGAAGGGCTCTGAAGTTAGTGCCCCAGGCTCCGAAGGGTTCTCTTATGACGATCTCAGCTTCACTGATTCCTTGGAACCGATGACATCTTTCCTCAACAAGGTAATATCCTACGACTATATCCTGCACACATATCCTCATAGAATATCCTGACAGGATATCCTGGTTAGCAAATATTGACTCATATCTGAATTTTGACTTACAGGGTCTCCAGCATCTGCTCCACCTTTACAGCGATGCCTGTGGTACTGCTGCACTCCACGAAGCCAGGATAAAACAGCTTGAAACTACCATTGCCGACCAAGGTGCCATTGCTGAAGCGAAGACCCGGCATTACGAGGACAAGCTGAAGAAGGTCACCCAGGATGCTGAGATTAAGCTGGCTACCGTCCAAATGGAGCATGAACATGCCATGGTCTCCTTCCGGGAAGGGATAAAAAACTCAGCCGTTGTCTCTCTGCTGCAAGCTCGTATCAAGATGGCTTATGAGGCCAAGGAGACAGGCCTTGAGTGCCCAGCCTGGCCGGTTGAATCCTGGGTGGCAAAGCTGAAGGAGCTTGGAGGCAAGGCTGTGCCATATCCTGCTAAGGCTGGTGAATCCTCCAAGTCAGCAGAGGTAGTAGACAAAGCTGAAGAGAAAAAGGATGCCGGGGCGGATGCTGGTGAGGATGCTGCTCAGGATGCTGAGACTGAGAAGGTGGAGAAGGCTGGTGGAGATGCCGCTGTGTGAGGGCATTCAAGTGGGCGATGATAGATGTATGTGCCAAGGCCGGAGCCCACTTTTTTTAAATTTGATCGTTGCTTTGTAACCCCAAAACAATTTACTTTTTCTGCACTTTACTTTTCCTGCATTTGAACAATATGATGGCTAAGGGTGGAGGGATCCCAAGTTTCAGGATGAAGCCCTGGTCATCACCGTTAGTATGTTTTGCTTTTGAACAATATAACAGTTGGATGTGAATGGGTCTCGGTTTGAGACAAAACCTTCAACTGTTAAGTAAATATGGTAAGGAACTATTCGAGCTCTTGGTGGATGGACCTTGGTTTGAGGTGAAACCAAGAGCACATCTTTTGGTATGTTAATAATATAACCTTCTTTTGGCTTTATTTCTGTTGTTATACCTTTACTACATGAATTTTACTTATGAAAACAGTTTTGTTTGAACATTCTTGGGAACACATTGTAAGTGTATCCTGAAAGATATCCCTCTCAGGATACTGACACACAATCTGTAAAATTCAAGTTATCCAAAAAAAAAAAAAAGAGAGATCATACCAGAGATTTTTAAAGATTCAATTCCAATCTTCAATTATAGAAATGTCCCCAGTGCACACTTATAAGTTCGAATCCATCCTTTAAATTGTATGATACAAGTCCCCTGTGTTCAACATGATTGAAAGCTTAATATCCTAGGGATGAATCCTTAATATCCTGGGGATAAACCCTTAATATCCTGCGCTACAGGCGAGAGTGTACAAACCCCAAGACTTAGAAAGGTGAAAACCTTTAAACCTTAGAGAGTATGAAAATACCCTTTCGTGAGAGAGGGTGATCAATCCTCATATACCTTTAGGATCCAGAATATAGCCAATAGTAATGAAATTGTCAGCCACTTTTACATGAACTGGTCCCGCTACCTTGAACTATCCCTAGATAACTTGCGCTCCAGGCGGGGTGTCCAAACCCAATTCGAGAGAAAGGTGAATACCTTTAAACCTTTGAAGGGATCAGGATCCCTTAAACGTGAGAGAGGGGGCCAATCCTGTAATCTTTCGAGTTATCCTGAGTGTATATCCTGGAGTATATCCTGCAAAACAATCTTATACTAAGGTGGGTGTTAGCTTGGCTAACACCCCTCCGATGCTTAAGTCAGTATTGGGTTCGAAAGAATAAATAGACTCAAATATATTGAAAAGAGATAGAATTCATACCATCCTGAGTTAGAAATTAAATTCTAAACTCACTTGAAATAGAGCTTTAGATGTATAGCATTCCATGATCTTGGTAGCATATCCCCTTCCATACTCTTGAGTCAGTATGCTCCTTTTCCTGATTCTGACTCAACCTCATATGGTCTTTCCCACTTTGGAGCCAACTTTCCATCGGCAGGATTAGTGGTATTTTGAAAAGCCTTTCTTAACACCCAATCACCAACTTGAAATCTTCTAGTCCTTATATTCTTGTTATATGCCCTGGATATCCTTTGTTGATATGCTGCCATCCTTAGCCTGGCTGCATCTCTCGTTTCGTCTACAGTGTCCAAGTCTTGACACAAAGCCTCAGGATTCTGCTCAGGATCCCGGAGTATAGATCTTGCCGTAGGTATCATCATTTCTGTTGGGATTACTGCTTCTGCTCCAAATACCAATGAAAATGGGGGTTGTCCAGTTGCATTCTTTACTGTTGTTCTATCAGCCCACAAGACAAAGGGTAATTCTTCTGCCCATCTTCCTTTCTTAGCTCCTAGTCTTTTCTTCAAGTTGTTGACAATTATCTTGTTTGAGGATTCAGCTTGTCCATTTGCTTGAGGATGTACCAGAGTAGATGTGATCATTTTGATTCCCCAACTTTTGCAAAAGTCAGTAGTCCTCTTGCTTATAAACTGGGATCCATTGTCACAAATGATTTCAGCTGGTACTCCAAACCTGGTCAGGATATTCCTCTTTATGAAGGATACTACTTCTTGGTCTCTAACTTGAACAAATGCTTTAGCCTCAACCCACTTAGAGAAATAATCCGTCATTGGCAGCATAAAGACTTTTCCTCCCGGAGCTTTTGGTAATTTCCCTACTATGTCCATCCCCCATTTCATAAATGGCCAAGGGGAAGCTATAGGATATAATGGTTCAGCTGGTTGATGTAGTATGTTACTGTGCCTTTGACATGCGTCACATCTTCGAGCATATTCTGTAGCATCTTTTTTCATTGTCGGCCAATAGTATCATGTTCTTAATACTTTTGAGAATAATGACCTGCCCCCAGTGTGGTTGCCACAATCCCCTTCATGTATATCTTGAAGCACTTCCTTGGTTTCAGGATCCTTCAGGCATCTCAGGTACGGACCTGCAAGAGATTTCTTATATAAAACATTATTTATAATGGTAAATCGCGATTCCTTCATCCTGAATGCCTTAGGATTTTCGTCTTTAGGGATGTATCCTTCCTTGAGATATCTTATGATTGGATTCATCCAGGATTCATCATCCTTGTCAGTATCATGACCAGGATCCTGGATGTTTGTTACCTCCTTATCCTGAGCTTTGAAGGGATCCACAGTAGGTATCAGGATATGAAGTATCGGTATTTGGGTTCCCTCTAGTATCTTGACTGATGATCCTAAGTTTGCCAAGGCATCCGCTTCAGCATTATCTTCTCTTGGTACCTGTTCAAGTGTAAAAACATCGAAATATCCTGCTAATTTTTTGAGAATATCGAGGTACTCGATTAACTTCTCACCTTTAACTGCATAGGATCCATTAAAATGATTAGTGATTAACAAGGAGTCAACATATACTTGCAAATTCTTGATATTCATATTCTTAGCCAACTCTAATCCTGCAATTAAAGCCTCATATTCTGCTTCATTATTAGTAGCAGGAAATTCACACCTAATAGCCTGGGGTAGTATGTCCCCCTGTGGCGATTTTAGTAGTATTCCCAATCCTATTCCTCTAACATTAGATGCTCCATCAGTATACAATGTCCAGGATCATGAGGATTCTCCTAACTGCTGGACTTCTAGGTCTACATCATCCTGAATGTCACTACTGAAATCAGCCATAAAGTCAGCTAGAGCCTGTGATTTTATGGCATTTCTAGGTTCGTACACTAAGTCATAAGCACTTAATTTCACTGACCACTTAGCCATCCTGCCTGACATCTCAGGTTTCCTAAGCACATTTTTAACAGGATAATTAGTTTTAACATGTATCCTATGTGTCTCAAAATAATGTCTAAGCTTTGTCGATGCCATAACTAGAGCTAATATTAACTTTTCTAAATGTGAATATCTAGTTTCAGCATCTAATAAACTTTTACTAACATAATAGACAGGATATTGCTGACCTCCATGATCCTTTATAAGGACGACACTTACCGCATTCCCTGATACTGCGAGGTATAGGGACAGTGGTTCACCATTCTCAGGCTTCATTAATAGAGGTGCAGTTGAGAGATACTGCTTCAAATCCTGCAGGGCTGCCTCATGCTTCTCTTTCCATTCGAACTTCTTGTTTTTCTTCAGGATATCGTAAAATTCCTTGCACTTTTCCGAGGATCTTGAAATAAATCTGTTCAATGCTGCTACTCGCCCTGTTAACCATTGTACATCCTTCATATTTGAAGGTGATTTGATGTCTAAGATGGCTCTAATCTGCTCCGGGCTTGCCTCTATTCCTCTTTTAGTCACCATATTTCCCAGAAACTTTCCTGCCCCCACTCCGAAATGGCATTTAGCAGGATTTAGTTTCATGTTATACCGGTCCAGGATATCAAATGCTCCCTTAATATCCCGGAGGTGATCCTCAGCTTTCTTAGATTTTACCACCATATCGTCAATGTACACCTCCATAGTGTCCCCCAACTTGTCTTTAAACATCATGTTCACCAATCTCTGGTACGTTGCACCTGCATTTTTCAAACCAAAAGGCATAACTGTGTAACAATAAATACCTGTTGGTGTCATGAAGGCAGTATCCTCCTGGTCCGAAGGTTCCATTTGAATCTGCTGAAATCCTGAGGATGCATCCATGAAGGTTAGCATCTCATGGCCGGCAGTAGCATCCACCATTGCATCAATATGAGGAAGAGGAAATGGGTCTTTGGGACAAGCCTTATTCAAGTCTGTGTAATCTACACAAACTCTTCATTTCCCATTTTTCTTCTGTACCACGACTACATTTGCTAGCCATCTTGGAAACTTGACTTCTCTAATCATTTTAGATCTCAATAGCCTCTCTACTTCTTCCTGAATGATCACATTTCGTTCTGGAGCAAACTTCCTTCTCTTTTGTTGAATGGGTTTGAATGATTTGTCGATACCGAGCTTATGTGTTATAACATCTTTGGAAATGCATGTCATCTCCTCATGCTTCCACGCAAATGTCGACTTCCTGCATTTCAAAAAGTTAGTTAACTATTCTTCAATATCCTAAGGGATATTGGTTCCTACGAGCACCGAGATATCCGGATTATCCTGATCCAGGATAATTTTCTTTACATCCTGCTCCGAAGCCTCCACGATATCCTGGGCCCGCCTCTTTAATTGCTATGCTGCATTAGGCTTGGTTGAGGATTTCATTGAGGATGAGTAACATTCCTTCGCCTCCTGCTGATCACTATCAACCTTGACAACCCCCCAAGGGGTAGGGATCTTGATGCATTGATGATAAGTCGATGGCACAGCCTTCATATCATGGATACATGGCCTGCCTAGTATGATGTTATAGCAGGATAGGGAGTCCATCACACAGAAACGTTGTATTGAATTGACCCCTTCAACATATACCGGTAACTTTATCTCTCCCACTGTGTTTCTAGCCTCTCCACTGAACCCAACAGGAACAGTGGATTTCGAAGTGATATCCATTGGAGATACATTCATTCTTTTCAAAGTCTCAAGTTGGATTATGTTGACGGAGCTGCCATTATCTACCAATATCTGCGTACAAAATGATTAGCCACATATAATGTTATTACCAGAGCATCATGGTGAGGATCCTGGACAATATGCCTGTCATCACTGTCAAATGTTATCACTTTATCAGTTGTGAGGCTAGTCATCCTGGCTGGTTTATCTCCCCTTTCGGCCTTAGCTTCCTTTGCATGTCTCTTGGCCGTAAAATACGAAGTCCCACAAATGTCGGACCCTCCTGAAATAAAGTTGATTATCTTGGCATCCGCAGGAGGTGATGCTGCTCGTTCAGGATCCTTCTCAGTATCCTAACCCTTATTCTTCTTTCTTCCTAGGAGATCCTTCAGATATCCCTTGCTTAGAAGATAACTTATTTCGTTTCTTAGAGCAATGCAATCCTCAGTTACATGTCCGAAATCTTCATGGAAGGCACACCATTTGGACTTATCCTTCCAATCAGCTTTTTGTTGATTCTTTCGAGGCCACCTAGCTTTGTCTCCTAAACCCTGCATAGCATACATTAATTCAGGTATGTTAACAGAAAAGCAATATTCAGATAATTCAGGATATTCTTCAGGATCCTCATCTTCAACAGCATTCACTTTCTTGTTGTCATTTCTGCCATACGGCTTAGAGCGATATGGTTTAAATGAGGATTCTGACTTCCTATTGGTTGACTCATAAGTGGTGGACGAGTTCATCCTCTCTTGCATCTTCTTGTCATCCTCCCGTCGAATATATCTTTGTGCCCTGTTTCGAGCTTCATCCAAGTTCCTGCATGGGTTCATTACAAGATCTTGGTAAAATTGAGAGTCTTTTTGCAGCCCCATCTTGAAAGCTTGCACAGCTGTTGCAACATCAAGATGTGGAATATCTAAAGATTCTCGGCTAAACTAGTTCACATAATCCCTTAAGGATTCTTGAGGTCCTTGAGTTATCATGTAGAGATCACTTGTTAGTTTTTCAAAACTCTGACTGTAAGAAAATTGACTATTAAATAAATTTACTAAGTGAGCAAAGGATGTAATCGAATGAGGTGGAACATTTAAGAGCCATTTTAAGGCTGATCCTGTTAAGGTAGAACCAAAACCCTTGCATAGGCATGCTTCCTTAAGATCTGGAGGGATAGGGTTGATCTCCATTCTTTCCCTATACTGGGCAATATGCTCTTTAGGGTCCGTAGTTCCATCGTAGAGCTTCATGTTGGGGGTTTGAAATCTTTTTGGGATTTCAGCATCACAGATAGGATATCCAAAGCGAGATATCCTGTGGCTGTCTTGGGACACCTCCGGAATTGGCTGGACCACTCCAGGTACACTGGATATCATGTCCTTCAATTTCTGAAGCTCCCTAGTAAATGTTGTCGTCATACCTGCATCCTGCAAAGATCCAATATTGTTAGTAGCAAGAGTATTATTATTATTTGACACGTTACCAGTCTGAGGATTCTGGCCATATCCTGAAGCATATCCTGAGCTCCTCACAGTTGACATTATGACCGAGGAGGGTATTTCAGGAGTATGATTCTGAAGATGGCTAGGCACAATATTTCCCCTGTTATCCTCAGTATATACAGCCGAGCTGAAGTTCAAGGCTCTGGGTTGTAAAGGAGTGACAATATCCTCAGTGGGCCTGCTTGAACTAGATTTCAAGAGTTGTATTTCTCTCATTAGCATTTGGTTGGTTTCTTCCTGTTGCCTCATCTGTTCCTGTACACTACCAAACAAGGTTAGAATTTCATCATTAGAAGCCAAAACAGGAGCAGATCCCTGAGTGCTCCGGGTAGGGATCACATCCCGAGCCACATGGCTTTCAGCTCCTTGCGAAGAGGCTTGCATTCTCAGAGGAGGTAGTGGAAGCATGAAACCAACTGTTGCAGAGGTTGTAGCAGACACGGTGGAGGAGCTCATGTTTGATCTTGGGGCCATTGTAAATAACGTGGAAAAAAGTTTTGAGAATAAGAAACCAAGTAATGATTTCGCAAAAAGTTTTTAGTAATAATAGCACCACTTGCCCCACGGTGGGCGCCAAATTGTTTTGGTCAAAAATTACCGAAGCAATTATGTGATCAAATTAGTTATGTGAGGTAGTGTGCTAAAAATGTGTTAAAAATATGCTGATTAAGTTATTTGTAAAAACAGTTTCCAGGATACGGCTCAGGATATTGAGCTGTATCTACGATCAAACTATGAGCAAAAAGTAAAAGGGGGTGACACGGGATATACAAGGAAAGCCCTTGATCAATCTAGATCGTCGGCACAAAACCTCGGGAGCTGACAATCGCAGCTGCCTTGTTCTTCTTATTGCTTTAAACGTCAGGATACAGTGCATGATATTGATCAGATCACTAAGTGTTACAATGCTTTTTGTGAAAGTGAAAGTTGCGAGAGAATAAGTGTGAGAGTGTAGTGAGTGTCGTTGTGATGTCCTATTCGATCTGATTTATCCACCTATTTATAGCTAGTAAACGAAAACAAAATCTCCTATAAGTATGGGATGCCTTCGAATATTCCTTAGTAGCCGTTGGAGACCAGGTAAAGCGGGTTCAAAGTCTTCCTTTGAACGACTTCGACCGAGTCTTCCGGGGAAAGGGTCCTCTTGAACGTTACCAGCTTGGACTCGCACTCCTGCACATAATCCATTAGTAATCCTCAGGATACCATTCAGGATGTTACCAATATCCTGAATCAGCATCCCGGATATGAACATATATCAGATAAGCAAGATATAATTTAAGATATTATCCAGGATATGAGCTCAGAATTTCACCCATAACAGTAGTATGTTTACTATTCGTATGCAATGAGAACCTTTCATATCACACCTCGTGCTTCTGCCTTAGAAAGGGGTGTGACATTAACAATGGATATATGTGATCATTTTTCCTTCTTGGGAATCAAACGTAACTTAGGGCCTTCATTCACAGATAAAGGATCTTTACTTCCAGAGTCGTCACAATCATAATCTTCTACAAGAATACGCTTCAGCTCAGTTGGTGGCTTCATCTTTCCTGGCCTTTTGTTACGCAAAGCCATACCGCCAGCACTTGAATCCATCAGTGAAACCGGGGTCTCATAATCAGTGGTAATTGGTGTTAGGGATATAATTTTATTTGTTATGGATCACAGATCCTCAGTATAGCCTGGGTTAGGATCCTCAGTTCAGTATGCATCAAGGATCCTCAGGAGATGGTACAGGAAGGCTAAGGATCCAGGATCCTAATTATTATTCTAAACTAACAATTGTTTCCATCATCTTTTAGCTTGTTTTGCAGGTGTATTCGAAGGAGACTTGGTCTTGCCGAGATTCTAGGGGAATATGCTCCGCATTTGTGCACGTGCAAAAGCTTCATGACCGTTATGATGATCGTGGGGGAGGCTAGCACATAATTCAGATAGTTTGTTAGCTAGATTTTTTCTATTTTTGAATGGGATAACAAGCTTTATTTAGTAACTTAGTTACACACATTCACATAATTCAAACTTTCTGAAATCATTGTCAATTACACACACACACTAACACATTAGCATTCATTGTATCAAGCTTGTTATCATCCAAAGTTGTAAACTTGATTGTTCAATATAGTTGATAGTGATAGTTTTCACTATCCGAGGTTTTTTATACCGGAGATCATTCCTTGATCAATGGCTTTTTCCTCGTATAAATCCTTGTGTTCATCATTGTTAGGGATAGAATTTTTTGGCTTGTGGATCACGGATCCTCAGTTGTAGTATGGATCATGGATGCTCAGTTCAGTTTGAATTAAGGATCCTCAGGAGGTGTTGCAAGGATAAGGATCCAGGATCCTCAATATCATCCTAAACTAACAATTGTTTCCATCATTTTTGAACTTGTTTTGCAGGTGTATTCAAATGAGACTTGGTCCAACCGAGATTCTAGGGGAATATGCTTGGTACTTTTGCGCGTGCATGACTTCCATGACCGTTGTGATGATCGTGGGGGAGCTAGCACCATTTTTGGATAGTTTGTTATTATAGATAGTTTCTAATTTTAAAGGGGATACACGCTTGGTTTAGATATAGATAGCAACTCTCGTACATACACACTCTCTGAACTCTCTTGGCGAATACACACTTACACATTAGCAATATTGTAGCAAGCTTGATATCATCCCAAGTTGTTAACTTTGTTTGTATAATATAGTTGGTGATCGGTAGTTTCCATCACCCGAGGTTTTTTATGCCGGAGATCATTCATTGATCAAGGGCTTTTTCCTCGTACAAATCCTTGTGTCCATCACTCATTTCATATATTTGTTATTCATACATTTATCCAATTAACCAAGCATCTTACCTCACAAAACTCAGATTTGGTTACATTATCCTTGTGTGATTTTTGACCAAAACAGTTTGGCGCCCTCCGTGGGGCAATCGGTGCTTCATTCTTGAAAAATTTTGTTCATTTCATTCATTTCTGTTCATTACCTTCAACCACATGGCTTCTCATGCTAAGAACACTTCAAGCTCCATGTCGACGATCACCTCTTCACAGGGCATTCCACCTTTGCTTCCTATTCCTTCTGGATACCAGAAGAATGCTGAGAATGCTACGAAGAAGACAACCCCCGTTTTCACAAAAGCGACTATTGCTGTTTCTTCTAGTCCTACTAACAATGATCTTTATTCTTTGATTTTGTAGATGAAGGATTACATGCAATAGCAGGACAAAACTAATGACAGGATCCTTTAAATCAAGAAATTGAAGAGATCAGCGGAGGATCACTCTCCATGGATGCCTAGATCGCTGAATTTTGATACTCCAGTCTCAACTACCCAGCATTCCACGACATCAGGTGTCCAGTACCAGAGTGGATCATCGAGTGTGCACTATGGATCATCGGCAATGACACAGGCGCAAGGATCCTACATCCAACTTTCATGATCCTCTCTCCAGCTTCAAGGATCCTCTTTCCAGCATCAAGGATCCTTCTCTAGTTCAGGAGGATACATGGGGATGCAGTCAGTTCAAGGATCCTACTCTCAGTATCCAGGATCCTCTTCTCAGGTTCAGGGATCCTCATTCCAGGTTCACGGATCCATGGAGTATTCTCCAAGGCCTCCAGCATCGGTGTATCCTGGATCCAACATCTTTCAGGATCAAGGATCCTTAAGGAGTCTATAACCCAGAAGTTCAGAGATTCACTTAGGAGATTTCATCCCCATGCAAACTATTGCTTCATCTGGTCCCTCGATCGTACCAGAATCACATCAATTTGGATTCAAATCTGGAATCCCAGCCTCAAATCAATCAGGAGGTAACACTTTAAATACATCTTATAATACTAACCATGGCTTTGTGCAGGAACCAGGAATCAACCAAGCTATGGCTAGGGAATTGCAAAAACTCAAGGATATGATATCCAGTGTTCCAGGAGTGTTTAAACCCATTCCTGAGATTCCTGATGGGAGTCATAGGATATCTCGCTTTGCACCACCTATATGCGATGAAGAGATACCAAAGAGATTTCAAACACCAAATATGAAGCTATATGATGGCACAACTGATCAAGAAGAGCATGTAGCTCAATACAGGGAGAGAATGAAGATCAACCCCATTCCTGAAAGGTTAAAAGAAGCATATATATGTAAGGGTTTTGGATCCACACTGACAGTATTAGCTCTTAAATGGCTGCTAAGTCTTCCTCCTTACTCTATTACTTCATTTGCTAATCTAGTTAACTTGTTTAATGGCCAATTTTCATGTAGTAGGAGATTTGAACGTTTAACTAGTGACTTATATAGGGTAACTCAAGGTAATAATGAATCACTAAGGGATTACATAACAAAATTCAGTAGAGAATCCTTAGAAATTCCCAACTTAGATGTTGCAACAGCCGTGGAAGCTTTTAAAATGGGTTTGCTTAAGGATTTACTATTCTATGATGATCTTGTGATGACACCTTGAAGGAACCTTGATGAAGTAAGACCCAGGGCCCTTAGATTGATCTGGTTAGAGGATGATAAAAGGATCCAGGAGAGACTATCAGGATCCTCAAAGCAGGAAGAGCAAGGATCCTATTTCAGGAAAAACAAATCAAAATCGTACAACAAGTCTGATAATCAAAATGTGCATGTTGTGGAGCAAGAGGAGGACGATGAGGACTATCATCCTATTTCTGAATATTGCTTTGCTGTTGATAACAATGAACTGATCCTTGCTATGCAAAATTTTGGTGACAAAGCTAGGTGGCCTAGAAAGAGAGATAAGCCGGCTGCCACAAAAGACAAATCCAAATGGTGTGCATATCATGAAGATTTCTGTCATCTTACTGATGAATGTATAGCTCTCAGGAAAGAGATCGCTTACCTGTTAAGCAAATGATACTTGAAGGAACTATTCGGAAGAAAGAAATCAAGGATCCAGGATCCTGAAAAAGTTCTGGAAAGGGCTCCTGCTCCTCAAGCTAATGCCCAGATTATTAACTTTATCTCTGGTGGATCAGATATATGTGGCACTTCCTTTTCAGCAGCTAAGAGGCATGCCAAAGAGACAAAATTGGAGAATGGGGATAGGGCTATTCGAACTACTATCCTTACAGGGCAAAAAGTCACATCCTTTGATGAGGATGACCGTGTAGATATTCAGGATCCTCATCATGATGGTCTTGTTATTACATTGTTTATTTCTAACCATTTTGTTCGCATGATTCTCATAGATGGGGGAAGCTCATTGAATATTATCCAACTTGATGTCCTCAAAAGAATGAACATCCCTGAATCAGAAATCATCCCAAGATCATCAGTTCTTGTGGGATTCAGTGGGGAAACCAAGAACACATTGTGGGACATCAAACTTCCTATTTACATAGAGGGAGTAAATTCTATTAAAAAAATTTGTGTCATAGATTGCTTATCTTGTTGCAACGTGATCCTTGGCAGGCCATGGATACATGATATGAAAGCAGTCCCCTCTACATATCATCAGTATGTCAAACTCCCTACTCCATGGGGTGTGGTGAAGATTGAGAGTGATCAACTAGAAGCCAATAATTGTTACACCTCATCAATGAAGCCAGCCTCGAGACCTAGGGGATCATAGCAATTAAAGTATCCTCCAAGAGATGTCATGGAGGCAAGAGAACAAGATGCTACAGATATCCTCATGGATCCTCAGGATCCCGAATCCAAAGTTTTTATAGGATCTGGGATCCTCGATACCATTGAACATGATTTAGTATCCTTCTTAAAAAGGAGAAAAGCTACCTTCACCTGGAAACATGAAGACATGACAGCTATCTCTAAAGATGTTATTACTCATAAGCTTGGCATTGACAGGTCTTTCAAGCCTATACATCAGAAAAGGAGAAAGTTTGCACCTGAAAGAAATGCCATTATCCAGGAGGAGGTAGATAAACTGCTCAAAGCAGGTATAAATAGAGAGGTAAAGTATCCAAGGTGGTTAGCCAATGTGGTTGTTGTTCAAAAGAAAAATGAAAAGTGGAGGGTATGTGTCGATTTTACTGATTTAAATAAGGCATGTCCCAAGGATCCTTTCCCATTACCCTACATTGACTCCATGGTGGATGCTACAGCGGGTCATGAGTTATTAACTTTTATGGATGCTTCATCTGGATTTCAACAAATTCAGATGGAACCATCTGATCAAGAGGATACAACCTATATGACCCCTACTGGTATCTATTGTTATATTGCTATGCCATTTGGACTAAGAAATGCAGGTGCTACGTACCAAAGGCTAGTTAATATGATTTTTAAAGAACAAACTAGACACACAATGGAAGTCTATATTGATGACATGGTGGTTAAGTCCAAAAGATCTGAGGATCACCTTAGAGATTTGGAGCAAGCATTTAATATCCTTGATAGATACAACATGAAATTAAATCCTTCCAAGTGCCACTTTGGTGTAAAAGCTAGCAAGTTTCTAGGTTATATGGTGACAAAAAGAGGGATAGAGGCAAGTCCAGAACAAATCAAGGCCATTGTGAACATCAAATCTCCTACCAATGCTAAGGATGTGCAAAGATTGACAGGAAGGATCGCAACCTTGAACAGATTCATCTCAAAGTCATCAGAGAAATGCAAAGAATTCTATGACATCCTGAGAAAGGACAAAAGATTTCAGTGGACTGAAAAACATGAAAACGCCCTCAAGGCCATTAAGGATTACCTATCCTCAGCTCCAGCTTTAATGAAACCAGAAAAAGGGGATATATTATCCTTATACTTGGCAGTTTCTTCTAAGGCAGTAAGTGCAGTCCTTGTTAAGGATCATGAAGGTACTCAACATCCTGTATACTATGAAACCTGAAATGTCATGAAGGATGGCAAAGTGGGCAGTCAAACTTAGTGCATATGATATCAAATATGAACCAAGAACTGCCATCAAATCCCAAGCCTTAGCTGACTTTGCGGCTGATTTCAGTAGTGATCAACAAAGGGAAGCTGAATTGGAAGTTCAACAGCTTGAAGAGACTAAGGATCCTTGGATACTCTTCACAGATGGGGCTTCAAATGTCAAAGGAACTGGACTAGGCATACTACTAAAATCGCCACAGGGGACATTATACCCAACTCAATTGCTTGTGAGTTTCAAACTACTAATAATGAGGCTGAGTATGAAGCTTTAATAGCTGGTTTGTAAATTGCCAAGCACATGAGGATCAGGTATCTTGAGAGATAGTCAAGAAATTGGCAGACTCTTTTGCTTCTTTTAGTTTAACACAGGTACCCAGGGAAGAAAATGCAGAAGCTGATGCTTTAGCCAATCTTGGATCATCATTGAAGATTCCAGAGGATGTTAGGATACCAATTATCCACATCTTAGCTCCTGCTATTGAGGATCACATAGCCATGGAGATAGTAGATGTTTTGGTCAAAAATCAAGCAGTGACAATGTAACCAAACTTTCTGTTGTGAGGTATGATGCTTGAATTGATGAACAACAATAAGGATCACTATGAAATGTTATGGACAAGTGACACGAAGATTTATACGAGGAAAAAGCCCTTGATCAATGAATGATCTCCGGCATAAAAAACCTCGGGTGATGGAAACTACTGATCACCAACTCAAATTTAACAAGAAAATGTATTAAAACTTCGGATGATAGCGAGCTAAGTACAAGGATCACTATAGTGTATTGTGTAGAAAATGTGTGTAATCTCCAAGTGTGTTAGCGAGAGCTGATGAGAGCGGTTGTATGAGTGTATGTGTAGCCAAAAATAGCTAAGTGTTTTAAAAGATAGCTCGCTACCCCCTTAAAATTAGAAAATATCTAGCCTAACTAACATTCCGCAAATGGTGCAAGTCCTCCACGACTCCACAACGTCCATTTCTGGCTAAGCACGTGCGGAATAGACTTAGAATATTCTCCAGGAATATCGCCAAGACCAAGTCCAAGTTGATACTCCTGCAAAACAATTACGAATTCAAAGTAGACAATTGTTAGTACATGTATCCTTATAGTGATCCATGATCCTGATCCTGCAACACTTCTGAGGATCACTACTTCAGACAGAATTGAGGATCACTAAACCCAACAGTAAATAAGGATCACTGATCATTTAGAAATCCATCCCTAACAATTGCCCCCAAAATATACGGAGTAATTATGTAAATAAATGAGTTATATTTTGTTCTTATCCGTAACGAATTAATCAGATAACTAGCTGTTGGAGTCGGACTAGCCGTTACGATCATGACGTCAATGAGATGACTATCCTGCAGAATCATTTTTATAAATAGGAGTTAGAGATAGGGATCATTTCACATTTAAGTTCAAGAGAACTCCCTTTATATTCTCATCCGACGATCAAGCAGGTAACTCTTTTCCTTTTCTTCTTTTACGTTTTCTTCCTCTGTTCATCTTTTTCCACCTTCTTCAAATCAAGATGATGCTGAGATCCTCACCAGCCAAGGATCATAAGAAAGAAAGTCCTCTCAAGAGCCAGGGGATCATTGAAGATTCGGTGAAAGAAATATGTTGTTTCTCTGATCCACAAATAGACAGAATTCGCCACTGTTTCCCGGCGAACACCACTTTCAAACCATTTGATCCCGCCGTTTTAAGCGATTATGTCTCTGAGACTTGGGTAGCCTTTCCTGTTACACCTTTCACAATAGGATATACCTATCCTTTTCCAGCCTTTACCCAATCCTTTTTCTCCCTTACCGGCATCTCTTACATCCAGGCTATGCCGATGATCTGGAGGGTCTTATATACCCTTGAAAGGATCATCGAGCAGGAAGGGATTGACCTAGGAATGTCAGAGTTGGCTGAGATGTATGATCTCACAACGTTTGGATCCCACCGATATTTGTTTAAACGAAAACCTTGTGAAGAACACCCCATTTTTAAAGCCACCAAGAACGATACAAACTGGAAACGACGCTTTTTCTTCGTCAGAAGGGATTCTATCCCGGATGGAAAGGATCTGCCAAGAAAATGGAGCACCCATGGTAGGATAGGAGGATCCTTAGAAGGATCACTAAGTAAGCTCATTTCCGATAATGATTACTAATATGCTTTTGTTTCTTTTGTACAGCTATCACATTCTCGCATATTATTCCTTTAGCTGCCACCAAGGGAAGACTTGCTGCTTTTAGAAAACTCGGTCCTGAAACAAGATCATTCAAGACAATCACCCAGGATTCTCAAGAGGTATCCTCAGGCTCTGTCACCATGTCAAGTAAGTATCCTGTTCTTTTTATATTCAAATGTTTAAATAAATAGTTATATATGAATAGAATAAAGACACTTATCTGTTTTGGGTGTGTAGGAGCGGGAAAGTCATCAAGATCTGCTTCCAAATTTAGTGTCACTGAGCTTGACACCGTACGATCCTCCAAGAAGAAGCTTCCTGCCAGCCCAACTACTTCGATCCTCAAGGTACCCGTTAAAGGAAGGGGTGGCAAGAAAAGAAAAGCCTCTGAAGCTGAGGATCTGCAAGGTCTGCCCCTGATCCGCCACCAGTTCCTTGAATACATCAACGATGTAAGGATCCTTGTCCCTGCTTTAGGTATCCAACTTATTTGAGGATCACCTGTTCTTGAACTGTTCTTTATCTTCTTTGCAGAAATTTGCTGAGATTGAAGACTACGTTGGGCATGTCGAGGAGCAGGACAAGAAGATTGCTGACCTCCAACAAGTCGCATTGCTCAAGGATCTTAAGATTGCTGACCTCCAAAAGGATCTCAAAGATGCCAAAGCTGAAACGGCCAAGGTTCTGATCAATGCTGATTACGAGAACCATGAGATCACCCAGGATGCTAAAGTCTCTGCTGCCATAGCGATGTACAAGACCAAATTGCAGATGGCCTTGGAAGCTCAGGATCCTGACTTCGACAGGAGCAACTGGGATGTGAAAGTCTGGAAGGCAAGGCTGGCTGAATTGGAGAATGATGAAGAGGCTGAGGAGGTTTTGGAGATCGAAGCTGGAGGCAGTGGGAAGGATCATGGTGGTGAAGCTAGTGGAGCTGGAGGGGATGAAGATGCAGCGAAGGTGTAGGCTGCATGATTGGGCAATGATGGACATTTCTAGACGTAGTCGGAGCCCAATTTTTTAGTTTGGTTATGGTTTTTTGTTTTGATGATGTTTTGATAAACAATGGTTGGTCTGTATTTGAACAATAGTAATTAGGGTTGAGGATCATGGATGATCCTTTGAACAATAGGTAGGATTACAAATGGTGGAGGGATCCTCTGTTTGGGGGATGAAGCCATTGTGATCCTGCCGTCTTTAATTTCCTGCACTTGTTAGACCTATGAACAATGGACACCCTTTGCCAACCCATGTGGACGGGCCACGTTTTGCTGGTAGAAACGTGGGTTGGCAATTTTGACAACCTTAAAAGGGTTTAAACTTTTGTGAATAAAATGACTTTAACTTTTTGGCTATATCCTGTGTTGATATCCTTATTGTTATTTTATTTTTCAATCTATTGTGATGTTCATGTCGTTTAAATTTATCAAGTAAGGAAAAATTTAAAAAATATCCCTTAAAAGTTAAGGATATGATCAAGGATCACATAAAAAATAGTTTAAGGATCATAAGTTCAGTTGTCAAAGGATAAGTGTCACTTAGATACATAATGAATAAAATCAAAACAGTTAAGGATCATACCTGAGAATCCAAGTTAGGATCCTATCCTTTAACACTTAAAATTAGGATAACCCAAGATACAAACCTTAGTTGAAAGTAAGGATCAAGAATCCTTGGTCATTTATCTTTACAAACCTGAAATAAGATATTACTTGGGACTGAGCTAATAAAAGATGAATGTCAGTAACTGGGGACAAGCCCAACAATTCTGGGGACAAGCCCAATACACTGGGGACAAGCCCAAAAGATAACTGGGGACAAGCCCAAAGGATAACTGGGGACAAGCCCAAAGGATCGTATGTAAACTGGAGTATGGCCCTCACTGGCGACTATCCAAACTTAGTGACATGAAAATGCCAAAACCTTGGCTAACGTGAAAATGTTAGAAACCTTAGGAACAGATGTATGGTACGTCTACCATTATACGTAGGATCCTGAATATAGCCAGTACAATGAAATTGTCAGCCCCTAAAGCGGGTACTGGTCCCATTGCCATGAACTATACCAGGATCATCGTGCGCTACTGGCGAACTGGGGACATGCCCAAACTAGGGACTAGCCCAAATGACTGGATACTTCTGTGGATACTCAATTCTTAGTTAAGGATACCTGAACCTTCAAAACTCAGGATCAAGTAAAAGGAGGATAAAGGACGCAGGATCCTTATCCTTGTAAGGGAATAAAAAGAATGAAACAGTTTGAGATTGGAATGTTACCAGAAAGAGGATCATCTGTCAGTGGGGATCTTTCAAGGATACTTTTCTGGTAAGGATCATGGTTCATGATCACATGAAATATTTCTTCAAATGGACAGCATTCCAAGCTCTAGGTAGCAAATCACCTTCCATTGTTAGCAATCGATATGCCCCATTTCCTGCTTCAGCTTCAATCAAATAGGGGCCTTCCCACTTTGGTGCTAGCTTTCCATCAGCAGGATTGGTGGTGTTTTGAAATGCTTTCCTGAATACCATATCCCCAACTTGGAATTTCCTGAGCCTGACATTTTTGTTGTAAGCTCCAGCCATCCTTTGTTGATAACTGGCCATCCTTATCCTTGCTAAATCCCTGATTTCTTCTATAGTATCCAAGTCTTGAATCAAGTTTTCAGCATTTTCTTCGGGATCACGAATGCTTGTTCTTGCAGTTGGAACCACCATCTCTGTAGGGATCACTGATTCTGCCCCAAATACCAAAGAAAATGGAGTTTGGCCTGTAGCATTCTTGGGAGTTGTCCTATCAGCCCAAAGCACATAAGGTAGTTCTTCTGCCCATTTTCCTTTCTTAGATCCAAGCTTCTTCTTCAAATTGTTGATGATGATCTTGTTGGATAACTCTGCCTGACCATTAGCTTGTGGATGGACTGGTGTTGATGTTATCATCTTAATCCCCCAACTGTCACAAAAGTTAGTGGTTCTATTCCCAATAAATTGGGATCCATTATCACAAATAATCTCAGAAGAGATACCAAATCTAGTAATAATGTTTCTTTTAATAAAGGATATAACTTCCTTTTCTCTGACTTGAGCAAAGGCTTCAGCCTCTATCCACTTAGAGAAGTAATCAGTCATAGCAAGCATGAATACTTTTCCACCAGGTGCCTTAGGAAGCTTTCCAACTATATCCATTCCCCATCTCATGAATGGCCAAGAAGAGGATATAGGATGCAAGAGCTCTGCTGGTTGGTGAAGGATATTACTATGCCTCTGACAAGGATCACACCTCTTGGCATATTCCACATCATCCTTCTTCATAGTGGGCCAATAGTATCCTGTCCTCAGGATCCTTGAGAATAATGCCCTGCCCCCAGTGTGGTTTCCACAATCTCCTTCATGGAAATCCTTTAGGACTTCTTGAATTTCAGGATCCTCAATGCATCTTAAATATGGTCCTGCAAGAGATCATTTATACAACATATTATTTAATATTGTAAATTGAGATACCTTAATTTTGAAAGCCCTTGGGTTTTCTCCTGTAGGAATTTCTCTATGTTGTATGTATCTCATGATTGGGAGTATCCATGATCCTGAATGAGATTGGGTATTATCACTAGGGATGATTGCAGAATCTTCTCCTATCTCCATAGCTACATGATCCTTGATAGCAGGGGTCAGGATATGGATAATAGGGATCTTGATATCCTCAGGAATTTTCAAAGATGATCCTAGATTGGCTAACGCATCAGCTTCTGCATTCTCTTCCCTTGGTACCTGTGTCAAACTAAAGGATACAAAAGAGAGTGCCAATTCTTTGACTATCTCCAAATATTTGATTAGCTTTTCACCTTTAACAGCATAGGATCCATAAAATTGATTAGTGATCAATAAAGAATCTACATGTACCTCAAGATACCTGATGCTCATGTGCTTTGCAATTTGCAAACCAGCTATCAAGGCTTCATATTCAGTCTCATTGTTGGTAGTTTGAAATTCACAAGCTATGGAGTGGGGTATTATGTCCCCCTGTGGCGATTTTAGTAGTATTCCAAGCCCTGTTCCATTTACATTGGAGGATCCATCAGTGAACAGTATCCAAGGATCCTTGGTTTCTTCAAGCTGCTGGACTTCTAGTTCAGCCTCCTTTTGCAAATCACTACTGAAATCTGCCACAAAGTCAGCTAAGGCTTGGGATTTGATGGCAGTCCTTGGTTCATATCTTATATCATATGCACTCAACTTCACTGCCCACTTGGCCATCCTTCCTGACATTTCAGGTTTCCTGAGAACATTCTTAATTGGGAAATTAGTTTTAACAATAATGGCATGGGTCTCAAAATAATGTCTTAATTTAGTGGATGCCATAATTAATGCAAGGATACGTTTTTCTAAATGTGAATACCTGGATTCAACATCAAGTAAGCTCTTACTTACATAATAAACAGGATGTTGTGTACCTTGGTGATCCTTAACAAGGACCGCACTTACTGCTTTTGAGGATACCGCCAAGTATAAGGATGACACATCTCCCTTTTCTGGTTTCATCAAGGCTGGGGCTGAGGATAGGTAATCCTTAAGAGCTTTAAGGGCACTTTCATGCTTCTCAGTCCATTCAAATTTCTTGTTCTCCCTCAGGATGTCATAGAACTCCTTGCACTTTTCTGAGGATTTGGATATGAATCTGTTCAAGGCTGCGATCCTGCCAGTCAACCTTTGCACATCCTTAGCATTGGCAGGAGATTTGATATTGACAATAGCCTTAATCTGCTCTGGACTTGCTTCAATGCCCCTCTTTGTCACCATATATCCAAAGAATTTACCTGCCCTTACACCAAAATGACACTTAGAAGGATTAAGTTTCATATTATATTTATCAAGGATATTGAACGCTTCCTCCAAGTGTTTAAGATGATCCTCGGCTTTCTCGGACTTAACCACCATGTCATCAATATAGACTTCCATAGTGTGTCCAATTTACTCCTTGAACATCATATTGACTAGCCTTTGATAAGTAGCACCTGCATTCCTTAATCCAAATGGCATAGCAACATAAAAGTATATACCAGTTGGGGTCATAAAGGCTGTATCCTCTTGATCGGATGGTTCCATCTGAATTTGTTGAAATCCAGATGAAGCATCCATAAAAGTTAACAACTCATGACCCGCGGTAGCATCCACCATGGAGTCAATGTGGGGTAATGGGAAAGGATCCTTGGGACATGCCTTGTTTAAATCTGTAAAATCGACACATACCCTCCACTTTCCATTTTTCTTTTGAACAACAACCACATTGGCTAACCATCTTAGATACTTAACCTCTCTAATCATACCTGTTAGGGGTGGATTTCTAAATGATCAGTGATCCTTATTTACTGTTGGGTTTAGTGATCCTCAATTTTGTCTGAAGTAGTGATCCTCAGAAGTGTTGCAGGATCAGGATCATGGATCACTATAAGGATTCCTGTACTAACGATTGTCTACTTTGAATTCGTAATTGTTTTGCAGGAGTATCAACTTGGACTTGGTCTTGGCGATATTCCTGGAGAATATTCTAAGTCTATTCCGCACGTGCTTGGCCAGAAATGGACGTTGTGGAGTCGTGGAGGACTTGCACCATTTGCGGAATGTTAGTTAGGCTAGATATTTTCTAATTTTAAGGGGGTAGTGAGCTATCTTTTAGAACACTTGGCTATTTTTGGCTACACACACACTCTCATACAACTGCTCTCATCAGCTCTCGCTAACACACTTGGCGATTACACACATTTTCTACACAATACACTATAGTGATCCTTGTATTTAGCTCGCTATTATCCGAAGTTGTAATACATTTCTTGTTTAATTTGAGTTGGTGATTGGTAGTTTCCATCACCCGAGGTTTTTTATGCCGGAGATCATTCATTGATCAAGGGCGTTTTCCTCGTATAAATCTTCGTGTCACTTGTTCATTACACTTCATAGTGATCCTTATTGTTATTCATCAATTCAAGCATCATACCTCACAACAGAAAGTTTGGTTACATAGTCATTGCTTGATTTTTGACCAAAACAGTTTGGCGCCCACCGTGGGGCAATTGGTGCTTCATTCCTAGAAAGATTCGTGTTTTCGTGGTCATTTCGGTTCGCTACAACCAAACAGATGGCTTCCTCAGTGAAGAATACTTCAAGTTTGATGCCCTCATTCAGTTCTTCACAAGGCGTTCCTCCTTTGCCTCCACCGCCTTCTGGATCCCAGAAGAATGCTGAGAATGCTGCGAAGAAACCAACTCCTATTTTCCAAAAACCACCTACTTCTTCTGTTTCAACTAATCCTACAACTAATGATCTTTATGCCCTGATTTTGCAGATGAGGAATCATGCACAAGAGCAGGATAAAACCAACGAAAGGATCCTCCGGGAGATCGATGAAATCAAGAAACAGAAGAAATCAGTGGAGGATCACTCCCCTCTGATGCCAAGGTCGCTGAACTTCAACACTCCGGTCATAACTTCCCAACACTCAGCAGTTCCGGACGTGCAATACTTGGGTGAAATACCAGGAAGACGTTATGGAACAACAACAATAAGTCAGGCATTTGGCTCTTACTTCCAGCCGCAGGAATCCTCTTCTCAACCATTAGGATCCTCCTCTCAGCATCAGGGATACTTCACGTCAGGAGGATATGTGGGAATGCATGCAGTACAAGGATCCTCCCAGGTCCAAGGATCCTCCTAAGTACAAGGATCCTCCCAGGTCTCAGGATCCTCTTTGGTCCCAGGATCCTCCCTGGTCCCAGAATCCTTTCAGGTTCAAGGATCATCTCAATTCCAGGATCCAACCTCCTTCGAAATCAAGGATCCTTGAGAAGTATGCAGCCTCAGAACTCGGACGTTCATCAAGGAGACTTCATACCAATGCAAACTATTGCCTCCTCTGGTCCTTCAATCATGCCAGAGTCTCGACAAAATGGATTCACATCCGCAATTCCAAACTCGAATCTTGTGGGAGGTAACACTTTTAATAATTTATATAACACTAACCATGGCTTTATGCAGGATACAGGTATCAATCAGGCCATGGCTAGGGAGCTACAGAAGCTTAAGGATATGATATCCAGTGTACCAGGAGTGGTTAAACCCATTCCTGAGATTGCAGATGGTAGCCATAGGATATCTCGTTTTGCACCACCTTTATGTGATGCTGAGATACCTAAAAGATTCCAGATACCATCAATGAAACTGTTAGGGGAGGATTTTCTAACAATTAGTGATCCTTACTTGTTATCCTAATTAATGATCCTTACTTCTGTGACAGATAGTGATCCTTAGAAGGGCTTCAGGATCAGGATCATGGATTACCTTAAGGATCCTCATACTAACGATTGTTTGTTTGTGTTTCGTATTATTTTGCAGAAGTAACAAGCTTGACTTGGTCTTGGCAACGTTACTATGGAATATTCCACGGGTATTTCGCACACGTTTGACTGGAAATGGACGTTGTGGAGAACGTGGGAGCTTGGCACAAAATTCGGATAGTTTGTTAGCATAGTTATCTTTTATTTTTAAAGGGGTAATGAGCTAGTAATTAGAAGACTTAGCCATTTTCAGCTACACACACTCTCGTACAATTGCACTCTTGAAGCTTTCGACAAACACTTAACAGTTTTCACTCACTTTTACACATTTCACCATAGTGATCCTTGTACCTAGCTCGTTACTATCCGAAGTTGTAAACATTTACTGATTTATTTGAGCTTGGTGATCGGTAGTTTCCATCACCCGGGGTTTTTTGTGCCGGAGATCAACTCTTGATCAAGGGCTTTTTCCCCGTATAAATCCTTGTGTCGTTTCTGCAATTTACATTGAAGTGATTCTTATCATTGTTCCACATTTAAAGCATCATTCCCCATAACTAAGAGTTTGGTTGCATTATCCTCATCAGATTTTTTAACCAAAACAGTTTGGCGCCCACCGTGGGGCAATTGGTGCTTCATTCCTAAGAAGTTTTTCTGTTGGTGATCATTACGGTTCACTGCATACAAATACATGGCTTCATCATTGAAGAATACCTCTATTGCAATGTCTGCGGTCAATTCGTCTCAGGGCATTCCACCTTTGCCTCCACCACCTGCTGGATCTCAGAAAAATGCTGAGAAGAAACCAACTCCCATTTTCTCCAAACCTCCAACTTCCTCTGCTTCTTACACTCCTACTACTAGTGACATGTTTACTTTGATTTTGCAGATGAAGGATCATATACAGCAACAGGATAAGACCACTGAAAGGATTCTCAAAGAAATCGAAGATCTCAAGAAACAAAAGAAAACGGCAGAGGATCATTCCCCACTGGTGCCCAGATCTTTGAATTTTGATACTCCGGTGATTACTTCTCAGCCATCAGTAGTTCCAGATGTTCAATATGTGGGTGGACCAAAAGGAGTGCACTACGGAGCAACAACAGTGACCCAGGCATCAGGTTCATATTTCCAGCCAGCAGGATCCTATCCTTAGCATATGGGACCCTTCATGAATTCAGGAGGATACTCAGGAGCGCAGCAGATTCAAGGATCTTCCTTTGTTCCAGGATCATCCCAGGTTCATGGATCCTCCTTTGTTCCAGGATCATCCCAGGTTCAAGGATCCTCCTTTGTTCCAGCATCATCCCAGGTTCAAGGATCCTCCTTTGTTCCAGGATCATCCCAGGTTCAAGGATCCTCCTTTGTTCCAGGATCGTCCCAGGTTCAAGGATCCTCCTTTGTTCCAGGATCGTCCTAGTTTCAGGGATCCTTCCAGATGCCAGGATCGTTGAGGAGTTTGCAAACAGGAAGTTCAGATGTCCATCAGGGAGATTTTATTCTGATGCAGACCATTGCTTCTACTGGTCCTTCGATCATTCCAGAGCCCTAGCAATATGGATTAACATCCATTCTTCCTAATTTGAATCCAATGGGAGGTAACACTTTTAATAATTCCTATACTACTAACCATGGCCTTATGCAGGATCCAGGTATCAATCATGCCATGGCCAGAGAATTGCAAAAGTTAAAGGATATGATATCAAGTATCCCAGGAGTGGTCAAGCCTATCCCGGAGATTGCAGATGGGAGCCACAAGATATCTCGTTTTGCACCACCAATCTGTGATGCTGAGATACCCAAGAGGTTCCATGTGCCAACCATGAAGCTGTATGATGGTTCAACGGATCCTGAAGAGCACATAGCACAATACAGGGAGAGGATGGAGATCAATCCAATCCCAGAAAGGTTAAAGGAAGCATGCCTGTGCAAGGGATTCGGATCCACTCTTACTGGATCAGCTCTCAAATGGCTGCTAAGTCTTCCTCCCTACTCTATTACCTCATTTGCTAATCTAGTTAACCTATTTAATAATCAGTTTTCTTGTAGTAGAAAATTTGAACGATTAACTAGTGATTTATATAGGATAACCCAGGGTCATAATGAATCATTAAGGGATTATATCACTAAATTTAGTAAAGAATCCTTAGACATTCCCAACTTGGATATAGCCACAGCTGTTGAGGCCTTCAAAATGGGATTGCTTAGGGATTCATTATTCTATGATGATCTTGTTATGACACCATGCAGGAACTTAGATGAGGTAAGAACCCGGGCCCTTAGGTTCATCCGGCTAGAGGATGACAAAAAGATCCAGGAGAGGTTAGCAGGATCCTCAAAGCAAGAGAAGCAAGGATCCTCATTCAAGAACAAGTTCAGATCCTATAATAGATCTGATAACCAGAATGTGCATGCTGTTGAACAAGAGGAGGATGATGAGGATTATCCTCCAATTTCTGAATATTGTTTTTCTGTTGATAACAATGAACTAATCCTTGCGATGCAGAATTTAGGTGATAAAGCCAGATGGCCCAGAAAAAATGATAAGCCAGCTGCAACTAAGGATAAATCAAAGTGGTGTGCATACCATGAAGATTTTGGGCATATCACAGAAGAATGCATTGCACTAAGAAAGGAAATTGGATACTTGTTGAGCAAGGGGCATCTGAAAGAATTATTGGGAAGAAAAAAGTCAAGGACTCAGGATCCTGAAAGGATCCCTGAGAAAGCTCCGGCCCCTCCAGCAGATGCACAAGTAATAAATTTTATTTCTGGAGGATCAGACATTTGTGGCACGTCCTTCTCAGCAGCTAAAAGGCATGCAAAGGAAACTAAAATGGATAGTGGAGAAAGACCCGTTCGAACATCAAGTGTCTCCGAAGGAAAAGTCATAACCTTTGATGAGGATAATCGTGTTGATATCCAGGATCCTCATCACGATGGTTTAGTTATTACTCTTTTCATTTCTAGCCATTTTTTCCGCAGGATCCTTATAGACGGAGGAAGCTCAGTGAACATCATCCAGCTTGATGTTCTAAAGAAGATGGGTATTCCTGAATCAGATATCATACCAAGATCCTTCGTGCTCGTGGGATTTAGTGGCGAAACTAAGAATACCCTGGGGGACATTAAGCTCCCAATATACATCGAAGGCCTACATTCTTATAAAAAATTTTGTGTTATTGACTGTTTATCTTGTTGTAATGTTATCCTTGGCAGGACCTGGATACACGATATGAAGGCAGTCCCATCTACTTACCATCAATGTGTGAAGCTCCCTAGTCCTTGGGGAATAGTCAAGATTGATAGTGATCAGCAGGAGGCTAAGAATTGCTATACTTCATCGATGAAACCAGCCTCGAAGTCAAGGGAGCAATAGCAATCAAAGTATCCTCCAAGGGATGTCTTGGAGGCAAGAGAGCAGGATGTGGTAGAAATCCTCATGGATCCTCATGATCCTGAATCCAAAATCTATATCGGATCAGGGATCCTTGGCAAAATGAAAGAAGACCTCGTATCCTTCCTCAAAAGGAGGAAAACTACCTTTGCATGGAAGCATGAGGATATGACAGGTATATCTAAGGATATTATTACTCACAAACTTGGCATCGACAGGTCCTTCAAACCAATCCATCAAAGGAGAAAGAAATTTGCACCAGAAAGAAATGCCATTATCCAGGAGGAGGTAGAGAAATTACTCCGGGCAGGTATGATTAGAGAGGTCAAGTATCCAAAATGGTTGGCCAATGTGGTTGTTGTTCAAAAGAAAAACGGAAAGTGGAGGGTATGTGTCGATTTTACCGATTTAAATAAGGCATATCCCAAGGATCCTTTCCCATTACCCCACATTGACTCCATGGTGGATGCAACTGCGGGTCATGAACTGTTAACTTTTATGGATGCTTCATCTGGATTTCAACAAATCCAAATGGAACCATCCGATCAAGAGGATACAGCCTTCATGACTCCAACTGGTATGTACTGCTATATTGCTATGCCGTTCGGACTAAGAAATGCAGGTGCAACATATCAAAGGCTGGTGAATATGATGTTCAAGGATCAGATTGGATAAACTATGGAGGTTTACATAGATGATATGGTGGTAAAATCCATAAAAGCTGAGGATCATCTAAGGGACTTGGAGGAAACATTCGATATCCTTGACGAATATAATATGAAACTTAATCCTTCAAAATGTCACTTTGGTGTTAAAGCAGGTAAATTCTTAGGATATATGGTGACAAAGAGAGGCATTAAAGCCAGCCTAGAACAAATCAAAGCAATAATAAACATCAAGTCCCCTACCAATGCTAAGGATGTCCAAAGGCTAACTGGCAGGATAGCAGCTTTGAACAGATTTATATCCAAATCCTCAGAGAAGTGCAAAGAATTCTATGATATCCTAAGGAAGAACAAGAAATTTGAGTGGACTGAGAAGCATGAAAATGCCTTAAGAGCTCTCAAAGATTACCTATCCTCAGCCCCGGCCTTGATGAAACCAGAAAAATGCGATGTGCTATCCTTATATCTTACGGTATCCTCAAAAGCAGTAAGTGCCGTCCTTGTTAAGGATCACGAAGGTACACAACATCCTGTCTATTATGTAAGTAAAAGTTTACTTGATGCCGAATCCAGGTATTCACACCTTGAAAAGCTTATTCTTGCATTAATTATGGCATCTACTAAGTTGAGACATTATTTTGAAACTCATGTTATTGTTGTTAAAACTAATTTTCCAATTAAGAATGTCTTCAGGAAACCAGAGATGTCAGGAAGGATGGCTAAGTGGGCAGTGAAGCTTAGTGCCTATGATATAAGATATGAGCCTAGGACAGCCATCAAATCCCAAGCATTAGCCGACTTTGTGGCTGATTTCAGTAGTGATTTACAAAAAGAAGCTGAGTTAGAAGTCCAGCAGCTAGAAGAGACCAGGGATCCTTGGATACTCTATACTGATGGATCCTCAAATATAAAAGGCACAAGGCTTGGACTACTACTAAAATTGCCACAGGGGGACATAATACCCCACTCTATAGCTTGTGAGTTCCAAACCACTAACAATGAGGCTGAATATGAAGCCTTAATTGCTGGTTTGCAAATTGCTAAGCATATGGGGATCAGGTATCTTGAGGTACATGTAGATTCATTGTTAATTACAAACCACTTTAATGGATCCTATGCTGTTAAAGGTGAAAAGCTAACCAAATATTTAGAGATAGTCAAAGAATTGGCACTCTCCTTTGTTTCCTTCAGTTTGACACAGGTACCAAGGGAAGAAAATACAGAAGCTGACGCATTGGCTAACCTAGGATCATCTTTGAAGATCCCGGAGGATATCAAGATCCCTATTATCCATATCCTGACCCCGGCTATCGAGGATCATGTGGCTATGGAGATAGGAAAGAATTCTGTAATTATCCCTAGTGAGGATACTCAATCCCATTCAGGATCAGGATCATGGATCTCACCAATCATGAGATACTTACAACATGGAGAGATTCCTACAGGAGAAAACCCTAGGGCTTTCAAAATTAAGGTATCCCAATTCACAATCTTAAATAATATGTTGTATAAGCGATCTCTTGCAGGACCATACTTAAGATGCATTGGGGATCCTGAAATTCAAGAAGTTTTAAAAGACTTCCATGAAGGAGATTGTGGAAACCACACTGGGGGCAGGGCATTGTTCTCAAGGATCCCGAGGACAGGATACTATTGGCCAACTATGAAAAGAGATGCTGTGGAGTCTGCTAAGAGATGTGATCCTTGTCAGAGACACAGTAATATCCTTCATCAACCAGCCGAACTTTTGCATCCGATATCCTCCTCTTGGCCATTTATGAGATGGGGTATGGATATAGTTGGTAAGCTCCCTAAGGCACCTGGTGGAAAAGTGTTCATGCTAGCTATGACTGATTACTTCTCCAAGTGGATAGAAGCTGAAGCTTTTGCCCAAGTCAGAGAAAAGGAAGTTATATCCTTCATTAAAAGAAATATTATAACTAGATTTGGCATTCCTTCTGAAATTATATGTGATAATGGTTCCCAATTCATTGGGGGCAGAACCACTAACTTTTGTGACAGCTGGGGGATTAAGATGATAACATCAACACCAGTCCACCCACAAGCTAATGGTCAAGCAGAATCCTCCAACAAGATCATCATCAACAATCTGAAGAAGAAGCTTGGAAGCAAGAAAGGGAAATGGGCAGAAGAACTACCTTATGTGCTTTGGGCTGATAGGACAACCCCTAAGAATGCTACTAGTCAAACGCCATTCTCTTTGGTATTTGGGGCAGAATCAGTGATCCCAACAGAAATGGTGGTTCCAACTGCTAGAACAAGCACCCGTGATCTTGAAGAAAATGATGAGAACTTGGCTCAAGACCTGGATACTATTGAAGAAATCAGGGATCTGGCTAGGATAAGGATGGCTGGTGCTTACAACAAAAATGTCAGGATCAGGAAGTTTCAAGTTGGAGATATGGTATTGAGGAAAGCATTTCAGAATACCACCAATCCTGCTGATGGAAAATTGGCTCCAAAGTGGGAAGGCCCTTATTTGATTGAAGCTGAAGCAGGAAAGGGGGCATATAGATTGCTAACCATGGAAGGTGATTTGCTACCAAGAGCTTGGAATGCTGTCCACTTGAAGAAATATTTCATGTGAGCTGGATCCTCATGGCACAAATGATCCTTATGTAAGGGGTATCCTTGAAGGATCCTTAGAGTATCAGTGATCCTTACTTTGGTAATGTCCTAATCTTGAACTATTTCATTTCCTTATTTTCTCATATAAGGATAAGGATCATGTGTCCTTTATCCACCTCTCACGTGATTTTAAGTTTTGAAAGTTCAGGTATCCTTAGCAGAGTATTGGTTATCTGCAGAAGCAATCCGTTCCTTGGGTTTAACCCCAGTTATTTGGGCTTGACCCCAGTTCCGCCTGTAGCGCACGATGATCCTGGTATAGTTCAAGGCAGTGGGACCAGTACTCGCTTTAGGGGCTGATAATTCCATTGTACTGGCTATACCTAGGATCCTACGTATAATGGTAGACGTACCATACATCCGTTCCTAAGGTTTCTAACGTTTTCACGTTAGCTAAGGTTTTGACATTTTCATGTCACTAAGTTTGGATAGTCGCTAGTTAGGGCCATACTCCAGTTTACATACGATCCTTGGGCTTGTCCCCAGTTATCCTTGGGCTTGTCCCCAGTTGCTAACTCTTATCTTATATTGGCTTAGTCCCAAGTCATGCTCTATTTCAGGTCCTTGAAGATAAGCAACTAGGGATCCTTGATCCTTGTTTCTTTCTAAGATTGATCTTATAGTTATCCTGATTACGGTTAGGATCCTAACTTGGATCCTCAGGTATGATCCTTAACTATTTTTAATTCTATTCATTGTTTATTTGAATAACCCTTAAAATTTGACAACTAAACTTGTGATCCACAAAATATATTACTTTTTGGGATTCTTCAACTATAAGATATTTGATCATGGATCATATCCTAAATATTTTCAATCTGACTTATTCAAAATTGCTTATTCAATAAGTGTACATTAAAACGATTGAGAATTAAAGAGGCAAAAAGGATAACAATACAAGATAAGCGACAAAAGATTAAGGTTTTATTTATTAACAAAAGATTAACCCTTAAAAGGTTGTCAAAATTACCTACCCCGAGCATCTACCAGCAATACGTGGCCCGTCCGCTGGGGTAGGTAAAGGGTGTCCATGATAATAGGTTCAAAAGTAGTGCAGGAATATAAAGGCGGCAGGATCACAATGGCTTCATCTCCCAAACAGAGGATCCCTCCACCATTTGCAATCCTACCTATTGTCTGAAGGATCCTAGATCCTTAATCCTAAAAACTATTGTTCAGTACAAACCATCAAATTGTTCAACAAAACAACCATCAAACTAAAAAAATTGGGCTCCGGCTATGTCTAGAAGTTTCCATCATCGCCTAATTGTGCAGCCTACACCTTCGCTGCATCCTTATCCCCTCCAGCTTCGGTATCCTTAACCTGATCCTTCCCACTGCCTCCAGCTTCAATCGCCAAAACCTCCTCAGCCTCTTCGTCATCTTCAAGATCAGCCAACCTTGATTTCCAGCCCTCAACATCCCAGCTGCTTCTGTCGAAGTTAGGATCTTGAGCTTCCTGGGCCATCTTTAGTTTTGTCTGATACATTGTGATGGCAGCAGAGACCTTTTCACCTTCTATGAGATCATGCTTTTCATAGTCAGTGTCGATCAGGATTTTAGCCGTCTTAGCCTTGGCATCTTGAAGGGCTTTTTCAAGATCAGCAATCTTAAGATCCTTAAGCACTGCAACTTGTTGGAGGTCAGCAATCTTCTTATCCAGCTCCTCGACGCTTCCCACATAATCTTCAATCTCAGCAAATTTTTGTAAGGAAAAAGACAAATCAGTTCAAGATCAGGTGATCCTCAAGTGAGTAGGATACCTAGGCAGAATTGATGATCCTCACTTCATTGAAGTATTCAAGGAACTGGTGGCAGATCAGTGGTAGGCCTTGTAGGTCCTCTGTGTCAGAGGTTTTCCTCTTCTTGCCACCCCTTCCTTTAGTGGGTGCCTTGGGAATGGAGATGCTAGGACTGGTAGTGGGCCTCTTCTTCCGGGATCGAACAACATCAAGGTCAGCCGTGTTGAATTGGGAGGCAGGCTTGGAAGATTTTCCAGCACCTAAACAACCAAAACAAGATAAGTATCTTTACTTCATTTATATTTCACTACTTATTTAAATTTTTAAACAAAGATACTTACTTGACATCGTGACAGAGCCTGAGGATACCTCCTGAGAATCCTGGGTGGTTGTCTTGAAAGTTCTTGTTTCAGGATCAAGCCTCTTGAAAGCGGCGAGTCTCTCTTTGGCAGCAGGAGACAGTCTGAGGCGTGAAACGGTGATAGCTGCATAACAAGAAAGCAAAAGTATATAAGTGATCCTTATATCAAAAGAAGGTTCTCTGGTGATCCTTCTCAGGATCCTCCACCCTACCATGGGTAGCCCATTCCTTGGGTAGATCCTTCCCGTCAGCGATAGAATCTCTCTTGACGAAAAAGAAACGTCGCTTCCAGTTAGTGTCATTCTTGGTAGCTTTGAAGATCGGGTGTTTCTCACCAGGTTTACGTTTGAACAGATAACGATGAGAACCAAAGGTAGTAAGATCATACAGCTCTCCCAGCTCTGACATTCCTAGGTCTATCCCTTCCTGCTCGATGATCCTCTCAAGGGTATACAAAACCCTCCAAATCATCGGCATGGCTTGGATATAAGAGATGCCGGTTAGGGAAAAGAAAGATTGGGTGAAGGCTGGAAAAGGATATGTATAGCCTATGGTGAACGGAGTGACAGGAAAAGCAACCCAGGTGTCGGAAATATGATCACTCAGGGCATTGGGATTGAAAGACTTAAACACGGTGTCTGCCGGGAAGCAGTGGCGGATCCTATCAATCTGCGCATCGTTGAAACATCAGCGTTCTTTTATGGAATCTTCAATGATTCCCTGGCTCTTCAGTGGGTTGTTCTTCGGGTGATCCTTAGCTGGGGAGTTCCGGAGCAGCATTTTTGATAGAATGATGGAAAGAGATGGAAAACAGAGCAAAAGAAGGAAGAAGATGAAGAGAGAATACCTGTTTATCTTCGGATGCAGTTATAAAGGGAGTATCTCTGAAATTTAAATGCAATCGATCCTATCTATATCTCCTGTTTATAATCATGATTGTGCAGGGTTGTCACTTCTGTGACGTCACAGTTGCAACGGATAGTTCTACAACAACGGCTATATTTACGATAATTAGTTGCGGATAAGATCAAGAAAATATAATTCGTTCATTTTACATATTACTCCTTATATTTTGGGGGCAATTGTTAGGGGAGGATTTTCTAACAATTAGTGATCCTTACTTGTTATCCTAATTAATGATCCTTACTTCTGTGACAGATAGTGATCCTCAGAAGGGCTTCAGGATCAAGATCATGGATCACCTTAAGGATCCTCATACTAACGATTGTTTGTTTGTGTTTCGTATTATTTTGCAGAAGTAACAAGCTTGACTTGGTCTTGGCAACGTTACTATGGAATATTCCACGGGTATTTCGCACACGTTTGACTGGAAATGGACGTTGTGGAGAACGTGGGAGCTTGGCACAAAAGTCGGATAGTTTGTTAGCATAGTTATCTTTTTATTTTTAAAGGGGTAACGAGCTAGTAATTAGAAGACTTAGCCATTTTCAGCTACACACACTCTCGTACAATTGCACTCTTGAAGCTTTCGACAAACACTTAACAGTTTTCACTCACTTTTACACATTTCACCATAGTGGTCCTTGTACCTAGCTCGTTACTATCCGAAGTTGTAAACATTTACTGATTTATTTGAGCTTGGTGATCGGTAGTTTCCATCACCCGGGGTTTTTTGTGCCGGAGATCAACTCTTGATCAAGGGCTTTTTCCCCATATAAATCCTTGTGTCGTTTCTGCAATTTACATTGAAGTGATTCTTATCATTGTTCCACATTTAAAGCATCATTCCCCATAACTAAGAGTTTGGTTGCATTATCCTCATCAGATTTTTTAACCAAAACAGAAACTATATGATGGTTCAACGGATCCAGAAGAGCATGTAGCTCAGTACAGGGAGAGGATGGAGATCAATCCAATTCCTGAAAGGTTGAAAGAAGCATGTCTATGCAAGGGATTTGGATCCACACTTACAGGATCTGCTCTTAAATGGCTGCTAAGTCTTCCCCCTTACTCTATTACTTCATTTGCTAATTTAGTTAACTTGTTCAATAGTCAATTCTCTTGCAGTAGAAAGTTTGAACGATTAACTAGTGATTTATATAGGGTAACACAAGGTCAAAATGAATCACTTAGAGATTATATCACTAAGTTTAGTAAAGAATCCTTAGATATTCCTAATTTGGATATTGCTACGGCTGTAGAAGCCTTTAAAATGGGATTACTTAGGGATTCATTATTCTATGATGATCTTGTTATGACACCTTGCAGGAATCTTGATGAAGTAAGGACTAGGGCCCTTAGGTTCATCCGCCTAAAGGATGACAAAAGGATCCAGGACAGATTGACAGGATCCTCAAAACAGGATAAACAAGGATCCTACTTCAGGAACAACAAATCCAAGTCCTACAACAGATCTGATAACCAGAATGTGCACGCAGTGGAACAAGAAGAGGATAATGAGGATTATCCTCCTATTTCTGAATATTGTTTTTCTGTTGATAACAATGAACTAATCCTAGCAATGCAGAATCTAGGTGAGAAAGCTAGGTGGCCAAGGAAAAGTGATAAACCAGCTGCTACAAAGGATAAATCCAAGTGGTGTGCATATCATGAGGATTTTGGGCATCTCACTGAAGAGTGTATTGCACTTAGAAAGGAAATTGGTTACTTGTTGAGCAAGGGGCATTTAAAGGAACTCTTGGGAAGAAAGAAGTCAAGGACCCAGGATCCTGAAAGGATCCCGGAAAGGGCTCCTGCTCCTCCAACAGATGCACAAGTCATAAATTTCATATCCGGTGGATCAGACATCTGTGGTACATCCTTCTTAGCAGCAAAAAGACATGCTAAGGAAACCAAGATGGATAATGGAGACAGACCCGTCCGGACCTCCGTTGTCACCCAGGATAAAGTCATTATTTTTGATGAGGATGATCGTGTTGACATCCAGGATCCTCATCATGATGGTCTTGTAATTACATTGTTTATTTCTAACCACTTTGTTCGCAGGATCCTTATAGATGGAGGAAGCTCTGTGAACATCATTCAGCTGGATGTTCTCAAGAAAATGAATATCCTAGAGTCTGATATTATCCCAAGATCCTCAGTACTTGTGGGATTCAGTGGAGAAACAAAGAATACATTGGGGGACATCAAACTCCCAATCTATATTGAAGGATTGCATTCTTATCAAAAGTTTTGTGTTATTGATTGCTTATCGTGTTGTAGTGTTATACTTGGCAGGCCATGGATACATGATATGAAGGCAGTCCCATCCACCTATCATCAGTGTGTAAACTTCCAAGTCCATGGGGAGTGGTGAAAATTGAGAGTGATCAACAGGAGGCTAAGAATTGCTATACCTCATCAATGAAACCAGCTTCAAGACCAAGGGAGCAATAGCAATTAAAGTATCCTTCAAGAGATGTCTTGGAGGCAAGAGAACAGGATTTGAAAGAAATCCTCATGGATCCTGATGATCCTGAATCCAAGATCTTCATAGGGTCAGGGATCCTTAGCGATATTGAACGGGAACTAGTATCCTTTCTTAAAAGTAGGAAAACCACCTTTGCCTGGAAACATGAAGACATGACAGGTATATCTAAAGATATAATTACTCACAAACTTGGCATTGACAGCTCATTCAAGCCAATTCATCAAAAGAGGAGGAAGTTTGCACCTGAAAGAAATGCTATTATCCAGGAAGAGGTAGATAAGCTACTTCGAGCAGGTGCTACTTATCAAAGGCTAGTCAATATGATGTTCAAGGAGCAAATTGGACACACTATGGAAGTCTATATTGATGACATGGTGGTTAAGTCCTAGAAAGCTGAGGATCGTCTTAAACACTTGGAGGAAGCGTTCGATATCCTTGATAAATATAATATGAAACTTAATCCTTCTAAGTGTCATTTTGGTGTAAGGGCAGGTAAATTCTTAGGATATATGGTGACAAAAAGGGGCATTGAAGCAAGTCCAGAGCAAATTAAGGCTATTGTGAATATCAAATCTCCTGCCAATGCTAAGGATGTGTAAAGGTTGACTGGCAGGATCACAGCCTTGAACAGATTCATATCCAAATCCTCAGAAAAGTGCAAGGAGTTCTATGACATCCTGAGGAAGAACAAGAAATTTGAATGGACTGAGAAGCATGAAATTGCCCTTAAAGCTCTTAAGGATTACCTATCCTCAGCCCCAGCCTTGATGAAACCAGAAAAAGGGAGATGTGTTATCCTTATACTTGGCGGTATCCTCAAAAGCAGTAAGTGCGGTCCTTGTTAAGGATCACCAAGGTACACAACATCCTGTTTATTATGTAAGTAAGAGCTTACTTGATGCTGAATCCAGGTATTCACATTTAGAAAAACTTATCCTTGCATTAATTATGGCATCCACTAAATTAAGACATTATTTTGAGACCCATGCCATTATTGTTAAAACTAATTTCCCAATTAAGAATGTTCTCAGGAAACCTGAAATGTCAGGAAGGATGGCCAAGTGGGCAGTGAAGTTGAGTGCATATGATATAAGATATGAACCAAGGACTGCCATCAAATCCCAAGCCTTAGCTGACTTTGTGGCAGATTTCAGTAGTGATTTGCAAAAGGAGGCTGAACTAGAAGTCCAACAGCTTGAAGAAACCAAGGATCCTTGGATACTGTTCACTGATGGATCCTCCAATGTAAATGGAACAGGGCTTGGAATACTACTAAAATCGCCACAGGGGGACATAATACCCCACTCCATAGCTTGTGAATTTCAAACTACCAACAATGAGGCTGAATATGAAGCCTTGATAGCTGGTTTGCAAATTGCAAAGCACATGAGCATCAGGTATCTTGAGGTACATGTAGATTCTTTATTGATCACTAATCAATTTAATGGATCCTATGCTGTTAAAGGTGAAAAGCTAATCAAATATTTGGAGATAGTCAAAGAATTGACACTCTCTTTTGTATCCTTTAGTTTGACACAGGTACCAAGGGAAGAGAATGCAGAAGCTGATGCGTTAGCCAATCTAGGATCATCTTTGAAAATTCCTGAGGATATCAAGATCCCTATTATCCATATCCTGACCCCTGCTATCAAGGATCATGTAGCTATGGAGATAGGAGAAGATTCTGCAATCATCCCTAGTGATAATACCCAATCTCATTCAGGATCATGGATACTCCTAATCATGAGATACATACAACATGGAGAAATTCCTACAGGAGAAAACCCAAGGGCTTTCAAAATTAAGGTATCTCAATTTACAATATTAAATAATATGTTGTATAAACGATCTCTTGCAGGACCATATTTAAGATGCATTGAGGATCCTGAAATTCAAGAAGTCCTCAAGGATTTCCATGAAGGAGATTGTGGAAACCACACTGGGGGCAGGGCATTATTCTCAAGGATCCTGAGGACAGGATACTATTGGCCCACTATGAAGAAGGATGCTGTGGAGTATGCCAAGAGGTGTGATCCTTGTCAGAGGCATAGTAATATCCTTCACCAACCAGCAGAGCTCTTGCATCCTATATCCTCTTCTTGGCCATTCATGAGATGGGGAATGGATATAGTTGGAAAGCTTCCTAAGGCACCTGGTGGAAAAGTATTCATGCTTGCTATGACTGATTACTTCTCTAAGTGGATAGAGGCTGAAGCCTTTGCTCAAGTCAGAGAAAATGAAGTTATATCCTTTATTAAAAGAAACATTATTACTAGATTTGGTATCCCTTCTGAGATTATTTGTGATAATGAATCCCAATTTATTGGGAATAGAACCACTAACTTTTGTGACAGTTGGGGGATTAAGATGATAACATCAACACCAGTCCATCCACAAGCTAATGGTCAGGCAGAGTCATCCAACAAGATCATCATCAACAATTTGAAGAAGAAGCTTGCATCCAAGAAAGGAAAATGGGCAGAAGAACTACCTTATGTGCTTTGGGCTGATAGGATAACTCCCAAGAATGCTACAGGCCAAACTCCATTTTCTTTGGTATTTGGGGCAGAATCAGTGATCCCTACAGAGATGGTGGTTCCAACTGCAAGAACAAGCATTGGTGATCCTGAAGAAAATGCTGAAAACTTGATTCAAGACTTGGATACTATAGAAGAAGTCAGGGATTTAGCAAGGATAAGGATGGCCAGTTATCAACAAAGGATGGCTGGAGCTTACAACAAAAATGTCAGGCTCAGGAAATTCCAAGCTGGGGATATGGTATTAAGGAAAGCATTTCAAAACACCACCAATCCTGCTGATGGAAAGCTAGCACCAAAGTGGGAAGGCCCCTATTTGATTGAAGCTGAAGCAGGAAAGGGGGCATATCGATTGCTAACAATGGAAGGTGATTTGCTACCTAGAGCTTGGAATGCTGTCCATTTGAAGAAATATTTCATGTGATCATGATCCATGATCCTTACCAGACAAGTATCCTTGAAAGATCCCCACTGACAGATGATCCTCTTTCTGGTAACATTCCAATCTCAAACTGTTTCATTCTTTTTATTCCCTTACAAGGATAAGGATCCTGCGTCCTTTATCCTCCTTTTACTTGATCCTGAGTTTTGAAGGTTCAGGTATCCTTAACTAAGAATTGAGTATCCACAGAAGTATCCAGTCATTTGGGCTAGTCCCCAGTTTGGGCCTGTCCCCAGTTTCGCCAGTAGCGCACGATGATCCTGGTATAGTTCATGGCAATGGGACCAGTACCCGCTTTAGGGGCTGACAATTTCATTGTACTGGCTATATTCAGGATCCTACGTATAATGGTAGACGTACCATACATCCGTTCCTAAGGTTTCTAACGTTTTCACGTTAGCCAAGGTTTTGGCATTTTCATGTCACTAAGTTTGGATAGTCACCAGTGAGGGCCATACTCCAGTTTACATACGATCCTTTGGGCTTGTCCCCAGTTATCCTTTGGGCTTGTCCCCAGTTATCTTTTGGGCTTGTCCCCAGTGTAATGGGCTTGTCCCCAGAATTGTTGGGCTTGTCCCCAGTTACTGACATTCATCTTTTATTAGCTCAGTCCCAAGTAATATCTTATTTCAGGTTTGTAAAGATAAATGACCAAGGATTCTTGATCCTTACTTTCAACTAAGGTCTGTATCTTGGGTTATCCTAATTTTAAGTGTTAAAGGATAGGATCCTAACTTGGATTCTCAGGTATGATCCTTAACTGTTTTGATTTTATTCATTATGTATTTAAGTGACACTTATCCTTTGACAACTGAACTTATGATCCTTAAACTATTTTTTTATGTGATCCTTGATCATATCCTTAACTTTTAAGGGATATTTTTTAAATTTTTCCTTACTTGATAAATTTAAACGACATGAACATCACAATAGATTGAAAAATAAAATAACAATAAGGATATCAACACAGGATATAGCCAAAACGTTAAAGTCATTTTATTCACAAAAGTTTAAACCCTTTTAAGGTTGTCAAAATTGCCAACCCACGTTTCTACCAGCAAAACGTGGCCCGTCCACATGGGTTGGCAAAGGGTGTCCATTGTTCATAGGTCTAACAAGTGCAGGAAATTAAAGACGGCAGGATCACAATGGCTTCATCCCCCAAACAGAGGATCCCTCCACCATTTGTAATCCTACCTATTGTTCAAAGGATCATCCATGATCCTCAACCCTAATTACTATTGTTCAAATACAGACCAACCATTGTTTATCAAAACATCATCAAAACGAAAAACCATAACCAAACTAAAAAATTGGGCTCCGGCTACGTCTAGAAATGTCCATCATTGCCCAATCATGCAGTCTACACCTTCGCTGCATCTTCATCCCCTCCAGCTCCACTAGCTTCACCACCATGATCCTTCCCACTGCCTCCAGCTTCGATTGCCAAAACCTCCTCAGCCTCTTCATCATCCTCCAATTCAGCCAGCCTTGCCTTCCAGCCTTTCACATCCCAGTTGCTCCTGTCGAAGTCAGGATCCTGAGCTTCCAAGGCCATCTGCAATTTGGTCTTGTACATCGCTATGGCAGCAGAGACTTTAGCATCCTGGGTGATCTCATGCTTCTCGTAATCAGCATTGATCAGAACCTTGGCCGTTTCAGCTTTGGCATCCTTGAGATCCTTTTGGGGTCAGCAATCTTAAGATCCTTGAGCAATGCGACTTGTTGGAGGTCAGCAATCTTCTTGTCCTGCTCCTCGACATGCCCAACGTAGTCTTCAATCTCAGCAAATTTCTGCAAAGAAGATAAAGAACAGTTCAAGAACAGGTGATCCTCAAATAAGTTGGATACCTAAAGCAGGGACAAGGATCCTTACATCGTTGAAGTATTCAAGGAACTGGTGGCGGATCAGGGGCAAACCTTGCAGATCCTCAGCTTCAGAGGCTTTTCTTTTCTTGCCACCCCTTCCTTTAACGGGTGCCTTGGGGATCGAAGCAGTTGGGCTGGCAGGAAGCTTCTTCTTGGAGGATCGTACGGTGTCAAGCTCAGTGACACTAAATTTGGAAGCAGATCTTGATGACTTTCCAGCGCCTACACACCCAAAACAGATAAGTGTCCTTATTCTATTCATATATAACTATTTATTTAAACATTTGAATATAAAAAGAACAGGATACTTACTTGACATGGTGACAGAGCCTGAGGATACCTCTTGAGAATCCTGGGTGATTGTCTTGAATGATCTTGTTTCAGGACCGAGTTTTCTAAAAGCAGGAAGTCTTCCCTTGGTGGCAGCTGAAGGAATAATATGCGAGAATGTGATAGCTGTACAAAAGAAACAAAAGCATATTAGTAATCATTATCGGAAATGAGCTTACTTAGTGATCCTTCTAAGGATCCTCCTATCCTACCATGGGTGCTCCATTTTCTTGGCAGATCCTTTCCATCCGGGATAGAATCCCTTCTGACGAAGAAAAAGCGTCGTTTCCAGTTTGTATCGTTCTTGGTGGCTTTAAAAATGGGGTGTTCTTCACCAGGTTTTCGTTTAAACAAATATCGGTGGGATCCAAACGTTGTGAGATCATACATCTCAGCCAACTCCGACATTCCTAGGTCAATCCCTTCCTGCTCGATGATCCTTTCAAGGGTATATAAGACCCTCCAGATCATCGGCATAGCCTGGATGTAAGAGATGCCAGTAAGGGAGAAAAAGGATTGGGTAAAGGCTGGAAAAGGATAGGTATATCCTATTGTGAAAGGTGTAACAGGAAAGGCTACCCAAGTCTCAGAGACATAATCGCTTAAAACGGCGGGATCAAATGGTTTGAAAGTGGTGTTCGCCGGGAAACAGTGGCGAATTCTGTCTATTTGTGGATCAGAGAAACAACATATTTCTTTCACCGAATCTTCAATGATCCCCTGGCTCTTGAGAGGACTTTCTTTCTTATGATCCTTGGCTGGTGAGGAACTCAGCATCATCTTGATTTGAAGAAGGTGGAGAAAGATGAACAGAGGAAGAAAACGTAAAAGAAGAAAAGGAAAAGAGTTACCTGCTTGATCGTCGGATGAGAATATAAAGGGAGTTCTCTTGAATTTGAATGCTGATTGATCCCTATCTCTAACTCCTATTTATAATAATGATTCTGCAGGATAATCACCTCACTGACGTCATGATCGTAACGGCTAGTCCGACTCCAACGGCTAGTTGTCTGATTAATTCGTTACGGATAAGAACAAAATATAACTCATTTATTTACATAATTACTCCTTATATTTTGGGGGCAATTGTTAGGGGTGGATTTCTAAATGATCAGTGATCCTTATTTACTGTTGGGATTAGTGATCCTCAATTCTGTCTGAAGTAGTGATCCTCAGAAGTGTTGCAGGATCAGGATCATGGATCACTATAAGGATTCCTGTACTAACGATTGTCTACTTTGAATTCGTAATTGTTTTGCAGGAGTATCAACTTGGACTTGGTCTTGGCGATATTCCTGGAGAATATTCTAAGTCTATTACGCACGTGCTTGGCCAGAAATGGACGTTGTGGAGTCATGGAGGACTTGCACCATTTGCGGAATGTTAGTTAGGCTAGATATTTTCTAATTTTAAGGGGGTAGCGAGCTACCTTTTAGAACACTTGGCTATTTTTGGCTACACACACACTCATACAACTGCTCTCATCAGCTCTCGCTAACACACTTGGCGATTACACACATTTTCTACACAATACACTATAGTGATCCTTGTATTTTGCTCGCTATCATCCATAGTTGTAATACATTTCTTGTTTAATTTGAGTTGGTGATTGGTAGTTTCCATCACCCGAGGTTTTTTATGCCGGAGATCATTCATTGATCAAGGGCTTTTTCCTCGTATAAATCTTCGTGTCACTTGTTCATTACACTTCATAGTGATCCTTATTGTTATTCATCAATTCAAGCATCATACCTCACAACAGAAAGTTTGGTTACATAGTCATTGCTTGATTTTTGACCAAAAAAATACCTGCTCGAAGTAGCTTATCTACCTCTTCCTGGATAATAGCATTTCTTTCAGGTGCAAACTTCCTCCTCTTTTGATGAATTGGCTTGAATGACCTGTCAATGCCAAGTTTGTGAGTAATTATATCTTTAGATATACCTGTCATGTCTTCATGTTTCCAGGAAAAGTTGGTTTTCCTTCTTTTGAGAAAGGATACTAGCTCCCGTTCAATATCGCAAAGGATCCCTGACCCTATGAAGATCTTGGATTCAGGATCATCAGGATCCATGAGGATTTCTTTCAAATCCTGTTCTCTTGCCTCCAAGACATCTCTTGAAGGATACTTTAATTGCTATTGCTCCCTTGGTCTTGAGGCAGGTTTCATTGATGAGGTATAGCAATTCTTAGCCTCCTGTTGATCACTCTCAATTTTCACCACTCCCCATGGACTTGGAAGCTTTACACACTGATGATAGGTGGATGAGACTGCCTTCATATCATGTATCCATGGCCTGCCAAGGATAACATTACAACACGATAAGCAATCAATAACACAAAACTTTTGATAAGAATGCAATCCTTCAATATAGATTGGGAGTTTGATGTCCCCCAATGTATTCTTTGTTTCCCCACTGAATCCCACAAGTACTGAGGATCTTGGGATAATATCAGACTCTGGGATATTCATTTTCTTGAGAATATCCAGCTGAATGATGTTCACAGAGCTTCCTCCATCTATAAGGATCCTGCGAACAAAGTGATTAGAAATAAACAATGTAATTACGAGACCGTCATGATGAGGATCCTGGACGTCAACATGATCATCCTCATCAAAAGTAATGACTTTATCCTGGGTGACAACGGAGGTCCGGACGGGTCTGTCTCCATTATCCATCTTGGTTTCCTTAGCGTGTCTTTTTGCTGCTGAGAAGGATGTACCACAGATGTCTGATCCACCGGATATGAAATTTATGACTTGTGCATCTGCTGGAGGAGCAGGAGCCCTTTCCGGGATCCTTTCAGGATCCTGGGTCCTTGACTTCTTTCTTCCCAAGAGTTCCTTTAAATGCCCCTTGCTCAACAAGTAACCAATTTCCTTTCTAAGTGCAATACACTCTTCAGTAAGATGCCCGAAATGTTCATGATATGCACACCACTTGGAGTTATCATTTGTAGCAGCTGGTTTATCATTTTTCCTTGGCCACCTAGCTTTCTCACCTAGATTCTGCATTGCAAGGATTAGTTCATTGTTATCAATAGAAAAACAATATTCAGAAATAGGAGGATAATCCTCATTATCCTCTTCTTGTTCCACTGCGTGCACATTCTGGTTATCAGATCTGTTGTAGGACTTGGATTTGTTGTTCCTGAAGTAGGATCCTTGTTTATCCTGTTTTGAGGATCCTGTCAATCTGTCCTGGATCCTTTTGTCATCCTCTAGGCGGATGAACCTAAGGGCCCTAGTCCTTACTTCATCAAGATTCCTGTAAGGTGTCATAACAAGATCATCATAGAATAATGAATCCCTAAGCAATCCCATTTTAAAGGCTTCTACAGCCGTAGCAATATCCAAATTAGGAATATCTAAGGATTCTTTACTAAACTTAGTGATATAATCTCTAAGTGATTCATTTTGACCTTGTGTTACCCTATATAAATCACTAGTTAATCGTTCAAACTTTCTACTACAAGAGAATTGACTATTGAACAAGTTAACTAAATTAGCAAATGAAGTAATAGAGTAAGGGGGAAGACTTAGCAGCCATTTAAGAGCAGATCCTGTAAGTGTGGATCCAAATCCCTTGCATAGACATGCTTCTTTCAACCTTTCAGGAATTGGATTGATCTCCATCCTCTCCCTGTACTGAGCTACATGCTCTTCTGGATCCGTTGAACCATCATATAGTTTCATTGATGGTATCTGGAATCTTTTAGGTATCTCAGCATCATATAAAGGTGGTGCAAAACGAGATATCCTATGGCTACCATCCGCAATCTCAGGAATGGGTTTAACCACTCCTGGTACACTGGATATCATATCCTTAAGATTCTGTAGCTCCCTAGCCATGGCCTGATTGATACCTGGATCCTGCATAAAGCCATGGTTAGTGTTATATAAATTATTAAAAGTGTTACCTCCCACAGGATTCGAGTTTGGAATTGCGGATGTGAATCCATCTTGTCGAGACTCTGGCATGATTGAAGGACCAGAGGAGGCAATGGTTTGCATTGGTATGAAGTCTCCTTGATGAATGTCTGAGTTCTGAGGCTGCATACTTCTCAAGGATCCTTGATTTCGAAGGAGGTGGATCCTTGGAATTGAGATGATCCTTGAACCTAAAAGGATTCTGGGACCAGGGAGGATCCTGGGACCAAAGAGGATCCTGAGACCTAGGAGGATCCTTGGACCTGGGAGGATCCTTGTACTTGGGAGGATCCTTGGACCTGGGAGGATCCTTGTACTGCATGCATTCCCACATATCCTCCTGACGTGAAGTATCCCTGATGCTGAGAGGAGGATCCTAATGGTTGAGAAGAGGATTCCTGCGGCTGGAAGTAAGAGCCAAATGCCTGACTCATTGTTGTTGTTCCATAACGTCTTCCTGGTATTTCACCCAAGTATTGCACGTCCGGAACTGCTGAGTGTTGGGAAGTTATGACCGGAGTGTTGAAGTTCAGCGACCTTGGCATCAGAGGGGAGTGATCCTCCACTGATTTCTTCTGTTTCTTGATTTCATCGATCTCCCGGAGGATCCTTTCGTTGGTTTTATCCTGCTCTTGTGCATGATTCCTCATCTGCAAAATCAGGGCATAAAGATCATTAGTAGTAGGATTAGTTGAAACAGAAGAAGTAGGTGGTTTTTGGAAAATAGGAGTTGGTTTCTTCGTAGCATTCTCAGCATTCTTCTGGGATCCAGAAGGTGGTGGAGGCAAAGGAGGAATGCCTTGTGAAGAACTGAATGAGGGCATCAAACTTGAAGTATTCTTCACTGAGGAAGCCATCTGTTTGGTTGTAGCGAACCGAAATGACCACGAAAACACGAATCTTTCTAGGAACGAAGCACCAATTGCCCCACGGTGGGCGCCAAACTGTTTTGGTCAAAAATCAAGAAGTGACAATGTAACCAAACTTTCTGTTGTGAGGTATGATGCTTGAATTGATGAACAACAATAAGGATCACTATGAAATGTAATGGACAAGTGACACGAAGATTTATACGAGGAAAAAGCCCTTGATCAATGAATGATCTCCGGCATAAAAAACCTCGGGTGATGGAAACTACCGATCACCAACTCAAATTAAACAAGAAAATGTATTACAACTTCGGATGATAGCGAGCTAAGTACAAGGATCACTATAGTGTATTATGTAGAAAATGTGTGTAATCGCCAAGTGTGTTAGCGAGAGCTGATGAGAGCGGTTGTATGAGTGTGTGTGTAGCCAAAAATAGCTAAGTGTTTTAAAAGATAGCTCGCTACCCCCTTAAAATTAGAAAATATCTAGCCTAACTAACATTCCGCAAATGGTGCAAGTCCTCCACGAGTCCACAACGTCCATTTCTGGCCAAGCACGTGCGGAATAGACTTAGAATATTCTCCAGGAATATCGCCAAGACCAAGTCCAAGTTGATACTCCTGCAAAACAATTACGAATTCAAAGTAGACAATTGTTAGTACAGGTATCCTTATAGTGATCCATGATCCTGATCCTGCAACACTTATGAGGATCACTTCTTCAGACAGAATTGAGGATCACTAAACCCAACAGTAAATAAGGATCACTGATCATTTAGAAATCCACCCCTAACAGTAGACGATTCTGCAATCATACCTAGTGATGATGCACAATTAAGTTCTGGATCCTGGATCCTCCCAATCATGAGATATATACAACATGGAGAGATCCCTAATGGAGAAAATCCTAGAGCTTTCAAAGTCAAGGTATCTCATTTTACAATACTAAATAACATATTATATAAACGATCTCTTGCAGGTCCATATCTAAGGTGCACCGAGGATCCAGAAATCCAAGAAGTTCTCAACGATTTTCATGAAGGAGATTGTGGAAACCACACTGGGGGCAGAGCAGTATTTTCAAGGATCCTTAGAACATGATACTATTGGCCCACCATGAACAAGGATGCTGTGGATTATGCGAAGAAGTGTGATGCCTGTCAAAGACACAACAATATCCTTCATCAACCAGCGGAACTCCTGCATCCTATATCCTCTTCCTGGCCATTCATGAGATGGGGGATGGATATAGTTGGCAAACTACCCAAGGCACCAGGAGGAAAAGTATTTATGCTTGCTATGACTGATTACTTTTCCAAATGGATAGAAGCTGAAGCCTTTGCACAAGTCAGAGAAAAGGAAGTGATATCCTTTATTAAAAGAAACATTATTACTAGATTTGGCATACCTTCTGAAATTGTTTGTGACAATGGATCCCAATTTATTGGGAGTCGAACTACTAACTTTTGTGACAGTTGGGGGATTAAGATGATAACATCAACACCAGTCCACCCACAAGCTAATGGTCAAGCAGAATAATCTAACAAGATCATTATCAATAATTTGAAGAAGAAGCTTGGATCCAAGAAAGGAAAATGGACAGAAGAGCTACCATATGTATTATGGGCTGATAAAACAACTCCCAAGAATGCTACTGGCTAGACTCTATTCTCTTTAGTATTTGGAGCTGAATCGGTGATCCCTACAGAAATGGTAGTCCCTACTGCAAGAATAAGCATCCGTGATCCTGAAGGAAATGCTGAAAACTTGGTTCAAGATTTAGATACTATAGAAGAACTCAGGGATTTAGCAAGGATAAGATTGGCTAGCTATCAACAAAAGATGGATGGAGCTTATAACAAGAATGTCAGGACCAGGAAGTTTCAAGTTGGTGACATGGTGTTTAGGAAAGCATTCCAAAATACCACAAATCCTGCTGATGGCAAAATAGCACCAAAGTGGGAATGCCCCTATCTGATTGAAGCTAAGGCAGGAAAGGGGGCATATCGTTTATTAACAATGGAAGGTGATCTATTACCAAGAGCTTGGAATGCTGTCCATCTAAAAAAATACTTCATGTAAGAAGGATCAAGGATCCTCAGCTAAGAAAGAATTATGGTTAAGGATCCAGGATCCACAAATGATACACAATCCTCACTCTGGTAATGATTTAATTATTATTTCTTTAATCCTTTAATTTATTTGATTACAAGGAGAAGGATCCAGGATCCTTTGTCCTTCTTCACTAAGTTCTGAGTTTTGCAGATGTTGGTATATCTTGGCCAAAGGATCAAGTATCCAATACAATCTCCTATGTTTTTGGGTTTATCCCCAGTTTTGGGCTTGTCCCCAGTTTAAGGTATCTACTACCTTCTACGAATCAGGTTCTTACACCTTCGTCAATTGCGCACGATTATCCTAGTGCAGTAAAAGGCAATGGGACCAATACCCACATTAGGGGATGACAATTTCATTGTACTGGTTGTATTTAGGATCCTAAGTATAATGGTAGACGTACCATACATCCGTTCCTAAGGTTTCTAACATTTTCACATTAGCTAAAGTTATGGCATCTTCATGTCACTAAGTTCGGATAGTCGCCAGTCTGGGCCATACTCTAGTTTACACAAGATCCTTTGGGCTAGTCCCCAGATTGTTGGGCTTGTCCCTAGATACTAACACTTTCTTTTACAATTGGCTTAGTCCCAAGTTATATTCTATTTCAGGTTTCCAAAACTAAACAATTAAGGATCCAGGATCCTAATATTCCACAAGATTTTATCAATTATACCCTTATTCTTTGACAACATAATATATGATCCTAAATCATCTCACCTTTCAAAATTTTTGATTAAAGGATATTTGATCCTTGATCATATCCTAAACTATTTGATATAAACTGATTTTTATACATTCATCAATAATTTGTAAACTCTAAAATTGTGCAATGACAATTGACTAGTAAATGTAAATAAAATAAACAACACAAAGATAGCCAAAAGTTAAAGTTTTATTTATTTATCAAAGTTAACCCTTTAAAAGGTTGTCAAAATTGTCAACCCAAGTTTATACCAGCAAAACGTGGCCCGTCCACTTGGGTTGGCAAAGGGTGTCCATACTAAAAGTTCATTAAGTGCAGGAAATAAAAGATGAGGGGCATCAAAGGCTTCATCCTCCACAAATAGAAGGACCCATCCACCTTTGCTACCCCTATTGTTCAAAGGATCCGTGATCCTTAACTCTAAAGACTATTGTTTAGTTACAGACCATAATTGTTTGAAATTAAAACACCATCAAATAAAAACCATAAAAAATGGGCTCCGACCACATCTTGAAATATCCATCATCGCCCATTCATGTAGCCTACCCCTTCGCTGCCTCCCCCACCTTTTCATCACCACCTTTGCCACTACCACTAGCTGCCTCCTCAGGATCCTTCAGTCCACTGCCTCCGACTTCAACAGCTGCTGCCTCCTTAGGTTCATCCTCGTCATTAAGCTCAGCTAGCCTCTCTTTCCAAGCCTCTAAATCCCAAGCAGACCTGTCAAAGGCAGGATCCTTAGGATCCTCAGCCTCCTTGGCCATTTGCAGCTTGATCTTCAGCATGGTGATAGTAGCAGAGAGTTTGGCTCCATCCATGTGTTTTGGTCAAAAATCACACAAGGATAATGCAACCAAATCCGATTTTGTGAGGTGTGATGCTTGGATGATTGAACAAATGTATGAACGAATGGAAAAATGAAATCAACGATGAACACCAAGATTAATATGTGGAAAAAGCCCTTGATCTTATGAGATTTCCGGCATAAAAAACCTCGGGTGATGGAAACTACCGATCACCAACTATGTTGCATAAAAAGATTACAACTTTGGAAGATATTGAGCTTGTTACATTGAATTCTAGTGTGTGTGTGTTTGAGAGGGAATAGCAGAGGTGTTGTGTCGAAATTAATTGTGTTCTACCAGCTCAATATCCCCTAAAATAATAGGAAAAACTGCTAACAACTAACTTTGCAAAAAATAAAGAAGCTCCCACGTTCTTTTCCCATAACCATCGTGAAAATACCACATGTGGGGCATCTTGAATGAATATTCCCTAGATTCTAGCTGAGATTTAGTCCACTAAGTCCATTATCTGCGTATAAACATTAAAAACGTGATAATTGTTAGAAATCATAAGTAATGTTAAGGATCCCGGATCCTCAGACTCCCTGCATAATCCGTTAAGGATCCGTGATCCATGCCCAGTCTCAGGATAGGTGATCCTTAGCATAAAATCCATGCCCTAACAATTGCCCCCAATATGGCAGTTGTGATAAGGATTCACAGCTGTCATATTTCCTTTAGAAACGGACTAGCCGTTGCTGCTGGTAACTAGTCGTAACACTGCTTGTCGTCATTGATAAGACCTGCTATAATCATCATTGCAAAATATTGAGTTAGAGATAACTTCTCAACTGCCTTTATAGATCAGAAGATCCTTCTGTTTGTGGAGAATGAATCCTTCTACACCGTTCGCTATTAACCTTCCTACACTTTAATTTCTGCACAGACACTTTAACTGTTAGATAGCTCTATCCGGCCTGGGTGGATGGTCCACTGTTTTGCTGGTGAAATCCACGCCAGATGATTCTGATACATAATGAATGGGTAATAACATTAAACTTTTTTAGCTACATCTGTTGTTTCTTCCCTTTTTATTTTTCATGTATGCTTTCTATTTTCAAAGATATCATCGCCAAACAACTGGAAAGTTATTGGAATTCTGATGATAATGTTAAACTTTTAACAGAAAACTTGAAGTGTCCATACAAATGTGGATTAATGATCTTTAACCAAAAAGGATAAGAGACAACTTGCAGCTTAGAAAAAGTTAGAATATAACATACTAGAGAATCCAAGTTAGGATTCTATATCCTTGTAAATTAATACTGAATAAACAAACTGTGAAAAGTAAAGTTTCGAGGATCCAGGATCCTTATTGTCAGACCTTGTATAACTTTAGAGCTCCAAGATCCTGTAAGAAAAACAAACTTGGGACCAAGCTAAATAATTGGGAATGAACCCATAATAACTGGGGACAAGCCCAAATAAACTGAGGACAAGCCCAACAAACTGGGGACAATCCCAACAAACTGGGGACAAGCCCAAATAAACTGGGGACAAGCCCAACAAACTGGGGACAAGCCCAAATAACTAGGGACAAGCCCAAACAAATGGGTGTAAACTAGGGTCAAGCCCAAATAACTTGTGTAAACTGGAGTATGGCCCAAACTGGCGACTATCCAAACGTGAGCGACATGAAAATGCGGAAACCTTAGCTAACGTGAAAATGTTAGAAACCTTAGGAACGGATGTATGGTACGTCTACCATTATACAGCCAGTACAATGAAATTGTCAGCCCCTAAAGCGGGTACTGGTCCCATTGCCTTGAACTGCACCAGGACCATCGTGCGCTACTGGCGAAGCTGGGGACAGGCCCAAAAACTGGGGACAAGCCCAACAAACTGGGGACAAGCCCAATAAACTGGGGACAAGCCCAAATAACTAGGGACAAGCCTAACAAACTGGGGACAAGCCCAAATAACTTTGGAGAGTTAGCCAACCACTTTGATCTTTTGTAAAATGATAACAACTCTACAAAAGCTTAAACTTTATGAAAATAAATGTTAAATGTTTAACATCTTTGCCTTATGATAAGTAGTAAGTATAAAATGAATGAAAATGAAAGTAACGTGTTACCAAATGTAGAATCATATATCCTTTGAGGATCCCAGATCCTTAATCAGAATACTGGTATCGCTGAGGATCCCTGATCCTTCTTACTTAAAGTATTTTTTTTAGATGAACAGCGTTCCAAGCTCTTGATAGGAGATCACCATCCATTGTCAGTAAATGATATGCCCCCTTTCCTGCCTCAGCTTCAATTAGGTAGGGTGTCACACCCCAACCGATGGCGGAAACATCGGGGCATGGCACTGAGCGAAACAGATTGTCCAGAAGTTTCCATAACAATTATCAATATTATTCAATTTAAATAATACGTCCCATACCGTATCTCAAACAGCAAAATAATTATTACAGACAAAAATCCAGGCAAATATTCTGTTCCGACGACTCAGATTTTAATAGACATCAATTGTTTATCTGCTTCTAGAGACCCTTAGTTTGACCACTACAGACAACTATTTGTTGGGCTCTAAAGCTTTATTCTAGCTTCAAATTCCTACCAAGTGTGCGTCCTAAGCACCTGTCACATACGTTAAAATAAAGTCAATACATAAAACGTAAAGGTGAGCATACAAGTTTGATAGTAGCATATAGAGTTCGAATTCGTTTACGCATAACCAGCACGTACACATAGTGAAATGAAGCACGTTAGTTATCGACATAGATCCGTCGATACCAATGACTGCGGGTTGACTGCCCGAGGCAGTTCGCAATACATGATTACCACCATAATCCATGCAAGTAATTGTCCTTAACAACCCCCCGTGTGAACGGGTGCTGAGTCCAAACTATAGTACTATCGTTGCTAAGGCAGGTAGACATCATTCCATGTGTAAACATAACAAACAAGCATTCATGAGCCACGTATAACATGCATTAACGGTTAGCGTTCAAATAGTATTGAGTAGTGTGATTGTTGTAATTTGAATATTCGTAACGTATGTAACACCCAAAAGTGCGTAAAGCAAAACAGGATCGAGTATACTCACAGCGGTTGATGGATTGAAGGGAGCGCTTCGCGAGTAGGTTAGCCTGAATATATTCGATAGCATAACGATAAGTGATATGTAAAACGTTACAAAGTGTGAATGGATCGGATGGTAGTTCATTCGGATGGTAATCCGAGCGGACAGCAATCCGTGTGTGATGATAATCCGTTCGGATGGTAATCCGAGCGGACAGCAATCCGTGTGGATGCTAATCCGTTCGGATGGTAATCCGAGCGGACTACAATCTGTGTGGATGCTAATCCGTTCGGATGGTAATCCGAGCGGACAGCAATCCGTACGGATGATGATTCGAGTGGATTGTTTCTTCCTATGAGGAAAGATGTGTTCGTGTATGATGGCTTGACTTTTGAATTTTTTGTTGTAGTATTTTGAAAACATTAAAGCATCTCTATCTTTCAAGTCGGTCGTTCGGATGGCCAGTCGTGCGGATGACAATCCGTTCGGATGGTCATCCGGTCGGACGGCAACTTGATGAAGAGAACAAGTTCACATCAGAAAAGTCACTCGATCGGATGTCCATCCGATCGGGTGGCAACCCTGTTATTGAACATGTTGAAAATTGTTTAAGTCTTTAAAGTCTTAGTATCTCATGATCCGAAGAGTAATCCAATCAGATGGTCGTCCGATCGGATTGCAATTCATTCGATACTCAAACTCTAGCTGAGGTTGTTTTAAAGGTGGGACCCAAGTGTGATCCGTTCGGATGACCTATCCGATTGAACAACAATCCGGTCGGACGGCAATCCGTTCCGATTGTTCCGTTCGTCCTACACTTGGTTGTTTTGATGGTTTGTCGTTATTTCGAGACGTCTTGGCAACGTGTTAACCAACAGAACCCCCATTTCGACCCAGATGACTAAACCGACCAGGAATCACCCTAGCTCGGTCAGTTACCGGCTCTAGACGGTTGTTCTTGTTTAACCCGAAGTCGGTGGTCTCGTGGGCGGAATCCAGATCTGAACTAGTACAACACTAAGGATGAGTAGGAGACTAGATCATAACCCGATTCTACCAGTTTTTGAGTGTTTTGAGTGTAAAAGAGTTGAAAGAAAGTTAGAAACCATCTTTCAATCCTTTTTCACCACTCTTGTGTCGAGATCTTTACAAGATCTTTGTGTAATCGGGTGGAAATCGGTTAAATCTCAGTTGTTCTTGGTGGATTGAAGTCAAAGCATGAAGTTCTTGAAGAACACATGATGACGTCATCCTAGAACACCCGAAATCTATTGATTTCACGGTTAAAAGTTAAGATTTAAAAGATAGAAAGGTGTAGGAGTGCGTGTAGATCAAGAAAGTACAAGATTTAGGGCAAGATCTTACCTGAATTGAGAGAAATCGAAGAAAAGGTGAGGAGCACGAATGGTTCGGACAGAGGGTTTCCAAAAGTGGAAGGAATGACAATGACAGGGGTATTTATAGGATTCCAAAAGAGGAAAGGCCTATCCGATCAGATGACGCACCGCTCGGATGACTATCCGGTCGGACGACACCCTGGTCGGATGGCACTTGACCTGTGACCAAAAGGGCTATCTGGTCGGATGGCTATCCGGCCGGATGGCGCCTGGCCTGTGGCTTTGTGGCTATACGGTCGGATGGCTATCCGGCCAGATGGCACTTGGTTCGAATGTCTGACGCGACGATTTTTGCTGAGTCGATTTCGATTGCGTGCGGTTCGATACGATAGGGTTTCCTAGTCAAATTACTTTCAGTCCCAACTACTAAACATCATAGTTCGATTGTGTTCGATTGCATTCGAGTTTCGATTGAGTTCGATTGATTACCACAACACAACATAAATAAACATGCACAGATAACACGTAAGGCACACACACACGTATAACAATAATTAAAATACATAGCTCGAGTTGCGATTCGTTGTCGATTCGATTAGCATTGTTTGATTATCAGTTGATTAACTTTATCGCATTGTTACTTCCTATAATTCACAGTCGTAGGTCGTTTAGATAGCAATTAACATACGTCGGTTATTATCATTAACAACACTTACTCCACATAATACAAATAAAATAAAGAAATTTCTATAAATCAAATTCGCGTCATCGGTCGTTGACTTTGACCTTGACTTTCACTCGTGAAAACATGGGGTGTTACAGTCTCCCCTCGTTTAGGGAATTTCGTCCCGAAATTAGGCTGGAAGCTGTACAACGCCGTGAATTACGTTTGAGAACTCTCTCTTTCTAGACTTTCTCTTTAAACAACTGCGGGTACCTTGCCTTCATGTCGCTTTCGAGTTCCCAAGTGAACTCCGCGCCTCGTTTTCCTTCCAATCGGACTGTCACAATAGGAATGCGAGAGCGTCTGAGCTGCTTGGTTTGGCGATCCATGATTTCAACAGGATTTTCCACGAAGTGTAATGTTTCGTTCACTTGCAAATCATCAAGAGGAACGTGTAAATCGTGGTCGGCTAGGCACTTTCGGAGGTTTGATACGTGGAAAGTCGGGTGGACGTTACTAAGTTACTCCGGTAGTTCGAGTCTGTAGGCGACTTTTTCGATCCTTTCCAGAATCTTAAAAGGTCCAACATATCGAGGCGCGAGTTTTCCCTTCTTGCCGAATCGGACCACACCCTTCCAAGGTAATACCTTTAGGAGTACGTAGTCACCAACATCAAATTCACGGGGCTTGCGTTTTCTATCGGCGTAACTTTTCTGTCGATCCCGAGCTTTCACCAGGTTGTCTCGAATTTGGAAAATTTTGTCTGTCGTTTCTTGTAATAGCTTAGGACCGGTTAATTGCGAATGACCGATCTCGTGCCACACAATAGGCGATCGACATCTTCTTCCGTATAATGCCTCGAAAGGTGCCATTTGGATGCTAGAATGATAGCTGTTGTTATACAAGAATTCGACTAACGGCAGGTATTTATCCCAATTACCACCGAATTCTATGACACACTCACGGAGCATGTCTTCAAGAGTACGAATCGTTCTTTCAGTCTGACCGTCGGTTTGGGGGTGGAAAGCAGTACTTAGATTAAGCGTTGTACCGAGTGCCGTTTGGAACGTTTCCCACAGTCGCGAAGTAAACCGAGCATCACGATCAGAGATGATGTCACGAGGCGTCCCATGATTACAAATAATCTCGTCGGTGTAGATTCGGGCTAATCGTTCTACCTTGTAGTCTTCCCTTATTGGCAAAAAGTGAGCTGATTTAGTCAAACGGTCGACCATAACCCAAATGCTGTCATGGCCTGAAGACGTGTGTGGTAGCTTCGTTATAAAGTCCATAGCTATACTCTCCCACTTCCACATGGGGATTGGTGGCTATTCGAGCAAGCCAGAGGGTCTTTGGTGTTCAGCCTTGACTCTAGCACAAGTTAGGCATTATCCAACATAGAGGGCGATATCCCTCTTCATGCTCGGCCACCAGTACTTATAACGAAGGTCCTGGTACATTTTGTCGGCTCTGGGATGAATAGAATACCGGGATATATGGGCTTCGTCCATCATTATCTGTCGCAAATTGGTCCGTTTAGGGATCCAAATTCGGTCCAGGAAGTGGAATATCCCATTCGATTTGCTCACAAGTTGGGCTCCATCGTGGTAGATTCTTTCTTTCTTCAGGGTGCGTTCGTTAAAACATGCATGCTGAGCTTCGCGAATGAGGGCTTCGAGATCGTGTTGGGCTTGAACGTTACGGGTGCTAAGCAGATAGCTCCGTCTGCTAAGTGCGTCGGCAACAACATTTGCCTTGCCTGGGTGATAACGGATCTCACAGTCGTAATCGTTGAGAAGTTCCACCCATCGGCGTTGACGCATATTAAGTTCCTTCTGATTAAAGATGTGTTGTAGGCTCCTATGATCGGTGAAGATCGAACACTTGGTACCATACAGGTAGTGTCGCCAAATCTTTAATGCAAAAACAACTGCGCCTAGCTCGAGATCATGGGTTGTATAGTTCTTCTCGTGGATTTTGAGCTGACGAGATGCGTAAGCTATGACCTTGTCCCGTTGCATGAGAACACAACCAAGACCAAGGTTGGAAGCATCACAATAGACAATGAAATCATTGTTTCCGTCGGGCAATGTGAGAACAGGAGCGTTGCAAAGCATGTGCTTGAGGGTTTGAAAGGCAGACTCTTGTTCAGTTTTCCAAACAAAAGGCTTCTCTTTATGTGTGAGAGAGGTAAGCGGCACAGCGATCTTTGAGAATCCCTCGATGAATCGTTGATATTAGCCCGCTAGTCCGAGAAAAGAGCGGACTTCAGTCGGGTTCTTAGGCGTAACCCAGCTCTTGACAGCTTCAATCTTCGCAGGATCGATGTGAATGCCTTGGCTATTAACAATGTGACCCAGAAACTGAACTTCCTCCAACCAGAATTCACACTTTGAGAACTTGGCATAGAGTTGGTTCCCCTGGAGTAACTCGAGAACCAAACGTAGATGTTGCGCATGTTCGGCTTTCGACTTGGAATAGATCAAGACATCATCGATGAATACGATGATGAAACGGTCTAGATACGGTTTACACACGCGATTCATAAGGTCCATGAAAACCGCTGGTGCGTTGGTTAAACCAAAAGGCATGACAACGAATTCGTAATGGCCGTAACGAGTGCGAAACGTGGTTTTGGGTATATCCTCCTCTTGAATCCGTAGCTGGTGATATCCTGAACGTAGATCGATCTTCGAGAAACACGTAGCACCTTGTAGTTGATCAAACATATTGTCGATACGAGGTAGGGGATAGCGGTTCTTGATTGTTAACTTATTCAATTCCCGATAGTCGATGCACATCCTGAACGACCCATCCTTTGTTTTGACGAAAAGGACTGGCGCGCCCCAAGGAGAGGTGCTCGAGCGAATGAAGCCTTTCTCAAGTAATTCCTGGAGTTGGTTAGAGAGTTCCCGCATTCAGACGGCGCAAGTCGATAAGGAGCTTTGGCAACGAGATTGGCTCCAGGAATGAGGTCGATACGGAAGTCGATATCACGACTTGGTGGTAGTCTCGGAAGATCCTCTGGAAAAACATTAGGAAATTCTCGAACCACAGGAACGTCTTTCACTTCCTTCTTCTCTTTCTTTTCCTTTTCCGCTACTACAATGTTAGCCAAGAAAGCCCTGTACTCCTTGCGGAGATACTTGCTAGCTTGCACACATGACATGAGCTTGAGACTCTTCGAAGTAGTATCACCGTATACACATAATAAGTCACCATTTGTGAGCGAAAATCGAATCATCTTGTCGAAGCACACAACTTTAGCATGGTTTTCTCGAAGAAAGTCCATGCCTACTATGACGTCAAAACTTCCGAGTTGCATCGGAATGAGGTCGATTGGGAAGATGTGATTGTTGAGCTCAAGAGTACAATCACGAAGAACAGATTTGACAGCGATAGTTCTTCCGGTAGCAACTTCGACATCGAATGTCGAGGAGAGTTGGGAGCATTTACGACTAAGGAGTTTCTCAAATTCGAATGACACAAAGCAATTATCGGCTCCAATATCAAAAAAACATGAAGCATAAATACCATTCACAAGGAACGCACCATTAACCACGTTGTTGTCGGCCTGGGCTTGACGCACGTTGAGGTTGAAAGTTCTGGCGCGTGCGGCCTGTTGTTGTTGCTGCTGTTGTTGTTGCTACTGAGGTTGCTGTTGCTGGGGCTCTTGCTTCACGACCCTGTTTGGGTACATGTTGGTGAAATGGTTCGGGTCGCCACATGCGAAGCAGGCTCTGGCTTTGATCGTGGGTGCCGGAGGAGCTTGTTGACCCTGAGGGGCAGTGAGCAGAGCTTGATGAGCAGGAGCTTGTCGAATAGGGCAGTTGGCAGTAAAATGGCCATATACATTGCAATGAGCACAGAAACGGCAAGTGATAGCAGTCGGGTGGTGGTAGGTACAAGTAGGGCAGAGCGGGTGTGGCCTAGTGTATGCACGCTTTGCAGGCGGTGCATTAGCCACAGGCGCCACTATTTGACGCTATTGGGCTGGTACAGCTTGAATCGGTGCAGCAGTGATCGCACAGTTCTTGTTGTTGGAGCTGTTCTTTCTCTTGTTCTTCCTCTTGTTGCTCGATGTGGTGGGTTCAGTAGTTGGTGCGGCGGTAGTAGCTTGATGCAGGTGCTTCGGAGTTTTATCCCAGACACCATCCTTGACCCTCTTGTCGTTGATTTTGGCGGCCAGTAGGTAAGTTTCTTCGATCGTCTTAGTCTTAGCCGCATGCATGAAATCTGCGACGCAGTCGGGCAAAGCTCGGATGTACTTCTTGATTGTGATCTCCGGAGTCTTGACTTGATCAGGACAGATGATGCTGAGCTGTTTGAAACGAGCAGTGAGAGCAGCATTGTCACCTTCGTGCTGATGTATGTGCCAAAATTCATCCTCTAGCTTTTGACGTTCATGAGGAGGGCAGAATTCCTCTAGCATGACTTCCTTGAGTTCGTCCCATGACAGTCCGTAGGCTTCATCGTTCCCTCTCTTGTTCCTCTCGGCCGTCCACCAGTCTAGTATACGGGACTGGAAAACGCCGGTAGCATTCAGAGTTCGGAGGTCATCGGGGCAACCACTCTGCCGTAGTGTAACCTCAATGGAATCAAACCATTGGAATAGTGCAGTAGGACCTCCTTTGCTAGTGAATTCCTTTGGCCCACACGACTTGAATTGCTTGAAATTGAAGGACTTGGTGGTAGCTTTAGGAGCTTTAGTCCTCGATTCCTCGGATGACTTGCTGGCATTCTCGTAAACATCACTCATGGCCTTTGCCACACTTTTTACGATGATGGCAGCAAGGCGTTTGTCCCTCTTTTCTTGACGAGAAAGTGCATGACGGGATCCAGATGACATTGTCTGCAACAGACATCGTCGCAGGACTCAACATATTGTATTCGAATCTCACCTCACACGTCTACTACTTACTAAAGCTCAGGAACACGCAGATTCACGCAAACACATAACACATAGAGCACAAAATCACATAAGCATGTAGAGCACATAATCACATAAAACCTAAGCACGTAAAGCAAAGAAGCAAGGAAACACATACGCATTTAATCACTAGAGACAGTCAGAAAACAGAGTTCTAGATCTAGAGAGAGAAGCTAGAGAGAGAAAGTGCTCCACTTGATTCAGGTGCCTTGTACGATTTCAGATATGTCAATAGAATCACTGATTATATTACGTTCTCGTGTGTTCGGTCACGTTCGTGTACGTATTCCACACGTCACACGTTCGGTTCGCAATCATTTCGGAGCGAAAACTGGGACCTAACATGAGCGTATATCGTAGTATAAAGTCGCCCATAATTCAACGATTTGTTAACAGTTGTGCGGTGGGTTGCGTGTTTTAACAGAAGCAAAAAGGCGTTAGATCGAAACCAATAGTACCTCAAAACGTTAACAAATAAGCAGAAAACACATAAAAATCCCCATAAAATCGAGGGTAGATTGTCTGCGGCTATCTAGACATTGACTAACCAAAGTGGTTCGACTATTCACATGGACTTGTCGTGCACGCTTGACCTACCGGGCAGTGCCTCTGCCTCGATTCTTGGGCGTTGGGCACGCATCCCGTTAGTCATATCGTGACTTCAGGTCGTTGGAGTCCATCGAGACTTTGGTGAGAGTTTTGTAAAATGTGCGGAACAAGTTGTCAAGGTTAGGGTTTCACCCCTGGCTTGACAACTTCGTCCCTGTTTTTGATAAGATGGAGGAGATTATTCATCAAAATATGGGTTTCACCCCTGATTTGGTATAATTTCCCCGCTGAATAAGCGTTCGTTATTGAAAAAGAATAAAGATATCGTTGATAAGTTGACAAAACAACATTGGTTAAGCAATTTGGTCGGGAGTTTGCGGTTTTCACACCTAATCTCGACTCCATCGCCTATTCATAGTTGAAAATTCGAGTGCAGTGAAAGTGTAGCATAAGCGAGAATAGTGAGGAGTAAGCACGTATATAATTCCCTACCGGGTGTACTCAAGTTAGTCAGTTGGTTCTTAAATATAGTCTAGGTATCTAAGACTTCCACCCGGACAAGGTCGAGTCTTGCCTAATTCCCTATAGTTATGGCTCTGATACCAATCTGTCACACCCCAACCGATAGCAGAAACATCGGGGCATGGCACTGAGCGAAACAAATTGTCCAGAAGTTTCCATAACAATTATCAATACTATTCAATTTATATAATACGTCCCATACCGTATCTCAAACAATAAAATAATTATTACAGACAAAAATCCAGGCAAATATTCTGTTCCGACGACTCAGATTTTAATAGACAGCAATTCTTTATCTGCTTCTAGAGACCCTTAGTTTGACCACTACAGACAACTATTTGTTAGGCTCTAAAGCTTTATTCTAGCTTCAAATTCCTACCAAGTGTGCGTCCTAAGCACCTGTCACATACGTTAAAATAAAGTCAATACATAAAATGTAAAGGTGAGCATACAAGTTTGATAGTAGCATATAGAGTTCAAATTCGTTTACGCATAACCAGCATGTACACATAGTGAAATGAAGCACGTTAGTTATCGACATAGATCCATCGATACCAATGACTGCGGGTTGACTGCCCGAGGCAGTTCGCAATACATGATTACCACCGTAATCCATGCAAGTAATTGTCCTTATCAACCCCTGTGTGAACGGGTGCTGAGTCCAAACTATAGTACTATCGTTGCTAAGGCAGGTAGACAACATTCCATGTGTAAACATAACAAACAAGCATTCATGAGCCACGTATAACATGCATTAACGGTTAGCGTTCAAATAGTATTGAGTAGTGTGATTGTTGTAATTTGAATATTCGTAACATATGTAACACCCAAAAGTGCGTAAAGAAAAACGGGATCGAGTATACTCACATTGGTTGATGGATTGAAGGGAGCGCTTCGCGAGTAGGTTAGCCTGAATAGATTCGATAACATAACGATAAGTGATACGTAAAATGTTACAAAGTGTGAATGGATCGGATGGTAGTTCGTTCGGATGGTAATCCGAGCGGACAACAATCCGTGTGGATGCTAATCCGTTCGGATGGTAATCTGAGCGGACAGCAATCCGTGTGGATGCTAATCCGTTCGGATGGTAATCCGAGCGGACAGGAATCTGTACGGATGACGATTCGAGTGGATTGTTTCTTACTATGAGGAAAGATGTGTTCGTGTATGATGGCTTGACTTTTGAAGTTTTCGTTGTAGTATTTTGAAAACATTAAAGCATCTCTATCTTTCAAGTCGGTCGTTCGGATGGTCATCCGGTCAGACGGTGGTCCGGTCGGACGACAACTTGATGAAGAGAACAAGTTCACATCAGAAAAGTCACTCGGTCGGATGTCCATCCTATCGGGTGGCAACCCTGTTATTGAACATGTTGAAAATTGTTTAAGTCTTTAAAGTCTTAGTATCTCATGATCCGAAGAGTAATCCAATCAGATAGTTGTCCGATCGGATTGCAATTCGTTCGATACTCAAACTCTAGCTGAGGTTGTTTTAAAGGTGGGACCTAAGCGTGATCTGTTCGGATGGCAATCCGTTCGGATGACCTATCCGATCGGACAACAATCCAGTCGGACGGCAATCCATTCCGATTGTTCCGTTCGTCCTACACTTGGTTGTTTTGATGGTTTGTCGTTATTTCGAGACGTCTTGGCAACGTGTTAACCAACATAACCCCCATTTCGACCCAGATGACTAAACCGACTAGGAATCACCCTAGCTCGGTCAGTTACCGGCTCTAGACGGTTGTTCTTATTTAACCCGAAGTCGGTGGTCTCGTGGGTGGAATCCAGATCTGAACCAGTACAACACTAAGGATGATTAGGAGACTAGATCAGAACCCGATTCTACCGGTTTTTGAGTGTTTTGAGTGTAAAAGAGTTGAAAGAAAGTTAGAAACCATCTTTCAATCCTTTTTCACCACTCTTGTGTCGAGATCTTTACAAGATCTTTGTGTAATCGGGTGGAAATCGGTTAGATCTCAGTTGTTCTTGGTGGATTGAAGTCAAAGCATGAAGTTCTTGAAGAACACATGATGACGTCATCCTAGAACACCCGAAATCTAGTGATTTCACGGTTAAAAGTTAAGATTTAAAAGATAGAAAGGTGTAGGAGTGCGTGTAGATCAAGAAAGTACAAGATTTAGGGCGAGATCTTACCTGAATTGAGAGAAATCGAAGAAAAGGTGAGGAGCACGAATGGTTCGGACAGAGGGTTTCCAAAAGTGGAAGGAATGACAATGACAGGGGTATTTATAGGATTCCAAAAGAGGAAAGGCCTGTCCGATCGGATGACGGACCGCCCGGATGACTATCCGGTCGGACGACACCCTGGTCGGATGGCACTTGACCTGTGACCAAAAGGGCTATCCGGCCGGATGGCGCCTAGCCTGTGGCTTTGTGGCTATCCGGTCGGATGGCACTTGGTTCGAATGTTTGACGCGACGATTTTGCTTAGTCGATTTCGATTTCGAGCGGTTCGATACGATAGGGTTTCCTAGTCAAATTACTTTCAGTCCCAACTACTAAACATCATAGTTCGATTGTGTTCGATTGCATTCGAGTTTCGATTGAGTTCAATTGATTACCACAACACAACATAAATAAACATGCACATATAACACGTAAGGCACACACACACGTATAACAATAATTAAAATACACAGCTCGAGTTGCGATTCGTAGTCGATTTGATTACATTGTTTGATTATCAGTTGATTAACTTTATCTCATTGTTACTTCCTATAATTCACAGTCGTAGGTCGTTTAGATAGCGATTAACATACGTCGGTTATTGTCATTAACAACACTTACTCCACATAATACAAATAAAATAAAGAAATTTCTATAAATCAAATTCGCGTCATCGGTCATTGACTTTGACCTTGACTTTGACTTTGACTTTGACTCGTGAAAACACGGGGTGTTACATAGGGACCTTCCATTTTGGTGCTAATTTGCCATCAGCCGAATTCATAGTGTTCTGGAATGCTTTCCTTAGCACAAAATCACCAATTTGAAATCTTCTGATCGTGACATTCTTGTTGTATACTCAAGCTATTCTTTGTTGATAACTGGTCATCAAATCTGGTAATAATAGGATGTAGGAGCTCCGCTGGTTGATGAAGAATATTGCTATGTCTCGGACAAGCATCACATTTCTTTGCATAATCCACAACATCCCTCTTCATAGTAGACCAATAGTATCCTGTTCTAAGGATCCTTGAGAGCAGTGCTCTGCCCCTAGTGTGGTTTCCACAATATCCTTCATGAAAATCCTTTAGGACTTCGCGAATTTCAGGATCCTCGATGCACCTTAGATATGGACCTGCAAGAGATCGTTTATATAACATGTTATTAAATAATGTAAATTGAGATACCTTGACTTTGAAAGCTCTAGGATTTTCTCCTGTAGGGATCTCTCCATGTTGTATATATCTCATGATTGGAAGGATCCAGGATCCTGAATGTGACTGTGCATCATCACTAGGTATGATTGCAGAATCTTCCACTATCTTCATGGCTACGTGATCCTCAATTGCAGGAGTTAAAATGTGGATGATGAGTATTTTCAAATCCTCTTGAATCTTCAGTGATGATCCAAGATTAGCTAGAGCATCTGCTTCTGCATTTTCTTCCCTGGGTACCTGAGATAGACTGAAAAAAGCAAAAGAATCTGCCAGTTTCTTGACTATTTCTAAGTACTTGATTAGCTTTTCACCTTTGACAGCATAAGAACCGTTATAATGATTAGTAATTAATAGGGAATCTACAAATACTTGAAGATACCTGATCCTCATATTCTTAGCTAATTGCAAACCTTCTATCAAGACCTCATAATCAACCTCATTATTGGTGGTTTGAAATTCACAAGCAATTGATTGGGGTATAATGTCCCCCTGTGGCGATTTTAGTAGTGTGCTTTATCTAGTTCCTTTAACATTTGAAGCTCCATCCGTGAAGAGTGTCCAAGGATCCTTGGTCTTCTCAAGTTGTTGAACTTCTAATTCAGCTTCCCTTTGTAGATCACTACTGAAATTAGCCACAAAGTCAGCTAAAGCTTGGGACTTGATGGCAGTCCCGGGTTCATACTTAATGTCATATGCAATAAGCTTGATTGACCACTTTGCCATTCTACCTGGCATTTGAAGTTTCCTGAGAACATTCTTGATAGGAAGGTTAGTTTTCACAATAATGGTGTGAGTTTTGAAATAATGTCTATGTTTAGCGGAAGCCATAATTAAACCAAGAATTAATTTCTCTAAATGAGAATACCTGGCCTCAACATCAAGTAGAATTTTACTTACATATTATACCAGATGTTGAGAGCCTTCATGATCCTTAACTAGGATCGCACTTACTGCTTTAGCTGAAACAACTAAGTATAAGGAGAATGATTCTCCATTTTCTGGTTTCATCAGGGCTGGTGCTGAGGATAGATACTCCTTAAGAGCCTTGAGTGCAGCTTCATGCGTATCAGGCCACTCAAACTTCTTATTCTTCCTCAATATGTCTTATCTGCCTTGAGCAATTTGTCTACCTCTTCTTGGATAATGACATTCCTTTCAAGTGCAAACTTTCTCCTTTTTTGGTATATTGGCTTGAAAGACCTATCAATACCAAGTTTGTGAGTAATAACATCCTTAGATATACCTGTCATGTCTTCATGTTTCCAAGCAAAGGTAGACTTTCTTCTTTTCAAGAAGGATATTAAATCCTGCTCAATACTGTCTAGTATCCCGGATCCTATAAAAATTTTGGATTCAGGATCCTCTGGGTTCACCATAATATCCTTGACGTCTTGCTCTCTTGCTTCCGTAACGTCTTGCTCCTTGGAAGCTGGCTTTATTGAAGAAGTGTAACAGTTCTTTGCCTCCTGCTGATCACTTTCTATCTTCACCACACCCCCATAGAGTTGGGAGCTTGACACATTGATGATATGTTGAGGGGACTGCCTTCATATCGTGTATCCATGGCCTGCCAAGGATAACATTATAGCAAGATAAGCAATCAATAACATAGAATTTTTGAACATAATTCACTCCCTCTATATAAATAGAAAGTTTGATGTCCCCCAATGTAATCTTTGTCTCTCCACTGAATCCCATAAGGACAGATGATCTTGGGACAATATTAGATTCAAGGATGTTCATTCTTTTGAGGACATTCAACTGGATTATGTTCACTGAGTTTCCCCCATCAATGAGAATCCTGCGAACAAAATGGTTAGATATAAATAATGTAATAACCAAACCGTCATGATGAGGATCCTGTATGTTCACATGATCATCCTCATCAAAGGATATGACTTTTTCCTGGGTAAGAATGGAAGTTCGAACAGGTCTGTCCCCATTCTCCATCTCTGTTCCCTTTGCATGTCTTTTAGCTGCTGAGAACCTCCGGAGATGAAATGGATGATTTGAGCAACAGCTGGTGGAGGAGGAGCTTTTTCAGGAACTTTCTCAGAATCCTGGATCCTTGACTTTTTCCTTCCAAGCAATTCCTTCAAGTATCCTTTGCTCAAAAGATAACCTATCTCCTTCCTTAAGTGCAGGAAATAAAAGATGAGGGGCATCAAAGGCTTCAACCTCCACAAACAGAAGGACCCATCCACCTTTGCTACCCCTATTATTCCAAGGATCCGTGATCCTTAACCCTAATGACTATTGTTTAGTTACAGACCATAATTGTTTGAAATTAAAACACCATCAAATAAAAACCATAAAAAATGGGCTCCGACCACATCTTGAAATATCCATCATTGCCCATTCATGTAGCCTACCCCTTCGCTGCCTCCGCCACCTTTTCATCACCACCTTTGCCACTACCACTAGCTGCCTCCTCAGGATCCTTCAGTCCACTGCCTCCGGCTTCAACACCTGCTGCCTCCTTAGGTTCATCCTCGTCATTAAGCTCAGCTAGCCTCTCTTTCCAAGCCTCTAAATCCCAAGCAGACCTGTCAAAGGTAGGATCCTTAGGATCCCCAGCCTCCTTAGCCATTTGCAGCTTGATCTTCAGCATGGCGATAGTAGCAGAGAGTTTGGCCCCATCCATGTGTTTTGGTCAAAAATCACACAAGGATAATGCAACCAAATCCGATTTTGTGAGGTGTGATGCTTGGATGATTGAACAAATGTATGAACGAATGGAAAAATGAAATCAACGATGAACACCGAGATTAATACGAGGAAAAAGCCCTTGATCTTATGAGATCTCCGGCATAAAAAACCTCGGGTGATGGAAACTACCGTTCACCAACTATATTGCATAAAAAGATTACAACTTTGGAAGATATTGAGCTTGTTACATTGAATTCTAGTGTGTGTGTGTGTTTGAGAGGGAATAGCAGAGGTGTTGTGTCGAAATTAATTGTGTTCTACCAGCTCAATATCCCCTAAAATAATAGGAAAAACTGCTAACAACTAACTTTGCGAAAAATAAGGAAGCTCCCACGTTCTTTTCCCATAACCGTTGTGAAAATACCACATGTGGGGCATCTTGAACGAATATTCCCGAGATTCTAGCTGAGATTTAGTCCACTAAGTCCATTATCTGCGTATAAACATTAAAACGTGACAATTGTTAGAAATCATAAGTAATGTTAAGGATCCCGGATCCTCAGACTCCCTGCATAATCCGTTAAGGATCCGTGATCCATGCCCAGTCTCAGGATAGGTGATCCTTAGCATAAAATCCATGCCCTAACACCATGATCTCCATCCTATCCTTTTGGGCCTTCATCTCAACAACCATCAGCTCCTTTTGCAGCATCGTGTTCCCCTTCTCAAGCTGGGAGATCTTCTTATCTTTAGCAACTCCAATGGCTTGAAGATCAAGGCATTTCTGCTCACCCTCGGCTATGTGCTGATCAAGGAGGATCTGAACCTGAACAAATTTCTGCATAAAGGAAGTCAATAATCAGGATCCTTTATCCTCAAAAAAGAAGTACAAATTTTAGGATATAATATCCTTACCTTGGAGACATACTCTTGAAGCTGGCGTTCCATGAGGGGGGAGGCCTTCAGTGGGTTCAACAGTCTTCCTCTTCTTGGCACCCTTGCCCCTAGTGCTCATGCTCTTAGGCTCCGGGATGCTTGGGCTTGCAGCCAGCTTTTTCTTGATGGACCGGGTGAATGTCAGCGACACTGAACCTGGAAGCAGATTTGGAAGACTTGCCAGCACCTACATGCATAATATACAGATAAGTATTCATATTCTAATCTTATTTAACATTTATATATACACAAATATGGATACTTACTTGACATGGTGTAGGAGGTGGATGAAACTTCTTCTGGAACCTTTGACTTGGGTGGAAATGTTCTGATTACAGGATCTAGCTTCCAGAAAGCTTTAATTCTTGCCGTAGTGACAGGTGATTCTTGAATGTGAGATAGGCTGATGGATGCATAAACAAAGATAAAGGATCAGTTATCCTCAACAAAAAAGAAAGATTCTTACCGGTTCTCCTAATCTAAGGATCCTATATCTTGCCATCTGTATTCCACTTTTTGGGAAGTTGGTTCCCATTTGGAATGGAATCCCTCCTCACGAAGAAGAATTGATTCCTCTAGTTGGTGTCATTCTTGGTGGTTTTCAAGATTGGGTGTGGCTTATGGGGTTTGGACTTGAAAAGGTATCGGTAGGAACCATTGGCTACAAGATTGTATAGCTGGCTCAACTCAGACATCCCTATGTCTATGCCTTCCTGCTCTGTGATATGCTCTAGTGTGTACAGGACCCTCCCCACCATAGGCATAGCTTGAATGTAGCATAGGCCGGTGAGTATGAAGAATCCCTGTGTGAGAACAAGGAAGGGATAGGTGAACCTTATTTGAAAAGGGGCTGCAGGGAAAGTGATCCAAACGTCTGAAACAGAGTCCCTTTTGGATGAAGAATCAAAAGGACGAAAGATGGTTCCATAAGGAAAGCAGGATCGAAACTGATCAACTTCATGATCAGTGAATTGGGACAGCTCCATTGAAGGGTTTTTGGTTAAACCCTGACTCTTCAATGGGCTGTTGTGATCAGGTTTTTTGGCAGGGGAGGAACGAGTATTCATCTTCGCCATGGATCTTTAGAAAACAGAGGATCGAAAATCGGAAGATTAGAGAGAAGGAATTACCTGCTGGGATATTCGAATGTAGATATAAAGGATAGGATCTACAATATAAATGAAGGATTTGATCCTTATCTCTAACCTATTTATAATGATTGTGGTTGCAGGTGATGATTGACGCTGACATCAGCGCTGTAACGGCTATATCTATAAGCAACGGCTAGTCCGAAATTTGTTCAAACATGACTATCTAATTGGATATTAACTAATCATGTTTGGGGGCAATTGTTAGGGATATAATTTTATGGCTTGTGGATCACGGATCCTCAGTTGTAGTATGGATCATGGATCCTCGGTTTAGTTTGAATTAAGGATCCTCAGGAGCTACTGCAAGGATAAGGATCTAGGATCCTCAATATCATCCTAAACTAACAATTGTTTCCATCATTTTTGAACTTGTTTTGCAGGTGTATTCGAATGAGACTTGGTCCAACCAAGATTCTAGGGGAATATGCTTGGTACTTTTGCATGTGCATGACTTCCATGACCGTTGTGATGATCGTGGGGGAGCTAGCACCATTTTCGGATAGTTTGTTGTTTTGGTCAAAAATCAAGCTAGGATAATGCAACCAAATATTTTGTTGTGAGGTGTGATGCTTGAATCAATGAACAAATGTATGAATAACTTGCAAATGAAATGAACAAGTGACACAAGGATTTATACGAGGAAAAAACCCTTGATCAAGAGTTGATCTCCGGCATAAAAAACCTCGGGTGATGGAAACTACCGATCACCAACTATAATTAAACAAATGATTGTTACAACTCGGGATGATAACAAGCTTGTTACAAGGATCACTATAGTGCAATGTGTATGAAATCGCCAATGAACTGTTGAGAGCTGTTTCGAATGTGTGTGTTTGCTTAATTATTCTAACTCAAGCTTGTTATCCCCTTTAAAAATAGAAATAACTTAAATAACTAACTATCCGCTAAATATGCAAGCTCCCCACGACTTCTAGAATGGTCACCAAGCCACGCACGTGCGGAATATTGAGGGCATATTCCCCAAGAATATTGGCAAGACCAAGTCCAATGCGTATACTCCTGCAAAACAAGCTTAAACATAGTGAAGGAAACCGTTAGTATAAGGATAACAATGAGGATCCTGGATCCTGATCCTGCAATGTCTTCTGAGGATCCTTAATTCAAACAGAATTGAGGATCCGTGATCCTGGCAGTACTTGAGGATCCGTGATCCTTAGGTTTAGAAAATCTATCCCTAACAATTGCCCCCATAATATGAGGAGTAAAATGTAAATTAACGAGTCGTATTTTTGATCTTATCTCCAACTGACTAACGGATATATAGCCGTTAGAATCGAACTAGCCGTTGCTGATCATACGTCAGCGACATGACCTCCTGCAGAACCATCATTATGAATTTAAGATTAGAGATAAGGATCGATAGGCATTTAAATTCGTGCATTACTCCCTTTAAATCCTCATCCCAAGACCGATCAGGTATTTCTCTTCTCTTTCTCTCTTCATCTTCTTATTATGATCTTCATCAAAATCTTTAGATCACAATGAAGCTACGATCCTCCCCCGCCAAGGATCACCAGAAAGATAGTCCTTTGAAAAGCCAAGGGATTATCAAAAATCCTTCGAAGGAACTCTGCTGCTTCACTGATCCGGAGATTGACCGGATTCGCCACTGTTTTCCGGCGGAAACCGTCTTCAAGCCTTTTGACCCTACTGCCAAAAGTGACTCCGTTTCTGACACTTGGGTTGCTTTTCTGGCTACCCCATTCCTGATAGGATTTTCCTATCCCTTCCCTGCCTTCACCCAATCCTTCTTTCCCCTCACCGGCATGTGCTATATCCAGGCCATGCCAATGATGTGGAGAGTATTATACACTTTAGAGAACATCATTGAGCAGGAAGGCATAGAGTTGGGAATGTCAAAACTGGCTGAACTATATAACCTTGTGAGCCATGGTTCACATCGCTTCTTGTTTAAACACAAACCTGGTAATTCTCACCCAATCCTCAAGACCACAAAAAACGATACCAACTGGAAGAAGCGTTTCTTCTTTGTCAGGAGAGATTCTATCCCAAACGGGAAATATCTCCCCAAAGAGTGGACCACCCATGGTAGGATCCTTATAGAAGGATCAAAGGATGATTCTATTTTTGTTGAGGATAACTGATCCTTTTCTGTCTTTTTGTGAAGCTACCTCAGTCTCTCATATCATTTAGTCACCTGCAACAAAAGAGAGGATCGCTGCTTTTTGGAGCCTTGATCCTCCAATTAGATCATTCCAGGCAAACACAAAGGATTCACAAGAAGTATCCTCCGGTTCAGTAACCATGTCAAGTAAGTATTTTTATTTATGTATGATTAAATAGATTTAGATAAAGAATACTTATTTGTTGTTTGTCGTTTATAGGTGCTGGAAAGTCCTTGAAATCAGCCACTCGCTTCAGCGTCAGTGATCTTAATACTGTCGCTTCCCGGTCCGGAAAGAAGAAATCTGCTGCTAGCCTAAGCGTTCCAATCCCTAAGCCTGTCACCTCCAAGGGCAAGGGAGGAAAGAAGAGGAAGTCCACTGAAGCTGATAATCTTGAAGGCCTGCCCCTCATCTGTCATCAGTTTGAAGAATACTTTGCTGATGTAAGGATCCTTGATCCTTAATCCTATCCTGCACATTTGAGGATAACGGATCCTGAATTGAATTCTTCTTTCTTTGCAGAAATTCGCTGAGATCCAGATGCCCTTTGATGCATATGTTGAAGAGGCTGAGCAGAAGGAGCTGGACTTCCAGAAGATCTTCCTGGCTAAGGATCAAACCATCTCCACCCTCGAAAAAGAGCTCAACTTGGCAAAAAAGCAGCTGGTCATGGCCCACATCACTGCTGATCAGGAGAAGAATGAGGTGATGGAGGATGCTAAACTTTCTGCTGCCATTGCTATGTACAAGACCAAACTGCAGATGGCCCAGGAAGCTGAGGATCCTGGCTTTGATAGGACCAATTGGGACCAGGAGGGCTGGAAAGCTAGGCTAGCTGAGCTTGATGATGAAGAGGAGGCTGGAGAGGTCTTGATGCTTGAGGCAAGCGGTAGCGGGGCTAAGGATCAGGCTGGTGATGCTGGGGCTGGAGATGATGGTGATGGTGATGCAGCGAAGGTGTGAGCTGCAGAAATGGGAGATGATGAATTTATCTAAACGCGGCCGGAGCCCATTTTTATGGTTTGGTAGTTGGTTTTTTGTTTGATGGTGTTTTTCTTGAACAATGCTGGTCTGTACTTAAACAATAGTTTTTAGGGTTGAGGATCATGGATCCTTGGACAATAGGTAGGATAATGGGTGGTGGATGGATCCTCTGTTTGGGGGATGAAACCACTTGTTATCCTACCGCCTTTATTTCCTGCACTTAGACCTTGTTAATATGGACACCCTTTGCCAACCCAAGTGGACGGGCCACGTTTTGCTGGTAGAAACTTGGGTTGGCAATTTTGACAACCTTTTAAGGGTTTAACTTTTGGTAAATAAAAACATAATCTTTTGGCTATCTCATGTGTTGTTATATTTGTGAATACTTTATCTTTCAATTGTTATGATATACTTTGTTTGAATTCATAAGTAAAGAATAAAAGTTTACTAGATTATGTCAAAAAGTTTAGGATATGATCAAGGATCAAATATCCTATAATCGATAAGTTCAAAAGAGTAGTGTAATTTAAGGATCATGTGTCTTGTTGTCAAATAGTAAGGGTCACTTAGATAAATAAAAAATAAAATCAAAGTGATCAAGGATCATACCTGAGAATCCAAGTTAGGATCCTAAACTTTTAACATTTACAATCAGGATAACCAAAAAACAAACCTTAATAAAAGGTTAGGATCAAGGATCCTTAGCTGTTTAACTTCAAAAACCTGAAATGGAACACAACTTGGGACTAAGCCAATATAAGATAAGAGTTAGCAACTGGGGACAAGCCCAACAATTCTGGGGACAAGCCCAAAAAACTGGGGACAAGCCCAAAAAACTGGGGACAAGCCCAAAAACTGGGGACAAGCCCAAAAACCGGAGACAAGCCCAAAGGATCTTGTGTAAACTGGAGTATGGCCCTCACTGACGACTATCCAAACTTAGTGACATGAAAATGCCAAAACCTTAGCTAACATGAAAATGTTAGAAACCTTAGGAACAGATGTATGGTACGTCTACCATTATACGTAGGATCCTGAATACAGCCAGTATTATGAAATTGTCAGCCCCTAAAGCGAGTACTGGTCCCATTGCCTTGAACTGCATCATGATCATCGTGCGCTACTGGCGTTACTGGGGACAGGCCCAAAAACTGGGGACTAGCCCAAATAACTGGAAACTTCTGTGGATACTCAATCCTTTGTTAAGGATATATTAACCTTCTGCAAAACTCAGAACTAAGTGAAAGAAGGATGAAGGATCCAGGATCCTTCTCCTTGTATATAAGATAATTAAAGAATTAAATAGATTAAAATTAGATCATTACCAGAATGAGGATCATCTATCCTCTAAGGATCCTTCGAGGATATCGGCCATGAATGTTGCTAAGGATCCTGAATCCCTATTAAATGAAGTATTTTTTTTCAAGTGGACAGCATTCCAAGCTCTTGGTAGTAAATCACCCTCCATTGTTAGCAATCGATATGCCCCCTTTCCTGCCTCAGCTTCAATCAGGTAGGGGCCTTCCCACTTTGGTGCCAATTTTCCATCAGCAGGATTTGTGGTATTCTGAAATGCTTTCCTCAATACCATATCACCAATTTGGAACTTCCTAATCCTGACATTCTTATTGTAGGCTCCAGCCATCCTTTGTTGATAACTAGCCATCCTTATCCTTGCCAAATCCCTGAGTTCTTCTATGGTATCCAAGTCTTGAACCAAGTTTTTAGCATTTCCTTTAGGATCACGGATGCTTGTTCTTGCAGTAGGAACCACCATCTCTGTAGGGATCACTGATTCTGCTCTAAATACTAAAGAGAATGGAGTTTGGCCAGTGGCATTGTTAGGAGTTGTCCTGTCAGCCCATAGTACATAAGGTAGTTCTTCTGCCCACTTTCCTTTCTTGGATCCAAGCTTCTTCCTCAAGTTGTTGATGATGATCTTGTTGGATGATTCTGCTTGGCCATTAGCTTGTGGGTGGACTGGTGTTGATGTTATCATCTTAATCCCCCATCTGTCACAAAAGTTAGTAGTTCTACTCCCAATAAATTGGTGTTTTGGTCAAAAATCAAGCAATGACAATGTAACCAGACTTTCTGTTGTGAGGTATGATGCTTGAATTGATGAACAACAATAAGTGTAATGAACAAATGACACGAAGATTTATACGGGGAAAAAGCCCTTGATCAAGAGTTGATCTCCGGCACAAAAAACCTCGGGTGATGGAAACTACCGATCACCTACTCAAATTAAACAAACAATCTGTTACAACTTCGGATGGTAGCGAGCTATGTACAAGGATCACTATAGTGTATCGTGTAGAAATGTATGAAAAATGCTCAGTGTTTTGTCGAGAGCTGATGAGAGCGGTTGTATGAGTGTGTTTGTAGCCAAAAATAGCTAAGTGTCTCTAAAATAGCTCGCTACCCCTTTAAAAATAGAAAATACCAAGCCTAACTAACATTCCGCAAATCATGCAAGTCTTCCACGACTCCACAACGTCCATTTCTGACCAAGCACGTGCGGAATAGACTAAGAATATTCTCCAGGAATGTCGCCAAGACTAAGTCCAAGTTGATATTCCTGCAAAACATTTACGAATTCAAAGTAGACAATCGTTAGTACAGGGATCCTTATAGTGATCCATGATCCTAATCCTGCAACACTTCTGAGGATCACTACTTCAGACAGAATTGAGGATCACTAAATCCAACAGTAAATAAGGATCACTGGTCATTTAGAAATCCACCCCTAACAATTGCCCCCAAAATATAAGGAGTAAATATGTAAATAAATGAGTTATATTTTGTCGATCTTATCCGCATTTAACCAACGGATAACTAGCCGTTATAAGCGGACTAGCCGTTACGATCATGACGTCAGTGAGATGACTACCCTGTAGAATCATCATTATAAATAAGAGTTAGAGATAGGGATCATTTCACATTTAAGTTCAAGAGAACTCCCTTTAAATTCTGCTTCGACGATCAAACAGGTAACTCTTTTCCTTTCTCCTTTCTCATATTCTGCTCTTCTTTCTTTACCATCATCTCTTTCAAAAATGATGCTCCGAAGCTCACCGGGCAAGGATCATAAGAAGAACAGCCCCTTAAAAAGTCAAGGGATCATCAAAGATTCCATAAAAGAACGCTGTTGTTTCACCGATGCACAAATTGATAAAATTCGCCATTGTTTCCCAGCGAACACCGTTATCAAATCCTTTGATCCCACTACTTTGAGTGACTATACCTCTGAAACTTGGATTGCCTTTCCTGCTACACCTTTCACCATAGGATACACCTATCCTTTTCCAGACTTTACCTAATCCTTTTTCTCCCTTACCGGCATCTGCTACATCCAAGCTATGCCGATGATCTGGAGGGTCCTATATACCCTTGAAAGGATCATCGAGCAGAAAAGGAATTGACCTAGGAATGTCGGAGTTGGCTGAGATGTATGATCTCACAACGTTTGGATCCCACCGATATTTGTTCAAACGTAAACCTGGAGAAGAACATCCCATCTTTAAGGCTACTAAAAACGATACCAACTGGAAACGGCGGTTCTTCTTCGTCAGAAGGGATTCTATCGCGGATGGAAAGGATTTGCCGAAGAAATGGAGTACTCATGGTAGGATAGGAGGATCCTTAGAAGGATCACTAAGTGAGCTCATTCTGATAATGATTACTAATATGCTTTTGTTTCTTTTTGTACAGCTATCACATTCTCGCATATTATTCCTTCAGCTGCCACCAAGGGGAGACTTGCTGCCTTTAGAAAGCTTGATCCTGAAACAAGATCATTCAAGACAATCACCCAGGATTCACAAGAGGTATCCTCAGGCTCTGTCACCATGTCAAGTAGGTATCCGGTTCTTTTTATATTCAAATGTTTAAATAAATAGTTAGATATGAATAGAATAAGGATACTTATCTGTTTTGGATGTGTAGGCGCTGGAAAGTCATCAAGATCTGCTTCTAAATTTAGTGTCACTGAGCTTGACACCGTACAATCCTCCAAGAAGAAACTTCCTGCTAGCCCAACTGCTTCGATCCCCAAGGCACCCGTTAAAGGAAGGGGTGGCAAGAAAAGAAAAGCCTCCGAAGCTGAGAATCTGCAAGGTCTGCCCCTGATCCGTCACCAGTTCCTTAAATACTTCAACGAGGTAAGGATCCTTGTCCCTGCTTTAGGTATCCAGCTTATTTGAGGATCATTTGTTCTTAAACTGTTCTTTATCTCCTTTGCAGAAATTTGCTGAGATTGAAGACTATGTTGGGCATGTCGAGGAGCAGGACAAGAAGATTGTTGACCTCCAACAAGTTGCATTGCTTAAGGATCTCAAGATTGCTGACCTCCAAAAAGATCTCAAAGATGCCAAAGCTCAGACAGCTACACTCCTGATCAACTTCGATTATGAAAAGCAGGAAATCACAGAGGATGCCAAGGTCTCCGCTGCCATAGCCATGTACAAGACCAAGCTACAAATGGCTCAAGAAGCTGAGAATCCTGCCTTTGATAGGAGCAGCTGGGATGTGGAAGGCTGGAAGGCAAGGCTGGCTGAACTAGATGATGATGAAGAGGCTGAGGAGGTTTTGGCGATCGAAGCTGAAGGTAGTGGCAAGGATCATGGTGTTGAAGCTAGTGGAGCTGGAGGTGGTGATGCAGCGAAGGTGTAGGCTGCAACAATGGGCGATGATGGACATTTCTAGACGTAGCCGGAGCCCATTTTTTTAGTTTGGTTATGGTTTTTTTTTTTTGATGATGTTTTGATAAACAATGGTTGGTCTGTATTTGAACAATAGTAATTAGGGTTGAGGATCATGGATGATCCTTTGAACAATAGGTAGGCTTACAAATGGTGGAGGGATCCTCTGTTTAGGGAATGAAGCCATTGTGATCCTGTCGTCTTTAATTTCCTGCACTTGTTAGACCTATGAACAATGGACACCCTTTGCCAACCCATGTGGACAGGCCACGTTTTGCTGGTAGAAACGTGGGTTGGCAATTTTGACAACCTTAAAAGGGTTTAAACTTTTGTGAATAAAATGACTTTAACTTTTTGGCTATATCCTGTGTTGATATCCTTATTGTTATTTTATTTTTCAATCTGTTGTGATGTTCATGTCGTTTAAATTTATCAAGTAAGGAAAAATTTAAAAAATATCCCTTAAAAGTTAAGGATATGATCAAGGATCACATAAAAAATAGTTTAAGGATCATAAGTTCAGTTGTCAAAGGATAAGTGTCACTTAGATACATAATGAATAAAATCAAAACAGTTAAGGATCATACCTGAGAACCCAAGTTAGGATCCTATCCTTTAACACTTAAAATTAGGATAACCCAAGATACAAACCTTAGTTGAAAGTAAGGATCAAGAATCCTTGGTCATTTATCTTTACAAACCTGAAATAAGATATTACTTGGGACTGAGCTAATAAAAGATGAATGTCAGTAACTGGGGACAAGCCCAACAATTCTGGGGACAAGCCCAATATACTGGGGACAAGCCCAAAGGATAACTGGGGACAAGCCCAAAGGATAACTGGGGACAAGTCCAAAGGATCGTATGTAAACTGGAGTATGGCCCTTACTGGCGACTATCCAAACTTAGTGACATGAAAATGATAAAACCTTAGCTAACGTGAAAACGTTAGAAACCTTAGGAACGGATATATGGTATGTCTACCATTATACGTAGGATCCTGAATATAGCCAGTACAATGAAATTGTCAGCCCCTAAAGCGGGTACTGGTCCCATAGCCATGAACTATACCAGGATCATCGTGCGCTACTGGCGAAACTGGGGACAGGCCCAAACTGGGGACTAGCCCAAACAACTGGATACTTCTGTGGATACTCAACGCTTAGTTAAAGATACCTGAACCTTCAAAACTCAGAATCAAGTGAAAGGAGGATAAAGGACGCAGGATCCTTATCCTTGTAAGAATAAAAAGAATGAAATAGTTTAAGATAGGAATGTTACCAGAAAGAGGATCATCTGTCAACGGGGATCCTTCAAGGATACTCGTCTGGTAAGGATCATGGATCATGATCACATGAAATATTTCTTCAAATGGACAGCATTCCATGCTCTAGGTAGCAAATCACCCTCCATTGTTAGCAATCGATATGCCCCCTTTCCTGCTTCAGCTTCAATCAAATAGGGTCCTTCCCACTTTGGTGCTAGCTTTCCATCAGCAAGATTGGTGGTGTTTTGAAATGCTTTCCTTAATACCATATCCCCAACTTGGAATTTCCTGAGCCTGACATTTTTGTTGTAAGCTCCAGCCATCCTTTGTTGATAACTGGCCATCCTTATCCTTGCTAAATCCCTGATTTCTTCTATAGTATCCAAGTCTTGAATCAAGTTTTCAGCATTTTCTTCAGGATCACGAACGCTTGTTCTTGCAGTTGGAACCACCATCTCTGTAGGGATCACTGACTCTGCCCCAAATACCAAAGAAAATGGAGTTTGGCCTGTAGCATTCTTGGGAGTTGTTCTATCAGCCCACAGCACATAAGGTAGTTCTTCTGCCCATTTTCCTTTCTTGGATCCAAGCTTCTTCTTCAAATTGTTGATGATGATCTTGTTGGATGACTCTGCCTGACCATTAGGTTGCGGATGGACTGGTGTTGATGTTATCATCTTAATCCCCCAACTGTCACAAAAGTTAGTAGTTCTATTCCCAATAAATTGGGATCCATTATCACAAATGATCTCAGAAGGGATACCAAATCTAGTAATAATGTTTCTTTTAATAAAGGATATAACTTCCTTTTCTCTGACTTGAGCAAAGGCTTCAGCCTCTATCCACTTAGAGAAGTAATCAGTCATAGCAAGCATGAATACTTTTCCACCTGGTGCCTTAGGAAGCTTTCCAACTATATCCATTCCCCATCTCATGAATGGCCAAGAAGAGGATATAGGATGCAAGAGCTCTGCTGGTTGGTTAAGGATATTACTATGCCTCTGACAAGGATCACACCTCTTGGCATACTCCACAGCGTCCTTCTTCATAGTGGGCCAATAGTATCCTGTCCTCAGGATCCTTGAGAATAATACCCTGCCCCTAGTGTGGTTTCCACAATCTCCTTCATGGAAATCCTTTAGGACTTCTTGAATTTCAGGATCCTCAATGCATCTCAAATATGGTCCTGCAAGAGATCGTTTATACAACATATTATTTAATATTGTAAATTGAGATACCTTAATTTTAAAAGCCCTTGGGTTTTCTCCTGTAGGAATTTCTCCATGTTGTATGTATCTCATGATTGGGAGTATCCATGATCCTGAATGAGATTGGGTATCATCACTAGGGATGATTGCAGAATCTTCTCCTATCTCCATAGCTACATGATCCTTGATAGCAGGGGTCAGGATATGGATAATAGGGATCTCAATATCCTCAGGAATCTTCAAAGATGATCCTAGATTGGCTAATGCATCAGCTTCTGCATTCTCTTCCCTTGGTACCTGTGTCAAACTAAAGGATACAAAAGAGAGTGCCAATTCTTTGACTATCTCCAAATATTTGATTAGCTTTTCACCTTTAACAGCATAGGATCCATTAAAGTGATTAGTGATCAATAAAGAATCTACATGTACCTCAAGATACCTGATGTTCATATGCTTTGCAACTTGCAAACCAGCTATCAAGGCTTCATATTTAGCCTCATTGTTAGTAGTTTGAAATTCACAAGCTATGGAGTGGGGTATTATGTCCCCCTGTGGCAATTTTAGTAGTATTCCAAGCCCTGTTCCATTCACATTGGAGGATCCATCAGTAAACAGTATCCAAGGATCCTTGGTTTCTTCAAGCTGTTGGACCTCTAGTTCAGCTTCCTCTTGCAAATCACTACTGAAATCTGCCACAAAGTCAGCTAATGCTTGTGATTTAATGGCTGTCCTAGGCTCATATCTTATATCATATGCACTCAACTTCACTGCCCACTTAGCCATCCTTCCTGACATTTCAGGTTTCCTGAGAACATTCTTAATTGGGAAATTAGTTTTAACAATAATGGCATGAGTCTCAAATAATGTCTTAATTTAGTAGATGCCATAATTAATGCAAGGATAAGTTTTTCTAAATGTGAATACCTGGATTCAGCATCAAGTAAGCTCTTACTTACATAATAAACAGGATGTTGTGTACCTTGGTGATCCTTAACAAGGACCGCACTTACTGCTTTTGAGGATACCGCCAAATATAAGGATAACACATCTCCCTTTTCTGGTTTCATTAAGGCTGGGGCTGAGGATAGGTAATCTTTAAGAGCTTTAAGGGCATTTTCATGCTTCTCAGTCCATTCAAATTTCTTGTTTTTCCTCAGGATGTCATAGAACTCCTTGCACTTTTCTGAGGATTTGGATATGAATCTGTTCAAGGCTGTGATCCTGCCAGTCAACCTTTGCATATCCTTAGCATTGGCAGGAGATTTGATATTCACGATAGCCTTAATTTGCTCTGGACTTGCTTCAATGCCCCTCTTTGTTACCATATATCCTAAGAATTTACCCGCCTTTACACCAAAATGACACTTAGAAGGATTTAGTTTCATATTAAATTTATCAAGGATATTGAATGCTTCCTCCAAGTCTTTAAGGTGATCCTCAGCTCTTTTGGACTTAACCACCATGTCATCAATATAGACTTCCATAGTGTATCCAATTTGTTCCTTGAACATCATATTGACAAGCCTTTGGTAAGTAGCACCTGCATTCCTTAATCCAAATGGCATAGCAATATAACAGTATATACCAGTTGGGGTCATAAAGGCTGTATCCTCTTGATCGGATGGTTCCATCTGAATTTGTTGAAATCCAGATGAAGCATCCATAAAAGTTAACAACTCATGACCCGCGGTAGCATCCACCATGGAGTCAATGTGGGGTAATGGGAAAGGATCCTTGGGACATGCCTTGTTTAAATCTGTAAAATCGACACATACCCTCCACTTTCCATTTTTCTTTTGAACAACAACCACATTGGCTAACCATCTTGGATACTTAACCTCTCTAATCATACCTGCTCGAAGTAGCTTATCTACCTCTTCCTGGATAATAGCATTTCTTTCAGGTGCAAACTTCCTCCTCCTTTGATGAATTGGCTTGAATGACCTGTCAATGCCAAGTTTGTGAGTAATTATATCCTTAGATATACCTGTCATGTCTTCATGTTTCCAGGCAAAGGTGGTCCTCCTTCTTTTGAGAAAGGATACTAGCTCTTGTTCAATATCGCTAAGGATCCCTGACCCTATGAAGATCTTGGATTCAGGATCATCAGGATCCATGAGGATTTCTTTCAAATCCTGTTCCTTTGCCTCCAAGACATCTCTTGAAGGATACTTTAATTGCTATTGCTCCCTTGGTCTTGAGGCTGGTTTCATTGATGAGGTATAGCAATTCTTAGCCTCCTGTTGATCACTCTCAATTTTCACCACTCCCCATGGACTTGGAAGCTTTACACACTGATGATAGGTGGATGGGACTGCCTTCATATCATGTATCCATGGCCTGCCAAGGATAACGTTACAACACGATAAGCAATCAATAACACAAAACTTTTGATAAGAATGCAATCCTTCAATATAGATTGGGAGTTTGATGTCCCCCAATGTATTCTTTGTTTCCCCACTGAATCCCACAAGTACTGAGGATCTTGGGATAATATCGGACTCTGGGATATTCATTTTCTTGAGAACATCCAGCTGAATGATGTTCACAGAGCTTCCTCCATCTATAAGGATCCTGCGAACAAAGTGGTTAGAAATAAACAATGTAATTACGAGACCGTCATGGTGAGGATCCTGGATGTCAACACGATCATCCTCATCAAAAGTAATGACTTTATCCTGGGTGACAACGGAGGTCCTGACGGGTCTGTCTCCATTATCCATCTTGGTTTCCTTAGCGTGTCTTTTGGCTGCTGAGAAGGATGTACCACAGATGTCTGATCCACCGGATATGAAATTTATGACTTGTGCATCTGCCGGAGGAGCAGGAGCCCTTTCCGGGATCCTTTCAGGATCCTGGGTTCTTGACTTCTTTCGTCCCAAGAGTTCCTTTAAATGCCCCTTGCTCAACAAATAACCAATTTCCTTTCTAAGTGCAATACACTCTTTAGTGAGATGCCCAAAATCCTCATGATATGCACACCACTTGGATTTATCCTTTGTAGCAGCTGGTTTATCACTTTTCCTTGGCCACCTAGCTTTCTCACCTAGATTCTGCATTGCAAGGATTAGTTCATTGTTATCAACAGAGAAACAATATTCAGAAATAGGAGGATAATTGTCATCATCCTCTTCTTATTCCACTGCGTGCACATTCTGGTTATCAGATCTGTTATAGGACTTGGATTTGTTGTTCCTGAAGTAGGATCCTTGCTTATCCTGTTTTGAGGATCCTGTTAATCTGTCCTGGATCCTTTTGTCATCCTCTAGGAGGATGAACCTAAGCGCCCTAGTCCTTACTTCATCAAGATTCCTGCAAGGTGTCATAACAAGATCATCATAGAATAATGAATCCCTAAGCAATCCCATTTTAAAGGCTTCAACAGCCGTAGCTATATCCAAATTGGGAATATCTAAGGATTCTTTACTAAACTTAGTGATATAATCTCTAAGTGATTCATTTTGACCTTGTGTTACCCTATATAGATCACTAGTTAATCGTTCAAACTTTCTGCTACAAGAGAATTGACTATTGAACAAGTTAACTAAATTAGCAAATGAAGTAATAGAGTAAGGGGGAAGACTTAGCAGCCATTTAAGAGCAGATCCTGTAAGTGTGGATCCAAATCCCTTGCATAGACATGCTTCTTTCAACCTTTCCGAAATTGGATTGATCTCCATCCTCTCCCTGTATTGAGCTACATGCTCTTCTGGATCCGTTGAACCATCATATAACTTCATTGATGGTATTTGGAATCTTTTAGGTATCTCAGCATCACACAAAGGTGGTGCAAAACGAGATATCCTATGGCTGCCATCCGCAATCTCAGGAATGGGTTTAACCACTCCTGGTACACTGGATATCATATCCTTAAGCTTCTGCAGTTCCCTAGCCATGGCCTGATTGATACCTGTATCCTGCATAAAGCCATGGTTAGTGTTATATAAATTATTAAAAGTGTTACCTCCCACAGGATTCGAGTTTGGAATTGCGGATGCGAATCCATCTTGTCGAGACTCTGGCATGATTGAAGGACCAGAGGAGGCAATGGTTGCATATTTCTCGAGGATCCTTGATTTTGAAGGGGGTTGGATCCTTGGAATTGCGATGATCCTTGAACCTGAAAGGATCCTGGGACCAGGGAGGATCCTTGAACAAGGGAGAATCATGGGACCAGAGAGGATCCTTGGGCCTGGGAGGATCCTTGGACCTGGGAGGATCCTTGTACCGCATGCATTCCCACATATCCTCCTGACGTGAAGTATCCCTGATGCTGAGAAGAGGATCCTAATGGTTGAGAAGAGGATCCCTGAGGCTGGAAGCAAGAGCCAAATGCTTGACTCGTTGTTGTTGTCCCATAACGCCTTCCTGATAGTTCACCCAAGTATTGCACATCCGGACTGCTGAGTATTGTGAGGTTATGACCGGAGTGTCGAAGTTCAGCGATCTTGGCATCAGAGGGGAGTGATCCTCCACTGATTTCTTCTGTTTCTTGATTTCATCGATCTCCCGGAGGATCCTTTCGTTGGTCTTATCCTGCTCTTGTGCATGATTCCTCATCTGCAAAATCAAGGCATAGAGATCATTAGTAGTAGGATTAGTTGAAACAGAAGAAGTAGGTGGTTTTTGGAAAATAGGAGTTGGTTTCTTCGCAGCATTCTCAGCATTCTTCTGGGATCCAGAAGGTGGTGGAGGCAAAGGAGGAACGCCTTGTGAGGAACTGAATGAGGGCATCAAACTTGAAGTATTCTTCACTGAGGAAGCCATCTGTTTGGTTGTAGCGAACCGAAATAACCAAGAAAACACGAATCTTTCTAAGAATGAAGCACCAATTGCCCCACGGTGGGCGCCAAACTGTTTTGGTCAAAAATCAAGCAATGACAATGTAACCAAACTTTCTGTTGTGAGGTATGATGCTTGAATTGATGAACAACAATAAAGATCACTATGAAGTGTAATGAACAAGTGACACGAAGATTTATACGGGGAAAAGCCCTTGATCAAGAGTTGATCTCCGGCACAAAAAACCCCGGGTGATGGAAACTACCGATCACCAACTCAAATTAAATAAACAATCTGTTACAACTTCGGATGGTAGCGAGCTATGTACAAGGATCACTATAGTGTATCGTGTAGAAATGTATGAAAAATGCTCAGTGTTTTGTCGAGAGCTGATGAGAGCAGTTGTATGAGTGTGTGTGTAGCCAAAAATAGCTAAGTGTCTCTAAAATAGCTCGCTACCCCTTTAAAAATAGAAAATACCAAGCCTAACTAACATTCCGCAAATCATGCAAGTCTTCCACGACTCCACAACGTCCATTTCTGACCAAGCACGTGCGGAATAGACTAAGAATATTCTCCAGGAATGTCGCCAAGACTAAGTCCAAGTTGATATTCCTGCAAAACATTTACGAATTCAAAGTAGACAATCGTTAGTACAGGGATCCTTATAGTGATCCATGATCCTGATCCTGCAACACTTCTGAGGATCACTACTTCAGACAGAATTGAGGATCACTAAATCCAACAGTAAATAAGGATCACTGGTCATTTAGAAATCCACCCCTAACAATTGGGATCCATTATCACAAACAATTTTAGAAGGGATACCAAATCTAGTAATGATATTTCTTTTAATAAAGGATATCACTTCTTCCTCTCTGACTTGAGCAAACGCTTCAGCCTCTATCCACTTAGAGAAGTAATCAGTCATGGCAAGCATGAACACCTTTCCTCCTGGTGCTTTGGGAAGTTTACCAACTATATCCATTCCCCATCTCATGAATGGCCAAGAATAGGATATAGGATGCAGGAGCTCTGCTAGCTGATGAAGGATATTACTATGTCTCTGACAAGGATCACACTTCTTGGCATAATCCACAGCATCCTTCTTCATTGTAGGCCAATAGTATCCTGTCCTAAGGATCCTTGAGAACAATGCCCTGCCCCCAGTGTGGTTTCCACAATCTCCTTCATGAAAATCCTTTAGGACTTCTTGAATTTCAGGATGCTCTATGCACCTTAGATATGGACCTACAAGAGATTGTTTATATAACATGTTATTTAATATTGTAAATTAAGATACCTTGATTTTGAAAGCCATGGGGTTTTCTCCTGTAGGAATCTCTCCATGTTGTATATATCTCATGATTGGAAGGATCCATGATCCTGAATGAGACTGTGCACCATCACTAGGAACCATTGCAGAATCCTCTTCTATCTCTATAGTTATGTGATCCTCAATAGCAGGAGCCAAAATATGGATGATAGGGATCTTGATATCCTCTGGAATTTTCAATGATGATCCAAGATTGGCCAATGCATCAGCTTCTGCATTCTCTTCCCTAGGTACCTGTGTCAAACTAAAAGAAACAAAAGAGAGTGCCAATTCTTTGACTATCTCTAGGTATTTGATTAGCTTTTCACCTTTAACAGCATAGGATCCATTAAAGTGATTAGTAATTAACAATGAATCTACATGTACCTCAAGATACCTGATCCTCATATGCTTGGCAATTTGCAAACCAGCTATCAAGGCCTCATATTCAGCCTCATTATTAGTAGTTTGAAACTCACAAGCTATTGAGTGGGGTATTATGTCCCCCTGTGGCGATTTTAGTAGTATTCCAAGTCCTGTTCCTTTGACATTAGAGGCTCCATCAGTGAAGAGTATCCAAGGATCCTTAGTCTCTTCAAGCTGCTGAACTTCTAACTCAGCTTCTCTTTGTAAGTCACTACTAAAATCTGCCACAAAGTCAGCTAAGGCTTGGGATTTGATGGCAGTCCTTGGTTCATATCTTATATCATAAGCACTAAGCTTCATTGCCCATTTAGCCATCCTTCCTGACATTTCAGGTTTCCTAAGAACATTCTTAATTGGAAAGTTAGTTTTAACAATAATGGCATGAGTTTCAAAATAATGTCTTAGTTTAGTAGATGTCATAATTAAAGCAAGGATAAGTTTCTCTAAATGAGAATACCTGGATTCAGCATCAAGCAAACTCTTACTTACATAATAGACAGGATGTTGTGTACCTTCGTGATCCTTAACAAGGACTGCACTTACTACTTTAGAGGATACCACTAGATATAAGGATAATATATCCCCTTTTTCTAGTTTCATCAAGGCAGGAGCTGAGGATAGGTAATCCTTAAGGGCTTTGAGAGCATGTTCATGCTTCTCGGTCCATTCAAATTTCTTGTTCTTTCTCAAAATGCCGTAGAATTCCTTGCACTTTTTTGATGATTTGGATATGAACCTATTCAAGGCTGCGATCCTCCCTGTCAACTTTGCACATCCTTGGCATTGACAAGAGATTTGATATTCACAATTGCCTTAATTTGCTCTGGACTTGCTTCAATGCCTCTTTTTGTTTCCATGTAACCTAGGAACTTGCCTGCTTTAAAACCAAAGTGACACTTTGAAGGATTCAACTTCATATTGAAATTTTCAAGGATATTGAATGCTTCCTCCAAGTCTCTAAGGTGATCCTCAGCTCTCTTGGACTTAACCACCATGTCGTCTATATAGACTTGCATAGTGTGTCCAATTTGTTCCTTAAACATCATATTGACTATCCTTTGATAAGTAGCACCCGCATTCCTTAGTCCAAATGGCATAGCAATATAACAATAGATACCAGTTGGGGTCATAAAGGCTGTATCCTCTTGGTCAGATGGTTCGATCTGAACTTGTTGAAATCCAGATGAAGCATCCATAAAAGTCAACAACTCATGACCCGCGGTAGCATCCACCATGGAGTCAATGTGGGGTAATGGGAAAGGATCCTTGGGACATGCCTTGTTTAAATCAGTGAAATCGACACATATCCTCCACTTTCCATTTTTCTTTTGAACAACCACCACATTGGCTAACCACCTTGGATACTTGACCTCTCTAATCATACCTGCTCGGAGTAATTTGTCTACCTCCTCCTGGATAATAGCATTCCTCTCAGGTGCAAACTTCCTCCTCTTCTGATGTATGGGCTTGAATGACCTGTCAATGCCAAGCTTATGAGTAATTATATCTTTAGAGATACCTGTCATGTCTTCATGCTTCCAGGCAAAGGTAGTTTTTCTCCTCTTAAGGAGGATACTAGATCCTGTTCAATGTTGCTGAGGATCCCTGATCCTATGAAGACTTTGGATTTAGGATCATGAGGATCCATAAGGATATCTTTCACATCCTGTTCTCTTGCCTCCAAGACGTCTCTTGGAGGATACTTTAGTTGCTATTGCTCCATTGTTCTTGAGGCTGGCTTCATTGATGAGGTATAGCAATTATTTGCTTCTTGTTGGTCACTCTCAATCTTTATCACCCCCCATGGACTAGGAAGCTTCACACATTGATGATATGTAGATGCAACTGCCTTCATGTCATGTATCCATGGCCTGCCAAGGATAACATTGCAACAGGATAAGCAATCTATTACACAAAATTTTTGATAAGAATGAAGTCCTTCAATGTAGATGGGAAGTTTAATGTCCCCCAATGTATTCTTGGTTTCTCCGCTGAATCCCACAAGAACTGAGGATCTTGGGACAATATCTGATTCAGGGATGTTCATTTTCTTGAGGACATCAAGCTGAATGATGTTCACTGAGCTTCCTCCATCGATTAGGATCCTGCGAACAAAATGGTTAGAAATGAACAAAGTAATGACAAGACCATCATGATGAGGATCCTGAACATCAACACGGTCATCCTCATCAAAAGTTATGACTTTCTCCTGTGTGACAGTGGAGGTCCGGATGGGTCTGAACCATTATCCATCTTGGTCTCCTTGGCATGTCTTTTGGCTGCTGAAAAGGAAGTACCACAAATGTCTAATCCACCAGATATGAAGTTTATAACTTGTGCATCTGCCGGAGGAGCAGGAGCTCTTTCTGGAACCTTTTCAGGATCCTGGATCCTTGACTTTTTTCTTCCCAAAAGCTCCTTCAAGTGCCCCTTGCTTAACAAGTAACCGATTTATTTTCTAAGCGCAATACATTCTTCAGTGAGATGTCCGAAATCCTCATGATATGCACACCATTTGGACTTGTCTTTTGTTGCAGCTGGTTTATCACTTTTTCTAGGCCATCTTGCTTTCTCACCTAGATTCTGCATTGCAAGAATTAGTTCATTGTTATCGACAGAAAAAAAAATATTCAAAAATGGGAGGATAATCCTCATCATCCTCTTCCTGTTCCACTGCATGCACGTTCTGGTTGTCAGACTTGTTATAAAATTTGGACTTGTTGTTCCTGAAGTAGGATCCTTGCTTTTCCTGCTTCGAGGATCCTGCCAGTCTTTCCTGGATCCTTTTATCATCCTCTAGTAGGATGAATCTAAGGGCCCTGGTTCTTACCTCATCAAGATTCCTTCATGGGGTCATGACAAGATCATCATAGAATAATGAATCCCTAAGTAAACCCATTTTAAAGGCTTCCACAGCCGTAGCTCTATCCAGATTAGGAATATCTAAGGATTCTTTACTAAACTTAGTGATATAATCTCTAAGTGATTCATTTTGACCTTGTGTTACCCTATATAGATCACTAGTTAAATTTTCTACTACATGAGAATTAGCTATTAAACAGATTAACTAGATTAGCAAATGAAGTAATAGAGTAAGGGGGAAGACTTAGCAGCCATTTAAGAGCGGATCCTGTGAGTGTGGATCCAAAACCCTTGCATAGACATGCTTCTTTTAACCTCCCAGGAATTGGATTGATCTCCGTCCTTTCTCTGTACTGAGCTACATGCTCTTCTGGATCCGTTGAACAATCATACAACTTCATGGTTGGTATTTGGAACCTCTTTGGAATTTCTAAATCACAAATGGGTGGTGCAAAGCGAGATATCCTGTGGCTTCCATCTGCAATTTCAGGAATGGGCTTAACCACTCCTGGAACGCTGGATATCATATCCTTTAGCTTCTGTAATTCCCTAGCCATAGCTTGATTGATACCTGCATCCTGTACAAAGCCATGGTTAGTGTTATAAGAATTATTCAAAGTGTTACCTCCCGGAGGATTCAAGTTTGGAATCCCAGATGTGAATCCATATTGACGAGATTCTGGTATGACTGAAGGACCAGAAGAAGCAATGGTCTGCATTGGAATGAAGTCTCCTTGATGAACATCTGAACTTAAGGGCTGCACACTTCTTAAGAATCCCTGATCCTGAAAGATGTTGGATCCTTGATGTGCTGTGACTGGGGGTCTTGGAGGATAACCCATGGATCCGTGAACCTGAGATGAGGATCCTTAGACCTGATAGGATCCTTGAACCTGAGAGGATCCTTGAACCTGAGAGGATCCTTGAACCATGTGCATCCCCATATATCCTCCTGAGCTAACGAAGGATCCCTAATGCTGGAAAGAGGATCCCGAAGGCTGAAAACAAGATCCTGAAGGCTGGAAGTGAGACCCTAAAGCCTGACTCATAGTTGTTGATCCATAACGCCTTCCCAATGGTCCACTCTGGTACTGGATGTCCAGAGCTGAAGATTGCAGGGCGGTTATAGATGGAGTGTCGAAATCCAGTGATCTAGGTATCAGAGGAGAGTGATCCTCCACTGATTTCTTTTGTTTCTTGATGTCACCAATCTCCCGGAGGATCCTTTCGTTGGTTTTATCCTGCTCTTGTATGTGATCCCTCATCTGCAAAATCAAAGTAAAAAGATCACTGTTAGTAGGGTAACAGTTGATGTTGGTGGTTTTAGGAAAATGGGGCTTTGTCTCTTTGCAGCATTTTCAGCATTCTTATGGGATCCAAAAGGTGGTGGAGGCAAAGGTGGAATGCCCTGTGAAGAAGTGACTGCCAGCATAGAGCTTGAAGTGTTCTATGCTGAAGAAGCCATATGGTTGAAGATAATGAACCGAAATGAACACAATAAGCAAAATTTTTCAGAAATGAAGCACTAATTACCCCATGGTGGGCGCCAAACTATTTTGGTCAAAAATCAAGCTAGGATAATGCAACCAAATCTTTTGTTGTGAGGTGTGATGCTTGAATCAATGAACAAATGTATGAATAACTTGCAAATGAAATGAACAAGTGACACAAGGATTTATACGAGGAAAAAACCCTTGATCAAGAGTTGATCTCCTGCATAAAAAACCTCAGGTGATGGAAACTACCGATCACCAACTATAATTAAACAAATGATTGTTACAACTCGGGATGATAACAAGCTTGTTACAAGGATCACTATAGTGCAATGTGTATGAAATCGCCAATGAACTGTTGAGAGCTGTTTTGAATGTGTGTGTTTGCTTAATTGTTCTAACTCAAGCTTGTTATCCCCTTTAAAAATAGAAATAACTTAAATAACTAACTATCCGCTAAATGTGCAAGCTCCCCACGACTTCTAAAACGGTCACCAAGCCATGCACGTGCGGAATATTGAGGGCATATTCCCCAAGAATATCGGTAAGACCAAGTCGAATGCGTATACTCCTGCAAAACAAGCTTAAACATAGTGAAGGCAACCGTTAGTATAAGGATAACAATGAGGATCCTGGATCCTGATCCTGCAATGTCTTTTGAGGATCCTTAATTCAAACAAAATTGAGGATCCGTGATCCTGGCAGTACTTGAGGATCCGTGGTCCTTAGGTTTAGGAAATCTATCCCTAACATTTGTTATTATAGATAGTTTCTAATTTTAAAGGGATACAAGCTTGGTTTAGATATAGATAGCAACTCTCGTACACACACACACACTCTCTGAACTCTCTTGGCGAATACACACTTACACATTAGCAATCATTGTAACAAGCGTGATATCATCCCAAGTTGTAAACTTTGTTTGTATAATATAGTTGGTGATCGGTAGTTTCCATCACCCGATGTTCTTTATGCCGGAGATCATTCATTGATCAAGGGCTTTTTCCTCGTACAAATCCTTGTGTCCATCACCCATTTCATATATTTATTGTTCAAACATTTATCCAATTAACCAAGCATCATACCTCACAAAAATCAGATTTGGTTACATTATCCTTGTGTGATTTTTGACCAAAACAATCATCATTTTCATTCATTCATTCATTGTTCATACTTTTGTTCATTTAACCAAGCATCTAACCTCACAAAAATCAGATTTGTTTACATTATCCTTGTGTGATTTTTGACCAAAACAGTTTGGCGCCCACCGTGGGGCGATCAGTGCTTCATTCTTGAAATTTCTATTCATTACCTTCAACCACGTGGCTTCCCAAGGGAAAAACACTTCAAGCTCCATGCCGGCAATCGCTTCATTATAGGGCATTCCACCTTTGCCTCCTGTTTCTTCTGGATCCCAGAAGAATGCTGAGAATTGTTAGGGATGGATTTTCTAAACCTAAGGATCACGGATCCTCAAGTACAGCCAGGATCACGGATCCTCAGTGTAGTTTTGATTTAAGGATCCTCAGAAGACATTGCAGGACTAAGGATCCAGGATCCTCATTATGATCTTTATACTAACAATTGTTTCCATTATGTTTGAATTTGATTTGCAGGAATGTACGAGTGGGACTTGGTCTTGCCGAGATTCCAGGGGAATATGCTCCATTATTCTGCACGTGCATGGCTCGTATGACCGTTATGGAAGTCGTGGGAAGCTAGCTTGATTTGCGGATTGTTAGTTAACTAGATTAGTTCCATTTTTATAAGGGGATAACAAGCTTGATCAGTTAGAACAATTAGCAAACACACACTACTCGAGAACTCTCTGCAACTTATTGGCGATTTCATACTTTTTGCACACTAGTGATCCTTGTAACAAGCTTGTTATCATCCCGACTTGTAACATTTACTTGTTTAATATAGTTAGTGATCGGTAGTTTCCATCACCCGAGGTTTTTTGTGCCAGAGATCATATCTTGATCAAGGGCTTTTTCCTCATATAAATCTTTGTGTCCCACATTCATTTCATTCATATATTGTTCATACATTTATCCATTAATTCAAGCATCACACCTCATAAAATCGGATTTGGTTGTATTATCCTTGTGTGATTTTTGACCAAAACAGTTCGGCGCCCACCGTGGGGCAATTGGTGCTTCATTTCTAAGAAATTTTGTTCATTTCGATCATTTTGTTTCATTACCTTCAACCATACGGCTTCTCAAGCGAAGAACACTTCAAGCTCCATGCCGATGGTCACTTCTTCATAGGGTATTCCACCTTTGCCTCCAGCACCTTTTGGATCCCAGAAGAATGCTGAGAATGCTGCGAAGAAACAAACCCCCGTTTTCCCAAAACCAACTTCTGCTGTTACTTCTGGCCCTACTAACAATGATCTTTATTCTTTGATTTTGCAAATGAGGGATTACATGTAGCAGCAGGACAAAACTAATGAAAGGATCCTTCGAGCAATTGATGACATCAAGAAATTGAAGAGATCAGCGGAGGATCACTCTCCATTGGTGCCCAGATCACTGAATTTTGATTCTCCAGCCATAACAGTCCAGCACTCCACAGCATCAGGCTCTCAGTACCAGGGTGGATTGTTGAGTATACGCTATGGATCGTTGGCAATGACTCAGGCTCAAGGATCCTACTTTCAACCTTTTGGATCCTCTCAGCCTCAAGGATCCTCTTAGCATCAAGGATCCCTCTTCAGTTATGGAGGATATGTGGGAGCACAGACAGTTCAAGGATCCTCATTCCAGGGTCAAGGATCCTCCTCTCAGGTTTAGGGACCCTCTCAGCTTCAAGGATCCTCCTCTCAGGTTCAGGGGTCCTCTCAGGTTCAGGGATACTCATCTCATTTTTACGGATCCATGGATTATCCTCCAAGACCCCCAGTCACAACATACTAAGGATCCAACATCTTTCAGGATCAAGGGTCCTTAAGGAGTGTACAACCCGGAAGTTCAGATATTCATTTGGGAGAATTCATCCCAATGCAGACTATTGCTTCATCTGGTCCCTCAATTACACCAAAATCTCACCAATATGGATTCACATATGGAATTCCAAACTTGAATCCTTCAGGAGGTAACACTTTGAATAATTCTTATAATGCTAACCATGGATTTGTGCAGGATACAGGTATCAACCAAGCTATGGCTAGGGAATTACAGAAACTGAAGGATATGATATCCAGTGTTCCAGGAGTGGTTAAGCCCATTCCTGAAATTCCAGATGGAAGCCACAAGATATCTCGTTTTGAACCACCTATTTGTGATGCAGAAATTCCAAAGAGGATTCAAATACCAACCACGAAGCTATATGACGGCTCAACGGATCCAGAAGAACATGTAGCTCAATACAGAGAAAGGATGGAGATCAATCCCATCCTGGAGAGGTTAAAAGAAGCATGTCTATGCAAGGGTTTTGGATCCACACTGACATGATCAACTCTTAAATGGCTGCTAAGTCTTCCCCTTACTCTATTACTTCATTTGCTAATCTAGTTAACTTGTTTAATAGCCAATTCTCATGCAGTAGAAAATTTGAACGTTTAACTGGTGATCTATATAGGGTAATACAAGGTCAGAATGAATCACTTAGAGATTATATCACTAAATTCAGTAAAGAATCTTTAGATATTCCTAATTTGGATGTTGCTACGTCTGTAGAAGCCTTCAAAATGGGTTTACTTAGGGATTCATTGTTCTATGATGATCTTGTCATGACCCTTGCAGGAATCTTGATGAAGTGAGAACCAGGCCCCTTAGACTCATCCGATTAGAGGATGATAAAAAGATCCAAGAAAAACTGGCAGGATCCTCAAAGCAGGAAAAGCAAGGATCCTACTTCAGGTACAACAAGTCTGATAATCAGAACATGCATGTAGTAGAACAGGAAGAGGATGATGAGGATTATCCTCCCATTTCTGAATATTGTTTTTCTGTTGATGACAATGAACTAATCCTTGCAATGCAGAATCTAGGTGAAAAAGTAAGATGGCCCAGAAAGAGTGATAAGCCAGCTGCAACAAAAGACAAATCCAAATGGTGTGCATATCATGAAGATTTCGGTCATCTCACTGAAGAATGTATTACACTCAGAAAAGAGATTAGTTACTTATTAAGCAAGGGGCATTTGAAGGAGCTGTTGGGAAGAAAAAAGTCAAGGATCCAGGATCCTGAAAAGGTTCCAGAAAGAGCTCCTGCTCCTCCTGCTGATGCACAAATCATCAACTTTATATCTGGTGGATCAGACATATGTGGAACTTCCTTTTCAGTAGCCAAGAGGCATGCCAAAGAAACCAAGATGGATAATGGGGATAGACACATTCGAACCTCGACCCTTACACAGGAGAAAGTTATAACCTTTGATGAGGATGATCGTGTGGATATTCAGGATCCTCATCATGACGGTCTTGTTATTACTTTGTTTATATCTAATCATTTTATTCGCAGGATCTTGATAGATGGAGGAAGCTCAGTGAACATCATTTAACTTGATGTCCTCAAAAAGATGAACATCCCTGAATCAGAAATCATCCCAAGATCACCAGTTCTCGTGGGATTCAGTGGAGAAACTAAGAACACATTGGGAGACATTAAGCTTCCCATTTACATAGAGGGGCTTAGTTCTTTTCAAAAATTTTGTGTTATAGATTGCTTATTGTGTTGCAATGTTATCCTTGGCAGGCCATAGATACATGACATGAAAGCAGTTCCATCTACATATCACCAATGTGTCAAGCTTCCTAGTCCATGGGGTGTAGTGAAGATTGAGAGTGACCAACAAGAACCCAAGAATTGCTATACCTCATCGATGAAGGCAACTTCAAGACCCAGGGAGCAATAGCAATTAAAGCATCCTCCAAGAAATATCCTGGAGGCTAGAGAACAAGATGTCAAGGATATTATGATGGATCCTCAGGATCCTGAATCCAAAGTTTTTATAGGATCCGGGATCCTCAACAATATTGAAGAGGATCTAGTATCCTTCCTAAAGAAGAGAAAAACTACCTTTTCCTGGAAGCACGAAGACATGAGAGGTATCTCTAAAGATATTATTACTCATAAGCTTGGTATTGACAGGTCATTCAAACCCATACATGAAAAGAGGAGAAAGTTTACACCTGAGAGGAATGCCATTATCCAGGAGGAGGTAGACAAGCTGCTCAGAGTAGGTATGATTAGAGAGGTTAAGTATCCAAGGTGGTTAGCAAATGTGGTTGTTGTTCAAAAGAAAAATGGAAAGTGGAGGGTATGTGTCGACTTTACTGATTTAAATAAGGCATGTCCCAAGGATCCTTTCCCTTTACCCCACATTGACTCCATGGTGGATACTACAGCGGGTCATGAGTTGTTAACTTTTATGGATGCTTAATCTGGATTCCAACAAATTCAGATGGAACCATCTGATCAAGAGGATACAGCCTTTATGATCCCTACTGGTATCTATTGTTATATTGCTATGCCCTTTGGACTAAGAAATGCAGGTGCTACATACTAAAGGCTAGTAAACATGCTATTTAAAGAACAGACTGGACACACAATGGAAGTCTATATTGATGACATGGTGGTTAAGTCCAAAAGAGCAGAGGATCACCATAAGGATTTGGAAGAAGCATTTGATATCCTTGATAGATACAACATGAAATTGAATCCTTCCAAATGCCACTTTGGAGTAAAAGCTGGTGAATTCTTAGGTTATATGGTGACAAAAAGGGGAATAGAGGCAAGTCCAGAACAAATCAAGGCCATTGTGAACATCAAGTCTCCTGCCAACGCTAAGGATGTGCAAAGATTGACAGGAAGAATCGCAGCCTTAAACAGATTCATCTCAAAGTCATCAGAGAAATGCAAAGCATTCTATGACATCCTAAGAAAGAATAAAAAGTTTGAGTGGACTGAAAAGCATGAGAATGCCCTCTAAGCCCTCAAGGATTACCTATCCTCAGCTCCGGCTTTAATGAAACCAGAAAATGGAGACTCATTATCCTTATACCTAGCTGTTTCTACCAAAGCAGTAAGTGCAGTCCTTGTTAAGTGTTAGGGCATGAATTTTATGCTAAGGATCATCTATCCTGAGTCTGGGCATGGATCACGGGTCCTTAATGGATGATGCGGATAGTCTGAGGATCCAGAGTCTGAGGATCACGCGTCCGAGGATCACGAGTCTGAGGATCAGGATCCTTTATGTTTTGCACGTTTTTAATGTGTAAATGCAGGTAATGGACGTAGTGGACCACTTCTTTACTGGAATATCGTGGAATATGCTTTTAGGCACGTGCATATTGAAGAAATAACCGTTAGTGGTGGTCATGGGTGACTTCCACCTTTTTCGGGAAGTTAGTTAGTTGTTTTTTCTTATCTTTTTAAGGGGAAACAAGCTCAAAAAAGGCATAAGTCGTGCACACCACAGAAAATACACACAATACAAGAATTCTCTGCAAACACTTAGCAAAAAACACACACTTACACTAGAAATTCATTGTATCGAGCTTGTTTTCTTCCGAAGTTGTACAAGGATCACTATTGTTTCAGCAATATATTTGGTGATCGGTAGTTTCCATCACCCGAGGTTTTTTATGCCGGAGATCTTCTAAAGATCAAGGGCTTTTTCCTCGTATAAATCTCGGTGTTCATCGTTGATTTCATATACTTGTCGTTCATACAATTAACCAAGCATCATACCTCATAAAATCAGATTTGGTTGCATTATCCTTGTGTGATTTTTTACCAAAACAGTTTGGCGCCCACCGTGGGGCAATTGGTGCTTCAATTCTGAGAAATTTTGTTCATTTCATTCATTTCGGTTCATTATCTTCAACCACATGGCTTCTCAGGTAAAACTACTCCAAGTTCTATGCCGGCGGTCACTTTTTCACAGGGCATTCCGCCTTTGCATCATCTCCCCCTTGCATTCCAGAAGAATGCTGAGAATTCTCCGAAGAAGACAACCCCCGTTTTCACAAAACCAACTGTTGTTTCTTCCTCTACACTTACTAACAGTGATTTTTATGCTTTGATTGTGCAGATGAAGGATCACATGCAGCAGCAGGTCAAAACCAATGGCAGGATCCTTCGCGAAATTGATAAAATCAGCAGAGGATCACTACCCTTTGATGTCGAGGTCGCTGAATTTCGACACTCCGGTCATAACTTCCCAGCACTTTGCAGCTCCAGATGTCCAATAGGAATGCGTTCTGGATCATCGGTATTGTCTCAGGCTCGAGGATCCTCTTTCCAGCCTTCAGGATCCTCATTTCAGCATCAGGGATTCTTCACCAGTTTAGGAGGATGCATGGGGACGCAGCCAATTCAGGGATCCTCCTCTCAGGTTCAAGGATCCTCTCGGGTTCAAGGATCCTCTCAGGTTCAAGGATCCTCTCAGGTTCAGGGATCCTCTTAGGTTCAAGGATCCTCCCAGGTTCAAGGATCCTCTCAGGTTCAGGGATCCTCCTCCCAGGTTCAAGGATCCTCTCAAGTTCAAGGATCCTCTCAGGTTCAAGGATCCTCTCAGGTTCAAGGATCCTCTCAGGATCAGGGATCCTCCTCCCAGGTTCAAGGATCCTCTCAGGTTCAGGGATCCTCCTCCCAGGTTCAAGGATCCTCTCAGGTTCAAGGATCCTCTCAGGTTCAAGGATCCTCTCAGGTTCAAGGATCCTCTCAGGATCAGGGATCCTCCTCCCAGGCTCAAGGATCCTCTATCCTCTCAGGTTTAAGGATCCTCTCAGGTTCAAGGTTCCTCCTTCCAGGTTCAAGGATCTTCATCTCAGGTTTCCGGATCCATGGATTATCCTCCAAGACCTACATTCACAGCACTTCAAGGATCCAACATCTTCCAGGATCAAAGATACTTAAGGAGTGTACAACCCGGAAGTTCAGATGTTTATCTAGGAGACTTCATACCAATGCAGACCATTGCTTCCTCTGGTCCCTCGGTTATTCCAGAATCCCGCCAACATGGATTCACATCTGGAATTCCAAACTTGAATCATTCGGGAGAGATACCGAAGAGGTTTCAGACACCAAATCTGGTTGCTTGTGCAATGGCTTTGGATCCACACTTACTGGATTAACATTAAAATGGCTGCTAAGTCTTCCTCCTTACTCTATTACTTCATTTGCTAATCTAGTTAATTTGTTTAATAGCCAATTCTCATGTAGTAGAAAATTTGAACGATTAACTAGTGATCTATATAGGGTAACACAAGGTCAAAATGAATCACTTAGAGATTACATCACTAAGTTTAGTAAAGAATCCTTAGATATCCCTAATTTGGATATAGCTACGGCTGTAGAAGCCTTTAAAATGGGTTTACTTAGGGATTCAATGTTCTATGATGATCTTGTCATGACCTCTTGCAGGAACTTAGATGAGGTAAGAACCCGGGCCCTTAGGTTCATCCGGCTAGAGGATGACAAAAGGATCCAGGAGAGGTTAGTAGGATCCTCAAAGCAAGAGAAGCAAGGATCCTCATTCAAGAACAACAAAGTTTAGGTGACAAGGTTAGGTGGCCAAGGAAGAATGACAAACCGCCTACCACCAAAGACGAATCGAAATGGTGTGCTTACCATGGGGATTCTGGTCATCTCACAGATGAGTGCATAGCATTAAGGAAGGAGATAGGTTATCTTTTGAGCAAATGATACTTGAAGGAATTGCTCGGAAGGAAAAAGTCAAGGATCAAGTATCCTGAGAAAGTTCCTGAAAAAGCTCCTCCTCCACCATCCGATGCTCAAATCATCCATTTCATCTCCGGAGGTTCTCAGTAGCTAAGAGACGTGCAAAGGAAACAAAGATGGAGAATGGGGGCAAACCTATTCGGACCTCCATCCTTACCCAGCAGAAAGTGATATCATATGATGAAGATAACTGTGCGGACATTCAGGATCCTCATCACGACGTTGTAGTTATTACATTATTTATATCTAACCATTTTGTTCGCAGGATTCTCATTGATGGGAAAAGCTCAGTGAACATAATCCAGTTGGATGTCTTCAATAGAATGGACATCCTTGAATCCGATATTGTCCAAAGATCATCTGTCCTTGTGGGATTCAGTGGAGAGACAAAGATTACATTGGGGGACACCAAACTTCCTATCTACATAGAGGGAGTGAATTATGTTAAAAAAAATTCTATGTTATTGATTGCTTATCATGCTGTAATGTTATCTTTGGCAGGCCATGGATACACGATATGAAGGCAATCCCTCTCAACATATCATCAATGTGTCAAGGTCCCAACTCTATGAGATATGGTGAAGATAGAAAGTGATCAGCAGGAGACAAAGAACTGTTACACTTCTTCAATGAAGCCAGCCTCCAAGGAGCAAGACATCATGGAGGCAAGAGAGCAAGACGTCAAGGATATTATGTTGAACCCAGAGGATCCTGAATCCAAAATTTTTATAGGATCTGGGATCCTAGACAGTATTGAGCAGGATTTAGTATCCTTCTTGGAAAGAAGAAAATCTACCTTCGCTTGGAAACATGAAGATATGACAGGAGAAAGTTTGCACTTGAAAGGAATGCCATTATCCAAGAAGAGTCTACCACAGGTACCCAAGGAAGAAAATGTAGAAGCTGATGCTTTAACTAACCTTGGATCATTCCTAAAGATGCCAGAAGATGTGAAAAATACTCATCACCCATGTTTTAACTCCTGCAATTGAGGATCATGTAGCCATGGAGATAGTGGAGGATTCTGCAATCATACCTGGTGATCCTGCACAGTCAAATTCAGGATCCTGGATCCTTCCAATCCTAAGATATATACAACATGGAGAGATCCCTACAGGACAAAATCCTAAAGCTTTCAAAGTCAAGGAGACTGTGGAAACCACACTGGGGGCAGAGCACTATTCTCAAGGATTCTTAGAACAACATACTATAGGCCTACCACGAAGAAGGATGTTGTGGATTATGCAAAGAAGTGTGATGCTTGTCAAAGACAGAGTACTATTCTACACCAACCAACATAACATCTGCATCCTAAGAAGAAGCTTTTGCTCAAAGTCAGAAAAAAGGAAATGGCCAGTTATCAACAAAGAATGGCTGGAGCATACAACAAGAATGTCAGGATTAGAAGATTTCAAGTTGGTGATTTTGTGCTAAGAAAAGCATTCCAGAACACTACAAATCCTTCTGATGGCAAGCTAGCACCAAAGTGGGAAGACCCCTATCTAATTGAAGCTGAATCAGGAAAGGGGGCATATCATTTGTTAACAATGGATGGTGATCTCCTACCAAGAGCTTGGAATGTTGTTCATCTCAAAAAATACTTTAAGTAAGAAGGATCAGGGATCCTCAGCGATACCGATATTTTGATTAAGGATCCAGGATTCTTAAAGGATATATGATTCTACATTTGGTAACACATTACTTTCATTTTCATTCATTTTATACTTATTACTTATCATAAGTTAAAGATGTTAATCAGTTAACATCTATTTTCACAAAGTTTAAGCTTTTGCAGAGTTGTTATCATTTTACAGAAGATCAAAGTGGTTGGCCAACTCTCCAAAGTTTATGGGCTTGTCCCTAGTTTGGGCCTATCCCCCGTTCCGCCAGTAGCGCACAATGATCCTAGTATAGTTCATGGCAGTGGGACCAGTACTCGTTTTAGGGGCTGATAATTCCATTGTACTGGCTATACCTAGGATCCTACGTATAATGGTAGACGTACCATACATTCGTTCCAAAGGTTTCTAACGTTTTCACGTTAGCTAAGGTTTCGGCATTTTCATGTCGCTCAAGTTTGGATAGTCGCCAGTGAGGGCCATACTCCAGTTTACATCCGTTTATATGGGCTTGACCCCAGTTTACATCCGTTTATTTGGGCTTGCCCCCAGTTTATTTGGGCTTGCCCCCAGTTTATTTGGGCTTGTCCCCAGTTACTAACTCTTATCTTATATTGGCTTAGTCCCAAGTTGTATCCTATTTCAGGTTTTTGGAGACAAACGACCAAGGATCCTTGATCCTTACCTTCCATTAAGGTTTGTCTTATGGTTATCCTGTTTATAATGATAAAGGTTAGGATCCTAACTTGGATTCTCAGGTATGATCCTTAACTATTTTGATTTTATTCATTATTCATTTGAATAACCCTTATACTTTGACAACTGAACTTATGATCCTTAAAATATATTACTTTTCGGAACTTTTCGACTATAGGATATTTGATCCTGGATCATATCCTAAAATTTTTAAACTTAATTTGTTTAACTTTTCCTATTCAGACAAGTGTATATCAAAACGATTGAAAATTTAAAGGATATACAAGAATAACAACACGGGAAATCGCCAGAAAGTTAAGAGTTATTTTATTCACAAAATGTTCAACCCCTTAAGGTTGTCAAAATTGCCAACCCACGTTTCTACCAACAAAATGTGGCCAATCCACATGGGTTGGCAGAGGGTGTCCATTGTTTACGGGTCTTTGTAGTGCAGAAAATAAAAGATGGAAGGATAACGAGTGGCTTCATCCCCCAAACAGAGGATCCATTCACCACTCATTATCCTGCCTATTGTTCAAGGATCCATGATCCTTCACGCTAGAAACTACTGTCTAAAGTTATACAAGTTCTGACGATAAGGATCCTTGATACTAGAAGCTTTACTTTTCATAGTTTGCTTATTCAGTAATAATTTACGAGGATATAGAATCCTAACTTGGATTCTCTGGTATGTTATATTCTAACTTTTTCTAAGCTGTAAGTTGTCTCTTATCCTTTTTGGTTAAGGATCATTGATCCACATTTGTTCGAACACTTCAAGTTTTCTGTTAAAAGTTTAACATTATCATCAGATTTCCAATAACTTTCCAGTTGTTTGGCTATAATATCTTTGAAAATAGAAAGCATACATGAAAAATAAAGAGGAAAGAAACAACAACAGTTGTAGCTAAAAATGTTTAATGTCATTACCCATTCATTATGTATCAAATCATCTGGCCTGGATTTCACCAGCAAAATCGTGGACCATCCACCCAGGCCGGATAAGGCTATCTAACAGTTAAAGTGTCTATGCAGAAATTAAAGTGCAGGAAGGTTAATAGCAAACTGTGTAGAAGGATTCATTCTCCACGAACGGAAGGATCTTCTGATCTGTAAAGGCACTTGAGGAGTTATCTCTAACTCTATATTCTGCAATGATGATTATAGCAGGTCTTATCAGTGACGACAGGCAGTGTAACAACTAGTTACCAGCAACAACGCATAGTCCGCTTTTGACGGAAATATGACAGCTGTGAATCCTTATCACAACTGCCATATTGGGGGCAATTGTTAGGGCATGAATTTTATGCTAAGGATCATCTATCCTGAGTCTGGGCATGGATCACGGGTCCTTAATGGATGATGCGGATAGTCTGAGGATCCAGAGTCTGAGGATCACGCGTCTGAGGATCACGAGTCTGAGGATCAGGATCCTTTATGTTTTGCACGTTTTTAATGTGTAAATGCAGGTAATGGACGTAGTGGACCACTTCTTTGCTGGAATATCATGGAATATGCTTTTAGGCACGAGCATATTGAAGAAATAACCGTTAGTGGTGGTCATGGGTGACTTCCACCTTTTTCGGGAAGTTAGTTAGTTGTTTTTTCTTATCTTTTTAAGGGGAAACAAGCTCAAAAAAGGCATAAGTCGTGCACACCACAGAAAATACACACAATACAAGAATTCTCTGCAAACACTTAGCAAAAAACACACACTTACACTAGAAATTCATTGTATCGAGCTTGTTTTCTTCCGAAGTTGTACAAGGATCACTATTGTTTCAGCAATATATTTGGTGATCGGTAGTTTCCATCACCCGAGGTTTTTTATGCCGGAGATCTTCTAAAGATCAAGGGCTTTTTCCTCGTATAAATCTCGGTGTTCATCGTTGATTTCATATACTTGTCGTTCATACAATTAACCAAGCATCATACCTCATAAAATCAGATTTGGTTGCATTATCCTTGTGTGATTTTTGACCAAAACATTAAGGATCATGAAGGTAATCAACATCCTGTATACTATGTAAGTAAAAGTCTACTAGATACTGAGTCTAGGTATTCTCATTTAGAGAAACTTATTCTTGCTTTAATCATGGCATCTACTAAATTACGTCATTATTTTGAAACTCATCCTATTATTGTTAAGACTAACTTTCCTATCAAGAATGCTCTCAGGAAACCTGAAATGTCTGGAAGGATGGAAAAAAGGGCAGTCAAGCTCAGTGCATATGACATTAAATATGAACCAAGAACTGCCATTAAATCCCAAGCCTTGGCCGACTTTGTGGCTGATTTCAGTAGTGATCTACAAAGGGAATCTGAATTGGAAGTTCAATAACTTGAAGAAACTAAGGATCCTTGGATACTCTTCACAGATGGGGCTTCAAATGTGAAGGGAACTGGACTAGGCATACTATTAAAATCGCCACAGGGGGACATTATACCCCACTCAATTGCTTGTGAGTTTTAAACTACTAATAATGAGGCTGAGTATGACGCCTTAATAACTGGTTTGCAAAATGCCAAGCATATGAGGATCAGGTATCTTGAGGTACATGTAGATTCTTTGTTAATTACTAACCACTATAATGGTTCTTATGTTGTTAATGGTGAAAGACTAATCAAATATCTTGAGATAGTCAAGAAATTGGCAGACTCTTTTGCCTCTTTTAGTTTGACAAAGGTACCAAGGGAAGAAAATGCAGAAGCTGATGCCTTAGCTAATCTTGGATCATCTTCAAAGATTCCAAAAGATGTTAAGATACCAATTATCCATATATTAGCCCCTGCTATTGAGGATCACACAACCATGGAGATAATGGAGGATTCTGCAATCATACCAAGTGATGGTGCACAATCATGTCCCGGATCCTGGATCCTTCCAATTCTGAGATACATACAACATGGAGAGATTCCTATTGGAGAAAATCCTATAGCTTTCAAAGTCAATGTATCTCAATTTACAATACTAAATAACATATTATATAAACTGTCTCTTGCAGGCCCATATCTAAGGTGCATCGAGGATCCAGAAATTCAAAAAGTTCTGAAGGATTTTCATGAAGGAGATTGTGGGAACCACACTGGGGGCAGAGCACTATTCTCAAGGATCCTTAGAACAGGATATTATTGGCCCACAATGAAGAAGGATCCTATGGAATATGCGAAGAAATGCGATGCTTGTAAAAGACATAGCAATATCCTTTATCAGCCAGCGGAGCTCCTGCATCCTATATCCTCTTCCTGGCCATTCATGAGATGGGGAATGGACATAGTTGGCAAACTTCCCAAGGCACCAGGAGAAAAAGTATTTATGCTTGCTATGACTAATTACTTTTCCAAATGGATAGAAGCTGAAGCCTTTGCACAAGTCAGAGAGAAAGAAGTGATATCCTTTATTAGAATAAACATCATTACTAGATTTGGCATACCTTCTGAAATTGTTTGTGATAATGAATCCCAATTCATTGGGAGTAGAACTACTAACTTTTGTGATAGCTGGGGGATTAGGATGATAACATCAACACCAGTCCACTTACAAGCTAATGGTCAAGCAGAATCATCCAACAAGATTATCATCAATAACTTGAAAAAGAAGTTTGGATCTAAGAAAGGGAAATGGGCAGAAGAACTACCTTATGTGTTGTGGACTGATAGAACAACTCCCAAGAATGCTACTGGTCAAACTCCATTTTCTTTGGTGTTTGGAGCTGAATTTGTGATCCCTGCATAGATGGTAGCCCCTACTGCAAGAACAAGCATCCGTGATCCTCAAGGAAATGCTGAAAATTTGGTTCAAGATTTGGATACCATAGAAGAACTAAGGGATTTAGCAAGGATAAGATTGGCTAGCTATCAACAAAGAATGGCTGGAGCTTATAACAAGAATGTCAGGATCAGGAAATTTCAAGTTGGTTTGGTGTTGAGGAAAGCATTCCAAAATACCACAAATCCTGCTGATGGCAAGCTAGCACCAAAATGGGAAGGCCCTACCTAATTGAAGTTGAGGCAGGAAAGGGGGCATATCGTTTACTAACAATGGAAGGTGATCTTTTACCAAGGGCTTGGAATGCTGTCCATTTGAAAAGGTACTTCATGTAAGAAGGATCCAGGATCCTTAGATATCCCTATATTCAGTTCGTGTTAAGGATCCTGAGAGGATATATGATTCTCACTCTGGTAATGATTTGATTATTATTATTATTTCTCAAATTCTTTAATTCATTTGATCATAAGGAGAAGGTATTAGAATCCTTTATCCTTTTTCATCAAGTTATGAGTTTTGCAGAAATAGGTGTATTCTTCACAAAGGATCAAGTATTCAGTCAAATCTCCAAAGTCTTGGGTTTATCCCCATTTTTTGGGCTTGTCCCCAGTTTAAGGTATCTATTACCTTCTACGAATCAGGTTCTTACACCTTCGTCAGTTGCGCACGATTATCCTAATGCAGTTCAAGGCAATGGACCATTACCCGCTTTAGGGGCTGGCAATTTCATTGTACTGGCTGTATTTAGGATCCTAAGTATAATGGTAGACGTACCATACATCCGTTCCTAAGGTTTCTAATATTTTCATGTTAGCTAAGGTTTTGGCATCTTCATGTCACTAAGTTTGGATAGTCGCCAGTTTGGGCCATACTCCAGTTTACACAAGACTTTTTGGGCTTGTCCCCAGTTTTTGGGCTTGTCCCCAGTTATTGGGCTTGTCCCCAGCTTATTGGGCTTGTCCCCAGATTGTTGGGCTTGTCCCCAGTTACTAATGTTCTCATTCTTTGATAATTGGCTTAGTCCCAAGTAATGTATTCTTACAGGTTTCCAAAATTAAGCAGTTGAGGATCCAGGATCCTAACTTTCTGATAGTTCTTATATTTTAACAATGTTGTAAGTGTTAAGGATATAAAATCCTAACTTGGATTCTCTGGTATGATCCTTATTTACCTTAGCCTTATTCTTGGTTTGTTAATTTTTCCCTTATCCTTTGACAACAGGATATGTGATCCTAGATCATATAATTTTTAAAACTTTTGACTAGAGGATATGTGATCCTTGATCGTATCTTAAATCCTTTGATACAAACTGATTTTTGGCATAGAATGGAAACTTCTACCAATAACTTGTAAGTTCTAAAATTATACAATAGCAATTGACAAATAAATGCATGTGAAATAACATTCAATGACAAAATTAACAACACAAGGAATAGCCAAAAATTAAAGTTTTATTTATTTATCAGATTAACCCTTTAAAAAGGTTGTCAAAATTGCCAACCCAAGTTTCTACCAGCAAAACATGGCCCGTCCACTTGGGTTGGCAAAGGGTGTCCATATTAACAAAGTTCTAAGTCATGCAGAAAATCAAAAGATGAGGGACATCAAAGGCTTCATCCTCCACAAATAAAAGGACCCATCCACCTTTGCTACTCCCTATTGTCCTAAGGTTCAATGATCCTTAACCCTAAAACTATTATTCAAGTTATTACAGACCATCATTGTTCGAAACCAAAACATCATCACCAAAAAACAACCAAACCATAAAAAATGGGCTCCGGCCACGTCTAGAATTTTCCATCATCGCCCATTTGTGCAGCTTACACCTTCGCTGCCTCATCCACCTTCTCTTCATCACCTTTACCACTGCCTCCAGCCGCTGCACCCTCAGGATCATTAGCTCCACTGCCTCCTGCTTCAAGTGCCAGCACCTCCTCAGACTCTTCATCATCTCCAAGTTCAGCCAGCCTCTTCGTCCAAGCCTCCACGTCCCACTCAGACCTGTCGAAGGAAGGATCCGCAGCCTCCTTAGCCATTTGGAGCTTGATCTTCAGCATCACGACAGCAGCAGAATGTTTGGCCCCTTCCATGACCTATATCCTTTCCTTGTTGGCAGTAATCTCGGCAAGGAGCAGCTCCTTTTGCAGTGCCTTGTTCTCTTTTTCGAGTTGGGATATCTTCTTATCTTTGGCAACTGCAATGGCCTGGAGGTCAAGGTTCTTCTGTTCAGCTTCGGTTACATGCTGGTCTAAGAGGATTTGGACTTCAACAAATTTCTGCACAAAAGAATTCAATATTCAGGATCCTATATCCTCAAAAGAAGTGCAAATTTCAGGATATGAAATCCTTACCTCAGAGATATATTCTTGGAGTTGACGTTCCATCAGAGGGAGGCCTTCAGTGGGTTCAGCAGGTTTCTTCCTTTTGGTTCCTTTACCCCTGGTGCTAGTTCCCTTAAGCTCTGGAATGCTCTGGCTTGCAGCCAGCTCCTTCTTAATAGACCGAGGGGATACATATTCCTGGATATCACCCTCGCTGAACCTGGAAGCAGACTTGGAAGATTTAGCAGCACCTACAAGCATAACACACAGATAAGTATTCATATCCTATTTTTATTAAACATTTATATACATACAAATATGGGTACTTACTTGACATGGTGTAGGAACCGGAGGAGATCTCTTGAGAATCCTTTGTTTTGGCTTGAAATGTTCTAATGGCAGGATCAAGCTTCCAGAAAGCTTCTATCCTCTTTTTGGTGACAGGAGACTCTTGAATGTGAGAAAGTGAGATGGCTGCATAAACAAAAAGAAACGATCAGTTATCCTCAACAAAAAAGAGAAGTCTTACCGTTGTCCTGGCCTAAGGATCCTATATCCTACCCCGGGTGTTCCACTTCTTGGGAAGATGACTCCCGTTTGGAATGGAATCTCTTCTGATAAAGAAGAATTGATTCCTCCAGTTGGTGTCATTCTTGGTGGTCTTAAGGATCGGATGAGGCTGCTGGGGTTTGGATTTGAAGAGAAAGCGGTAAGAACCATGACTGACTAGATTGTATAAACGGCTCAACTCAGACAAGCCTATGTCTATACCTTCATATTCTACGATGTGCTCAAGTGTGTATAAGACTCTCCACACCATCGGCATAGCTTGGATGTAGCAGAGGCCGGTCAGTGTGAAAAAGCCTTGTGTGAGAGTGGAAAAAGGATATGTGAAGCCTATTTGAAAATGGGCTGCAGGGAAGGTGATCCAGACATCCGATACACAATCGCTCTTCGTTGAAGAATCGAATGGCCGGAAGATGGTACCATCCGAGAAATAGTGGCGTAACTGATCAATCTCAGGATCAGTGAAACGGCAGAGTTCCATTGAGGGGTTTTTTGTTAGACCCTGACTTTTCGGAGGGTTATCTTACTTAGGATCCTTGGCAGGAGAGGATCGGGTGCTCATTTTTGCCATGGATATTTGAAGAACAGAGGATCGGATAAAAGAAAGCTAGAGAGAAGAAGGGAGGAGATACCTGTGGTGATCTTCAAATGTGGATTTAAAGGGGAAGTTTCTCGAATTTAAATGCACAGATCATCCTAATCCTTATCCTATTTATAATGATTATTGTTGCAGGAGATGACTGTTGCTGACATCAGCCTGTAACGGCTATATCCATTTGCAACTAGTCATGTTTGGGGGCAATTGTTAGGGATACAATTTTATTAGTTATGGATCACGGATCCTCAGTATAGCCTGGGTTAGGATCCTCAGTTCAGTATGGATCAAGGATCCTCAAGAGATGGTACAGGAAGGCTAAGGATCCAGGATCCTCATTATTATTCTAAACTAACAATTGTTTCCATCATCTTTTAGCTTGTTTTGCAGGTGTATTCGAAGGAAACTTGGTCTTGCCGAGATTCTAGGGGAATATGCTCCACATTTATGCAGGTGCAAAAGCTTCATGACCGTTATGATGATCATGGGGGAGGCTAGCACATAATTCGGATAGTTTGTTAGCTAGATTTTTTCTATTTTTGAATGGGATAACAAGCTTTATTTAGTAACTTAGTTACACACATTCACATAATTCGAACTTTCTGCAATCATTGGCGATTACACACACACTAACACATTAGCATTCATAATATCAAGCTTGTTATCATCCAAAGTTGTAAACTTGATTGTTCAATATAGTTGCTAGTGATAGTTTTCACTATCCGAGGTTTTTTATGCCGGAGATCATTCATTGATCAAGGGTTTTTTCCTCGTATAAATCCTTGTGTTCATCATCATTTTCATTCATTCATTGTTCATACTTTTGTTCATTTTGTTCATTTAACTAAGCATCTAACCTCACAAAAATCATATTTGGTTACATTATCCTTGTGTGATTTTTGACCAAAACAACTGGTATAGAATCCTTCATATTAAAGTAAATAGATTTGTTAATATAGACAAAGGTTTGTATTTTAAAATAGGAATGTGTTTAAAAAAAAAAAAAAAGATAATACCTTCAGGTTAGTAGTATGTTTTCTCGTCTTGCACTTCTCTTTGCTATAAGTGTTGAATTCTAGTTTAAATAGAAAAGCTGGATTAGAAATGTAGAATTACAAAATCCAAAAGATTGAAAAAACAATAGAAATAAAATGCAGACCTTCATTGCAACCTAAAGGAGCGTTTGTTACTGACTCGTCATGATCATAAGAGTCCATAAGATTACACTTCAACTCGGAATGTACCCTTATCTTTTCAGCATTTTTTGTAGCCAAAGATATTGATCCAATGCTTGAACCAATCAGTGACATCGGGGTATCATCCTTAATATTGAAATGAATTGAAATGAATATAATATATTATTATAAACAATATTTGTATCAAAATAGTGATTGAGCTCGATACCGAAAGGATACACGGCAGTATTTGCTAATCGCTAATCAGTATCCGTAATTCGTAATTCAAAATATAAAAGTAAATGAATAAATAGATTTTATCCTATAGTTTGTTTAAAAATAATACCTTCAGATCGACAATATCAACACTTGCAAAATCACCAAATGTGATATTCATAGAGTTTGAAAGATCAACCTACATTGTAAACAAAGCATGCACTGTTAAATTGTTGAAGCAAGAATGTAGGTGAAATACGATATATATATAACGACTTAATATAAATAAGGTTAGATAATTACATGGCCAATCCCTAACTTTGTTTCAAGCTGAGAAATGATTGCAGTATCATCAGAAAATCTTTTGACAGTGAATGACTTGTAGTGTTGTAAAAGTCGGATTACTCGGCCGAGTACTCGGCGAGTACTCGGTCCTCGGACCCCCTCCGAGGCGACTTCCTCCTGGGCGGTCTCAATTAGTCGGCCTCGGGATTACTCGGGAGTACTCGGTGCCTAGTCGGCCTAGTCGGCGCCTAGTCGGACGTAGTCGGCCTAGTCGGTCTAGGCGGTCAACGTGGTTTGTTGACTTTTAATCGGTCAAACTCGGTCAAAATCGGCGTACTCGGCCTTGTACTCGGACTACTCGGCCTTGTACTCAGACTAGTCGGACTTGTATTCAGAATATTTGAACTTTAAACATGTTTCATTTTAAATTATACTCAGTTGACATGAATTATGCTTATTTTAACACATAAATAATATATAACAATTAATTTTCTTTATATTTACCATGTTCGCGTACTCCCCGAGTACTCTCCGAGTACTCCGATTACTCCCAACTCCTCAGTCGGCCGACTAGGGACCGCCTAGCGACTTTTACAACACTGATGACTTGTAGTTATTCTTCACATTAAAGTGAGAAATCTCAATCTTAAACGCCATCTTTTTGCCAACCAAATTACTAATTTCATCCGGGAGCAAATTATCTGTTTCACCCTATATAATAATTATACTACATATACAATTACAAGTTGGGGGTAATAGTGCCAGGCAGCTGCCTGGCACTCCCCCATTGGACCAACATGTTTATTGTTTTATATTCATTTTAAAATTACGTTTTCGCCCCCAGCTCAAAATAAAATTACGTTTTCGCCCCCAGCTCAAAATAAAATTACGTTTTCACCCCAGCTCAAAATAAAATTACGCTTTTTGTCCCCATCTCAAAATTACGATCTTGCCCTCAATTCAAAATTACGACTTTGCCTAGCACTTTTCCATTGGACCAACCAGTTTATTATTTTATATCGATTCTAAAATCACGTTTTTGTCCCTCTCTAAAATTACGGTTTTACCCCCAGCTCAAAATAAAATTACGCTTTTGTCACCAGCTAAAAATTACGATTTTTCCCTCCATTCAAAATAAAATTGTGGTTTTGCCCTCAGCTCAGAATTACCTTTTCGCCCCCAGTTCAAAATAAAATTTTGTTTTTGCCCCGACTTAAAAATTACGATTTTGCCCACTGTTCAAAAATGTGATTTTTCCCCGTTTAAAAATTGTGATTTCGCCCTCAATTCAAAATTACGTTTTTTCCCCAGTTCAAAATAAAATTATGTTTTTGCCCCCAACTCAAAATTACGATTTTTCCCTCGGTTCAAAATAAAATTGTGCTTTTGCCTCTAGCTTAAAATTATAATTGTGCCCTTAGTTCAAATTTGTATTACGTTGTTACCCCAAGTTAAAAATTATGAATTTGCTCCTGTGAAAATTTACAATTTTGCCCCAGGTTCAAATTTACAGTACTGCCATTACTTTAGCTTTAGTCAAATTACGATTTTACCCCAGTAAAAAAATACAACTTTCGCTCAGTTAAAAATTACAATATTGCCATTGTTTTAGTTATTTTATCAAAACTATAAAAGTGTTTTGTTTTAATTGGGTGACTCAATTTAATTGTTTTTCGTGTCAATGAGCTGACTAACACTCGCTCATTATTCGGTTATCGCCCCGCAACGTGGGCGGGGCACCAACTAGTTAAGATATAAAAACAATGGTACAATATGAGATTGTATAAATTATAAAAATTGGGAAAATAATAAAGCCAAAGCACATACATCAAGAAACTTATCAACCAAATCTTGAGAACTCTTTCCAAGTAATTTTCGAGCTACATGGTCTAACAAAGTTAGAGATGCAATACCGGTACTATCTTGTAAACCTAATTTGAAGTTTCAACAAAAAAACAGATTAATAACAAAAGTTAACTTATACAAGTTTGAAATATTGTTATTAGTATAGTATTGAAATATAACATTTTAAAGTTATCATAAAGTTAGGAATTTACCTGGGAACCACAGAAACACAATTTTGATTGGAAACATCATTTATGAAACGAATTGTCTGCTTGTCCTCACTTAAATCTAATCCATCCTCTGCATCGCTTATAAAATACAAAACAATAACCTTCTTCGTACAATCATTGCAAGAATTGTAATACCACTCAACACCAAGAGGGAAACTTATCATTGTACCAAGCAAAATGACATTCATTTCCTCATCAATTTTATTAAACTCATCTATGTTCTTGAATTCAGTTTCAACCAAAAAATAATCATGAATAGTTTTGCCAGCTTGAGATGAACCCAAAGGACGGCTTGAAGAACCAAGATCCGCTCTTTTTTCAAGTAACCTTCAAATGATTACAAATATAATTAGTCTATAAATTATGAAACCTTTCAAAGTTGTGACATAAAATACTAAAATCAAACACATAATCAAACAATTAATTAAAAAAATGTATGACTTACCTCTTTTGGAAATCCATTAGCTCATCAATGCTTTCGTTAAGATACAAAGTGTTGTTTTGAAAAGAACTGGACACGTATGCTTTAACTAGATAGTTAAGAAGAAAATTATATACAAACAGTTAAGCATTGATAAGTACAACAATAGAATGTAAACTATATAGAATTTTAATGAGCAAGATAAGAGTTATTAATTAAGTATACAACCTTCATGAAAGCTATATCTTCCAAACTACTGTGTCACAAAAACATCACTCGGGTTCTTTTCCATAAATTTTGACATTTGCACCGCATAATCTCCCCACAAAGTCACATAAACATTAAGGTACCTATTAATAAAAATTTAATAAAACGTGAAGTAATTGATAAATCTATAAAAGAGTTCAAAAAAATAAATAAATTGTAACTCTAAATCACGAAGTTGTAAGCTCATTTTTTTGTTTAGTTTGCCATTACTGCTTGTATGATCAATCATAGGAAACCAACCATCAACATAACCAATGATATCTATAAAGAAACAAAAAAAAATAGTACAATAACACTGGCGTAATATAAGTAAAACTTATAATTCAAATGACGGGCACGTACCAACGGGAGAGTCTAGTGGAATAGCACGATTGCGAAGAACATCAAAGGAAGTAAAAGAGAATACATGAATTGATCCACCAAAGTCATCACAGTTTCTGATATCGGTAGTGAAATTGAAAAACAATTTATGTCGATGGTTAGTCGGGTGGTACGGAGACAAGTTATCACCAATTTCAAACCTAATAACCATGACACAACGTTTTTCTTGAAGTAATCTTCCATACTTTGCGAGATAATTACCAGCCACACTTGCTTGAATTTTGAAACCCTATCAAACAAATATAAAGTTTAAGGATGTAACCTACAATATATTAATAATAAAGAGGAGTAAAAGGAGAGGAGGTGTGTGCTGGAATAGGTGATATGATGATCTATTTATACATGTCATGGACTCATGAGTCAAATAAGCTCATGAGCAAGTTAGAAAGTTCCAAGGTTGTAACTATATTACAAATGCCGTTGCTTACTTCAGTTTTATAAGACAAAAAATGTTACCTTACTTTAAAAAAAACTCTTTTGAAAACAACTATATATCAAAATGTCCTACAATACCTCAAATTCAAAGATGAGATCTTGGAACTTAAAAATAAAATAATGACGAAAATCCTACACAAATCTCTCTACTGTTATTCACATACAAATCTTTCTAGTGTTATTCTTCAAGGATGTTAATAGGATTCTAAATCTTCCTATTAGAACTATGGAAGAGTAATATTTCAAAATCATTCCCTAAAACACATATAATAGTAAAAAATGTTATCAAAATACACAAATTGCGCAATCAAATCCTAACCTCTATTTCAAAAACAGAGATTACAAAAAGAAAAACAAAAATATGATTGAACAAAAGTGGAAAGACATTTAACCTTTGTTTTTAAAACCAAACCTCACATACACTCCTAAACCCAAGTTATTATAAAACTTAACTGACATTTAACCAAAGTTATTATAAAAGACTAAAAATAATCTCTTATATGAAAGGTTGAAGCCAAGGTATTGATTGCTACAGTTTTATATGACAAAAAATGTTACCTTACTTTATGTTATTCTTCAAGGATGTTAATAGGATTCTAAATCTTCCTATTAGAATTATTGAAGAGTAATATTTCAAAATCATTCCCTAAAACACATATAATAGTATAAAATTGTTATCAAAATACACAAATCATGTTGTGTCACTATGTATTGCTTCATCAACAATAAAATCATAATCTCCTAAATTTTCCCTAACAACTTCAACATACATTTTTCAAGGATGTTCATAGCATTCATACAGATCTCTAGAGTTATTCTCATAAAGAACTCTCTAGAGTTATTCTTCAAGGATGTTAATAGGATTCTAAATCTTCATACAATGTTTCAAAATCATTCCCTAAAACACATGTAATAGTAAAAAAAGTTATCAAAATCCACAAATTGCACAATCTAATCATGTTGTGTCACTATTTACTTCTTCATCAATAATAAAATGATAATCTACTAAATTTGCCCTAACAACTTCAACAAACATTCAAATTCAAGCAAAATTTAGGTCAAAGGTTAAATTCATGAACCTTATTTCTTGAAACAACAACAAACCTTTCTTCAATAACTAACACCCTGTACATACACTTTACTAATTCAGTTCATAAACTACAGAAAATTAAAACGTCTCTAAAATACAAAAAATAAAAAATAAATAAACTTACCAGAAAACACAATCAGATCCACAACGGAGAGAGAATAAGATATGGTATGGATTTATAGACTTCATCAGAGACTTAAGGTACAGAAGAGGAACCCAATTTCAAACACCAATCCATGTGAATGATGATCTATACCATCAGATTAGATTTCAAAATTAAGCACACCCATAGGATTTGTGTTTCTTGAATAAGATTTGTGTTTGTTAAATAAGAATTGGAGTTTTATGCAAAGATGGGGACTGTATCATCTGTATCTCGGATAGAAACTGAGATATAGAAGGTGCGTTTTGGGTTTTTTGAATCCTAACTCAAAATGGAATAGAAAAGATAGAGAAGAGATGATAGAGAAGGGGAACGAAGAAGAACAAGAAGAGGAAAGGGAAAGAAGGGTGGGAGGGCGTGTAGGGTTTTTGGACGGTTCTTTTGACCTGCAGGAAGAGAGAAACAGACGTTTTGTCGGCAAGCCTTTTCTCATATTTGACTTTCTTAGTTAGGTTTTATAAAAATAACAAAAAAACCAGGAAATGACTTGTGGTGTTAACACCTCAGATTTGCAAACACTGATTTATTATATAGGAAGATTACCCAGATGGACCCTTGATTTATAGCTAGTTTCACCTTTAAGTACTAATTATTTTTTTAACAGGTTTAGGTTTTATGGTTTCAATTTTATAATAAAGATGAAACTAGCTACAAACCATAGGGTCCATATGTGTAATTTTTTTTTTTGAACATTAACTTTCATTAAAAAACGGCAAGCCCTCAAAACCGAGAACCGCCAAAACTAAAAACACATGTACAACGGATAGGAAGCCCAATCATTCCAAACAATGTCTTTATATTTCGACCTATACTTTAGCCATAAAAAAGTCTTGGACTTCACCTCAGCCACGACATCCGCCACTTTGATATCTTTGTTTCGAAATATCTTCTCATTCCTAGCGTTCCAAATAGCCCAAGCCGTAGTCATTACAATGCCTCTAACGATCTTTTTCCGCCACTTGCCAGCATGCACATTTTTATATAACTTTAACACATCGTCATAATCATAAGCAAAGAATGGGTCTAACTTACACCACTTGCATATCGAACTCCACACGCCGTATGCGAGACCACACCCAACCATCAAGTGATTAACGTCTTCGTCACACAGGCTGCAAAAAGGACATAGCGAATCTGGAATGTTGACTCTTCGTCGTATCAACGCCACCCGAGTAGGCAATTTATACCTACCGGCCCGCCACGAAAGGAGATTGATTTTTAACGGGACCCAAGCTTCCCACTTCAAAGAGAACCCATTAACCGCTGGAACATTAGATTTTAAAATTCTTTTACAATCGGCCACCGAGAAAGGACCCTTAGCCCCATCAATCCACACCCACCTGTCTTCTCTATCGGTAAGTTTAAACCCGTGTAAGAGGCGCACCAGATCCTGCATCTCCGATAATTCTTCAATTGATCTAGGTTGTCTCCTCCAATTACCTGCAAACAGCAGCCCTACCCCATTCGGTTTAAACCGGTCCATGACCCTGCACCCTTTGTTTCGATCTAAACTATATAAGCAAGGCCATCTGTTCTTCAATGTCACATCGCCAATCCAAATATCAAACCAAAAACGAACAACAGTCCCATTCCCAACCGTCCCTCTAATCATTTGGTGCAAAGATTTATCCAGGAGACGGACTTTATCCAGAACATTAACGATAGACTTCCAGCAACCCGGAATAGATCTCTTGACCGGGAGAAATCTCCGCAGGCCCCTACCACCATGTATCGCTTCAATGATGCCTCTCCATTTAGAATTTACCTCTAAAGAAAATCTCCAAGCCCATTTAGCTAGAAGCGCCAAATTAACATCCACCATCCTTGAAATACCCAACCCTCCTTCTTTTTTGGTTTTAGTAATGTCATCCCAAGCAACCCAATGAAACTTTTTTATATCATCCGAACCGGCCCACAAAAAATTCCTCATTAATCTCTCCATTTGTTCCAATACAAGTACTGGAGCCTTATAGAGGGATAGATAGTATGTGTAATTAACTCTTATATATATGTGTGTCTATTATTAATAATAAATTTAAAAACCAAATTTAAGTTAGAAATTTAAACCTACAAAATTTAAAAACTAACTATATTTATCAGATAGCCTAATAGCCCAATTAAATTAGAAAGTTAATCCAATTACTTAAAATTAGTCAACCCATTATGGAACTCAAAATAAAATCCATTGCCAATAAAAAAAAGTGCTTAGTAGGCAGGGTCAAAATATTATCAAGAATCTTCATTTAAGCAAATGATCATCGAATATCATAGCCACTCCAGAAACATGTCTCCATCTTCACAACCCATCTCTATATATGTGTGTCTCCGTCCTCGATTTATAGAATTATTAGACCCTCTTCGGTTGGTGTAATAATACTACTAATAGTCGTTCATCACTAAACATTTTATCAAAATCATGAAATGTTCAGTCTGCTTTTTGGGTATATCAAATATTAATAGTCGTTCATCATCACTTGGGTGAGGTGTATGATTTGATTTTAACCCCCATTCATCCAACATAACCCCACATAACCCTGTATAACATTTGGGTGTAGTGGTTAATATCACATAACCCTAACCACATACCTCACAAAACACATTCCTCAACTCGTCTTCACCCACATTCATCCAACACACCCCGTTATTATTATCGCTCTCCACGAAATTCACATCTCATAATGCCTGGGTAGGGGGTGTTTCTGGCGCTATGGGGTGCCATAGGCCCTGTTCACCTTTTGATACTGCTCCGCATGTCAGAAATGCGGAATCATAATAAATATGAACTAAAGATGTAAAGAAATATGATGGGTATTTATATTTATAGTTGATTGTCTTTTTCAGGTGAGGATGTAGAAGAACTAATTCACATGTATCTAATTACAAATTACATAAATAAAAAGAGTAAACTGGCAAAATGGTCTCTGGGATTTGGTCACTTTTGCCACTTTAATCTAAAACTCAAACCTTTTGAATCTGGGTCACTGTGGTTTCAATTTTGTTGTCATTTTCATCCAAAATCAAAATTTGGTCAGATTTTTCAGTCAACATCCAGTTTTTTTGTCTTTTTCCTCCCTTTTAATGAAGGAAAAAAAATGGTATTTTAACGTTTTATTATAACAAATTAAAAAATCTAACCATTTTGCCCTTCATTAGAAGGGAGGAAAAAGACAAAAAAAAAGTTGGATGTTAACTGAAAAATATGACCAGATTTTGCTTTTGGATGAAAATGACAATAAAATTGAAACCACAGGGACCCAGTTTCAAAAGGTTTGAGTTTTGGATTAAAGTAACAAAAGTGACCAAACTTTAGGGACCATTTTGGCAGTTTACTCTATATAAAAATGATAAAACTGCTCTTAACATATATAGAATAAAAAATATATATAATTTTTTTTGAACGGCCAACAGAATCAATCCCGAGCACTCTCGGGGCACCCACTGGACCAAACGGAGTACTCCGATAGTAACTCGAGTCCACCACCAATTCCGGGGAAAACCCGGTAACCCACCTGCCCGTAGGCACGACGGTGAAATTACTGGTAAAACCCGTTTGGCTCAAGGATCGAACACAGGTTTCCCTGGATCTCCTATCATTGCCCACAGTGGGAGTTGAACTTGAATCTCTCAAGAGAAATGCAAGTCTTCCACCACTTGATCTAGAGATCATTGGCCAAAAATGTTAAATATAAAAATATATAACTAAAATATTTGTTTATTAGGATTTCTGAAAGTTATGTATCTATTTAGAGTTTTGAAATGAACACAACCCAATAAAACTAGAGTTAGACGTTCTCAATTAATTTACATTTCATATCATGATTAGTAATATTTATGATAATTGTTTATTAGGAGTTCTAAAAGTCCTATAATTATTTAAAGTTTTGAAATCAACACAACCCAAAAAACTAGAGTTAGACATTCTTAATTAACTGACATTTCATATCATGATTAGTAATATTTATGTACAACATTTATATGCAAATGGCTATACGGTGGTTATAACTAAATTTTCAAATAGTTTAATTATCAATTATAATTATTTAATTTACAACATTTATATCTAAATGGCTATACGGTGGTTATAATTAAATTTTCAAAAAGATAATTTCAACATATGTTCATTTCATTATCACTAATGACATCTTTTATATAATGGAAGTCACGTGTCAGCTATACAAGCCATCCAAATTTTGATTTTACCGTCTCTTTCTCATATTAAATACTCGATGTCACGTGTTAACTTCTAATGAATTATAGATTTTGGTATGGGTCCAAATGACCCACTTGAGTCAAAACACTTCTTTGACATATATTTTATGAATAACCTGTTTGTCAATGGGTGAGGGTATTGGTACATCCCTCAAAAGTAGTGACACCCCCCCCCCAGCAGCCCCGTATAAGGCAATGAGGGTTGTATAGGGGTTGAGTGCATTAATTATGTCAGAAAAAGTAAAGCTATACGTCCCTCATTGCCCTATGAGCGGTGTATAGAAAGGTGGTAGTTGGAGCATTAAACCCTATACACCTCTCATTGCTTTATACACTTGTAACACCTCGAAAATTTCGGGTTCAATAATAAAACGACACGTGTCATGTATGACAAAACGTGTTGTAAACCCGGACTTAATAAAAATGTTTGACAGGATTTAAAAGTGTCGTCATGTTAACTTTTGCACCTCTGAACGACCTCGTAGTAAATCCCAAGACTCAAATCATATTAAAAAACATCTAGCATATGTTCAAGTTCAGTGAATTATAACAAGGAATGATTCATAAATTGATATGGTGGACTCCTACGAAGGAAAAGCACGATAACCCTTTGTTTTCGGCACTTTAAAATGGATTCAAGTGAAACAAATCATAATGGTAGGGTATGTAAAAGTGCAAGGCACATTTGAAAAGCCCCTAATTGTTAAAACAAGGCCCCAAAGTCGGATATTGAGGTTGCCCCTTCAAATCATTGAAAAGCCAAATTTTTGGTTCCTGATGAAGGCTAGCGCACCGCTACAATGGGAGCGTAACGGTGCGCTAGCAATGCCCAGCAACCAGAAAACGGGCTACAGCCTGTTATGCGCGATTGTGACCGATCTAGCTGGTTTTTCTCACTTGTGGACGACCCCTAGGCACCCCCTAAGCTCTAGGATCATGTGTTGATCAGTTGTGTTGGATTGTAGGCTTAGTTGTCAATAAATTATGGTGTTTACAAACACTATATAAGACTTCCTAAATTACAAACATTCCTCACAACTTCTCCTGCATTCTTGGATCATTTCTGGAGCTATCAACAACATCAAGTGATCAAAAGTCGTGCATAGGACTCTTGTAAGTCTGCTAGTCCTTCTCTAATTAAGTTTAGCTTAGTATTTTAGCTAAAAGTCAAACCGTCGTAATTACGGTTTGACTTCAAGATTAGTCAATAATGGCTTAGTCAATTCTCGAATCAAAAGTAGATATAAGTTGGTATTTATGTGGGTAATAAAACCCCAAAAGGGATTCCCCTGATCACCATTCTAACCAGGTCAAAAGTCGAGTCAAAGTTATATTTAAAAAGTCAACAGGAAGTCTAAAATGCCATTTATGCATAATTATCATTGTAGATCATATACAACCTATTGGATCATTGTTATAACTTAGTAATAAGTGTAAGAACATGTCTAAACATGTTCAACCCGAGAATTTCCTGTTTAGACCCGGTTCGGAACCGAAAGTCACATAGTTTGACTTTCACTTTGACTTTCAGTTCTGACCCGTTTAGGCATGTTTTAGAAATGCCTCAGAGCTTAAATTGGATTAGGTTACATGTTAGAATAACCCTCTGTGATTATACACCTTGTTTCATTAGTTATCCAATTAATATGCATGTTTCCGTTAATTGCCCATATGTTGACCATTATGCCCTTATTACCTTAAAACGTGATTTATGAAAATGTAAAAGTGTAGAAACCTTAAATACTGATATATAAACTTGTATGCAAAGTTTGACATCAGTTTGACTTGTAGATTAAGAGTTATGCTCATTATCGCAAAATTAATGCATTATGTTAATAAAATGGCGTAGTTAGCGTATAGCCTACTTAAACATACTTTTTGATATCAAATCTTTTACCCACTGATGTAATATATTATTTTGGGATTTTTAAATATTTTTAATAAATTTTAGGCTGAGCATAACTCATAGTCGTAGGCTTAATCCGGTGATTGTCGGTTTTGCCCTTACGGGCCATAAAATGAGTTTTACATATCTAAACGACTCCAAACCTGTTGCTACTGATCACATATGATAAATAAATTATTTTAAACCTTCTGGAAATATAAAAATATCAGATTTAAGTATCGAACCCGGAAATGGCCTTAATCGCCTTATAAAGCGTTTTCAACGCATAGTATGTATTAAAATTATTTTGAACATACCTGGGTTGATACCTACTGATATTAGAGGCAAATTATAATATTTTAACAGTAAGCAAAGGTTGATAAACTCAGACTTCGGTTTTGAGCTTTTTCGGCTTATGTGAAATTACCAAAATACCCCTACTGGGCATAGTTTGGTTAAAAATGATAAATTTCACATACATGCTTTAACCTACTGATATAACTTAGCAAATTGAGTATATTTTCTGATTACATCAGACCTGTAACTCAGGTTGTCACGTAAACTCTTTTATAACCTTTTAAATGACCAAACTACCCCTACGGGGCCTAGTTTGTGTTTAAAAACGTTTCGGGCATAATGAAAGATATCTTACTGATGTCACAACATATTTGAGGCATAATTAACTTAGGAAACCTGTTTAGGACCCATATGGTTACCCGTTACGCCTCTGGCGCGTTCGGTTCGGTTTATGTAACTAGTTTGCATAAATTAGCCGAAACGGGTCAAACCTTATCCGTTTTATCTCAAAATCCAGAATGTGTTTAGTTTACCCATATTATACAAGTCTTCAAACTTGTCGGGTCTAAATCACATTCTATTCCGGTCTTCGCTTAATCATGCGTTTGAACCGTAAACCTTCCTTAAAACTAACCGGTCTAAGTTACGACTTAAATAAGACCCGTTAGGAATCTAATAGGTTAATAAAACCTTCGTTCCAGATTGAGAGCCCCAGTAGAAGTACTTGTGCTTGCTGATTAGAATATACGGCTGAGTATAAATTGCATTGCTAGCTCAGGTAAATACTTTTAACTTATTTTCCCTTATACGGGCTTGGGATACGGTATTATAAAAATACCGCTTGGTCGGGTGTAGAAACCTTTTAATCGGAGATGATTAAATTGCATAATCCCGTTTTAATCTGTATTGATTGATAACAAATAACATTGGGGGTTAATGACCGTGTCCTGGATATCCTTGGCTCATTTTAAAAAGTGAATGGCCACGACGTAAGCATAAGGTGTAGACATAACACCTCCTGTTGCATATGTATAACGTATACTCACTCGTAAGGGTGTCTTCTTGTGAGATCATATTTGTGGTGTGTCGATTAATCTTGTCCGGCTTGTATTGTATAATCACCGGCCCTAAATGTTGGACAACCATGTAAATCGGATACAATATTTTTATTAACAAAATTGTCCTAAATTATAAAAGATTAATTTTGCCTCTATGCATTTTAATCAATGTGTCAAGATATTTTGTGCCGTTTGCACTCGAATCACTTTTCAAACTCTTTTTCCAAAATGAGTCGGTTAATTGTATTTACCAGTGTAAACTGACGTATTTTCCAAAAAGGTTAAGTGACAGGTACTAAACGAAATTTGCTGGAAGCTCAGGGCATTAATAAGGAATCTTGCAAGTTTTAGATGCCTGAAGTCTGTTGAACAGTTTTATTTTCTTTTATTGATCCGCCTGTGGATCCTTTACTTTCCGTTGTAATACTTGATATTACTTTATATTCAGAATGTAATATATTTATCTTTTGCTTCCGCTGTGCATTTATATATTGTGTTGTTTGACCATGATGTTACCAACTACGTCACGATACTCCCCTACCGGGCCCACCGGTGACACGTGGAAAGTTGGGGTGTGACAGGTTGGTATCAGAGCCACCTCTGAGTGAATTAAACACTAGCCTTCTGTGTTTAATCTCAGTACACAATAGCACATTCTAAACCTTCGAGTCTAGACTTAACATAGGAATAATCTTAATCCTAATATGGAAATTTTTGCTTCCAATTTTTATTATTATTGGATACGCCACCAAGCGAGGAAGCTGAACTAGGGATTCTCCACACCCGGAGCCTTGAAATGCTGAGCTTCGTACAGCGACCAAGATGAGACGTGCAACCAAGGAGAAAGCATTCAGGAATTGAATGAAGAAGAAACTCCTTTGCTGAAAATCGTTTCCTCAGTAGGCCTTATAAGGACATATTTATCTTTTTAGTCCCTTTAAGGACACATTATTCCTTTCAAAGACCCGCTTAGGGCAACTCTGTACTTTTATTTTCATGTAATGGATTGATTAAATTAAGTTTTCATTCTAAACATGAAATATGAAATAAATGGAAAATAACATCCCTTAGAAGGGAAGTGCCTACGGGCTATAATTAACGTCCTCTGAGACTAAAGACGGTGGTAGCCTACAACTCTCTGTCTAGGAAAAGTAATGAACTTTGATTCACACCTAAATGCCTCGATCCCAAACGATCATGGCTTATAAATTAAACTTGTCCACGTGACTAAGCCTTTTGTGCTATTACTAAATGCCTCGATCCCAAACGATCATGGCTTATAAATTAAACTTGCCCACGTGACTATGCCTTTTGTGCTATTACTAAATTTGCCTTGATTCTCTGAAATCTTGGCTTATAAATTAAACTTGTCTACGCGACTAGGCCATTTGTGCTATTATTAACTTATAAATTAGGATTTATGATAAAAATCCTGAATAAAATAAATATCCTTACTTCCCTGCCAGTAGGCATTTTAAAAAGAATCTTAAAGGTGAAACCTAGCCTACGCGGCCAAGATGGTGAAACCTACCCAAGGGATTCAGATCCTTGTTAACACCTAAGAACGTGTTAGCACTCCTGACAAATGTGATTCGATAAAATCACAACAGTCATTCTTATATTGGATTCTTCCAATTTTCTTATCTAGCCTAGTGATTTAGAAATCATGGCTTGTGTCATCCTATAAGATGATCACATTATAAACATCCGATAGTGATGAAGTGCCTACGGGCTAAACTTATTGTCTGATAAGACAACGACAGTGGTGGTCTTTGACCTCCTGTCTAAAAGTGTTGGACCAGGTCCAAGCATAATAGTCGGTAGGATCCATACGATCTCGACTAATAGCATCTGAGAAGATGATCATATTATAACCATCCCTCAGAAGGGAAATGCCCATGGGCTATATCTATTGTCCTAAAAGACAAAAGACAGTTGAAGTCTACAACTCCCTGTCAAGAGAAGGTAATGAACGTGATTCAAACCTTAATGCCTCGATCCTCTGAAATCATGGCTTATAAAATTTAGAACTGTCCTTGTGACTAGGCCTTTTGCGCCACTTTAATATCCTTAATGTTTTATAACCAGGATAAATTATAATGGAAAATACTAATTAAATATAACTAACAAGTTAACCAATATGGTTTATATTACCATGGTTGATAAATCGTCAAAGATGATGATTCCATAATAATCTCTGAATAAATCATTGTTAATATTTATGTAGCAATCAAGCTACATGGCTGGATTAGATGAAGTTAACAGTCACTTGAAGGAGAGCAATGATACTACCAGAATTAATGTAACTGGAGCAGAACTGCAGGCAATAATAGATTATGTTGTTACTCGAGCTCTTGATCGACAATATGATGAATCAAATGATACCCACTCCAAGACTCTATCTATGGCTCGTAGTAAGCCCCCTCCTAGGACACATGAGTCAAGGGAGGACGATGTTCATGACTTGTCAAATCAAAGGAGTATTCCGTCTAGACAAGTTGTGTTTCATCAAGAGGCACCAATTAAGACCTGTTCATATAAATATTTTGTCTCCTGCAAGCCCAGAGACTTTACAGGAGAAGAAGGGGCCATCGATTGCATGACATGGCTCGATGAGATGGACGCTGTTGTTGACATCAACGGTTGTGCGGAGCAAGATGTTATGAAATTTGTTTCACAATCATTTAAAGGAGAAGCGTTGGCATGGTGGAGATTATTGCTCCAAGCCACGGGGAAAGTTCTACTCTACAACTTATCTTGGGGTCAATTTGTTGCATTAGTCAAGGAAAACTATTGCCCTTAGCATGAAGTAGAAAAGATAGAATTGGACTTCTTGACTTTGGTCATGGAAAATTTGAATTGTCAGGCATATGTGACAAGTTTCAACACTATGTCCCGCCTAGTTCCTTATCTAGTCACCCCTGAACCTAAACGCATAGCGCGTTTCATTGGAGGCCTAGCACCAGAGATAAAAGGGAATGTTAAAGCATCTAGGCCAACCACATATAGGTCCGCGGTGGACTTATCCTTATCTCTCACCTTAGACGCAATAAGAATTAAGTCTGTTAAGGCTTCGGGCGAGAGAAGAAGAGAAAGAGAGGAGGAAAACTCTCATCAAACTAACAAGAAGAAGAAGGGAAGCTCGGAGCGCGGGAAGGATTCCGAGTTTAGGAAGAACTCGAGTCAGTCTGATAACAGACCCAAGTGCAATAACTGCAAAAAGCAGCATTTTGGAAAATGTACAATAGACCCACGCGCTAAATTGTGTGGAATTTGCAAGACCAAGGGTCACAAAACCTTAGATTGCAAGGGGTTAAAGAACGCCACATGCTACAATTGTAACGAGGAAGGGCACATCAAAACCAACTGCCCAAAGCTTATAAAGAAGCCTGGAGAGGCCAGGAAAACAAACGCATGAGTCTTCCGGATGAACGCCAGGAGATAGTGCAGAAGGATAACTATATTGCAGGTACTTTTCCTTATCAAGCAGTTTATGCAGAAATTTATTTGATGCTGACACATGTGATTCAATAATGAACGATCACTGTTGAGAACTGTTGTCTCCGTCTTAGTAGGACTTCGGTCATTTTTACGAAGTAGAAATTGGCCGATGATACTTTAGAAAATGCTCCAACAAACCTTAGATGGATATTTTATATCTAATAGGAATCACTCTTTTCTGATATTCCTATGACAAGCTTTCAAGCTACCTAAATTCTTAAATATAATAAAGACAGATGTGACGTTTGATCCTCTGTCAGAAAAGTGATGGACTAGGTCCAAATCTTTAATGCCATTGATGGTCTTTTGCGACCTAGGCTAAGTAATATTAATATACTTTAAATAATGTTCATTAAGAATGTTAGTGCTATAATAGCCTGTATAGGTTATTGACGCCATGGTTAGTATATATTAAGGCCATCAGAATGGAAAATAGAAGTTATTGGATTTCAACTAAGAAATTGTTTTATTGGTGTTAGGAACCAATAGAAAGTATGGCAAACTCGGATAAGAAAATAGTCGATTGCGCCATTGATGGCACGACGCATGCTAAGGATGCTGAAATTGTGAACCTTAGAATTTCCAAAGATGTTCTTCAAACTATGATAGACGCAGCTGTTGGAAAAGCTGTGAAGAAGGCTGTAAAAAAGTTCAAGGAGCCTCATGCTGCTCGGTCCAAATTTTATCTAGGACCACAATTCCTTACTCTTAAGAAGGATCTCGTTCATTCCTCTGATGTAAAGGATGAACTAAAAAGGAAAAGGAAGGTAGATAATTCCCAGAGTTCTAAGAAAAAGAACAAACAAAAGTCCGACCAGAAACCAGTATGTGAGACCTGCAAGAAGCGCCATTATGGGAAATGCAGGTTCGAACCAAAATCCAAATCGCTGCCCAGGGCTTGTGGGATCTGCAAGGCTAAGGGACATAAAACGTTGGACTGTAAGGACATGATGAATGCAGTCTGCTTCGGCTGTAATGAGAAGGGCCACATCAAGACTACGTGCCCTAAATTTGTCAAAGGAAATGCGGCTGAGGAAGTAAAGCCTAAAATTGAAAGCGCCTAAAATGCCTAAGCTAGTCCATAAATAATGACATCAGGTACATTCCTTGGCATTTTATCAGTAATTTAAATGCTAAGAGTTTTATTTTGGTTCGGATACCAGTAAATCCTTTATAAACTATAAGTATAACAAGTTTTTAAAACTTTTCATAAGGACTATATATATTAAGTGTAAGGTAAAACTTACAAGTAGAAAATTTACCAGAACTATTTTTCTGTTCCTGTAAGAAATCGGTAAGTCGCAAAAAAATGGTGGAACCGGCCGTCCCCGGAATCGAACCTGGGTCTAGGCCACACCCTTTCGCGCGCCTAGCCAACCGAGCTAGGTGCCTAGTTTGTGAAATTTCCATTCTGATTAAATATAAGCACATATAGTTGATATCTCTTTAATCTCTATCGATTTCGAATACCAAATGGTATGATAACAACATCACGTGAGGATTGGTGTATCTTAATAAATTCCATAGATTGCTTCCATGCCTGATCAGTATGGAGGTTTAATGCATGGAACCACAAAGATATCCCAATGATCACATGGTACTAAAGTCGACTAGTAGTATTCAAAGAAGATATCCAGAATGAAATTGTCCAAGTAAATGTTCCCGATTAAGGAATTCATGGACTTATAACATAAATGTGTCACTTATTTGACACAAGCAATGATGGATGAACTGGAGCCTGAGATATAGAAAATCTCTGTAGCCTCCTTGTATCTTGATTATCTTCTCATAAGTTTTCCCTGCTTACCTCCTGAAAGGCAGGTAGAATTAAGATTAACATCCCGCTATGGGCTGGAGTATTGTGAAAACTCCACATTGATTATGGAATAATCGAAACCTTGATTAAGTAGGTTTTAAGACATAGGCTCATATAGCCTGACTCAATATTCTGAGGGTTTTATGTTATTAAATAAGAAAGACGGTTAATATTGCTTATGCATACATACCGCAGCCCTAATTAGGCAACGATTAAGAATTTCCATCCGCTACCCAGGATCTAAGGGCAAATTATTGGTGGATAGGCTTGAAAAAGTCTGTAGCCACCTATGTAGCAAAATGCTTGACATGTGCGCAAGTTAAAGCCGAGCATCAAAAGCCGTCAGGCTTGCTGCAACAGCCTGAACTTCCTACGTGGAAGTGGGAAATGGTGACGATGGATTTCATCACCAAATTGCCGAAGGCAAGGAAAGGCAATGATACAATATGGGTTATAGTTGACAGACTGACTAAGTCAGCTCATTTCTTACCCATCAAGAAGACTTATAGCTGCGACATGTTAGCCCAGTTATACGTAGATAAGATTGTAGCCTTACATGGCATACCTGTGTCTATTATCTCTGACAGAGATACTAGATACACGTCACATTTTTGGAAGAGTTTCCAACAATCTTTGGGCACACGCTTGAATTTTAGTACTGCTTACCATCCTCAGACTGACGGTCAGAGTGAGCGTACTATTCAAACGTTGGAAGACATGCTACGTGCATGTGCGATCGATTTGGGTGGTAGTTGGGATAAGAACTTACCATTAATCGAATTCTCCTACAACAATAGCTACCAAACCAGCATAAAGGCTGCGCCTTTCGAGGCATTATATGGTAGAAAGTGTAGATCGCCCGTGTGTTGGGCGGAAGTTGGAGATGTCCAATTATTTGGACCAGAGATCGTGTTCGAAACGACGGACAAGATTGTCCAGATTCGTGAGCGTCTCAAAGCTGCCCGGGATAGGCAGAAGAGTTACGCTGATCCAAGTCGTAAGGATGTTCACTTCGAAGTAGGTGACAAAGTCCTACTTAAAGTGTCACCCTGGAAGGGAGTGATGCGGTTTGGTAAGAAAGGCAAGCTAAGCCCGAGATACATAGGACCTTTCGAGGTTATCGAACGTGTCGGGTCAGTTGCCTATAAGTTGAACTTACCGGAAGAGCTCAGTAGGATTCACAATGTGTTCCACATCTGCAATCTGAAGAAGTGCTTCGCTGATGAATCACTGGTTATACCACATACAGATGTGCATATAGATGAGAGCTTAAAATTTGTGGAAAAACCTTTGTCGATTGAAGATCGACAGGTAAGGAAGCTTCGAAGGAAGCATATACCTTTTGTAAAGGTCAAATGGGATGCCCGTAGAGGTCCCGAATTCACGTGGGAGGTTGAATCCACCATGAAAGAAAAGTACCCTCATTTGTTTCAGTAAATCTCGGGTCGAGATTTATTTTAATGGGGTGAGGATGTAACACCTCGAAAATTTTGGGTTGAATAATAAAACGACACGTGTCATGTATGACAAAACGCGTTGTAAACCCGGACTTAATAAAAATGTTTGACAGGATTTAAAAGTGTCGCCATGTTAACTTTTGCACCTCTGAACGACCTCGTAGTAAATCCCAAGACTCAAATCATATTAAAAAACATCTAGCATATGTTCAAGTTCAGTGAATTATAACAAGGAATGATTCATAAATTGATATGGTGGACTCCTACGAAGGAAAAGCACGATAACCCTTTGTTTTCGGCACTTTAAAATGGATTCAAGTGAAACAAATCATAATGGTAGGGTATGTAATAGTGCAAGGCACATTTGAAAAGCCCCTAATTGTTAAAACAAGGCCCCAAAGTCGGATATTGAGGTTGCCCCTTCAAATCATTGAAAAGCCAAATTTTTGGTTCCTGATGAAGGCTAGCGCACCGCTACAATGGGAGCGTAACGGTGCGCTAGCAATGCCCAGCAACCAGAAAACGGGCTACAGCCTGTTATGCGCGATTGTGACCGATCTATCTGGTTTTTCTCACTTGTGGACGACCCCTAGGCACCCCCTAAGCTCTAGGATCATGTGTTGATCAGTTGTGGTGGATTGTAGGCTTAGTTGTCAATAAATTATGGTGTTTACAAACACTATATAAGACTTCCTAAATTACAAACATTCCTCACAACTTCTCCTGCATTCTTGGATCATTTCTAGAGCTATCAACAGCATCAAGTGATCAAAAGTCGTGCATAGGACTCTTGTAAGTCTGCTAGTCCTTCTCTAATTAAGTTTAGCTTAGTATTTTAGCTAAAAGTAAAACCGTCGTAATTACGGTTTGACTTCAAGATTAGTCAATAATGGCTCAGTCAATTCTCGAATCAAAAGTAGATATAAGTTGGTATTTATGTGGGTAATAAAACCCCAAAAGGGATTCCCCTGATCACCACTCTAACCAGGTCAAAAGTCGAGTCAAAGTTATATTTAAAAAGTCAACAGGAAGTCTAAAATGCCATTTATGCATAATTATCATTGTAGATCATATACAAACTGTTGGATCATTGTTATAACTTAGTAATAAGTGTAAAAACATGTCTAAACATGTTCAACCCGACAATTTCCTGTTTAGACCCGGTTCGGAACCGAAAGTCACATAGTTTGACTTTCACTTTGACTTTCAGTTCTGACCCGTTTAGGCATGTTTTAGAAATGCCTCAGAGCTTAAATTGGATTAGGTTACATGTTAGAATAACCCTCTTTGATTATACACCTTGTTTCATTAGTTATCCAATTAATATGCATGTTTCCGTTAATTGCCCATATGTTGACCATTATGCCCTTATTACCTTAAAACGTGATTTATGAAAATGTAAAAGTGTAGAAACCTTAAATACTGATATATAAACTTGTATGCAAAGTTTGACATCAGTTTGACTTGTAGATTAAGAGTTATGCTCATTATCGCAAAATTAATGCTTTATGTTAATAAAATGGCGTAGTTAGCGTATAGCCTACTTAAACATACTTTTTGATATCAAATCTTTTACCCACTGATGTAATATATTATTTTGGGATTTTTAAAGATTTTTAATAAATTTTAGGCTGAGCATAACTCATAGTCGTAGGCTTAATCCGGTGATTGTCGGTTTTGCCCTTACGGGCCATAAAATGAGTTTTACATATCTAAACGACTCCAAACCTGTTGCTACTGATCACATATGATAAATAAATTATTTTAAGCCTTCTGGAAATATAAAAATATCAGATTTAAGTATCGAACCCGGAAATGGCCTTAATCGCCTTATAAAGCGTTTTCAACGCATAGTATGTATTAAAATTATTTTGAACATACCCGGGTTGATACCTACTGATATTAGAGGAAAATTATAATATTTTAACAGTAAGCAAAGGTTGATAAACTCAGACTTCGGTTTTGAGCTTTTTCGGCTTATGTGAAATTACCAAAATACCCCTACTGGGCATAGTTTGGTTAAAAATGATAAATTTCACATACATGCTTTAACCTACTGATATAACTTAGCAAATTGAGTATATTTGCTGATTACATCAGACCTGTAACTCAGGTTGTCACGTAAACTCTTTTATAACCTTTTAAATGACCAAACTACCCCTACGGGGCCTAGTTTGTGTTTAAAAACGTTTCAGGCATAATGAAAGACATCTTACTGATGTCACAACATATTTGAGGCATAATTAACTTAGGAAACCTGTGTTGGACCCATATGGTTACCCGTTACGCCTCTGGCGCGTTCGGTTCGGTTTATGTAACTAGTTTGCATAAATTAGCCGAAACGGGTCAAACCTTATCCGTTTTATCTCAAAATCAAGAATGTGTTTAGTTTACCCATATTATACAAGTCTTCAAACTTTTCGGGTCTAAATCACATTCTATTCCGGTCTTCGCTTAATCATGCGTTTGAACCGTAAACCTTCCTTAAAACTAACCGGTCTAAGTTACGACTTAAATAAGACCCGTTAGGAATCTAATAGGTTAATAAAACCTTCGTTCCAGATTGAGAGCCCCAGTAGAAGTACTTGTGCTTGCTGATTAGAATATACGGCTGAGTATAAATTGCATTGCTAGCTCAGGTAAATACTTTTAACTTATTTTCCCTTATACGGGCTTGGGATACGGTATTATAAAAATACCGCTTGGTCGGGTGTAGAAACCTTTTAATCGGAGATGATTAAATTGCATAATCCCGTTTTAATCTGTATTGATTGATAACAAATAACATTGGGGGTTAATGACCGTGTCCTGGATATCCTTGGCTCATTTTAAAAAGTGAATGGCCACGACGTAAGCACAAGGTGTAGACATAACACCTCCTGTTGCATATGTATAACGTATACTCACTCGTAAGGGTGTCTTCTTGTGAGATCATATTTGTGGTGTGTCGATTAATCTTGTCCGGCTTGTATTGTATAATCACCGGCCCTAAATGTTGGACAACCATGTAAATCGGATACAAGATTTTTATTAACAAAATTGTCCTAAGTTATAAAAGATTAATTTTGCCTTTGTGCATTTTAATCAATGTGTCAAGATATTTTGTGCCATTTGCACTCGAATCACTTTTCAAACTCTTTTTCCAAAATGAGTCGGTTAATTGTATTTACCAGTGTAAACTGACGTATTTTCCAAAAAGGTTAAGTGACAGGTACTAAACGAAATTTGCTGGAAGCTCAGGGCGTTAATAAGGAATCTTGCAAGTTTTAGATGCCTGAAGTCTGTTGAACAGTTTTATTTTCTTTTATTGATCCGCCTGTGGATCCTTTACTTTCCGTTGTAATACTTGATATTACTTTATATTCGGAATGTAATATATTTATCTTTTGCTTCCGCTGTGCATTTATATATTGTGTTGTTTGACCATGATGTTACCAACTACGTCACGATACTCCCCTACCGGGCCCACCGGTGACACGTGGAAAGTCGGGGTGAGACAACACTGCTCATTGGTACTATAATCTCTGAAGTTAAGGTATATAGCTGACAAGACAGCTGAGTTCAGACTGAAAAGGCTGAAAAGGTGATCTGCATATACGCGCTCATGGCCCTATACGCTGCATATTGTTTTGAATTTTTCCCTTTACCCCAAGCTTACGGGATTAATGTAATACAAATGTTCAAAAGTCCCAAAAAAGTGATGAAAATGATAAAAATTTTCAAATAAACGGTCTGGTTAAATTAGATTCGAATCACGATGTCAAATTGGGACTTTGGATATTTTTTTGGTGAAAGTTCGAATGAGTCATACGTCTCCGAAAGCCTTTGGTTACCCGGCGTTGATCGAGGTGAGGAGGAGGTGGTTTCCGTGCATCGTTGTGATGAAGGGAGTGTGCGGCCCGTGATGCCTGATTTGAACCAGGTAAAAAATTCATATTGGCGTTATGGTTATTAAAGTCTAACCATTAAGTTGTTTCAGGTCGTAGAGGAGGCGAGACCATCTTACGTGGCTCAAAGCTATCCGCAACACGCCAGAACTTACCATTCGCATCAGGAAGGGAGTGTGCGGCCCGAGATGCCTGATTTGAACCAGGTAAAAAATTCATATTGTCGTTTTAGTTATTTTAGTCTAACCATTAAGTTGTTTCAGGTCGTAGAGGAGGCGGGACCATCTTACGTGGCTCAAAGCTATCCGCAACACGCCGGAACTTACCATTCGCATCAGGAAGGGAGTGTGCAGCCCGTGATGCCTGATTTGAACCTGGTAAAAAATTCATATTGTCGTTTTGGTTATTTTAGTCTAACCATTAAGTTGTTTCAGGTCGTAGAGGAGGCGGGACCATCTTACGTGGCTCAAATCTATCCGCAACACGCATACGGGACTTACCATTCCCATCAGGAAAAACAAAACAAGAAAAAGTCCGAGGAAGGTGCTTTTGACTTCGAGGAAGACGATAACGAAATCGAGAAAGGTGTTACACACTTCGAGGAATGTGATCAAGACGAGGACGATGGTGGTGGCTAGGACGATGGTGGTGGTGGCTGGGACGATGGTGGTGGCTGGGACGATGGTGGTGGTGGGGACGATGGTGGTGGCGGGGACGATGGTGGTGGCGGTGACGATGGTGCTAATGACCCGAAAAAACAAGGAAAGGTATAAAATAACCGTCACTTACATATATTCGTTATGTATAATGTTTATTAAATTTTAGACAATTTTGATTTTGTATACGTGTTATTCGAGGAGAATCACCTATGTTAGAAAGAAGTGGGGTAGCTTCGAATGGAATTGGGGGCACAATTCCTAGAGCTCTCGCAGAACCATGGAAGTGTTCCACGACCATTATTGTACACGACTATGAGGGGATGACCCGGCTAAGGAGAGTATTGTGTGAAGTATATTGTCGTCTACGAAAATGGAGGCTTGTTCAAGGACATCGCGCCTACAAACCTCTAGGAGGCTAAGTATGCTTCACAATGAAAAGTTCAAAGGGAACACCTACTTATCCGGCAATACGCAATTGTCGAGGTTGCATTGGAAATTTTATGTGTTTTGATCAATCTCCATTCATGTGGGGGATTGTTGGAAATTTTTTAAATGTGATGAATGGAAATTTAGTGATATTATTAATATTAAATTCTACATATAGTGACAAACTCTTGAGTAGAGTTATTTATGTCACTTGTTTAATTTTCTATTAGTGTAATAAACTTTTCATGTGGTGTATTGATGTCTTTTATGACAATTGATTAGAGATTTTATGGCAAAATTAAGTACTTTTCATGTGGTGTATTGATGTCTTTTATGAAAATTAATTAGAGATTTTATGGCAAAATTAAGTCTCTAATTATGTTGGACTTTTCACCACCCATGACTCTTGCATACTTAGTAGGCTATGTGCCTCATTTGATGGGGTAGATACAAGAAAGAAAGATGTATGCATGAAGAGTACTTGGAAAAGAAGTACTTGATGACCCATATGTTGGGAACATATAGAGATAAGTTTCTCTACACGATTCAACCACATTTCTATTCTTAGTTTCCAAAATTTCTAACACTATGATTTTACCCGGTGTAACATCGGGCGCGTGGCCTTCTCCGGTAGTACAGACTGCTTCGGCTGTTGTACCCTGGGAGACAGACGCGTCGTCTTTAGTAGAGGCGCGAAATCTGTTTAAAGGGAAGCGTGTTGAACACGTGCCTCAGCCACAACCGTCAACATTTGTTTGTTCTTTTTGTATGAAATGTACAAGAAGACGTGGTTCAAGACCTTGTTGAAGCATACACAAAGGTTTGAAAACAAAACAGACTATACAAGAAGATGCGGTTAAAGCTCTTGTTGAAGACCATAGTTTGAATGAATTTAAATACATATGTTGTATTATACGTTATATTCGTAAGGATTTGTACACGGTACATTTACTATAATTTCCCAAATATGTAAAGAGGATATCTTTACTATTTTTTATATTTATTTATATAATTTTTATTATTATCGTGCCCCATGTCCTACAATAGATTAATTTAATTTAATTGGAAACGTATATTGAAGAGTGTATTAGATAACATGGGTGAGGATCAAAATAGAAAGTTTATTTTGGCTAGGAAGGATAGGAAACATTAGGATTATGACATGTGGCAAAATTTAAAATAAAGAGAAAGGGTATTTTAGCCAATTGTATCCTTTCTTCTTCCTTCTTCTCCCCAGTAACTTCAAAACCCACCATTTTCAGAACCCAACATCTTCAACCTTTTCTTCACTTACTATCTCAATAATCACTACATTATAGTGCGATTTTCGTCACCAATCAATGATTCAAACACCCAATCAACGTGTTCTTCAGCTTTTTTTTTTGAAGAAAACCCAGTTTAATTTCATACAAAATCTCGTTTTTTCCGGTGATTTTGAAGATAATCACTCGATCCGTTCGATTCGATCGCTGATAAGTGTTTCAATCATTCAAATTTCGTCAATCATTGAAGAAATCGGCTTCGATCCATGTAATAAATTTTTTGATTTCATTTTTACGATCTGGGTTTTTGATTTAGTCATTGCGTTTTACGATCTGGGGGGGGGGGGTCCGGGGCAGCGCCCCTGGTAGCAGGGTCCAAGGGGCGACATCAGAAAATTTAATTTTCTATAAATTTTCCTTTGGAAAACATCATTCGTAGACAGTTTTATGCCATTGCCTTTTAGGACTGCATTCTTGGTTCAAACAATTCACAGACAAAACTATTGTCCTGGTTCAATGCGTTTTAGAGAGAGCACTTTCTTTGGTGTTTTTATGCCATTGCGTTTTAGAAATAAGACATTTTTATGTGTTTTCTGGCCATTGCGTTTTAGAAAAACATATTTTTGAAGTGTATTTAGTCATTGCGTTTTAGGTAAAACACAATTTTAGGTGTTTTCAGTCCATTGTGTTTTAGAGATAACATTTTCTTTTGTTTTTTCGGCCATTGCGTTTTAGAAAGGATACATTTTTAAGTGTTTTCTGGCCATTGCGTTTTATAAATAAGACACTTTTTGTGTTTTGGTTCATTGCGTTTTAGGTAAAACATATTTTTATGTGTTTTCAGTCCATTGTGTTTTAGAAAACAGACATTTTAAGTGTTTTCTGGCCATTGCGTTTTAGAAATAAGTCATTTGTTTGTGTTTTTTATGCATTACATTTTAGGTAAAAACACATTTTTATGTGTTTTCAGTGCATTGCGTTTTAGAAAGTACATTTTCTTTTGTGTTTTTAGGTTATTGCGTTTTAGAAATAAGACATTTCTTTGTGTTTTTTGGACATTGCGTTTTACAAATAAGATATTTCTTTATGTTTTTTGTGCATTGCGTTTTAGAAAAATGTCATTTTTAGGGCTTTTTTTCTATTGCGTTTTACGCAACTGGATTTTTTCCATTGCGTTTTACGCAACTGGGTTTTCGAATTTTTTTTTCGAAAATATAGCAATAGTATACTCGTTTTAAAGATAAAAAAACGCTCGTTTTTTTGTGCAATTTTTATAAAAAAATAATGTCGTATGAAAGAGTTATTAACGTTTAAATATGAGGGGAATTGGAGGAGAGGGAAACTATTGTGGTGGAGTGACTAGAATACCCTTACACAACCCACGCGCCTCTTTTTTTATCTTCAATTTCACTCATTTAATCTTAGCCCTTGATTAAATCTATTGATGGTCAAGATTACTTCCTAGCATTCCTAGCCAAATAAACTTCCTATTATATCCTAACCCTAGATAACATTTTAAAAACTACGTTTTTAGTTAAATTCATGCCGGAGTTTGTAAACAAACATATGCTATTTTTATTTGCTGATAAGATGATGTTTTTAGATTTAATTTTTGTCCATATTTTTTTTGAAAAGTAACTTTCATAAACCAACACGCCAAACCTCAAACCGAGGCGGCACCACACACAACAATTACATATTTACAAAATTACACCAATCATCCCAAGAAACCCTACTCAACTTCGCTCTACTATTAAACCATAAAAAACCTACAGACTTTATCTCGCTAAGAATACATCCAATGTTAACCGGCTTAATATTAAACCTCGCTTCATTCCTGGCTCTCCAAAGGCACCAACACGAAATTCTAATAATGCCTTTAACCACCTCTTTTTTTCCCCCACTTAGGCCACAAAAATCATGGGCTTCCAGAAGATCTTTAACCGAGAACGCCAAAAAAAAAGGGGATCGAACACCATAAACAAACATGCTGCCACAAGACCGCCGCAACGAAACAAGAAGTAAAAATATGTTCCGCCGATTCATCTACCTCGCCACACAACGAACATCTAGGATTGCTAACCGGAATATTACGTTTACATAACTCGTCCGAAGTTGCCAGTTTATTCAGCCCAAGCCTCCAAATAAAAACATTGCACTTAATGGGAATCCACCTACACCATTCTGGAACGTACGGCGGAACAAAAGCAACACTATTCTCCAACAGCCTTCTAACCCCTCCCACACTATAAACTTTATTCACAGCCCCATTCCAAGCCCATGAATCTCTAACACTATTTAATTCACACCCAAAAAGCAAACTGCACAAGTCCACTAACTCATTTACTTCCACTTCCAAAGAAAAATTTCTTCTCCAGCACCAAGAATAACTCGGCCCAGCACTTCCCACCACCAACCTTTCAGCCATTTTACAGTCCTTCTTTACCTCCAAACCAAAAAGAATAGGAAACTTATTTTTAAGGGGCTCATTATCACACCATGGGTCTAACCAAAAAGCTATGTCTACTCCATTCCCAACCTTTCCTCTAAATAAATTCCTAAGAGAAACATCATTAATCTTAGTTTTCGCAAGAACATTAGTAATACTATTCCATAAACCACCCAACGATTTAACACCCAGAAACATATCCCAATTCGACCTCGAACAATGAATGGCTTCAATTACTTTAACCCACAAATTATTTTTTTCGGTTTTGAACCGCCATCCCCATTTGGACAAAAGGGCCACATTGATGTTCTTCAGCTTACTTAAACCCAAACCTCCACGCTCTTTTGCACTCGCCACCCGACTCCAATCCACCCAATGAACCTTGCCTCTTCCTTCAAATCCACCCCAAAGGAATTTTCTAATCTTAACCTCTAGATCGTTAATAACTTGAACCGGCGCCTTGTAGAGGGAAAAATAGTAATTAGGGAGACTCTCCAACACCGATTTAATTAAAGTGATTCTTCCACCCATCGACAACATATTCGCGTTCCATTTAGACAATCTCGCATCAAATATATCATAAATCGGCTTCCAATTTGCCACCTTATTCATATTCGACCCAACCCATAAACCGAGATACTTGAAAGGAAACTTATCAACTTGACACCCCATCCTAGAAGCAATATCCACCAACTCCGCATTATCAACTTCAATACCAAATAAGCTAGATTTCTCAAAATTAATTTTAAGACCCGAGCACAAATGAAAAATACGTAACACCCGAACCACATTCTCAACATTTTCTTTGGACCACTCACCCAATATAATAGCATCGTCCGCATAGAAAAGATGAGAGACCTTAGGACCATCTCTAGGTAAATTAATCCCCGAAACCACCCCTGAAGATAAGGCTCTATCAATCAACACCGAAAGAGCCTCCATAACTAAGATAAAAAGCAAAGGGGAGATGGGGTCACCCTGTCTAATACCTTTCGAAAACTGGAATTCGAAAGTCGGCGAGCCGTTCACCAACACCGACGATCTCGCCGAGCTAATAACACCTCTAATCCAAGATACCCACCTCTCCGGAAAACCCATATGGCCCAAAATCAAAATTAAGAAATCCCAGTTAACATTATCATAGGCTTTTTCAAAATCGATTTTAAGGAAAAAAGCCTTCTTTTTCCTCTTTTTGCACCAATTGAATATCTCGTTAACCATCAACGGACCATCCAAGATGAAATTATCTTTCAAAAAAGCCGATTGCGACTCGGACACCACCGAACCAATCACTCTTTTCAGCCAATTAGCAAGGACCTTAGACACCAACTTACTTATAACTCCAATCAAACTAATAGGCCTATAATTATTTAAACCAACCGGATCCTTTGTCTTTGGAATCAAAGTGATAAAAGAAGAGCTACAACCCACATTAATAACCCCGTAATCATAGAAATAATGCATAATTTCCTTAAAATCCTTTTCAAACAGATGCCAAAAAAACTTTATAAACTTAAAGTTCAAACCGTCCGGGCCGGGGGCCTTGTCATCCCCACACTCGTTTAAAGCTTCCTTAATCTCAGCGAGGGAGAAAGGATCAACTAAACGAACTTTATCTACCTCATTAATCTGCCAAAAACCGCCATCCGACATCAAGGGCCTCTAAGAAAACTCTTCGGTAAACCGCTTCCGAAAAAAAGAAAAAACTTCTTTTTTGATAAGAGTCGGCTTCGTCTCCCACCTCCCATCAATCAACAACCCCTGAAGCTGATTCTTGGCCTTCCTAAAATTAACATACATGTGAAAAAATTTCGAATTTTCATCCCCATCTATTGCCCATTTCGTCCTCGACCTTTGTTTTAAGTCAAAACTTTTATTTCTTTCAATCTCCAAAATCCTTTTTTTATTTTCCACCAAAGACCACTCTTCGTCCTCTGTAAGATTCCTGCTTTCCATCAACCCTTCTAAAACTTCTATCTCACCCATCGCACGCTCCACATCCTCCCCTTCTTTCACCCTTATCCGATCTCTCCATTCTTTAATACAGCCCCGGATAACATTAAATTTATTAACCAACCTCAAATCTGGAGGCCCAACAAAAGAAAAATGGGCAACCGCATTTTCCACCACTTCCGAATACCCAGCTTTACCAATCCAAGAATTAAAAACCCTAAAAGGTTTCGCCCCGAAGTTACGAGCATTAACCTGCAAAATCAACGGGCTATGGTCCGAAAAGACCACCGGCATAGCCCTTAAACTAGCATCTGGCCAGGAATTAAAAAACTCCGGACAAACCAAAAAACGGTCGATCTTGCTTAATTTTTTCCCATTCTCTCTTACACACGTAAATTTTCTCCCCTTCATATCATACTCCAACAACCCGACCTGGTTAATGAAAGCATTGAAATTAGCCGCACATGAATTTTTAAATCTAGAATTACTTCTCTCACTTTGGCATCTAACGGCATTGAAATCTCCCCCTATGACCCACAAACCGAGACCACCTTCCATAACGCTGACCAACTCAGACCACAACAACTGCTTAGCTTGCACCCTCTGAGGGGCATAAACGTTTATGACATTAATCAACGTATTGCTGCCTCTCAGTCTGCCATGAATCAGAATATAATTCGTGTTCTTGACCGTATTAATAGCTTCAAAACAACTGGAATCCCAAATGCAAAGTAAACCACCCGACAGACCGACCGAACCAACATAATCTGACTCGAACTCACCTTTACCCCAAAACTTCGCTATACGAAAATCCGACAAAACCTCTTGTTTCGTTTCCTGAATTAAAATGAAATCAATCTTGTTCTTCACCTTTAACCCTCTAATCCATTTTTCTTTAGACAAACCCCCTAATCCACACAGATTAATCGACATAAAATTCATGGGAAAACACCATTGTTACCTTTAATTCCGAAAACCTGTTCCACCAGCTTACTGTTATTACCCAGCTCCACACTGTAACAACCATGTTATTATTTAGTGATTTCCGTAAATATAATTAGAAACTAAATGAGTATTTAGTTTAAACATTCATGCTTAAATACGGGTTTATTAAAACTTTTCTAAACTTGAAAGCAAAACCACCTAGTGTAATTAAATTCGTCGTTTGAAATGAAAAATAGCGACAACTGAATAAAACATTCTAATATATTGTAATTTAATTCGCCGTTTAAAACGTGACGACGAAACTATTCGCGGAAGCTTTGATCTCGTGTGTTCGGTTCTTCATCGGGCTCAGTCGACATCCGGTACTGCTAGGCAACCTACATTCCATAAACATGAAATGATTTTAGTCATACGCGGTTTAAAACGTGTTCAACAGGTTCGTGAAATAAAACTCAACAAATTTGACTGGGCTCTACCGTAACTTACGGTAGCCACCGTAAGTTACGGTAGACACTGGGCAGCACTGGTCTGCCGTAAGGCAGTAGAGAACTGCCGTAATACTATATTCACTACCGTAAGTTACGGTAGCTACCGTAACTTATGGTAGTTGCTGCATATTCCTCATATTTGCTATTTTGACCCGTTCATGATTTATCAAACAAACTTGTTTATTACTTTTTTTTAATATCATGCATATCACGTTATATCAATTTACTAATGTGCAAGGTTCAAATTACGGGTTTCTTATGAATTCTTAACCCGTTTTACCTATCTACTCCTTTTGACCCGTTAAGGGAAGTTAAACACTTTTAACTATAAATCTATATATAAGCGTACCTGGCTCGAGTCAACGTATAGACCCGTTTATACCTTGCTATTATTAATTCAATATTCTATGATGGCGCAATTATCCAAATTTCTATTCGTTCCTGTAACATGTGACTTAACAACCAACATTAGTCGATATGGTCATATGATGTTATCACCATCATTTGACCCATTTGGTCTATACGACCAAACAATTATATTTATTACAAATCATGGTTTAAACGTTTTTATTCTTTCCGACCCATTTCGTTTCGTGTCGGAACCCATAATTCGAACATGATCTATTATTGTATTTATCACCTATAGAATAAATATGTATGCTAAAAAAAAATAGGTGTAAGCTTTACTTACAGTTTGCGTCCGTTCGAGCTTTCCTTGTGCACTTGACCCGTTTGATCCATTTCTTTCCAGCTCCCACTTAGCTTGACGAGATCAAACTTAACACAATATCCACAAGATTTGTTAGATTAGTCATTATATAAGATGACCACCACATCTCATGGATTCACACATACTCATTTATCAAGACATTAGTTTTAGGTCAGTTTGACTTTCGTAAGTCAAACTGTCCTTGTGTATGTGACTGAGCACTAACTTAGAACATGTTTGGCATACACGTACATATTACTTGCATAAATCATTTGTATGTATTTTAGATGCCTTTAATACACCCAATTTCATAAGATTTGTTTGAAGCAAATACATGGTACACACCACACCATTCAAGTATGGAATAAAAGCTACTACGACATACCTCTTACCAAGTCTTACAATCAAATTATATTTCCACGTTAGACACATTGCCTCAAGTTAATTTATTAGAATGCCATCATTATCACATTTCTCACAATTCATCCTTTTTTTTTTTGTATACAATTTTCTTAGATTAAGTTTATCAATACAATGTGTAGCAACTTTACAATGTAGCTGCAGAATCGACTCTTTTAACCACTTTACGGTTTTATTTAGCCCTTCGTGATCAAAGATAAAATGTAGAATACTAAAATATCTTTCCAACCCAAAAAGAATCAGCTCAATCCGAGCTTCCTAGAATTAATTATGATTTTCGCAAAATCAGCTCAGAAGTCAAAATGCTTCCAATCAGCTTGCTGTCAAAACAGGTCAGCCGACTTCGGACACTGTTTTGACCCGTTTAACCTCAGAATTTAACAAACATGTTCAAACATAAAACGTAGTATGTTTTAATAGCTTTCTGAGCATATAAGGCTCAACCTCACAGGACGTTCCAGTGATTTTATATGATTTTTCAAAAACTGCAGCCCAATAATTTTTTTTTATTCCAATCAGCTTGCTGTCAAAACAGGTCAGCCGACTTCGGACACTGTTTTGACCCGTTTAACATCAGAATTTAACAAACATGTTCAAACATAAAACGTAGTATGTTTTAATAGCTTTCTGAACATATAAGGCTCAACCTCACAGGACGTTCCAGTGATTTTATATGATTTTTTAAAAACTGCAGCCCAATAATTTTTTTTATTCCAATCAGCTTTGTTATATTTTCTTGTTCAAGCATTTTGTGTGCAACACGAAACATCAAATTTCTCCAGCCCATTTAAGTGTTCTAAACCCTTAAATTCTAGCAAAATTAACAAGTACTAACATCAAACTTCAAATCTAACTTCAAGGAGTTCTATTAACACAATTTAACCATTATGATTCTAGGGTTCATCATGTTTCTACAAAACCCATTAAACACCTAGTTAGAGATCATGAGTTTTACTAACATGCACTCAAATTCTTTAGTTTATTAACTAGGGTTTGATTCTAATCATGCATATATCCTATTTCCACCCAAATATCCATCATTCAAGATCAAATTTCGAATTCCTAGAGTTCATCAAGAATTTGAGATGGAACAAAATAGTGAAATTTGACATACCTTATGATCACTTCACTGAGGTGATCACTAATCCGTGCTTGGATTTCAATTTGGGTGTGATTTGCCCTTCCAATTTGCTTGAATTTATGCTAGTTAGGGTTTGAACAAGGGAGTTCTTTGGCTCCTGTTGAAAGTGTCGACCAGAACACACACTCAAGGTGTGTGTTTTGGTGTTTGATATTTTATTTATTAAAAACTAGTTTCTAGTTTATCACTTTCGGACCCTCTACTTTCCCCAAGTTGCATATAGTGTGTTTTAACCAATTCCTTTATTACAACAAGACTTGTGACTAACTAGGTTATTTATTCCTAGTTATTTTATCTTGTTCATAACCAGTTTTATTTTAAGTCCCGTTAACTCAGGCTCTTATAAACTTAATTACTTAAAACTTTGATTCGTTTTTATTTAATATTAGGATTTCTTATTTAAATCCAAATATTTTCCGGGTTATTTTTACTAATAACGGTACGTTACCCGTCTTTTAGTATTAACAGAGTTTAATTACCAAGCCCGTTTTCGGGGTGTTACAAGTCTACCCCCCTTAAAGAGGTTTCGTCCTCGAAATCTTGCTTACATAGTTCATTGAGTTCTAAACTCAATGTGTTTGGCCTGAGTAATCTCTTAAGCATTATTCATATTTTAACCAATTGTTAGTATTACCAGAAAAATTTTGGTAATATCTTTTTGGTTACAGAACCTCTACGTACCTCATACGACATACTGTAACTTGAAATAACGTAATTCCGTTATTTCTACTAGTTTAGTTAACTTAGCGATTTCCATCGCTTTTATATATTATCGAACTCTTGGTGAATCCGTTACCTTGACCCGTTTAAAGGTCTTTAGTGAAATATTTCACTTTTAGCAATAATTTCTTTTGTTTTCAGATTTATTTATTCGGTTCAGTTATACCGAATCCACCGTTTACAAGCAAACCAATTTTTATTGATTTGAATTACTGGCCTTAACCGGTCTTACTAACTAGACTTATTAGTCCCGTTACTTTTCACTGCTCGCTTGGTTATAACGTGATTTTACTTCACATTACATTTCCTAACCGTGATCGTGTCACATCGTGTTTAGTTTGTATCAACCTTTCATTTTCGAAAATATCACTTTTCGAATATATCGTCTTGCGCCTATTAGTGTCAAGACTTGTACCTTTCATGCTTACTATTTAAATTCCTATCAGAATTTATGTTTGTAAAAACGCTATTTCTTACTAAAACCGAAGTTTTAGTTTTAGGATCTTCTCTTTAACTTTTGTCAATTATCCATACCAGGATATTGACAGTCCATAATTTATTCTTTTACAGTCTTAGTTTTATGCGGGGATTCTCAACCGATTCCCTCGCTTTATCTAATTAACCCGTAGGTTTTTATCACTTAGCCTTATGGGCTATTTTGATTAGACTTTCACCTCTTTAGGGTGAAGTCCTTATAACTTCTTTCTAATCATGACCCGTGGGTCGTTTTAGTCCCGTAGATCTTTCATTTGTTTATAACCCTAAAGGTTATGTTGATCCCGTAGATCACTCCTTACTCATGTCATTCTTAAAATACATGTTTGGTGTCAAGGCACCCTGTTTTTGTTCGAAGAATCGTTTGGTTTCAAGCTTAGGTCCCGTTAACCTTAATTGTAGTTTCATGGCTATAATTGTTTTCTTTCGGACGATTTTCCGATTTTATGACTTCTCACGTCATTTATGCGTCAGTTCTTCTTAGGCTTACTGTTATTTGATTTGCATATATTCTTATTTGGTTATATCCCATTACCGGGCTCATTATTCTCTTGCATTTTACGCTACCTTTATCTGGCTAGCGCTCATTTGTGCCATTCGGCGTTATATTGTATTCAACCTGTTTGACCTATTAATGTGAAATCCATCACTTATAAACAATCAACTTTATTCTTTATTCAACCCATTCGACTTCGAATAGTTGAACATATTTACTCACAATTTCTATATACGATATTTTATAGTCATAACTAGTAATCCGAGTCTTTTGACTTTAAATTCGTGTTCCCGTTTCTCGGTTTACGCATGTGTTTAAATCCTTACCCATCAACCGGGTACTTTACCGAAGTCATTATTAGTGCAAGCATTCCGGTATACATTAAGATTTCGTTTTAATTTGTTTGGTTGTCTTAGCGAAATCCATCGCTTTTATTCAACCAAACCTTTATTCTTTATTTGACCATCCTTGACAGTCTTATATACTATGAATGATGATTATCATCATCATCATTTCTTTACTACGACCAAAGTCAACGACTTTGATCGTTTTTCCCATGTGGGCAATACCTTTGTTTCTATGACCCCGCGGGTCATTTATACTTTGGTTTTACAATGCCCTTTTTGTCTACCATGGTTTTTGATCGTTTTCCCCTGTGGGCAATACCTTTGTTTCTATGACCCCGCGGGTCATTTATACTTTGGTTTTACAATGCCCTTTTTGTCTACCATGGTTGTTTCGTCCAAAATGACTTATGTCACGAATTTCCTTGGGTCTTTTATTTCTATGTGCGCCATACATCGTTTTTATGGTTCCCGCGAAAACCATTTATACGAGTATGCCCATAAGATTTCTTGACCCTAAGGATCCTTTAAATTTTCATTCATCTTGACCTTACTACATCGGACATAACTGCGCTCATTATAAGAAGCTCATGCTATCATGTGTTCACTACTTACTTGGCCAGAGTAAGCGATCAACACATGGTACGCGTGACCTTATTATAATTACCACATCACGTCCCATGTAAGTAACTCCTCAAATTATTTCCATATTTATGATTTCATTTGGTAAAACTTTATTTAATTGTTAGTTAACAATTATTAGTTTTAGTCGTTTATCCTTGAACATGTAAAATGTCCCTTTTTATAAACATTTATTCACATTCGTTGATGTGATCATTACTTTTCTCGATAGGATTTATATTGAGAATACTTACTTGGATGATCACTCTCGTCCAAGTTTCTATATAAACGGAATTCTGTTATTGTCTTGTTATTCACAATTTGTGAATAATACATATTCTCTACTGAATTTCTCTTGGAAACGTCATCCTGGATAGGTAACCTATCCAGGTTTTCCAAGTTTCATATTCTATATGCAACTGTCATTCACTATGTATTTGTTGCATATTACTGTTTGTACTATAAGTTTAAAATGTGCACCTGGTAGTGCTTGCCCCGACGGGCATTCCTTGCCAATACTTATTTGCGATCGTTACGCGATTTAGGTCCTTGATGAGTATGCTCTTCTTGTCACATCTCGGACCGTTCCATCATCATATCCGCAATTTGTTAAACTCTCGCTATCTTCAGATGCGAGTGTCCTTCAATTAAAACATTTACAAGAATTAGTAATATCAACTTCAATAATCGCCCGTATTATAATACAAGGCTTTTCTACTATACGCGTCAACGCGCGCAATTTTGTCAACTATATTTATCATTTAATTGAGGTAACGTGTATCACACGATAACCCTATGTGTTGTTCACAACATTTCAACACATACCAAACCATTAATATACATGTACTTACCGGATTTGCGATCAAGCCTCGAACCGAACACACTTTACTCTTTAACCATGAGCTCTGATTACCAACTTGTAACAACCATGTTATTATTTAGTGATTTCCGTATATATAATTAGAAACTAAATGAGTATTTAGTTTAAACACTCATGCTTAAATACGGGTTTATTAAAACTTTTCTAAACTTGAAAGCAAAACCACCTAGTGTAATTAAATTCGTCGTTTGAAATGAAAAATAGCGACAACTGAATAAAACATTCTAATATATTGTAATTTAATTCGCCGTTTAAAACGTGACGACGAAACTATTCGCGGAAGCTTTGATCTCGTGTGTTCGGTTCTTCATCGGGCTCAGTCGACATCCGGTACTGCTAGGCAACCTACATTCCATAAACATGAAATGATTTTAGTCATACGCGGTTTAAAACGTGTTCAACAGGTTCGTGAAACAAAACTCAACAAATTTGACTGGGCTCTACCGTAACTTACGGTAGCCACCGTAAGTTACGGTAGACACTGGGCAGCACTGGTCTGCCGTAAGGCAGTAGAGAACTGCCGTAATACTATATTCACTACCGTAAGTTACGGTAGCTACCGTAACTTACGGTAGTTGCTGCATATTCCTCATATTTGCTATTTTGACCCGTTCATGATTTATCAAACAAACTTGTTTATTACTTTTTTTTTAATATCATGCATATCACGTTATATCAATTTACTAATGTGCAAGGTTCAAATTACGGGTTTCTTATGAATTCTTAACCCGTTTTACCTATCTACTCCTTTTGACCCGTTAAGGGAAGTTAAACACTTTTAACTATAAATCTATATATAAGTGTACCTGGCTCGAGTCAACGTATAGACCCGTTTATACCTTGCTATTATTAATTCAATATTCTATGATGACGCAATTATCCAAATTTCTATTCGTTCCTGTAACATGTGACTTAACAACCAACATTAGTCGATATGGTCATATGATGTTATCACCATCATTTGACCCATTTGGTCTATACGACCAAACAATTATATTTATTACAAATCATGGTTTAAACGTTTTTATTCTTTCCGACCCATTTCGTTTCGTGTCGGAACCCATAATTCGAACATGATCTATTATTGTATTTATCACCTATAGAATAAATATGTATGCTAAAAAAAAATAGGTGTAAGCTTTACTTACAGTTTGCGTCCGTTCGAGCTTTCCTTGTGCACTTGACCCGTTTGATCCATTTCTTTCCAGCTCCCACTTAGCTTGACGAGATCAAACTTAACACAATATCCACAAGATTTGTTAGATTAGTCATTATATAAGATGACCACCACATCTCATGGATTCACACATACTCATTTATCAAGACATTAGTTTTAGGTCAGTTTGACTTTCGTAAGTCAAACTGTCCTTGTGTATGTGACTGAGCACTAACTTAGAACATGTTTGGCATACACGTACATATTACTTGCATAAATCATTTGTATGTATTTTAGATGCCTTTAATACACCCAATTTCATAAGATTTGTTTGAAGCAAATACATGGTACACACCACACCATTCAAGTATGGAATAAAAGCTACTACGACATACCTCTTACCAAGTCTTACAATCAAATTATATTTCCACGTTAGACACATTGCCTCAAGTTAATTTATTAGAATGCCATCATTATCACATTTCTCACAATTCATCCTTTTTTTTTTTGTATACAATTTTCTTAGATTAAGTTTATCAATACAATGTGTAGCAACTTTACAATGTAGCTGCAGAATCGACTCTTTTAACCACTTTATGGTTTTATTTAGCCCTTCGTGATCAAAGATAAAATGTAGAATACTAAAATATCTTTCCAACCCAAAAAGAATCAGCTCAATCCGAGCTTCCTAGAATTAATTATGATTTTCGCAAAATCAGCTCAGAAGTCAAAATGCTTCCAATCAGCTTGCTGTCAAAACAGGTCAGCCGACTTCGGACACTGTTTTGACCCGTTTAACATCAGAATTTAACAAACATGTTCAAACATAAAACGTAGTATGTTTTAATAGCTTTCTGAGCATATAAGGCTCAACCTCACAGGACGTTCCAGTGATTTTATATGATTTTTCAAAAACTGCAGCCCAATAATTTTTTTTATTCCAATCAGCTTGCTGTCAAAACAGGTCAGCCGACTTCGGACACTGTTTTGACCCGTTTAACATCAGAATTTAACAAACATGTTCAAACATAAAACGTAGTATGTTTTAATAGCTTTCTGAACATATAAGGCTCAACCTCACAGGACGTTCCAGTGATTTTATATGATTTTTTAAAAACTGCAGCCCAATAATTTTTTTTATTCCAATCAGCTTTGTTATATTTTCTTGTTCAAGCATTTTATCAAGTATCTTGTGTGCAACACGAAACATCAAATTTCTCCAGCCCATTTAAGTGTTCTAAACCCTTAAATTCTAGCAAAATTAACAAGTACTAACATCAAACTTCAAATCTAACTTCAAGGAGTTCTATTAACACAATTTAACCATTATGATTCTAGGGTTCACCATGTTTCTACAAAACCCATTAAACACCTAGTTAGAGATCATGAGTTTTACTAACATGCACTCAAATTCTTTAGTTTATTAACTAGGGTTTGATTCTAATCATGCATATATCCTATTTCCACCCAAATATCCATCATTCAAGATCAAATTTCGAATTCCTAGAGTTCATCAAGAATTTGAGATGGAACAAAATAGTGAAATTTGACATACCTTATGATCACTTCACTGAGGTGATCACTAATCCGTGCTTGGATTTCAATTTGGGTGTGATTTGCCCTTCCAATTTGCTTGAATTTATGCTAGTTAGGGTTTGAACAAGGGAGTTCTTTGGCTCCTGTTGAAAGTGTCGACCAGAACACACACTCAAGGTGTGTGTTTTGGTGTTTGATATTTTATTTATTAAAAACTAGTTTCTAGTTTATCACTTTCGGACCCTCTACTTTCCCCAAGTTGCATATAGTGTGTTTTAACCAATTCCTTTATTACAACAAGACTTGTGACTAACTAGGTTATTTATTCCTAGTTATTTTATCTTGTTCATAACCAGTTTTATTTTAAGTCCCGTTAACTCAGGCACTTATAAACTTAATTACTTAAAACTTTGATTCGTTTTTATTTAATATTAGGATTTCTTATTTAAATCCAAATATTTTCCGGGTTATTTTTACTAATAACGGTACGTTACCCGTCTTTTAGTATTAACAGAGTTTAATTACCAAGCCTGTTTTCGGGGTGTTACACACACCCACCAAATTTGCAACTTTAATCGTAGCCTCCATCTCCTCCAGCCCCATCTTCCTACTCTTAGATGAATCCAAAGGCAAAGAATCCACTTTAGAAGTCGGCTCAGAATCCGCAGGAAGACTAGATCCCCCATCGACCTCCTCCTCCACAACCCTATTATTCAAATCAAACTCCACATTATTGTTGTCATCCCTATTAGAAAACCCAGGGACTCCCTCCACGTTAACATCAGAACCCCCACCAACTGGATTTGGGCCTAACTTAAAAACATTAAAGTCCAAATCCACTAAATCAGATCTACTCCTTTTCCTGGGCCTAGCCTCGCTGACTGGGCTACCTAACACAGGTTTTTTAATATGTCTATCCTTCAATAAATTGAAAGGCTTCTTTTTTAAAAAAAAAAAAAAACCTTTTCCACCTTTTCCGCATTCCCACCATCACCGACATTCTCCCTAAATTCTTGTGCACTTGAATTCCCCATAAAAAAACCATCATTAGAAATTTCCACTTCTTCGTTAAAAGAGTTCCCATGCAAACCTTCGGACTTCTCGGACTCTTCGACTTCTGATCCAATCGATTCCCCCTCCGACGATCCCGGGCCCTCCACCTCTTCATCTTCCCCGGAAACCGCCTCCGGCCAGACATCATCAAACAAGCAGTCTGGCACCCAGTCATCAAGCTCCTCCAACACCCAAACTCTAAACTTTCTGCCCTTCCACTTCAATGTCACAGAATCGGCAACTCTAGATCCGACATCTACAAGGACTCCAACACACGATGTGGAAAGATCCCAATCACCAGGCGACAACTGCGAACCTTTAAAAACCTTTCCAAACAACGAGGCAATATCGTCAAAGACCTTATTCTCCGCCAGATTCACCGGAACTCCATGGAATTTTAACCAAGCAATCCTCTCGTAAGCCAGTGTCTGCCCGGACCATAAGTCAACCGACTCAAACCAATCCTTCCATAAAGCAATGTTCAGCAGAAAATCCGATGCGTCACTCTCGTCCTCAAATGCCACCATCAAATTCAAACCCCCCATGTAATATAGCTTATAACCACTCACTCTCTCCGCCTTTAAATTGTTCTTCAGATTAATTAACGACCCGACATCTTTCGCCCTGCCAACTACCGCTCTTCCTTGAAGATCAAAGAAAGCACTTGTTTCACTGTGAACCAACACCTCTTTCTCAGCCACCGCCTCAGATTCCTCGATATTTTTTGATACTTCTAAATTTCTCGTTAGGACCGAACTGTAGGAAAATCCATTCCTCAAGAACGCGTCCTTTCGAACCTCCTTACCCTCCACTTCCTTGCTCTTAGACGACTTACCACAACTTGGACCTACCTTGGTATCCTCAGTCACACCATTTTCCGTCGCAAACCTCGCCCGATTGATCTTCAACTTAAACCCCCCAACTTTGACTCCCTGCAGCCCCTTCTCCAATTCTTTCCAGTCTCTGACCCCTCTAAACGACACAAAGCCAAACTTAATACCTTCCTTACTTCTCTTCCTTGCAATATAAGATCTTGCTATATCGCCAAAGGGACTTAGACATGATGCCAAGTCCCATGGCCTACACCCATCAGGGTTATTCTCCACGTAGAACTTAACGACCCCCGTCGCCATGAAACCAAGACCAAACGAACGAGAAGAAAACAAAACGACCACCGAAGAAACCAGGACGCGAATGGACAAGAGCCAGAAAACCGATTAGGGAGAGAGGTTAGATCAAGCCCACCATCGATAGGCAAGGCGAATAAACCTCGTTCGCTAATCCGCTCACTACCCCGTCGTCGAGCTATCCCAGATTCCGGCGAGTCAGAGAGAATAAGGTGGGACCCGTCAAATTTTTTTCCATATAACAAGTTAACATAAAAAACAAATTAAGTGTAAAAATAATTGTTAGAGAAGAAAAACAATAAAAGGACAACAAATAATTGATTGACATGGTATGGTTGTGGTTGCGACCTTAATTGATTGATCGTGTGTTGGAGTTTATGGCGAGCTAGGAATAATGTCATTTTTTTCTAATACTCCGGCTAGATTAGAAAGTATATTAAGTGAGATTAAGGCTATGGGTTTTCTTTGGTTTTCCAATAGATCGAAACATAAAGGGATAGATTGGAGGGAGTGGTGCTCTTTTGTAGATATGTAATCTTGTTTTTTGTTGTTTTGTGTCGGCCCGGCTTGGGTCGGCTTTTGTGTTAATGAAGTTTACTTTTCAAAAAAAAAAAATCGAAATGTTGGTTAATGGATAATCATAATCACAACCAATTGGTTATGACGGTTTCAGTTAAATGGTTTTGAAGATTATAATGGACGGTTATTGGTCAGTTATTAGTGAACAAGATTCTAAGCTTGAAATATTTTGAGCATTCAATAAACTTTTAATACACATTTGTGTATATTAATATATTACATAAAATTAAAATAAAATAATATGTTATATTAATACCGGTTATTATCAAATATTTAAATAAAATGATATAAATACCTTGGGTGATACTTTAACACAAAGCATGAACAATAAAAAGAGAATAAAACAAAATTGCAAACTGCAAACATAAACAAAATTATGAAGTCATCAACAAGGGACAAAATTCAAACATAAACAAAAAGGGAAATTGGCCTGTAATAATCCCACTTAGACCTTATTAGCCATTAATAATCCCACCTCAAAATATTTCCCCCACCAGTCCCACCTTTCACCTATTTTTCCTACAATGGTCCCCCGTTAAAAAAAACTTAACGGAGTTAAGCTTTTTTCCAAATTACAAACAGATTTTTTAGGGCTTTTGATTAGAACGACTATACGAGTCCATTGACGTAAACCTTGCCTAGAAACGGTGCTCAAAACGATGAAAACGGCGCTTCAATTTGGGTGTTTAAACTTCCAGTTAATCAAAATCAAGTCACTTGGAGCAACATTTCGAAGTAAGTTTTACATCAATGGACTCGTATCATCGTTCTGATCAAAAGCCCTAAAAAATTTGTTTGTAATTTGGAAAAAAGCTTAACTCCGTTAAGTTTTTTTAACGGAGGACCATTGTAGGAAAAATAGGTGAAAGGTGGGACTAGTGGGGGGAATATTCTGAGGTGGGATTATTAATGGCCAATAAGGTCTAGATGAGATTATTACAGGCCAATTCCCCTAAACAAAAATATGATGTCATCAACAAGGACCATAATTTATAATTTTATAAATGCAAGTTGAAAGTGAAGTTTTTTCGGGAGAAACGAGATAAAAGGAGTGGGATGTTTTTAACGGTATACGGTTAGGATATCGTTAACCGGGTTACTAGTTAGCATGTTAGTATCACCAAGTTAATATTAAATTCCCTTTGCTTGGATTTGGATCCACGACCTTCAAGTTCTCATCTCTCCTTGACCACTGGCACTAGACTAACCACTGGCACTAGGCTAAGAGATCATTGATAAAAGGAGTGAGATTTTATTTTAGTCAACATCTTTCTGTACTATATAATAAATGTTATCAATGTGTAACACATGTCTTTTATGAGAAGCATCTTTTGTTTTTTGAAAATTAAACTTAATTAAAACAACATCCTACCTAAACGGGCAAAAGGCCAACAAAACAACACCCTCGATCCAAACGGGCAAAGGGCCAAATTACACCATATACATAGGATATTTACATCATTCCTTAAAACTAATATATTTACATGACGATCTATTCTTAAGCCACCCAAAACCTCTCGACTTAATATCTATCAAAATCTCTTCCGGGATTCTCTTGAACTGGTTGAACACCAACTCATTCCTGCTTTTCCAAATACACCAACACGAGATGATAACCAACCCACTAATAATCTTCTTCATCTTATTCCTACCCTGAATAGAATTTTGAGTTTCCATTAATCTTTGAATTCGAAGGCAAAAATCGAGGGAATGTTGCACCAAGCATTGATAGCCGCCCACACCCGAATAGCCACTGAACAAGCTGTAAACAAATGATCCACCGTTTCCTCATACCGTTCGCAGAAAGGACACATAACCAAAGAAATATACACATTCCTTCTTTTCAAATTGACTCTAGTTGCAATCTTATCCAAGTTATCTCTCCAAGCCATAATATTACATTTGATTGGAACCCATTTGCACCATTCGAAATTAGGGAGTTGACTACTTCCCCTATCAACAATTAATGTCTTTTTTCATGGAATCCACCGAGAAGCCATCCTCTCTGTCAACGGTCCATATCCACGAGTCCCTATCATTTGACAATCTTACCATGATGATAACTTCTAAACATTCCTGCCATTCCTTAAGCTCTGCATTAGACTCGGGTTGTCTAACTCAATTCCAAGAATATCCTCCACTTTCTTGTCCCGATCTTATCCTCTTCGTGACCCTGCAAGATTTATATGATTCCAAAACAAACAGATGTGGCCATCTTTCCAATAAAGGGAGATCACCCATCCAAGTATCAAGCCAAAAACAAATATCAGCCCCACTCCCCACTTTACCCAAAATTATCCGACTTATACTTTTCTCGTTTAATTTTATTTTGGTAATCAATTTCACAATGTTATTCCAACAACCCGCATAATTACCGTTTAAAGGAAGGAAGCTTCTTTGATTGTTTTTATGATGACAAGCTTCCACCACTCTCCTACACGAATTTTGATTTTCTACCCTGTCTCTCCAGCCCCACTTATAGAGAAGCACTTCATTGACTTCTCTGAGTCTGTTAATACCCAACCCCCTTTTTTTTCTTGGGCCAAGTAACCCAGTCCCAAGCCACCCAATTCATTTTGTTATTATCACTAGAGGCCGCCCAAAGAAACTTTCTCATCTTAGCTTCGAGAATCTTAATTATACCAACCGGGGCTTTATATAAAGAAAAGTAATATATAGGGAGGCTCTCCAGAACAGAGTTAATCAAAGTAAGTCTTCCCCTATAGACATAGTTTTAGCTTTCCAAACCGATAACCTTTTATCAAAATCTCAACAATTGGGGCCCAATTGCTGATTCTATTCATATTGGCTCCCACCATGATACCCAAGTAACAGTGGTGGATGAATGATTGGGCATTTCAGAATTTGATTAATGATCCATATCTGCCATATGGAAAACCAGAACCAGCTTACCCTGATCCCATACTAGCCCCAATGCCACCAAATGAATCAGGAAAACGTAGAAGAAATTCACCACTATAGTGAAGAATTAATTGAGAAGGGAAACAGGATACGCTAAATCGGGGAAAATCTCGTCTGGAAATACGACGAGAGGGAGATGCAATATTAGAAAACCAACGCCTAAAATACTATATATATGTGTGTATTTTCTTTTACTTTGATATATATATATATATATATAGGGGATGGATCATGAGAAAACTAGTTTAAATGAGAAAACCAAAAACTAACTAAAAAAGCCAAAAAAACATACCAAATTTTTTTTAATTTTTATAAAAAAATCGCAGCTTTTTATGCATGGAAAAAGTTTTCAAAAAAAAAATTAGAAAAAGGTTGTTGGTTGTATTGCACATATGCACTATTACGGATATAGTGCACATGTGTAGTACACACATAATCACATATATTGCACATGTGCAATACAACAATTTTTTTTTTGAAATTTTTTTATGTATAAAAACTAGCGATTTTTTGTTAAAAAATTGTAAAAAAAAAAATTGGTATGTTTTTTAGCTTTTTTTTAGTTAGTTTTCTAGTTTTCTCATTTATATGTAGTTTTCTCATGATCCTCTCCCTATATATATATATATATATATATCTAAAATCCACTAAAAATATATACTATACATACATATATATATATATATATCGATGCATAACTACTAATCTGTAGAATTTCAGTTGCTTGTACTAGACGCATATATATGAAAAAGAGTAAAAGCCACAGTGCTCGACAATTTTGGTTCAATGTGTTTGAGTGATTGTTTGTTTAATTTATTTTGTGATATTAATACCTGATAATGTTTACAATCCAGATGGCAACCGAAGTAAATGAGGAAGTCCAGAATAATAATGATAATGAAAACCAAGTGGATAAAAGTGCTATAGAACACATAGTAGCTCAAGGAATCATAGATGCCATGCCATTTATTATCGATAATATTAATAAAAAGACAGAAAATAATAATTCCATAATAGGTAGTAAACGTACTGTCGTAGCCCCCGACCCCTACCCCGAAAGCGGGAGCCGCGAACCAGTTATGTAGTATCGGTGTTTATTAATTTGGCAGCGGAAATGAAACATCAAGATCATAGTTAGGAAATAATTTTAGAGTTCAAAACACCAAACTTTTATTATAAACAAATGGGATAAAACCCATGTTTCATTCATAGTACATTTATAGGGATAAACCGTAGTTGCTGAAAACATAAACTTTTATTTAGGTAACTTTTATAGCCACTTCTTTAAGCCTTTAGTGCTCCATAGCTGGATTCTTATAGCTTCACATTAAGTTACCTGAAACGTGTTTTAAAAACATTTTATCAGCAAGAAAAACTGGCGAGTGCATCACAGTTTAATAAAACTTGCTTTTATCACTTTAAAGTATTGAGAGCGATTACAATGTTTATATATACCAAGTTACTCATTCAGTATTTTTCATGTTGGCCGTTCCATGACTATGGTCATATTAATATTTGCTAACTTTTTGTCCAATAGTAACGCTTTACTAGTAATGTATATAAAACCCCATATACCAGCAACAATTGTAGAATACAAAGACTCAATCATTGTTAAGTATAATTGAAAACATTTGAGATTTTGTAAAACAGTTAGGTAAATAAAAAGAATGACACACTTTGTAGACTTAGATATTTTTATAGCTTCATGTTAATTCTCCTGATTATTTTCTATTAAAATCATACAATGCACACGTGTTAGTAAGATAACCCAAATCACATTAGCCATACAACACGAGACAAAACCCCAACGAACTTAGTCAGGCAGAGCCTCGACATGCGTTACGGGGACCTAGATCACTCATGTAGGGTAACAAATTAATGATCGGGGGTTAAAATACTTACAACGAGGCAGAGCTTCGTGTTTTAGGGGTATAATACCAACCTACTTTGAGCTATAATAGAGGCTTGAGAGAATAAGAATTGAACGACTGAATTTGAAGCTGAAAGGCTCCTTTTATAAGCTGAGATCGACACTCACTCGCGCCCCGCGAGCCCCTTTACTCTCTCTTTCGCACCCCGCGAGGTAAACCCTAGCTACGGGTAGGGTGGCAGATCACCACCGTAGGTTTGCCACACCCAGGGACACGTGGCGCAAGGAGGTTCTAGCATATATTTGGTTGTCGCGCCCCGCAAACTACAGGGATATCCCTGTCGCGGCCCGCGAGCGACACATATTATATTTTTTTATTTGATTTTTATAAAAACTAAGGTTAATCGGGTTTGGTTACGTGTATACGGGGTATAATTAGGGCATTTTATGAGGGTTGTTATATCCTCCACACTTTGTTTTAAATCTCGTCCTTGAGGTTCACTGAAATAGATGTAGATACTTCCGTTGCATTTCTGATTCGAGTTCCCATGTAAATTCTGGTCCTCTCTTTGAATCTCATTTTACTTTGACCAGAACTAATCTCTTGTGTTTGAGATTCTTGATTTTTCTATCTTCAATCTGAAGGGGTTTCTCTACAAACTTAAGCTTCTCATTTACCTCTACGTCCTGAAGAGGTATTACCAGTGATTTGTCTGCTAAGCATTTCTTGAGATTACATACATAAAATACATCATGCATTCCAGCCATTTCTTCTGGCAATTGTAGCTGGTAAGCTATTGGTCCTATTCTTTTGATAATCTCCAAAGGTCCAACACACCTTGGGCTTAGCTTTCTGTGACACCAGGCCTCTCAGGCCGTACCAGACAATAGTAATCTGTGTAGTGAACATGTAACATGACTATTTGTGACTGATTGTGATGTTAATATATGATATTTGATGTGTTGGTAAATTTAGATGTATATGAAAATTATGTTGGCAACGATAAAACTAACGCTTATCACGTAACATTTAAAATGCGAAACGAGCGTCGGTGACCACCCGATCAGTGTTAAAATCCTAAAAATAGTCTGTTATGATTAGAATAATAATTTTAATCATATCCGTGTGGAAAAATAATTCAAAACGCTAAGAAACTCTATTTTTCGAGTTTGAGCGCGTACCGTGCGATACTGCGCGAATTAAACAAAATACTGTCAACGCAGCCAGTCAAGGCAACTGGTAATTATTTCAGTAATAATTTTAAGTGATTATTTTCATAGAACAATAAAAATAATTTAAAACGCACTAAAACGAGATTAAAACGCTAGATAAAATACCCGGTAATTAGTAAAATACCTGTTTTTGAGCTAATTTACACATAATATCTATATGTATATATATATATATATATATATGTTGTGCGATGGGACATATGTGGCGGCACCATGGCTGCCCAAATTGTTCTTGATTCTTGCATTTAGGACACTTGTCCACCATAGAAAATGATGAAGATGATTACTACTCCAACATCTTCCATAAATTGCATATTCTCAAGAAATACACTTTAAAAACTTCAGTCTCTCTCTCTTTGAACATCTCGGCTGAACACCCCCTTAACACACAACCATTTCATTTTCAAAATCAAATCTTGAAGAATCATGTCCATTTCTAAGTGATTTCAAGCTTTCAAGAAGATTTAGAAGTGATTTCAAGAAGATCGGATCAAGAACAAGGCTTTACATCATCATAAATCTTAAAACCCACTAAGAATCTTGAAGGTATAACATATTTTCTTTTCAATCTTGATCTTGATTCATGGTGATGAAGATGATAGTGAAAGTTTCTCTTGTTCTTGAATCTAAACATAAACTTGAAAATTTCAAACAAATGAGTTTTGAATAAAATAAAAATGGGTGTGTGTATGTGTGTGTATTTGGCCGATTATGTGTGTATGTATGTGATGTGTGCAAAATGCAACATATAAATTACATCAATTGTGGCATAAAACTAACCCTTTTTTAGTACTAATGTTGGAAAAATTGTGCTTTTGTCTTCCTTTTGTATTTTCAGGATTAAATGAGCTCAAATTAACAAAAGAAGCAACAAGACAGCAAAATCTAACATAAATACAAGAAAAGAAACAAACGTGACATGCCCGACCCCACGACAGCATCTTCCCAAGCAAAACAAGAAGACAGAAGACTGAACACGCCCCGTGCTCAGCCAGCACGGGGGCGTGCCCAAGTGTCAGCAGAAAATACAAAGTGGTAGAAGCTTCCATTGCCCACCACGGGGCCGTACTCAGCGGGCACGGGCCGTGCTCAGCGGGCACGGGGCCGTGCTCAGCGGGCATGGGGCCGTGCTCAACTATAAGATTCGCAGAATCCAGGCAAATCTTCATAGTACAGATATGCTTCTGCACACGGGGTCGTGCTCAGCGGACACGGGGGCGTGGTCAACTAATACAGACAAGCTGCATTAAATGAAGAAAGAGAAGGATGTGGACACGGGCCCGTGCCCACTGGACACGGGGCCGTGCCCGAGCTTCTGTTCAGCCTATAAATAGGAGTGCTTGGCTCAAGCTCAAACCATCCCTTGGCACACCACCTCTCTCACACTTCACCCACCACCCACCACCACCATAACACCATCATCCATTGTCCATCATAGAGTGTGTGAGTCGTCTCGGGATCCAAGATTGATCGTAAGAGTTCTTGACAATCAAGGCCATGGTTGCCTAAGTCTCTTACATCACTTGGTGAAGACAAAGTGTCTAGTGTAATACTTTTTATTTTTAATCTTTTCGCACTTTTTACTTGGTTTTGTATTAATGACTTTAATAACTAGTTTCTTATGTTGAAGGTGATTTTTCCTTATCGTTTGTCCGTGGTGTCTTGGCATTATTTTACTGTCTATATAAAATAAAAGATTTTCACCATTCATATCTCCACGGTCTAAATGGAGGTATGTTGGCTACCTGGTCGGGGGTTAAGGGAACGGTTTGGTAAAGGTCTTGCCTTGTTCAGTGTATAGATCCTGCAAGGACCTGGGTCAAATTTAGTAGGACCTCCTTCAATACTTAACGGTATTGGATGGCGGGGGTCCAAACTCTTTGATCCCCTCATATGTAAGCTACTATTAATACTATAACCCGGCTATTTAGGACCGTATCCCTGCTGACTCAGACTACTTAGCCGAGGGTAACGTCACCTTCAAAAGAGGGGCGTACCATAATTTGCATTAATAACTTAATTAATTATCTTTCAATAATCCAACCCTTTAGGATTCTATCCTTGCTGACTCAAACTACTGGGTTGAGGGTAACGTCACCTTCAAAAGAGGGGCCTGCTACAATAACTAAGATAATCTCTTAAAAAGTGCAAAAGTGTGGAAATAATCAAAGGTTACACTATACACGAGTCGGAACCAAGTGATTCATCTTGTCTATCTGTTTTTATTTTTATTTTTATTTTCAGCATTTTAGTTAGTTTTTATTTTTCTAGTTTAAAACCTTTTTCTAACTTTTTGATTTGATTAGACGTTGAGGATAAACCGGTACTAAAAGCTCTTGTGTCCTTGGACGACCTCGGTATCTTACCAACACTATACTACGCTCACGATGGGTGCACTTGCCCATATGTGTGTTTAGTGTTAGTAAATATCGTGTTTTATAAATTTAAAACTTGGCTAAAAAAAGTGTAAAAGGGCTTAAAATATACTTAAACCTACATATACACCTAACACGCATCAAGTTTTTGGCGCCGTTGCCGGGGACACAAGGATTTTAAGAAAGTTAGGAATCAACGGCCTAATTCTTTTTTTCTTATTTTTCATTTTTTTAGGATTTTTCTTAGTTTTTCAGGTTCTGCAGAACTCAGCACGGGTCGTGCCCGCTGAACACGCCCTATGCCCAATCATTGGAACTGGCAATCCTGTTTTAAGTCAGACAGTAAGCTGAACACGGGGCCGTGCCCACTCAACACGCCCCGTGCCCAAGATTCAGTTACTGAAAACAGATCCGTAAGATCCCGACGGTTGGTAATTTCTGACACAAACATGAGTGATACTGATACTTTTTACTTTTGGCACTCTTATGGTACGTGGTGTCAATTATGTGGTGGTACCCATGAGGAATTAGAATGTTATTTTCTAAATTATAAGCCCCACTATATAGACCCATCGTTTCCTTGTATCCTTAAGAGGAACGAAAGTAAAAATAATCCCTATCTCTCCCTCGAATGCTCTCAACCGGATTTTCTAGGAGAAATGCTTCTCGATGAATTATTTCAATTAGAAGATCTAATTCTTAATTGGTTAAAAGAGCTTAGGAAATATTTCAATGATCTATCCCAAGACGATAACCAAGAAGAAGGGTTGGGCTCGCATTCAAACAACTTCGTTGTTTCCGACGATACTTCTAACTCTAGTGAGGACTTGAGCGATAGTCGTCCCTGTGTCGATTGTGCCGTGAAGGACTCCCCATCGACTTCGTTCGATGCATACATAGACATGAGCGATTCGACATACACCTTCTTTAAAGAGAGCCCGGGAAAGGGTTGGACTTGTCCACCTACATATAGCATAGGAATCACCCTCACCGACAACCTCTTGCGTTCTCGTCTTAATCTAGATCAATTAAGGTATCTTAGGCACTTTGGGGTTGTTCCCTCCAGTAAGGAACCACCCGATTTGAAGAAGTTCCTTGAAAATAGACGAATTCCTTAAGACAGCTTCTAGACACAGGCCGTGTCCAGGTCAGCACGCCCCCGTGTCCACCAAAATATTCCCTTTTAATTTTATCAGAATACGGACAAAATTGTGTCAGGATTCCTTCTGCACACGGGGCCGTGTCCAGCAGACACGGGGCCGTGCGCAACGTACTGTCGTTTTCTATAAATGCAGCCAAGAATCCTGCACATTTGAACCATTCCAGGGACAGAGATTTGAGGAATATTCTCACATACCATCCTAGGTATTTTCTAAAAGAAGTTTCTCAACTATCTTCTTGTCCTTTCCTCTTTTATCCACTATCATCTTCTTCAATTTTACTTTCCTTATACCTCTATTAAAGCTTGAGACTTCCATAATTTCAAGCTTTATTGAGATGTTTGTTAGATTTTTGTTCATGGAATCTTGTTAAAAATAAGTTCTATAACAATGTTTTTAAGTTGTTTCTGTTCAAAAATGCTTTAAAAATCATAAAAACAAATTAAAACTCCAAGATTCCTTGTTCCTAAATCATGCAGATATCTGAACACGGGGCCGTGTTCATTGAACATGTTGGTGCACACATCTGTCGTCTTCGTCTTATATGGAGTCTCGGTTTACTACACTTGAAGACAAAAGTTTGAGGAGTGACAAAAGTTTGAGGAGTGACAAAAGTTTGAGGAGTTCCAGTCCGTTTGAAGAGTGCCAGTCCGTTTGAAGAGAGCCATTCCATTTGAGGAGTGCTGTCCGTTTGAAGGATGTCATATCACCTTCAAACGAAAGGGTCATTTCCTATAAATAGGGGTCATGTCTAGTTCATTTGTAATTTTCCGGCCAGAGCAACAAAGTGCTGTCGAAGTGTTGTCAGGTTGTAAAACGTTATAGAATCAATCATACAACAGTTTAAAGTGTAAATCTAGCTGAATTGAACTCTACACGTCTGTTTCCGCCTTTCGTGTTGAGATAAACTCTTCTGATCGACTCTTTCGGGTCTGAAAACGATCCTACAAGTGGTATCAGAGCTCAGGAGGAAGAGTTCATACCAATTCAGCCGCTAATTCTGATCTTCTACACCTTCTTTTCAAAATTGAACAATTTTTCATGGTTAAAATCGACTATAACTTTCACAATGTGTGCGTAATTGTGTTTTAACAAACCCTTGAGAATATCAGACCTAAACTCAAAGTAAAACTGGTAAAAATGGCTTGAAAACTGGTGTCCGTTTGAACGAAGCAGCAACATTCCGTTTGAAACTGGACCGACCGTTTGAAAATACATGGTATTCCGTTTGAAATCGACCGTTCCGTTTGAACTGACCGTTTGAAATTGTGTATCCCGTTTGAAAAGGCATAGTGTTTCCGTTTGAAAGTAGTGTTCCGTTTGAAACAATTAAATAATGTTGTCGGCAATTATCTAATTCATGTGATCAAAAGTAACCGGTTCTACAATCAAGAGTTGAGTATAATAATTTTTGTCGGCTTAGTGGATTTGAGTGGTTCAATCATGTGCAAGTGTTGACTGCCCACTAGAGGTTTGCATGTGAAATATGTCAGCCATTTTCACAAATTAAAGTTGTTTGTTGTTAGCCCACTAAGTCATCAGAGCATGTGATTGTTGATAAGTTTAAAGTCTAGATAATATCATTTTGTCTAAAGATGGTCAGTCACTTATATCTCGGCCCAATGAACATGTGATGATGTATTAAAGGTTGTCGTTACATGTGAATAGTCTCGGTTCAAGTGTTTAAACATCAGAGTTGTCGGCAAGAGTTGTTTCGTCCCATGTGACGTAGTAAGGCCCACCGAATGATAATTTGAGGTCCAATTATAGTGTATTGTTGTCAGCCAAATTCAGTACACGGCCCAATCAAAGAGTTTCATAAAACATCGGCCCAATCAGATTTGAATTTTGTTTTTTTTAAAAGTTGTCGGTTGCATGTGTTTGTTGACTCAATAAAGTTCATTGTGGCCCAATCAATTCATATAACAGATTCTTTAGCACATGAAATGTTGATGCTGACCCATATGTTTTGAATTTGAATCATTGTTTCTCGGCCCATTGATTTCTCTGGTATACAAGTCTCGGCCCAATAGGATCAAGTCTCAGCCCATTGAAGTTGGTCAATACAGTTTGGAAATAATCCAGATTGTGTTGTGAGTTTTGGGTCAGTTTGCACCAAATTCAAGTCACACCAATTTCATTCGCACAAGGTCACTTGAAATTTTTCAGTTCGTTTGAGAAATCTGTTTTTGTGAATTCTCGAAACCGAAACATAGATTTTGAAGAGGATGAAGTAACTGAAGAAAAGAACCTGGAAAAGAAGAAAGCAAAAAAGAAAGATACTAAAGTGAATGATTCTGGTAAGAAACAAAGTTTCAGTTACAACAAGTGTCCACCCCCGCTTGAAAATGGATATTCTCCAAGAAATCCAAATTCAGAAAGAGTCGAAAAGGCAACAAATTTACAGTGGGAGTCGGAGTCGCCAGTTAACTTGCCAGAAAATATTGATGTGACATTTACATCATTTGACACTGATCATGAGTCCGAATTAATAAAGAAAGTGGTCGATCAGGTGTTAGATAAAGATGAAACTGAGGAGTCAAAGTTGGAGTCAAACTTAGAGTCAAAGTCAGAGTCAGAGTCAAAGTCTGGGTCTGAAAGTTCGAGTTCGACAGTCAACAGTTCAAAGACTTCGGTTAAAAGGGTTTACAATAAAGAATTTCTTCTATCAAAATCTAATTTGAATGACGAAACATTTAAAGTTGCATATACTTTGAATGATTCTGACAAATTATATTCTGATGAGGAATTTCCAATAAGAGGTGTAAAACCAGAAATGTTAAAAAAGGTTTTCAAACTAACAGAAATTAATATTTCTGAAATAAAAGATGTAAATCTTTCTGAAAAACCAAGACCTTACACCTCAAGAGTTCAACAAGGTTTAAACAAGAAAAAAGGTTACAGTTCTGGTTCTGGTTTTCAAAAGAAACCAAACCATAACGGTAATTTCAAAAAGAAAGGAGTAGGTTTTAATCCAACAGAAAAACAGAAAAATGAAAAATATGTTCGTGATGTTAAAGCAAAAATGACATTTGTTTCAGGAACTAGCTCAGAAGAGGAAGAAAAGAAAGAATTCTGGAGGCAGTCAAACAGTGAGTTCCTTGCAAAGAAGCAAGATGACATGAAGAAGATGGCTGAGCAGAAGAAAGATACGAAAATCTGTTTCCAATGCAACAAAGTTGGACATATTGCCAGGGAGTGTTCAAAGGCAATACAATCAAAACAGGGAGTATCACGTAAACTAAAAGAAAAAAGTGGTTGAGTTTGAACCACTAATTGATAGAACCAAACTTTTTAAAGATTCTAAATTTGAAATTGGTGAAAGTTCAAATAGATTTTATAAGAAAAGAGCAAATCTTGACAACCAAAAATGGGTTGTTAAGAAATCGGTTGATAGTTCTAGCGATGATTCTGATAGGTCGAAATCAGAGGAGTTATCTTCTGGCGATGAATCTGATTCCACAAAATCAGATGAGCCACAGGTTGTTTCAAAAGGAGAAAAATCAGTTCTGGCTGTGAATGATGAAAATTTTCCATCACTTCGGACTGAAAACTATAAAAAGAAAATTGGTAAAGTTGAGATTTCAAACCAATTTTATGATGACAAAAAGGTTTTTGATGTTGAGAAGGTCTTTAACTCCAAAATCCATAACATGTTTGGGAAAATGGTTGACAGGAAGGTCAAAGGAGTTAAGGAATTTTATGAGAAGAAGATGAAGAAAGATAAAGTTGAACCATCCCTGGTTTGTGACTGGGATGGTACATACTATGAACAATAAGTCTCTGGACTTGCCGGAGCTCCCAGGTTGGTAAGAGTGGAGCAGGAATCGGCATCTATCTTTCTTGGTTGATAATCTTACAAGTGGTAAAGTTGGTAAAGTACAGGTGATACTTTAAATTGTCAGTTTTCTACAAGTGGTAAGGTTGATGAGTGAATTTACAGTGGTTGAAGAAGCTTTACACTTACAAGTGGTAAATTAGGGACATTAAGTTGTATCTGATTTCCTACAATTGGTAATTTTGGAGAACAAGATAATGAACCCCTAACTTTACAAGTGGTAAAATCAAACTTATTTTCTGGAAAAACCATTTGATTAAAACAAACTTGAGTGTTTTGAAATCAATGGGAAAAAATAGTTTGTTGTAAGGGGGAGTTCTGATTGTTTATGCCAAAGTGGATGGCGAATTGAAGCAATTTGATATCGGTTGTCAATTTTTTTTGAAAATAAACTGTACAGGTAGAGTATCAAATTTTTTTAAATTTCCTAAAATGTGTTTGCATTTTAGGGGGAGTAAGAAATTTTAGAAAATCCAAAAACATTTGAAAATTTGAAAAAGACAAAAAACATGATAAAAGTAAAAAATGAGTTTTGTTGTATAAAAGAGGAAATGATAGTACATCAGTGGACTATCACAACATGCTAAAGAAATGGAAAGTTAAAATGTGATAAACGGTCTCACTGATGATGTGCCAGTAGGTTTTTGCACATTTAGTAGATTGTGACGAGATATAAACCTAAATTCAAACTTGCTTATATCGTGGGGAAACATCTCTCGGATATATGGGTAACCCCCGAAATCTTGTTTGAAAGGTCCCTCTTTCTGAGATACTAGGTCTTTATGCTCAGTGATATCTGGGGTATTATCCCGGGACTTCTGATTTTGCGGAAGCAATGGCCTAGTCCCTGGAGAATACTTTCCGCTTGCTTGAAATATAGCGCCGCCCTCAGCAAATTGATGAAACAATAAAATTGATAGTCATTGCTGTTGTAACAAAGATCCTCTAAAGGGGACACACCAAAAGTCGAAGCCGTCATCTCTCTGCGTATACGGAAGTATCGACCTGAGCTCTCACGACCCTCGCATTTTAACCCCTTACAGATATCATCTGTGGTATACTCACCTGTAAGACTGAATATTGGGATCTGGATACGGGAGTATATTCTGAGGTGGGACACATGATTAAGTTTAAGTGCTTAAGACATTAATCTCGTATCTCGAAGCAGTTGAACTTTGTGTGAAAATTTAAGTGGACTAGTATACTGACAATCTAAGTGAATCGTTTAGAACTTAAAATGACTAAAGCTTAACGGTGTTAGTGATTTGTCTTATAAACTGATATGATCCTCTTACACAAACTCACAAAAATATTGTCTGTAAATATTTCTTCTCTGCATTTAATTACATTCAAAAATCCAAAAAGATTTTAAGTGTGTTTTAGCATAAATTTTGAAAAATACAAAAAGATTTTCGACAACTGGTGTTGGAGAGCTAATTTTCAAAATTCCGAGTGCTAGACATGATGAACAGATGGTTTGGGAGAGTGTGTTTTGAAAAGAAAAACGATATTTCTTCAAGTATTTCATCAGAGATCTACATTGTAAAATCATTCTTTGATTGTATAATTCCTGCAAGTGGTTCATTAGATGGTGAGATTGTTTTTACAAGTTATCATCAGAAAATTTATTTTTGGGTAGAGAATGTGCAGGATAAAAGCTAGGTGATCTTGGATAGATGATAGAGAGTCAGGTTCCGATACCTGAAGACTCTGTGATTTTAAAAAAGCCAGGCTGCGATCCCAGCATATCGAAAGGGGGAGTCTGAAGACATCTAAAGGAAGGAATGTATTGGTGCTGATGAAAAGAGAAGAGAGAGATTTGAGGATACTTACAACGTCAAATACTTCAAAGAGTTCGAGAGGACTGATAAAGACTGAAGATGCGAAGACTCGACACTTAAGACTCGTCAACATCTGAGGGGGAGTCTGTTGGTGCACACATCTTTCGTCTTCATCTTATATCGAGTCTCGGTTTACTACACTTGAAGACAAAAGTTTGAGGCGTGACAAAAGTTTGAGGAGTGACAAAAGTTTGAGGAGTGCCAGTCCGTTTGAAGAGAGTCATTCCGTTTGAGGAGTGCTGTCCGTTTGAAGGGTGTCATGTCACCTTCAAACAAAAGGGTCATTTCCTATAAATAGGGGTCATGTCTAGTTCATTTGTAATTTTCCGGCCAGAGCAACAAAGTGCTGCCGAAGTGTTGTCAGGTTGTAAAATGTAGGACCGGTTTTGACTCCGAAACGATTGCGAAACGAACGTGAAACGTGCGGAATCCGTACACGAACGCGACCTAAACACACATGATGTAATATAAATGTGATTCTTTGATAAATTCTGATAACGTACAGCACCTGAATCACAAACAATAAACTTTCTCTCTCTAGCTTTCTCTCTCTAGCCTCTAGCTCTCCAAGATGTGAAAATGGCAAAAGTTCTAAAAGAAAAACCCTAGAGATCTATTTATAGGCCAAGGAATTAATGAGGAATCTCATTAATTACAGTTATGCCACCTTGCCTTTTTGACTAACTAATTCTAAAATAACAATGTAACTCTCGTTTTCTTCAGCTTTCTACTACAGACTAGATTGACGGAGGCGATAGACAGATAAATGCACTAACAGACTCCCCCTTGGATATTGCTGTAGTCAATCTGTAGTCAAGCTCGTAGCGACTTTTCTTTCTCTTTCTCTCTTTGAATCTTCTCGAACAAAATCCCGGTGGATCTGTCTTTAGTTTCAGCTTTTCCTCTTTTCTTCATCAGGCTCCCCTTTCGTCAAGCTTCCGTGCTTTGGGATCGACACCTTGCTTTCCGTATACAAGCTCCCCCTTGCTTTGAGCTCGTCTTCAGACTCCCCCTTAGACTCAGCTTCCGGGATCGTAGTCTGGAATCTCATCTGCAATCACTCAAACATTTATAAGTAACAACATTTCAAATTTCAACTATCCAGGAATTGTAACCTGGCTCACTCAAACATTCTAAACAAACAATTTTCATGAATTTGGCAGTTTCATCGAATCGAATCGGAAACTAGCTCTATAACAGTATAAGCATCCAAATCCCTCACAGTTAATCATCCAAGTCCAAACTAATGACCTTGGAGATATCACAAACTGTTTTTGAAATTTTTGAATTTAAATCAAGTTTCAAATTAATGAACTTGTTTTATTTTCAGAAACACAATCAGCTTACTTAGATTTTGAAACTTAGCACTCAGACATCAGTTGTCGAAAATAAAGTAGAATCAAAAATCTTTTTGTATTTTCTGAAAATATAAAGCAATAAAGAAATATGTACAAACATATTTACAAATAATATTTTTGTTTGAGAATGCGTCAAAGGATCATATCAGTTTATGACAAGTCACAAGTACCGTTAAGCTACATTTCATACTCAGACTTAAACAATTTACTTCGATTGTCGATATACTGATCCATCTTAAATTCTCACACAAATTTCAATTTATTCAGGATACGATTTAGATGAATTATGAACTTAGATCATTCATGTGTCCCACCTCTTGAATATACTCCCGTATCCAGAATCCCAATAATCAGTCTTACAGGTGAGAATACTACAATGATATCTGTATATAATTTAGGTATGCGAGGGCCGAGGGATCTCAGATCGATACTTCCGTATACGCAGAGAGATATCAGCTTCGACTTTTCGGAATGTCCCCTTTAGAGGATCTTTTTGCTTACAACAGCAGCATTTATCAATTTAATTGTTTCAGCATGCTGAGGGTGTAATGCTGTGTTTCAAGCATTGAAGCAAGTATTAGCCAGGGACTAGGTCAGAACTACCGTTCAGCAGAAGTCCCGGAATAATACCCCAGACATCATAGAGTATAAAGACCTAGTATATCAGATTAAGAGACCTTTCAAACGAGATTTCAGGGGTTACCTATATATCCAAGTAGTGTTCCCCACGAAATTCACCAGTTTGAATTTAGGTTTATATCCCGAATAAATCTACTAAATGTGCAAAAACCTATCGACACATCATCAGTAAGATTGTTTATCTCTTTTATACTTTCCATTTCTTTAGCGTACTGTAACCGTCTACTGATGTACTATCATTTCCTCTTTCTACGCAAAAACTCAATTTTTGAATTTTATCATGTTTTTTACTTTTTCAAATTTTCAAATGTTTTTGTATTTTCTAACAACATTACTCCCCCTAAAATGCAAAATCATATAAAGAAAATTTGACAACCAACACTGATAGCTTTGTCTCGCTATCCATTTTCTGCTTCAAGTGCTCTGTTTTGCAGAAAATATAACATACCCCCATGATATACAACACATTGATCTTAACAGTTTGAAAACCATTTTTCAATCTGATGAAAGTAATCATGTTTGTTCAGCCGTGAGGGTTTCGGCATATTCAATCAACATACATTCAAACAGAATTAAAAACAACAAATTTTTGGTTTTTCAAATTTTAACAAACTAAAATCATATTTTTGGTTTTTAATTTTTTTCAATTTTTAGGATTTTGAAAATATTGTTTATTTAATTACAGAAAACATATAAACTTCCTGTTTCAACCAACACAGGATCCAGCATCCTCCTCTCCTTGTTGTGCCAGGCTGCTCCAACCTCCATTCTCACAATCTTCAGATTTGTTGAGCACCTGCACATTCAACTAACTGAATTACTTGAACAATTTAGCCCAGGTCTGTTGAACCTTAGGCATTTCAACACAATAATTTTCATTCAATGCTGGAAATTCTTTGTCATTTTTCACAAAAACTTTCTCAATTTTAACTTCAACTTTCTCATTTTTTACCAATTCAACATGTTTCTTAACACTCCATGTTTGACCTTTTGGTGTTCCTCGTTTGTAAAAATGTAAAACTTTTTGAACATTTTGATTTTGAACAACAACTCTTGGTTTCCAAAACTCTTGAGGTTTTGTCATATCAACTGTGGTTTTCCAACTCTGTGTTGTTCTGAATCTGGGTGTATGAGAATTCCAGATCTGTCTAGAATCGAACCTATTCGAATCTGATTTCCAGTTTTGATTCGAAGCAAACTTGTTTGTGTTGTATCTCCAAGTTTGTTTTGAGTCAAATCTGGTTGACCTTTGTCTCACATTCTCAGATTTTTGTTTCTCAGCATCAATCTTCTTTCGATCAACATCCACAAGTTTTAGATTAGGACACTTGCGTGCAAGATGTCCTTTTTGATCACATTTGAAACATGTTCTCATGGACACATCTTTGACCTGTGGTTGTTGCTTTTTCTTTTTAGCAAAGAACTCATCATTAGACTGTCTCATTTTGAGTTCTTTTTCTTTTTCTAAACTGCCTCCTTGAACAAAACTCATTTTTGCTTGAAAATTCGGCTTCTCGTTTTTGTTTCGATTATGTTTTTTCTTATAACCCAACCCAGCCTTCATGTTCTTCTTTTTGAAACCAGGTTTGTTATACGAACCTCTATGACTCTTACCGACAAACTTTGAAATTTCAGACTTCTCAATCTCAACCATTTTGAAAACTTTGTCGACTTTTTCTGAAACCACATTCTGAATCGGGAATACAACATCTAAGAACAATTTGTCCGATCCAATCATGGTATAAACCAATCCTTTTGAATCATCATTCAAACTTTCCTCTGATTTTGTATTTTTCAGATAATCAGCATGAAGATTTCCTTCATCTTCATCCTGTGATTCAGATTTACCTGTATCAACCGACTCTTCTTTCAACACACTTTCAACGACTTTACCTACCACCTCTGAATCATGAGAATCATCAGATTTGGAATAGGTTATGTCAATGTTGTCTGGCAATTTGTCTACCATGTTGAAAGCTTTTTCGACCTTTTCTTCATCATAAAATGCAAATTTTCCCGGTGGTGGAACTTGATGAAACTCTGAACCAATACCTTTCTTGTTCTGCTCAGACTCACCCTCACCCGGTTTTATATTGAAAATTCGTTCAAGCACATATGACGACACGTGATAACTCTTTAATTTGTTGTTATCCTGTTCTAAATCAGCAATCTGTCGCTTTAACTTAGCAACATCCTCAATATAGGAATTAACAACATCTTGTTTTATCGCATACATTCGTTTAAGCTCTTTAGTTGTTTCAGACATATAATTCATTCTAGATTGAGCATATTTCATTTCGTCTTTTACTTTATCATATGACTCTTTCATAATGTGATATGATAATTTCATTGAGTCATATTCCTTTTTCATTTCTTGACAAGCAATTTCTTTTTGTTCACCTTCATTTGTCATTTTTAAAACATTCTCTTTCAAAACTTCATTTTCTTTCTCTAATTTGTCACATTTTTCTGAAAGTTTTTCATCATTTTCTTTAAAAACTTTTTCTTTTTCTAGCATTTCTTTGCATTTTTCTTTGAAAATATTTTCTATTTTTGTGAACTCAAGATCTCTTGTTCTAAATTGCTCATCTTTTTCAGTACAAGCTCTGCACGGTTCCATGCATTTCTTGCACTGATCTATCAATTTCAAGTTTTCAGAATCAGAATTTACCTCAGTGATTGGCACTTCGGTGTTTTCAGCAACCTCTGTCTGTTTCAGATCATCATCATCTTGCTTCTTTTCAACACTTGCTTCATCACCAGCATCACCAACTTCCAAATTCTCATTCTTTTCTTCTTTTTCTTCTTTCTTCACCTCTTCTTCAATCTGCTGTTCTTCAGTAACAGCTTTTTCAACTTCAACAGTTTCTGTGTTAACCTCTTCAGCAACTTTCTTCAGATTGTTCACCATTTCTTCAACATTCTTCTTCATTCTCTCTTCATCCCTTTTTCTCAGACACGATAACATGGCATATCTAATATCCTTTTCATATTGCTTAGCATATTTGTCATCTTTCAATACTCTTCTATAGTATTCAGCTCTTAACGGGACTGCAAGAAGAACATCATCGAAGATTATGTCTTTCTTGGGAACAACCGGTTCTCCTTCTCTGTTATAATAGCATTCTCTCTTTTTATCCCATCTTTTGCTACCGACAGCCATCTCATACTCCTCCTGCATATCATCCATTCTGTTGTAGACCACATTTCTTTCTCTGTAAGTCTTCTCACTTAAGATCTCTTCCCGAGTTTTCTCTTTGATCTCAACTTTTTCTTCATGGATTTCAGTAGTGTCTTTGTCTTTGTTTTCATCTTGAATCTCAGCAACAAAAACAAACTTTCTTTCTTCTGTCATAGCTCTCCCGTGAGCTGTTTTACGAACATTTTCTAAGCGATCTTCTTCTGGACAAACTGTACTCCAATCAAATCCTTCATCCTCGTAAATTACAGCATAAGCTCTTGATTTCTCTTTCGGTTTATCTTCAATCAACTTTGGTTCTTCTCTGCTTTGATGGTAAATCGCCTTTCGATAATAATCATCGTTGAAAGGACGTTCACTTCCTTCACCAACTTCAGAATTTCTGCATTCTCTTTTGAAATGACCTTTTTGCTTGCATTTGAAGCAGGTCACTTTGGATTTGTCAAATCCAAGCTTTGTTGAAGCACCTCCAAGTGATTGTTTCCCGGTAATCTCCATGTACCTTTGAGCTCTTCGGATACAACTAGCTAAACACCAACGAATGTCAATGAGCTCCATCTCTTCTGGATCAATCTGGTCGTAGTCTTCTTTGGTCATTTCGGAGTTTCCAATTTTGCCAGCTACTAGACCTTCATATGACTCCAAAACAGATGCAAGAAAACTCATTTGCTGCTTCGCTGCATTGATGCTCATTGCAGGAGAATTCTTCAGTTTAAGAGCAATGTTGCACAGAATTTCTTCAGAATCATCAGAATTTGTCTTTGAAGATGAATGATATCCAGAATGATGACTTGTTGACGTTGTTGATGGTTCTTTCATCTTTTCACCACTAAATGCTGTTTTTGGTGAACCAACACCTTTATCAGAAAACACACTGCTTTTGTAGTACAAGCCAACGTTCTGTTGATGTGAAGAATCAGTCATCTTGTTTTGCTTTTGTAACTCCAGATCATGACTTTCAATCTTTTCAAACAAAGCATCAAGAGTAATATTATCATACACAGCATCATTTTTCAAAATAAAAACAAACGTTTGCCACTGATCAGCTCGTGGTAACGCTTCAATCACTTTGTCAATAAGTTCCTCTCTTGATTTATTTATCTCTAATCTTTCCAATTCAATTTTTAGATGACAGAATCTCTCAATCATTTGCCTCACCGACTCTCCTTTTATGTTATCAAACAGATCAAATTCTTTCTTTAATAAAGCGATTTTGTTCTTTTTAATCTGTTTACCCCCTTCAGCTTTAATACGTAAAGCTTCCCAGACAGACTTAGATGACCCGTCATGAGTTAGTAAAGCAAAAATATCGTTTCTGATAGCTGACTGGATCAATGCTATCATTCTCTGTTCAGCTCCAAATTCAGCTTTATCTTCTCTAGTAAACTTCTTGAATACCAGATCTTCGCCTTTATCGTCTTTTGGTTTTTCATACCCATACTCCAAACAAAACCAACTTTCATGAGCATATGCCTTTGCCTAGTTGATAAAGCGTTCTTTCCACCAGGTATAATCCTCAATGCTATCAAGAGCTGGTGGTTTTGAATTTGTTCCGTAGAAGTTATCATGCTTGATGTTTTCATTTAGCGCCTTCGTGATGGTTTTTGGTGTAACATTTGTAGCCTCAGACGATTCGGTTGCGAACGCGTTGTAAAACGTGTTGAAGAATTCCTCAGCCATTATGCAAACCTGAATCACAAGAAAACAAACAAACACAATCAGTATACACAGTAATATCCTGAAACAGACTGATACACAGTTGACGTGAAATAATCTCGACACAAAATTTCACTTTGTTGAACAGTTGAAGCGAAATCAACTGTTGACCACTTAAAGCGAAATCAACTGTTGACAGACTTTCAAGCGAAATCCCAAGTTGAACAGTCTTGAAGCGAAACCTAGACTTAACAGACTTTCAAGCGAAATCTAGATTTAACAGACTTTCAAGCGAAATCCCAAGTTGAACAGTCTTGAAGCGAAACCTAGACTTAACAGACTTTCAAGCGAAATCCCGAGTAAATCAGTTCTGAAGCGAAATCAAGTGTTAAATCTTCAAGCGAAATCTCAATATAATCAGTTGAAGCGAAATCTGATATTATTCTGTTCAAGCGAAATCTCAAATGATCAGTTCTTGAAGCGAAATCATCAGCTTTACTCAAGCGAAATCTAACTGATTAAGGATTTCGCTTGAATTTCAAGCGAAACCTTGCTGTAATCTTGCTGTTTCAAGCGAAACCCTGCTGAATGTTACGAGATCGGACAGAAAACTTTGAAATTCTCCTAAACGACAACGAATTTGAATCTGAAACTTGGTAGGATTGTTTATCAACTATTTTCGCACATCATACTAAAATATCAGCTGATTCGGACCATGAAATCACGTTCAATTTGTCGAAAATTCATAGAAAACGTGAAAAAAAAGAGTAGATGAAGAAGAAAAGGTGCAATTCAGATCTGAAAACGTTGTAATCTGGTACGAAACTTGTTGTTTGATCAACGCAATCGAGCTCCTGCTCTGATACCACTTGTAGGACCGGTTTTGACTCCGAAACGATTGCGAAACGAACGTGAAACGTGCGGAATCCGTACACGAACGCGACCTAAACACACATGATGTAATATAAATGTGATTCTTTGATAAATTCTGATAACGTACAGCACCTGAATCACAAACAATAAACTTTCTCTCTCTAGCTTTCTCTCTCTAGCCTCTAGCTCTCCAAGATGTGAAAATGGCAAAAGTTCTAAAAGAAAAACCCTAGAGATCTATTTATAGGCCAAGGAATTAATGAGGAATCTCATTAATTACAGTTATGCCACCTTGCCTTTTTGACTAACTAATTCTAAAATAACAATGTAACTCTCGTTTTCTTCAGCTTTCTACTACAGACTAGATTGACGGAGGCGATAGACAGATAAATGCACTAACAGACTCCCCCTTGGATATTGCTGTAGTCAATCTGTAGTCAAGCTCGTAGCGACTTTTCTTTCTCTTTCTCTCTTTGAATCTTCTCGAACAAAATCCCGGTGGATCTGTCTTCAGTTTCAGCTTTTCCTCTTTTCTTCATCAGGCTCCCCCTTTCGTCAAGCTTCCGTGCTTTGGGATCGACACCTTGCTTTCCGTATACAAGCTCCCCCTTGCTTTGAGCTCGTCTTCAGACTCCCCCTTAGACTCAGCTTCCGGGATCGTAGTCTGGAATCTCATCTGCAATCACTCAAACATTTATAAGTAACAACATTTCAAATTTCAACTATCCAGGAATTGTAACCTGGCTCACTCAAACATTCTAAACAAACAATTTTCATGAATTTGGCAGTTTCATCGAATCGAATCGGAAACTAGCTCTATAACAGTATAAGCATCCAAATCCCTCACAGTTAATCATCCAAGTCCAAACTAATGACCTTGGAGATATCACAAACTGTTTTTGAAATTTTTGAATTTAAATCAAGTTTCAAATTAATGAACTTGTTTTATTTTCAGAAACACAATCAGCTTACTTAGATTTTGAAACTTAGCACTCAGACATCAGTTGTCGAAAATAAAGTAGAATCAAAAATCTTTTTGTATTTTCTGAAAATATAAAGCAATAAAGAAATATGTACAAACATATTTACAAATAATATTTTTGTTTGAGAATGCGTCAAAGGATCATATCAGTTTATGACAAGTCACAAGTACCGTTAAGCTACATTTCATACTCAGACTTAAACAATTTACTTCGATTGTCGATATACTGATCCATCTTAAATTCTCACACAAATTTCAATTTATTCAGGATACGATTTAGATGAATTATGAACTTAGATCATTCATGTGTCCCACCTCTTGAATATACTCCCGTATCCAGAATCCCAATAATCAGTCTTACAGGTGAGAATACTACAATGATATCTGTATATAATTTAGGTATGCGAGGGCCGAGGGATCTCAGATCGATACTTCCGTATACGCAGAGAGATATCAGCTTCGACTTTTCGGAATGTCCCCTTTAGAGGATCTTTTTGCTTACAACAGCAGCATTTATCAATTTAATTGTTTCAGCATGCTGAGGGTGTAATGCTGTGTTTCAAGCATTGAAGCAAGTATTAGCCAGGGACTAGGTCAGAACTACCGTTCAGCAGAAGTCCCGGAATAATACCCCAGACATCATAGAGTATAAAGACCTAGTATATCAGATTAAGAGACCTTTCAAACGAGATTTCAGGGGTTACCTATATATCCAAGTAGTGTTCCCCACGAAATTCACCAGTTTGAATTTAGGTTTATATCCCGAATAAATCTACTAAATGTGCAAAAACCTATCGACACATCATCAGTAAGATTGTTTATCTCTTTTATACTTTCCATTTCTTTAGCGTACTGTAACCGTCTACTGATGTACTATCATTTCCTCTTTCTACGCAAAAACTCAATTTTTGAATTTTATCATGTTTTTTACTTTTTCAAATTTTCAAATGTTTTTGTATTTTCTAACAACATTACTCCCCCTAAAATGCAAAATCATATAAAGAAAATTTGACAACCAACACTGATAGCTTTGTCTCGCTATCCATTTTCTGCTTCAAGTGCTCTGTTTTGCAGAAAATATAACATACCCCCATGATATACAACACATTGATCTTAACAGTTTGAAAACCATTTTTCAATCTGATGAAAGTAATCATGTTTGTTCAGCCGTGAGGGTTTCGGCATATTCAATCAACATACATTCAAACATAATTAAAAACAACAAATTTTTGGTTTTTCAAATTTTAACAAACTAAAATCATATTTTTGGTTTTTAATTTTTTTCAATTTTTAGGATTTTGAAAATATTGTTTATTTAATTACAGAAAACATATAAACTTCCTGTTTCAACCAACACAGGATCCAGCATCCTCCTCTCCTTGTTGTGCCAGGCTGCTCCAACCTCCATTCTCACAATCTTCAGATTTGTTGAGCACCTGCACATTCAACTAACTGAATTACTTGAACAATTTAGCCCAGGTCTGTTGAACCTTAGGCATTTCAACACAATAATTTTCATTCAATGCTGGAAATTCTTTGTCATTTTTCACAAAAACTTTCTCAATTTTAACTTCAACTTTCTCATTTTTTACCAATTCAACATGTTTCTTAACACTCCATGTTTGACCTTTTGGTGTTCCTCGTTTGTAAAAATGTAAAACTTTTTGAACATTTTGATTTTGAACAACAACTCTTGGTTTCCAAAACTCTTGAGGTTTTGTCATATCAACTGTGGTTTTCCAACTCTGTGTTGTTCTGAATCTGGGTGTATGAGAATTCCAGATCTGTCTAGAATCGAACCTATTCGAATCTGATTTCCAGTTTTGATTCGAAGCAAACTTGTTTGTGTTGTATCTCCAAGTTTGTTTTGAGTCAAATCTGGTTGACCTTTGTCTCACATTCTCAGATTTTTGTTTCTCAGCATCAATCTTCTTTCGATCAACATCCACAAGTTTTAGATTAGGACACTTGCGTGCAAGATGTCCTTTTTGATCACATTTGAAACATGTTCTCATGGACACATCTTTGACCTGTGGTTGTTGCTTTTTCTTTTTAGCAAAGAACTCATCATTAGACTGTCTCATTTTGAGTTCTTTTTCTTTTTCTAAACTGCCTCCTTGAACAAAACTCATTTTTGCTTGAAAATTCGGCTTCTCGTTTTTGTTTCGATTATGTTTTTTCTTATAACCCAACCCAGCCTTCATGTTCTTCTTTTTGAAACCAGGTTTGTTATACGAACCTCTATGACTCTTACCGACAAACTTTGAAATTTCAGACTTCTCAATCTCAACCATTTTGAAAACTTTGTCGACTTTTTCTGAAACCACATTCTGAATCGGGAATACAACATCTAAGAACAATTTGTCCGATCCAATCATGGTATAAACCAATCCTTTTGAATCATCATTCAAACTTTCCTCTGATTTTGTATTTTTCAGATAATCAGCATGAAGATTTCCTTCATCTTCATCCTGTGATTCAGATTTACCTGTATCAACCGACTCTTCTTTCAACACACTTTCAACGACTTTACCTACCACCTCTGAATCATGAGAATCATCAGATTTGGAATAGGTTATGTCAATGTTGTCTGGCAATTTGTCTACCATGTTGAAAGCTTTTTCGACCTTTTCTTCATCATAAAATGCAAATTTTCCCGGTGGTGGAACTTGATGAAACTCTGAACCAATACCTTTCTTGTTCTGCTCAGACTCACCCTCACCCGGTTTTATATTGAAAATTCGTTCAAGCACATATGACGACACGTGATAACTCTTTAATTTGTTGTTATCCTGTTCTAAATCAGCAATCTGTCGCTTTAACTTAGCAACATCCTCAATATAGGAATTAACAACATCTTGTTTTATCGCATACATTCGTTTAAGCTCTTTAGTTGTTTCAGACATATAATTCATTCTAGATTGAGCATATTTCATTTCGTCTTTTACTTTATCATATGACTCTTTCATAATGTGATATGATAATTTCATTGAGTCATATTCCTTTTTCATTTCTTGACAAGCAATTTCTTTTTGTTCACCTTCATTTGTCATTTTTAAAACATTCTCTTTCAAAACTTCATTTTCTTTCTCTAATTTGTCACATTTTTCTGAAAGTTTTTCATCATTTTCTTTAAAAACTTTTTCTTTTTCTAGCATTTCTTTGCATTTTTCTTTGAAAATATTTTCTATTTTTGTGAACTCAAGATCTCTTGTTCTAAATTGCTCATCTTTTTCAGTACAAGCTCTGCACGGTTCCATGCATTTCTTGCACTGATCTATCAATTTCAAGTTTTCAGAATCAGAATTTACCTCAGTGATTGGCACTTCGGTGTTTTCAGCAACCTCTGTCTGTTTCAGATCATCATCATCTTGCTTCTTTTCAACACTTGCTTCATCACCAGCATCACCAACTTCCAAATTCTCATTCTTTTCTTCTTTTTCTTCTTTCTTCACCTCTTCTTCAATCTGCTGTTCTTCAGTAACAGCTTTTTCAACTTCAACAGTTTCTGTGTTAACCTCTTCAGCAACTTTCTTCAGATTGTTCACCATTTCTTCAACATTCTTCTTCATTCTCTCTTCATCCCTTTTTCTCAGACACGATAACATGGCATATCTAATATCCTTTTCATATTGCTTAGCATATTTGTCATCTTTCAATACTCTTCTATAGTATTCAGCTCTTAACGGGACTGCAAGAAGAACATCATCGAAGATTATGTCTTTCTTGGGAACAACCGGTTCTCCTTCTCTGTTATAATAGCATTCTCTCTTTTTATCCCATCTTTTGCTACCGACAGCCATCTCATACTCCTCCTGCATATCATCCATTCTGTTGTAGACCACATTTCTTTCTCTGTAAGTCTTCTCACTTAAGATCTCTTCCCGAGTTTTCTCTTTGATCTCAACTTTTTCTTCATGGATTTCAGTAGTGTCTTTGTCTTTGTTTTCATCTTGAATCTCAGCAACAAAAACAAACTTTCTTTCTTCTGTCATAGCTCTCCCGTGAGCTGTTTTACGAACATTTTCTAAGCGATCTTCTTCTGGACAAACTGTACTCCAATCAAATCCTTCATCCTCGTAAATTACAGCATAAGCTCTTGATTTCTCTTTCGGTTTATCTTCAATCAACTTTGGTTCTTCTCTGCTTTGATGGTAAATCGCCTTTCGATAATAATCATCGTTGAAAGGACGTTCACTTCCTTCACCAACTTCAGAATTTCTGCATTCTCTTTTGAAATGACCTTTTTGCTTGCATTTGAAGCAGGTCACTTTGGATTTGTCAAATCCAAGCTTTGTTGAAGCACCTCCAAGTGATTGTTTCCCGGTAATCTCCATGTACCTTTGAGCTCTTCGGATACAACTAGCTAAACACCAACGAATGTCAATGAGCTCCATCTCTTCTGGATCAATCTGGTCGTAGTCTTCTTTGGTCATTTCAGAGTTTCCAATTTTGCCAGCTACTAGACCTTCATATGACTCCAAAACAGATGCAAGAAAACTCATTTGCTGCTTCGCTGCATTGATGCTCATTGCAGGAGAATTCTTCAGTTTAAGAGCAATGTTGCACAGAATTTCTTCAGAATCATCAGAATTTGTCTTTGAAGATGAATGATATCCAGAATGATGACTTGTTGACGTTGTTGATGGTTCTTTCATCTTTTCACCACTAAATGCTGTTTTTGGTGAACCAACACCTTTATCAGAAAACACACTGCTTTTGTAGTACAAGCCAACGTTCTGTTGATGTGAAGAATCAGTCATCTTGTTTTGCTTTTGTAACTCCAGATCATGACTTTCAATCTTTTCAAACAAAGCATCAAGAGTAATATTATCATACACAGCATCATTTTTCAAAATAAAAACAAACGTTTGCCACTGATCAGCTCGTGGTAACGCTTCAATCACTTTGTCAATAAGTTCCTCTCTTGATTTATTTATCTCTAATCTTTCCAATTCAATTTTTAGATGACAGAATCTCTCAATCATTTGCCTCACCGACTCTCCTTTTATGTTATCAAACAGATCAAATTCTTTCTTTAATAAAGCGATTTTGTTCTTTTTAATCTGTTTACCCCCTTCAGCTTTAATACGTAAAGCTTCCCAGACAGACTTAGATGACCCGTCATGAGTTAGTAAAGCAAAAATATCGTTTCTGATAGCTGACTGGATCAATGCTATCATTCTCTGTTCAGCTCCAAATTCAGCTTTATCTTCTCTAGTAAACTTCTTGAATACCAGATCTTCGCCTTTATCGTCTTTTGGTTTTTCATACCCATACTCCAAACAAAACCAACTTTCATGAGCATATGCCTTTGCCTAGTTGATAAAGCGTTCTTTCCACCAGGTATAATCCTCAATGCTATCAAGAGCTGGTGGTTTTGAATTTGTTCCGTAGAAGTTATCATACTTGATGTTTTCATTTAGCGCCTTCGTGATGGTTTTTGGTGTAACATTTGTAGCCTCAGACGATTCGGTTGCGAACGCGTTGTAAAACGTGTTGAAGAATTCCTCAGCCATTATGCAAACCTGAATCACAAGAAAACAAACAAACACAATCAGTATACACAGTAATATCCTGAAACAGACTGATACACAGTTGACGTGAAATAATCTCGACACAAAATTTCACTTTGTTGAACAGTTGAAGCGAAATCAACTGTTGACCACTTAAAGCGAAATCAACTGTTGACAGACTTTCAAGCGAAATCCCAAGTTGAACAGTCTTGAAGCGAAACCTAGACTTAACAGACTTTCAAGCGAAATCTAGATTTAACAGACTTTCAAGCGAAATCCCAAGTTGAACAGTCTTGAAGCGAAACCTAGACTTAACAGACTTTCAAGCGAAATCCCGAGTAAATCAGTTCTGAAGCGAAATCAAGTGTTAAATCTTCAAGCGAAATCTCAATATAATCAGTTGAAGCGAAATCTGATATTATTCTGTTCAAGCGAAATCTCAAATGATCAGTTCTTGAAGCGAAATCATCAGCTTTACTCAAGCGAAATCTAACTGATTAAGGATTTCGCTTGAATTTCAAGCGAAACCTTGCTGTAATCTTGCTGTTTCAAGCGAAACCCTGCTGAATGTTACGAGATCGGACAGAAAACTTTGAAATTCTCCTAAACGACAACGAATTTGAATCTGAAACTTGGTAGGATTGTTTATCAACTATTTTCGCACATCATACTAAAATATCAGCTGATTCGGACCATGAAATCACGTTCAATTTGTCGAAAATTCATAGAAAACGTGAAAAAAAAGAGTAGATGAAGAAGAAAAGGTGCAATTCAGATCTGAAAACGTTGTAATCTGGTACGAAACTTGTTGTTTGATCAACGCAATCGAGCTCCTGCTCTGATACCACTTGTAGGACCGGTTTTGACTCCGAAACGATTGCGAAACGAACGTGAAACGTGCGGAATCCGTACACGAACGCGACCTAAACACACATGATGTAATATAAATGTGATTCTTTGATAAATTCTGATAACGTACAGCACCTGAATCACAAACAATAAACTTTCTCTCTCTAGCTTTCTCTCTCTAGCCTCTAGCTCTCCAAGATGTGAAAATGGCAAAAGTTCTAAAAGAAAAACCCTAGAGATCTATTTATAGGCCAAGGAATTAATGAGGAATCTCATTAATTACAGTTATGCCACCTTGCCTTTTTGACTAACTAATTCTAAAATAACAATGTAACTCTCGTTTTCTTCAGCTTTCTACTACAGACTAGATTGACGGAGGCGATAGACTGATAAATGCACTAACATAAAACGTTATAGAATCAATCATACAACAGTTTAAAGTGTAAATCTAGCTGAATTGAACTCACGTCTGTTTCCGCCTTTCGTGTTGAGATAAACTCTTCTGATCGACTCGTTCGGGTCTGAAAACGATCCTATAGAACACGGGGCCATGTTCGAGGTACTGGTACCAAAGAATTGAACTCTTTTCGGTTTGTTTTCTCAGAATGGCAAGCAGAACAAGCGGAAACTCCTCGTCATATTCCAGAAACAACCGGCAGGGGAGAAGATCATCAACGGTTGAGGATTCTCTTGTAAACTATGTTTACGCCCTAAGAGAACCCATTGATGAGATAACAGGGGTGGAAGAAGCATTGGTCGACCGTATTAATCATCTAACGGTGGGACTAGAAGGATGTCTCCGGGAAGTCAACCTTTTGCACCAAAGGTTGAAAATTCTCGCCTCTCCTCCTTTGGTGCCGATTATCACACAAAGGGCATGGAATGTGGTACCGGATGTCATCATTCCAGCCGAATGGTACGCCTTACATCCGGAGCCCCCTCGAGACATACTACAAGGGGTTCCGATTGGTGTCACTCCCCCTCCACAAGATGTTGAGGAACATGAAGCCGCCTCCCTTCTCCCGAGGGAGATAGAAGAATGGCTCTAGCAACATCTAAGGGAAACCGCTCGGCTTGGAGTTCTACAAGACTTTTAGAAACCGGAAAACTATTTCCGGAATTTTGGTTCTTATTGTAGAAGTAGAGCTCATAGGGATGACTTTACGTATCACTTGACCTATCTAATTTATGATTTTTAACTTTTATTTTCTGCTTTATTTTTTTAGGACTATTATGTAATTCTCTCTATGACTTAATGAATGATGGTTTTAGTTAATTTGGTGTTTGGATGGTGTTGAAATGAATAAAACACACTTGAGATGGCAAAGGAAACAAGGGAAGCTTGAAGCAGCACCCCATGCAGAAAAACAGGACCATCCGATAAAAATTCTTCGTTTACAGTAAGTTCGGCACGGGCCGTGTCCGCCCAACACGGCCCCGTGCTGCACAGTCTGCAGAAATACCCAGTTCAGGTAATCTGGACACGGGTCGTGCTCACCCAACACGCCCCCGTGTCCAGGCTTCTGTTTCTCTTGATTTAATTTTGTTACTGGCACTTGAACACGGGGCCGTGCCCGGACACCACGGGGCCGTGTTTAGCGCCCAGTAACACAATGTTTTTTGCTTTTTCACACCTTTTTACACATTCAATCAACCTAAAAACTTATTTTTGGGACACATTGAGGACAATGTGTAATTTAAGTGTGGGGGGGGGGGGGGGATGCTAAACCCTTGAATCTTGCAAGTCCTAAATACAAGTCTTACACAAAACTCTATTGGAACCGTTAATCACCCCAAATTTTTTCAAAAATTTTCATTTTTTTTACTTGTCTAGGTTTAACTTGGGAATTTCAAAGTTCTAAAAAGGTTATATTTTTACAAATTTACAACCGATAGCGTCGTGATAAAAAGAACCAACATAAGAAAATTATGAAAAGGCATGGCAAACTTAATTAAAATTTGATTATATATACTTGATCACATAAAAAAACCCATTCCCACAAAAGTGAGTTTTGAGCCTTTACTGAGCATACAAATACATATCATTAAACTAAATGCTAATTTTTTCGTTTCTTGTGTGAATAGCCGCTTGGTTCTTATAACTCTATAACTTGCCACGACAATACATTCCCGGTCCTTACCAACTTAAACCCGAGTAAGTAAATGATGGAGGCATTAGGACTAACCCTTTTTATTTCTACACCATTATTTTTTTTTACCACCTACCCAAAATCCCCCTAGTTAGCCCCTTTGAGCCTAAACCTTTTCATTTCATAACCCAAACCAAACACCCTTTCACCCACCAAAACCATTTTCATTTTTAACCCTTTGTTTTAGTAACTAGCTCGGTTTTTCGTATGACTTTTCAAAAAAAATATATATATATTTTGATGATGAAGCAAAAGAAAAAAATAAAAAAACAAGTTCATCAAAAATAACTTTGTTTGAATAATAGCTTCATCAAAACAAAAGTTACAAAAATAAAAAGTCTTACGAAAACCGACGCTTGTTACGTTTTTCGCCCTTTCTACTAACCACTAACCACTAACCCAACCACCTACCTTTAACCCAAGCATAACCCTATACCCAAAAAGTCCTCTTGATATTTACAAAGGCATATAGTTAAAAAGGAGGAGGATTGATTGCTTGGCAAACTTATGGTAGAAGTAAGTTCCATGCCGCTCTCGAGTGATCCACTAAAATACATTTTCGGCCGAGTGTTGAGTGATCCCCGTGAGGTATGTGAACTTGTATATAAAGAGAATTTTAAAGAGGCATGTTATGCCCTAATAAATAATTTATGTTATGAAAAGTTTTAAATAAATCATGACGAATAGGATTGTAAATAAATAAAAATAAAACTTAATAAAGAATCTTGGAAATCCCGACACTCTATGACAAGCCCAAAAACTTTCTCTTCTACCCATTCCATTTGGGAGTGTAAAGCCACATTATAAAGAGTTTTGCTTGAGGACAAGCAAAGATTCAAGTGTGGGGGTATTTGATGTGTGCAAAATGCAACATATAAATTACATCAATTGTGGCATAAAACTAACCCCTTTTTAGTACTAATGTTGGAAAAACTGTGCTTTTGTCTTCCTTTTGTATTTTCAAGATTAAATAAGCTCAAATTAACAAAAGACAGCAAAATCTAACATAAATAAAAGAAAATGAACAAACGTGACATGCCTGACCCCACGACAGCATCTTCCCAAGCAAAACAAGAAGACAGATGACTGAACACGCCCCGTGCTCAGCCAGCACGGGGGCATGCCCAAGTGTTAGCAGAAAAGACAAAGTGGTAGAAGCTTCCATTGCCCACCACGGGGCCGTGCTCAGCGGGCACGGGGCTGTGGTCAACTATAAGATTCACAAAATCCAGGCAAATCTTCATAGTACAGATATGCTTCTGCACACGGGGTCGTGCTCAGCGGACACGGGGGCGTGGTCAACTAATACAGACAAGCTGCATTAAATGAAGAAAGAGAAGGATGTGGACACGGGGCCGTGCCCACTGGACACGGGGCCGTGCCCGAGCTTCTGTTCAGCCTATAAATAGGAGTTCTTGGCTCAAGCTCAAACCATCCCTTGGCACACCACCTCTCTCACACTTCACCCACCACCCCCATAACACCATCATCCACCACCATCATCCATTGTCCATCATAGAGTGTGTGAGTCGTCTCGGGATCCAAGATTGATCGTAAGAGTTCTTGACAATCAAGGCCATGGTTGCCTAAGTCTCTTACATCACTTGGTGAAGACAAAGTGTCTAGTGTAATACTTTTTATTTTTAATCTTTTCGCACTTTTTACTTAGTTTTGTATTAATGACTTTAATAACTAGTTTCTTATGTTGAAGGTGATTTTTCCTTATCGTTTGTCCGTGGTGTCTTGGCATTATTTTACTGTCTATATAAAATAAAAGATTTTCACCATTCATATCTCCACGGTCTATATGGAGGTATGTTGGCTACCTGGTCGGGGGTTAAGGGAACGGTTTGGTAAAGGTCTTGCCTTGTTCAGTGTATAGATCCTGCAAGGACCTGGGTCAAATTTAGTAGGACCTCCTTCAATACTTAACGGTATTGGATGGCGGGGGTCCAAACTCTTTGATCCCCTCATACGTAAGCTACTATTAATACTATAACCTGGCTATTTAGGACTGTATCCCTGCTGACTCAGACTACCTAGCCGAGGGTAACATCACCTTCAAAAGAGGGGCGTACCATAATTTGCATTAATAACTTAATTAATTATCTTTCAATAATCCAACCCTTTAGGATTGTATCCTTGCTGACTCAAACTACTGGGTTGAGGGTAACGTCACCTTCAAAAGAGGGGCCTACTACAATAACTAAGATAATCTCTTAAAAAGTGCAAAAGTGCGGAAATAATCAAAGGTTACACTATACACGAGTCGGAACCAAGTGATTCATCTTGTCTATCTGTTTTTATTTTTATTTTTTTTTCAGCATTTTAGTTAGTTTTTATTTTTCTAGTTTAAAACCTTTTTTCTAACTTTTTGATTTGATTAGACGTTGAGGATAAACCGGTACTAAAAGCTCATGTGTCCTTGGACGACCTCGGTATCTTACCATCACTATACTACGCTCACGATGGGTGCACTTGCCCATATGTGTGTTTAGTGTTAGTAAATATCGTGTTTTATAAATTTAAAACTTGGCTAAAAAAGTGTAAAAGGGCTTAAAATATACTTAAACCTACATATACACCTAACACGCATCAGTATGTGTATAAGTTGTATTTTGTTGTTGATGAAAAGATCTTGATTTGTTTGCTTTCTTGAAAAATAAGATGATTAAAGGAAGTGTTAGTTGTCAAATAAGAATGTTCTAAGGTGACTAGAGATTTGAAAGTGGAATATTGAAAAGTGAAATTTTGGAAGTATATGTGTGTATAAATTTCGTATATATATGTATGTATGTATATGTGTATGCATGTTTGTTAAAGTTGATGTGTAATCATAAAAGTAAAAGATTTGAGTATTAATGAACATGAATGATTGAAGGATTTAAGTTGTTATGTATGATATTTGAAAGAATAAGATGTTAGTGAGATTTTGATGTATTGAGATCATATTAGATGATAAAATTATGATATGAGCATACTAGATGCATATACTTAGACATGCATGATGATATATGATATTAAAAAGATGATTTGAGTGTGATTGAGTAAAAATCGGTTATGAGCAGATTATAAACACTAAAATGAAGTTATTTTAAAGTGTTTAGTGACTTATAACTTTTTCATAATGTTTGTTAGCTTTGCATGTTGTACATGGTGCATTAAAAGTTGTAAAATACGTGAAATCGCATGATTTATGTTACTTATACAGAAACTGCACTAATCTGATTATAACTATCATTTTAATCAGTAAATAACATGTAATGTGTTAAAATATCAAGTCGTTTCGAGTTGGGATGGTTATAGTAACGTTTAACGCAAAACTATGCGTTAAAACGGTCAAAAATCGGCTTTTCGAGTGATTTTTGTAAAACTGATTTAGATCAGTAAATAAACTGATGTTTTTAGTTTAAAAATAAGTATTTTAACTAATTTTAAGTTTACTTGGTGTTTGGTTGGTCATATGTGACTTACGACGCCCGAAAACGTCACTGAATCGCTAAAATACGCAATTTTCGATGAACACTAGTGTGGGTAAATTTTGAGTGAACCTTATGTGATAAAATGTGTTAAGTGATTTAAACATGTAAATGTGATAAAATGTTAAGTGTTAACTTGATAGTGGGAAATTTAGACTATGCATGTATACTTGTGCGTTTTGTGTGGTAGAAACGGTAAAAAAAAATTGCGTTAAATGTGTAACTTGTTTGTCAAGCATAAAATTTGTTACATATGAGATATTTTATGTATATTTGCTTTAAAAATGACAGAATAGATAAGTTAGCAATATTTCGCGTGTTTCGGTGTTACATTATATGAACGTTTATGTATATATATTGCGACGCGCAAATCGTAGATATATTGAGTATAAACGGGAAAGTTAACGGATTTGCACAATAATGGTCACCAACAAAATCGTTCAATTTGCAAAATCATAAAAATATATATATATGGACTCATGTATATATTAACGTGCCAACATAATCCAAAAATAACAACTTTTCAAGATAATCTCAAAGTTTTGTGATAATTCTAAGAAACGGAGAAACTTAGGATTTTTTTTTTTTTTTGTTATGCATATTGATTTAAAATCGTTCCTATATTAGGACGTGTAGAAAATCAATCTCTGGGATTGCGCAATTTAAAATACGCACCCAAAGGTGAGTGTCACTAAACCTGATGTGTGCAAAATGCAACATATAAATTACATCAATTGTGGCATAAAACTAGCCCTTTTTTAGTACTAATGTTGGAAAAAGAGTGTTTTTGTCTTCCTTTTGTATTTTCAGGATTAAATGAGCTCAAATTAACAAAAGAAGCAAAAAGGCAGCAAAATCTAACATAAATACAAGAAAAGGAACAAACGTGACATGCCCGACCCCACGACAGCATCTTCCCAAGCAAAACAAGAAGACAGAAGACTGAACACGCCCCGTGCTCAGCCAGCACGGGGGCGTGCCCAAGTGTCAGCAAAAAAGACAATGTGGTAGAAGCTTCTATTGCCCACCACGGGGCCGTGCTCAGCGGGCACGGGGCCGTGGTCAACTATAAGGTTCGCAGAATCCAGGCAAAATCTTCATAGTACAGATATGCTTCTGCACACGGGGTTGTGTTCAGCGGACACGGGGGGCGTGGTCAACTAATAAGACAAGCTGCAATAAATTAAGAAAGAGAAGGATGTGGACATGGGGTCGTGCCCACTTGACACGGGGCCATGCCCGAGCTTCTGTTCAGCCTATAAATAGGAGTGCTTGGCTAAAGCTCAAACCATCCCTTGGCACACCACCTCTCTCACACTTTACCCACCACCCACCACCACCACCATAACACCATCCACCACCATCATCCATTGTCCATCATAGAGTGTGTGAGTCATCTCGGGATCCAAAATTGATCGTAAGAGTTCTTGACAATCAAGGCCATGTTTGCCTAAGTCTCTTACATCACTTGGTGAAGACAAGTGTCTAGTGTAATACTTTTTATTTTTAATCTTTTTGCACTTTTTAATTGGTTATGTATTAATGACTTTAATAACTAGTTTCTTATGTTGAAGGTGATTCTTCCTTATCGTTTGTCCGTGGTGTCTTGGCATTATTTTACTGTCTATATAAAATAAAAGATTTTCACCATTCATATCTCCACGGTCTATATGGAGGTATGTTGGCTACCTGGTCGGGGGTTAAGGGAACGGTTTGGTAAGAGTCTTGCCGTTGTTCAGCGTTTAGAGATCCTGCAAGGGACCTGGATCAAATTTAGTAGGACCTCCTTCAATACTTAACGGTATTGGATGGCGGGGGTCCAAACTCTTTGACCCCCTCATAAGTTAAACTACTATTAATACTATAACCCGGCTACTTAGGACTGTATCCCTGCTGACTCATACTACTTAGCCGAGGGTAACGTCACCTTCAAAAGAGGGGCCTACCATAATTTGTATTAATAACTTAATTAATTATCTTTCAATAATCCGACCCTTTAGGATTGTATCCTTGCTGACTCAAACTACTGGGTTGAGGGTAACGTCACCTTCAAAAGAGGGGCCTACTACAATAACTAAGATAATCTCTTAAATAAGTGCAAAAGTGCGGAAATAATCAAAGGTTACACTATACATGAGTCGGAACCAAGTGATTCATCTTGTCTATCTGTTTTTATTTTTATTTTTATTTTCAGCATTTTAGTTAGTTTTTATTTTTCTTAGTTTAAAACATTTTTTCTAAACTTTTTGATTTGATTAGACGTTGAGGATAAACCGGTACTAAAAGCTCTTGTGTCCTTGGACGACCTCGGTATCTTACCAACACTATACTACGCTCACGATGGGTGCACTTGCCCATATGTGTGTTTAGTGTTAGTAAATATCGTGTTTTATAAATTTAAAACTTGGCTAAAGAAAGTGTAAAAAGGGCTTAAAATATACTTAAACCTATATATACACCTAACACGCCTCAAGTTTTTGGCGCCGTTGCCGGGGACACAAGGATTTTAAGAAAGCTTAAAATCGACGGCCTAATCAGTTTTTCAAAACCTTTTTAAAACGCGCGCACACTTTTCTGCATTTTAGTTTAGTTTTGCATTTACAGTAGACTGAACACGGGCCGTGCTCACTGAACACGGGCCGTGCTCACTGAACACGGGGCCGTGCTGCATATTTTTCATAAAACACCCAGATACAGTAGTCTGAACACGGGCCGTGCTCAATGAACACGTGTAACACCCTTAATAATTTGAACAGTAATTAAATAATAATCATAAGAACTGTATAAAATTCAGAGTTTACAAAAACATTTCGAGTTTGAAACCATACACACTTGTGATAGTACCAAACACATCCAAGATAGTGCATAACCAGTTTAAAGTTAACCCTTGCTAGTAAACTAACCACTAGTTTAAGGGATTTAAAACACGATCAACAAAAGAAATTACAACATGTTTAATGTTTAGACAAAATTGAGTTTAGTGCGGAAGCTTCAAAATACGTGTTCAGTTCTTGACAATGTACTTGATCACCATCCGGAAGGACCTCATTCATACCTAAGGTCAAACACTAAAAACATTAGTTTGGACATTAATATGTTACATATAAACAAATTCCGACATCAAGAATTAACAAATAAAATACAAATTTTTAGGGTTCCACCGTAACGTACGGTGTCTACCGTAAGTTACGGTAGACCTTGAATGTCTTTGGTTCTGCCGTAACACAGAAAGAACTCACCGTAGCAGTTTGAGCTCCACCGTAAATTACGGTGGGACCGTAAGTTACGGTGGGCTCTGCATATTTGCCCTTTAACTATTTTTCAACTTTAAAAGTTCATAACTTTTTACTCATTAGTCCGATTTAACCGATTCTTTTACCTACGAGTGCGTAATAAGATTACGGATCCAACTATATAAATTACACATCACGGAAACCGAGATACCTACATTCGGCTCACAATTTCTTTATTTCAAAAATTTCAACCCATTAACAAAGTACATGATTCCATATTTCAATCCTAATGACACATTAGACATAGTTACCTAATTTCCCGGGCTTATGACCTTGGAGTATTCGCGCCATACCATGGCTTCGCGTTTTCTCCGAACTAAACACTTGTTTTCTCGGAATTCAAGCATTCCGTTTCAAACGACACCTTCTATTAACTTCTATTGTTTGACCCGATATACCGGGTTCGTAGACTTAAAATATCATAACCAATTTATTGGTGTATTACCATCTATCACCTAGCAAAATATGAGACTTTCAAGTCTCTACTCATGTAATTCGTTTACAAGCAACATTTTGACCCGTTTGGGTATCTAGTGAAGACCATCACTTTATAAACATACCAAACCAAATTTCTAATATTTATTTTGACCCGTTTGATGATCTAGTGAACTTCGCCACTTTAACGATGCATCAAACGCATCTATTACAATCCGACATCGTTTGTACACTAAAACCAAACATTATTACATAATACAACGAGACTAAAGTCACGTACCTTTAAAGCACACCTTTTCCGCGGGTATCACTTCCGGCGTGTCCACTTGATGTTCCGGATTCCTTGCCTAAAGAGTTCAATTCATAACAAGATTAGAACTCTTTCATAAGCTTTAACGCATTAATTCATAACATATGCAAATCTGCGTTTTTAGCAATCTTTAACATTTTAACCCTCATTTAGGCGTTTTATCAAACACCTTGCGGGTCAGATTTCTACATGATCTAAACCAAGTTCATAACTTGAAATTATCACTCAAATTAACTTCAATTAGACACTATACACATATTTTAACATCAACAATTTCAGAGATTATCTCACAATTTCAGTTTTCACTAGAACAAGAGTCTTAATCCTAGTGTTTATCAAGTTCTACTAACTTACTAATCACCCACTATAGTGATTTTGATCCTTACAACTAACATGCAAGATTTTGACGAGAAATCATCTAGGGTTTGTCCCTAGACTTCACATTACTTCCAATTTCATGTTTTACAACACATAATCAAGCTCAACCTTCGATTTCAATCACATGCAAGAATTTGAGTTGTATCAAAACAAACAAATTTGACATACCTTATGACCTCCTTGACGAGGAGATCACGATTCTATGTTCAGATTTTGATTACAACATGATTTGAGCCTTCAATTTGAGAGTTTAGTAGAATTTAGGGTTGTGATAGTGAGGGTGTCGCCCCTGTGGTTTCTTGATCGACCAGAACTCCAAAAATGGAGTGTTTGGTTTTTGTTTTACTAATTATTAGTAATTTAAGTTTCAATTTTGACAACCTAGGTCCCTCCACTTTTATTTAGTTTATATCTTTGACTCTTTAACTCATACTTGTGTTACTACAAGACTTTTAACTAACTGGGTTATTTATCCTAGTTAGTTTATTCTTGTTTATTATACACTTTATAATTCTAGTATAAAGTTTTGAAATTTCGGGATGTTACAAGTCCACCCCCCTTAAAAAGGGTTTCGTCCTCGAAACCGTAATACGTACCAAATAGTTTAGGGTAGAGCCGTTGCATCTCTTCTTCGGATTCCCACGTGGTATCCGCACCCTTCCTGTGCTCCCATTTAACCTTCACTTGGTTAATTACTTTGTTCCTCAGACTCTTCTCTTTTTGATCTAAAATTGCAATTGGCCTCACAGCATAGTTGAGGCTGTTATCCACCTCGATGTCATCATAGCAGATACAAGTAGTTTCGTCTGCTAAACATTTTCAGAGATGTGACACATGGAATGTGTTATGAATTCCACTCAACTCCTCGGGTAATTCAAGGCGATACGCTACCTTACCAACCCGTTCAGTGATCCTGAATGGCCCAATGAACCTCGGACTCAACTTTCCTCTTTTTCTGAACCGTATGATTCCTTTCCACGGGGATACCTTCAGCATTACCTTATCGCCCACTTGAAACTCAATAGGCCTATTTCGCTTATCCGCATACGACTTTTGTCGATCCTGAGCTGCTTTTAGGTGAGCTCGGACCATATCGATTTTCTCATTCGTAGTTCGGATTATATCAGTAGGTGCTAATCCTCGTGGTCCCACTTCTCCCCAACACACCGGGGTTCGACACTTTCTACCATATAACATCTCATACGGGGCCATTTTAATGCTCGATTGATAGCTATTGTTATATGAAAATTCGACCAAGGGTAGATGGACATCCCAACTACCCCCGAAGTCGATGATGCAAGCCCGCAACATATATTTTCCAACGTTTGTATCGTTCTCTCACTTTGCCCATCTGTTTGCGGATGATAAGCAGTGCTAATGAATAGTTTAGTTCCCATTTGCTCTTGGAATTCGCGCCAGAATTTAGAGGTAAACCGAGTATCTCTGTCTGACACAATGGATATCGGCACTCCGTGACGTGCTATGATTTCATTGGTGTACACTTCCAACATCTTCTCGGATGTATAAGTCTCACGAATCGGAATGAAGTGAGCACTTTTTGTCAATCTATCCACGACTACCCATATAGCATCAAATCCGCGATTGGTTTTGGGCAATTTGGTTAACAAATCCATCGTGATTTGTTCCCATTTCCAAACTGGGATATCCAACGGTTGCAACTTACCGTATGGCTTTTGGTGCTCTGCTTTTACTTGTAAACAAGTCAAACACTTCTGTACATATTTCACAATATCCCTTTTCATTCCAGGCCACCAATAGTTTTGTTTTAAGTCATTATACATTTTGGTCGCCCCCGGATGAATTGAATAATGAGATTTATGGGCCTCGTCAAGAAGACGCACCTTGGCCCCACACGTATTTGGAACCCAAATTCTCCCAAATCGAGTTTTCAATCCTTGGTTATCATCCTCCAGGTCTTTTAGCTGTCCAGCTATCCTTTCCTTCTTCACATTTTCTTCCTTGATTGCTTCAATTTGAGATTTTCGGATTTGTTCAAGCAAACCCGATGTCACAATTAGTTGCATCGATCGTACTCGAATAGGCGTATAATCTGTCTTTCGGCTCAATGCGTCTGCCACTACATTAGCCTTCCCGGGGTGGTAATGTATTTCACAATCAAAGTCTTTGACAGTTTCTAACCACCGCCTCTGCCTCATATTTAATTCCTTCTGATTGAAGAAATACTTTAAGCTTTTGTGGTCGGTAAAGATAGTGCACTTCACCCCATACAACTAATGCCTCCATATTTTCAAGGCAAACACCACTGCTGCCAACTCGAGGTCATGGGTAGGATATCTCTTCTCATGAGTCTTTAGCTGCCTCGAGGCATAGGCTATAACCTTGCCCCGCTGCATCAAAACGCATCCAAGTCCCGAATGAGATGCATCCGAGTAAACTACCATATCCTCCGTTCCGTCCGGTAACGTCAATACCGGTGCATGGGTCAATTTTTCCTTGAGCGTCTGGAACGCCCTTTCTTGATCCTCGGCCCAAATAAACTTTTCATCCTTATGGGTTAGTTTGGTCAACGGCATAACAATTTTGGAGAAATCTTGTGTGAATCTCCGATAATAACCCGCAAGCCCTAAGAAGCTTCTGATTTCCGAGGGATTCTTTGGTGGAGTCCATCTTGACACAGCTTCTATCTTTGACGGATCTACTAACACCCCGTTTGCACTAATGATGTGCCCAAGAAATTGCACCTCTCGTAACCAGAAGGCACATTTTGAGAATTTTGCATACAATTTCTCTTTCCTGAGCGTCTCCAACACTTCACGCAAATGACTTGCGTGTTCCGCTTCATTCTTGGAGTATATCAAGATGTCATCAATGAACACTATTACTGACTTGTCTAGCATGGGTTTGCAAACCCGGTTCATGAGATCCATGAAAGCCGCGGGTGCATTAGTTAACCCAAAGGACATCACGAGGAACTCGTAATGTCCGTACCGTGTACGAAAAGCCGTTTTCGGTACATCCTCCTCTCTGACTTTTAACTGATGATACCCCGATCTGAGGTCGATTTTTGAGAACCAACTTGCACCTTGTAATTGGTCAAATAGATCGTCAATTCTTGGAAGCGGATATCGATTATTTACCGTGAGTTTGTTCAACTCCCGGTAGTCAATGCACATACGCATGCTCTCGTCCCTCTTTCTCACGAATAATACTGGTGCGCCCCATGGAGACACACTTGGCCGAATAAATCCCTTGTCGAGCAATTCTTGGATTTGAGACATCAATTCTTGCAATTCTGATGGCGCTAGCCGATACGGCGCCTTGGCCACAGGTTTTGCGCCCGGAACCAATTCGATCCCGAACTCTACCTCCCGTACTGGCGGTAATCCCGGTAAATCTTCCGGAAATACATCAGCGTATTCACGTACCACTGGTACGTCTTCCATCTTTGGCGTCTCTTTATTAGGTTCGTTTGCGTATATCATGAATGCTTTACATCCGCGCCTCATAAGTTTGTGGGCTTTTAGTATTGATCACATAACGGGACTGCCCCCTTTTTCGCCATAAATGGTGACTTGCTTTCCACTTGGAGATGTCAACTGTATCTCCTTGCGGAAACATATCACCTTTGCATGATGTCGGGATAACCAATCCATCCCTACCACTACTTGAAATTCTCCCATTGACATAGGGATCAAGTCTATCAAATATTCCTCATCATCAACGCTTATTTTGCAATCTCGACATACATCACATACAAGAAAACTTTTGTTATCACCTATTTCTACCTCTAATGGCATAGGCAATTTTGTTAGTACAAAAGAAGGATGTCGAATAAATCCATGTGAAACAAAAGATTTATTCGCACCCGTATCAAATAACACATGTGCAGGAATTGAATTTATGGCAAATATACCTGAGACCACATCGGGCTCTGTTTTTGCCTCCATTGCTGTCAACTGGAAAGATCTCGCCTTTGCTCTTGGTGTCTCAGTATGTGTATTCTTCTCATCTTCTTTCCAACCAACTCCGGGCACTCAGATTTCTTGTGACCCGGTTGGTAGCATTTGTAACACACCGACACCTTTCCCGGGCACAATGCAGCCGTGTGTCCCGTCTTCCCACATATAGGACACGGTTTGTCCTTGAACCGGCACTCACTTTTGTGCCCCTTCCAGCATATCTTGCAGTTTGATGACCCTCCTTTACCTTCTTGTTTCTTTGAGGATTCTGTTGTGCGCGCCTTTTTCGTTGGGCTTGGATTGACTATCTGAGCCCTTCTTTCACCTCTTTTAATCTGTTTCTTCAACTCTATCTCCTGTTCCCGAGCAACGTTTATAATTTCGGTGAGAGTCTCATACTTTGAAGGAGTCATAAATTCCCTATACTCAGCGCTCAACATATTATAATAATAAGATATTTTCTGCTCCTCATTCGTTATCAATTCATCATAAAACTTCATCTTATCCATGAATATTCCCGTGATTTTGTCAATAGATTCACCCTTGTGTCGAAGCTGCATGAATTCTTCCTTGATCTTGTTAATGACTGCCTTGGGACTGTGATGTTTAAGAAACGGCGTCTTAAACTCGTCCCATGTCATAGCTTTAGCCGCTTCGCTTCCAATTTCTTTCTTCTTGTTATCCCACCAGTCTTTCGCTTGACCCCTTAACTGACCCGTGCCATAGGCTACGTAGTCATCCGGATCACAATGAGTCCTTTCGAACACCCCATCCATATCACTTAGCCACCGCTGACATATGATCGGGTCAACCTCCCCATTGTAAATGGGCGGTTTACACGCCATGAACTCTTTTTAAGAACAAGATTTTCGTCCTCCCGACTTCTCCTTTGCTAAATTGGTATTATCCTCCAATTTCTTGATTCTTTCTTCCACCACTGATAATACCGTGGTTTGGATTTTGTCGATGAAACCCGACAAACTGTTTTCGATTGCTTTTCCTACCTCTTCAGCAATCACTTCTCTCGTTTGCTCGGTGACTCTTGGCACCGCATCATCATTACCTTTATCCGTCATCTTTAACTGAAATGTTTACATTAAGCGTTAAACATTTCATCTATGATGTATGATTTATTGACTTCGGTTTATTCAAGTTCATGACTTGTTTTCACCGTTCTTATTTAATGCACTTTCCGGGTTTGAGTGTGTTAACACACTCTTCCCATGCATTTCCATTCATTACTTCCCTTTTTATACTTAGTAACTCTACTTTAGAACAATTAACTCTTACCGGATGTTTGATCAAGCTTGAACCGAACACTTGTTAACAACCTTGGGCTCTAATTACCAACTTGTAACACCCTTAATAATTTGAACAGTATTTAAATAATAATCATAAGAACTGTATAAAATTCAGAGTTTACAAAAACATTTTGAGTTTGAAACCATACACACTTGTGATAGTACCAAACACATCCAAGATAGTGCATAACCAGTTTAAAGTTAACCCTTGCTAGTAAACTAACCACTAGTTTAAGGGATTTAAAACACGATCAACAAAAGAAATTACAACATGTTTAAAGTTTAGACAAAATTGAGTTTAGTGCGGAAGCTTCAAAATACGTGTTCGGTTCTTGACAATGTACTTGATCACCATCCGGAAGGACCTCATTCATACCTAAGGTCAAACACTAAAAACATTAGTTTGGACATTAATATGTTACATATAAACAAATTCCGACATCAAGAATTAACAAATAAAATACAAATTTTCAGGGTTCCACCGTAACGTACGGTGTCTACCGTAAGTTACGGTAGACCTTGAATGTCTTTGGTTCTGCCGTAACACAGAAAGAACTCACCGTAGCAGTTTGAGCTCCACCGTAAATTACGGTGGGACCGTAAGTTACGGTGGGCTCTGCATATTTGCCCTTTAACTATTTTTCAACTTTAAAAGTTCATAACTTTTTACTCATTAGTCCGATTTAACCGATTCTTTTACCTACGAGTCCGTAATAAGATTACGGATCCAACCATATAAATTACACATCACGAAAACCGAGATACCGACGTTCGGCTCACAATTTCTTTATTTCAAAAATTTCAACCCATTAACAAAGTACATGATTCCATATTTCAATCCTAATGACACATTAGACATAGTTACCCAATTTCCCGGGCTTATGAACTTGGAGTATTCGCGCCATACCATGGCTTCGCGTTTTCTCCGAACTAAACACTTGTTTTCTCGGAATTCAAGCATTCCGTTTCAAACGACACCTTCTATTAACTTCTATTGTTTGACCCGATATACCGGGTTCGTAGGCTTAAAATATCATAACCAATTTATTGATGTATTACCATCTATCACCTAGCAAAATATGAGACTTTCAAGTCTCTACTCATGTAATTCGTTTACAAGCAACATTTTGACCCGTTTGGCTATCTAGTGAAGACCATCACTTTATTAACATACCAAACCAAATTTCTAATATTTATTTTGACCCGTTTGATGATCTAGTGAACTTCGCCACTTTAACGATGCATCAAACGCATCAATTACAATCCGACATCGTTTGTACACTAAAACCAAACATTATTACATAATACAACGAGACTAAAGTCACGTACCTTTAAAGCACACCTTTTCCGCGGGTATCACTTCCGGCGTGTCCACTTGACGTTCCGGATTCCTTGCCTAAAGAGTTCAATTCATAACAAGATTAGAACTCTTTCATAAGCTTTAACGCATTAATTCATAACATATGCAAATCTGCGTTTTTAGCAATCTTTAACATTTTAACCCTCATTTAGGCGTTTTATCAAACACCTTGCGGGTCAGATTTCTACATGATCTAAACCAAGTTCATAACTTGAAATTATCACTCAAATTAACTTCAATTAGACAATATACACATATTTTAACATCAACAATTTCAGAGATTATCTCACAATTTCAGTTTTCACTAGAACAAGAGTCTTAATCCTAGTGTTTATCAAGTTCTACTAACTTACTAATCATCCACTATAGTGATTTTGATCCTTACAACTAACATGCAAGATTTTGACGAGAAATCATCTAGGGTTTGTCCCTAGACTTCACATTACTTCCAATTTCATGTTTTACAACACATAATCAAGCTCAACCTTCGATTTCAATCACATGCAAGAATTTGAGTTGTATCAAAACAAACAAATTTGACATACCTTATGACCTCCTTGACGAGGAGATCACGATTCTATGTTCAGATTTCGATTACAACATGATTTGAGCCTTCAATTTGAGAGTTTAGTAGAATTTAGGGTTGTGATAGTGAGGGTGTCGCCCCTGTGGTTTCTTGATCGACCAGAACTCCAAAAATGGAGTGTTTGGTTTTTGTTTTACTAATTATTAGTAATTTAAGTTTCAATTTTGACAACCTAGGTCCCTCCACTCTTATTTAGTTTATATCTTTGACTTTTTAACTCATACTTGTGTTACTACAAGACTTTTAACTAACTGGGTTATTTATCCTAGTTAGTTTATTCTTGTTTATTATACACTTTATAATTCTAGTATAAAGTTTTGAAATTTCGGGATGTTACAACACGCCCCGTGCTCAACCAGATCAGTAACTTTAATTAAAATGCCCAGATACAGATTCTGTACACAGGGCCGTGTCCACTGAACACGGGGCCGTGCCCAGCCTCTGTTTCCGTTTTTATTTTTGTTTTCTGATCTCGAGACTTGGTTGTGGTCTGCTGAGTGATTCTCATGGATCAATACTCAGGAGGTTACAACTACACCTATGAGGAGGATGATTATAGGAGTAATTATTGCACTAATTGTAGTAACCCACACTCGGTTCAATATTGTCACTCATATCAACCATCCAATTCATATACCTACTATGAGGAACCCATGTACGAGCCATCAACTTCATACACATCCTACGAAGACCAAAGGTATGAACCTCCTCCCTCATACTCATATTTTGATGAACCAAGGTATGAGCCTTCTTACTCATACTTTGAGGAACCAAGATATGAACCACCACCTTCGTATGCTTATTATGAGGAACCATGGTGTGAACAACCCACCTCATATGAGTATTATGAAGAACAAAATTACGACCCTTATCCATCATATGCTTACAATGAAGAACAATGGTGTGAACCATCTACTTCATATGGGTATTATGAGGAACAAAGGATCGAACAACCGGATTCAAGCTTTGAAAATCCCGATCCTTTTTCTATAACCGAAGTGACCGATAGGATATTAGAACACCTTAGAGTTATCGATCGATATATAAAAGAATCTCGCGCAAGGGAAGAGGAGTCCCGCGCAAGAGAAGAATTAAATAAAGATGAGACAACCGAAAGCGTAATAATGGAAGAACAAATAAGTGAAAAACCGACACATGAGTTAAACAATGAAAAAGGTGAGTCCGACAACGTTAAAATTCAAGAAGAGTCTAATTTTGAAGAAATTAATCTCTTGTCACCTTCTTTTGAAAATCATTGTTTAGTACCCACTCATGCTAAGTTTTTAAAAGAGTTAAACACTAACACTAAAATTGACGAAACGGTAAGTGTTAAGTTAACTAGTGATCGAACCTCGCTAATAAAAGAAGACCCATTTGAAATTAACATTACACCGGTTCCATGTTTCTTTCAAAATTCGTTTATTAGTAATGTCACGATTGATAAAGATCTTTGTGTTAACATAATGCCTAACTACATTTTCGAAAAATTAAGTATTAGTGATTTTTCTCCACTTCAAATACCCATTTTTCTATCCAATCGGAAAGTAATAAAATCAATCGGTATAGTTGAGGATGTCTTGGTTCAAACAAATCAGATGGTAATCCCGACAGACTTTGTCATCCTCGATGACGCTCCTCTAGTGTTGGGACGACCATTTCTAAAAACTCACGAAGCTTTGAAAAACCGGAAGTACAACAATCTCCCTCTCCAATTAGGGGCATTTAAAAGAAGTGTCGATCTTGAACGGTCAATGAAATATCCATTCGGCAATGACGACCCCCTAATTGAAGATGAGCCAGAACCACCCGATAAGGAGGGTCTAGCCAAGGACCCTTATAAACGTGGCGCACCACGGAGGCATTCCGCGGAACTATCCGTAGTTTTAGTTTAGATTAAACTTTTATGTTTTCTAGTTTAGTTTTAATTTTCAGGAATAAAACACACTCGGGATGGTGAAGGATGCTAAGGGAAGCTTGAACCAACACCCCATACACAAAAATAGAGCCTCCCGATGATTTTTCTTCATTACAGCAAGTTCAGCACAGGGCCGTGCTCACCCCAACACACCCCGTGCCCGAGGTTCTGTAGAAAATGCCCAGTTCAGGTACATGGACACGGGGCCGTGCTCACTGAACACGCCCCCGTGCCCAGCCTTCTGTTTACTTTTGGTACTGGTAGTCTGGACACTGGGCTGTGCTCAGCCAACACCACCCCGTGTTCAGCTACCCAGTAACATAAAATCTTGTTTTTAACCCACTTTTACACATTTTAATCTACCGAAAAACTTATTTTTGGGACACATTGAGGACAATGTGTAATTTAAGTGTGGGGGGTATGCTAAAACCTTGAATCTTGCAAGTCCTAAATACAAGCCTTACACAAAACTCTATTGGAACCGCTAATCACCCCAAATTTTTTCAAAAAAAAATTCATTTTTTACTTGTATAGGTTTAACTTGGGAATTTCAAATTCTAAAAAAAGATTTTATTTTTACAAATTTACAACCGATAGCGTCGTGATAAAAAGAACTAACATAAGAAAATTATGAAAAGGCATGACAAGCTTAGTTAAAATTTGATTATATATACTTGATCACATAAAAACCCATTCCCACAAAAGTGAGTTTTGAGCCTTTATTGAGCATACAATTACACATCATTAAACTAAATGCTCATTTTTCTTTTCTTGATAGCCGCTTGGTTCTTACGACTCTAGAACTTACCACGACGATACATTCCCGGTCCTTACCAACTTAAACCCGAGTAAGTAAATGATGGAGGCATTAGGACTAACCATTTTTATTTCTACACCATTATTTTTCTTTTTTTTTTACCACCTACCCAAAATCCCCCTAGTTAGCCTCTTTGAGCCTGAACCTTTTCATTTCATAACCCAAACCAAACACCCTTTTACCCACCAAAACCTTTTTCATTTTTAACCCTTTGTTTTAGTAACTAGCTCGGTTTTTTTTCGTATGACTTTTGAAAAAAAAATGTTGATGATGAAGAAAAAGAAAATAAACAAACAAGTTTATCAAAAATAACTTTGTTTGAATAAAAGCTTCATCAAAATAAAAGTTGCAAAAAAAAAAAAGTCATAACGAAAACCGACGCTTGTTACGCTTTTCCCCCTTTTTCTACTAACCACTAACCCAACCACCTACCTTTAACCCAAGCCTAACCCTTCACCCAAAAAGTCCTCTTGATATTTACAAAGGTATATAGTTAAAAAGGAGGAGGATTGATTGCTTGGCAAGCTTATGGTAGGAGTAAGTTCCATGCCGCTCTCGAGTGATCCACAAAAATACATTTTCGGCCGAGTGTTGAGTGATCCCCGTGAGGTTTGTGAACTTGTATATAAATAGAATTTTAAAGAGGCATGTTATGCCCTAATAAGTAATTTATCTTATGAAAAGTTTTAAATAAATCATGACGAATAGGATTGTAAATAAATAAAAATAGAACTTAATGAAGAATCTTGGAAATCCCGACACTCTATGACAAGCCCAAAAACTTTCTCTTCTACCCATTCCATTTGGGAGTGTAAAGCCACATTATAAAGAGTTTTGCTTGAGGACAAGCAAAGATTCAAGTGTGGGGGTATTTGATGTGTGCAAAATGCAACATATAAATTACATCAATTGTGGCATAAAACTAGCCCTTTTTTAGTACTAATGTTGGAAAAAGTGTGCTTTTGTCTTCCTTTTGTATTTTCAGGATTAAATGAGCTCAAATTAACAAAAGAAGCAAAAAGGCAGCAAAATCTAACATAAATACAAGAAAAGGAACAAACGTGACATGCCCGACCCCATGACAGCATCTTCCCAAGCAAAACAAGAAGACAGAAGACTGAACACGCCCCGTGCTCAGCCAGCACGGGGGCGTGCCCAAGTGTCAGCAGAAAAGACAAAGTGGTAGAAGCTTCTATTGCCCACAACGGGGCCGTGCTCAGCGGGCACGGGGCCGTGGTCAACTATAAGATTCGCAGAATCCAGGCAAATCTTCATAGTACAGATATGCTTCTGCACACGGGGTCGTGCTCAGCGGACACGGGGGCGTGGTCAACTAATACAGACAAGCTGCATTAAATGAAGAAAGAGAAGGATGTGGACACGAGGCCGTGCCCACTGGACACGGGGCCGTGCCCGAGCTTCTGTTCAGCCTATAAATAGGAGTGCTTGGCTAAAGCTCAAACCATCCCTTGGCACACCACCTCTCTCACACTTCACCCACCACCCACCACCACCATAACACCATCCACCACCATCATGCATTGTCCATCATAGAGTGTGTGAGTCGTCTCGGGATCCAAAATTGATCGTAAGAGTTCTTGACAATCAAGGCCATGTTTGCCTAAGTCTCTTACATCATTTGGTGAAGACAAGTGTCTAGTGTAATACTTTTTATTTTTAATCTTTTCGCACTTTTTAATTGGTTATGTATTAATCACTTTAATAACTAGTTTCTTATGTTGAAGGTGATTCTTCCTTATCGTTTGTCCGTGGTGTCTTGGCATTATTTTACTGTCTATATAAAATAAAAGATTTTCACCATTCATATCTCCACGGTCTATATGGAGGTATGTTGGGTACCTGGTCGGGGGTTAAGGGAACGGTTTGGTAAGAGTCTTGCCGTTGTTCAGCGTTTAGAGATCCTGCAAGGGACCTGGGTCAAATTTAGTAGGACCTCCTTCAATACTTAACGGTATTGGATGGCGGGGGTCCAAACTCTTTGACCCCCTCATAAGTTAAACTACTATTAATACTATAACCCGGCTACTTAGGACTGTATCCCTGCTGACTTAGACTACTTAGCCGAGGGTAACGTCACCTTCAAAAGATGGGCCTACCATAATTTGCATTAATAACTTAATTAATTATCTTTCAATAATCCGACCCTTTAGGATTGTATCCTTGCTGACTCAAACTACTGGGTTGAGGGAAATGTCACCTTCAAAAGAGGGGCCTACTACAATAACTAAGATAATCTCTTAAATAAGTGCAAAAGTGCGGAAATAATCAAAGGTTACACTATACACGAGTCGGAACCAAGTGATCCATCTTGTCTATCTGTTTTTATTTTTATTTTTATTTTCAGCATTTTAGTTAGTTTTTATTTTTCTTAGTTTAAAACATTTTTTCTAAACTTTTTGATTTGATTAGACGTTGAGGATAAACCGGTACTAAAAGCTTTTGTGTCCTTGGACGACCTCGGTATCTTACCAACACTATATTACACTCACGATGGGTGCACTTTCCCATATGTGTGTTTAGTGTTAGTAAATATCGTGTTTTATAAATTTAAAACTTGGCTAAAGAAAGTGTAAAAAGGGCTTAAAATATACTTAAACCTATATATACTCCTAACACGCATCAAAACCCCTCTTTTTTTACTGCTTTGTATATATTTTGGGGGTAGAGCACGTCATTAAAAGGGTTTAATAATGTTTTCGAAATAAAACATACCTTTTAATATAAAATATATATTTTCGTTGAAAATATATGAAATTTGATAAGTCGTACGTTTCGAAGTAAAACGTTTTTGATGAATGAATATTGAAAGTACGGTATTTCCTAAGCGAAACATGACCGTACAGTTGGGGGAGAATTCTTGACTGGGTCTCATATGATGGAGAGTAAGGGGAATTCGTACAACGTCGTGTATTAAATTGTCATATTAGTAGGATATATATATTGTACGTGAGGCAGACATCATATTGTCCTTCAAGAGGACCCTTCGCCCATGATGTCGTTTAATCATTTAACTATTGCACGCAATAAATTGTTGGTAGATCTATCGGGTTGACAACCCCGTCGTGACCGGTCGCCCCGTGTCAAGTCAAACGACGAATTTAAATTCTGTTTATTGTCTAGCTTTGATTATCCCTGCATGGTTAATATATAGTTCATATCGTATAGCTAACATAAGAGTCTGAAAATTGATGCTATAATTTAATATACAAAACCTGGGCAATATATATATATATATTACAATTGTCGGATTGATGAACCGTGTAACACCCCAAATTTCGTATGACATGTTATAACATTTTTAATCGCAATAATTGACTAGAAGAAATGGTAAACATAGATTTTTACCATTTTTTAAAGTTTTATAAACTTTAGCAAACTCAAAATTTCTATGCATGTATGACGTTTTATTTAGTTAGTATGTAGTAAAAGGAAAAGTGGCATGTTATGATAAGATGAGGGGCTGGAAATGAAAAATTGTGTAATTAAAACACTTAATAAAAAATGTCCAGTATTAGAGTGGGTGTAGGTGTGCGATCACAGGAGAGACCAGGTGAAAGTCTTTCCCTTAAAACCCTAACATCCTAAATTCAGTCAAATTGAAAGTGAAATCAATGGTTAATCCAATACATGAGTCAGGAATGTTCATCCCCTAAGTGAATTTCATATCTAGTAAGTTTAATTTCATGTTTTTATGAAATCTTATGAAATGGGTTATGTGAAATTTATGATCTTTGTATGAAATTGAACCTAAATGTTAGATGTTATGATCAAATAGAGGCTATATTATGTGCCATTTGGATTGTATTGGTAGTTGGGGTAAAACCCACTTGAAATTTGTAAGATGGTGAAATTTAGTAAAGTTATGGATGAATTGGATGATGTTGAAATTAAACTCATGTTATAGAAGGTGTTTAAATAGGTAATTTGATATGAACCATATGAAGTATAGTTATGATATTGATTGTACATGTTTAGGTTAACCCATTGATGATATTAGGATGAATGTGTTGTAAATAGTACATTATGCTTATTAGAATATACGCACGCCATGTGTTAGATGAAATGTCTAGGTGAAGTTAGAATGAGACATATTTAGAAAAGATTGGATGAAAACTAAAGCTGTCCAGAAAGTTACAGCTGAATGTAATCGGATGTAACTGGGTCAAATCTTGTAAAAAACTAATGTTTATTGAGTTTGTGATGAACTCCCAAGAAAAACCTCTCAAACCCAACTGGAATTGCATTTTTCGGCGAAAAATGAACGTTTTATGAATTTTTTTCGTATCAAAGGTTCAGGCTGCGTTTTCTGGCAGAATTTGCAGCCCCTTACGAATGTCATAAATCAATTTAGGAATTGAGTTATGATCTCAAATTTTTACTGTATGTAGCCTCAGGTGATTAGAAAAATCTCCCACTGGAATTTCGTCAATCGGATAAACGAGGAATTTTAAATGAATTTTTCCGTAAGCTGCAGTCAGAAGTGACGAATCTCATAGCAGCTTAGTAAATGAATTTTTATAGATTTTTGGTAGAGAGTTAGACTCAAAAATTTTAACACAAGGATAACCCCTCTGAGGGGCACGTCGCATAAAAAGATTGTAATTTTTTCAAGTTCGTAAGTACAGTAAACGGACGTCCCCAAACAGCCTATTTTCAGTGAAATAAGTTATACATGTTAGTGAATGAATGATTAATGCAAGTTGAATATGAAATTATGCAAATGTATGCTCGTTATCAAGTAAAATGATGTATGCTAATAAGAATGTGTTGATGATAACCTGAAAGCGTAGGAGCCATGTCCACATGGACACGAGCATGGAAGGGCAATGGGTCAAAGGTAAATACGGAAGCTATGCATGAACTCGGACGCACGAGGCAAGTGATTTCCGTGATCACTTCTTATTTTGTTTAAGTAAGGTAGCGTTAGTTAATTGAGCATGATGATGATTGAAGTTTGATATGGTTTTGGTTGTATGAAATCGGTAATTTAGCTAAGTAGACCGAACGGGACAATATAAAGTTGTAATGATATGACGGATTAATGTCTAAGTAATGCTACGGTATTGTAACCGGGTAATGGGTAGAATATCATATAAGAAGGCTAATCAAGAAACGGAGACGCAAATTATAGACAAAAGACTCGGTTGTGAGTTATAACTAATGAATAAACCAATTTGTGAATGGAATTTTATTAACAAAGTTTGATTTAGTAGGATTGAATGAAGTGAATGAGTCTAGTGCATACCGAGTATCGCGTGAGTAAATCCCAAGTACGATGCTCCAAATAATGTAAAAGTGTTATAGTTATAACGTTCATGTGAACCTTAAGTTTAAACATATGAGTTGTTTACTAAAAACATGAACGGGTCGAATAATTCGTGATTGACTATTTAGTTGAAGGCACATAAGTTAAGAATCTTTCCCTAGTTCGGATATTAGAAATTGAGTCTTATGATAGAGGACTAATTTACGATCACGTAGGAAGAAACTGGATGCAAAACGAATCAAAAATGAGAAAGTTATGTTCGTTTTGTGTAGATTAGCGTTCTTGGAAATTGCTGCATTCAGCAACAAACTTTCTGGAATTTATGGGGTGTCGCGCCACGCGACAGCAAGGGCAGGGAGTCGTCGCGCGACGCAACGGCATGCAGGTTTGACAAAAATTATTTTTCTAATCTATTTCGCTTTGCGGACTCATTTAAACACGTTTTATACTATGTAAGACTAATTGTTTAATGATTTATGAATTGTTGATCATGAGTAAAAGTTATGAGACTTCGGATAGTACATGTACGGGTTATTTACATGTTAGAGATGGAAGTTATAGGTGAACGTGTTTAAAAATGAGTAAGCATGCATTACATTATGTATTAAATTGTTATTATGAAAAGTTGTGAGTATCACATGTTAGTATAAGTATATGAGGTTAAGTGGTAAGCAGGAACTCGTAGGTATGTGCGTGTGTACGAATGTAAGTTGATATGAATGTATGTAGGAAAGGTTTCATTACGATTTGAGTAATGACGCTTGCTAATGATTTTTATTGAGTATGAAATGAGAACGCAGGTACACTATAAAGGTCAATGAGAAGGTTTCAAGGAATTGGAATCCATGATTGTACATGGAAAGCTGATTAGTAAATGATTAGCATGAGAAGAAGGAATACGGAGTGGTTATTTGATTGATTATGATTAACTTAGGAATGACGTCATCAAATATTAATATTGTGTATGTATGTGGTGAATGCAGGTTGCGCGGACATAACATCATTATGAGGAACAGGACAATTGGAGATCGAGTCAAGAGCAAAGATTGTACGGGAAGAGTGGTCACTTAATTGGAGTTTCATATTTAATTAATGTGATCTAAAAAGAATGGATGTTGTAAATCTTTTAGTAAAGTATTATTTAAACTAGTAATAAACTTCAAGTATGTTACATGGCTAATAAAAAAAAAATTGGGCTCATATTTCCGCTACGCCCTTTTCAAGTTGTTACGTGTTAGGGTTTTACAAACCGATGGAAGGCCCATGGATTTTATAAAGGAAGTAAAATGGACTTTCTAAAATTTATATGGATGTTTTCAAATAAACACCTAATCAGAAAGTGTTCTTTGGAATTATATTGGTTGTAAGTGAATATGTGAACTCACCTTCGTTTGTGTTGACACTTGATTTTTAACGTGTTCTATAGGTACTTGAGTTCGGCTTCGGGAAATCATGGCGTATCTTGTGTTTGATGATGCATGTTGTTTTGTTTAAATATGTTGCACAACTTTTAAACTATCTGGGACGTTTGTAATAAGATCTGCGAGGATCAAAACAACTTAACTTATGTGGATGTGTCGTGACTTTAAAATGTAATGTTTAATATTTATGTTTTAAAATATGTCAAAATGTCCAACAAATGAGTGCATCGTCCGACAAGGTATAAATGGGCACCAACTTCCGTCACCACTACGTTTTATATTCCGCTGCGACGTTTTTGGGGTGTGACAAAAGTTGGTATCAGAGCCATTGGTTGTTAGCGAACTAGATGTTTTCGGGGAAAACACTAGACTTCAACCGGAGAATTTTGAAATATAAATTCCAAAATTCTCGAAGCCAATATTTTTAAATAAACATAGAAAATATTTTATCATGTATGAAAACCATTATGTGTTTTATGTGCATACGTGATTTTCTATTTATTTGACCTTATTTGTTACTGTTTATGTTGATTACGCACTTACTTGTACGGTTATATGAGTGTCACAGATGTCGCACGAACACGAGGTCATCGAGATCCACGACTCAGGTTACGAGCAAGATTTCGAGACTTCACCCAGACCTACGTTGCCAGAGACACCTATGATGGCTCCACAGATGGTTGGTACTACTGAGCTTACCTCATCTTTCCACATCAATCCTGCTGCTTTTGCCGAGACCCCCGATGCGCTTTCACTAGCAACGGGTGGATAGATGATGATGATGTACCTCTCTCAATCCATGAGACGGGACGATCATCTGGCACTGTACCAGTTATCGATGACGTGATCAGGAGTGTCCCTACTTTCGGAGGATCTTCTAGTATCGCACCAGTGGTGGATGCCACTATCGTCACGGCTCGACCCTTAGAGCCATTTGTCGTCCCACCTGCTGCTGTGATCGAGTCTGCTACTGAGATCCCTTCGCTTGTTTTGTCTGAGTCTTCTTTGCCTATTTTAGAGTCAAGCACTTCTTCTACGCCTCTATTAGTTTATTATCGTCGTAGGAAGAGGATTAGGCCCGCTGGAGATAGGGTAGATCGATATTGCCATTGTAATCGACAGCTCGCCGCCTTGCGCAAAGACCTAGACATAGCCAAAGGAAAGGCGAAGTACCTTGAGGGACAGATGGACGATCATGAGGAGTTGAAGGTTATAGACGACATCGCGAGAGATGAGATGCATTGGAGGGTTATGGATTTGGAGAAGCTTGTCCAGGAGATTTTAGAGTCTCTAAGTTTGAGGCGTTGATGATAGTTGTTTGTTTGTTTGTTTGTTTCATTGTTTGATGGATTGTATTGTTAGACATTTTTGATGCTCTTTGTGTTTGTGGCCTGCATGCCAGTTTCATTTTTGGATATTATTTGGAGATTTTGTGTGAACTTGTTTTATGGGTGTCGATGTAGACATGCCAAGAATAGTCTTTTGTACTGAAAACGAGTTTAAATAATTTCTATAATAAATATCAATGATGTACTTTTGGTTTAAAATTTTTCTCATTAATATGTGTATATTTTACATGCGCAATGTTTGGTCCACTAACATTTAATGATTGAATTATTTTTGGTTATCGTCTTATGTGGATATTATTGTTATGATAATAGAAATGACGAAATGCCGCCAAAAGCAAGACAGGGTACCGGATTACCTACCACACCGGAAGAGTTGGCTCAACTCATAGCCCAACACGTTATTTTAAAGTGTTTAGTGACTTATAACTTTGTCATAATGTTTGTTAGCTTTGCATGTTGTACATGGTGCATTAAAAGTTGTAAAATACGTGAAATCGCATGATTTATGTGACTTATACAAAAACTGCACTAATCTGATTATAACTATCATTTTAATCAATAAATAACATGTATTGTGTTAAAATAGCAAGTTTTTTCGAGTTGGGATGGTTATAGTAACGTTTAACGCAAAACTATGCGTTAAAACGGTAAAAAATCGGCTTTTCGAGTGATTTTTTTAAAACTGATTTAGATAAGTAAATAAACTGATGTTTTTAGTTTTAAAATAAGTATTTTAACTAATTTTAAGTTTACTTGGTGTTTGGTTGGTCATACGTGACTTCCGACGCCCGAAAACGTCACCGAATCGCTAAAATACGCATTTTTCGATGAACACTAGTATGGGTAAATTTTGAGTGAACCATATGTGATAAAATGTGTTAAGTGATTTAATCATCTAAATGTGATAAAATGTTAAGTGTTAACTTGATAGTGGGAAATTTTGACTATGCATGTATACTTCTGCGTTTTGTGTGGTAGAAACGGTAAAAAATTGCGTTAAATGTGTAACTTGTTTATCGAGCATGAAATTTGTTACATATGAGATATTTTATGTATATTTTCTTTAAAAATGACAAAATAGATAAGTTAGCAATATTTCACGTGTTTCGGTGTTAAATTATATGAACGTTTATGTATATATATATTACGACGCGCAAATCGTAGATATATTACGTATAAACGGGAAAGTTGCAAGATCATAAATATATATATATATGGACTTATGTATATATTAACGTGCCAACATAATCCAAAAATAACAACTTTTCGAGATAATCTCAAAGTTATGTGATAATTCTAAAAAACAGCGAAACTTAGGATTTTTGTGTTTTGCATATTGATTTAAAATCGTTCCTATATTAGGACGTGTAGAAAATCAATCTCTGTGATTGCGCTATTTAAAATACGCACCCAAAGGTGAGTGTCAGTAAACCCCTCTTTTTTTTACTGCTTTGTATATATTTTGGGGGTAGAGCACGTCATTAAAAGGGTTTAATAATGTTTTCAAAATAAAACATACCTTTTAATATAAAATATATATTTTTGTTGAAAATATATGGAATTTGATAAGTCGTACGTTTTGAAGTAAAACGTTTTTGATGAATGAATATTGAAAGTACGGTATTTCCTAAGCGAAACATGACCGTACAGTTGGGGACGAATTCTTGACTGGGTCTCATATGATGGAAAGTAAGGGGAATTCATACAACGTCATGTATTAAATTGTCATATTAGTAGGATATATATATATATATATATATATATATATATTGTACGTGAGGCAGACATCATATTGTCCCCATGATGTCGTTTAATCATTTAAGTATTGCACGCGATGAATTGTTGGTAGATCTATCGGGTTGACAACCCCGTCGTGACCGGTCGCCCCGTGTCATGTCAAACGACGAATTTAAATTCTGTTTATTGTCTAGCTTTGATTATCCCTGCATGGTTAATATTTAGTTCGTATAGTCTAGCTAACATACGAGTCTGAAAATTGACGCCATAAGTTAATATACAAAACCTTGGCAATATATATATTATAGTTGTCGGATTGATGAACCGACGGAAGGCCCATGGATTTTATAAAGGAAGTAAAATGGACTTTCTAAAATTTATATGGATGTTTTCAAATAAACACCTAATCAGAAAGTTTTCCTTGGAATTAAATTGGTTGTAAGTGAATATGTGAACTCACCTTCCTTTGTGTTGACACTTGATTTTTAACGAGTTCTACAGGTACTTGAGTTCCGCTTCGGGAAATCATGGCGTATCTTGTGTTTGATGATGCATGTTGTTTTGTTTAAATATGTTGGGAAACTTTTAAACTATCTGGGACGTTTGTAATAAGATCCGTGAGGATCAAAACAACTTAACTTATGTGGATGTGTCGTGACTTTAAAATGTAATGTTTAATACTTATGTTTTAAAATATGTCAAAATGTCCAACAAATGAGTGCATCGTCCGACAAGGTATAAATGGGCACCAACTTCCGTCACCACAACGTTTTATATTCCGCTGCGACGTTTTTGGGGTGTGACAGAAGTTGGTATCAGAGCCATTGGTTGTTAGCGAACTAGATGTTTTCGGGGAAAACACTAGACTTCAACCGGAGAATTTTGAAATATAAAGTCCAAAATTCTCGAAGCCAATATTTTTAAATAAACATAGAAAATATTTTATCATGTATGAAAACCATTATGTGTTTTATGTGCATATGTGATTTTCTATTTATTTGACCTTATTTGTTACTGTTTATGTTGATTACGCACTTACTTGTACGGTTATATGAGTGTCACAGATGTCGCACGAACACGAGGTTATCGAGATCCACGACTCAGGTTACGAGCAAGATTTCGAGACTTCACCCAGACCTACGTTGCCAGAGACACCTATGATGGCTCCACAGATGGTTGGTACTACTGAGCTTACCTCATCTTTCCACATCAATCCTGCTGCTTTTGCCAGCCAGGGAGACCCCCGATGCGCTTTCACTAGCAACGGGTGGATAGATGATGATGATGTACCTCTCTCAATCCATGAGACGGGACGATCATCTGGCACTGTACCAGTTATCGATGACGTGATTAGGAGTGTCCCTACTTTCGGAGGATCTTCTAGTATCGCACCAGTGGTGGACGCCACTATCGTCACGGCTCGACCCATAGAGCCATTTGCCGTCCCACCTGCTGCTGTGATCGAGTCTGCTACTGAGATCCCTTCGCTTGTTTTGTCTGAGTCTTCTTTGCCTGTTTTAGAGTCAAGCACTTCTTCTACGCCGATGTTAGTTTATTATCGTCGTAGGAAGAGGATTAGGCCCGCTGGAGATAGGGTAGATCTATATTGCCATTGTAATCGACAGCTCGCCGCCTTGCGCAAAGACCTAGACATAGCCAAAGGAAAGGCGAAGTACCTCGAGGGACAGATGGACGATCATGAGGAGTTGAAGGTTATAGACGACATCGCGAGAGATGAGATGCATTGGAGGGTTGTGGATTTGGAGAAGCTTGTCCAGGAGATTTTAGAGTCTCTAAGTTTGAGGCGTTGATGATAGTTGTTTGTTTGTTTCGTTGTTTGATGGATTGTATTGTTAGACATTTTTTATGTTCTTTGTGTTTGTGGCCTGCGTGCCAGTTTCATTTTTGGATATTATTTGGAAATTTTGTGTGAACTTGTTTTACGGGTGTCGATGTAGACATGCCAAGAATAGTCTTTTGTACTGAAAACGAGTTTAAATAATTTCTATAATAAATACCAATGATGTACTTTTGGTTTAAAATTTTCTTATTAATATGTGGATATTTTACATGCGCAATGTTTGGTCCACTAACATTTAATGATTGAATTATTTTTGGTTATCATCTTATGTGGATATTATTGTTATGATAATAGAAATGACGAAATGCCGCCAAAAGCAAGACAGGGTACCGGATTACCTACCACACCGGAAGAGTTGACTCAACTCATAGCCCAACACATTATTTTAAAGTGTTTAGTGACTTATAACTTTGTCATAATGTTTGTTAGCTTTGCATGTTGTACATGGTGCATTAAAAGTTGTAAAATACGTGAAATCGCATGATTTATGTGACTTATACAAAAACTGCACTAATCTGATTATAACTATCATTTTAATCAGTAAATAACATGTATTGTGTTAAAATAGCAGGTTGTTTCGAGTTGGGATGGTTATCGTAACGTTTAACGCAAAACTATGATGTCGTTTAATCATTTAAGTATTGCACGCGATGAATTGTTGGTAGATCTATCGGATTGACAACCCCGTCGTGACCGGTCACCCCGTGTCATGTCAAACGACGAATTTAAATTCTGTTTATTGTTTAGCTTTGATTATCCCTGCATGGTTAATATATAGTTCGTATCGTCTAGCTAACATACGAGTCTGAAAATTGACGCTATAAGTTAATATACAAAACCTTGGCAATATATATATTAAAGTTGTCGGATTGATGAACCGACGGAAGGTCCATGGATTTTATAAAGGAAGTAAAATGGACTTTCTAAAATTTATATGGATGTTTTCAAATAAACACCTAATCAGAAAGTTTTCCTTGGAATTAAATTGGTTGTAAGTTAATATGTGAACTCTCCTTCCTTTGTGTTGACACTTGATTTTTAACGTGTTCTACAGGTACTTGAGTTCGGCTTCGGGAAATCATGGCGTATCTTGTGTTTGATGATTCATGTTGTTTTGTTTAAATATGTTGGACAACTTTTAAACTATCTGGGACGTTTGTAAAAAGATCCGCGAGGATCAAAACAACTTAACTTATGTGGATGTGTCGTGACTTTAAAATGTAATGTTTAATACTTATGTTTTAAAATATGTTAAAATGTCCAACAAATGAGTGCATCGTCCGACAAGGTATAAATGGGCACCAACTTCCGTCACCACTACGTTTTATATTCCGCTGCGACGTTTTTGGGGTGTGACACTTTCCTCTTTTAACGAATCTGACAACTCATTTCCATGGAGAAACTTTTAATAATACCTTATCTCCAACTTGAAATTCTAACGGTTTTCGTCTGTCATCTGCATAACTTTTTTGACGATCTTATGCTGCTTTTAATCTTTCCTTGACTTGAATAATTTTGTCCGTTGTTTCTTGCACAATCTCAAGTCCAAATAATTGATTTTCTCCAATCTCTGCCCAACAGACTGGAGTTCGGCATTTTCGTCCTTAAAGGGCTTCAAATGGTGCAGCATTGATGCTGGTATGATAGCTGTTGTTGTAAGAAAATTCTATTAATGATAAATGATCGTCCCAATTTCCTCCAAAGTCAATTACACAGGCTCTAAGCATATCTTCCATTGTCTGAATTGTCCTTTCGCTTTGTCCATCCATTTGAGGATGATAAGCTGTGCTTAGATTTAACCTGCTTCCCATTGCTTTTCGAAAACTTGTCCAAAAATGAGAAGTAAAATGACGATCTCTGTCAGACACAATAGATAAAGGAATTCCATGTAATGAAACTATTTCATTTACATATAACTTGGCTAACTGTTCCATACTGAAAGTTTCCTTCATTGGTAAGAAATCTGCAGACTTGGTTAATCTGTCGACAATCACCCAGATTGTATCATTACCTTTTCATGTCTTGGGTAATTTGGTAACAAAGTCCATTGTTATCAATTCCCATTTCCATATTGGCATTTCTAATTGTTGCAATAATCCTAAAGGTTTCTGATGTTCAGCTTTAACCTGTGAGCAGGTTAGACATTTAGCAACATAATTTGCTATATCCTTTTTTATTCCTATCCACCAGCAATTCTTTCTTAAGTATTGATACATCTTATCACTAACGGGATGTATTGTATACTTAGACTTATGGGCTCTTTCTAAAATTCGGTGACGTAGGTTTCCTTGAATAGGTATCCATATCCTTTTCTTATGGAATTTCCAAATTCCATCTGTTCCTTGTTCTAATTCCTTAATCATTCATTTTAAACCTTCAGCATCGTCCTTGAGTGTTGTTTCCTGTATTTTCTAATTTGCTCATTTAAATCTATCTGCAGATTCATTCTAAGAGAGCGTACTCGTTTTGGTTTTTCATGATACGGCTTAAAGCATCAGCCACCACATTAGCTTTTCCTGCATGATATTGGATATCACAATCATAATCATAATCATTAAGAATTTCCATCCAACGTCTTTGCCTCATATTTAGTTCTTTTTTCCCAAAAACATATCTTAAACTCTTATGATCGGTAAGTACAACGAACTTACTACCATAAAGATAGTGTCTCCAAAACTTAAGGGCAAAAATTATGGCTCATAACTCTAGATCATGGGTTGTGTAATTCCCTTGATGTTTCTTAAGCTGTCTAGAGGCATAAGCTATAACCTTTTGACCTTGCATCAGCACACATCCAAATCCTAATTTAGATGCATCACAATAGACTACAAAGTCTTTAGTTCCTTCTGGCAAAGCGAGTATGGGTGCATTGGTTAACCTTTGTTTCAAAATCCTAAATGCTTCCTCCTGTTTTGGTCCCCATTCAAACTTAACTGATTTACAAGTTAGTTTAGTCAATGGAATGACTATTCTAGAGAAATCTTGAATAAAACGTCTATAATATCCTGCTAATACAAGAAAACTTCTTACTTCTGTTGGTGGCTCAGGGACTTTCCATTTGGTAATTGCCTCGATTTTTGTGGGATGCACGTGAATTCTTTCATGATTAACCAGATGTCCAAGGAATTGCATTTCTTGCAACCAAAATTCACATTTTGAGAATTTAGCATAAAGCTTTTCTTTTCTCAACAATGTCAGAAGTATATGCAAATGCTCTGCATGATCTTCCTTACTCTTAGAGTAAGTTAGAATATCATCTATAAAGACAATTATGAATTTATCTAGGTATGGTTTACATATCCTGTTTATCATATCCATAAATGCGGCTGGGGCATTGGTTAAACCAAATGGCATGACTGTAAATTCATAATGACCGTACCTTGTTCTGAAAGCAGTTTTAGGAATGTCCTCTTCATGTACTTTCAATTGATAATATCCTGAGCGTAAATCGATCTTAGAAAAGAATCGAGCTCCTTGAAGTTGATCGAACAGGTCATCGATTCTCGGTAGTGGATACCGATTTTTAATCGTAACCTTATTCAATTTTCGGCAATCAATGCACATACGCATTGATACATCCTTCTTCTTGACAAATAACACCGGTGCTCCCCATGGCGATGAACTAGGCTGTATGAAACCTTTTTCAAGTAGTTCGTCTAATTGTTTCTTCAGTTCCTGCATCTCCGCCGGTGCTAGTCGATATGGTGCTTTGGTAATTGGTGTCGTTCCTGGTATTAAGTGAATTCTAAATTCAACCTCTCGATCTGGCGGTAATCTAGGTAATTCTTCTAGAAAACGTCTGAGAATTTAGATACTACAGGAATATCTTTTAATTCTTTTCCTTTAGTGTTAATGATTATGAAAATCATATACACCATTCCTCCTTTCCTTGCATAACTTGCAGCTTTCATCACATAGATGAATTTGGTTGACCTGGTTGGCTTGTCTCCTTTAATTGTGATCTTTTCACAATCTGGTGTACTTACTTGTACTGACTTTTGTTCACATAATATACTGGCATGATTGGCTACCAACTAATCCATTCCTAACACGACATCGAATCCGGCTAGATTCATTGGAAAAAGGTTAGTTGTAAAGTTATGGTTTAGAATTTCTATTCTTGCTTCCTGCAGGATTTCGCTTATCTTGACAGAATCTCCATTTGCCGTCTCCACCAGACAGTCTTGTTGAAGTTTAGTTAATGGTTGATTAAGAAGTTTGCACAAAGAAGTATTGATAAAACTTTGGTTTACACCAGAGTCAAATAATACTTTAGAAAAAATATCATTAACTAAAAACGTACCGGCAATTACATCTGGAATCATCTTGGCTTATTCATCTGTCAGAATGAATTCTCTGGCATTCTTCTTGGGTCCTTCAGTTGCCTTAGCTTTGCTATTTGTCGCTAGAGCTAATTTCGGACAGTTTGGTTTTATATGACCAGCTTCTCCATAATTGTAGCATAATCTATTGCTGGCTTTCTTCTTGCAGTCTTCTTCCTTATGTCCAAATATTTTGCAGAAGTTGCAGTATATTGAGCACCTTCCTGAGTGCTTCCTTTTGCAATTCTTGCAGTTGGGTGAAGAGGAAGAACATGTCCCTTTCCCACGATAGGAATTACCATAACGTAATTCTTGCGTAAGCTTTTGAGCTAGGTTCTTTTTCTGGTCTTCCTCTTGTGTACGTACTAACTAATCAGTCAGAGTGTTAGCCAGTTCTACTGCTTCTTCTATGGCTTGTGGTCTAGCTGCTTTGACTACATGTCTGATCTCACTAATTAATTCCCAGATGTAACGGGAGATTAATATTGGTTCTAGAGAGGCTAAGGTTGGTACTATCCTAGCATATTCAAAGAATATGGTAGTATAACCCTTGCATTCTATTCTAGTCATTTTAAGATTTAAGAACTTATTGGCAATCTGTTCTTTTTCATGAGGAGGACATAACTTCCTTTCAACCATCTCCTTAAAGTTGGTCCATTCTATGTTATAGACCCTGTCATTTCCTCTAGACGGGAGAATGGTATTCCACCACTCTAGTGCTGCATTCTTGGAGAAAGTGTACAAAGATACGTGGAGAGAGAAAGGAACCGACATTTTGTGAGGATCTTCAAAAAGTTAGAAGGTTTAAATATATCCATATAACCGGGTCGGATCATCCCATTTAGTTTTGGTCACCATCTGTTTGACTTTGGTCAACATCTGTTTGAGTTTTGGTCAACATCTCATTTAGTATTCAACAGAAATTTGAATAACTCAATCAGGGGTTTGAACATCTGTTTGAATTTTGGTCAACGATTGGATGGAAACCCATGTTAGATTGAACAGTGTTTTGAACAGATGTTTAAACATCTGTTTAGACTTAAATAGATATTGGGGCATAAAAAGATGTTTGGCCATAAACAAATGTTTGGCCTTAAACAAATGTTTGACCTTAAACAGATGTTTGCCCATAACCAGATATTTGGCCTTAAAGCAAAAAACTGTTTAAGGTCAACATCTGTTTGACTATTGGTCAACATCTGTTTGACTTTTGGTCAACATCTGTTAACATATAAACACTGTTAACATAAATTACAAATAATTAGCTAATAGACGGCACACGTTTAGCATCTTAAATCATCAAGACACTTAACAATTTGACCATATGATTTAATCGTGTGTTTTACCTTAGATGGGACAACTCGAAAAGAAAATTAAGTAAAAGGATAATATATTAAACGGGTCAAAAAACGCTCAAAGTGTATTTTACTGCATAAATACTGTTACATATAAACACTGTTAACATAAACACTGATGCAATATCTGCTGTTGATGCTGAACTACTATTGTTGTTGGGCAGTGGTTCACCTTTGGTTGATCAGGCCTTTGGCTATTTCTTGTAGCTTTGCTGAGTCAGGATTTTCTACCAACATCTACTTGATGACCACTTTAAATAATTCAGATTCTTGTTGTGCCACTTCTTCTTCATCCATCTATTTTTGCCTCTTTGTTTGATACACAGCAAGAGCAGATGGAACAGTGGGTTTAGCAGATCTTTTAGTTGGTAGGGTCTGTTTGATTGAAACCTCTGATGCTGGATAATCTGGCTTTTTAGGAACCGAGGGATCTTTCTTTCTTCTTTCTTCCAATTTTTTGTATGTCTCTATCACTTTAATCTCTGTCCACCTTGTGATTTGATTCCTTGAGCCATAATTTGCAGTTATAAGCTCTTCCTTCATTCTCTTCAATTTCAAAGCCCTTTCAGGTACATTCTTTTTATACTGGGACCAGACTGGTGGGGTTGGTTTTATTGTTGAGTCTTCAAGTATCTTTTGTATTCTTGTAATTTCTTGCTTGAGCTCACTTATGGTCCAGTATTTGAATTGATGCCTTTCTGCCTTGTATTTCTTGTTTTGTATGATGAGCTCAATGTGTCGGATCGTGTTTTGACCCAATCGAGTCAATCAGAAGAGCTCTAATCTGTTTCAGAGGCGGAAACTAAGAAACAGACAAGGAAAACAGCTTAATTCACTATTAATCGTCTTGTAAATTGATTATAACACGAATACAGATCAAACGACGCGTCGGCAGCAGTTCGGTACCGGAATGACAAAAATTACATCTGATTTCGCTTGTGAGGTATATACAGGACATGAGATTCCGCTTGAAGGTGACATTGTGCATTTCAAGCGAAATAACACATGTTGATTTCGCTTGAAACTGTCAATGCCTCTTTCAAGTGGAATAGCTTCCTTCAAGCGAAATTACCATAAAAACATCCTAAAACCTCCTATTTTCTCGTACAACGCACCCTGATCTAACAATTCTAATACTAGACTCGATACAAGACGAAGTCGACAGACGCATGCACCAACAGACTCCCCCTCGAATGTTGACGAGTCTTAAGTGTCGAGTCTTCAACGTCTTCAGTCTTTATCAGTCTTCGGGCTTCCAGAATCTCTATCTGGATCTTTCCTTTAACTTGTGCTGGAATCAAAATCTAAATTTTTATTCTCTTGATCAGATCCCATGATTCCTTAAGTTCATCAGCATCATCAGTTCCAGAATCGTAACCTGGCTCAATTCCTGCTCAGGATCGAAACCTGGCTTACCTACACAATCTCTACCCAAAAATAAATTTTCTGATAATCACATGCAGAACAAATCTTGAAATGATTTAACATTTATAGATTCTGATGAACCACTTGCAGGAATATCATTTTCATTTCAAAAACTTTCTCTTTTAAACACTATCCCTCACTAACTGCTCAAACCTCTCCCAAACTAGTTGTCGTCATGTTTAGCACTCGGAATTTTGAAAATCAGCTTTCCAACACCAGTTGTCTAAAATCTTATTGAATTTTTCAAAAATTTATGCTAAAACACATCGAAAATCTTTTTGGATTTTTGATATAAAAACAAATGAAATGCAGTAAAGAAATATTTACAGACACTATTTTTGTGAGTTTGTGTAAGAGGATCATATCAGTTTATGAGACAAATCACCAACACCATTAAGCTTCAAACATTTTCAGCTCTAAACAATTCACGTTGATTGACGATATTGTTGTCCACTTAAACTCAAACTAAAAACTTTTGAAATGCTTACCGATACATTAAGGTATATTAATTTTGCACTAAATTCTTATGGACCCCATGATCTCAGCATATCCCCTCATCATGCAATACACTGACTCAAGTAATGCCTTTAAACTTTTATCAACTGTGAATTGTGCGAAAACAAAGCAGAATGTTTAAACATTAACAATCAGGTCGATACTTCCGTATACGCAGAGAAAGTCCAATGTTTAAACAAAATAAGAAAAATAAAACAAGTTGAAGTTGTTTAGGCTTTAACCACCAAGTCGATACTTCCGTATACGCAGAGGTGATCCAAAGCTTAAACGAAACACCAAAGAAAATAAAGCAGAACGTTTAGGCAATAACATCCAGGTCGATACTCACGTATACGCACAGGATGTCCAATGCTTAAACAAAATAAAGAAATAAGACAAGTTTAAAACTTTGCAAAATAAAAAGCACAATCGCAGCGACTTTTCAGCAAAGTTGTGAAAGTTCACAAACTTAACCAGTTTTATGTCTTTCGACAATCAAGAAGGACCAAACTAAGTACTATGCTTTTGACCATGTTTCCCACTAGAACTAGGCTTTTTCTTTTAATTTTGTATCGTTATCGCAAATCTACTAGTCTAGCTGAGCCTATCGTCACATCTTTAGTGAGACCATTTATCACATTTTGACTTTCCATTTCTTTAGCATGTTGTGACAGTCTAACTAATGAACTATCATTTCCTCTTTTGCAACAAAAACTCAATTTTGTATTTTATCATGTTTTTGTCTTTTTCAAATTTTCAAATGTTTTTGGGTTTTCTGAAATTTTTACTACCCCTAAAATGCAAACACATTTCAGGAAATTTGAAAACAAACTACACAATAAAGTGACAACTGATATTGAATTGCTTCAATTCGCCATCCACTCGACATAAACAATCAGAACTCCCCATATAACAAACTATTTTCCCATTGTGATCACAAAACACTTAAGTTTGTTTTAATCAAATGGTTTTTCCGGAAAATAAGTTTGATTTTACCAATTGTAAGTTAGGGGTTCATCACTTTGTCATCCAAAAATACCAATTGTAGGAAAATGCAAGTACAACTTAATGTCCTTGATTTACCACTTGTAAGATCATCAACCAAGAAATATGCCGATTCCTGCTCCACGCTTACAAACCTGGGAGCTCCGGCAAGTCCGAATTTTTATTTATGAAAAACTGCCATCCAAGCCTCCCCGAAATTGGATGTTTCCTCCTCAACTTTACTTGGGTAGAAAGTTGCTTTCTTTGTTTCATAAAAGTCCTTTACCCCTTTTACTTTTCCCTCAACCATTTTCCCAAAAATCTTTTTTACATTCCCATTAAATGTTTTCTCAACATCAAATTCTTTCTCCTCGGGATAGAATTGATTTGAGATCTCAACTTTCCCAACTTTTGATTTAAAATTTTCAGTCCTCAGTGGTGGGAAATGAACATCATCCACTGGAGGTACTGAGTTTTCCTTTTTTACCTCAAACTTTGTGGAATCAGATTCATTGCCAGATTTCACATCAAACTTCTTAACAACCCACATTTGGTTGTCTTTGGCTTTCTTTTTGTAAAAATGTTTCTCTGAACACTCACCAACTTCATAAGTCGAATTTTCAAAAATTTTGAATTTTTCAGTTGGTGGTTCATTTTTTTCTCAATAACCTTTTCTTTGAATTTTTCAGAAACTCCCTGTTTTTTCTTTGTATCCAACGGATAATTCCATGCAATGTGACCAGCTTCATTGCATTTAAAACAAGTTCTAGTATCCTTTCTATGAAAAACTCCAGTTCCAATTCTCTTCTTTTCAGCAAGAAACTCTTGGTTTGATTGTCTCCAGAAAGTTTTCTTATGTTCTTCCTCTGCATTTTCTCCTGAAACAAATGTCATTTTTGATTTAAAGTCTCGAACATATTTTTCATTTTTATTATTTTCAGGTGGAGTAAAACCAAGACCTTTCTTTTTGAAATTACCATTATGGTTTGGTTTCTTTTGAAAACCAGAACCAGAATTGTAACCTTTTTTCTTGTTTAAACGTTGTTGAACTCTTGAAGTGTACTTTTTAGGTTTTGCAGAAAGATTTAAATCTTTTATTTCAGAAATATTAATTTCTGTCATTTTGAAAACCTTTTTGATCTTTTCAATTCGAACACTTCTTATTGGAAATTCCTCATCAGAATATAATTTGTCTGAATCCTTCAAAGTATAAACCACTTTGAATAATTCATCATTCAAATTAGATTTTGATAACAGAAATTCTTTATCGTAAACCCGTTTAACCGATGATTTTGGACTGTTGACCGACAAACTCAGACTTTTGACTGACGAACTTGAACATCCAGACTCGGACTTGGACTCAGACTTTAACTCTGACTCCTCATCTGTATCCAACACCTGATCGACCACCTTTTTTATTAACTCGGACTCATGATCAGTGTCAGACGATGTAAAAACGACGTCAATGTTTTTTGGTAATTCATCGGTTATATCGGACTTTAACTTTATATTGACTGCTTTTTCGACTTGCTCCTCATTCGGTTTTCTAGGAGAATACCCTTCCCAAATCGGAGGCGGACACTTGTTATAACTAACACTCTGTTTCTTACCAGTATCTTTCTTCTTTGGCTTCTCATCTTTAATTGCTTCAAAAGCTGCAACAGTTGGATAAATTCGATCAATGAGATAATCAGAACTAGAATAACTTTGTAGTAAACGTCTAATTCTCTCATTTTCAATCTTTTCTGTCCAACTCCCTTTGTAGCTTTGCACATTCCTCAATGTAGTGATTTATGGCCTTCTGCTTTGTCATCATCACAGCATTCATCATAGTCAATGCATCTTCTCTCTCAGAGTTTGTCTTTTGAAGACCAGTTACTGTTTTGTTTAGCACATCATACGACTCTTTCACGTAATTGAGATTGAACAATAATTGTTCTTTCATCTTTTCAAACTCAACCAATTTATCATCTTTTTCTGTACATTGCTTGCAAGATTCCATGCACTTCAAGCAAGGCTTGATAACTTCCACAATCTTTTCAACTTCAATGACTTTTTCAACCGCAATTACTGGTTCAGATTCAACTACCTTCTCAGCTTCAACTTCTTCATTTTGCACAGTCTCTTCCTGTTTATCAACACTTTCACACTTCATTTTCTTTTGTTCTTTTGCTGCTCGTCTCTCCTTCAGCTTCTCCAAGCGATCTGCAAAATAAAATTGAAAGCTTTCAGGAGATAGATGAGTTTTTGCAACATTAATATGTCTTTCTTCCTCATCATCACCACTGTCATCAGTTGGTGATTGATCAAAATCAATTGTCTTTTCGGGATTATCATCGGAAGAACTAGAATCTGATGGTGTTTGATCAAAAATTAATGTTTTTTTCAGAACTCTCATCTGAAGAACCAGAATCAGATGATGTTTGATCAACATCAGTTGCTTCTTCTGAGCTTTCATAGGATGAAACAGATTCTTCTTCTTGTTTCTTTGCATGAACACCAATCGCTTTCATCCATTCGGTAAACAAATCCGGTTCTTGAACAATCTTTGCAATGAAAGCTTTAAAATTCCCATTCTCATCCGCAAACTTATCCCAGCTAAATCCTTCAGGTAATTTTTCATCATCTTGATTGATTAGGCATGCTTTGTTGTCGGATGAAATGAATTTTTCCCAGCTGAAATTTTCTTGATTCCCCAAACATGCTCTCTTTGATGAATCCTCTATTACTTTTCTACCATGAGCCACTTGCGGTTCTTGTTGTTGTTGACCGACTTGTTGATATATGGCTTTCCGATAGTAATCATCTATTCCAAATGGATTCTTTGCTTCACTTGATTCTCGATTTTTGCATTCTCTTTTGAAATGACCTTTCTCCCTGCATCGAAAACAAGTAACTTTAGATTTATCAAAACCCAAAGTAGAAACATGTGCATCCAGAAAATCATTTCTTCCTGTAATCATTTTAAATTTTTCTGCTCTTCTCAAGACACTAGCTAGACACCATTTGATGTCCATGAGCTCCATCTCTTCAGCGTCTATCTGATCGTAATCCTCTTTCGTTAGCATAGGATTTCCAATCCTCCCTGCAACCAACCCTTCATAAGATTGTAGCACAGTTGCAAGTAACTCCATGTGATCTTTTGCAATTTCTTCAGAAAAACTTTGACCATCCGGAAGATTCAATGCAATGTTGCACTGTATCACACAACTATTTCCACCTTTTGAACTTTGAGAGTGAAAACTTGATGTTGTATTCTTTGGATTAACATTTGGATATGAAGAGAATCCACTGCTGCTGCTTGGACTTTGTTCAACAGTTTCAGATGAATTTCCAGCACTAAAAGCAGTTTGAATTTTAGGACTCCTTTCAATCTCTTAAACACTGCCTTTGTAATACATTTTCACATCTTGTTGACCACTTGGATTATTCATCCTCGCAATCTTTTGTTGTTCAAGATCTTGACCCTCAATTTTCTCAATGAACTGAGAAATCGTCAAACCATCATCCTCGCAATCTTTTGCTGTTCAAGATCTTGACCCCCACTCTTTCTGAGGTAAAGCATCAGCTAATTTATCAACCCATTCCTCTCGATCTTTAGTTATGCTCAACAAAGACATTGAACGAACTAAATGGCAATATCTTTCAATCAATTTCTTTGTATCTTCCCCTGGCAGACAAGTGAATAGATCAAATTCTTTCTTAAGCAATGCTTTTTTACTTTTTATCATCTTCTCACTTCCCTCAGATTTGATTTTAAGAGCATCCCAGATTGATTTTGAAGTTTTGTCATGTTGAAGCAATATAAAGATGTCTTCTTTAATAGCTTGCTGAAGTAGACTAATCATCATCTTTTCAGCTCAGTACATGTCTCGTTCTTGATCAATGAATTCAGAGATTTCTTTCTCAACCTGCAGATCAGTACGTGGTAGAACATACTTCTTCAAAATACACTCCCAAGATCTTAAATGATTGGCTTGAACCCAGTTTTCAAACCGATCTTTCCAACCGTAATACTCCTCAATGCTCATTAGCTTCGGGGGTTTTTGTGTAGTTCCAGTTTCATTTTCTAAGTTCATGTTTTGAGCAATAGTAGCTGGAGTAGTCGGGGATGTTGCAAACGCGTTGTAAAATTCTTCACTCATGACTCAAAAACACGTTTATAAAAAACCGTCTCTTTCAAACGGAATCAGTTCTGAAGCGAAATAAGCTTTGAAGCGAAATCACACTCAAACAGAAACACAGTTGAAGCGGAATCACAATTGAATCGAAATCTCCTTGAAGCGAAATCCCTGATTTCACTTGAACCACCACAATTTCAAGCGAAATTACTACTTGAAGCGAAATGGCTGATTTCGCTTGACACAACTCAAGCGGAATAACTCTTTGAAGTGAAATCTGATGATTTCAAGCGGAATTATGTGACTTTTCAAGCGGAAACACAATTTCAAGCGGAATTACTCTGCTGATCTCGCTTGAACTTCTGCTGACGTCATCAAATTCGATCTGTTTTCAAACGGAATTAAGTCTTTTACCAGTTTTTAAGCCAAATTTAGGTACAAAACTCTCAAGGATTAGTTAAAACACAGTTTCACACTTAATATGAGAAATTCAAGACATTTTGACCTTGAAATTTGTTAATTTTGAGAATGAAGGTGTAGAAAATAGATTTTCAAGCTGAATTTGGCAAGAACTCTTCCTCCTGAGCTCTGATACCAATTTTCGGATCGTGTTTTGACCCAAATGAGTCAATCAGAAGAGCTCTAATATGTTTCAGAGGCGGAAACTGAGAAACAGACAAGGAAAATAGCTTAATTCACTATTAATTGTCTTGTATATTGATTATAACATGAATACAGATCAAACGACGCATCGGCAGCAGTTCGGTACCAGAATGACAAAAATTACATCTGATTTCGCTTGTGAGGTATATATAGGACATGAGATTCCGCTTGAAGGTGACATTGTGCATTTCAAGCGAAATAACACATTTTTATTTCGCTTGAAACTGTCAATGCCTCTTTCAAGTGGAATAGCTTCCTTCAAGCGAAATTACCATAAAAACATCCTAAAACCTCCTATTTTCTTATACAACACGCCCTGATCTAACAATTCTAATACTAGACTCGATACAAGACGAAGTCGACAGACGTATGCACCAACACAATGTAATCTTTCCTTAGGCTTTCATCATCTCTTTCTGATAACTGCTGACAAAGATCTTTTGAAAACTGCTCTAATGTTCTGACTTGGCTGAGCAGATATTGCAGATTTCTCTATATTTCTTTATCAGATTTTCCTTTTGTGTCTCTTTTTGAGATATCCTCTGCTTGTTTGGCTTTCAATTGAAGGTATTCTTCAATGTTCTTTGGCAAAGGATACCCTTGAAGAGATGGAAGATTCCTCTTTTCAAGATCATCTTCAGAATAAGGATTTGATCTCCTCCCTAACTGCTGGAAGATCCAGAGTAAATTTCACACTCAAAGGAAGCAAGGCAGTAGTTTGGTCAGGGGTTAGAATTGAAGCAGTTGAAGTAGGTTTTTGCATAGTTTATAGGATCAGAGGTTGTGAAGATATTGGAAGTGGAGAAGGTACAGTGTCATCTTCAAGTATGACATTTGTTATCCTCCTTCTTTTGATTTTTGGTGTGGTTGGAGGTGTTGAACTTGGAGTTGTATTTGTGGATTGAGTGGTGGTTGGTAAAGTGACAACAACATTTATTGTGACAACATCTATTGAAACCACTGATGTATCAACAGCTGTTGATATACAGGTGTCTCAACATCTGTTGGCTTTGTGGTTTGAGGTGAGGAACTTTTGGGGATTTTAGAAGGTGATGTATCAACCACTGATGTATCAACAGTTGTTGATATAACAGGTGTGGAAGTGGGTTTGTTGAACTTTCTGGTAGTTCTTATTCTTTTTGAAGTACCCTGCTCTTCCTTTGCCATCAAAACTTTCTTCTCCTTTTCAAATCTTTTGGCACCCTTTTATTCCATTCTCTCTTTTCTATATGCTTTTTGTTCAGCAAAGGCATTGAGAGTCACATCAACCTTCTTTGTACCTTCTGGCCTTGGAATTTCTACAACAGGTTTAGCCTTTGGATTAGGTTCTAGATACAAACCATCCTTTCCTTTCTTTCCTTTCTCCCCCTTTTTGGCATCATCAGGGTTTTCTACATAGACAATTGTAGGAGGAGAAGTACCAGTGGTTTGAAGTAAATGAGCTTTGATGGCTTTGATGTCAGCTTGAGTATCCTTACACCTTGCTTCCATCACATTTCTGAACATTTGTAGCTGAATTTCATGTTGTTGATCAACATATTTTCTTTATTGATGAAATAGAGGTTGTAGAAGTTGCCATAGCTCACTTGTTGTGGTAGCAGATGATGAAGCAGTGGATTGAGACTTCGAGGATTGTAACAACTGTTGCAACATATTTTTAATATCTGCCACAGATGTTTCAAGATTGGTAACTCTCTCCGTCAAATCCTTATATTTTAAACCTTCACCCAATTTAATGGCATCATCTGATTTCCCACCAGCAGTGGTTGTATCAGCAGTTGGATCAGGAGAAGTCTCCAATGGTTCATCCACTGATGCCCCCTTTTCTTGGTACTGGGGACTTCTTTCTTCAGCAGTAGTTACCTTAGTAAGCACTCCGGTGCTTAGCTTGAACACACCAGTGGATACCTTGGTTCCCAAGGAAGAAATTGCCTTCAAGGGAGTCTGACTTATGAAACTACTGTCCAGGTGTAAATCAGTGGATTCAACACCTGTAGTAGCTACTCCACTTGAACTACCACCAAGAGATACATGTAACTCAAGGGGTGTAACCTCCTCAGCTGTTGATGGATTAGCAAAGGTAGAGGCATCAGACTCAGTCACTTGTTGTAGTATATTCTCTGTGATGGGTTGTTGAGAAGAACTGATGTGTTCCTGATCCATATCCAATGCATTCAACAGAGGTAAAATGGATGGTGGTAATGTGATCGTAGGGATAGGGGTAGAAAGAGAATTTGCCCCGGGAGCAGGGCTATTGAACATACTCTCAAGTGAGGGTAATGTATCATAGAGTGGTGTCTCTAGTTTATAACCTGTTCATTTTGTGAGGAAGCAGGAGGAGTTGAGGCTTTAACCCTGACAACCTTGTAAAAGTTTCAGAAGAAAGGTTGTTTATTTGACAAGAAGCACCTTGGATAAGCACTTGTGCACTATCCTTTGGGATCTTCTTTTGTAAGCAATAACTCAAAAACCTTGGAAATAGTAAAAATGGTTTTTTCTTGTCTTTGATATTATTTACATTTTAAACCATATCATTGAAAATCTCTTGGGAGTAATTAAAATCTTCTTCTGCCATGATAGCATATCCCAAGTATTGGATTTTCAATGGAATTTCATTGAAAGCTATTGTTTTATTTGAAACACACATGAGCAGGGTATGGAATAAAAATTTCATGGGAGGTGGAAAACTTCCCTTTTGCAAAGTATCATTTTTCATTTGTTCCTCATACCTTCTCTCAAGTAAGTCTCTTTGGTATTCTTCCTTTGGGAAAGAATATTTACCTATATGATCATTTATCTCAAAAACCTTAGATATGGTTTGTGGTATGATAGCAACCTGAATTCCCCCTACTTTCGAAGGAATAACCCAATGCATGTTGTCTTGAATTTCTAATTTTGCATTTTTCCAAAAATCACGTAGGGTTTCTGGGTAAATAGGTGCGTTACAGGCCAACAAAGTTTTGTACTTTGAAGATGAAAGAGCATCAATGATTGAGTGGAAATATGTGTTTTTACTTGTTTTCTCAAGGGTGCACAGATAGTTATGAGGGTTTTTGAGTGCAAGAGCCATGGTGATTCAAAGAAATTTGCGACTCGAAGAAGATGAAGCGTTTGAAGGAATTTGATGGAAATCACTATTGAAAGTTAAAACCCTGTTTGGGTTTTGATCAGGGTTTTATAAAAGTGAAAAGTGAATGTTGACGTGGCAGCGGTTACAAAGATCGGACGGCTAATAACTGTCCACGTGACAACCTCTGATGAAAATGGATGACAGTTTTTTAGGGAAACCACTGATGGTCAATATCAGTGGATGCAACGATAAAAATGTGAGCAGTGGTTGTTTTTTAACTATCAGTGGATAGCTAACAGTGATTGAAACACTAATGGTTAGACTTAAACAGATGTTTGACCTTAAACAGATGTTTGGCCTTAAACAGATGTTTGGCCATAAACAGATGTTTAGCCTTAAACCAAACATCTTTTTAAAGTAAACATCTGTTTGACTATTGGTGAACATCTGTTTGACTTTTGATCAACATCTGTTTGAGTTTTGGTCAACATCTCATTTAGTATTCAACAAAAATTAAATAACTCAATCAGTGGTTTGAACATCTGTTTGACTTTTGGTCAACAGTTGGATGGAAACCCATGTTAGATTGAACAGTGTGAATGAATAAACACTGAAGTATCATAAAAATGTGAATGAATATACCCAATCCAAAATTGTTAGACATTTTCATAAATCTAACAACCATCATCAAACCTGTAACAAACTCTAAACACTATTACGTAAGAAACACTGATACATAAATACTGATGTTGAATCTGCTGTAGATACTGAACCACTGCTGTTACTGAAGAGTGGTTTTCCTTTGGTTAATCAGGCCTTAGGTACATCAGTGCTTGTCTTTAACAGGGCTTTGTCTTCAATAGTGGATAGACCTCATCAGTCTTTAAGTCCATCGGTCTTTCTAAGAAGCAGTGGTTAGTTATAACGGTCCTTAGCATGATCAGCTGTTATAACACTCCATAACCCTTTGAGAGGAAGCATGTGTTGGCCTATTCGATTGAGAGGAATCATTGCATTACATCCCTGTTGAAAAACAGAATCGATAAATTTATGGAAAATGGGGTTGAAAGATGATAACCCAACAGTGGAGGATCTCATTCTACAGCTTCGATAAATTCAGGGGTATTCTCAAATAATGGTTCCTAGATGTTTGAAGACCGAAAAATGTCCAAAGTGTTGAGAGGAGACCTTTGCATTTTAGGTTTGTTTCTTATTTTGATTAACTGTTGATGTTGTTGAGAGTTTTTATTGAGACTGACATTTTAGAATATGTTAAGATGCATGTTGAGATTATTAAAATAAACTATTACATAGAAAAATAGAAAATTAATGAAATATTTATAAACTATTACACGCTAGAGTTAACACTTGCTAGGATTCGTAGACTCTAGCCATTCTCCATGTGATTTCATGCTCTCTTTTGTTTTTCAGGTCAGTTAGCATGTTGTAGATTTTCTGATCCTGTTTTAGAAGTTGTGTCAGAAACTCTTTTGCATTCTTCTGGAAATCTGATGGAGGAGAGTGGAGGACTTCATCGAGCAATGCTATGCTGTTCTAGGTTTTATTGTAATTAGTGTCATTGATTATGTCGACTTTCCTGTTTAGTTCTTCGTCTGTTCTTTTTTCTTTGAGTGACCACATCGAGAATTGGGTTTTAACATCGCTGGTGTCTGGCTAGTGGTAGAAGCTGAAGTTTGACATGTAGATTTTTGTTAGATTTTCTGATGTGGAACAATTTTTCACAGACAGTGATTTGTAGGACAATTTGTTGATGTTTTGAATCAAATGTAATCATCGGTCTTTTATAGAGTTTAAAAACGCGTCTACATGGTAAATGATGAGGTTAATTGTAATTATGATAATCTGCTTTTGTTCTTTGAACTTCCAAAATTTGTCCCTTGGGTTTCTTGGTATTTAATTTTACAGTTTTCCCATAAAAGTTGGGGTTTGAAAAGATTTTTGCATTAAAAGACTGCTGTTTTGAAATATACATTAATATGTTTATATTAAATCTACACGTTTTGATTGATTAAATATATAAACTCATAGCCACTTCAACTGTTTTTCATCAAGTTTTCCTACGAAGATATCATACTTTCAGAAAAGTCGAGTAATATAGTTTATTGATATGGCGTCATTCACTTCTGTAAAATCAGATGATTTAAAGCAGCATTTTGTCAGGCAAATCGAGGAACATGTGTATGAAGATAGGCTACTCTTCAAGAGCTAAAGAGATGTTTTGATGGATTGCAAGTTGGCCTGTTCACGAGACAGCAGGTTTCCAGAAATCTTATGCGGATGCCTTTAACTTCCGTTCGTGAGCTTTGTGTTGTCAGTAATATAGAGTGCGGTGATAGAGACGTGGAGTTCATGGCGATGCTGAAGGACATACATCGAGAGGTACAGCAATCGATGGAGTTGAAGCTAAAGTTTCTTAATTCTTGTTGTTATTGTTAGATTTGAAAGTTTAGTTGTTCAGTATGTTATGTAATTATTGGACTTTTAATGTCATGAATAAATGAATAAATTTTAATCTTATGAATCTATGTTGCGTTTGTAGGAAAAAAAGAGAGAGAACGTCAATTTTAAATTACCATTTTGCATATTTTGAATTTCAAAAGTTATTGATATTAGCAGTAATTACTGATTTGATTTGAAAGCAATTGTCATCATGATTTTTCTAATTTTTATTTTAACTTTAATTAAGAGAAAATAACCGTCAATTTGAAATTCCCATTTTGCATATATTCAATGTCCAAAGCTCAAGAAATTAGCATTAATTAATGATTTGATATGAAACAAATTGTCATCAACAGTTTTTTTATTTTTTATTTTAACTTTAATTTTTATCACCAAAACAATGTTGGAGGAACTCTTATCTCATTGGAATGTAACGATTAGGTAAAATGGTTATTTCATTGTAATTCTAGTTTTCATTTGATAATTTCATTCTATCATTAATTAGCCACATCAACAATAAAAATGTGAGCATTGGCTGTTTTTTAGGGAAACCACTGATGGTCAATATCAGTGGATGTCAACAATAAAAATGTGAGCAGTGGCTGTTTTTTAACTATCAGTGGATAGCCAACAGTGATTGAAACACAGGTGTTTGGTCAGTCAGTGGTCAACATGAAGAATGAAGAACCAGAGGTTGTCTTTCAGCAGTGGATAACTTTTAACAATCAGATGTTTGAACCAAAACAGTGGTTGTAACAGACTTTTAAGGATTAATGAAAACTATCATTTTTAACTATTTTGAAGAGTGTTAAAATATGAGAAGACAATGGACCTGGTTAAACATCTGTTTAGACTTAAACAGATGTTGGGGCTTAAACAGATGTTTGGCCTTCTATATCAGTTGTTTGGACTTAAACAGATGTTTGAGCTCAAACAGAGGTTTGGCCATAAACAGATGTTTGGCCACAAACAGATGTTTGGCCTTAAACAAATGTTTGACCTTAAACAGATTTTTGCCCATAAACATTTGTTTGCAACAAAAGACCAAATTCAAGAATACTATACCCAAACAATCAAAATGAGGAGCTTAATAATCATCCAAGTGTACTTCATTTTTATTTATTAGTATAAAGATCAAACCACTGTTCTATTTATAGTACAGATCAAACCACTAAGGTGATATGATAAATACTGTTACATATAAACACTGTTGTGATAAATATTGTTACATATAAACACTGATGTGATAAATACTATTACATATAAACACTGAAGTGATATGACATCTAACAACCTAACAGACTATAAAACACTAATGTGATAAATATTGTTACATATAAACACTGTTAACATAAACAAAGGTAGAATATCTGTTGTTGATGCTGAACCACTGTTGTTGTTGGGCAGTGGTTCACCTTTGGGTTTGTCTAGGGTTTGTCTCGAGAGATAAACTCTAGGGTTTGTCTAGAGAGATTGTATATACATAACATACTATTAAGCGAATCAACATGGGGAGCAGTCAATCATGGAACCAACATAATTTTCATCATAAACACTGAAGTATCATAAAACTGTGAATGAATATACCCAATCCGAAATTGTTAGACATTTTGATAAATCTAACAACCATCATCGAACCTGTAACAAAATCTAAACACTGATACACTAAACACTGTTACATAAGAAACACTGATACATAAATACTGATGTTGAATCCGCTATAGATGCTGAAGCACTGCTGTTACTGACCAGTGGTTTTCCTTTGGTTGATCAGGCCTTAGGTACATAAGTGCTTGTCTTTAACAGGGCTTTGTCTTCAACAGTGGATAGGCCTGATCAGTCTTTAAGTCCATCAGTCTTTATAAGAAGCAGTGGTTAGTTATAACAGTCCTTAGCATGATCAGCTGTTATAACCACTCCATAACCATTTGAGAGGAAGCAGGTGTCGGTCTATTTAATTGAGAGGAATCATTGCATTACATCCCTGTTGAAAAATAGAATCGATAAATTTAGGGAAAATGGGGTTGAAAGATGATAACCCAACAGTGGAGGATCTCATTCTACAGCTTCGATAAATTCAGGGGTATTCTCAAATATTTGTTCCTAGATGTTTGAAGACCGACAAATGTCCACAGTGCTGCTTCTTTGGACATTTGTCGGTCTTCAAACATCTAGGAAGAATTATTTGAGAATACCCCTGAATTTATCGAAGCTGTAGAATGAGATCCTCCATTGTTGGGTTATCATCTTTCAACACCATTTTCCCTAAATTTATCAATTATGTTTTTCACACCTTCCAAAGCCACCTATCTGCCACCAAAGAGATCGAGACAGCTTGAAGCATGACCTGGACTTGTTGTAATTCCACCAGTTCAATATTTAATCCCAATATACCAACTCAATACAAATAACAAATATTTGGTGTGCTACACATGTAAATAACTTAGGAAACAGATTTGAAACCATAAATATGGATTATAGAGATCTATGAATGAAACATGGGTGAATAAACCAACAAAACAGATTGTGAAAACAAAAACTATAAACATATCAAAATCAATCTATTCGTAATTACATGGTACACCAATGCAAGCATCTGAATAAACAATAACAAATCAAAGACAAAATCAAAAGCTACAAACATATCAAACAAATTTCATAGAATCATGAAAGAAATTAGGTCACAGATTGTTACCATATTTAGCGAGAGAAGAATCGATGGAAGCATTGGAGAAGATGACGATTTCAAGAAACTTCAATCTGGAAAAGATGACGGCGAAGAAGAAGACGTTTACAAGAAATATAAGATCTGTATACTGTGACAACTGTGCTCTGGAAACGATGTACAATGTAAAACAATATCAATTATCAATAAAACAATGTGTTTTGGTGTTATTTTACGTGTATTTGTGTTTGATGATTTTACGATTTGATTCTAGTTCAATTTCAAGCTTTAAATCGCTTTCTGGAAAGTTATACGCAAACTGGTGCATAAACGCAGTCAGTTTAACGCGACAAATACTCCGGAATAGTGACATAGGCTTAACATACCTTAAACAACCTAAACATAACTTAGAAATAAGTTTTGGAAGGTTTGGTGTGTCGAAAACAAGTTTATTCGATCGCAGGGACTATTTGCATCAAACTGTGAAACTATGCCAATTTGTATGATAACGAACATTCTAGAAGTTGATCATAAGCTAAACATACCCAAAATATCCTTTACATAGCTTAGAAATAGACTTTGAGGGGTTTGGTATGCGAAAATAAACTTATTTGATCAACAGGGACTAAAAGAGTCAAAAAGTGCATAAGTTTGCATTTTCGCGCATATCTTACGTTCTGAACAATATCCTTTACATAGCTTAGAATTAGGGTTTGCTTTTATTTCAGAAGGGAAAGAGAGAACATTGCAGACCAAAATTTAGATCCATATACAAAACCTATACAAACCCCTATATATAACATTGAATTGTCTGAAGCTTCAAAACTAAATAAAAAAACCAATACAAAACTAATCCTATGAATTTCAAAATTCATGATGAGAAATATCATACCAAACAATGGATAAATCTGTTAATCTGAACTAAGTGTACAGTTTCTAATCCCACAAACGATTAAACTAAAAATATAAACAATACCTTAATCATGTCCGAAAAATCCAAACACATGCAACAATAAAAAAAAACAAAAACCTTCATAGTCGGATCAGATAATCAATAAAAAAATGATCGAAGATGAATGTTATACCTGGATTTGATCGTATTTTCAAAGAAATATCGTTGATGGTAAAATATACCTGAAAAGAAGTGACGGTGACAAAATTCCGTCATCACCGGCGTCACCGACGAACATGAACAGTTCAGATCTACATAATTCTGTCAAAAATCAGCTAGATCAGTTGCTGAAATCATGAACAGTGTCCATAAACCGATCAATGAGCATCAATTAACCGCCATATAACCGAATCAGAGGTGGAAAATTGGAAAAAAAATTCCAGGTTCGAAGCTCCGGTAAGTAGTAGATTGTTGTAATTAGAAGAATCAGAAACATATATTACGATTAAAAGATGAATATAAACCTGGCAAGTCGAATCAAGACTCAGATTCTCATCCTTCTATGTTGCATCCCACCCTCTCGTTGCTCCTAACCCTAATCTTTCACATAAACAAAAAACATAAACTTGCCTTGAAGATAGATTGCAGAGGATTCAAGGAGAAAGAAGGGGAAAATCAAGAAAGAGTGAAGGAGATTTGAAGGAAGGGGAAGCCCTAAATGCGAGATGAGATAGATAAAAGAGGGGAATGGTACTGTTGGGCGGGAAAATGGGAAAATAGTAGCCCTAGTCTACTGACACGTGGCCCAAATAACTTTCATTTATTATATATAATGGATAATGGATTTATAGGGATAAACCCTAGTTGCTGAAAACATAAACGTTTATTTAGGTATAGCCACTTTTTAAGCCTTCAGTGCTCCATAGCTGGCTTCTTATAGCTTCACATTAAGTTACCTGAAATGCGTTTTAAAAACATTTTATCAGCAAGAAATACTGGCGAGTGCATCCCTGTTTAATCAAAACATGCTTTTATCACTTTACAGTATTGAGAGCGAATACAATGTTTATATCTACCAAGTTACTCATTCAGTATTTATCATGTTGGCAGTACCATGACTGTGGTCATATTACTATTGGCTAACTCTTTGTCCAATAGTAACGCTTTACTAGTAGTGTATACAAAACCCCACATACCGACAACAATTTTAGAATACAAAGACTCAATCACTGTTAAGTATAATTGAAAACATTTGAGTTTTTGTAAAACAATTAGGTAGAAAAAGAGAATGACTCACTTTGTAGACTTAGATATTTCTATAGCTTTCTGTTGATTCTCCTGATTATTTTCTATTAAAAATATACAATGTACACGTGTTAGTATGATAACCCAAATCACATTAGCCATACAACACGAGACAGAACCCCAACGAACTTAGTCAGGCAGAGCCCCGACATGCGTTACGGGGCCCTAGATCAATCGGGTAGGTAACGAGTTAGTGATCGCGGGTTAAAATACTTACATCGAGGCAGAGCTTTGTGTTTTAGGGGTATAATACCGAGCTACCTTTAGCTATAACAGAGGCTTGAGAGAATAAGAATTGAACGATTGAATTTGAAGCTGAAAGGCTCCTTTTATAGGCTGAGATCGGCACTCGCTCGCGCCTCGCGAACCCCTTTCCTCTCTCTATCGTGCCCTGCGAGGTAAACCCTGGCTACGGCTAGGGTGGCAGATCACCACCGTAGGTTTGCCACACCCAGGGACACGTGGCGCAAGGAGGTTCCGGCACATATTTGGTTGTCGCGCCCCACGAACCACAGGGATATCCCTGTCATGGCCCGCGAGCGACACATATTATATTTTTTATCTGTTTTTTATAAAAACTAAAGTTAATCGGATCCGATTACGTGTATACGGGGTATAATTAGGGCATTTTATGAGGGTTGTTACACGTACGCCCACTGAGCCAAGTCACAGCGTGAATGGAAACCACAGACTACTTATCCAAGCTCCAATTCCAAAAAGAAGAAGAACCATCTCATATTGTTGTTTTTATAAAGAATTCTTATCCTGTAAACCAATAGAATTCTCAGGTAAAGAAGGAGCCATTTCAGCTTTACGCTTGATAGAAAAGACTGAAGCGGACTTAAAAATAAGTAAGTGTGTAGATGAGAATAAGATCATGTATGCTTCTAACCTTTTCAAAGATGGAGCATTGGAATGGTGGAATACCATTTTACAATCAAGGGGAAGTGACGGGGTATACAATACAGAATGGAACAACTTTAAGGAAATAGTTGAAAGGAAATTATGTCCTCCTCATGAAAAGGAACAGATTGCCAATAAATTTCTTAATCATAGAATGATTAGGGTAGATTGCAGATAATATACTACCATATTTTTTTAATATACTAGGATAATACCAACTTTAGCCTCACCAGGACCAGTATTAATCTCCCATTACATCAGGGGATTAATCAGTGAGATCAGAAATACAGTCAAGGCAGCTAGACCAGAAACAATAGAGGAAGCAGTGGAAATTGCTAACACTCTGACAGGTGAATTGCTATGCACACAAGAGGAAAACCAGAAAAAGAATCTAGCTCAAAAGATTATTCAGAAACTACATTATGGTAATTCCTATCGTGGAAAAGGAACAGGTTCATCCTCTTCACCTTACTGCAAGTTTTGCAAAAGGAAGCACTCGGGAAAATGTGATGTGTCCTGCAACTTCTGCAAGATGCCAGGGCATAAGGAAGAAGACTGTAGAAAGAAAGCTAGTGTCAGAATATGCTACAACTGCAGAGAAACAGGTCATATCCACCCAAACTATCCAAAACTAGCTTCAGCAGCAAACAACAAAGCAAAGGCAATAGAAGGACCCAAGAAGAATGCCAGAGCATTCGTCCTGACAGCCAAAGAAGCTAAGATGATCCCAGATGTGATCGTCGGTACGTTTTTAGTTAATAATGTTTATGCTAAAATATTATTTGACTCTGGTGCAAACCAAAGTTTTATAAATACTTCTTTCTTCAAACTTCTCAATCAACCATTAACTAAACTTCACCAAGACTGTCTGGTAGAGACGGCAAATGGAAATTATATCAAAATAAGCGAAATCCTTCAGGAAGGAAAGATAGAAATTTTAAGCCATAAATTTACTGCTAACCTCTTACCAATGGATCTAGCCAAATTCGATGTGGTATTAGGAATGGATTGGTTGGTAATAAATCGTGCGCATATTTGACTCTGGTGCAAACCAAAGTTTTATAAATACTTCTTTCTTCAAACTTCTCAATCAACCATTAACTAAACTTCACCAAGACTGTCTGGTAGAGACAGCAAATGGAAATTATATCAAAATAAGCGAAATCCTTCAGGAAGGAAAGATAGAAATTTTAAGCCATAAATTTACTGCTAACCTCTTACCAATGGATCTAGCCGGATTCGATGTGGTATTAGGAATGGATTGGTTGGTAATAAATCGTGCGCATATTTTGTGTGATCAAAAGTCTGTAGAAGTATATACACCAACTGGAGAAAAGATCACAATTAAAGGAGACAAGCCGACAAGGTCAACGAAATTCATCTGTGTGACGAAAGCTGCAAGTTATGCATAAAAAAAGGAATAGTGTATTTGATTTCAGTAATCATTAACACTAAAGGAAAAAAATTGAAAGATATTTCCATAGTATCTAAATTCTCAGATGTTTTTCCAGAAGAATTACCTGGATTACCGCCAGATCGTGAAGTTGAATTTAGAATTCACCTGATCCCAGGAACGGCACCGATTGCCAAAGCACCTTATCGCCTAGCAGAGGTGCAGGAATTAAAGAAACAACTAGACGAGTTACTAGAAAAAGGTTTTATACAACCTAGTTCATCGTCATGGGGAGCACCGGTGTTATTTGTCAAGAAGAAAGATGGATCGATGCGTATGTGCATTGATTACAGAGAATTGAATAAGATATCGATTAAAAATTGGTACCCGCTACCGAGAATCGATGATCTATTCGATCAACAAGGAGCGCGATTCTTTTCTAAGATTGATTTACGCTCTGGATATCATGAATTGAAGGTATAGGAAGAGGGCATTCCTAAAACTGCTTTCAGAACAAGGTACGGTCATTATGAATTTACAGTCATACCATTTGGGTTAACCAATTCCCCAGCCGTATTTATGGACATGATGAACAGGATATGTAAACCATAACTGGATAAATTCATAATTGTCTTTATAGATGATATTCTAATTTACTCTAAGAGTAAGGAAGAGCATGCTGAGCATTTACATGTACTTCTGACATTATTGAGAAAAAAAAAGTTTTATGCTAAATTCTCAAAATGTGAATTCTGGTTGCAAGAAGTGCAATTTCTTGGACACTTAGTTAATCATGAAGGAATTCATGTGGATCCCACAAAGATCGAAGCTATTACCAAATGGAAAGTCCCTGAGTCACTAACAGAAGTAAGAAGTTTCTTGGAATGGCAGAATATTATAGACGTTTCATTCAAGATTTTTCTAGAATAGCCATTCCATTAACCAAACTAACTTGCAAGTCAGTTAAGTTTGAATGGGGACCAAAACAAGAGGAAGCATTCAATATTTTGAAGCAAAGATTAACCAACGCACCAATATTCGCTTTGCCAGAAAGAACTGAAGACTTCGTAGTCTATTGTGATGCCTCCAAGTTAGGATTTGGATGTGTGTTGATGCAACGTCAAAAGGTAATTGCTTATGCCTCTAGACAACTTAAGAATCATGAAGAAAATTATACAACACATGATCTAGAATTAGGAGCGATAATTTTTGCCCTTAAGCTTTGGAGGCACTATCTTTACGGTAGTAAGTTCGTTGTCTTCACAGATCATAAGAGTTTAAGATATGTTTTTGAACAAAAAGGAATTAAACATGAGGCAAAGACGTTGGATGGAAATCCTTAGTGATTATGAGTGTGATATCTAGTATCATGTAGAAAAAGCTAATGTAGTAGCAACTTTAAGAAGAAAGTACCATGAGAAGCCAAAAAGAGTACGTGCTCTCAGATTAAACCTATAGGTAGATTTAAATGAACAAGTGAAAAAGATACATGAAACAGCAATCAAGGACAATACTGAAGGTTTGAAAGGAATGATTAAGGAATTAGAAAAAGGAACAGATGGAATTTGGAGATTTCATAAGAAAAGAATTTGGATACCTATCCAAGGAAACTTACAAAAGCAAATTCTAGAAGAAACTCGTAAGTCCAAGTATATGATGCATCCTCGGAGTGACAAAATGTATCAAGACTTAAGAAAGAATTTTTGGTGGATAGGATTGAAAAAGTATATAGCAAATTTCGTTGCTAAATGTTTAACCTGTTCATAGGTTAAAGATGAACATCAGAAACCTTCAGGATTACTTCAGCAATTGGAAATACCAATTTGGAAATGAGAATTGATAACAATGGACTTTGTTACAAAATTACCCAAGACATGAAAAGGTAATGACACAATTTGGGTGATTGTAGACAGATTGACTAAATCTACCCATTTCTTACCAATGAAAGAAACTTTTAGTATGGAACAATTAGCTAAGTTGTATGTGAATGAGATAGTATCATTACATGGGATTCCTTTATCTATCGTATCTGACAGAGATAGTCGTTTTACTTGTCATTTCTGGATAAGTTTCCAAAAGGCAATGGGAACTAAATTAAATCTAAGTACAGCTTATCATCCTCAAACAGATGGATAAAGTAAAAGAATAATCTAAATGATGGAAGATATGCTTAGAGCCTGTGTGATAGATTTTGGAGGAAATTGGGATGAACACTTACCTTTAATAGAATTTTCTTACAATAACAACTATCATACCAGCATCAATGCCGCACCATTTGAAGCACTCTATGGACAGAAATGCCAAACACCAGTTTGTTGGGCAGAAATCGTAGAAAAGCAACTATCAGGTCCTGAGATTGTGCAAGAAACAACTAACAAAATTATTCATGTCAAGGAAAGACTGAAAGCGGCAAGAGATTGTCAAAAGAGCTATGCAGATAACAAGCGGAAACCGTTGGAATTTCAAGTTGGAGACAAAGTACTATTGAAAGTTTCACCATGGAAAGGAATTGTAAGATTTGGTAAGAAAGGAAAGCTAAGCCCAAGGTATGTTGGATCGTTTGAAATTATTAAACGAATAGGGCCAGTAGCTTATCAGCTACAATTACCAGAAGAGATGCCAGAAATACATGACGTATTTCATGTATGTAACTTAAAGAAATGCTTAGCAGACGAATTATTGGTGACACCTTTTCAAGACATAGGGGTAAATGAAAAGCTTAAGTTTGTAGAGAAACCCATTCAGATTGAAGATAGAAAGATCAAGAATCTCGAACATAAGAGATTAATTCTGGTCAAAGTGTAGTGGGATTCAAAGAGAGGACCCGAACACACATGGAAATTGGAATCTGAAATGAAAAAGAAGTATCCATACCTATTCCAGTGAATCTTGAGGACGAGATTTAAAACAAGATGGGGAGGATATAACAACCCTCGAAAACGCCCAAAAACACCCCGAAATCATAAAACCGAACCCGTATAACCTTATTTTTATTAAAAACTAAATAAAATATTAGTTTTTGTTCCGTCGTGGGTCGCGATCGACTAGATGGAGACCTCTCGCGTGGCGCGAGAGGCTCATTTCTTTCCGGTCACGTTTCGAGCCACGTGTTGTCCACGTGTTTGAGCTACTGGATGACTAGGAAACCCTAGCTGTAGCTAGGGTGCCCTCGCAGGGCGCGACGGGGATGGGTAGGGCCGGTCGTGGGGCGCGAGAGAGTCCAAAAACACCTATAAATTGAGCAGTCACGACACTTTCCAATCCACTCACATTCTCTTTCTCTCTAAATGCTCCTGAACGAAAATTATAGCCAAAATACCCCCGAAATCACGAAGCTCTGCCCCGTTGTAAGTGTTTTAACCCCTGATCACTAATTCGATACCCTATCCTATTGATCTTGAACCCAGCAACTGATGCCAAAGCGCTGCCTGTTTAGGGCTATGCTTTGTAAACTAAGTTGGGGTTCTCTCTCGTGACGTATTGATTAAGTTGAATTGAGTTATTATACTAACACGCGTCCATTGTATATTTTAATAGGAACTCAAGAAACTAATCAGAAAATATTTCCAGGAAGCCGGTAGAAAAACTTAAGTTTACAATGTGAGTCATTCTCTATTTTTAAACCGTTTTACAAAACTTTAAATGTTATACTTATAGGGATTAAGTTTTTGTATTCTCCAAACTACTGCCAGTATTATGGGGTTTGTATACAGTACTTGATAATCTTCACAGTTGGACAATGGGTTAGCCAATGTGTGATATGACCACAGTCATAGATTCGTCGAGTGACAAGTACTTGGAGTTTTTGTTAGATAAAAACATTGTAATTACCCTTAATACTGTAATGTGATAACAACGTGTTTTTTTAAATGGAATGCACTCGCCAGTATTTCTTGCTGATAAAATATTTTTAAAACGCGTTTCAGGTAATTTGCTGTAAAGATAGTAGAAGCCAGCTATGGAACACTGAAGGCTTAAATAAAGTGGCTATGAATTACTTGAATAAAAGAAGAAGTTATATTTTCAGCAAGTTAGGGTTTATCCCTATAAAGATATTATAAAAGAAATATGGGTTTGTATCCCATTTGTTTAATAATAAAAAGTTGGTGTTTTGCAAACTCTGAATTTATTTCCTAACTATGATCCTGATGTTTAATTCCGCTGCAAATTTAATAAACACCAGTACCACCTATTTGGTTCACAGCTCCCGTTCCCAGGGTGGGGTCGGGGGTTGTGATAGTATTGGCGGAGGAACCGGCGGCGGAGGAACCGGCGATGTCGGATCTGATGATGCAAATATCAGTGGTGGAAGATGAGTTGCAGGTTCGTTTTTTTGGTAGTAGGTTCCGGCAAGTTCGATGTGCATCATCAGCTGGGAGGCAGAAAGAGAGAGAGTGGGGGGGGGGGGGTTGAAGGGTGTACGGTGGAGGTTGAAGGAGGTGACGGTGGCAGGTAGGTTTTGTGGTGTTGGGGCGGTGGTTTACGGTGAGGGCCACAATAACGGCGGCTGGTGTGGTGTTCCGACAACCCACTTCGTTTTTCCATCGAGTAGTTGAGGGTCGTGAAGGTGGTGGTGTTGGTTGTTAAAAGTCTTAGATTGTGTGGTAGGGTTTTTTAGAGATATAAGATGATGATGATGATGATGATGATGATGACGACGATGGGGTAGGCCCTCTATTTTAAGTTTTTAAATTGTTTTTTAACCTTAGGGGTTAAACAGACATTTCACACACACTTAACTGAAAAACTTAATGCCGGTTAGTGATAAGGACCACCCGAGTTTAAAAATTGCAACCGGGACCAAGTGTGTAACTAGTGAACCATTGGGACCAAGTCAGCAATTTTCGTAAACCAGATGGACCAACCAGCCATTTAATTCGTATTCTTATTTTAAAATATACTATTTCAAAACTCATTAGTTATATATATAGGGTAGGGTTCATGCGAGAACCACCTTTATTGCGAGAACCGCGGGAACCAATATGAACACAAACAAATATCTAAAAAATCTAAAAACACACAAGTTTTTTTTAAAAAAATCACTACATTTCGTTACCAAAAAAAACTTTTTTTTTTCGAGTAATAATTATGGATGCATATGTGCATATGTATCATTTATTGGACAAATTCGTAATATATTACCAGCGGTAGACAAATGCACTTTCATTTACTTTACTATATGCAATACACTACTTTTTACATTACCAATATTAAAAATGCACATGTGCATCATTATGTATAACCATGATATAACGTGTTTTGTTACAAAAAGTTTGTGATTTTAAATGTTGAAGTAGGCCCATATACATATTTTTTGGTTAGTTATATTTAGTAGTTGATGGTTTGATTATATTTGTCACTTGATGATGTAATATGTTGTTTGGATGGTATAAAGGGTGTTGATGTACATGTAATAAAATGAAATATTTGTAATGGTATTTTATTATGGATGGTAGGAGGTAATGACATTGTATCACGGATGGTAGGAGGTAATAGTAGTGTATTATGGATGGTATGATAGATGAAAGTGAAAGTGTATTCAAAGTGGTGTACCAAAACACGTTATAACATGTTCATATATAAAGATGCACATGTGCATATCTAATGTTATAACAAGTTCATACATATAGATGAACATGTGCATTTCTAATATTTGTAATGTAAAAAGTAATGTATTATGAATGATAGTGTAAATGAAAGTGCAATTGTCTGGTATTAGTAATGTATTACGGAATTTGTCAAAGAAATGATACATATGCACATGTGCATGGATAATTGTTACTCAATTTTTTTTTTGTTTTTTTTTAGTGACGAAATATAGCGATTTTTTAAAAAAATACATTAAAAAAAATTTTGAGTTTTATTTTTATTTTTAGGTACTTTTTGTTTGTGTTCACACTAGATCTCGCGGTTCTCGCAATAAAGGGTGTTCCTAACAGATTCTTCTCCTATATATATATAATCCGGTCCATTGATTTACATTATCAAATCGTAAAATATACTAATGCATTTTTTGTCATCAACTTCTGACCATTGATTTACACTTGTGTTTACACTTTTGTATTGATAATCAAGGGCTATGATTAGTTCGCTAGTGTTCACGATCAAAAGAGTTGTTCACAAATGAACCTAACCCTAAATATATAATATGCAATAATACTAAAAATTAAGACAACCCTTGGTTAAGAACTTAACATGGTGATGTGATCGGCCATAAGTTATTGTCACCTAGTGAACCTTTATCGTGTTTAGCAAGAAACCAAACAAAACAAAACAAAGCTTACTAAAAAGGGCTATATGCACTTTTAACTACTTTACAACTCAATGACGACACTTATCAATATTTCTTTTAGCCTTTGACAAAAGTACTGATCATTTTATTAAGTGACTTAATCCACACTTAAGCAAGCCTTTTAGTGAATGGACATGTGCATTGTGTCCTAGAGCCTTGGATCCTACTTTTTTAAAGTTCGACTATTTGTCCTAACATGCTCTACCTAGTGTCACGACAACATAAAAAAAACAATGTCTCCAAAATAACCTAATTGTTATTATATACCCGTTATTGACCAATCTTTGTTATAACCCGTAATCGTACTAAAGGCTTTTCTGATTCTAATGCGCGTAATGTCATGATCTACTCATCAAGATCGTGTGTTCTTGGCCCATTTAGACATTTCTCCGTATCATCTTTGATTTTGTGCTTTGACATCTCAAATTTCGGATAAAACATGTTAGAACAATCACCACTAATGATGAATGTATGATGAAAAAACGTATGAAACCGAATCACCAAATAGTTTGATTAATGTGGTTAAGATCTTTCATATCATTCACCATTAATAAAACTTCACATTTTAACCTCAAGTTATGTTTACCCAAAGAGTCTAATCAAGAATCAAAATGCTAGTCTTCTTGTAAGTAAGACCTAAAAAGTGGCTTACGTTTGTTTCTCATCCATTTTAAATATGAACGTTTAATCTTTAAACCAACACTAATCTAAACTCAACTAGCCTTGCCCGAAAGGTAATGCATCCATGTGGCCATAAAATCGTCCACTATTGACTACAAAAGAAGACAGATTAGTGATTCTTAATTGAGAACATCATAATCAAAAGCTTCAAGAAGGATTATGAGTGGTTAAGAACAAAAACTTGATTAAAATTAAGGAGACCCATGTTAGGATTTAGTCATTTTAAAACTAGATTTAATAGGGTTTTGGTCTAAACCAATCCAAAGATCATGTACTTCTTGATGCAATTTTGTTCTTTCTTGTCCTTTATTTTGCTTTAGGTTTGGTGTAGATAAGTACTCGCTTAAACCTAACTTAACATGCTTTTTTGTCTTGACATCACTTTTAATCTCTTATCATTTTCATGAAAAATTAATTTTCTGTTTTGTTTTTAGTGAGAATAATATGTTTTTGTATCTATTTTTATTTTGTATGCGGCACTCAAAATACTAGCCTTGAAATATACGAACTTGTGAGGATGTAAAAACTTATGGACCAAACTAGAGGAGGGTTCGTTGGCAATCCTATGGGTAAACTCTTCTATTAAATTGTCGTTTTCTTGTTGTTTGACCCTTAAATTGTTAACTATAAACATTTGTAATGAATATAAAACTATTCTGTCATAAGCATTCAGATGAACATTTATCATATTGTCACTTTAATACTATATTCTATACATGTATATTTATATATGTTATTTGGTACATAGGGCACATCCAAATATGTATATATAGTCATGCGTATTATCATATACAAACTATGAATATGGTCACTAATTAATTCTCAACAACATATACATCCATGGTCATACTTGATATATATTTTCAATTTCAATTAACATACATTTAAAATGAGATAAAAACAAAACCCGATCAAGCATGTTTTGCCATAAACATGAATTAATTCTTTCCAAATATAGAAGGCGATAACATCTACTTTGGATCTTTCTTCATGATAGATACTTCTCTCATTAGCAGGGGCGAAGGTTAGAAGGGCCCGGGAGGGGGGGGGGGGGGCGCCTGACCCCCCAAACTTTTCGCTCAGTAATGTTATGTATGTAGCTTTCATATAGAATTTTTTGGTTATATACGTTTTCGACCACCCGTCGGAAATCTCAAACTTCGCCACTGCTCATTAGTCATTACTCAAATAAAATAAATTAAATTATAACTATTGATACTCAGTAAAAAAAAAAAAACAATTTTAAACTATTAATACTCAGTAACAAAAAACATTTTTAAGTAAATGTTATGGTCGCATAAAGAGGTATTGTTTGATTCTTGAAATCATACAAATCTTTCTACGTGAAACCAACAACTTGTCTTTTAATTTTAAGGATGCTGATGGAAAATCGATACAAAGGTGTGTCATATATGAATGGAAAATATGGAGTTACTATTTTTGGGATAAACTTAAAAAGTCGAAAATGAAACAAGACAAAAGAGATCGGCTGGATAAGAATTCTAATCAACAAAACATCAACCGAACATCAAGTGTAAGGGGCATATCTAATGCAAAAGAAATTTATATGTAGTGTTGATTAGATATAATGTATGAGAGGAAGGAGATATAGTGTGTAGTTAGGTAATGATCTTATCTATTAGGCCATGCGGTGTGGCTTAGCGCCACCCCATGATATCGACATTTATAGCGCTTCGGGGAGCCAACCACCATCCCACCGGAGTTAAGAGGGGGGCGCTATAGCCCTTACGCCACCGTGCTAACGCCGGTTATAGGGGAAAGAAGGTGGGGCCCACTCTTTTCAACCAATCAAATCTCTTCTCTTTATTATTATTATTATTATTTTTTTAAATTTTGTTAGGGGGCTTTAAACCATTACATGCAAGTTAAATGAATAGTCTTTAAAGTCACCTATGTGATGTGGCGTTGAGGTGACGCTAAGGTGGTCATAAAGCCCTTAAGACTTTATACCACACCATGTAGCCTTAGAGTTAAAAGCAAATAAAGATAAACATTTATGCATGTCTTGTAGTTATCTAATATTAAGCATGGCTTACTCGTATAGGACGACAAGTAACCATCTTAGTAGTAATAATTCCCAACTCCTAATAAAGTAATTATAAAATTTGGGATAGATTTGCAGCCTAATCTTCAATATATTTGGCCTTAGGTCTTGTTCTATTGGTCTTCTCGATCTTGATGAGTTTAAGGGACTATGAACTTCTCTTTGGAGACTTGTGTGTATATATATACAAGGGCGGATCAAGATGTTAGTGAGGGGTAGCCCGGGATACCCCTCAACTTTTTTGGCGCAGTGTAATCTTTTTTTAATCTCTGTTTTACTTATCGAGGATAACTTTAAGCAAATATTAGGATACCCCTGAGTGTAGGTAAGGAGGATAATATGAAATGAAGTTTTATGGTCGATGAAAAGGAAATTTACAATGATGAAAACTTGCAGAGTTGCAGCGCACAAGAATGAAGAAGATGAAGTCTTAATATTTAATATATAACTAGAGGGATTGACTTTATTCTTTTAGATTATACGGAGTACGAGTGGATGAATGGCGTGGAAGCCACTCCACACTGAGCACCCCAGGCCGTGGGCGGCGTGGAGGGAGATGTGGGGGAGGGGGCGAATGATGTTCACTGGTGTAGAGAGGCTTGGGGAGTGTGACATGGCGGACGTGGATTGGCTTTGGCATTATAGCCTATGAACCGCTAGTTTGCATAAAAAAAAGTTTTTTAATAAAAAAAACTATATATTAAACCATTTTAACCTAATTATTTAAAAAAACACACAAGATATCCAACTCATTTCTCTCTACTCATATATATTTTCACTCACAATTTTAACATCATTTAAAAAAAATAGAAAGCTCAAGTTCGTCTTCTTCATCGTCTTTCTCTTCGCTTGAAAATCTACTTTTATTCTCATCAGATGATGATGACATACCGAAACTAATAATTTAAGCGGTTCAGAAAGTGGTTGAAACTATATTTGAAGACGAAGGGTGCTCCTCAGAACCCAAGAGGAGGAAATATATAGTACGTGATCGAATCACCGCACATGATTTAATGGTAAGTGATATTTTTCACCCAACCCGGCGTGTGATGATAGTACTTTTAGGCGTCGTTTTCGTTTGAGCCGCGATTTAGTTCTAATATGAACAAAAGATGAGATGATATTAATTAATATAGACTAGTATTAAGCCCCCCGCGTTGCGGTGGGGCGTAAAATCGTGACAAATAACACCAAACAGCAAACAGCCAACGACCACCAACATTGAAGTTGCGACGTCTTAATGTGGAGAGATTAGATCGACATATAAAATAGAGAAAATGATAACTAACTCGATTTAGGATTCGCACGTTGTGACGAACTTATTAAACAGGAAAAAAATAGACAACGTAAATACACTGAACCACACACACACGTTGCGCCATCTTAACTCACAAAATTTAGAACGAAACGTATAACAAAACGTAAAATCGTTGAACGACACACACGCAATGTGCCGTGTTAACTCGCAAAATTTAGAACTAAACGTAAAGCGACAAATTTTGCAAAATATGAAAAATATAAGGGATCAAATTTGAAAGTAAAAAAGTTGTTAGGTTAAATTGAAAAAACTAAAAACTTTAGGGTTAAAAATATAAAATCAAGTTGGATTTAAAATGAAACATCTACAAAAATTTTGAAAAACCCCCTAAACATGGGGTACAACACTTAAAGCATCAATTTGTTACTAATTTCTATTATGTAAATTATATTAATATGAGTTGAGAGTTGGGACAATAAATGAAAAGAAACATTAATCTAGAAAAGACAAAACTCACAGTTGGTTAAAAACTTAAACTTAAGTTCAACCATTTAGTTTTTTTTCCACTGTATGCTGGTTCTTTTTTAATAACAAATGGTTAAAAGTAAAAATAAACATTAGCCAATGAGCTTGTGGTGGAGTGGTAGGAGAGAGACTTGTGTTTCCAAAAGGCTTAGGTTCAATTCTTGCTTTCCCCTATTAGTTTTTAGCAGCACCTGATGATGATGAGAAACTAGGCGGTGATCACTAATTCGCTCCTAGAACTGAACGGGTTTGACCTCACTGCATTGTCGTGTCTTCGGGCGAGTGTTCACAGGCTTTTGCCCTAGATTAGGGTTTTCTCCAGTTCGAAGACGAGTGTATCCCGATGTGGTGAATTTCGCCAGTAGCTGATTTGGAGGATTCGTTGGCCGTTAAAAAAAATATATGAAGAAAACATTAAAATAGTTATGTTGAAGTATATGATGTAATAGATTATTTTAAATGTAAAGAAATATTGAATAAATATGAAGAAAATTTGAATGTTTCATCTACACTATTCTATGGATATACGAATAAGAAATTTTTTTAAACTCCAGTTATATAAAATTAAAGATAAAGATCTTACGATTCATTTTAAAGGCCTATTTTTACTAGCCTCACAGGGCCCTTGAATTCTCAGGGACGGGTCTAGGTAAAAGCTTTTTGGGATACCCCTGATTTTACTTCTAGGTCCGTCACTGTATATATATATATATATGGGGTGGAGATACAATAGGATGTTTATTTGGCTAAGAAGGCTAGAAAATGATCTTGACTATCCATTTAGTTAATCAAGTACTAAGATTAAATCAGGGAAATTGAAGGGAAGAAAAGAAAAGAGGCGCGTGAGTTTGTTTAGGGGCATTCTAGTCGATCCAAGGCAATAGCTTCTCTCTCCTCAAATTCCCCCCATTTTTTAAACGTTATTAACTCTTTCATACGACATTATTTTTTTTTTATAAAAATTGCAACAAAAAAAACGAGCATTTTTTTATCTTTAAAACGAATATACTATTGCTATATTTTCAAAAAAAAAAATTTGAAAACCCAGTTGCGTAAAACGCAATGGAAAAAAACCCTAAAAAATGACATTTTTTTCTAAAACGCAATGCACCAAAAAACACAAAGAAATGTCTTATTTGTAAAACGCAATGGCCAGAACACACAAAGAAATGTCTTAATTCTAAAACGCAATAGCCTAAAAACTCAAAAGAAAGTGTAGTTTCTAAAACGCAATGGACTGAAAACACATAAAATGTGTTTTACCAAAAACGCAATGCACAAAAAACACAAACACATGTCTTATTTCTAAAACGCAATGGACAGAAAACACTTAAAATGTATGTTTTCTAAAACGCAATGGACTGAAAACACATAAAAAAATGTTTTGCCTAAAACGCAATGCACAAAAAACACAAAGAAATGTCTTATTTATAAAACGCAATGGTCATAAAACACTTAAAAATGTCTCCTTTCTAAAACGCAATGGCCTAAAAAAACAAAAGAAAGTTTTTCTGTAAAACGCAATGGACTGAAAACACCTAAAAATGTGTTTTTACCTAAAACGCAATGACTAAAAACACTTCAAAAATGTGTTTTTCTAAAACGCAATTACCAGAAAACGCATAAAATGTCTTAGTTCTAAAACGCAATGGCATAAAAACACCAAAGAAAGTGTTCTCTCTAAAACGCATTGAACCATGACAATAGTTGTCTGTGAATTGTCTGAACCAGGAATGTAGTTCTAAAAACGCAATGGCATAAAACTTACAGAAAATTTACAGTTTTCCAGAGAATTTGTATGTGAATTGTCTGAACAACGAATGCAGTTTTCCAGAGGCAAATTTCTAGAAAATTATTTTTTCTCATGCTCAACCCCAGCCAGGGGCTCTGCCCCTTGGACCCCGCCAGGGGCTGCCGCCCCTTGGACCCTGTTAGCAGGGGCTGCCGCCCCCGGACCCCCGCCAAGATTGTAAAACGCAATGACTAAATCAAAAACCCAGATCGTAAAAATAAAATTAAAGAATTTCTTACATGGATCGAAGCCGATTTCTTCAACGATTGACGAAATTTGAATGATAGAAACACTTATGAGCGATTGAATCGAACGGATCGAGTGATTATCTTCAAAATCACGGGAAAAAACGAGATTTTGAATGAAATTAAACTGGGTTTTCTTAAAAAAAAACTGAAGAACACGTTGATCGGTGTTTGAATCATTGATTGGTGATGAAAATCGCACTATAATGTAGAGATTATTAAGATAGAAAGTGAAGAAATAGTTGAAGATGATGGGTTTTGAAAATGGTGGGTTTTGAAGTTACTGGGGAGAAGAAGGAAGAAGAAAGGATATGATTGACTAAAATACCCTTCCTCTTTATTTTAAATTTTGCCACATGTCATAATCATATTGCTTCCTAACATTTCTAGCCAAAATAAACTTTCTATTTGATCATTTCCCTATATATATGTGCATAAACTTTTTTTATTAAAGCTGATCGGATTTGGTCAACAAAGTCAATACCAAATTTAGCCCAAGCCAGGTCAGATTCAAACCGGTTTTGAGTTGAAATAATTTGAACCGGTAGGAACCGCTTTATCGAATAGACTTGGTTATTGTATTAATTTTAGTGTATTAATATTGACCTGGAACGGATTTAGTGTAAACCACCGCTCGATCGTCTACCAACTATCATTTCTATGTTTCTAACTACCACCCCTTCAAAAATACCTATGGTATTATCTGTGTCACACAAGAACTCACATAAATTGGCATAGTTCAAGTAGTTGTAGTCGTATTAACTAACCTCCTCCATCACCTTTGCCTTCATTGCCAAATGCACCTCTCACCACCACCGTGAATCATATAAAACTAACATGATATTGACCAAATAATTACATGGCGTGTCTATGCTTAGACGTCCTGATTCAGGGTTTACACGATGAGTTATCAATGGGTTTGGAGGTCGTGTAAGTTAGGGTTTTTACATGTAAGATATGATTGGATACCTAAATGAGATATGTAGGTTATTACTTGATTTCGGTTATATTTGTAGGTTTTGATTAGATATTTGCAAGTGGTGTGTTGTGATGGGGATAGTGTTCCGACCAGTCAGATTTGCTAGAAAATGATAGTGAAGTTAAAGTCGGGAGTTTTGATGAGTGGTTGATGATGGTGGTGAAAATGAGATGTGGTGATGATGGTGGTTGTAAAGCCTTGGGTATGCTTTAACCCTCAACTCTAAATATGTGCCACATCACCCATTTTTCCTCATTTCATTTTGTCATACTCCAAGAAAATGGTTTAATTGCATTACTTCATCTAACCCTATTTTTTAGTGGTTTTTGGTTTAAAAAAAGAAAAGAATAATTAATTTAATCTCTTAACATCCGGTTAACATGTTAACAAATAGCCCTTTTAACACAAAGAGAAAATGGTATGCAATGTTGGTTAACATGTCATGTCACTGTTAATGTAAGGGTATACCCGATAGAACAAGTGGCAGCCCATAAGTTGGGAAATGGTGGGGATTATGTTATATAACTCATACAAGTAAAGCCAACGACAACAATGGCATTGACAATAGCGACGGTGACACCAACAACATATATGAAACAATGACAACTTAGTAAGAAGTCACAATAACAAAACGTACCCAAATACTAATAAACTACTTATTGTATGATGTTTTTTTTACATCGAAATGAAAATTATGAATTTAATTAATTCAACAATAATTGATCAAGTTTGTTATATTTTTGAATAATTTGTCATTATTATTGTAACATTTGAAAATTTTAATGTATTAAATTGAGAGTACTTTATTTTCTGAATAGTAGATGGTAAATAATTATGGAATCTAACAAACCAAAAGGAAAAGCTAAGAAAAATAAAAATTAGGTCGAGATTCACTTCATCTAGGTAAATTCAGTTTGGAATAATGGATTTTAATAATCCCAACTATTAGCAGTTGGCCGACAATAATCCCAATTTAAAAAAATAACCAGTGGTGGTCCCACCTTTTCACATATTATAAACCAATGGACCTTTACTAACAAAACCTTAATTTCTTTTTGTCCCCGTGTCTTTTTCGGTTTAGTAAAGGTCCATTGGTTTACAATATGTGAAAAGGTGGGACCACCACTGGTTATTTTTTAAGTTGGGACCGCTGCCGGCCAACGGCTAATAGTTGAGATTATTAAAATCCATTATTCTATAAATTCAGTTTTGCTTTTGCTAAGTGATTAGAAGTTAAAGTCAATCACTTGATAAGGGTTATTGGACTCTGTGTTTGAAGACAAACATGTATCAAAGAAAAGTGGCTACGGTTTTATTATAATGCAAGGTGCATACATAAACAAAGAAAAGTAACACTATAAATAGAGAAACAATCTAGGGTTACTAGCAAAATGGGCTAAACAATAAACCCAATATAATACAAGCCCACTAACTTTATTATGCTAACATCCCACCCCCAAACTCATAATGCAATAGCAATAAGCATTGAGAGTTTGTCACACACGAACCGAAACCAAGACACCGACAGAGCCTTTGTGAAAATGTCAACAATCTGCAAGGCTGATGGAACATATGGAAGTGAGATGGTCCCGAGCTGAAGATGATGACGTGTGAAGTGGCAATCAATCTTAATATGTTTTGTTCGCTCATGAAAAACAGAGTTCTTAGCAATCTGCATAGCACTTTGGTTATTACAATGTAAGGGAGTAGGTTGCGATATGGTAACCCCCATATCAACAAGATGCCATCGTAACCAAACAATCTCACATGTAGTCACAGCCATAGCATGATACTCAGCCTCAGTAGAAGATCTTGAAACAACATCTTGTTTCTTACTTCTCCACGAGATTAACGAATCTCCAAGAAAAACACAAAAAACCAGTGGTGGACTTGCGATCATTACGATCACTATCCCAATCAGCATCACTGTAGGCACGTAACTCCAAAGAAGATGTATAGGGAAACATAAGACTCTGAAATTGAGTGCCACGAAGATATCTTAATATACGAAGAACAGCTCCCCAATGAACAGACGTAGGGGCAGTAACAAATTGGCTAACCACATGAACTGCATGAGCAATATTCGGGCGAGTAACTATAAGATAAACCAAGGTGCCTACAATAGTACGATACAAACTTGGATCAACCAAGGGAACACCATCACTGGGAGAATATCGCGCATTGGTTTCAAGAGGAGTGTCAACAGTTCTATTATCAGAAAGTCTTGTCCGCTGAAACACATCAGATATATATTTTGTTTGAGAAAGAAGATATCCTTTGTGAGACTGAGCCACCTCAATACCCAAAAAATACCGGAGCGAACCCAAATCCTTTATAGCAAAACAGTGAGCCAAATCACGCTTCAAGGACTCAATACCATCATAATCATCGCCTGTAATAATCATATCGTCCACATATAAAGATAAAAGAATGCGTCCTGCACTCGTACATCGAACAAACAATGCTGAATCATGATTACTAGGAACAAAACCAAGTGAAGTAATCACTCTAGAGAACTTCTCAAACCAAGCACGAGGGGCCTGTTTGAGACCATATAGAGCTTTCTGATGTCGACAGACTTCACCGGGCTGATGAGCAATTCCTGGGGGAGGAATAATGTAAACCTCCTCATGGAGATCACCATTCAGAAATGAATTCTTAACATCCATTTGACAAATCTTCCACTTACAAGCAGATGCGACAACTATTAGAGTACGAACTGTAGTCATTTTTGCCACCGGTGCAAATGTCTCCTCATAATACATTCCATACTTTTGTGAATAACCCTTGGCTACAAGTCTGGCCTTATATCACTCAACTGACCCATCAAACTTTGTTTTAATCTTATATACCCAACGAGAACCAAATGTATGTTTACCAGATGGTAATGGAACCAAATACCATATGGATTTTATCGGTGGCATTCATCTGTATATTTGTCGTCCTTTTGCTTGAGTCATTCATCTCCTTACTTTTATCGGTGGCATTCTCGATTGGGACATGTGTCCGCGTCTCGTTTAAGGTTTTTGGTTTCTACAGGTGCTTTGGGTAAGTTGAACACTTGTGATATTTCTAATTGTAGTGGTTGCAAAGTTTTCCGCCCCTGCCTTTTGCACAAAGTACCTCTCGTTCTTTGGCTCCTTTTGATATTGTGCATTTTGACATGTGGGGTCCGTCACCTGTATCCACTAAGGGTGGGTCGATTTATTATGTATCTTTTATAGATGACTATACTCGTTATACCTGGGTGTATCTTATGAAACGGAGATCTGAGTTCTTTAGTATTTACAAAGACTTTAGAGCCTATGTCAAGACCCAATTTTCAGCTATGATAAAGTGCTTTCGTTGTGACCAAGGGGGTGAATATACCTCCAATGACTTTACCCAGTTACTTGCATCAGATGGTACAATACACTAGGTATCTTGTACCGACACACCTCAGTAGAATGGTGTAGCTGAAAGGAAACATCGTCATCTTATGGAAACTGCTCGCTCGTTTCTTTTATCCGCCGATGTCCCGAGTATTTTTTGGGGAGAAGCACTCCTAACTGCCCAACATGTAATTAATCAGATCCCTGCTTCTCATAACTCTGGGATGTCTCCTTTTGAGAAACTGTATGGCGAACTCCTAGATTACGATGACTTAAGGGTTTTTGGATGTACATGCTTTATTCTTCGGCCTCATGTTGAACGAGGCAAATTGTCAAATAAGTCATCATTATGTGTGTTTTTGGGTTATGCTAGTGGTCCTAAAGGTTATGGCACTGCACAGAAAGGATATCGTTGTTTTGATCCTATTAGTAAGAAGTTGTATGTGTCAAGGCATGTTATCTTCCTTGAGCATATTCTTTTCTATTCGATTCCATCCGGATCACATAATGTAACAAAGTCAGATCTCCTAAACATTGACCCCTTCAATTATGACATTGATGCATCAACATCGTCCAATGTTCCCGCTACATCTGCTGATTCTGATGGGCCAGTCGAATCTGATGGGCCGGTAGCATCTGGTGGGTCAGTTCAAGATACCCATACATTGCAAGACACAACTTCAGGTTCGGCTATGCCCGAGACAACTCCTTCACCTATTGAGACAGTTCCATCTATGAGGATGTATTCTCGTGAATGTAAGTCCACCAAATTACCAGATTTTGCCTACTCTACTTACTCGCCTTCGTTTGCCTCCTTCATCGCAAATATACATCATTTGTCTGAACCTGAATCATATAGAGACGCTGTCTCTAATCCTCTTTAGCAGAATGCTATGGCTGAAGAGCTCACAGAGACAACCTCTCTATATGATTCAGGTTCAGACATATGATGTATATTTGCAATGAAGGAGGCAAACGAAGGCGAGTAAGTAGAGTAGCAAAATCTGGTAATTTGGTGGACTTACATTCACTTGAGTCATTCATCTCCTGACTTTTATCGGTGGCATTCATCTCATGACCGAGTAAGTAGAATCCAAAATCCATATGGATGAAGGAATACCTGAAGTATTAGACGAAGACATGGCTAAATTTAGAAACAACCTGAATTGGTCAAAAACCCGAGAATCTGAAGCAGGCATTGGAACTGGACCAAAAACACGTGTAGATGGAAGAGATTCAGCCTTTTTCGCCATATCATCCATACCGCGCAAAAGCAAAATAATCCAATATCAAATACAAACCCAACAACCGAAGCACCAAATACGAACCGATATCAGAAGCAACCAATACGAACCAAATACAAATTCCAGTATAAACCAAAATACGAACCAAACTCTAAACCCAAAATAACGAACACTTGCTTATATTCTTGTATGTGCTTAACTATAATATGGAACCAACATGGCAGAATACCAAAAGATATCTCTTCATCGTTCAATTCTTCACTCTATTAATTCCTCACAACAATTCTTCACCAAATTAATTCCTCACAGTACACGAAAATAGACATATTTCCTCACACAAATCGATGCACACATGCTACTTTCACAATATCAATCTTTGTCGTGATGTTTGAACACTTATTTAAACAAGGTATAAACATTAATTAAATGGAATGATGCTATACGAATTAATGTAAAAACCTTGGTGGCGGAAGACCCTTCATGCAATAGCACTTAATCGTAACCCAAGCAAAAAAAACTCATGAAGTTCTATCCAAAACTGATGCTTGCTACATACTCTTCAATCATCAAATCAAGTTAACGAATATGGATTGAATAAGCTCTGATACCATGTTGAAAGACAAACATGTATCAAAGAAAAGTGGCTAGGGTTTTATTATAATGAAAGGTGTATACATAAACAAATAAAAGTAACACTATAAATAGAGAAACAATCTAGGGTTACTAGTAAAATGAGCTAAACAATAAACCCAATATAATAGAAGCCCACTAACTTTATTATGTTAACACTCTGAGTTTTAATTTTTGGAGATTTAACTTGGTGTTTATGTATATATGCATTAGCTATATTTTATATATAAGATAAAAAATATTATGTTTAAAGCAGTCAGTAACTAAAAAACGTAATATTAGCACTTGTTACAACTTGCATCATAAGTTCTTGGTGGATTTGAACACAAAGTGTGATTTTGTATGAATTTACTTGATAATTATTGTCACACCCCAACCGATGGCGGAATCATCGGGGCGTGGCACTGAGCGAAACAGATTGTTCAAGAGAATCCATAACAACTATTAATGATAATATATTAATCACTAACATCCCATACCATCAACATATAAAGTAAAAACAGTTATTACAGATATTGTTCTAAAAAACAAATAGGTTGTTCCGACAACTCAGATTTTATTGAATGACGTTTCTAGACCACCTACTTCGTTTCATCAAGCAAAGCAAAGCATAGCATCCTAAACACCTGTCACATACGTTAAAATAAAGTCAATACACAGAGTGTAAAGGTAGGTACACAAGTTTGATAGCATATAGTATAGCGAAAGCGTTTACGCATAACCAGCATGTAACATGTAGAAATGTGAAGCAAGTAAGCTATCGATAATGACATATGCAACCAACATGACTGCGAGTGTAGAATGCGCAACACATTATCACCACTGTGACCATGTGAAGTAAAACCCTTAACAACCCCTGTCCACGACAGGTGCTGAGTCCAAACTATAGTACTATCATTGCTAAGGTGTTAGGCAACAATCACTGTGTAAACATAACATACAAGCATTCATCGAGTCACGTATAATCATGCAAGAGCGGTTAGCGTTAAAAGGTGTTTGCGTTGTGTGTTGATGTGATTTGAAATAGGTAACGTATGTAACATCCAAAAGTGCGTTTAGCGAAAAAAGGTACGAGTATACTCACAGTATGTGTTTAGTAAATAAACACAGCCTTGGATTAAAAGGAGCGCGTTGGGGTTAGCCTGATCATAGAACGATGGCGTAAGCGTTGAACAACGTGCATAACAGTGCGTCAGATGAGTTACGTGTCAAATGGTGAGTCGATCGGATGATCATCCGGACAGATGACCATTCGAATGGTTGGTCATTCGATTGGGTGAGTGTGTTTGTAAATCGTTTTGAAACTTTTGAAGTTTTCGTTGTAGTATAATTCAAGTCATTCGATTGGATGGTCATCTGGACGGATAGCCGTTCGACCGGATGGCTATTTGATGGAAAGTGTGATATTCTTTGAAGTTTTATCAAATTGTTTGAGTATTGAACTTATAAAGGACAAGTCACTTGGTTGAATAGTCATTCGATCAGATGGTCATCCGATTGGATGGCTATCCGATCGGCGATCTGATGTTTTGAAATCCTTTGTAAAATTCCTGAGTTAAAAGTTTGAGTTTTAACGGAGACGGCATGATGACGTGTCAAACAACGGGAAACCACACCGAGTCCAGCTCAGTCGATAGGATGGGAATCACCCCATTCGATCAGCGTAACTGTTCTTGATGGGACTTCATGTTCAACCCATAAGTCAGTCGTCTTTTCTGGAGGAAATCCGTTCTCAGACTGATTCTCAACTAGAGTATGAGTAGAGAGCCTGAATGAGTCTAGATTCCATCGGCTTTGAGTGAAAAGTGAAGAAATGTTAAAGAAGAACATGAAAACAGTTGGTAAATGTGTAGATCTCGTTGAGATTTGTGTAAAAGCATGTAGAAATCCTTTAGATCTGAACAAATCTTGATGGGATGATGTCACACTTCAGTGTTCATAAGAACCCGAGGTGACGTCACCTTGGAGAAGTCCAAATCAGGTGATTTCATGGTGAAAATGTAAGATTTCAGTGAAGAAGATGATGGAGATGCGTGTAATGATTATGGAAGTACAATATTTTGGAAGAAAACTTACGAAAATCGCTTGGAATCGAAAGAAAAGTGCTTGAAAGCAAGCTGAGAGTGTGTTGCTCGGATAGGGCTGTCACATCAGTGAACAGTTGATGTGACATGTGAGTATTTATAGGTGAAAGAGAGAGATAAGGCGGTGGAGTAGTGGGTCGGATGGCCAGTCGATCGGATGGCCATCCGATCGGATGGTCGTCCAGTCGGATGTCCATTCGATAGAGTGGTCATTCAATCCATCGGCTTGTGCGAGTTGGTTTTCCGACTTTCGTTTCGTGCGTTAAGCGTTGCGTTTAAGCGAGTTGCGAGTAAGCGTTACAATTGCATTAAACAACTAGTTACACAAATAACATAACACATCAAAAGCATAAAAGTAAATCTACGTTTTGAGTTTGGGATGAGATTGCGTTGCGATAGAGTTGCGATTGCGTCTGCGAATAACATCCCAAAACATATACGAGGCACATACAAGTAAAGCACATAATAACATACACATAGAACAATACCAGTAGCTGCATTTCGAGTTTGTGATGCATTGTGATAGGGTTTAAATGCGATAACTGCATCTTGAATAAGCGTTGTAAAACATAGTTTAAAATATCGTTAACCAATATATCGTTTATCGAATCTCGAAAGTACAAAGCAATAATTAAGCAAGAGAAGACAGATCTGAGTAACAACATGACTTAACCTTGACATTGACTTTGACTTTGACTTTGACTTTGACTTTGACTTTGAGTCGGAAAGTCGGGTTGGTACAACCTCCCCTACTTTAGGGAATTTCGTCCCGAAATTAAGGCGCAGGCGTAACAAAGAGATGTGGGTATTTAGCTTTCATGTCACTTTCGAGTTCCCAGATGAACTTGCGGCCGCGTTTGCCTTCCCAGCGAACCTTCACTATAGGAATGCGTGAGCATCGGAGTTTCTTGGTCTCTCGGTCCATGATATCTACTGGCTTTTCCACGAAGTGTAATGTTTCATCCTCTTGCAAGTCCTCAAGAGGGGCATGCAAATTCTCTACGGCTAGACACTTTTTGAGGTTCGAAACGTTGAAAGTCGGATATACGTTGCGGAGTTCCTCCGGTAATTCGAGTCTGTAGGCCACTTTACCAATTCTTTCCAGAATCCTAAAGGGCCCAACGTATCGAAGCGCTAGCTTTCCTTTCTTGCCGAATCGGATCACCCCCTTCCAAGGTGAAACCTTTAGGAGTACGTGATCACCAACGTCAAATTCAAGGGGCTTGCGGCGTTTATCGGCGTAACTCTTTTGACGACTCCGAGCTTTCAAGAGATTGTCTCGTATCTAAAGGATCTTGTCATTCGTTTCTTGTAATAACTCAGGACCGGTAATTTGCGTGTCTCCGATCTCGTGCCATACAATAGGCGATCGACATTTTCTTCCATATAATGTGTCAAAAGGTGCCATTTGAATGCTAGAGTGATAACTGTTGTTGTACGAGAATTCGACTAAAGGTAAATGTGAATCCCAATTACCACCAATATCTATAACGCATGAGCGAAGCATGTCTTCAAGGGTGCGAATCGTGCGTTCAGTCTGACCGTCGGTCTGGGATGGAAAGCGGTACTGAGATTAAGAGTAGTACCGATACCGGATTGAAAAGTTTCCCAAAGGCGCGAGGTAAATCGACCATCGTGGTCAGAGATGATGTCACGAGGTGTCTCATGTCGACAAATGACTTCGTCAGTATAGATTCGTGCTAATCGTTCAACCTTATAGTCTTCTCGTATCGGTAGAAAATGGGCGGATTTAGTAAGACGATCAATCATAACCCAAATGCTATCATGACCTGATGGCGTGCACGGAAGTTTCGTAATGAAGTCCATAGCTATACTCTCCCACTTCCACATCGGGATCTCGGGTTGTACGAGTAAGCCAGAGGGTCGTTCATGTTCAGCCTTGACTTTCGAACAAGTCAGTCACTTCGAAACGTAGAGGGCGATATCCTTCTTCATTCTAGGCCACCAATACCAAAGACGAAGCTCATGGTACATCTTGTCGGCACCGGGATGAATGGAATATCGTGATTTGTGGGCTTCGGTCAGCAATATATCCCGAAGGTTATTGCGACTAGGAATCCAAATGCGAGAGGTAGTGAAATATACCATTCGATTTGGTGACAAGTTGGGTTTCAGCACCACACTTCATTTCCTCCTTCAAGGTATTCTTAATGAAGCATGCGTGCTGAGCGTCACGAATTAGGGCTTCGAGGTCGTGTTGGGCTTGGAGATTACGAGCACTATGTAAATAGCTTCGTTGGCTAAGAGCATCGGCAGCGACATTTGCTTTGCCTGGGTGGTAGCGTATTTCACAGTCATAGTCATTGAGAAGTTCAACCCATCTGCGTTAGCGCATATTCAATTCCTTCTGGTTCAAGATGTGTTGTAGGCTCTTATGGTCTGTGAAGACTGTACGCTTAGTACCATAAAAGTAGTGTCGCCAAATTTTTAACGCAAAAACAACTGTACCTAGTTCGATATTGTGGGTTGTGTAGTTCTTCTCGTGGACTTTGAGCTGGCGAGAGGCGTACGCGATAACCTTGTCCCGTTGCATAAGGATACAACCGAGACCTAGGTTAGAGGCATCGCAATAGACTACAAAGTCATCATTTCCATCGGGTTGCGCGAGTACAGGAGCGTCACAAATCATACGCTTGAGAGTTCGAAAGGCTTCCTCTTGTTCGGTTCCCCAAACAAAAGTCTTGTCTTTATGCGTCAGAGAGGTGAGAGGGACAACGATTTTAGAGAAATCAGCGATAAATCGACTGTAATAACCTGCCAATATGAGAAAAGAACAAACTTCAGACGGGGTTTTCGGTGTAATCCAACTCTTAACTGCTTCAATCTTCATGGGATCGATGTGAATACCTTGACTGTTGACAATGTGACTGAGGAATTGAACCTCCTCGAGCCAAAATTCACACTTGGAGAACTTGGCGTAGAGGCGATTCCCTTGGAGAAGCTCGAGAACCAAATCAAGATGTTGCGCGTGTTCGGATTTCGACTTCAAGTAGATAAGGTGTAACATCTAAAAAATTTACGTCCAATAATGCATTGACACGTGTCATAGGCTTCGAATATGTGAAAAAGCACTTTAGAGGGACTAAAGTTGACAAACAGTGAAACTATGTGAATATAAGGGTCCAAAGTGTCAACAATGGATAAATAGGCTCTACAATAACCCTACATGGTGTTTATAATCTTAAACGGATAAATCATGGATCATACGAAGCGGAAAATGAAAGAAAGTGAGGAATTACAAACTACAGGGGCTAAATGTGTCAACATGTTGAAAGTATACATCTGAGTGACCTTTTGGCAAACCCGAAGCTTTGTAATGGTAAAATATACTCACTAGAATATGTGGTAAAAATTTCATCAAGTTTCGTTATCGTATGAGAAAGTTATGATCAAAACCGTGCACGAAGGGTTAAATGCGTTAACGTTAAAATTCGTGACTTTTCGGGTAAGCACAAAGTTAATCAAGGACTTTACCATGTTTGTAAATGTCCCAAGGTCCTTAAAAGTCAGGTTTGAGGGTCTAATGAGCAAAAAAAATAAGCAAAATCACGTTACAAAGGACAAGGACTGAATTGTAATTGTTGAAAACTTGTTAGGCTGGTCACCAGCTTGTACGCGGCCCGCGTAAGGGGCCTCGCGGCCCGCCTACCAGCTGCCAGCGACAACACAGCGAACATATGTCAGTTTCAAGTCTGTTTCGATTGTTTACAGCTGTGAATCGATACAAGGGGCTCTCCAATGGATTTACATGCATGTAGGGGCACTTGGACACATCTGATAACACTTATAGACTCATGTGGCAGCATCAAATGAGATCAAAGTTGGCATAAAAGGGTCTTGAAGCTTGCAACATTCAACACTTGCATGTTCAAAAATTCACAAGACCATTTCTGGAGCTCATCTGATCAACCTCAGGCTTTCTAGTGATCTCTAAGCTTAATTAGGACTCTTGTAAGTGTTCATAACCCTTTCTAATTCGTTTTAGCTTATAATTAAGCAAAAGTCAAACCATCGTAATTTAAGTTTGACTTTGAGATTAAACGAAATTTTCTCAATCATTTCTCAAATTGAAAGTACCTACAAGTTGGTATTTATGTGGGTAACAAACCCTTAAAAGGGTATTTTCAGATTCCCACTCTAACTATGTTAATTGTCGAGTCAAAGCTCATCTTAAAAAGTCAACAGAATGTGTATTTTCAAAATTAAGCATGATTAGCAATGTAGGGTACATGCAACCTGTTTGATAATTAAAATAACTTGGTAATTAATGTAAGAACATGTCTCAACATGTTCATCTCGACAATTTTCAGTTTAAACCCGGATCGGAACCGAAAGTCGCATAAATTGACTTTTTCTTTGACTTTCAGTTCTGATCCGTTCATGCATGTTTGAGATCTGTCTTAGAGCTTATTTTGGACCAAGTTTCATATAAGTATAACTCTCTGAGATTTTACAACCTGGTTCAATACTTATCCGATTCATATGCATGTTTCCGATTTATGCTGTTGACTATTATGCCCTTTTGACTATAAAACGTGATTTTTGAAAAAGTGAAAGAGTAGAAACATTTGTTACTGATTTATAAACTTGCACCTAAAATTTGATATCAGTTTGAGGTCTAGATGAAGAGTTATGCTAATTATCGTAATTTGAAAGCTTTATGTTAATTAATTGGCGTAATTAGCATATAACCTATTTAAACCCACTTTTTGATATCAAACTTTTTACCCACTGATGTAATATAATATTTTGGGATTTTTGAAGATTTTTATTTAATTTTTGGCTGAGCATAACATAGGTCTCCAAGTTTAATTCGGTAAATACCGATTTTGCCCTTTTAAGCCATAAAATGAGTTTTATAAATCCTTTTGACCCCAAACCTTTTTCTACTGATTTTATTTGATAAATAAAATATTTTGAGCTTTCTGGAATTATAAAAATTATTAACTTCTCTTAAAAACCCGGAAATGGCTTTTAAGCGTTTTTAACACATAGTATGTACTATAACCATATTAAACATATAAGGTTGATACCTACTGATGTTTTTAGCATATTTTTATATAATAACAGTAAGTACAAGTTTATAAACTCAGGTTTCCAGTTTTGACCTTTTCAGCCCTTGTGAAATTACCAAAATACCCCTAAGGTGCATAGTTTGGTTTTAAATGATAAATTTCACATATAGGTCATACCCTACTGTTATAATTTATCAAATTAAGTATATTTACTGTATAAATCAGACCTGTAACCCAGATTACAAATTTAACTCTTTTATAATCTTTTAAATGACCAAAATGCCCTTATGAGGCTTAATTTGAGTTTATATCCGTTTTGGGCATAATAGAAGATATCTTAGTGATATTATAACATAATTAAGGCATATTAAATCAGGGAACTTGCATATGACTCTTATGGTTACCCATAACGCTCTTTTCGCGTTCGGTTCGGTTTATGTAACTAGTTTGCATAAATTGACCAAAACGGGTCAAACATTATCATTTTTATCTCAAAATCCAGAATGTGTTTAGTATACCCATATTATACAAGTCTTCAAACTTGTCGGGTCTAAATCACGTTCTATCCGGTCTTCGCTTAATCGTGCGTTTGAACCGTATCCTCCTTAAAGCTAACCGGACTAAGCTTAGGCTTAAATAAAGACCCGTTAGAAATCTAATAGGTTATTATAAACCTTTGTTCCAGAATAGAAGAATCAGTAAAAGCTACCTTCACTTGCTAGTTGTGATTTATACTTACCAAGGTAAATACTTTTAACTTATTTTCCCTATACGGACTTGGGTTACGGTATATAGAATACCGCTTGATCGAGCATCAAATCTTACATCTTTGGGTGGTTAATTGAATAATTTGATCGGCTCGTTTAAACAGTCTTGTTCACTTAAAGCCTTTGGGGGGTTAATGACCATGTCCCGGATATCCTTGGCATCATCTTACGAGATGGCCACGACCTGAGCACGGGGTGTAGGCGTACACCTGTAAGTGTATAACTCAATAATGTGGTGTGTCTATTGATCTTTAACCCGGACAAGATCCGGGCTACTGAACGCACAAGTAACATGTAATTCGTTCACAAGATTATATATTACATAATTATCCCAAGTTATAAAATGTTTTGTGCCATGAGCATTCAAATCAATTTTCAATCCTTTTCAAAATGAGTCAGTTAAATTGTATTTACCAGTGTAAACTGACGTATTTTTCCCAAAAGGTTAAGTGCAGGTACTACTCGTACTAGGCTGGCTGTCTTCTAGAGCGTCCACAATAAGTCTCGCAAGCTTGGATGACAATAAACTGTTGAACAATATCTTATTTTTTTTATCCGCCTGTGGATCCGTTTCAACTATTAGTGATATTTAATATTACATTTTATTAAAGTTGAAATGAATCTATCTTTGCTTCCGCTGTGCATTTATATATTGTGTTGTTTGTCTATGATGATACCAACTACGTCACGATACCCCCCGCCGGGCCCACCGGTGACACATGGAAAATAGGGGTGTGACATAAGGATATCATCGATAAACACGATGACGAAGCGGTCGAGAAAGGGTTTACACACGCGATTCATCAAATCCATGAAAACCACGGGTGCGTTGGTAAGACCAGAGGGCATAACGACGAATTCATAATGGCCGTAGCGAGTTCGAAAAGCGGTTTTAGGGATATCTTCCTCCTGGATTCGTAGTTGATGATGCTCAGATCGTAAATCGATCTTAGAAAAAGACGTAGCGCCTTGCAATTGATCAAATAAATCGTCGATTCGGGGTAAGGGATAGCGATTCTTGATAGTAAGCTTATTGAGTTCCCTATAATCGATGCACATTCGAAATGATCCATCCTTCTTTTTCACGAAAAGGACAGGTGCGCCCCATGGAGATGTGCTAGGGTGTATGAAGCCTTTCTCAAGTAATTCCTGGAGTTGACTCGAAAGTTCACGCATTTCAGACGGAGCGAGTCGATAAGGAGCTTTAGCGACAGGGTTAGCTCCAGGAATGAGGTCGATACGAAAATCGATATCACGAGACAGCGGTAGACCAGGTAAATCATCAGGAAAGACATTAGGAAAATCACGAACCACAAGTACCTTTTCCATTACTTTCTTTTCCTTTTCCTTTCTCCGCCACTACGATGTGTACTAAGAAAGCCTTGTATTCCTTTCGGAGATACTTGCTTGCTTAAATGCACGACATGAGTTTAAGTTCCTTCGATGATACTTCACCATAGACACAGAGTTGGTCGCCATTAGCAAGAGAAAAACGAATCATCTTTTCGTAACAAACAAATTCAGCATGATTTTCACGAAGAAAATCCATGCCTACTATGATATCGAAAGTACCAAGCTGCATCGGAATGAGGTTGATCAGGAAAACGTGTTTGTGGAGTTCGAGAGTACAATCACAGAGAACAGAACTAACGGTGACGGTTCTTCCGGTGGCAATTTCTACGTCGAACGTCATTGGGAGGTTAGCACGTTTACGGTTTAGGAGCTTTTCGGATTCAAATGACACAAAACAGTTATCGGCTCTAGTATCAAACAAACATGAAGCATAAATACCGTTAACAAGAAACGTACCATTGACAACATTGTTGTCAGTTTGAGCCTGGCGGACATTGATGTTGAAAGCTCGTCCACGGGCTGCTTGCTGTGGCTGCTGCTGCTGAGGCTGTTGCTATTGATGATGATGTGGTTGTGGTGGCTGATGCAGCTCTTGTTTCACCACGCGATTCAGGCAGACATTGGCAAAATGATTCGGGTCACCACAAGAGAAGCAGGCTTGTGCATGAGCAACGGGAGCAGGAGCTGCTTGGTTACTCTGAGGAGCCGGGAGTGGAGCTGGCAGTGCAGGAGGAGCTTGAGCTTGAGCTTGCTGACGAGGGCCATTTACAAACTGAGCGGGAATCGAACATGAGCATAGCTCCGCTCGCTCGTCGATCGCTCAGTTTCGCTCGAATTATTTTTATTAATAATTAAAATTTATATTTATATTATAGATTAAAAACCCAAAAAAATATAATAGCCCAAAAAAATTAAAAGCCCAAATAACATTCAACCCAACTTAATAATTAATATGTAAATCTAACCCTAAATCCTATTCCTAAAAGAGTATTCACTATTCAGTCGTATCATATTCATATCGTCGCTCTCTAATCTCCGACTCTCACTCTCCGGTCTCCACAGTCACATTCACACATATCGCCACTCTCTAGTCTCTGACACATCGTCTGCAACATATCGCCGCTCTTGTGTTCATTCTGCAACAATTCGTCGGACGGTCTTCAATCTCTGGTCTTCAATCTGTAACAAGTGAGTCGCTCCAGTCTTCAACCTCCAAACAATGGTATCACTTGTTTGTTAAACTTGTTTCAGTCTAATCTGCTTCTTTTTTTTTTAAACTTGTTTCAGTCTAATCTGCTTCTGTTTTTAAACTTGTTTCAGTCTAATCTGCTTTTGTTTTTTAAACTTGTTTCAGTCGTATAACAATCGTTTGTAAATATCACTTGTGTCATTCTAATATGCTTCTGTTTTTTAAACTTATGTATGTTTGTTATAGTATGTTTTTATGTTAATTAATCGTTAAATCGTAAGTTTCTGTTTGGTATGTTAACCAGATTGTTTCTGTTATGTTTCTGTTTGTTATAGTAGTTATAATTGTGTTTTTTTTGTAGGATGTCTTCTTACAAAGAATCAAACGAGAATCTGGCTGCTCATGTTGATCTAACTGATGGAGAGGATGACCCAAATCCAATAATTGATGAATCGGGTGATACCGATGTAGCTGATATAGTGACCGGAGGAGCTTGTTCAAAAAAGAGAAAAAATTCTTCTGATGTGCATCTACATTTTTGTAGATGTTCAGGGTTTGTACAAAGGGAAAATGGTGCCAAAAAAATAATGCATCAATTTTAGATCCCCGTTTTAAGATGTTCTCAGTTGAGTGGACTTTTGAGAGATTGTATTTAGAGGATGAATGTACGATCATGTTTCGAGTATACTCACTGTGCGTGTTTAGCTAGTAAACACAGTACTTGGATTGAAGGGAGTGCGTGGAGATTAGCCTGAGCATAGAATAGTAGTGTAAGCGTTGAACAGCGTGTAAACAGTGCGTTTGAAATATGTGTCGAATGGTGAGTCGAGCGGATGGTCATCCGGACGGATGGTCATCCGGACTGATGTGGCTTCCGAATCAGCCTTTTGTGCAGGGGGTATATTGGATGACTACCGGACCTCTCTTTCAAAGGATATGGTGGAACTTCTTGTTTGTGGAAGTGATTGGTTAAAGGTGAGCTCAAAAACAACCTTAAAACATTGAAAGTAAGCTTTTATTACATTTATAATCTACTTATACTTTTGTAGTTTATGCATTAACATTTGTATTTTGTTTTTTTAATGTGTAGCAAGCTGCAAGAGATGAAGAAAAATTGGAAATTGATGTGTTGACTCCAGATGGGTCTGATAATAAATGAAAGGTATTTTGATAATTAACAAAACCTAAAAGTTGTTTTGTAATGTGTAGAACTTAATGGTTTTGTTTAATGCTTGTGTTTATAGGTTATATGTTGATTTGAAGTTGAATTTTGTGGATGAAGATGAACAAGCTTAAAGAAGAAGTTTATGGCTTTTGAACTAAATGACAATTTGTATTCGCATTTTATTTTGTGTTTCTTGATATTGTTAAGAACATTTTTAGAATCATGATTTGAGTTATTATGTATTGCTTTTGTTAGTAAGTGTTGGACATGTTTTAATTAAGTTAGAATTTGTTTTTGTTGAACGAAGCCTTATCATTCAATCGAGCGAAACCGAGTGAAAACGATCCGCTCGATTTTTTTCAGGATTTGATAAAAACCGAGCGAAACCGAGCTGATCGATTCAAATTCAATCAGATCATGAGCATCACTTTTGCGATCAGTTTTACAAATTTGATCCGCTCGGTTCGGATCGGTTGTAATTCAATCCGAGCATGAGCAAACCCTTGATCGGATCGGATCGGCTCATGAACACCCCTAGCAAGCGGTGCGTTGGTTAAAGGTGTCGTGACTTGACGATTCTGGTTCTGGGGTTGGACAGGAACAACGTTGAGAGGAGCGGCGGTTGTAGCACAGTTCTTGTTGTTGTTACCCTTGTGTTTCCACCCTTGACATGATGACTTCGAGACTTGAGGTGCTGTGGTTTCAGTAGCGGGGGTAGCAGAAGTAGCAGTGACCTGGTGGAGATTCTTGCTTGAGGTCTTGAAATAACCAGCCAAAACTCACTTGTCATTGATCTCAGAGGCGAGCTGGAAGGTTTCCTTAATGGTAGTGGGCTTAGCTGCTTGAACAAAATCGGCAACACAATCGGGTAGAGCGCGAATGTATTTATTGATTGTAATGTCGGGTGTTGACACTTGACCAGGACAGATGATGCTGAGCTGTTTGAAGCGAGCAGTGAGTCCAACATTGTCGCCTCGTTCTTGCTTGATACCCCAAAACTCGTTTTCCAGCTTCTGGAGTTCATGTGAGGGACATAATTCTTTCATCATGATTTCCTTCAGTTCCTCCGAAGAGAGTCCATAGGCTGCGTCATTTCCGGGCCTGTTGCACTCAGCAGTCCACCAATCCGGCGCCCTAGACTGGAAGACTCCGGTAGCATTCACAGTACGCAGATTTTCTGGGCATCCGCGTTGACGAAGAGTGGCTTCAATCGAGTCAAACCACTGAAACATGGCACTGGGCCCATCTTCACCAGTGAAGTATTTAGGACCGCATGCCTTGAATTGCTTAAAGCTGAACGGCGCTTTCGGAGAGTCGCTTTTGGATTCAACAGAGGAGCTACACTTCACCTCGTTAATCTCACTGACGATCTGAGGTATGACTTTAGTCATTTCCTTGGCGACGAGAGAAGCGATGCGCTTATCAGCATAGTTGCGGCGAGTGGCGCGTGAGGTGTGAGAACCAAATGACGATATTGTCTGCAGCAGACATCGTGTTAGGATCGGAGGTTCTCATGATTGTGTTTGTTTGTATGATTTGAACAATTAATGAATATAAAACAATGTAAAGTGCAGCGGAAATGATTAACAAACTTTATAAACACAATCAAGGAAGAAAATAGTTCAGATAAACAAATGCTTTTCATCAATCAAAAGATTACAAAGTAATTCAAAAGATTACAAGCATGCTTACAAACTAAGCTCCCCTTCAGCCTGATACTACAGTGGTTGGTTGTACAAGATGAAAGGATTGAATTGAGGAGAAGAACTCTCTCAAAACGAATCAAATGTAACAGTACAGGGTACTGTTCCATTTATAGACAAACCAAACCGCTGAGGCATCTCAGCTGACGTCACCATGAAAGTGACATCTAACCTCCTAACAAACTCTAACCTCTGATCAATACAAACACTGCTATGCTAACTACTGCTATTACATTACATTACATTACATTACAAACAGACTATAGAACAGCTGCTGCAACCTTCCACTGCTGTGAACTCAGCAGTACTTGTCCGGATCAACAGTGCTTAACTCAAGGCAGTAGATTGAATCAGCAGAACTTTAGTCTTTCATCAGGTCTTTACTTGAGCAGCAGTTTGATGGTCAGTAGCTTGTATGGTCAGTAGATAGGAGGTCAGCAGATGTTGAAACCACTTTCAAGGGGAGAGACTTGTATGTAACATCTGCTTATTTTGGATCCACTGCTCTGATCCAGTTTTGGCTTTAATTATCTGTTCCTCTGGTAAGGTTCAATCCCAACAATCTCCCCCTGGAACAAATAATGCCAAAACTCTTCATTATTGTGGAACTTTATTGCCTCATCAACAGTTCCCTTATTTTCCCTTTAAGTTGTAGCTCAAAGGTTAAGGCATCTGTGTCTTCATCATCCCTGCTAAGTGGAAGATCAAGGAGATCCTGCAAATCTTCAAGACTCAGGCCAAGAGCTTGTTCCCTTGATATTTTCTTCACTTCTCCACCAGACCTGAGCAAAGTCAATACGTAGGTCTGTTTGTCAGTTTCCCACTTTTGTATTTTTGAGCCTGAAGGGTTTCTTGGGAGATTTTTATTTGCAGAGGAGTTAGGTGAGGCTGGCCTATTGAACACGGTCTAAACAGTGTTTGGAGGTTGTTCCAATTCAGGATCTTCTTTCATAATTAATCTAATGCCCTCTTTTACAATGGCATCTCCAGCTTTTAGATCTTGAACTGTTTTGGCATCTGACTGGTTTTGGCTCCTTCTTTTGTAGATGGCAGCACCAGCTGGAGCAATGGTTCTTTTGACTTGCAGCTTTGGTGGTCTTTTTGAGACCTCTGCTTTAGAGTAATCAGGCTTTTGTGGAACTTTTGGATCTTTCTTTCTAAGTTCCTCTAACCTTTTGTAGGTAGCCCTGACCCTATCTTCTCCCCACTTTGACACTGAATTCTTTGACCCATAATCAGCTGCTATTAGCTCCTCTTTCATTCTCTTCAACTCTAAAATCTTATCAGCTTCAAATTGTTTGAATTTTTCAGGAGGAGTCTGCTTGACCTTATTTTTTATCATTTCTTGTATCCTGGCTGCTTCTTTTTCAAGCTCAGGAATGGTCCAGTTTTTGTACATGTGTTTCTCCCCCTTGTATTCCTTGTAGGTCATGATGTTCTCAATGTAGTCTTTTCTCAAGGACTCATCTGCCCTTTCTGAGAGTTGCTGACATACATTTTTTGCAAATCGCTCCATAGCACTGACCTGTGTGAGTAGGAACTGATAGTTTTGCTGAAATTCTCTATCAGATTTCCCTTGTCTGTTTTTGATTGAGATATCCTCTTCTTGCTTGGCCTTAAGTTTCAAATATTCTTCAATATTGTTAGGCCTGGGATATCCTTCAACTGATGGCAAACTCCTTTTAGCTGGGTCATCCTCATAGTAAAAGGATTTGATTTCTTCCCTAACTGCAATGAGTTCCAGAGGAAATGAGACACCAGCAGGAGGTAATGGCTTTAGAATTTGAGCTGAAGAGAGAGGTATGGGTTTTGGAATTGTGACAAGTGACAAGGATTTCGAAGATGTTGGTGGTGGTGAATTGTCATCATCTTTAAGAATTAGCCTTCTCCTTTTTGTTTGAGGAGGGACTGATGATGTTTTGGATGGAACAGTGGTGGTAGATTGAGTGTCAGTGGTTTGTGATTGAATAACAGCTATTGAAACAACTGGTGTTTCAACCACTGTTGTCATTACAGCAGATGTTATAACATCTGTTGTCTTCTGCTTTTTGTCAGCAGGTGATGTTGTTTTTGGTGGTGATGGTGGTGAAGCAGTAGATGTGGTGTGTGTTGAAGTGAGAACAGATGTTGAAACCACTAAAGTACCAGCAGTAGTTGATACAACAGGAGTTACAACAGCTGTTTGGGTGGAGGTTTGATGCTGATGGCTTTTGGATGGTGGTTTTGGAATATGCTTTGGAATACTGGATGGGATGGACTTAGGTTTCCTTTTTGTCTTAGGATTTTTAGTATCCTTTGACCAAGAACAACCCTGCGCATACAGCTCCACGAAAGCTCTTTTCTTCTCATTCCACCTTGAAATATCCTTTGCCACTCTATCCCTCTTTACACTTGCTACTCCTTCATCAAGTGCTTCTTGGGTTGCATCAACCTTTTTACTACCATCTGGCACAGGAATTTTTCTGGTCATAGCATCCCTTTCTGGTTCGATGTAAAGACCATCATTTATTCCCTTCTTCTTCCACTCCTGAATTTTCTCCCCCTTTTTGGCATTATCTTCTGGGAGTTGATCAATGAAAAGAACTGTTTGAGGACCAGTGCCAGTGGTATGCAGGATCTGAGCTTTTAGAGCCTTGAGATCAGCTTGGGTGTTCTTGAACCTAGACTCCAATGTATTTCTCAGCTGTAGTACATGTTTTTCATGTTGCTGATCTGCCATTTGTGCTTGTTGATGGAGAAAAGGTTGAAATAGATTCCATAGCTCATTTGTAGCAGGTGCTTGTGGTGGAGCAGGTGCTTGAGGTGGAACAGCAGTGGATTGCACCTTTTGTACTTGTAATAACTGTTGTAGCATATCTTTGAGTTCTGCAACAGAGTTATCAAGTTTTTCAACACGATCCGTCAATTTCTGGTACTTTAAACCATCACCCAATTAATGGGATCATCTGATTTCCCACTAGCAGTGGTTTTATCAGTGGTTGAGGTAGGGAGTTTACTCCAAACATTAACCACTGATGCCCCTTTTTCTTGGTATTGGGGTCTTCTCCCTTCAACACTTGACAGTCTTTTGATGTTGCCGGAGGACAAGGAAAGTCCACTGGTAGATGTCAGAGGTGCTATAGAAGGAATTGCCTCCAAGGAAGTCTTATTAATGAAACCACTGTCCAACTGTAAACCAGTGGGTTCAATAGTTGTAGTGGCTGCTTCACTTGGATTATCGCCAAGAGTTACTTGTAACTCAAGGGATGTAACCTCCTCAGGTTGTGTTGGTGGGTTAGCAAAGGTTGCTACATCAGACCCAGTCAGTTGTTGAGGTATATTGTCATTGATAGGTGATTGAGAAGGACTGGTTAATACCTGGTTCAAATCAATTGCATCCAACAAAAGTTTAGTTGGTGGGGGAATTGTGGATGTGAAGTTTGGTTTGGAAACATAATGTGCCTCGGGAATTGGGCTGTGGATGATGAAATCAAGTGATTTCAGAGCATCATGATGTGGTGTCCCAATTTGTACAACCTGTTCTTTTTGTGAAGAAGCAGGAGGAGCTGTGGTTATGGGTTGAGATATTTTGACCAACTGCTGTGAGGAAGTAGCAGCTATGGTTTTGAGTGACTTTTGTTTTGTCACAGGCAGTTGCTCTGGTATCTCATCCTCTAGAGATGCCTTTTTGATGGGTTTGGGGGGTTTTTGAGTTTTCTTTTTGTGTGGCTTTTTGTGGATTGTAGGTGCGGGTTTCAAAACAGTTGTTCTGCTGCTTTGATCACCTTGAGTAGTGGGCTCAGCAGCAGATACCTGAGGAGCAGTGGTAGCTGCTAAAATCTGCTCAGGCACCTGTGCTTGTGTTTTGCAAGGTGTTAGCATTCTTGTAAAAGTTTCAGCAGTTAAGCTGTTCATTTGAATATAATCACCTTGGTTTATTGCAGTAATATCATTCTTACTGAATTTCTTTTCAAAATAATAACTTAAAAACCTTGGAAACAGTAAGAATGATTTTGTTTCAACATTATTAACCAAATCATTAAAGATTTCCCGAGAATAGTTAAAATTTTCTTCTTGAAGAATAGCATATCCCAGATTTTGAATCTTTAATGGTATTTCTTTAAAAGAAGTGGTTTTGTTTGAAACACACAAGAGGAGGGTATGGAATAAAAATCTGGTTGCAGAAGGAAAGAAACCTTTTTGTAAGGTAGCTTTCTTCATCATTGTGTCTGCATACCCTCTCTCAATGAAGTCAATTTTTAACTCGTTTTTGGGGAAAGAAATTGTACCTTCCTGATCATCGAGTTGAAAGACCTCTGAAATTGATGGTGGTGTAATCTTGACAGCTTTTCCCTTTAGAGAAGAGTTGATGGCTATTATAGTGTCTCCTTGTTTTTCAAGGTTTGCATTCTTCCAAAACTCTCTTTGGGTTGTCAAGTAAATTGGTGCATCCACTGTTAACAAAGTTTTGTACTTTAATGCGGAGATGGTAGCAAGGATGGAATCGAAAGCATCTGTGGTGCCGGGTTTTGTGAGAAGACCCAGAAGATTGTGAGATGGTTTGAATGGAAGTTCGGTGGGAGTGGCCTTTTGAGAGGCCGCTTTCGATGATGATTTGGAGGAGGGTTTTGCAGATGACTTCGATTTTGTCATTTTGAGGATGATGATCGAAGAAATTTGTGAAGAAATGAGATGGAAAAACTGCTTTGAGAAGAAAATTTTTGAGAATTCAATTCGACAGTAAAACCCTGTTTTGATGTGAAGTGGGGGTTTTATAGAGGAAAAAGTGAATGCTGACGTGGCAGCGGTTACAAAAGGGTCTGACCATAATGTACTGCCCACGTGACAACCATTGATGAAATGGATGAAGAGTGGAGGACAGTTGTTTTAAGAGCCACTGATGAAACAAGCATCAGTGGTTACAACGGTAATAATGTGATAACAGTGGATGATTTTTACTATCAGTGGAGCATATCAGTGGTAAAGACACTGATTTTGAACATCAGTGCTTGTCAAGAAAATGAGGGATCAGTGGCTGACTTTCAGCAGTGGACGGTATTTAGTGAGCAGTCGTTTGAGCAAAACAGTGGTTAGGGTTAAAATGATGGTAATGATTTGAAGGACAATTATGTCATCAACTGTATTGAGAATTTTTCATTCAAGGTTTTGCCACATGTCAATTACAAATTTTGAAACTTATACAAATTTCTGACAGTGGTTTAGTACCCCAGATGATGTAGACTTTTTACCAAAGCAACTCATTTTTGTTATAATATTTGAATTAAAACATGAGTGCCCAATTATTTTAAGATCTGTTTACAATCAATCTTTTGCTTATTGTAAGAACAAACTTGAGTTTGACATGACCTTGATAAATATACCATTTCCTTTTGATCTGTTTTAAAGACAATATAACCAACAAAAATAAAGGTTATCTATCTTGACAGGAGATTGAAACTTTTACTATCAAAAACCAGTAAAAGTTCAAAATATACCATTCTAAGAAAAATAAAGAATAATATATCCTGCTTTATTCGAGAAAATCCTTTTTTTTAAATAATTAAAGGATTTTCTAAAAACCAGCACCAAAAGAACCTGGTAAAACAATAATAAAGCACGTAATCATCTCATGCTCAGGTTTATGAGAATGGTCTGTGGTTGAAGACAGTGATATGAATTTTAACTGTACTTTGTCCACTGTTTGGTACCATTTTCTTGTAGATTGATTGACAACAGAAATGAAGACACATGATCACATGAGTTTTTCAAAATCCTGTTATAGACTTTGTTACTACGTGATTATTTAGAAAAGTTTGTCTAGTCTTCTTTTGAAAGCTTATTCACTGATAATACTATGGTTACCTGAACCTTTTCCTGAACCCCTGATTGCACACAGTTGCTAAATGATCATAATTATCCCAAACTTTGACTCATGAGTGTTTTGTCTTTATACTCTTTTCTTCCGACTTCAAAAGTTCTGAGATAAACACACTTATGAGTTTTTGTGAATTTTCTTCTTCCCTTTTTACCCTTCCCATTCATAAGTAATGAAATACTTACTGGGAGGTCTTTATTGAAGAAATACTTAATCCAGAATCATTTTGCAGTAATGCTTTAAGGGGATTAGCCATATTTGGTCAAATTTTTGACCAATCTCACATTACATATGATACGGACTATCCTGTTTTCTTAATGTATTTTAACAGAGTTGATTTGTTCCTTTTGAGGATCTCAACCTGTTTTTCAACACATAAGTCCTTATAACTAAAGTTTTCATTTCCCTCTTTTTATGTTAGCAAAAACACTAATGTTTTTATGAACATAGGCTTTTGTTAATCTGAGGTTCATACTTCAGCATTTAATGAAAACATCACAAATATCAATACAACAGTTGAAATTAATTTTGAAAAGACAAAATAATTCTTATAGTTTAACAGATATGTCTGTAGATCTGAAAACTATAAGTGACTTGTGCATAATATCACTTGTTGTGTGAGATTTGTGTGTCATATGACATCTTGGTTGATTTACAGAGTTTTTGAATAACCATTTTGATCATGATTTACTCGTTACTCTGTTTTTCAACTGAATACAACCAACCTTAGTATCAATGAATTTTGAGCCGAACTGTTATGTCAAATTGATTGTTAGATCGAATTTGACTGTCCAGGCTCTGATACCAATTGTTAGGATCGGAGGCTCTCATGATTGTGTTTGTTTGTATGATTTGAACAATTAATGAATATGAAACAATGTAAAGTGCAGCGGAAATGATTAACAAACTTTATAAACACAATCAAGGAAGAAAATAGTTCAGATAAACAAATGCTTTTCATCAGTCAAAAGATTACAAAGTAATTCAAAAGATTACAAGCATGCTTACAAACTAAGCTCCCCCTCAGCCTGATACTACAGTGGTTGGTTGTACAAGATGAAAGGATTGAATTAAGGAGAAGAACTCTCTCAAAACGAATCAAATGTAACAGTACAGGGTACTGTTCCATTTATAGACAAACCAAACCGCTGAGGCATCTCAGCTGACGTCACCATGAAAGTGACATCTAACCTCCAAACAAACTCTAACCTCTGATCAATACAAACACTGCTATGCTAACTACTGCTATTACATTACATTACAAACAGACTATAGAACAGCTGCTGCAACCTTCCACTGCTGTGAACTCAGCAGTACTTGTCCGGACCAGCAGTGCTTAACTCAAGGCAGTAGATTGAATCAGCGGAGCTTTAGTCTTTCATCAGGTCTTTACTTGAGCAGCAGTTTGACGGTCAGTAGCTTGTATGGTCAGTAGATAGGAGGTCAGCAGATGTTGAAACCACTTTCAAGGGGAGAGACTTGTATGTAACATCTACTTATTTTGGATCCACTGCTCTGATCCAGTTTTGGCTTTAATTATCTGTTCCTCTAGTAAGGTTCAATCCCAACACATCGTCACATGGTTTAGGCATTACAATCGAATCTCGCCATCTGGTGTTTAACCAACATACTTATTATTATTAGATAAAGCATCAGGATCACGTCTAACACATACGCACATAATCACGTAGGCACATAAACCACATAAGCACATATGAACATAAGCCCAGAAGCACGTAGTCCACGTAAGCACGTATTTTGCACGTGTTCACCTACATATTTTGCACTATTCACCTATCTTTCAAGTTTCGCGAAGCGCGTTCGAGAGTAGTGGGTGCGAGTAGCGATAGCGAGTAACATAGCATGCGAGAGTTCATAGTTTGTCTGCGATTTGTTAGCGTTTTGAGCAAAAAATACTGTGCGAGTTGTGCGCGTTTAGTAAAGCAGTGAGCGAAATGCAAATAAGTCTCCAAAATTGAAACATATAAATATGTAAACACATGAAACACATAAAACACATAAAAGTGGTAAACCGTAAAATCAGCGATTGCGGAATTAGAATCGAAATAGATTGTCGGGGTGTTGAGACAACGACTACCCAAAGTGATTCGACTGTCCACAACGACCTTGAGTACACGCTTTGGCCTAATAGACTGTGCTCTCGCCAAAATATAGCGAACGACACGCATCCTTTCGGCTACTACGCGACTCAAATCGTTGGAACCCATCGAGACTTTGGTGAGAGTTTTGTAAAACCAAAATAGAGAGCAGAATAAGTCATTAAGATGCGGGTTTCACCCCTAACTTAGCAACTTTATTCCTGATAGGTTGGTAAGAACCACGAGATAAAGATGGAGAATTTTGTCGAGATATGGATTTCACTCCTGACTCAACAAAAATTCTCGTGTTTGAGAGTAAAAATTTCACATAGAGTGAGTGATTCTATCGAGAGTTCTTGGTTTTCACACCTAATCTCGACCAAATCACCCAATTGTGTTATGCGAGTGTCTTCGAAAATGTGTGTGTTTTGTTAACTTTAGGAAAAGCATGTAGTGTTTTCAGATTTAGGAAAAGCTACTTCGCGCAAAGCTGTAGTTTGCGGCATTCGTGCAAAGGTATAGTTTTTGCGAGAGTAATAAGAGCAAGCTCATGCAGAACCCCTACAGGGTTTGCATAAGGCGGTCTGTTGGTGCTTAGACTTTAGACTAGGTCAATTCTAAGAGATCATACCCGGACTAGGTCGAGTCTTTCCTAATACCCTATAGTTATGGCTCTGATACCAATCTGTCACACCCCAACCGATGGCGGAATTATCGGGCCGTGGCACTGAGCGAAACATATTGTTCAAGAGAATCCATAACAACTATTAAAGACAATATATTAATCGTTAACGTCCCATACCATCAACATATAAAGTAAAAACAATTATTATAGATATTGTTCTAAAAAAAATAGGCTGTTCCGACAACTCAGATTTTATTGAATGGCGTTTCTAGACCACCTACTTTGTTTCATCAAGCAAAGCATAGCATCCTAAATACTTGTCACATACATTAAAATAAAGTCAATACACAGAGTGTAAAGGTGAGTACACAAGTTTGATAGCATATAGTATAGCGAAAGCGTTTACACATAACCAGCATGTAACACGTAGAAATGTGAAGCAAGTAAGCTATCGACAATGACATATGAAACCGACATGACTGCGAGTGTAGAATGTGCAACACATTATCACCACTGTGACCATGTGATGTAAAACCCATAACAACCCCTGTCCACGATAGGTTCTAAGTACAAACTATGGTATTATCGTTGCTAAGGTGTCAGGAAACAATCACTGTGTAAACATAACATACAAGCATTCATCGAGTCAAGTATAATCATGCGAGAGAGGTTAGCGTTAAAAAGTGTTTGCGTTGTGTGTTGATGTGGTTTGAAATAGGTAACGTATGTAACACCCAAAAGTGCGTTAAGCGAAAAAGGGTTCGAGTATACTCACAGTATGTGTTTAGTAAATAAACACAGCCTTAGATTGAAGGGAATGCGTTGGGGTTAGCCTGATCATAGAACGATAGCGTAAGCGTTGAACAGCGTGTATAACAGTGCGTTGGATGAGTTAAGTGTCGAATGGTGAGTCGATCGGATGATCATCCAGACGGATGGTCATCCGGACGGATGACCATTCGAATGGTTGGTCATTCGATTGGGTGAATGGGTTTGTAAATCGTTTTGAAACTTTTGAAGTTTTCGTTGTAGTATAATTCAAGTCATTCGATCGGATGGTCATCCGGACGGATGGCCATTCGATCGGTTGGCTATTTGATGGAAAGTGTGATATTCTTTGAAGTTTTGTCATATTGTTTGAATATTAAAATTATAAAGGACAAGTCACCTGGTCGAATAGTCATTCAATCGGATGGTCATCCGATCGGATGGCTATTCGATCGGCGATCTGATGTTTTGAAATCCTTTGTAAAATTCCTAAGTTAAAAGTTTGAGTTTTAACGGAGACGGCATGACGACGTGTCAAACAACGGGAAACCACACCGAGTCCAGCTCAGTCGATAGGATTGGAATCACCCCATTTGATCAGCCTAACTATTCTTGATGGGATTTCATGTTCAACCCATAGGTCGGTCGTCTTTTCCGGTGGAAATTCATTCTCAGACCGGTTCTCAACTAGAGTGTGAGTAGAGAACCTGAATGAGTCTAGATTCCATCGGCTTTTAGTGAAAAGTGAAGAAATGTTGAAGAAGAACATGAAAACAGTTGGTAAATGTGTAGATCTCGTTGAGATTTGTGTAAAAGCATGTAGAAATCTTTTAGATCTGAACAAATCTTGATGGGATGATGCCACACTTCAGTGTTCATAAGAACCCGAGGTGACGTCACCTTGGAGAAGTCCAAATCTGGTGATTTCATGGTGAAAATGTAAGATTTCAGTGAAGCAGATGATGGAGATGCGTGTAATGATGATGGGAGTACAAGATTTAGGAAGAAAACTTACGGAAATCGCTTGGAATCGAGAGTAAAGTGCTTGAAAGCGAGCTGAGAGCGTGTTGGTCGGATAGGGCCTGTCACATCAGTGAACAGTTGATGTGACATGTGAGTATTTATAGGTGAAAATGAGAGATAAGGCGGTGGAGTAGTGGCTCAGATGCCCATCCGATCGGATGGTCATCCGGTCGGATGTCCATTCGATCGAGTGGTCATTTGATCCGACGGCTTGTGCGAGTTGGTTTTCCAACTTTCGTTTCGTTCGTTAAGCATTCCATTTAAGCGAGTTGCAAGTAAGCGTTGCGATTTCATTAAACAAGTATTTACACAAATAACATAACACATAAAAAGCATAAAAGTAAATCTGCGTTTCGAGTTTGCGATGAGATTGCATTGCGATAGAGTTGCGATTGCGTCTGTGAATAAAATCCCAAAACAAATACGAGGCGCACACAAGTAAAGCACATAATAACATACACATAGAACAATACCAGTAGCTGCGTTTCGAGTTTGCGATGTGTTGTGATAGCATTTAAATACGATAACTGCGTCTTAAATAAGCGTTGTAAAACATAGTTTAAAATATCGTTAACCAATATATCGTTTATTGAATCTCGAGAGTACAAAGCAATAATTAAGCAAGAAAAGACAGATCTGAGTAACAACATAACTTGACCTTGACCTTGACTTTGACTTTGACTCGGAAAGTCGGGTTGTTACAATTATCAGTATCTGACAAAAATTAACTGTAATTATTATCAAATGATTTGAATTATAATTAAAAAGATTACTTTTTTTGTAAAACTGTTATTTTGATTAAATCTTTATGACTCATATCAGCAAGTTACCTTTCAATTATATAAGGTTTCAACTTTATCGATGAGAAGTTTGTTGGTTCAGTTCTATTTAAACATAATGGAAAAACATGAAAACATACTTGTTACAGCAGACAGTGCAGTGGAGAATCCAGTGATAGATGATGCCATCGAGTTCGACATGTTTGTCAGTGTGATCTGGTTCCTCCTTAGAGTGCTGACTGATGATGGTGATGACTAAACCGAAAAGGGTATCGTTATGGAGAGAGAGGCGAGATTGATGTTATGACTATTAGGTTATGTCTAAGTGTGTAACCTTTTAACCTCTACATAATTCTCCTTATATAAGCACCCAGGAGGAAACCTAATTAGTTAATAAGGGTAATATGCTCCATCAACAATTACCAACTAATTATTTAATAGGTTATTATATATTTTGATCTATATAATGTAAATGATTATAATGGCTACTAGATTAAATATTAAATCATAATATATTTAATCTTACATTCTCCCACTTAGCCGAGTAATCATTTACTATGAGTATTAGATAAGCCTGATCAGGAGTTAACACTCATTTTAGCCTTAAACAAGTACTATAGCAGAGAAATACAGCCGTTGAATCATTATGCGACTCAGGGCCCCCATTAGTCATACTATAGCCTTAATTTAAAACCTAATCGTTATGATCAAAATACGCATAAGCCCTTTGTTTGATTTGTAACTTTATTTGTCTATATGCCATTATACCGATTTGACATATTCTTAGAGACATACAAAATCAAATTGATAAGAAAATTAACTAATAGTTAGTCATTCATAGTACGATATGCAATTGCGCATGGCCATTAATTAATACCCGTCTATGAGCTCTCTTAATAAGACTTATGGGTAATAGCCCTTCAGTTATAGGATCCTTAAGCATATCATGAATGTTTTCGATACAAAACTTAGTTTCCTCAATTCGTTCATAAATGAATAATTAATTGTCTATCGAAATTTAATGCAACACCTCTTGAACTGTTACTGTTCAAGGAGTCATGGTAGCTGACTTTATCACACTAAGTCTTCAAACTATTAATTATATGGAGTTAATAAACTTATGAGTCCACTGATAAATTTCCAACAACATTTAGTGACTATATTATGTCGTTATAACTTAGGTTGTTATTATCAGTTTATTATGACTCCTCCATAAGATAGGTTTTGTCTGCTGACATAAGGATATACCCGAAATTACATTTTTTTTTATCTTTGAATATTACAAAGTTAGAGTAATCAACCGATTTTAGTTCTCACTTCTTCTTTAAATTGTAGCCTCTCGTTTCATTTAAAGATATTGTAATACTCCATTAGATGCTTCACATTAATCTAGACATATCTAGTGTGTTGCAATGTGAGTAATATCTAAACGAGTATAGACTTGAACTTACATAAGGCTTCTAGTTACTGAAGCGTAAATAAATAATCTCATTTATCCTATTATACTCTAAAGGAGAGCAATATTATTTGTTACATGTGTAAGGACCCATTTAAGGTTAAACTGATGGAACGGAACTAATATCCCATTGGGTCTATCTCGGTATGTTATGATATCTATCATGTAAGAGATATCTCTGAGATCTATTATATCAAAGTTTGTGTTAACAATGTTTGACTTATGTAATATATACTTGTCAAAAGAATATCATCTATATAGACAAGTTTAATTTAGTTGCTCCCACTCATTTTGAGGTAGGTACATTAATCCACTTGGTTGTTGATGAAAATAATTACGTTAAGATTTCATCACATTATAATGTTTGCATTAACCCATACATAGATTTTATTGGCTGATAGACAAACTGTACTTTAACCTTAAGTTTAGAACTTTCAGGTTATCTTATGAACATGTAAATATGTCAGCCAGTTATTAGGGAAAATTGTTTTTAATGTTCATCTAATGCAGCTTTAAACTATTATAAGCTACTAGAACAGTGATGATCCTCAAAGAAATATTTTGTTAGATATGTAATAAAGATTCTTTAATAATTTATCTCTTCCTGAGTACAACATTTGACAATCAATCATGCTTCTCCGTGTCTTAACGCTTATATCAGGATTTGCTTTAGTTATGAACACTCTTAGGTAATTCAATCAAATCCCAAACGTTATACGAACACATAAAATCAGTTTTACTAGAAAATAGTTTTATTCCATTTAGTGGATTGATTGACACTAATGGCTTAATTTGAAGAGATAGGATCATTAAACATTTCCAAAATCCATTTCAACTTTAGTTAGGAATGTTATATAATCATCACAGTTAGTAGGTTTTTAAACCTAGATCACCTCCTAAGTTGATTATTGGGTTTATTAGAAGTTTCAATTTATGGATTAGCTCTTGGTTAGGTTGCTATCAGTTTTAGGATTCTAAGTCTATAAGAGTTGGTGCAGTATGGTGTACAAGAGGTGTAATCGGAGTTAAATCCAGAGTGAAATTTAATGACACTCTTCCCCCCGCCTCTTGTATTCCTTGCAAATCATGATAAGGACTTTGACTGCTCCCACTGACCTTAGAAATCTTTAGGAACTCAGCATGCTTAGGGTCAAAATTTAATGACCAACAAATTCTAATAGAGAAACAAGTTAATGACGTTAGTCGTTGTGATTTCTCTTGTTGAGGATTATGTTAGTTTAGGTAAGAAATCTAAGTGTGCCCACAATTAAGAACAACGAAACTTTTGTAAGAGTTGCATTAGATTTTAAGGAGACAAGTTTTCATGGAACAGTGTCGTGATGGAGTGGTGTCTTGTACAAGAGGTGTAAATTTAGGTAATGTAAAATTTTCACTCCCCACCTCTTGTATTCTATTGCAAGTTATTATTAAGACACTTAATGCTCCCACTGATCTTTAATATCTCTAGAATGCTACAAGAGAAGTTTCAATGAGGTACGTGACGTGGGAACCTATCATATATACGTTAGACTTTATTTGATTTCTTTAATGTCCAGGTATCATAAGAAACATTAGGGACATATTTAATAGAAATCTTATTAAGTATATATGAATAGATTTCTTCTAAGACCGTGGGCCATATGCGACAAAATTTAATACAAGTTGACAGTCTTTTAAATGATAAATGAATTATGTCTGAATATTCCATTTGGAATAAGTACCACGAATGTCAATGAATGACTTATGATGGACCCATACTTATTCCTTAAGCCAAGTAATATTTAGGGCTTTAACGTCATGATTTAAAATCACTTAGAATGAGATTAGATAAAAAATCATCCTCATTAACCATGTCATGATTTCTCATGAATTTCAGTTATAATGGATGAAATTTATAAGTCTCATTTTCCTTTTGTCAAATTCTCATTTACATGATGACAAAAGTTGTGAAAGTGTAAGGTATCATCTAGTTTTATCTTAGTAATGTTTCAATCCAGATATTTAAAACAAATAAGATGAGAGTTTAAAGTAAGTGTGACTTTATGTTGACTATGCAAACCTCACAATCTTCATAACATTGCTTACTTATGATACTATATTCTGATTAATCTTCAGAATATATAAGGTATCGAAAAAATGTTGTTAGAAGACTGCTTATTATGGTTCTTATAGCCCTAACATTTAATTTTGTCACTGACTCTCATGTTAGTTATTTGTTGACATATGATAAGGAAACGTTTAGAACTAGAATCAACTTATCATGTGTTAATAGGAATATTAAAATTACCAGACTTAAATATCATTAGGAAGTGACTACCTAATTAACTTATCCAACCGTTCTTCTGAATAATGTATAGTCTCGTTGCTTATGCCTAGTCTAATGGCATAGTTATGCAGTGATATTTTCGCTTAAAGAACCTTAGAGGTGGAATTAGTACTGGTAATTTGTCTATGGACCTTAGAACAATCCTCTTTTAAAGTTTAAGTGGCTGTAAGGTGAGTAACAACTTATTTTCCAGCTTCAAACATTTATTTCTTTGTACATATGTTGCTTATCAACACACCCATTATACTTTGGTACTTTTGAGTGTTATAGTTGATTTATAAGGCATCAAATTGTACAAGTGAAAATCTTAGTATGTAATGTACTGGAAAAATGTACTTATTTCTATGCGTAAGCCCTTAACTTTATGGGTCATGGTATTGTACATTATTATGTATTCACATATACCACTTAGCTTTATAGTTTATATTTTTAAATGAAGGCATGCATCTTAGAAATTCTTGTAATTATTCCACAGATAATAGATTAGTCTTAGGAAAGACTTAATCTGGAATAACCTTAGTGATAGCATTATGTTAGAGAGTTCTTGATTATCATAAGAGACATCATGTTTGATTTATCCTATTAATCATGCCCTAGTTTTCTTCTGTAGTACTTATATCAGAAGAGAGCATTAGGATTATCGTGTCTTAAGAGATAATCAAGGATTTAATTTAAGAGCTAATTCTTATAGAAACTTTAAATAAAGCAAAACATTTTAGATTTAAGAATTAGAGTGGATGAGATATTGATTTATAGAAGAAAGTTATAGTGAGAAAAGTTATGGGTACTTAAAAAATAAGGCAGACGAAATGATCATAAAATTAATGAAGGATCATTGATATAAGGATCATTGATATAAGGATCATTGTGACACCTGGGTCACTGCGACCATCAAACAAATACCAAACCAATGAAATATTGTGTTTCATACTTGGGATTTGTACAAATATGTGTATCATTTGCACATATCAATTCTTGTTCGATTTCAGGCTCTAAATCGCTTTCTGGAAGGTTATACGCGGACCGATGCGTAAATATAACCAGTTTAATGCAACAAACACTTCGGAACAGTGACATATGCTTAACATACCTTAAATAACCCATACTTAACTTAGAAATAAGTTTTGAAGGCTTTGGTATGGCAAAAACAAGTTAATTCGCTTACAGGGACTAAACTTGACAAACTGCGAAAGTATGCCAATTTGAACTGCACCGAACATTCTGGAACATGACCATAAGTTAAACACACCTTAAATATCCTTTATATAGCTTAGAAATAGGCTTTGAGGGGTTTGGTGTGCTAAAATAAACTTTTGGGTCATTCAGGGACTAAATGCGTCAAAAACTGCACAAGTTTGCATTTTCGCGCATAACTTACGTTCTGAATACATCCGGACATCCAAAAATTTATGTAAGCATTATAATATTATGCTTTAGTGTTTGGCTTGTCAAAAATCCATTCGTCACGCAATTTGGATCGTTTTTCGCGCTTATGTGCATTCCATCGTAATTAATCGAACAACGCGATAGTATGGCTAAACCAACCGACATCCGTGATGTTTTCAAGCATATTTCATGTTCCCTATGTCTTAACATCATTGTGGAGCTTGAAATTGGGTTTGACGGGTGTTAAAAGTGCCGTTACGCGACGAAACAAGGTGCAGGGACCAAAAGTGTAATTCTGCCAAACTTGATGGCTTACGAACCGTAAGCCATTACCCTTAAGGTCCGTAAGCAGGGGCCAGATGCAGCAACTCGTTTTTTAACTACTGTTAACAGCCTTTCAACCCCCCCCAAAGGCCAATGCCACATGTCAATCTCTGGTGGTGGGGGCAAAATGAGTTACCATAACATTCCAACACATGTACGGATGAGATTCGAGCACGGTATTCGAGAAACGATCCTAACGGCTCTCCGAACACTATATATAACCAACCCCTTCACCTTCAAAACCCGCAAAAATCTGATCTTCGAAGCTCTAAGTTGAAACCATTGTTTCATACCTGAGCTACTTGGATCAAGATTAGCTTTCGGGGACCTGTTGTAAGTGTTCTTTCGTTCTTTTCCCTTCGTTTTAGCGTTAAAGTCAAACTGCGTTTGACTTTCTGCGTTGACCAGTTTATGGTCAATGCGAATTTCGTTTGAACTTCATAACGTGAGCATAATCACGATGGTTATAGTCCTTAGTGACTATACCTACTGATTACCACGTTATCTAGGCTTAGTGACGAGTCGTAGTTTCGGCCAAAATACGTATTCTTGCGTATTTTGTAACCAAACCACTTATAGGTATCAAAACCGTTTGTTTTGATACCAAACCTGTTTTCTAAACTTAGTTAAGCATGTTTTAACATGCTTAGCTCGTCACTTTTAGTTTAGTGCTTATATAGGGTCGTAAGGTAAGCGATCTAAACAATCGCTTATACTTTCGAACCCGACCCGTTTGGTCGATCATTAGGATCCGACCAAACACATTAGGTGACCATAGTATATAGGGAATAACCTTCCGAGGTTATACCTTATGGTCGCTTCGTTTAAGTAGTTGTATGATAGGTAGTTTATATGCCTTAGGTAAATTACCAAAATGCCCTTTTTACGCCAAAATTCATTTTAAGCATATGTAACATAACTTTTGGTATCTAAACTGATTTGGTAACAATATTAGACATGTTAAGGCATATTTTACTTATCATAGGACTAGTTAGGCATTCCCAACGCGTTTTACGCGAACGGCGCGTTAAAGTAGCATAAGCTACCTAAACGGGTCGTAATGGGTCGTAAGCACTTAGGTTAGGTTTCATTGTAGTATGTAGGCTTTGTTAAACCATATTACATGAGTTCCCATACTCATTTGGTTTACGAACCCTCATTCTATCCAATCCTCCGATTTTAGGTCTGGTATATTAACATAGTTACCTATATAAGGTGCCGTTTGATATCCGTGATCTCTAGCATTGTTTGGTTGTTACTCAAGGACTACTAAGCAATCTCAAGTGAGTACATAGACCCCTCTTTTACTGTTTTCCAAACATTTAGGGGAAACACATGTGCCTACTTGTTACTTTCGTGCTTTTCATGTTTTCATATCATATGCTAGTTATGTTCAATAGTACACTTATAGTACATGATTTCATTGTTTTTATGCTATGTATACCCATTGTGTGCATACTTAGTACATCATTTTACATTACATTTTTTTCTATGTATGCCCATTGTGTGCATACTTAGTACATCATTTTACATTACATTTTATGCTATGTATGCCCATTGTGAGCATATTTAGTACATCATTTTACTTTACATTTTATGCTATGTATGCCCATTGTGTGCATATTTAGTTCATCATTTTACATTACATTTTATGCTATGTATGCCCATTGTGTGCATACTTAGTACATTTGTTATTCATCATATGCTTACATTTTGGTATGACATTTGGTTTGTTCAAATGATACAATGTACATTCATTAACATTAGCTACGCCGTTCGTTAGTAGGTATTGGTACCATAGGACTTGACAACTCCCGTTCCTGAACCCTAGATTTGTTTAGGTGGAAGGAATGACCGAATTCGATAAACATATCAACAAGATAGACCTTTAAATTCGTTTAGGGGTTTATCGCCACAGTCACAAGGCTTAGATGTATGAATTTTAACAATACCGCATAGATGTTTGTATCAGTATAGCATGCATTTGTTCCACAAAACATAACTTTGATTTAAACCATGTTTTACTTCAATACCTTGTTTTTGTGCATTTTACATATGGTTTAGTTGATATATTTCACTTACCATACATGATATTTTGGATACACATTACATGATTTACATTAGACATAAACATTTTGACATTGATATACACAATTCATGATTTACATTAAACATAAACATTTTGACATTGATATACACAACTCATGATTTACATTAGACATAAACATTTTGACATTGATATACACAATTCATGATTTACATTAGACATAAACATTTTGACATTGATATACATAATTCATGATTTACATTAGACATGGTTCTCACATAAACATTTTGACATTTGATTATACATAAACATTTTACTTTGGTGGTTTGGTTTGGGTAAGTGATTTAAGTAACGAGGCGTGTGTAATACGATACAAGTATGGTGGATACGCCGCTGGTACTTCCTATATATAAGTGCTTGTATGGTATTACATATCGTAGCGTTATTTGAATCATTTCAATTTAGGCATATAACATTTCATTCAAATAACATACTTTTCACAATACATTGTTTTACAAACAACTTATCTAATACAAACTCATTTTACTTGGTTATTCATTTAACCATACATTATTATCTTATTTATACATATCATCTAATCTTATTGCTTTTCAAATGATTTACAAGACAAAGAAAATTACAAGGTTCATGACTAAACATTTTCTTAAACATAAGTCATGAATTCTATTTTCACAAAACCTATGTATCTCACAGGTGTAACACCTGTGTCATTTCAACCATCAAACAAATGCCAAACCAATGAAATATTGTATTTCATACTTGGGATTTGTAAAAATATGTGTATCGTTTACACATATCAATTCTTGTTCGATTTCAAGCTCTAAATCGCTTTCTGGAAGGTTATACGCGCACTAATGCGTAAATATAACCAGTTCAATCCAACGAACACTCTGGAATAGTGAAATAGGCTTAACATACCTTGAATAACCCTTACATAACTTATATATAAGTTTTGGAAGGTTTGGTGTGGTGAAATCAAGTTAAATCGCTTATAGGGACTAAAGTTGACAAACTGCGAAAGTATGCCAATTTGAACTGTAACAGACCTTCCGGAACATGACCATAAGTTAAACATACTATAAATATCCTTTACATAGCTTAGAAATAGGCTTTGAGGGGTTCGGTGTGCTAAAATAAACTTTTGGGTCATTCAGGGACTAAAAGTGTCAAAAAGTGCACAAGTTTGCATTTTCGCGCATAACTTACGTTCTGAATACACCCGGACATCCAAAAATTTATGTAAGCACTAAAATATTTTATTTTAGTGTTCGCCATAAGAAAAATCCATTCGTCACGTCATTTGGATCGTTTTTCGCATTCGGGACCAGATTCGATGTATTAGCCGTTGTTTAATTCACAACCACACATTCTAACTTGCTTAGTCAGCGGATAAGGATGGAATTTTAGCACCATAACTTTTCAACACATGTATGGATGGAATTTAAACACCTAAACACCATAACTTTGCAACACATGTATGGATGGAATTTAAACACCTAAACACCATAACTTTTCAACACATGTACGGATGGGATTAAGGCACGTTTTCCATGAAACGATCTTAACGGTTCGGGTATTCCTATAAATACCCCATACCCCCCATTGCTAAAATCACTAGAATTCTGATTTGAGAACCTCTAAGTTGAAACCATTGTTTCATACCTGAGATTCTTGAATCGGGATTAGCATTCGGGGACCCTTCGTAAGTATTCTTTCGTTCTTTTCCTTATTTTATTGCTTTTCGAGTCCGAAAGTCAAACTTTGTTTGACTTTCAGCGTTGACCAGTAATGGTCAATGCGAAGTTCTTTTGAACTTCGCAACGTGAGTGTAATCACGTTGGTCATAGTCCCTTGGGACTATGCCCATTGATTACCACGTTGTCTAGGGTCGTAGGGTAAGCGATCTAATGAATCGCTTATACCTCGAACCCGACCCAGTTTGGTCGATCATTAGGATCCGACCAAACACATTAGGTGACCATAGTAGGTAGGGAATAACCTTCCGAGGTTATACCCTATGGTCACATCGTTTAAGTAGTTGTATGATAGGTAGTTTATATGCCTTAGGTAAATTACCAGAATACCCTTTTCATGTATAATTGGTAATTAAGCATATGTAACCTAAACCTTTGTCACATAACTGATTATGTAATATGTTTAGGCATATAACACTTGTCATAGGGCTAGTTAGGCGGTCCGAACGCGTTTCACGCGAACGACGCGTTAAAGTAGCATAAGCTACCTAAACGGGTCGTAATGGGTCGTAGACACTTAGGTTAAGTTTCATTTAGTATGTAGGCTTTGTTAAACCAAATGACACGAGTCTCTACACTCGTTTGGTTTACAAACCCTAATGCTACCCAATCTTCCGATTTAGGTCCGGTTTATTAATGTAGCTACCTATACTAGGTGCCGTTTGATATCCGCGATCTCTAGCATTGTTTAGTTGTTACTCAAGGACTACTGAGCAATCTCAGGTGAGTACATAGACCCCTCTTTTACTGTTTTCCAAACTGTTTTGGGGTGGAACACATGTGCCTACTTGTTACTTTCATGCTTTCCTGTTTTAACATCATATACTGCTATGTTCGTTAGTACATTATAGTACATGATTTTATGACATTTCATGCTAGGTGTGCCCAATTGTGTGCATTACTTAGTACATCGTTTTACATGACATTTTGACATAGACATTTCGGCATAGACATTTTAACATGATTGACATTTGATCATGCATTTCCCACAAAACATAACTTTGATTTAAACCAAGATTTACTTCAATACTTTGTTTTTGTGCATATGGTTTAGTTGAGACATTTCACTTGCCATACATGACATCTTGACATAGACGTTTGACATGGATATTTGACATAGACATTTGACATTTTGACATAGACATTTTGATATGATTTACATCTTGACATGAACACTTTGACATATTACCCAATACATTTGACAATTGATTTAAACATAGACTTCTTACATTGGTTGGTTTGGTTTGATTAAGTGATTAAGTAACGATGCGTGTGTAATATGATACAAGCATGGTGGATATGCCGCTGGTACTTCCTATATATATAAGTGTTTGTATGGTATTACCTATCATAGCGTTATTTGAATCATTTCAGTTTGAGACATAGAACATTTTATACAAATAACATACTTTTCACAAGACATTGATTTATAAACATCTTATCTTATGCAAACATATTTTACTTAGTTATTCATTTAACCTTACATTTATTTATACTTATCATCTGATCTTATCGATTTTCAAATGATTTACAAAACAAAGCAAATAACAAGGTTCATGACTAAACATTTTCTCAAACATAAGTCATGAAACCTATTTTCACAAAACCTATGTATCTCACAGGCATTTTTATGCTGACGTACCTATTTTCACATGTGTTTTTCAGGAACTGTTGCATAAGATGATCAAGATACACATAGGCAGACTTGGGCTTTAGTGACAATAAAAGATACAAGACTAGTTAATTATGTTGTATTTCCTTGTTTGTTAAGACATTGTAACACTTTTAATCAATAAAACGAAACTTCAATTGCCATGGATTTGAAACAATTAATTTTGTTACAACACTCCCCGACATTTCCGCCACGTTTTGTATGTTCCACGTGGTCGGGGTGTGACAGAAAAGATGGTATCAGAGCCAATGGTTATAGGGAATTAGGTTATTAGTAATGCTTTGACCTAGTCTATAACCTTCTTAGGACCCTAACGCGAGTTTACTTGCGTTTAGTCATAAAACAATACCGTCACCTATCCTTAGGCGACGAGCACAACAAGAACATAAATTTCAAAACCGCTTTGAAAACTAATCATCTGTTCTAGGATGATTGATTACAAGGTTTTGAACCCTCTATTGTAAGGTTTTGAACCCTCTGTTATATGGTTTTGAACCCCTTTGAATTTTCAAAATCTCGTCAAGGTTTTGGGTTTTAAATAATGTGAACACGTGCAAACTGGAAGGGTGAATGCCTCTATTCTGGGTTTTCTGTCTAGGCAAGCACTTCGTATACATCTCATCAGACGCGAGACCAGTTGTGCTTACCTGGGAATTCTTGGGATGAGTGTTCACTTATAGGCGAGCATGTCTTCGCGATACATTATATTGACCCATTTACTTTGATTAGTCACCATCTCATTTGTTTGCCTTTGGTAACAAACAAATGGTCACAATCTTCATGTGTTGTTATTTTCTTTTGACTATCTTCGGCTTGTTTCCTCCTATGTCTTCCATTTTCTTCATTATACCTTTTCATTTCAACAAGACTCGAGTGTCCGGACCAGGTGCTACAACTGCTCAACAAATAGGCGTCGTACTCCAGAAGACCGTTGATTTAGCTATTACCATGACTCGTCTCAAGGATGAAGCCGTATAAGGGAACTGCTCCTTGGCGCAATCAATGTCACTGGCATCATCTGAATCAAATACCCTGTTTCAAATGTACCCACGGTGGACGATGGAGACATTTGGTTAACATGTGCCGCTTTGTAATCCAAAGCAAAGCTGTTACAAATCCTGCTGCTGCTCAACCTTCAAACTCTGCTTCATATGTCACTTGACATATCTGGCGCCTCAACCTCATGAACTTTCTACCTTGTGTATCGACGTAAGCACGCCTAGTGCAAGGTGTCGGAACACTCTCGTTACACAAACTCCAAAAATCCATGTAGGATCTTTCTATCCTCATAATTAGATCCTTGTGGATGGGTATCATTCATCGGAGTCCTTAATTGAATTCTTTGTATGATTCAATACGTACATCACAATTCAATAAGGATAAAGCCGAATTCCTTTTAAGATTATCCTATCTTCATAGATAGATTCTTGTTATGATTAAAGTGCCAAATGAAATCCACGAATTGGATTCCTGGTGTACTTTAAGTATCCGCGTCCAAAGATAACAAATTAATAAACAAGTTAAACAACTATGTGATTATGTGTTTATGTGTTCCCTTTTATGTTTTTGTGTGATCCAAATTCTTGTCATCCAAATCCTCGTAGAATCTTCCATATCTTTGTATAAGGAAATTCATAGTAGGATATCCAAAGGTACTATATTAAATCCTCAATGGGCTTTTACGTAATAGTGAAGATCCTTGGATTATATTGTACTATTCCATAATTAGACCCCTGAGTGGTCTAGGTAAACAGATTGATCCAAAAATCTGGTTAGGAATATCATGTGATGATATAGCTAAAAGGACTCCTTGGTGGCCTAATTTAAAAAGGATCCTTTGTCGATCTAATTAAAAGGACCCTATGGTAGTTTAGTCACACTCATCATCAGGTTTGATTTTTCCTCCCTTTCACATTTCAGACAAATTGTGCGGACTATGCAAGGAATTGCATAATTATGGATGCATACATAATTATGGAATTCAGTGCACAGAAACCACAGCGAATTTTGTCATGTGTCTAGAGTCTATTCCGTTCATTTTTGTTTCTGAAGATGTAAAATGACTATTCCGTTCATTTTTGTTTCTGAAGATGTAAAATGACTATTCCGTTCATTTTTGTTTCTGAAGATGTAAAATGACTATTCCGTTCATTTTTGTTTCTGAAGATGTAAAATGACTATTCTGTTCATTTTTGTTTCTGAAGATGTAAAATGACTATTCCGTTCATTTTTGTTTCTGAAGATGTAAAATGACTATTCTGTTCATTTTTGTTTCTGAAGATGTAAAATGACTATTCCGTTCATTTTTGTTTCTGAAGATGTAAAATGACTATCCTGTTCATTTTTGTTTCTGAGGATGTAAAATGACTATTCCGTTCATTTTTGTTTCTGAAGATGTAAAATGACTAATCTGTTCATTTTTGTTTCTGAGGATGTAAAATGACTATTCCGTTCATTTTTGTTTCTGAAGATGTAAAATGACTATTCCGTTCATTTTTGTTTCTGAAGATGTAAAATGACTATTCTGTTCATTTTTGTTTCTGAAGATGTAAAATGACTATTCTGTTCATTTTTGTTTCTAAAGATGTAAAATGACTATTCTGTTCATTTTGTTTCTGAAGATGTAAAATGACTATTCTGTTCATTTTTGTTTCTGAAGATGTTGTGGAAAATGACTATTCTGTTCATTTTTGTTTCTAAAGAATGACTGTTGAGAATAACTCTGTTCATTTTTCATTTCTGAAAAATGTTCGTTAAAGAGAAATTACAGGATTATGTCTTGTTCATCTTTGATGGTTATTTAACACAAAGTCACAAATAGACTCCTACGAATTAATTTCGGGACGAAATTTCCTAAAGTAGGGGAGACTGTAACACCTGTGTCATTTCAACCATCAAACAAATGCCAAACCAATGAAATATTGTATTTCATACTTGGGATTTGTAAAAATATGTGTATCGTTTACACATATCAATTCTTGTTCGATTTCAAGCTCTAAATCGCTTTCTGGAAGGTTATACGCGCACTAATGCGTAAATATAACCAGTTCAATCCAACGAACACTCCGGAATAGTGAAATAGGCTTAACATACCTTGAATAACCCTTACATAACTTATATATAAGTTTTGGAAGGTTTGGTGTGGTGAAATCAAGTTAAATCGCTTATAGGGACTAAAGTTGACAAACTGCGAAAGTATGCCAATTTGAACTGTAACAGACCTTCCGGAACATGACCATAAGTTAAACATACTATAAATATCCTTTACATAGCTTAGAAATAGGCTTTGAGGGGTTCGGTGTGCTAAAATAAACTTTTGGGTCATTCAGGGACTAAAAGTGTCAAAAAGTGCACAAGTTTGCATTTTCGCGCATAACTTACGTTCTGAATACACCCGGACATCCAAAAATTTATGTAAGCACTAAAATATTTTATTTTAGTGTTCGCCATAAGAAAAATCCATTCGTCACGTCATTTGGATCGTTTTTCGCATTCGGGACCAGATTCGATGTATTAGCCGTTGTTTAATTCACAACCACACATTCTAACTTGCTTAGTCAGCGGATAAGGATGGAATTTTAGCACCATAACTTTTCAACACATGTATGGATGGAATTTAAACACCTAAACACCATAACTTTGCAACACATGTATGGATGGAATTTAAACACCTAAACACCATAACTTTTCAACACATGTACGGATGGGATTAAGGCACGTTTTCCATGAAACGATCTTAACGGTTCGGGTATTCCTATAAATACCCCATACCCCCCATTGCTAAAATCACTAGAATTCTGATTTGAGAACCTCTAAGTTGAAACCATTGTTTCATACCTGAGATTCTTGAATCGGGATTAGCATTCGGGGACCCTTCGTAAGTATTCTTTCGTTCTTTTCCTTATTTTAATGCTTTTCGAGTCCGAAAGTCAAACTTTGTTTGACTTTCAGCGTTGACCAGTAATGGTCAATGCGAAGTTCTTTTGAACTTCGCAACGTGAGTGTAATCACGTTGGTCATAGTCCCTTGGGACTATGCCCATTGATTACCACGTTGTCTAGGGTCGTAGGGTAAGCGATCTAATGAATCGCTTATACCTCGAACCCGACCCAGTTTGGTCGATCATTAGGATCCGACCAAACACATTAGGTGACCATAGTAGGTAGGGAATAACCTTCCGAGGTTATACCCTATGGTCACATCGTTTAAGTAGTTGTATGATAGGTAGTTTATATGCCTTAGGTAAATTACCAGAATACCCTTTTCATGTATAATTGGTAATTAAGCATATGTAACCTAAACCTTTGTCACATAACTGATTATGTAATATGTTTAGGCATATAACACTTGTCATAGGGCTAGTTAGGCGGTCCGAACGCGTTTCACGCGAACGACGCGTTAAAGTAGCATAAGCTACCTAAACGGGTCGTAATGGGTCGTAGACACTTAGGTTAAGTTTCATTTAGTATGTAGGCTTTGTTAAACCAAATGACACGAGTCTCTACACTCGTTTGGTTTACAAACCCTAATGCTACCCGATCTTCCGATTTAGGTCCGGTTTATTAATGTAGCTACCTATACTAGGTGCCGTTTGATATCCGCGATCTCTAGCATTGTTTAGTTGTTACTCAAGGACTGCTGAGCAATCTCAGGTGAGTACATAGACCCCTCTTTTACTGTTTTCCAAACTGTTTTGGGGTGGAACACATGTGCCTACTTGTTACTTTCATGCTTTCCTGTTTTAACATCATATACTGCTATGTTCGTTAGTACATTATAGTACATGATTTTATGACATTTCATGCTAGGTGTGCCCAATTGTGTGCATTACTTAGTACATCGTTTTACATGACATTTTGACATAGACATTTCGGCATAGACATTTTAACATGATTGACATTTGATCATGCATTTCCCACAAAACATAACTTTGATTTAAACCAAGATTTACTTCAATACTTTGTTTTTGTGCATATGGTTTAGTTGAGACATTTCACTTGCCATACATGACATCTTGACATAGACGTTTGACATGGATATTTGACATAGACATTTGACATTTTGACATAGACATTTTGATATGATTTACATCTTGACATGAACACTTTGACATATTACCCAATACATTTGACAATTGATTTAAACATAGACTTCTTACATTGGTTGGTTTGGTTTGATTAAGTGATTAAGTAACGATGCGTGTGTAATATGATACAAGCATGGTGGATATGCCGCTGGTACTTCCTATATATAAGTGTTTGTATGGTATTACCTATCATAGCGTTATTTGAATCATTTCAGTTTGAGACATAGAACATTTTATACAAATAACATACTTTTCACAAGACATTGATTTATAAACATCTTATCTTATGCAAACATATTTTACTTAGTTATTCATTTAACCTTACATTTATTTATACTTATCATCTGATCTTATCGATTTTCAAATGATTTACAAAACAAAGCAAATAACAAGGTTCATGACTAAACATTTTCTCAAACATAAGTCATGAAACCTATTTTCACAAAACCTATGTATCTCACAGGCATTTTTATGCTGACGTACCTATTTTCACATGTGTTTTTCAGGAACTGTTGCATAAGATGATCAAGATACACATAGGCAGACTTGGGCTTTAGTGACAATAAAAGATACAAGACTAGTTAATTATGTTGTATTTCCTTGTTTGTTAAGACATTGTAACACTTTTAATCAATAAAACGAAACTTCAATTGCCATGGATTTGAAACAATTAATTCTGTTACAACACTCCCCGACATTTCCGCCACGTTTTGTATGTTCCACGTGGTCGGGGTGTGACAACAGGCATTTTTATGCTGACGTACCTATTTTTCACATGTGTTTCAGGATATGATGCATAGGATTTATTAAGATACACTTAGGCGGACTTGGGCCTTAGTGACAATAAAAGATACAAGACTAGTTATTTATGTTATATTTCTTTGATTGTCAAGACATTGTAACTCTTTTAATCAATAAAACAATATTTCAATTTCCATGTGTTATGAAACAATGATTCTGTTACAACACTCCCCGATGTTTCCGCCACGTTTTGTTGTTTTACGTGGTCGGGGTGTGACAGAAAAGTTGGTATCAGAGCTCATGGTTATAGGGAATTAGGTTATTAGTAATGCTTTGACCTAGTCTATAACCTTCCTAGGACCCTAACGCGAGTTTACTTACGTTTAGTCATAAAACAATACCGTCACCTATCCTTAGGCGACGACCTCAACATGAACATAAATTTCAAAACAACTTTGAAAACTAATCATCTGTTCTAGGATGATTGATTACTAGGTTTTGAACCCTCTGTTATATGGTTTTGAACCCCTTTGAATTTTCAAAACCTCGTCAAAGTTTGGGTCTTATAATGTGAACACGTGCAAACTGGAAGAGTGAATGCCTGTACCCTGAGTTTTCTGTCGAAGGCTAGAGTGTTCGTACAAATCCGTAGTATCGGACCAGTCACTCTTACCTGGGAACTCTTGGGGTGAGTGTTCACTTATAGGCGAGCATGTCTTCAGTGATACATTAATATGATCCGTTTACTTTGATTTGTCACCGTCTCATTTTTTTGCCATATGTAACAAACAAATGATCGCAAATTCTTATGCATTGCCATTCTGCATTGTTTATCCGATGACGTTTCACTTGTTTCTTCCTATATCTTTCATTTTCTTCTAGAATGTCTCTTCCTCTCAGCAACGGTCAAATGTCCGAGCGAACAGCCAAATTTGCCCAGCGAATAGGCGAAGTGATTCTGAAGACTGTGGATTTAGGCATTGCCATGTATCGTCTCTAGGATGAAGCCACTCAAGAGTCACCAAAGGAGGCAGAGGCCAAGCCTTCACCTAAACCAAAGAAACGTAAAGCTTCAAAGAATCACGCAGCGGTTGCACCAAAACAGGCAAGACCTAGGCAAGTGACAGCACCGCCAGCCAAGAAACCAATCAAGGAATCAAAGACCATGGATGAACAGACTGGATCCCCTAGGAAGTCAAAGAAGCGAAAGGCTTCTCAGAACTTCACCGTGGTCGCTCACAATGGTCAAGCCATCCCCAACCAACCAGCTCAAACCCCTACTAGAAAGCCATACAATGGAACTGCACCCTTGTGCAACCAATGTAACCTTCATCATCATGCTAGTGTGAAGTGCCGCGAATGCCAAATTTGTGGACTTAAAGGTCATACAGCAAAAGTTTGCCGAGCTGCAGCTGTACCAAATCAAGCAAGACCCATCCGGGTGGCAACACCACCTGCTAAGAATCAATACAAGGGAATGGCACCAATATGCGACAAATGTAATGGGCATCACCAAGCTCACTTACAGTGTCGTCTGTGTGTATCATGTGGGCGAGTTGGTCACCTGGCAAGTGCTTGTCGATGTAACCCGAACCAAGGTGGTCCAAATCAACCACAAGCCAATCCTGCTCAAGCTCGCTTCCCGCCTGGATCGTGCTACAACTGTGGCAACATGGGTCATTTCGTGAATAAATGCCCGAAGCTTGCTAAGGCAAATCCAACCCATGGATGAGCAGTTGGCTGATTAGAAGATGTTGTTGTCTTATGCTTTTGTTTCTTCTATTTTCTTGTAATGTGAAACAAACTGTTTTGTTTATAAATAAATCGTTGATCACAAATTCTGATATATAAGTGTAGTTACATGTGTATATGGCATTTCCCTATAATACCTACATTAAGGAACTATGTTCCTTACAAACTACTCTTGTGAATTTTTCCCATTTTTGTGTTTACTCATGATTTCCTTGGTAAATTCTAAGTACTCGTTTTATTCTAAGAAACGAAGTACAGGAAATAAAGTGACATTATGAGTAATCGTGCTTCTGCACATCTGTGCCTTTGAATCCTTGGTTAGATAACTAAGGGTATTTTCAAATCTCATACCCATTACGTTCTGATTTCTTCAACATGCATAACATAAGTTTTCAAAACAACCTACATGATTTCAAAACATTCCATATATAGTTCGAAAACATTTTTAATATAGTGTATTTACTCAACATAACAAATGCACAAAGCTTTGTCTATGTTTTCAAAAACAACCCTCATGATTTCAAAATATTTCATATAGTTTGAAAACAATTTTAAGTAATATATCAAGTGCACGATTTCAAAAAGCATCATTCATGTTTTCAAAAACCTTATACATACTTTCAAAATTCAACTCATGATTTTAAAACATTTTTATAAATATACTTACCTAATACACATACTTTATGATTTCAAAAGTATTATATATAAGGTTTCAAAAACATTAAACACATTTTTTTAAGGACCCCATGCATAGATTTCAAAAATATTTACCTCATACATTGACTTAACCTTCAAATTCTGCTTCATATGTCGCCTTGACATATCTAGCATCTCAACTTCATAAGCATTTTTACTTCATGTTTTGACTTAAGCACATCCAGTGCAAGGTTTCAAAACAGGTTTCAAAACATCTTCAACTTCTAAAATCCATATGGGATCTTTTTATCTTCACAATTAGATCCTTGTGGATAATTGTCATACAAATCAGAGTCCTTAATTGGATTCCTTATGTACCTTAATTCGAACATTTCGGTTCTTTATAATCAAAATCGAATTTTCTCTTTGAAAGATCTTTCTATCTTTATAGTTAGATTCTTAGAAATATTTAAAGCACCAATCAAAATCCACTGATTGGATACCTGGTGTGCTTTGAATACATGTGCACAGTTAGCAGAACAAATTAACAAAATGATAACAAATCAAGTTAAACAATTTTGTGGTTAAGTGACTATGTGTTTATGTATCTTGTGTTTTCTTTTATGCATTTTGCGTTTTTGTATACTCTGGATATTCGTTATCTAAATCCTCGTAGAATCTTTCATATCTTCATATGAGGGATTCGTAGTAGGATATTCAAAAAGGTACTACCTTAAATCCTTAATGGGCTTCTATATAATAGTTAAGACCCTTGGATTATATAGTACCACTCCATGATTCATAAGAGACCCTTTTAGGGGTCTAGTCAAAAAGATTGATTCAAAAATCGGGTTAAGAATGACATGTTATGATATAAGCTGAAAAGACTCCTTGGTTGTCTATTAAAATCATTTATTGATTTAATAAAAGGGACCCTATGGTGGTCTAATCACACTCATCACAGGTTTGTTCATTTGGTTTTCCCCTACACATTATAAAATAGACTGTGTGAACTATGCAAGGAATTGTCTAATTATGGACGCGTACATAATTATGAAATTTAGTGCACAGAAACCCAGTAAGATTTATTATGTGTAAGAACCGATAGTGACAACAATAACAAAATGAGAACGATGTAATGGAGGTACGGTGGACGCACCAATCACACTTCATATACTTGTATATAAGTATCCCTCCTACATTGTAAGCATGATGTTATTTAAAGTTACTAGAAGTTCAAGAACACTAACCAGTGTTGTTCGATCTTTTCAACTCCATGTTTCAAGCTCTCACAAGTTTCCTCTAAATAAATTTCAGGACGAAATTTCCTAAAGTATGGGAGACTGTGACACCTGGGTCACTGCGACCATCAAACAAATACCAAACCAATGAAATATTGTGTTTCATACTTGGGATTTGTACAAATATGTGTATCATTTGCACATATCAATTCTTGTTCGATTTCAGGCTCTAAATCGCTTTCTGGAAGGTTATACGTGGACCGATGCGTAAATATAACCAGTTTAATGCAACAAACACTCCGGAACAGTTACATATGCTTAACATACCTTAAATAACCCTTACATAACTTATAAATAAGTTTTGAAGGCTTTGGTATGGCAAAAACAAGTGAATTCGCTTACAGGGACTAAACTTGACAAACTGCGAAAGTATGCCAATTTGAACTGTAACGAACATTCCGGAACATGACCATAAGTTAAACACACCTTAAATATCCTTTATATATCTTAGAAATAGGCTTTGAGGGGTTTGGTGTGCTAAAATAAACTTTTGGGTTATTCAGGGACTAAATGCATCAAAAAGTGCACAAGTTTGCATTTTCGCGCATAACTTACGTTCTGAATACATCCGGACATCCAAAAATTTATGTAAGCATTATAATATTATGCTTTAGTGTTTGGCTTGTCAAAAATCCATTCGTCACGCAATTTGGATTGTTTTTCGCGCTTATGCTCATTCCGTCGTAATTAACCGAACAACGCGATAGTACGGCTAAACTAACCGACATCCGTGATGTTTTCAAGCATATTTCATGTTCCCTATGTCTTAACATCATTATGGAGCTTGAAATTGGGTTTGACGGGTGTTAAAAGTGCCGTTACGCGATGAAACAAGGTGCAGGGACCAAAAGTGTAATTCTGCCAAACTTGATGGCTTACGGACCGTAAGCCATTACCCTTACGGTCCGTAAGCAGGGGCCAGATGCAGCAACTCATTTTTTAACTGCTGTTAACAGCCTTTCAACCCCCCAAAAGCCAATGCCACATGTCAATCTCTGGTGGTGGGGGCAAAATAAGTTACCATAACATTCCAACACATGTACGGATGAGATTCGAGCACGGTATTCGAGAAACGATCCTAACGGCTCTCCGAACACTATATATACCCAACCCTTTCACCTTCAAAACCCACAAAAATCTGATCTTTGAAGCTCTAAGTTGAAACCATTGTTTCATACCTGAGCTACTTGGATCAAGATTAGCTTTCGGGGACCCGTTGTAAGTGTTCTTTCGTTCTTTTCCTTTCGTTTTAGCGTTAAAGTCAAACTGCATTTGACTTTCTGCGTTGACCAGTTTATGGTCAATGCGAATTTCGTTTGAACTTCATAACGTGAGCATAATCACGATGGTTATAGTCCTTAGTGACTATACCTACTGATTACCACGTTATCTAGGCTCAGTGACGAGTCGTAGTTTTGGCCAAAATACGTATTCTTGCGTATTTTGTAACCAAACTACTTATAGGTATCAAAACCGTTTGTTTTGATACCAAACCTATTTTCTAAACTTAGTTAAGCATGTTTTAACATGCTTAGCTCGTCACTTTTAGTTTAGTGCTTATACAGGGTCGTAAGGTAAGCGATCTAAACAATCGCTTATACTTTCGAACCCGACCTGTTTGGTCGATCATTAGGATCCGACCAAACACATTAGGTGACCATAGTATATAGGGAATAACCTTCTGAGGTTATACCTTATGGTCGCTTCGTTTAAGTAGTTGTATGATAGGTAGTTTATATGCCTTAGGTAAATTACCAAAATGCCCTTTTTACGCCAAAATTCATTTTAAGCATATGTAACATAACTTTTGGTATCTAAACTGATTTGGTAACAATATTAGACATGTTAAGGCATATTTTACTTATCTTAGGACTAGTTAGGCATTCCGAACGCGTTTTACGCGAACGACGCGTTAAAGTAGCATAAGCTACCTAAACGGGTCGTAATGGGTCGTAAGCACTTAGGTTAGGTTTCATTGTAGTATGTAGGCTTTGTTAAACCATATTACATGAGTTCACATACTCATTTGGTTTACGAACCCTCATTCTATCCAATCCTCCGATTTTAGGTCCAGTATATTAACATAGTTACCTATATTAGGTGCCGTTTGATATCCGTGATCTCTAGCATTGTTTGGTTGTTACTCAAGGACTACTAAGCAATCTTAAGTGAGTACATAGACCCCTCTTTTACTGTTTTCCAAACATTTTAGGGTGAAACACATGTGCCTACTTGTTACTTTCGTGCTTTTCATGTTTTCATATCATATGCTAGTTATGTTCAATAGTACACTTATAGTACATGATTTCATTGTTTTTATGCTATGTATGCCCATTGTGTGCATACTTAGTACATCATTTTACATTACATTTTATGCTATATATGCCCATTGTGTGCATACTTAGTACATCATTTTACATTACATTTTATGTTATGTATGCCCATTGTGTGCATATTTAGTACATCATTTTACATTACATTTTATGCTATGTATGCCCATTGTGTGCATATTTAGTACATCATTTTACATTACATTTTATGCTATGTATGCCCATTGTGTGCATACTTAGTACATTTGTTATTCATCACATGCTTACATTTTGGTATGACATTTGGTTTGTTCAAATGATACAATGTACATTCATTAACATTAGCTACGCCGTTCGTTAGTAGGTAATGGTACCATAGGACTTGACAACTCCCGTTCCTGAACCCTAGGTTTGTTTGGGTGGAAGGAATGACCGAATTCGATAAACATATCAACAAGATAGACCTTTAAATTCGTTTAGCAGTTTATCACCACAGTCACAAGGCTTGGATGTATGAATTTTAACAATACCGCATAGATGTTTGTATCAGTATAGCATGCATTTGTTCCACAAAACATAACTTTGATTTAAACCATGTTTTACTTCAATACCTTGTTTTTGTGCATTTTACATATGGTTTAGTTGATATATTTCACTTACCATACATGATATTTTGGATACACATTACATGATTTACATTAGACATAAACATTTTGACATTGATATACACAATTCATGATTTACATTAAACATAAACATTTTGACATTGATATACACAACTCATGATTTACATTAGACATAAACATTTTGACATTGATATACACAATTCATGATTTACATTAGATATAAACATTTTGACATTGATATACATAATTCATGATTTACATTAGACATAGACATTAGACATGGTTCTCACATAAACATTTTGACATTTGATTATACATAAACTTTTTACTTTGGTGGTTTGGTTTGGGTAAGTGATTTAAGTAACGAGGCGTGTGTAATACGATACAAGTATGGTGGATACGCCGCTGGTACTTCCTATATATAAGTGCTTGTATGGTATTACATATCGTAGCGTTATTTGAATCATTTCAATTTAGGCATATAACATTTCATACAAATAACATACTTTTCACAATACATTGTTTTACAAACAACTTATCTAATACAAACTCATTTTACTTGGCTATTCATTTAACCATACATTATTCTCTTATTTATACATATCATCTGATCTTATTGCTTTTCAAATGATTTACAAGACAAAGCAAATTACAAGGTTCATGACTAAACATTTTCTTAAACATAAGTCATGAATTCTATTTTTACAAAACCTATGTATCTCACATGCATTTTTATGATGACGTACCTATTTTCACATGTGTTTCAGGATATGATGCATAGGATTTATCAAGATACACTTAGGCGGACTTGGGCCTTAGTGACAATAAAAGATACAAGACTAGTTATTTATGTTATATTTCTTTGATTGTCAAGACATTGTAACTCTTTTAATCAATAAAACAATATTTCAATTTCCCTGTGTTATGAAACAATGATTCTGTTACAACACTCCCTCACGTTTCCGCCATGTTTTGTTGTTTTACGTGGTCGGGGTGTGACAATCATTATGTGAAGAGGTTGTGATATGTCTATTACTAACATCAAAATAATAGACTTATTTAAAGTTCTACTTAAACGAAGACAAATCAGCTTTGGCCAGAAGTGTAATCATTTAAGCATGTGTGCAAAGTGATTGTAACAAATCAGCTTTGGCCAGAAATTGAGACAATCGCTTTAGTTATGCACTTGTTAAGTATGTCATCTATGAAGGAATTAAATCAGCTTTGGCCAGATATTAAGACATTCATGTTTATGATGCACACTTAAGATAGCTTTCGTAATACTTGAATGATAAGTAGATGTATCAAATCAGCTTTGGCCAGAAACGATACATCAAAAACTCATTCAAGTTAAGCCATTTTGGTTTTGTAAAACATTATCTGATTCTGATTAATTAACTAAGTAATTACAAAACCAATTATTTAATAGCAAACCACCTGTTAGCGGAGATCGAACTCCGCGGTGAGTTCACTGGGGGTTGTAGGGGGACAGCGTGCCCCCTCACGGGGTTCGGGGCGGAGCCCTGAGCTAAATCTTAGTTCACATTAAACAGCCTAAAATAATGAGGTTTTGAGTGATATCTCGACTTAGTTATGAGGTCTCGACTCATCTTGTAACATTATGAGGTCTCGACTCATTAAGTTCTCGAGTTGCAACCTCAGTGTCTCGTGTCGTAATCATGGTCTCGACTACTGTATTTTATGAGATCTTGACTCATAATGAGGTCTCGAGTCGCAACCACGGTCTCGAGTTGTGAAGATTTAAGCCCTTAGTAGAAACCTTAGTGGTCTCGAGTTGACACCTTATGGTCTCGAGTCGAGACCTTTGTCTCAAGTTGTAAAGTTTTGAGAGCACTTATGATTTCGAGTCGAGACCTTGTGGTCTCGAGTCGAGATCTTGGTCTCGAGTCGAAAACTGATGGTCTCGAGTCCACTGTTAACAGCTGTTAATGTAACAGCATAACCGAAAATTCGAATTCTTAGGAATCGTGATAGAGTTTTCTATTCTAACATTGATCTAATTTAAACAGAATATTTCGAAAATCATAATCTGTTTATCCTTTTAACAGATTTCAAAAATTCTCATTAGACAAAACAGATCAAAATTAGGAAAAACATTCAACAATTCAAATTATATTCCAAAACATAAAGGAATTTCGAATTTTCCTAAGAACATGTGATGAACCCTACAAAATAAAACATAATTCAGGAACCCAAAACCTAAATTTTTAAGGTTTTACAAACAGATTTCGGACTTGATTTTAACCATTATGATTTCGAGTCATTTATATTACATTCTTTTTCCGGAAAAATTGACTTTGGCACATCAGACTCGAAACCAGCCGTGATGTTCATTAAATTTTCAAAACTTATGTTTTCCAGATTTCAATCCCAGAATTAAGGATAGGAAAACAAAACCGACTAATCAACATATGCTCTGATACCACATGTTGGTTTAGTTCTGTTTAAACATATTGGAAAAAACATGACAACATACCTGTTACAGCAGACAGTGTAGTGGAGAATCCAGTGATAGATGATGCCATCGAGTTCGACATGTTTGTCAGTGTGATCTGGTTCCTCCTTAGAGTGCTGACTGATGATGGTGATGACTAAACCAAAAAGGGTATCGGTTATGGAGAGAGAGGCGAGATTGATGTTATGACTATTAGGTTATGTCTAAGTGTGTAACCTTTTAACCTCTACAAAATTCTTCTTATATAAGCACCCAGGAGGAAACCTAATTAGTTAATAAGGGTAATATGGTCCATCAACAATTACCAACTAATTATTTAATAGGTTATTATATATTTTGATCTATATAATGTAAATGATTATAATGGCTACTAGATTAAATATTAAATCATAATATATTTAATCTTACAAAGTTGAAATGATTATTTATACATATTAGTGTATATATTGGTCAATAATATAAATACATTATTTTGTATGATTATAAAAATAAGAACAGGTGATCTAATGTTACATATAATGATCATGTATTCAATACTCTATCCTCGTTATATCATAAACAAAAAGCCGCAAGTACGGAAATGAATTCCATGCTACGGTCAGACCATGTATCAACCATCAAAAACCCAATCCAAAAATAGTACAAGAACCGCAACATAGTACCATAGTTGATGCCATGATCATAGTGTGCATCAACTGCCCTATGTCAGCTAAAATTATGAGCAATGAAACAAAGTACCAACTCCCATAGTTGATACCACAGTCCGACAATGGATTACCTAAATACGAATAATCAAGATCGATAAATCAAGCTCGAGTAAGATAAAATATCAAGTGACAAAGTGGAAAATCAATAAACACCTATAGGTATATGATTAACGACCGTTAGAGAAAATTTTAAATGATAAACAATATTATTATGAAAATAAGATATTTACAAAACAAGTTTCTAAAATTTGAAATGAAGTTTTAAAAATATATGTTTACAATATATATATAGGATTAGGTTCAAACGTGAACAAAACCCCAAGAGTGAACTGTCACACCCCGACCACGTAAAACAACAAAACATGGCGGAAACGTCGGGGAGTGTTGTAACAGAATCATTGTTTCACAACCATGGATTAAACAGTTTTGTTTTATTGAATTAATTGTGTTACATTACATTGGAATTAGAAACAAAACAAGAACAAATAGACTTTCATTGTTATTAAGTCACTAAGGCCTCGTCCATTCCTATGTGAGCGTACACAAATATCATCATCAACATCATCAACTATGGTACCTGAAACACTTGTGAAAATATGTCAGCATAAAAATGCCGGCGAGTACATAGGTTTTATATGAGTGTCAGATTCATGGCTCGTTTTACATGTTGCAATACTTATTTAAAAACCTTATTTTGAAAAGTATAGTATTGCGACCTAACTAACCAACTCAAATCAAGTTGGACATGATTTATAAAAATCTCATAGCCATGATTCTTAACTCCAAAACATTTGTTTTATGAAATCAAATTGGTAAAAAAACTCGTAGAAACTCGTTAATAAAACTCGTATGGTTTATATTGTTAGAAAAACCTTGTAATATAACTTTGTTTTGATAACCTTGCCCAAGTGATTTAGATAACGCAACGATATATAATGTGTTAAAAGCACTTATATATAGGAAGTACCAGCGGCGTATCCACCATGCTTTTAATACATTACACCCGCCCCGTTACCTAATCACTTCCCAAAACCCAATGGTTCAAACAGTTACAAATGGTTCACATAAATCAAAAGGTTACAAACGGTTCACATAAATCAAAAGGTTACAAATGGTTCAGATAAATCAATCAGCTTCAAATGGTTCAAAAAGATATAAAACAATGTGTCCATATACTGGATAAGCAAATGCAACAAATGAACATACATATCGTAAAATGCAATGTAAAACAATGTACTAAGTATGCACTAAATGGACATACATAACATGTGATGTGATGTAAAACAATGCACTAGGTATGCACTGAATGGACATACATAGCATAAAATGACGTGTAAAACAATGTACTAAATATGCACTAAAAGGATATACATAGCAAAAACATAATGAAATCGTGTACTAATAGTGTACTAATGAACATAGCAAGTATACGAAATGAAAACATGGAAAGCATGAAAGTAACAAGTAGGCACATGTGTTCACCCCAAAACGTTTGAAAAACAGTAAAAGAGGGGACTATGTACTCACTTGAGATTGCCTAGAAGTCCTTGAATAACAACCAAGCAACGCTAGAGATCATGGAAATCAACGGCACCTAATATAGGTAACTATGTTAATAAACCAGACCTAAATCGGAGGATCGGATAGAATGAGGGTTCGTAAACCAAATGAGTATGGGAACTCATGTAATATGGTTTAACAAGGCCTACATTCTAAAATGAAACCTATCCTAAGTGTTACGCATTCGGACCGCCTAACTAGTCCTATGATAAGTAATATATGCCTTAACATGTCTAATATTGTTGCCTAATCAGTTTAGATGTCAAAAATTATGTTACATATGCTTAAAATGAATTTTGGCGTAAAAAGGGCATTTTGGTAATTTTCCTAAGGCATATAAACTACCTATCATACAACTACTTAAACGAAGTGACCATAAGATATAACCTCGGAAGGTTATTCCCTATACAACTATGGTCACCTAATGTGTTTGGTCAGATCCTAATGATCGACCAAACGGGTCGGGTTCGAAAGTATAAGCGATTGTTTAGATCGCTTAACTTACGACCCTATATAAGCACAAATCTAAAAGTGACGAGCTAAACATGTTAAAACATGTTTAACGAGGTTTGAAAACAGGTTTGGTATCAAAACAAACGGTTTTGATACCTAAAAGTAGTTTGGTTACAAAATATGCAAGAATACGCATTTTGGCCGAAACTATGACTCGTCACTAAGCCTAGATAACGTGGTAATCAGTAGGTATAGTCACTAGGGACTATAACCAACGTGATTACGCTCACGTTACGAAGTTCAAAAGAACTTCGTGTTGACCATAAACTGGTCAATGTAGAAAGTCAAAGTCAGTTTGACTTTTAAGCAAAAAACGCATAAAAGAACGAAAGAGGACTTACAAAAGGTCCAAGAAGGTTTGATTTCCAAGTATTCTCAGGTATGAAGTGGTCAACACTTCAACTTAGAGAAATCCCAGAATCAAATGTGGGTTTTGAAGAAAGGGGGTGGGGTTTATATAGTTTTCGTAGGACCGTTAAGATCGTTCCTCATAAAACGAGCTTTAATCTCAGCCGTACACCTCATGCCCACCGATTTACAAAACAATGGGAGCCCATAGATTCGAAAATTCTATGTACAAGAGTGCCCAACAGCTGGAACAGTTGGAAACAGCTAAAAAAAACATTCTGGACAGATCTGGGAGTCGCTCCCGCCCCGCGTACGAGCTACAGCAGGCCTAAGCGGCCCGCGACCGCCCAGGATGACAGCAACAGTTTGGATAATTACACTTTCAGTCCCTGCAAGCATTTAAGCTCATTTCTGACACATCTAAGGCCCGTTAATCCAACTTTAAGGGTCTAAAATGATGCCTAAACATAGTGGACATGAAACATGCTCAAAAATGTGTCGGATGTCGGTTCGTTTGGTCGTACGGACGCGTTATTTGCTTAATTACGACGGAATACGCATGAACGCGAAAAACGATCCAAATCACTAAAATAAAATATTATAATGATTACATAAATTTTTGGATGTCCGGATGTATTCAGAACGTAAGATATGCGCGTAAGTGCAAACTTGTGCACTTTTTGACGCTTTTAGTCCCTATTGATCAAGAAAGTTTATTTTTGCGCACAAAACATCTCAAAGCCTATTTATAAGATATGCAAAGGATATTTAGGGCATATTTAACTTATGATCAAGTTCCAGAATGTTCGTTACAGTACAAATCGGCATACTTTCGTAGTTTGTTGAAATTAGTCCCTGTAAGCGAATAAACTTGATTTCGCCACACCAAACCCTCCAAAACTTATTTCTAAGTTATGTAAAGGTTATTTAAGGTATGTTAAGCCTATTTCACTATTCCAGAGTGTTCGTTGCATTAAACTGGTTATATTTACGCATGAGTGCGCGTATAACCTTCCAGAAAGCGATTTAAAGCTTGAAATCGAACATGAATTGATTTGTGCAAACGATACACATATTTTTACAAATCCCAAGTATGAAACACAATATTTCATAAATTTGGTATTTGTTTGATGGTTGCAGAGGCACAGGTGTCACATGAACTGCGTGAACTGATCTTGGCCCTTGATTTTTATGATCTTGAGATTTTAAATGAGTGGCATGATTGTAATTAGTTGGTTAGTTTCTACTACTTAATTAAATATAAAAGGGTAGAAGTGTAATCACATTAATTTGTAATTTAAAATCTGGAAATAAATAGTTTCCATAATCTTCAATTGCAAAAAATCCCGTAAACATCTAAATTATAGTTTATCAATCCCCTTGATTACCCCTTTTATTCACAATGCATATCTTATTTCTCTCTCACATTCATCAGCGATTTTAAAGAAACCCAGGGGAAAGTTCGTCGGAGCAATCAAATCGCCACTTCCATCTTCATCACGCCGGCCACCTCCATCTTCATCTTCATCACCGCCGGCCACCACCACCACCATATTCAGACCGGGTTCGGTGCTGATAGGATTCCCGATGCTCACCTTCTTTCTCAGGCTGAGCTGTCTGCCAAGAAGCAAAAATTAAAGGCAAGAAATTGGGTTCTAAAAGCGCCTATCGAATATTTGAAACTGGATTGCGGGATCATCTCTGGTTGATTGTTTTTTTTCTTTTGCAGATATGGGAAAATTATGTTGAAGGGGAGGAATCAAATCGCCACTTCCATCTTCATCACACCGGCCACCTCCATCTTCATCTTCATCACCGCCGGCCACCACCACCACCATCTTCAGACCAGGTTCGGTGCTGATAGGATTCCCGATGCTCACTTTCTTTCTCAGGCTGAGCTGTCTGCCAAGAAGCAAAAATTAAAGGCAAGAAATTGGGTTCTAAAAGCACCTATCGAATATTTGAAACTGGATTGCGGGATCATCTCTGATTGATTATTTTTTCTTTTGCAGATATGGGAAAACTATGTTGAAGGGGAGGAAGTTACCAATGGTGCAACCAATGATAAAAAACATAAAGAAGAGTTTAAGGTCTGGTCTCTTAGGATTATTATTATTGATTTACCCAAGACTAATATAATATGCTTGATGTGCTAATATAACTTTTTTTTGTTTTACTGATCTGCTGGACTATTAGTGTTACGATTTAAGTTTTTTGGATTTCAATTTTTTTTATTTTTGCTCTGTTTTTAATGCGATGTACACATGTGCATTCTGACTTTGCTCTGTTTTTAATGCGATGTACACATGTGATATCTCAGTTTTTTTTGTGTATTGAATTTGTAAAGTTGTTGATGTACACTTGTTAATTATGCAAAGTATTAGTTGTTGAGTTTCTTTGTTCAATTCTTTCATTTTGCTCTGTTTTTAATGCGATGTACACATGTGTATTCTAATTTTGCTCTGTTTTTAATGCGATGTACACATGTGTATTATGATTTTGCTCTAATTTTAACCCAATGTACACATGTGTATAGCGTATGCTTTTGTGATATCTCATAATTTTTTGTGTACTGAATGTGTAAAGTTGTTGATGTACACTTGTGAATTATGCAAAGTATTAGTTGCTGATTTTTTTGTACTATTTTAGGAGATGTAGTTAACGAGAAAAGTGGAGATGGAAGGTCGATAAGGATGATTCACGTATGAGGTCGATAAGGATGATTCACGTATGTTTGCTTGCCTGGTCGATAAGGATGATTCAGCATACAATGTGGCGAATAGTTGTAAAAGATTATGTTTTTTGTTTTTTCGATTACGTTGGGTTTGTTGTTTTTACGAAACCGGAACTTGTAATTTGTTAAATATAAAATAGTTTAACAGGTTTTGTTTCTATGTATGTATTATGTAGCTAATTATATATATGTACGATGCTGAGTACACATGTGTACTGTTCTATTTATATCCAAGTACACATGTGTATACCGTTGAAATATGAAGCTTACGTGGATCTTAAAAATCAAAATTCGAATTCTGGTGATGAATCTGAAATAAAAATTAAAAGTGAAATATGGTAATTTGTTGTTTGTTTTGATAATTATCTTATTAATAAATAAAACATAATGTGGATAATGAATTTAAATTAGGAAAGATGTAACTTAATTCAATTATTAAAATAATGATTTAAATCTATTTTTTTATATAATTACAATACTACCCTTAACAACTAAAAAGGAAATCAAGGGTCCAGATCTGTTCACGCAGTTCACTCTTGGCAGCTTGTTCACGCTGGAACCCTACCATATATATATATATATATATATATATATATATATATATATATATGGTAGGGATAGTGTACATTAATTCAGAAATGTGAGAAATGTATTATAACGCTATATATAACACTATACATCTATCATAGGCATGCTATCACACAAACTATAGTGTTATATTTGTTATATAGTGTTACATAGTGTTATATGGTGTTACATATTGTTATACGGTGTTTATATGATGTTATATAGTGCTATATATAGTGTTATAATACACTTCTCACACTTCTGGATTAATGTACAGGATCCTCTACCTATATATATATAGGGGACGGTTTATTTGAGAATAAATTTAATGCGAGAAGAAAAAGAAGAAAGGGCATATTAGTAAAATGTTATTTCATTTATAACTCATATCATTAATTTTTCTCTTTTTAATTAATTAGTCAACTAATTATTAATTATCCTACATATAATCTACAAAACCTACACATATCAAAATTTTTCTACATATACCCTACACATTATATAATTTTATCCTACACAGTCGAAATTTATCCTACACACCTCGAAATATATCGTACACAACTCGTGATTTACCCTACACAACTAGTAATTTATTCTACACTTTTAATTAAGTTGTTTTTTTTTAATTTGAAAAAAGTATATATTTTGAAAAGGAGTTACAAATTTAATTTAGCTAGTTATTAAAGGGAAATAATACACATTATGATTTATGTATATTTACCAATATACCCTTATATTAAAATTAAATACAAATATTAAATGAAATGAAATAAAATGAAGCATTCTTATTGGTTGAAACTTCTTCTTTTTTCTTCTTACAAAAAAAATCTTCTCATTTGAACCCTCTACTATATATATATATATATATATATATATATATATATATATAGGATTAGGTTCAAGAGTAAACACTGATTTAGCTTGCGAACTGAGTGAACTAATCCTGGCCATACACGTGTGTAGATCAATGGCCAGGATTTGATGTTGAAATACACTAGTGTATTTTACGATTTGATGATAAGATCCTGGCCATACACGTGTGTGGATCAATGGACAGGATTTGTTCATTCAGTTCGCAAATACACTGGTGTTCACTCTAGAACCCCACCCTATATATATATATATATATATATATATATATATATAGGGTGGGGTTCTAAATTATTCGTAGTGTTTTTAAAGAGATCTTTAAAATGGTGTTATATACTTATTGAATGGTGTTATATACTTATTGAATGATGTTATATAAATATTGAATGGTGTTATATATGTGCTGAATGGTGGTTGTAGTGTTATTGGTAGTGTTTTTATAGAGATCTTTAAAATGGCGTTATATACTTATTGAATGGTGTTATTTACGTGCTGAATGGTGGTTGCACTGTTATTCGTAGTGTTTTTATAGAGTTCTTTTAAAAAAATTGTCACACCCCCAAAATCCACAAGCGGAGTATCCCGCAGGGAGCGTGACTGACCAGGATCCAGCCACCAATCATATTAAACGTTATAATTAAATAAATAAAAGTCCAAACCAAACAATATAATTGGTGTCCAAAACAATTCAACAAAACTTAAGTTATCAGGGGAAGCATTAAGTTCAAAACCATAATAAAGTATAAAAGTTCATAAGTTTAACATGGAACTCAATAGTCCATGTCCCACAACGACCTCTTCCTCCTGTACAAGCTCCATCTAAGCATCTAACGACCTGCAAGGCATATAATAACGAATCAACAACAAAGTTGAGCGAGTTCACAGTTGGTTGTCCATTTTAACGTTGTTCCAAAAACCATAGTTATGTTTCGAAAACCACGAGTTAACCAGTTCCTTGTTTCCCAAACCATACTCCGTGGGGGCTTCCCCATGTATCACACTAGACCCGTTACCATATCGACTACTGACTGTAGTTATGTTTATGTGCCCTACGTCAATGTCTATCATCATTGACTAGTGCCCAAGTCCATTAGTCCACGCCCGTCCTCTGCGGCACGATGTGAGGCTTGTCAAACCTAATAGCGCTATTTAAGTAATGACCCGTTTACCATTGGCCCGACAATTAAGTCGATATAAAATGAGGGACTTAATGATAGAGTTTTTGTCTAGTGTCAATGTTGTCACCCTTCAGTTAAGAGGGTGGGAGTACGTGTCAAGAAGAACACGCATGTTTCAATGTTGTCACACTTCAACTAAGAGGGTGGGAGTACGCATTCTACCTAAGGAGAATACTCAGGTTTCCTTAGTATACTTAACCCATTCCTAAACCACCGGGAATCCCATGCCATGTGGAAAGTGTGAACTCACCTTTGGTTGCTCAGTTTGACTCTTAAAATAGCTAATAGTCATGGTCGGTCAATCACGTCCTAGTATGATCACCAGTTAGTCATTTAGTGGTTTCAAATAGAGCACAAAGTTCCTACTCGTATCTACTACATAACACGCACTCACTTTAACAGTTCACGCCCATATAAACATCCCGTCTATAGCCATTAAAAAGCAAGAATACGACATTGCACATAACACTTTCATTGACATCTAACACGTTAGATCATTCTCAGATAACCTACCCGACATTTAGACACGCAAATTACTACTTACGTAATTTCAGCTTTAACATCCAAAACTGGGTTGTTTTCAGGCATTTTAATAAAATAGTTAACTTATTCCAAAAATCACCAAATTTTTACAAAATGTTTTAAGCGATCCAGATATTATTTTGTAAAAATCTCGGGATCCAATTCATTACCAACTATTTTATAAAAATAATTTACCGGGCAGCAATCAGATTCGTCACTTTCTGACTGTAGTCCACGGAAAAATTCATTTAAAATTCCTCATAAGTCCGATTGACGAAATTCCAGTTGGAGAATTACAACGACATCAATATCCATCTACAGTAGAAATTTCATGACCTGGCCCTATCTAGATTTCAACTTATGTCGAAAAACTTAACACATATTTTCTGCAGAAAATACGCAGCTTTTGCTGCTGTACAAAACAGACCTTTAAAAATAGTAAACCACCTCAAAAAAATGTGATTCCAGTGCCATTTGATTTTTTTTCGAAAACATATAATTTAGACTTCAGAAAATCAATTTTTAGATTAATAACAGTCCGTTTACACCCAACTGAAGTTGCCTGTAAATGTTACTCAGCATGCTGTTTATCGCTTAAACGTTACGAAAACGCGCACATAGGATCACAACACCTTCTAATAACGACTAACAGCAGATAATAAGTCATTTACAGCAAATTCTTATCAAATTTAACATGCTCGGGAATCAAGGTCCTAAACCCTAATCCATAAACACATGACTACACACACTATTTATAACACCATGCACGATTCTTGATTCTCATGAACCCTAACACATAAGTATTATTGCCCTTAACATAAACTCAGCCATGCTAACATCAGATGAATCATATTAGAACATCAATACAAGTTTCAATCCGCAAACACAAAACCCTAGTTAACTAATACAAGCGTATACGTATCTAAGCAGTATAAATGAACATCCTATGTGATTCTCATGCATCAAACTAATCAGGTTAATCCTATAACCACCAAGATCATCAAGAAACATAAAAACACAGCCATGTATACAAGAATTTCAAACCAAAACAACCCCCAAGAACAACTAACCTTGTAGAGAATGGATGTGAGTATTAGAGAGATGGAGAGTAGCGATCATAGAAAAGGGGGTGGGGCTTCTTCTTCCTGTCGTCGCACTTCAGAGGGTGTAGGGTTTCTCTTTTTTTTTATACACAATGTACGCACATATGCATATGTACGTATAACATAAATAAATGGGGGCGGTTTGGGGTTATCATGGGCCGTTGGAGTTGGGGTTGGTTTGGGCCGAGAATTGATGGGGAGATGGGTTGGTTTCGGTTTGGGTCATATGTTAACGGGTTTAGATCTCTCGTTAGGTTTCGTGTAAATCACATAATGAAGTTTCGGTTACGAGAGTCAAGTGTTATGCTAATAAAATATAACGAGTAACACACTACTAAATTATCCGCGACACACGTATTATATAATAACCATACAAACTAAAGTATAACCGTAATGAGAACTGAACCAAGAAGGATACCTTATTTTTCCGGGATGTCACATTATCCCCAAGTTGAAAGAATTTTCGTCCCGAAAATTGAGTACACAGTCACTGAGGAAGCTAGTTGTGTTGAGCGTTTTCGTGGGGTGTCACAAAAATCATGTTCCTGTAAATAAGGTGGCGGTTATGGAAGGTTTTAAATTAATTGAATTAATGATAAAATTACTTGTTTACCCTTTTGAATTAATTTAGATTGAGGACACATGTCATCTCCACAATATTTCTCACATTTCTCACACTTTTAACCTTTTTTACAATAATGGTTGAGATCTTGATGGCAATCTTGTAAATAGTTGACGGGTGGTCCATAGGACAACCCTTAATGGTGTTAAAAGACGAGTTTATCCCTCACTTGATCGCGTAATTATCTTGAATTAGATGACTGCAGTTGCTTATGTTTCAGGTACGTTTTGGAGCTTAAAATGGATAAATCGTTGCTTTGGATGGCCTAGAGTGGAACGGGTCAAGCATGGAAGGAAAGATGAAACAAAACAAAGATCTCAGGGGTCTATCGTAATTTACGGTGGGTACCGTAAATTACGGTAGCCCTAAAAAACTCAGATTTCCACCGTAACATAGTCTACTTTCACCGTATCGATTTGAAGGCTACCGTAACTTACGGTAGCTACCGTAAGTTACGGTAGAGGCGACGAGGAAAAGATGTAACTGCTCATTGAAAACGGTTTTCTTGTGTCTTTTCAAGTCATTCATGATTGGAAACGTTACTCTGCACTTTGTGGGCGAATTTTAGCTTTGGATATCATTTGGGAACAATTTCTAACATTCGGTTTTAGTTTTTGATTCGTATGAACTTCAACTTTGACGTTATGATGATCTACCGAACAATGTCCAGCTAAATTTGTGGTGATCATCTTAGGTGAAGGTTTCCTATATCTCTTGTGTGTTTGTTCCTTTATTTCTAGAATGATAACTTGGTATGTTTGCTTTGTTTATCATGGTGTTTGAATATTTGATTGTAGTCTGTTAATTGATGTTTCAATTCTAGTCTAAATCGTACGTTCTTGGTGTCGTTGACAATCGAGATATCACGGGAAGGGTTAGGGTTGGATATTGATTGATTGATCATCGGGAAACGACCTCGCATTGATATAATCTGAGTACTTTGTTCCCTTTTATCACAACAAATGTTTATACACGAGTTATGTCTATGTAACTCTTTCTAGTTGGAATTTTGCACAAGTGTTAAAAGAAACCGAACCCTAAGATGGTCATTGTTCTCATAATCTGAATTAAAATCCAATCTTGATTAGCAATTAGTTGATAACTTAGTTTTAAATCAAACAATCCAAACTCTTGATCTTTAATTTCTGCACATTATGTTAATTGTAGTTAATTTGCAAGACTATAGAATCAACACATTTTCCACAAACTCCCTGTGTTCGATACCCATTTACTGCTATCTACTAGTTGTAATTTGGATTAAATTTGATTGTGACCACGACATCACGTCAAATTTTGGCGCCGTTGCCGGGGAGTAGCGCGCAACGTGTGTTAATTTAGTAGTTTTGTTTTGTTATTTTCGGGTTTATGCTGGTTGTGTTTAGTGTGCAGGTACTTCAGGTGTATGCATACTAGGGGCTCTCACAAGTCATCACCACTATCGTTTGATCCGGAAATTGAAAGAACGCTAAGGCAAAACCGAGTTTTGGTACGAGAAAACAGAATTATTGGTTCACCCACTTCACCCATTACACCAAGAAACATCATGCAAGAATCTTAAGTACCACCCACAACGGGTCAAACGACCTCATCATTCATACCTACCTCCACACAACCATCACCAAACACCACCATGCCTAATACCACTACCAATCCTACTCCACCTCATGATGTTACACCAACCAACACCACGCAACCGATTACTACTCAAGTTGAACCCAGTCTTACCTTTAGCCATTCTACCACAATTCCACCATTGTCACACTTCTTCCCCCCAACTTCGGGTCAATCATCCTCTACTTATCCAATACCACCCAATTCAACCATTGTTCATGCTACTTGATCATACCGGCCATCGAACCAATTCGGCTTCCAATATTCATCCCTTCCATTCGGGCAATCCTCGGGTATTCAAGTGGATGGATATGAGGATGGTTATGAAGAGGATTTTAGAGGGTATGAAGAGGAAGGTTTTTATTATGGGGGTGATGGAGGATATTTGAGACCTCAAGGAGGAGCGGGTCAACAAAGTCAACCGATCCAACAATTTTAAGACACGAGTAGATTACCGGTCGGGGTGCAACATATTAGACCACAAGGGCCAGAATTGCAACGCCCTACACCGTTACATCAAGTGCGTCCTCAAAATACACAACCGCAATTTCAAAGGCCGATTCAACAACAACCGCCAATGCATCAATACCAATATCAACCACCATTTATTCCGCAAGGACCTATGCAAGGGCAAATGGGTCAACCAAGAGCACCATTGGGTGCCCCTCGAAGACATCACCGGGAAGTAGTTCGGGGAATGGAAGCTCACTTCCGGCCTATTATCACTAACAATCCTTCACCGGTAGTGATTCCTTATCAGGCGGATGGAAGAACTTTTTAAGTTAGAACAACCGCCCTCCAAAGTCTACCAAAGTTTAAGGGGTTAGCAACGGAAGAACCTTATTTTCATTTGGAGACGTACGACTCTATTTGCAACACCATTGGAGGTCAAGGTTTCTCTTTGGAAGATGTCAAGTTGGTTCTCTTCCAATTTTCTTTGGAAGACAAAGCAAAGAGATGGTTTCACACCTTACCCTCCGCATCAATTTTTATATGGGCCGATATGCAACAGATTTTCTTGGATGAGTTTTACACTTCCCAAAAGACTAATGATGCTAGGAGAGGTTTGAGAAGCTTCCAACAACAATCGGGGGAAATGTTTCACGAAGCGTTTGAAAGGTTTAATATGATGCTACGAAATTTCCCTCATCATGGTATCCAACTTTGGGAATTATTGAACGCGTTTCATGAAGGGTTGAGTTCAGAGGATGCACGTGACTAGATGTCGATTACTAATGGTACGTTTGGTACAAACTTTGAACAAGACGATTGGGCATTTTTAGAACAAATGGCGGTGACGTCCAAAAGGAAGGCCCAATCCTCAAGACGGGCAAGGCATGTGATACAAAGGCCACAAGTGCATGGAGTAGAGAGTGGAAATGCTCAAACCACGAATCAAGTGTACAACGTGTGCACTAATTGCAATGAAATAGGCCACACGGCGGAAGTTTGTGTCATGGGAGTGGTTGATGAGCAAATAGAAGAAGTGAATTCTATTCAATGGGGTGATCGAAATTTCAACATGAACTCCAACACATACCACCCCGGGTTACGAAACCATCCTAATTTCTGCTACGGGAACGCGGCGAACCAAGCTAACCCAAACTTTCAAGGAGCTCAAGGTAACTTTGCACCTCGCCAACAATACAACCAAGGAAACTATAGGGGTGGAAACAATTATGGCTACCAAGGGCAATTTCAACAAACGGGTCAAAGTGGTTCGGGTTAAAATTCATCAAGCGGGAATGAAGTCATGGATATGCTCCGGGCAATGCAACAAGACATGCAAAAACGGAATCAACTTGATGAAGTTCGGATGCAAAAGGACGAGGTTCATGACCAAAACATTCAAACATTAACAACCCAAATGGGTCAATTGGCAACCGACATGGCGGAGTTGAAGAAAAACAAAGGTCAACTTCCTAGTGACACCAAGGTAAATCCTTCCCATAGTTCTTCTCGAGGTAATGTTAATGTTCATCATGTTAGTGTGTTAAGAAGTGGCAAAGAATTTAAAGCTAATTTGTCACCGGGTTTGGTTGAAGGGGTAGTTGAGGATGTCACGGGTAATGAAAGTGACGATGATGAAGTTTCACCGGTGGTATCTAAAGAATCAAATGTTAAAAAACCGGGGTTGGGTGAAAATGAAAAGAATGAAAAAGATGAAGGTGAACCGAGTCAAGTCCCGTTTCCATTGGCCTTACTTGACCCGAGTAGGAAAAATTTTATTGCATCAAGAGGTCCCCAAAAAGAAGAATTATGGGACATGTTCAAACAAGTAAAAATTAACCTTCCATTACTTGGTGAAATAAAACAAGTACCCGCATACGCTAAATTTTTAAAAGAGTTATGCACACAAAAAAGGCAACAAAAGAAGAAAATGCCTAAGCGGGTAGATTTAACCGAGCAAGTGAGCGCGGTGTTGAATGGAGAGCTTCCTCCTAAGCTCCAAGATCCGGGCATGCCATTAATAAATATACAAGTTGGTAATTTTCAAATGGCAAAGGCGTTACTAGATCTTGGAGTCGGGGTGAGCATTTTACCGGGGGGCTTATATGACCAATACGACTTTGGTCCGTTAGCAAGGGTAGAGACAACGGTTGTTTTGGCCAACTTGTCTCATAAGCTACCTCGGGGAATGGTTCAAAATGTGATTGTGAAAATTGATGAGTTTTACTACCCGGTTGACTTTTTAGTCTTGGACTACTCATCCGTGGACCCAAAACAACAAGAAAATGTTATTTTGGGTCGGCCATTTTTGAGCACCGCACATGCTGTGATCGATTGTAGATTTGGTACAGTCGATATCACTTTTAGAAATCGAAAAATGCGCTTGAATGTTTTTACTAACAATTCTAATGCTGTTGGTGTTGATGAGTGTTTTATGGCAGACTTAGTCGATGGATGCAACCCGCACGAGTATGAGGAGGATAGTATGGATGTTTGTCTTTGTGATTTTTCTGAACAGGTACATGCTTGTGCGCTAAGGGTTGAAGAGGAGAAACAAGATGCTATGGCATTGAAAGAAGGTCGATCGCCATGGACCCACCAATTTGAAAGCTTGCCGGTGGAAATAAGCTCGGGTGCTAAACCATCACTAGAAGAACCACCCAAGTTGGAGCTCAAAGACTTACCAAGCCATTTGAAGTATGTTTTTCTAGGGGATAATGACACTCTACCGGTCATTATTGCCTCTAATTTAGAGATTGGGCAAGAACAAGCTTTATTGGAAGTCTTGAAAGAGAATAAAGGAGCTATCGGATAGACGATTGCCGATCTTAAAGGAATTAGTCCATCAATCGTCATGCACAAGATCATCACCACCGAAGATGCAAAACCGACAAGAGAAGCTCAATGACGATTGAATCCGAACCTAAGGGAGGTAGTAAAGAAAAAGGTAATTAAATGGTTGGATGCGGGAATTATCTATCCGATTTCGGATAGTGCTTGGGTAAGTCCTACCCAAGTTGTGCCTAAGAAAGCCGGCATTCAAGTAGTCAAGGATGAAAATGGTGAACAAATCGCCACCTGACCGGTTACCGGATGGCGTGTTTGTATTGACTATCGCAAAATGAATGCCGCCACTTCTAAGAACCATTTCCCGCTACGTTTTATTGATCAAATCATTGAATAATTGTCGGGACAAAAATATTACTGCTTTTTGGACGGGTACTCGGGTTACAATCAAATAGCAATACAACCAGATGACCAACACAAGACCACCTTCACTTGTCCATATGGTACCTTTGCCTTTCGGCGAATACCATTTGGTTTGTGCAATGCACCGGCAACTTTCCAATGATGTATGATGAGTATTTTCTCGGACATGGTTGGAGAGTCGCTTGAAGTGTTTATGGGTGACTTTTCGATTTTTGGCATTAGTTTTGAATCGTGTCTCAACGAATTACAAAAAGTTTTAAAAAGATGTGTTGAGAAAAATTTAGTGCTTAGTTGGGAGAAAAGTCATTTCATGGTGCAAGAGGGAATTGTGTTATGCCATGTAATCTTGGAGAGGGGTATGGAGGTGGATAAGGCAAAAATACGGGTTATGTCATCTTTACCACCACCGAAAAATGTTAAGGGTGTAAGGTCATTTTTTGGGACACGCGGGATTTTATAGACGTTTCATAAAAGGTTTTAGTGTTATCACCAAACCTTTATGTAACTTGTTGTTAAAGGATGTTCCGTTTGATTTTACTAATGAGTGTTTGCAAGCCTTTAATGTTTTGAAGGAACACTTGGTGAAAGCTCCCATTTTGCAACCGTCGGATTGGTCAAAGCCATTCAAAATCATGTGTGACACAAGTGACACTACAATTGGTGCAGTTTTGGGTCAACGAGTTGACAAAAAGCCGGTGGTGATTTACTATGCAAGTAAGACTTTATCCGAAGCGCAACTGAATTACACCACAACCGAAAAGGAGTTATTAGCGGTGGTGTATGCTTTGGATAAGTTTCGTTCGTACATTTGGGGGAGCAAAGTGGTGGTATACTCGGATCATAGTGCGGTCCGATATTTGATGGAGAAAAAAGACTCGAAGCCCCGTTTAATCCGGTGGGTGTTGTTGTTACAAGAGTTTGATTTAGAGATTCGAGACAAGAAGGGAAGTGAGAACGTAGTGGCGGATCACTTGTCTCGAATTCCGGTGGAAGGGGTGGATGATTTGAGCGAAATAAATGAAAGGTTTCCCGATGAACAACTACTAGCCGTGTCCACTTTTGTTGCACCGTGGTATGCCCACTATGTAAATTATTTAGCCACGGGAGCCATCCCAAATCATTGGACCAAGAAGCGAAGACAACAATTTATGGTCCAAGTGAAGCAATACATTTGGGATGAACCGGATCTTTTCAAGATTGGGCCCGATCAAGTCATTCGGAGGTGCGTGCCCGAAACGGAGGTGTTCGAAATCTTGACTCATGCCCACACATCCGCATGTGGAGGTTACTTTAGCGGGCATAAAACGGGTTATCGGGTTTTGTCGTGTGGGTTTTATTGGCCCACAATTTTCAAGGATGCGTGTGAATTTGCAATAAATTGTGTAAATTGTCAAAGGATGAGAAGCATTTCAAAGAGGGATGAGATGCCATTACAACCAATTTTGGTTGTGGAAATATTTGATGTATGGGGCATTGACTTTATGGGTCCCTTCCCGAATTCCAATGGGTTTTTATATATTTTGGTGGCGGTGGATTACGTCTCGAAGTGGATTGAAGCTATTACAACAAGAACAAATGACCATTCGGTTGTTTGTAAATTTGTTCAATCCAACATCTTTGCCCGTTTTGGTATTCCGAGAGTTCTTATTAGTGATGGCAGTTCGTGTAGGATCGTAAAACGACCTAACGAGTCGATCAGAAGAGTGCTCAGACAGAATCAGAGGCGGAATTCATTGATTCGGTCTTCGTTTAGCTTGGATTCACTATTAAATGTCTTGTTTATTGATCTTAAAAGAATTTACAGCACAGAGACACTTCGACAGCACCTCGGCGTCAGAATCAAGAACGTTACAAATGAATCCGTTTTAATGGTATTTATAGAGAAGGACCCTTCCGTTTGAAGGTGTCACGGTACCCTTCAAACGGTTACAAGTTCAAACGGAACCCTCCTTCAAACGGTCATGTATCAAACGACCAACTCTTCAAACTGAACCTATCAAAATTACATTTTGTTTCAAACAGAATCTTATAATTTGTCTTCATCATGTCCATGTTATAATGATGATGTCACTTGTGATGTCATCTCTATGATGTCACTTGTGATGTCATCTCTATGATGTCATGCTTCAGATCCGCAACGAAATCCAGACTCGATATAAGATGAAGTCGAAAGATGAATGCACCAACAGACTCCCCCTCAGATGTTGACGAGTCTTAAGTGTCGAGTCTTTGCATCTTCAGTCTTTTATTAGTCTCTTTTCTTTCTTAGCATATACCAGGATCTTCTCTTTGGCTCTAACCTCGTCAAACTCCCCCTCTCATCATGATGGGATCGCCGTCTGGAATTAGCTATCACCTTGAAATCAATCCCTGGCTTTATCTCTGATCAGCTCATTTCCTGCACACATTTTCTCATCAAACATATAAGTTTTTACTTAAATCAATAAGAAAAACTTACTAATTGAAACCATTCAATCATAATAGTTACATCAAGTTCAGATTAATGACGTTGATTAACTAATCAACCTTTTCTTTCTCAAAACAAATTTCTTCTTTTAAACGCACACTCCCAACCCTGTTCATCATGTTCAGCACTTGAAATTTTGAAAATCAGCTCTTCAACATCAGTTGTCGAAAATCTTTTTGAATTTTTCAAAATTTATGCTAAAACACACTAAAATCTTTTTGGGTTTTTTTAAATAGAATGAAATGCAGTAAAGAAATATTTACAGACAATATTTTTGTGGGTTTGTGTAAGAGGATCATATCAGTTTATGTGACCAATCACTAGCACCGTTAAGCTTTAAACATTTTCAGTACTAAACGATTCACGTAGATTGACGATATGTTTGTCCTCTTAAGCTCAATCTAAAAACTTTCAATCTGCTTACCGATACTTTAAGGTATATTAAGATAGCACTAAATTCTTATGGACCCCACGATCTCAACATATCCCCTCATCATGCAATACACTGGCTCAAGTAATGCCTTTAAACTTTTATCAACTGTGATTTGTGTGAAAACAAAACAGAATGTTTAAACAATAACAATCAGGTCGATACTTCCGTATACACAGAGAAAGTCCAATGTTTAAACAAAATAAGAAAAATAAAACCAAGTTGAAGTTGTTTAGGCTTTAACCACCAGGTCGATACTCCCGTATACGCAGAGGTGATCCAAAGCTTAAATGAAACACCAAAGAAAATAAAGCAGAACGTTTAGGCAATAACATCCAGGTCGATACTCACGTATACGCAGAGGATGTCCAATGCTTAAACAAAATAAAGAAATAAAACAAGTTTAAATCTTTGCAAAATGAAATGCACAATCACAGCGACTTTTTAGCAAAGTTGTGAGAGTTCACAAACTTAACCAGTTTTATGTCTTTCGACAATCAGCGATTACCGAGTAGGCACACAATCAAGAAGGACAAAACTAAGTACTATGCTTTTGACCATGTTTCCCACTAGAACTAGGCTTTTTCATTTAGGTTTGTATCGTTATCGCAAATCTACTAGTCTAGCTGAGCCTATCATCACATCTTTAGTGAGATCGTTTATCACATTTTGACTTTCCATTTCTTTAGCATGCTGTGATAGTCTAACTGATCTACTATCATTTCCTCTTTTTACAACAAAACTCATTTTTTCATTTTTAATGTTTTTGGAATTTTCAAATTTTCTAATTTTTATAAAATTTTTCTCCCCCTAAAATCAAAATATATTTCAATTTTGATTTTCTGGGAAAATTTAAAATGAACTGTACAAGAAATATGACAACATGATGAGAATCACTTCAATTCTCCATTCTCTTGGCATAAACAATCAGAACTCCCCCTGACAACAAAACATTTTCCCATAGTAATTTCAAAACACCTAAGTTTGTTTTAATCAAAATGGTTTTTCCGGAAAATTAGTTTTGTGAGTCATTTCTCAAACATGGGGATCATTCATCACCTTGTTTTCTTTAACCACTTGTAAAAACTAACATTTTTAAGATCAATCCACAAACATCACTTGTAGAAAATCAAGTACAACTTAATGTCCCTGATTTACCACTTGTAAGTCGAAATATCACAAACGTGAATTTCACAAGAAAAATGCCGATTCATGCTCCACGATTACCAACTTGGAAGCTCTGGCAAGTCAGGTTTTTCATTTAAACAGATTCACCCAAGCCTGACGGTCCTTGGGTGATTTTGAATTCTTGTTCAACAATGGTGGAAAATTTGCATCATCCATTGTTAGACCAGAATTCTCAACTTTTACCTCAACAAATGGCTCCTCTGGCTTTGACGAACCAGATTCATTACCTGAACGTGGCTTGTCTGACTTTGATGAGCCAGATTCATCGCCAACATGTGACTCCTTTGTTTCCGAAGAAACAGATTCATTGCCACAAACTTTCTTCTTCTTCTTTCCCTCTTTCGTCCTCAGATTTGTATCTGATGAATGCGTTTTGCTTGATTTGTTTTTCTTTGGTGAGCAAGACGATTTATCAGAACTTTTATCTGTTTTACCAGTTGTATCCGAGGAAAAAATCCTTTCGAGATACTCTCTCGCCTTCTTCCTCTTCTTCCTCAGTCTGTCTTTTTGCCCCTGCGAAAGCTTCACTTTCGGTTTTAGAACTTTCTGTTCTTGAACTTTAGGTTCTTGAACTTTCTGTTCTTTGGGCTTTGCTTTGACATTGACTGGTTTCTTTGCCATTTTCTGAGATTTAGCCCTCGATCTTCCCTTTGATCTCATTGGGCAATCTCTGGCAATGTGTCCTCTGATTTGGCAGTTATAGCATCTTCTCGTCTCATAACTCCAATTCTGGCAGTTAACAGCAATGTGTCCTCTCACACCACAAGTATAACACACTCTGTTATCGTACCAATCACCATTCTTAGTCTAAACATTCAGATCATAGCACTGTTTGGCTTGGTGATAATCCTTGCTCCTCTTGTTTGCTGGATTTGGCTTTTGAGCACTGTGCTCAAACCTGCACCACTTATTACCAACAGTTTTTGAGTTTTGATTTTCCAATTTTTGTGGTTTTTTATCACGATTGGATGATTGAACTGATGAGCTTTTATTATATTTTTGAACATTTTTTGATTTTTTATCCTTTTGTTTTTGTTCCACATTCTTCTTTACAGGTTTTTGCGTTGAGCATTCACCTTTTTCAGTAGAATGTAGAACAGTATCTTGAAACATTTCACTTAATTTCAAAAATATTTTTCTTTTTTCAATTTCATCATCAGTTTTCTCATCACAATCTTCAACTTTGACTTTGTCAAAGTTTGTGACATTGTCACTTATTGGAACTGAATTGATCGGTTTTGGACATGGATAATCTGGTGTTAATGACGAAGTCTCAAAACCTTTCAATTTCTCTTCAAGCTCTTTGATTTTAATCCGAGCTTTTTTAGCTTCATTTTCAAGTCGAATGATTTTCTGAAGATGAGAATTTATTTCAATTTTTTTTTCAAGATTATTTTTAAAGATAACAGATTTCTCATCTTCTAAAATCTTCATTTGACTTTGAAAATCTTTTTCAATTTTTCATTTTTAAACTCTTTATCTTTTTCTTTCAAAATTTTGTCTTCTAATGTCAAACTGTTCAAATCACTTAACAGTTTAACATTTTCAGATTTCAGCTTCTCACAATTTTCTTGCAACATAAGAATCTGTTGATCATCAGATTGCTTCTCTTCTTTCAACTTCTTGATTTCCAATGTTAAACTTTCTGCATTCTTCAAGAGTTTGCCATTGTCAGCCTCAAGTTTATCATATTTAGAGCACACTGATTCAGAACCAGATTCTTCTTTCACAGATTCTTCATTCTTTGGAATTTCCTTTGTTTCCATCTTGTATGTTCCTGCATAAAAGAGTTTAACAAAATCAAAAGGATTCATACTTTCATCAACATAACATTTCCTTTTAATATCATATTTCAGAATACTCTTTGTTGCAAGACACACACGAATTCTTTTATCAATTTCAGTAATTACATCCAATTCCAATTTTTGTAAATTCTTTTCCATTTCGTTCAAAAATTCCTTACGAAACTCTGAATTAACCTCATTAAAAACTGTTTTGGATAAAGTTCTGTAAAAATATCCTTCCTTTTTGGTTCAATCAAGAATTCATCCCATTTAGCAGGTAATGCAGCTGCCAATTTTGATATATGTTCATCTTTTGACATTCTAATATTTTTTCTTCTCAAATTTTCTGTTAAAATTTCAAATCGTCTTTCCAACTCATCCAATGTTTCATCCTTTTGACACATGAAATGTTCAAAACTGTTAACCCAAATGTCCACACTCACATTTCTATAATTGCTATCCACAGTTCTCATATACCAATGATTTAAACTTTCAAGATAATCATTTTCTTTCTCATCAAATATTTTTTCCATTTTTCAAACACAACTTATTCAAACACTTAAATCTGATTGGGCCGAGAACTTTAATCACACAACACTTAATTGGGCCGATCAATATGTTTAAGTTACATGGGCCGCTAATTATCACATTGCTCAATTAATTCACATGCAGCCGACAACTTTAAAAATTCGAGAAATCTATTGGGCCGCTAAGATGTGATCACGTGAACTATGATTCCCTCAAAATTGATGTAATATAAAATGTGATTGGGCTGTAACTATTGAATGGAACGAGAATATAGGTCAGGTCACATGCACTTGTTACTTCTTTCAACACATTGTGATTGGGCCTCTCAATTAAAAGTATCAAAATAATTTCTTTTTCAAACCGTATAAACTGTTTCCCACAACTTGATGGCCGACACCCTTACTCTTTCAAAATTCTTTGATTACAGACACTTTAACATATCTCGATGGAATTCACATGTAATCACACATGTTTCTGATCACCTCGACTGACACAATACATGTGATTTTTTTTCCCAATATGCTGACAACTTTTTTAAAGTTTCACAAAACTCGATGTACTTTTCAAACGGTTCACACAACTCACTGCACTTTCAAACGATATGTTGTTTTCAAACAATAGCCTCAAACGAAAGGCATTCCTCAAACGAGATCGATCAATTTCAAACGACTACTTCAAACGGAATGGTTTCTTTCAAACGGGATCGGCCAGTTTCAAACGGTAGGGTCAGTTTTCAAACGGAACACCAGACCTCGTTCAAACGGAAACCAGTTTTCAGTCCATTTTTACCAGTTTTACTACGAGTTTTAATCTGATATTCTCAAGGGTTTGTTAAAACTCAGTTACACACACATTTTGAGAGTTTCAGTCGATTTTAACCGTAAAAAAAATGTTCTATTTTGAAAAGAAGGTGTAGAAATCAGAATTTTCAGCGAAAACGAGCTAAACAGTAAGAACTCTTCCTCCTGAGCTCTGATACCACATGTAGGATCGTGAAACGACCTAACGAGTCGATCAGAAGAGTGCTCAGACAGAATCAGAGGCGGAATTCATTGATTCGGTCTTCGTTTAGCTTGGATTCACTATTAAATGTCTTGTTTATTGATCTTGAAAGAATTTACAGCACAGAGACACTTCGACAGCACCTCGGTGTCGGAATCAAGAACGCTACAAATGAATCCGTTTGAAGGGTATTTATAGAGAAGGACCATTCCGTTTGAAGGTGTCATGGTAACCTTCAAACGGTTACAAGTTCAAACGGAACCCTCCTTCAAACGGTCATGTATCAAACGACCAACTCTTCAAACTGAACCTATCAAAATTACATTTTGTTTCAAACAGAATCTTCTAATTTGTCTTCATCATGTCCATGTTATAATGATGATGTCACTTGTGATGTCATCTCTATGATGTCACTTGTGATGTCATCTCTATGATGTCATGCTTCAGATCCGCAACGAAATCCAGACTAGATATAAGACGAAGTCGACAGATGAATGCACCAACAGTTCGCACTTCAAGAACTTTAATTTCGGAAAATTGTTGAAGCGGTATAGCGTGAACCACCGGTTTGCCACACCTTACCATCCGCAAACTAGTGGACAAGTCGAAGTGTCCAACCGTCAAATTAAAGAGATTCTTATGAAAACGGTTCGAACGGATAGGAAGGATTGGTCTAGCAAGTTAGATGATGTGTTGTGGGCATACCGGACGGCCTACAAGACTCCAATTGGCACAACACCTTACCGGATGGTGTATGGAAAGGGTTGTCACTTACCAATGGAGTTAGCTCATCGGGCGCATTGGGCAATCAAGACGGTGAATGCGGACTATAATGAAGCGGGGAAGATGAGGAAGTTGCAATTGAGTGAAATAGAAGAAATTAGAGACGAAGCGTATGAGTGTGCATCGGCTTACAAAGACAAGCTCAAAAAGGTCCATGATGCAAAGTTGAGAAAGAAAACCTTTGAAGTAGGTCAAAAGGTATGGTTGTACAACTCAAGGCTAAAGATGTTTGCGGGAAACTTAAAAGCAAATGGATGGGCCCATATGTCGTTCAGTGAGTCGGTAGATTTGGTGATGTGGATATCCAAGATGAGCAAACCAACAAACAACAAAAGGTGAATGGACATCGGTTAAAGCCATACTTGGAAGGGAATGACATCAACAACTTGGAGCTTGATAAAGCGGGCTACATTCTACGCCCGGTAGATGATGAACAACCATGAGAGGCCCAGGTTTGGTAGTGTACATAGTTAGTATTTTATTTCGTTTGTTTTGTTTAGTTTGTACATTTACCATATTCTCTTGAAGTTCGTGTTTGAAACAAGTATGGGGACTTTCGGATTACGAATAGTTCTAGCATCGTGTTGAGGACAACACGGGACTTTCAAGGGGGAGGGGTAATTTTTCCATGTTTTTGAAAAATTATAAAAACATAAAAAAATTAAAAAACTGAAAAAATAAAAAGAAAAACACTTGAAAAGTGAAATTTTTGGCGAAATGGGAATGCCCAGTGCCTACCGTAATTTACGGTAGGCACCGTAAATTACGGTGGCTCTTAAAAAAAATTTTGCGTTACGGTAGAAAGCTACTGGATTACGGTGGGGTTTTGTTGCCAGGTGCCACCGTAAATTACGGTGGCCACCGTAATTTACGGTAGCCCTGGCGAATGAAAGGGTGCAGCGATTTTGGCAGTTATAAAAAAAATAAAAAAAAATAACTCACGTGACTACAACCCTGACCACTCGTTTCCTTTACCTTATCTCTCCCACATAACCTCACCTATCTCTTTCACAAGTCCCACAAGATCTCCTACAAACCCCACAACCTTCTAACCTTCAATTCTTCATATCTGTTTCAATTTTTGGTCAAATAAAGTGAGATTTAGGTCTATCTTGACTGAATTTTCACGTACTTGCTGATTTTGAGAAGAGATTTGCAAGAAAAACTCGTTTTCTTGTCCGATTTACAAACCCTAGGGCCGAAATTTTTGGGGGTTTTTGAAGTTTTTGTTTTTCTTGTGTTCTAGCATCTTCAAACTAAGGTATGTGATGTTTATTTGTTACTTTTGATGATGCATTATGAAGATAAAGGTTGGTGTTGTTACTTGTTTATACACACTTACTTGTTCTTAGTTTTTGCTCATGAAAAAATTGTTATTTGAACATTGTCATGGTTCTAGATGTAAGATTGATGTTAAAATTGTGAACTTTTTGGGACTTCTACATTGTAGAGGCACCATGCCCGATTTTTGTGAAAGTAATGTATGGATTTTTGTTCACTAGCATCTACAACCATAGTAACAAGCAAGTGTGAGGTTGTTTTGGAGAAAAAGGGCTGATTTTTGTGTTTGGTTGTGTTGTTTTTTTTCGTGATGTGCGTAGGAAAATGGTGAGAACTAAGGAAAAAGTCGGAGCTAGTTCTTCTTCAAAAGGCAAAGGCAAACAACCGGAACAACAACCAAAGAAGAGGAGGTATTTGGGTAGGGATGATGATAGTGAGAGTGATGAGGAAGAAATAGTAGTGTTGGACCCGGCTGACAAGCCAAGGTGGGAATCAGGTCCTTTAGATGATCAGCCGGATGAGTGGCAGCCGACATTATTTCATGATCGAATGAACCGTTTAAAGAATAAGGCTGCTGCGGTTATCTGTGAAAGGGAAGTAAGAGAGGTAGAGTTCGGGCCATTCAATGTTTTTGCTCAGTTTCGTGCCTTAGGATGGGAAGCGGCACTCAGTTGTTATGACAAGGACAACAAGAATCTGTTTATGGATGAGATTCAAGAATGGATGGCTACGTTGACATGCAATAGGTACGACAAGCCGTCGCAGATGAAATTGACGGGAACGGTTAATGGGATAAAGGTGGAAATGTCGTTCGATACATTGCGAAAGTTGGCGAGATATGACAGTTTGCCTGCTCGTGATTACACATTCCCGAGTCTTGATGATTTTTTTATTAAACCGGAGAAACAACCGAGGTGGAATGACATGTTAGTGGCCTTGTTCTTGACGGGTACTTATAGTGGCATATTGTACCGAAGAAACTTGAAGATTGAAGCAAAGCTGCTACTCACTATTTGTATCTTGAATGTGATACCAAGAAGAGGCGATAAACAGGAGGTGAGGTACCCGGAGATACCCGTTCTTTATTCGTTGCTCCATGGGTCTCCCCGCTTTCCGATTCGGTATTTTATCATGAACCATCTTTGGATATGCCGAAACAAAGTGGGAAGGAGCATCATCCCGTATTGCCAGATTTTTACGGGGTTGTTGAAACAATTCAAGGCAATCACATCGGAGGACAAAGGGGCAGCAAAAAGACACAAGCCCTTTGACATACAAAGGATGGGTATTGGATGGAGCTACGATCAATCGGAAAGAGACCACAAGCTCAAGTCGGAAGGTCAAAGATGGAGGGCTTTGAAAGTTGATGCAATGGCACTTTTACCGGGTGAAGCGGACGAACCCGAGAGTGAAGATGAACCCCCAAGTGGGGATGAAGATTATGTGGATGAGCCTCATGGAGAGCATACGGATGTGGGCCAAGGGGGCCCGAGTTGGGGACATGGTGGTGGTTTCTTTGACTATATGGAGTGCTCATACGAGCCGAATTGGGCTTATGATGGTACTATGCAAGAAGTCATCGAGAACCAACGTCCTCCGGCATTGATTTTTGACACATGGTCGGGGTTGGAACGTAGTTTCTTTGATCACCAAACGATGATAAGGGCTAGTATAGAGCGGGCCTTAAAGCACAACTTCGATCGGCAAGAATCGTGGAACCGTACACTTGCTTACTCCCATGAGTTAGAGATGAACAATCGGTATAATGATGATCAAGCTCGGCGAATGCATGCGGATTGGCATGCGGGGCGGCCCATTGTTGTGGATCCACCTCCGGTGGATTATGCGTCTCTACCACCTTACGGTGGTAGTGTTTCGTATCCGACACCGCCGCTCCATCATTCGCAATGGATGGATCCTCGACAAAACCAACAACAACATGGAGCTCCACAACAACGCGAAAGTGGAAGTGGTAGCGGTGCATTCGCCTTCGGAGAGTGGAATGAGATGATGTCTTCCATTTTCGGGCCACCTCAGCCACCGTATTACTAGTCAGGTTGTGTTCCTTCCGTTTTTGTATATTTTTGTGAATATTATTTGTTATGTTTATGGTCGTGTGGATGGGTGGTGTTTGTTTGTGATGTTTTAGGTTGTGAAAGTTGGTGGTGTTATGTTTTTAAAATATAAAATAATTATAAAATGAAAAATACCAAAAAGAAACTTGAGGTTTGAGATTTGAAGCTTTTAGTTGGTGTTGAAGGTTTTGGCAATCAAGTCTTCCCAAAACCATACATTGGGGTCAATGTATCCCAAGTGTGGGGATGGGAGAAATTTTGAGGTTTTTGAAAAATTTTAAATCAAGCGAAACATTGTGAGATTTTGAATACCTTGGACTAACCCCAAGTGACACATCGACAACCCTTAATACCCTTTGTTCTTGGTGAGAGTTGAAGCCACACTTGTATATAAATAATACTTGTCTTTGATGAGAGTGGCAACGGGTGGGGGTGCATTAGAACTTGTGCTTGAATACAGTTCGAGGCCTTAGTTGGATATGAATGTTGAAAGGATAAGGGCATTTAGGTAGCCTCGTCATAGTGTGTGCGAGTGTGGGATTTGGGGGGTTGGACCTCATTAATTATATATATGAGCTTGGTAGTGAGAGGGGCGGGGGTTTGGACATTTAGTTGCCCAATTTTGTGCCTAAAGCCTATCATTTGTTACCCTTAGCTAGTTTCCCCAAAAATTTACCCGACTTGATCCGGTCTTAAAGTGTTAGTAGTGTTTTGGTAGTGGGTAGATACGTTTTGATGTTATGTTGAATGTTTGCTTTGGTATGTAAAAAAAAGAAAAGAAAAGAAAAAATGGAAAAAGCAATGAAAAAGAAAAAATGATGTTGAGTTGTCTTGTATAAAGAAGTTTAAGTTTGGTAGTTGTTTGTTTGTTTTATTGTGTAATAAAAGACCGGGTTAAGTTCTTCACTACTACATATATATTCCATTTCCTACCCATACACCTAGCCACGTTACAACCTTAAAGCCCCTTTGATTTACATTCATGTTTGGCACTTGTTAGGAGAAGGACCGATTTAGGTACAAGCCTATAGTTGTGCAATCACCCGTTTGCCTTTTGTGTGTCTAGCTTCCAAATGCTAGTGCTTACTTGTTGCCGAGAGGAGAGATATAGCGAGGGGTGTGTTATTTTGGGTGTTAAAAAAAGGGTTAGTAAAAGGACAACATGTTTAGGCTTGGTTTATGTTGATCGCTTGTTTTGAAAATGGTTTTGATGAGTTTCTTGGGACAAGCAACGGTTAAGTGTGGGGATGTGACGGGTGGTCCATAGGACAACCCTTAATGGTGTTAAAAGACGAGTTTATCCCTCACTTGATCGCGTAATTATCTTGAATTAGATGACTATAGTTGCTTATGTTTCAGGTACGTTTTGGAGCTTAAAATTGATAAATCGCTGCTTTGGATGGACTAGAGTGGAACGGGTCAAGCATGGAAGGAAAGAAGAAACAAAATAAAGATCTCAGGGGTCTACCGTAATTTACGGTGGGTACCGTAAATTACAGTAGCCCTGAAAAACTCAGATTTCCACCGTAACACAGTCTACTTTTACCGTATCGATTTGAAGGCTACCGTAACTTACGGTAGCTACCGTAAGTTACGGTAGAGGCGACGAGGAAAAGACGTAACTTGTAACAACTCTCATCAAAAATTACTATTTCTTATCTTATTCTACCCAATAGGAAACCCTAATTAAGACCCCCCAAGTGATCCTGCATAACCCCTAAAATTTTCATAACAATCAGGATCAGGGCCTAAAACTCAGGGGGGGGGGGGGGTATTCCCCACTAACGATTATCATCATAAGTTGCTGTAAAATGCAAATTTCTTTGATCCGTCAACTCAGCTAAGCTAGTTAGGGACGTGGCTACCCTATGCTAAAAGGGTCCCCGTCGCGTGGCGCGACCGCGCCGTTTTCCAGATATAATTAGGGGAGTTTGGCAATTGCATTTTGGCCTTGGTTTGACGTAAAAACTCATTTTGTACGTTAAGTTATCATCTGATTACTATAAAACACACACAATCACGAAACGCTGCCGCGATAACAGGGTAATAACTCGATCACTGCTACGATTTAATGTCCGATCGATAGAAACCAATCCAATGGATGTTTAAGTGCTGCCGAAACTTGGGTTATACTTTGTCATTCGTCGTGAATTCGATGGATGTTTAAGTATCGCACTTTGTCATTCATTGTGAAGGTTTTGATCTCGTGAGTTGTCGTAAAAAGTTAGATTAAAGTTACTAACCTAGTTGTCGTGTGCATTGTTATTTGAATTAGGTTAACAGGTTTATCAATAGGCTAAACTATGCCCGATTAAACTTGCAATGTGAGTCATTCTCTTTTATCAATAATGTTTTAAAATACTCCAATCATTTTCAAAAGTTATAATTACAGGGATTAAGTCGTGGTTATCTTAATCACTGGCTAGTGGGGTATTGTGCACATTACTAATTTCTCACGGTTAGGCTAATAAATCCTAACAGTGATAATCATCACTACTTGGGTGAAAGGACCCAATAGTGGTATGACCATCGTCACCAGGAGGTGACACGGCGCCAGATAAAAATAAGATAGAAGCCATTGTAATCGCTCTTATGCTGTAATTTATAACTATGTGTCATTTTATGCAAAATGAATGATTCACCAGTATTTCCCCGCTGATAAAATATTTTTAAAACATGTTTCAGGCGACCTGCTGTGAATCAAGGAAAACGTGCTACGGAGCACTAACAAGCTTGAAGAGGTGGCTCAATAAAAATGAATAAACATGTTTTGTAAATCAGGGAATTTCCTTGTGAAATTCCTCTATTGTAAACTACGGGGTTTATCCCGAATTATGAAATAAAATAATCAGGCATTTCAAGTTTTAAAGATCCTGCAAAAATATTCCGCTTTCAATTAATAAATACCACGGGTTTCTGTCCCGCGGCACCTGAACCGGGTAAAACCGGGATGGGGGCCGTGACAGAAAAAGGTGGTATCAGAGCCACTGATTTAAGCCAATTAAGTATTTAGAAATACTTAATTTTTCTGATTGCCATCCTGTGCTTATGTGTTTTTGTGTTTTTGTTTTTGACATTTATCATCAATTAGATAGTTCACCAAAAGATAAGGGAACTTCAGCAGATACTGAGGAAGGAATATTTGTTCGTAAAGCACAGTTTGAGAAACCACTTACCCCTAAGAAAAGAAGTCGGATTATTAGAAAAGTCAAGAGAAAATAAAGAAGTCACAACCAAAAGGAGTGAGGGTTAATAAGGAAACTCGGGAAATAGGCAATAACCCACCATGGGAAGATGAACTGGATGAAAAATGGGCAAACCTCTATATGTTAGCCACTACAGCAGTAAATGTTAACTTTTAATTAAGTTAAACTGCCAACATCCTGACCCAGTACTAGCACCCATATCACCTACAAGCCAGAAACTTTAAACTTCGCCTATTAGATAAAACAACTTAGTAAGAGAAGATAGACTAAAATGAATTCACAACCCTAGTATATTTTGAATCTCCGTTGTAATTTGTAATAAATAAAAGTTGCAATGTGTGCAATGATACTTAAATATTAACCTGTAAAATTTAACTCACAAAATTTTAACCTAGAATTTTGTGTGTTTTCCCTATATCTGCTAAACAGCATGAATGAGTTGTCTGAAGCTCTTCAGAATCTCAACCTCTACTCTGTGAATGTGGAAGTTTCCAGAGACTTTACCGGTTATTTGGCCGATATTGAGGAACCAATGGAATTCCAAGCTCAACCTCCGGAGAAACCAAAGCCAAAGAAAAGAAGAAGATTTGTGAGCAGGAGGCGTGCACGCAGGAGGAAACCAGCAACTAGGAAAGTTTCCAAAATGGAGGAACCATTGGATAAAGGAAAAAGAATAGAGATTGGGGAAAGTTCTAAGCAAGCCGAGTAATTGCCACTGCAGGAGGAACTAGATCGTATACTGGCAAGTTATGATATCCATAGGCCAGTCAATGAAAATCTCTTCACTTATCCTGTCGAAACCCAACTTCCAGTTAATTTAGAACCAGTCATCCTAGATTCCCTTATCCACTCCCAACCTCTACCAGCAGAGCTGGAAGAATGGTGGACCACTGACTGGCAGTTTCAAAATCTCCTCAACAACCCTGATACCTTTTTTCCCTCAGTTTGACCCAGAGCCCCCACTACACCCACCTATGAGCTCCGAGAACTTGGCTGAACTCCGCCAGTATGGCGAGGAGCTGATTGATACAGGGAACCAAATTAGGGATATAGGAGAAAAGATATCCTGGAAATACGATGAGAGGGAGCATCGCTTCTGAGATGCCAGCTGACGGGATGGTGTGACGGCATGGTTATGGTTGTATAATAATACTAGTAGTAAAATATAATCCTGTGAAATAACTTAAAAATAAAACTTTTGTAAGATAACAAGTGTGTACGGAAGCATAATATAATATATAAAAATGGAAGTCGAGAAAATCGACAATTTTGGCTATATGTGTTAATGTGATTATGTGCGATTGTTTTGTTATATTTGGATGTTAACTATTTTTTGCTAATTATTTATCTATATTAATTACCAGATGGAAAACGCTGGTAATGAACCTGTTAATGAAGTTAACCAATCTGAACAAAACCATGAGAATCAATTTCTGAATAGGCAAGATATTGAGAATATCGTTGCTCAGGGAATAGCCAATGCTATTCCAGCAATCCTTGCTGCTGCCCGAAATCCGGTTGAGCCTCAACAAACTATTCCTAGCAAACGTACACACGGCGATAATTTTAGTAATAGTGTAAACGGAGGCAGCAACCATACTAATAACGACAATGATGGGATGCAAGCCCCACTCCTTAAGAAAATGAAAGCTGCAACGCCTGGTTGCACTTACAAGGAGGTCTTGCCTGTAAACCAGCGGAATTTGCAGGCAATGAAGGGGCGACTGCTGCACTGCGTTGGTTAGAGAAAACCAAGGCGGTAATTAAAATAAGTAAATGTGCTGAGGAAGACAAGGTCATGTACGCATCGCATCTTTTCAAAGAAGGGGCGCTAGAATGGTGGAATACGGTACTTCAAGCCAAAGGAAGCGATGTAGCCTATGCCATGGGCTGGGAAGAATTTAAGTGCCTAATGGAGAGAAAATTCTGTCCTGAGTACGAAAAGGAACAAATGGCAAATAAATTCTTGAACCACCGGATGGTAAATGTAGACTGTCGAGGATATACTTCGACATTCTTCGAGTATGCTAGAGTTGTACCTACCCTGGCTTCGCCGGAGCCGGTGCTTATTTCCCGCTATATTTGGGGATTGATTGGCGAAATCCGTAATATCGTTAAAGCTGCGAGACCTCGCACTATTGACGATGCTGTGGAATTAGCTAACACCCTAACTGACAAGCTGGTACGCACAAGAGAAGAAAACAGGAAGAAGGAAGTGGCCCAAAAGATTACCCAAGGATTCCGTGTGGGTAATAGTAGCAACTTCAAGAAAAAGGGAACCGGGCGACCTTCCACTGTTCCATTTTGCAATACCTGCAAAAGAAAGCATTTTGGAAGATGTAAAGGGTATTGCAATTTCTGCAAAATTCCAGGGCATCAAGAGGAAGACTGCAGGAAGAAGAAATCCACAATCTGCTACAACTGTGGAGAGGCTGGACATTTTAGGCCAGACTGCCCAAAATTGGTCAAACCAGCTGATAACAAAGTCAAACATGCAGAAGGAACTACCAAGAAAAATGCAAGAGCCTTCCAATTGACCACGCAGGAAGCTGAATTGATTCCTGACGTAATAGCTGGTACGTTCCTAGTTCACGACGTTTATGCAAAAGTATTATTTGACTCTGGTGCAAACCAAAGTTTTATAAATACTTCATTTTGCCAAGCTCTTAAGCTACCCTTAACGAAACTTAGGCAAGTTTTTACAGTAGAAACAGCCGACGGGAATTCGGTTAACATCAATACAGTTTTGCATAAAGCAAATATAGAACTCTTAGGTCATAAATTTTCTGCCAACCTATTACCTATGAATTTAGCTGGATTCGATGTCGTATTAGGAATGGATTGGTTAATAGCCAACCATGCTCGAATCCTTTGTGATAAGAACTCCGTAGAAATTCGTGCACCCACAGGAGAAGTAATTATGATTACAGGGGATAAGCCGCGTAAACCCATGAAGTTCATTTCAGTAATGAAAATTGCTAATTATGAAAGAAAGCAAGGAATAGTGTATATGATTTCGGTAATCATTAGCACTAAGGATAAGGAACTTAAAGAAATTCCAGTAGTAGCAGAATACCCAGATGTATTCCTAGAAGAACTACCAGGATTACCACCCAATAGGGAAGTTGAATTTAGAATTCATTTGATTCCTGGAACTACACCCGTAGCAAAGGCACCTTACCGTCTAGCACCCACCGAAATGTTAGAACTGAAAAAGCAATTAGATGAATTGCTCAGTAAAGGATTCATACAACCTAGTTCATCCCCGTGGGGAGCACCAGTGTTGTTTGTGAAAAAGAAGGATGGTTCGATGCGAATGTGTATCGATTATAGGGAACTGAATAAGGTTACAATTAAGAATCGATACCCATTACCTAGGATTGATGATCTTTTTGATCAACTTCAAGGAGCTAGATACTTTTCTAAGATCGACTTACGCTCAGGATACCATCAGTTGAAGGTACAAGAAGAAGACATACCTAAAACTGCTTTCAGAACTAGGTATGGTCATTATGAGTTTACAGTCATGCCCTTTGGACTAACAAATGCTCCAGCAGCGTTTATGGGCATGATGAATAGGATCTGTAAACCGTACTTGGATAAATTTGTAATTGTCTTCATCGACGATATACTTATTTATTCCAAAAGTCAAGACGAGCATTGTGACCACATGCATGCACTCTTAACCTTGTTATGAAAGGAGAAGCTTTACGCCAAATTCTCGAAGTGTGAATTTTGGCTATAGGAGGTGCAATTTTTAGGACACCCGGTGAATCACGAAGGTATTCACGTAGATCCCTCCAAAATAGAAGCAATCACCAAATGGAAGGTCCCGCAATCAGCTATGGAAATTAGAAGTTTTCTAGGGTTAGCTGGATATTATAGGCGATTCATTAAGGATTTTTCTAAGATAGCTATGCCATTAACTAAGCTAACCTGTAAAGCAGCTAAGTTTGAATGGGGACCAAGGCAAGAAGAGGCCTTTAGGATTTTGAAGCAAAAGTTAACAAACGCCCCAATTCTTTCCTTACCAGAAGGAACAAAAGATTTTGAAGTTTACTGTGATGCTTCTAAACTAGGATTAGGATGTGTGCTAATGCAACGCAAGAAGGTAATTGCGTATGCTTCAAGGAAATTGAAAAGGCACGAAGAAAACTATACGACTCATGACTTAGAATTAGGAGCCATAATTTTTTAACTTAAGATTTGGAGACATTATTTGTATGGAAGTAAGTTTACTATCTATACAGATCATAAGAGCTTAAAGTACATATTTGGGCAAAAAGAATTAAACATGAGGCAAAGAAGGTGGATGGAAATTCTAAGTGACTACGATTGTGATATTCAATATCACGAAGGAAAAGTGAACGTAGTTGCAGACACCTTAAGTCGTAAGTATCAATGAAAAGAAAAAGCGAGTTCGTGCTCTTAGATTAAATCTATAGTTAGATTTAATGGAACAACTGAAAAATATTCAGGAAACAGCAATCAAGGATGATGCTGAAGGAATGAAAGGAAGAATAAAGGAATTAGAACAAGGAAGTGATGGGATTCGGAGATTCCATAAGAAAAGGATTTGGGTTCCTAAGCAAGGAGATTTAAGACATAAGATTTTAGAGGAAGCCCATAAATCTTGGTATACCATGCATCCTGGTAACAATAAGATGTACCAAGATTTAAGGAATAATTTCTGGTTGATAGAAATGAAAAAGGACATAGCTAGGTATGTTTCTAAGTGTCTTACTTGCTCACAAGTTAAGGCAGAACACCAGAAACCCTCAGGTTTACTACAACAATTAGAAATGCATGTATGGAAATGGGAACTGATAACTATGGATTTTGTTACTAAGTTACCCAAAACCAGAAAGGGTAATGACGCAATTTGGGTAATTGTGGATCGATTAACCAAATCAGCTCATTTTCTACCCATGAAAGAAACCTTTAGCATGGAAAGGTTGGCAAGGATGTATGTAGATGAAGTAGTATCCTTACATGGAGTCCCACTCTCCATTGTATCGGATAGAGAAAGTCGTTTCACTTCCCATTTCTGGACGAGTTTCCAGGAAGCAATGGGAACCTGACTAAATTTAAGCACTGCATACCACCCTCAAATAGACGGACAAAGTGAAAGGACGATCCAAACCTTGGAAGACATGCTTAGGGCATGTGTGATAGATTTTGGTGGAAACTGGGATGACCACCTACCCTTAATCGAATTCTCCTATAATAATAGTTATCATGCAAGCATAGAAGCTGCCCCATTCGAAGCCCTGTATGGACGAAAATGCAGAACTCCAGTCTGCTGGGCAGAAATAGGAGAAAGTCAGTTATCAGGTCCTGAAATTGTACAAGAAACTACCGACAAGATCACTCAAATCAAGGAAAGACTAAAGACGGCTCGAGATCGCCAGAAGAGTTATGCAGACAATCGTCGCAAGCCACAGGAATTTCAAGTCGGAGATAAAGTACTCTTGAAAGTTTCTCCTTGGAAAGGAGTAGTTCGGTTCGGAAAGAAGGGAAAGCTAAGTCCAAGGTATGTACGACCATTCCCAATAATCCAGCGAATAGGACCAGTTGCCTATCGTTTACAACTACCAGAAGAACTAGCTGGAGTACATGACATGTTTCATGTATCCAACCTCAAGAAATGCTTATCTGACGAATCCCTGGTAGTACCTCTTCAAGATGTAGAGGTAAATGAAAAGTTAAAATTTGTTGAGAAGCCACTACAGATAGAAGACAGAAAGGCCAAGTTTCTCAAACACAAACGACTAGTGTTGGTCAAAGTCAAGTGGGATTCAAAGAAAGGACCTGAGTACACTTGGGAGCTGGAATCAGAGATGAAGCGAAAGTATCCCTACTTGTTCCAGTAAATCTCGAGGACGAGATTTTTATTAAGGTAGGGAGGATGTAACAACTCTCATAAAAAATTACTATTTCTTATCTTATTCTACCCAATAGGAAACCCTAATTAAGACCCCCCAAGTGATCCTGCATAACCCCTAAAATTTTCAGAACAATCAGAATCAGGATTAGGGCCCCTAAAACTCAGGGGGGTATTCCCCACTAACGATTATCATCATAAGTTGCTGTAAAATGCGAATTTCTTCGATCCGTCAACTCAGCTAAGCTAGTTAGGGACATGGCTACCCTATGCTAAAAGGGTCCCCGTCGCGTGGCGCGACCGCGCCGTTTTCCAGATATAAATAGGGGAGTTTGGCAATTGCATTTCGGCGTTGGTTCGACGTAAAAACTCATTTCGTACGTTGAGTTATCATCTGATTACTACAAAACACACATAATCACGAAACGCTGCCGTGATAACAGTGTAATAACTCGATCACTGCTACGATTTAATGTCCGATCGATAGAAACCAATCCAATGGATGTTTAAGTGCTGCTGAAACTTGGGTTATACTTTTTCATTCGTCGTGAATTCGATGGATGTTTAAGTATCGCACTTTGTCATTCATTGTGAAGGTTTTGATCTCGTGAGTTGTCGTAAAAAGTTAGATTAAAGTTACTAACCTAGTTGTCGTGTGCATTGTTATTTGAATTAGGTTAACAGGTTTATCAATAGGCTAAACTCTGCCCGATTAAACTTGCAATGTGAGTCATTCTCTTTTATCAATAATGTTTTACAATACTCCAATCATTTTCAAAAGTTATAATTACAGGGATTAAGTCGTGGTTATCTTAATCACTGGCTAGTGGGGTATTGTGCACATTACTAATTTCTCACGGTTAGGCTAATAAATCCTAACTGTGATAATCATCACTACTTGGGTGAAAGGACCTAATAGTGGTATGACCATCATCACCAGGAGGTGACACGGCGCCAGATAAAAATAAGATAGAAGCCATTGTAATCGCTCTTATGCTGTAATTTAAAACTATGTGTCATTTTTTGCAAAATGAATGATTCACCAGTATTTCCCCGCTGATAAAATATTTTTAAAACATGTTTCAGGCGACCTGCTGTGAATCAAGTAAAACGTGCTACGGAGCACTAACAAGCTTGAAGAGGTGGCTCAATAAAAATGAATAAACATGTTTTGTAAATCAGGGAATTTCCTTGTGAAATTCCTCTATTGTAAACTACGGGGTTTATCCCGAATTATGAAATAAAATAATCGGGCATTTCAAGTTTTAAAGATCCTGCTAAAATCTTTCGTTGTCAATTAATAAATACCACGGGTTTCTGTCTCGCGGCTCCTGGACCGGGTAAAACCGGGACTGGGGCCTAGACATAACTGCTCATTAAAAACGGTTTTCTTGTGTCTTTTCAAGTCATTCATGATTGGAAACGTTACTCTGCACTTTGTGGGCGAATTTTAGCTTTGGATATCATTTGGGAACAATTTCTAACATTCGGTTTTAGTTTTTGATTCGTATGAACTTCAACTTTGACGTTATGATGATCCACCGAACAATGTCCGGCTAAATTTGTGGTGATCATCTTAGGTGAAGGTTTCCTATAACTCTTGTGTGTTTGTTCCTTTATTTCTAGAATGATAACTTGGTATGTTTGCTTTGTTTATCATGGTGTTTGAATATTTGATTGTAGTCTGTTAATTGATGTTTCAATTCTAGTCTAAATCGTACGTTCTTGGTGTCGTTGACAATCGAGATATCACGGGAAGGGTTAGGGTTGGATATTGATTGATTGATCATCGGGAAACGACCTCGCATTGATATAATCCGAGTACTTTGTTCCCTTTTATCACAACAAATGTTTATACACGAGTTATGTCTATGTAACTCTTTCTAGTTGGAATTTTGCACAAGTGTTAAAAGAAACCGAACCCTAAGATGGTCATTGTTCTCATAATCTGTGCAACACCCCGAAAACGGGTTTGGTAATTAAACCCCGTTAATACTAAAGAGCGGGTAGAATACCGTTAGCAGAAAAGATTAACCCTGAAATTATTAGGATTCAAATAAATAAGCCTAATAATAAAAAAAAAAGAGCAAACGACTTGAGAAGACAAAAGTTCATAAGGAGCCCGAGCTAACGGGACTTAAAAAAAACGGGTTTTTAACTTCTCGAACCTACTAAGTTGGCTAGGAATAATTAACCTAGTTAAGTAATATGAATTTAGGTGATAAACTGTGATGTAACACCCCGAAAATATAAATTCTTTTATTACTAATATGATGTCGGTAAATAAGCAAAATAAACTAACTAGGAATAATTCTAACCTAGTTAGATAGTGACTTATGAGTGGGTTAAACACTTAAAATAAAATAAAAACGAAATTGGAGGGACTAAAGTTGTCAAGTGTGAAACTTGACATATTAATATCAAAAATACACCAGACACACACTTGTCTGGTTTGTACAAAACGCAGGGGAGCGACCAGGTTTCTCCCACAAACCCTAACTAGCACAAAATTCACAAATTGAAGGCTCAAATCCATCCCAAAACGAAATCTGAGCTTAGATTGGTGATCCCCATTGCAAGGAGATCATAAGGTATGTGAAATTTGATAGAAAATCACTACTTGAAATTCTGATTAACTTAGAGAATTCAGAAATTGTTGATGCATGTTTGTTATGTATATGATATAGGAACAATATAGTGTCTAGGAACAAACCCTAGACAGGTATATGATGAAATTAGGTCTAATTCTTGTGAATTCATGATCACCATGTAGTAAATTCAGATTTGTTGATGCTAAGTTCGTGCATGTGATGATTTTAGGGTTCTGATTAGCTAAAGATAGTGTTATAATGTCATAAACATGTTTTAATTGAAAGCTGAATTCAAACAGCTTCTGATCAGAATTTACAGCCGACTTGTATTGGCTGTAACGTGGACAAAACGTGATAAAAACATGCTTTTCTTGAGTCTAAAATATAATTCCAGGAAATATCTTTAAAACCCCACTGGAATGGCATTTTTTCGACGAAAATTGAATGTTTTATGAATTTTTCGGTATCGAAGGTTCAGGCTGCGTTTTCTGGCAGAATTTGCAGCCCATTACGAATGTCATAACTCAATTTAAGAATTGAACTATGATCTCAAATTTTTACTGTAGGTAGCATCAGGTAATTCCAAAATGCTCCAATTGGAATTTCGTCAATCGGATATATGAGGAATTTTAAATGAATTTTTTCGTAAGCTGCAGTCAGAAGTGACGAATATGATTGTAGCTTAGTAAATGAATTTTTATGAATTTTTGGTAAAGAGTTAGATCTTGAAATTTTAACACAAGGCCTAACCCTCCGAGAGGTATGTCACATAAAAAAATCATAATTTTTGAAGACTTGTAAACAGGTTAAACATGTCATCAAAAACAGCATATTTTCTGTGATAGGAAACTTGATTGTTGATGTTATAAATTATGCCCACAATGTTCATATGTTGAAATTATGAACCAAGCGCGTAATTTCTTAGTTCGACTAATTACGTGTGATGTGGGGTAATACAAATTTTAATTATGAAGATCAAGCGACGAGAAAGAACCGGACACATGAAAAAGAAGCTTCCGCACGGTGTGCCGTCGTAACTTTCGAACGACAAACTATGTTACATTATGTTGTATTTTTAATTTGTAAAAGTTTTAATTAAATCGAAATTTTAAGACATATTTGTAGTCATAATTACAAGTTTATTTTCGTAATATATACGAAAACCTTTAAAATAGTAGCAAGGGTGTTACAATCTGAATTAAAATCCAATCTTGATTAGCAGTTAGTTGATAACTTAGTTTTAAATCAAACACGTAGGGAAAGACGGTTGCATATATCTAATAAAACCTGAATAGGATATCTATTTAGGATGATGTTTCCAAGAGAAGTTTAATAGAAACATGTGTTATTCACGATGATGAATAACAAAGAAATAATAGGATTAGTTCATATGGAAACTTGGACGAGGGGTAATTGTCCAAGTGGAAAACTCTCAATATAATGTTATTGAGAAAAGTAGCGATCACATTAACGAATGTGATTATATAATAGTTCAATAGAAAAGAAAAACATTTTATATGTACAAAAGTAAAACTAGTAAAACTAATGATTGTTGTTTTTCAATTAAATAAAGTTTTACTAAATGAAATCAGAGATATGAAATAAATAGGGGCGTTACTTACATGGGGTGTGATGTGAAAACTACAAAAAGGTCATGTGTATCATGTGTTGATCGCTTACTCTGGCCAAGTAAGTAGTGGCGTATGATACCATGAACTTCTTGTAGCAGACACATTTACGTCCGATGTAGTAAGGACGGGTGAATGGGATTAACTTAAATGGTACCCAAATGAGTCAAACAAGTAAGATGTTTGATAGTAAACGTAAACGCAAGTCGGATGACAGGGAGCGTAGTACGTTAGAATAACGAGCCCAAGAGAAGGGACAAAGATTAAAGTAAATGATAATACAAACCAACTAATGAGAATGCTAAGGCATAAAGATAAAGTTTGACTGTCATAAGTGATGAAATTCACACAGACAAGTCAAAGGGGTAGAATAAAAGAATAAAAGACTTGACTAAATAAAAGCAATGGATTTCGCTAAGATGATCAAATAAATTAAGATGATGTCTAAAACCATATAAGAATGGTTACTTGATGATAACTTCGGTAGAGATACCCGATAGATGGGTAGGATTTTGAAAGTATGCGTAAACCAAGAGACGGGTACGCGAAATAGAAAGCCAAAGGACTCGGATTAAGAGTCATGACTAAAAGACGATGAGAATTTGAAAACAGAAATTTTGATAACTACGTTCAACTATTTTAAAGTTGAACGGGTCGAATAAAGAACGAAGTTTGACGTTCATGAGTAAGGAAATCTCACACGAATAAGTCAAACGAGATAAATAGAGTATAAAAGCTTGATAGTGCAAGTAAGCGCAAACCGAATAATGGAAGCGCGAAATAATAAAGAACCCAGGTAACGGGTCGTAAAGAAGCATAGGTAAGAACCGGGTAATGGTAAGTGTAGGACAAACCGACGTGTAAATAACGTTAGAAGTCATAAAGTCGGAAAGATAATTCGGAAAAAAAAATGTAGCCTTAGACTGCGGTCAAGGTAAAATGAAATCCAAAAAGCCAAATTGAATAATTCTAAACATAAAAAGGGGTGCCTTGACGCCATATATATATATATATATATATATATATATACACACAACTGAATAAGGATTAGAATAAAAGATGATCTACGAGATCATCATAACCAACGGGATTATAATTAATGTTAAGTCTACGGAACCAAAAGACCCTCAGATCACGAATAAAAAGAAACGAATTGATGGGGTTTTACCTTAGAGGGTGGAAATCTAAGGAAAAAGCCTGCGAGGCTATGTGAAGGAACCTACGGGTCAATATAGTAAAGCGAGGAAAACGGTTGCAACTTCTCGCGTAAAATAATAACGAAAAGTAACGTTAGTATAAAAGCGATGGGTTTCGCTAAGTTAATCGAACGGGTTAAAGCAAAGAGATCACGAGGAGTCTGGTTAACGAAAGTGAAGAATTTCACTAAACATTTAAACGGATAAATTGACAAAAGAATCCACAATTTTTTTTTTAAATTGTGTTACGTCACAAAAAGGGCGAAGTCATTATAGAAATGACAGCGAAAAAGGAATAGATCCTCTGAAATAACATTCCTAGAAATGAGGGAAGACGTAAGCAAAGAGGAAACGTAAACTAAAAATTTAGTTTTAGTCAAAAGCAACGTTTTAACAAAACATAAGTGGTATGAGGTGAATTAGAAAATCTTAAACACACATGAGGCCAGAGATGGCAAAATAGTATACCCGGGTGACGAGATATTAAGTGACGGCGACTAATTAGTCTAGTCGATAAAACTATTCGAAGTCAAGATAGTGTCATGACAAATACCAAGCGCTTGTTAATATAAGACAAGCGCGGGATAAAACAGGTTAACAAGACTAACGCGAATGAGTGGTCAAGTGACAACTCGGTCGATAAAGATAAAGGATATAAGCTAAAAATAACGGCCGGCGAGGCCTTACACATGAAAGACGTACGCGTCAATATAAATTAAAATGTTAGATCGAAAGGAACGAATGAATATCTTGAAAACGAAACTAAGTTTGTTTAGTCTAAATTAAAAGAAATACGTAAATAAGGTTTCGGGGACGAAACCTCTTTAAGGGGGGGTAGACTTGTAACACCCCGAAAACGGGTTTGGTAATTAAACCCCGTTAATACTAAAGAGCGGGTAGAATACCGTTAGCAGAAAAGATTAACCCTGAAATTATTAGGATTCAAATAAATAAGCCTAATAATAAATAAAAAGAGAGCAAACGACTTGAGAAGACAAAAGTTCATAAGGAGCCCGAGCTAACGGGACTTTAAAAAAAACGGGTTTTTAACTTCTCGAACCTACTAAGTTGGCTAGGAATAATTAACCTAGTTAAGTAATATGAATTTAGGTGATAAACTGTGATGTAACACCCCGAAAATATAAATTCTTTTATTACTAATATGATGTCGGTAAATAAGCAAAATAAACTAACTAGGAATAATTCTAACCTAGTTAGATAGTGACTTATGAGTGGGTTAAACACTTAAAATAAAATAAAAACGAAATTGGAGGGACTAAAGTTGTCAAGTGTGAAACTTGACATATTAATATCAAAAATACACCAGACACACACTTGTCTGGTTCGTACAAAACGCAGGGGAGCGACCAGGTTTCTCCCACAAACCCTAACTAGCACAAAATTCACAAATTGAAGGCTCAAATCCATCCCAAAACGAAATCTGAGCTTAGATTGGTGATCCCCATTGCAAGGAGATCATAAGGTATGTGAAATTTGATAGAAAATCACTACTTGAAATTCTGATTAACTTAGAGAATTCAGAAATTGTTGATGCATGTTTGTTATGTATATGATATAGGAACAATATAGTGTCTAGGAACAAACCCTAGACAGGTATATGATGAAATTAGGTCTAATTCTTGTGAATTCATGATCACCATGTAGTAAATTCAGATTTGTTGATGCTAAGTTCGTGCATGTGATGATTTTAGGGTTCTGATTAGCTAAAGATAGTGTTATAATGTCATAAACATGTTTTAATTGAAAGCTGAATTCAAACAGCTTCTGATCAGAATTTACAGCCGACTTGTATTGGCTGTAACGTGGACAAAACGTGATAAAAACATGCTTTTCTTGAGTCTAAAATATAATTCCAGGAAATATCTTTAAAACCCCACTGGAATGGCATTTTTTCGACGAAAATTGAATGTTTTATGAATTTTTCGGTATCGAAGGTTCAGGCTGCGTTTTCTGGCAGAATTTGCAGCCCATTACGAATGTCATAACTCAATTTAAGAATTGAACTATGATCTCAAATTTTTACTGTAGGTAGCATCAGGTAATTCCAAAATGCTCCAATTGGAATTTCGTCAATCGGATATATGAGGAATTTTAAATGAATTTTTTCGTAAGCTGCAGTTAGAAGTGACGAATATGATTGTAGCTTAGTAAATGAATTTTTATGAATTTTTGGTAAAGAGTTAGATCTTGAAATTTTAACACAAGGCCTAACCCTCCGAGAGGTATGTCACATAAAAAAATCATAATTTTTGAAGACTTGTAAACAGGTTAAACATGTCATCAAAAACAGCATATTTTCTGTGATAGGAAACTTGATTGTTGATGTTATAAATTATGCCCACAATGTTCATATGTTGAAATTATGAACCAAGCGCGTAATTTCTTAGTTCGACTAATTACGTGTGATGTGGGGTAATACAAATTTTAATTATGAAGATCAAGCGACGAGAAAGAACCGGACACATGAAAAAGAAGCTTCCGCACGGTGTGCCGTCGTAACTTTCGAACGACAAACTATGTTACATTATGTTGTATTTTTAATTTGTAAAAGTTTTAATTAAATCGAAATTTTAAGACATATTTGTAGTCATAATTACAAGTTTATTTTCGTAATATATACGAAAACCTTTAAAATAGTAGCAAGGGTGTTACAATCTGAATTAAAATCCAATCTTGATTAGCAGTTAGTTGATAACTTAGTTTTAAATCAAACACGTAGGGAAAGACGGTTGCATATATCTAATAAAACCTGAATAGGATATCTATTTAGGATGATGTTTCCAAGAGAAGTTTAATAGAAACATGTGTTATTCACGATGATGAATAACAAAGAAATAATAGGATTAGTTCATATGGAAACTTGGACGAGGGGTAATTGTCCAAGTGGAAAACTCTCAATATAATGTTATTGAGAAAAGTAGCGATCACATTAACGAATGTGATTATATAATAGTTCAATAGAAAAGAAAAACATTTTATATGTACAAAAGTAAAACTAGTAAAACTAATGATTGTTGTTTTTCAATTAAATAAAGTTTTACTAAATGAAATCAGAGATATGAAATAAATAGGGGCGTTACTTACATGGGGTGTGATGTGAAAACTACAAAAAGGTCATGTGTATCATGTGTTGATCGCTTACTCTGGCCAAGTAAGTAGTGGCGTATGATACCATGAACTTCTTGTAGCAGACACATTTACGTCCGATGTAGTAAGGACGGGTGAATGGGATTAACTTAAATGGTACCCAAATGAGTCAAACAAGTAAGATGTTTGATAGTAAACGTAAACGCAAGTCGGATGACAGGGAGCGTAGTACGTTAGAATAACGAGCCCAAGAGAAGGGACAAAGATTAAAGTAAATGATAATACAAACCAACTAATGAGAATGCTAAGGCATAAAGATAAAGTTTGACTGTCATAAGTGATGAAATTCACACAGACAAGTCAAAGGGGTAGAATAAAAGAATAAAAGACTTGACTAAATAAAAGCAATGGATTTCGCTAAGATGATCAAATAAATTAAGATGATGTCTAAAACCATATAAGAATGGTTACTTGATGATAACTTCGGTAGAGATACCCGATAGATGGGTAGGATTTTGAAAGTATGCGTAAACCAAGAGACGGGTACGCGAAATAGAAAGCCAAAGGACTCGGATTAAGAGTCATGACTAAAAGACGATGAGAATTTGAAAACAGAAATTTTGATAACTACGTTCAACTATTTTAAAGTTGAACGGGTCGAATAAAGAACGAAGTTTGACGTTCATGAGTAAGGAAATCTCACACGAATAAGTCAAACGAGATAAATAGAGTATAAAAGCTTGATAGTGCAAGTAAGCGCAAACCGAATAATGGAAGCGCGAAATAATAAAGAACCCAGGTAACGGGTCGTAAAGAAGCATAGGTAAGAACCGGGTAATGGTAAGTGTAGGACAAACCGACGTGTAAATAACGTTAGAAGTCATAAAGTCGGAAAGATAATTCGGAAAAAAAAATGTAGCCTTAGACTGCGGTCAAGGTAAAATGAAATCCAAAAAGCCAAATTGAATAATTCTAAACATAAAAAGGGGTGCCTTGACGCCATATATATATATATATATATATATATACACACAACTGAATAAGGATTAGAATAAAAGATGATCTACGAGATCATCATAACCAACGGGATTATAATTAATGTTAAGTCTACGGAACCAAAAGACCCTCAGATCACGAATAAAAAGAAACGAATTGATGGGGTTTTACCTTAGAGGGTGGAAATCTAAGGAAAAAGCCTGCGAGGCTATGTGAAGGAACCTACGGGTCAATATAGTAAAGCGAGGAAAACGGTTGCAACTTCTCGCGTAAAATAATAACGAAAAGTAACGTTAGTATAAAAGCGATGGGTTTCGCTAAGTTAATCGAACGGGTTAAAGCAAAGAGATCACGAGGAGTCTGGTTAACGAAAGTGAAGAATTTCACTAAACATTTAAACGGATAAATTGACAAAAGAATCCACAATTTTTTTTTTAAATTGTGTTACGTCACAAAAAGGGCGAAGTCATTATAGAAATGACAGCGAAAAAGGAATAGATCCTCTGAAATAACATTCCTAGAAATGAGGGAAGACGTAAGCAAAGAGGAAACGTAAACTAAAAATTTAGTTTTAGTCAAAAGCAACGTTTTAACAAAACATAAGTGGTATGAGGTGAATTAGAAAATCTTAAACACACATGAGGCCAGAGATGGCAAAATAGTATACCCGGGTGACGAGATATTAAGTGACGGCGACTAATTAGTCTAGTCGATAAAACTATTCGAAGTCAAGATAGTGTCATGACAAATACCAAGCGCTTGTTAATATAAGACAAGCGCGGGATAAAACAGGTTAACAAGACTAACGCGAATGAGTGGTCAAGTGACAACTCGGTCGATAAAGATAAAGGATATAAGCTAAAAATAACGGCCGGCGAGGCCTTACACATGAAAGACGTACGCGTCAATATAAATTAAAATGTTAGATCGAAAGGAACGAATGAATATCTTGAAAACGAAACTAAGTTTGTTTAGTCTAAATTAAAAGAAATACGTAAATAAGGTTTCGGGGACGAAACCTCTTTAAGGGGGGGTAGACTTGTAACACCCCGAAAACGGGTTTGGTAATTAAACCCCGTTAATACTAAAGAGCGGGTAGAATACCGTTAGCAGAAAAGATTAACCCTGAAATTATTAGGATTCAAATAAATAAGCCTAATAATAAATAAAAAGAGAGCAAACGACTTGAGAAGACAAAAGTTCATAAGGAGCCCGAGCTAACGGGACTTTAAAAAAAACGGGTTTTTAACTTCTCGAACCTACTAAGTTGGCTAGGAATAATTAACCTAGTTAAGTAATATGAATTTAGGTGATAAACTGTGATGTAACACCCCGAAAATATAAATTCTTTTATTACTAATATGATGTCGGTAAATAAGCAAAATAAACTAACTAGGAATAATTCTAACCTAGTTAGATAGTGACTTATGAGTGGGTTAAACACTTAAAATAAAATAAAAACGAAATTGGAGGGACTAAAGTTGTCAAGTGTGAAACTTGACATATTAATATCAAAAATACACCAGACACACACTTGTCTGGTTCGTACAAAACGCAGGGGAGCGACCAGGTTTCTCCCACAAACCCTAACTAGCACAAAATTCACAAATTGAAGGCTCAAATCCATCCCAAAACGAAATCTGAGCTTAGATTGGTGATCCCCATTGCAAGGAGATCATAAGGTATGTGAAATTTGATAGAAAATCACTACTTGAAATTCTGATTAACTTAGAGAATTCAGAAATTGTTGATGCATGTTTGTTATGTATATGATATAGGAACAATATAGTGTCTAGGAACAAACCCTAGACAGGTATATGATGAAATTAGGTCTAATTCTTGTGAATTCATGATCACCATGTAGTAAATTCAGATTTGTTGATGCTAAGTTCGTGCATGTGATGATTTTAGGGTTCTGATTAGCTAAAGATAGTGTTATAATGTCATAAACATGTTTTAATTGAAAGCTGAATTCAAACAGCTTCTGATCAGAATTTACAGCCGACTTGTATTGGCTGTAACGTGGACAAAACGTGATAAAAACATGCTTTTCTTGAGTCTAAAATATAATTCCAGGAAATATCTTTAAAACCCCACTGGAATGGCATTTTTTCGACGAAAATTGAATGTTTTATGAATTTTTCGGTATCGAAGGTTCAGGCTGCGTTTTCTGGCAGAATTTGCAGCCCATTACGAATGTCATAACTCAATTTAAGAATTGAACTATGATCTCAAATTTTTACTGTAGGTAGCATCAGGTAATTCCAAAATGCTCCAATTGGAATTTCGTCAATCGGATATATGAGGAATTTTAAATGAATTTTTTCGTAAGCTGCAGTTAGAAGTGACGAATATGATTGTAGCTTAGTAAATGAATTTTTATGAATTTTTGGTAAAGAGTTAGATCTTGAAATTTTAACACAAGGCCTAACCCTCCGAGAGGTATGTCACATAAAAAAATCATAATTTTTGAAGACTTGTAAACAGGTTAAACATGTCATCAAAAACAGCATATTTTCTGTGATAGGAAACTTGATTGTTGATGTTATAAATTATGCCCACAATGTTCATATGTTGAAATTATGAACCAAGCGCGTAATTTCTTAGTTCGACTAATTACGTGTGATGTGGGGTAATACAAATTTTAATTATGAAGATCAAGCGACGAGAAAGAACCGGACACATGAAAAAGAAGCTTCCGCACGGTGTGCCGTCGTAACTTTCGAACGACAAACTATGTTACATTATGTTGTATTTTTAATTTGTAAAAGTTTTAATTAAATCGAAATTTTAAGACATATTTGTAGTCATAATTACAAGTTTATTTTCGTAATATATACGAAAACCTTTAAAATAGTAGCAAGGGTGTTACAATCTGAATTAAAATCCAATCTTGATTAGCAGTTAGTTGATAACTTAGTTTTAAATCAAACACGTAGGGAAAGACGGTTGCATATATCTAATAAAACCTGAATAGGATATCTATTTAGGATGATGTTTCCAAGAGAAGTTTAATAGAAACATGTGTTATTCACGATGATGAATAACAAAGAAATAATAGGATTAGTTCATATGGAAACTTGGACGAGGGGTAATTGTCCAAGTGGAAAACTCTCAATATAATGTTATTGAGAAAAGTAGCGATCACATTAACGAATGTGATTATATAATAGTTCAATAGAAAAGAAAAACATTTTATATGTACAAAAGTAAAACTAGTAAAACTAATGATTGTTGTTTTTCAATTAAATAAAGTTTTACTAAATGAAATCAGAGATATGAAATAAATAGGGGCGTTACTTACATGGGGTGTGATGTGAAAACTACAAAAAGGTCATGTGTATCATGTGTTGATCGCTTACTCTGGCCAAGTAAGTAGTGGCGTATGATACCATGAACTTCTTGTAGCAGACACATTTACGTCCGATGTAGTAAGGACGGGTGAATGGGATTAACTTAAATGGTACCCAAATGAGTCAAACAAGTAAGATGTTTGATAGTAAACGTAAACGCAAGTCGGATGACAGGGAGCGTAGTACGTTAGAATAACGAGCCCAAGAGAAGGGACAAAGATTAAAGTAAATGATAATACAAACCAACTAATGAGAATGCTAAGGCATAAAGATAAAGTTTGACTGTCATAAGTGATGAAATTCACACAGACAAGTCAAAGGGGTAGAATAAAAGAATAAAAGACTTGACTAAATAAAAGCAATGGATTTCGCTAAGATGATCAAATAAATTAAGATGATGTCTAAAACCATATAAGAATGGTTACTTGATGATAACTTCGGTAGAGATACCCGATAGATGGGTAGGATTTTGAAAGTATGCGTAAACCAAGAGACGGGTACGCGAAATAGAAAGCCAAAGGACTCGGATTAAGAGTCATGACTAAAAGACGATGAGAATTTGAAAACAGAAATTTTGATAACTACGTTCAACTATTTTAAAGTTGAACGGGTCGAATAAAGAACGAAGTTTGACGTTCATGAGTAAGGAAATCTCACACGAATAAGTCAAACGAGATAAATAGAGTATAAAAGCTTGATAGTGCAAGTAAGCGCAAACCGAATAATGGAAGCGCGAAATAATAAAGAACCCAGGTAACGGGTCGTAAAGAAGCATAGGTAAGAACCGGGTAATGGTAAGTGTAGGACAAACCGACGTGTAAATAACGTTAGAAGTCATAAAGTCGGAAAGATAATTCGGAAAAAAAAATGTAGCCTTAGACTGCGGTCAAGGTAAAATGAAATCCAAAAAGCCAAATTGAATAATTCTAAACATAAAAAGGGGTGCCTTGACGCCATATATATATATATATATATATATATATATACACACAACTGAATAAGGATTAGAATAAAAGATGATCTACGAGATCATCATAACCAACGGGATTATAATTAATGTTAAGTCTACGGAACCAAAAGACCCTCAGATCACGAATAAAAAGAAACGAATTGATGGGGTTTTACCTTAGAGGGTGGAAATCTAAGGAAAAAGCCTGCGAGGCTATGTGAAGGAACCTACGGGTCAATATAGTAAAGCGAGGAAAACGGTTGCAACTTCTCGCGTAAAATAATAACGAAAAGTAACGTTAGTATAAAAGCGATGGGTTTCGCTAAGTTAATCGAACGGGTTAAAGCAAAGAGATCACGAGGAGTCTGGTTAACGAAAGTGAAGAATTTCACTAAACATTTAAACGGATAAATTGACAAAAGAATCCACAATTTTTTTTTTAAATTGTGTTACGTCACAAAAAGGGCGAAGTCATTATAGAAATGACAGCGAAAAAGGAATAGATCCTCTGAAATAACATTCCTAGAAATGAGGGAAGACGTAAGCAAAGAGGAAACGTAAACTAAAAATTTAGTTTTAGTCAAAAGCAACGTTTTAACAAAACATAAGTGGTATGAGGTGAATTAGAAAATCTTAAACACACATGAGGCCAGAGATGGCAAAATAGTATACCCGGGTGACGAGATATTAAGTGACGGCGACTAATTAGTCTAGTCGATAAAACTATTCGAAGTCAAGATAGTGTCATGACAAATACCAAGCGCTTGTTAATATAAGACAAGCGCGGGATAAAACAGGTTAACAAGACTAACGCGAATGAGTGGTCAAGTGACAACTCGGTCGATAAAGATAAAGGATATAAGCTAAAAATAACGGCCGGCGAGGCCTTACACATGAAAGACGTACGCGTCAATATAAATTAAAATGTTAGATCGAAAGGAACGAATGAATATCTTGAAAACGAAACTAAGTTTGTTTAGTCTAAATTAAAAGAAATACGTAAATAAGGTTTCGGGGACGAAACCTCTTTAAGGGGGGGTAGACTTGTAACACCCCGAAAACGGGTTTGGTAATTAAACCCCGTTAATACTAAAGAGCGGGTAGAATACCGTTAGCAGAAAAGATTAACCCTGAAATTATTAGGATTCAAATAAATAAGCCTAATAATAAATAAAAAGAGAGCAAACGACTTGAGAAGACAAAAGTTCATAAGGAGCCCGAGCTAACGGGACTTTAAAAAAAACGGGTTTTTAACTTCTCGAACCTACTAAGTTGGCTAGGAATAATTAACCTAGTTAAGTAATATGAATTTAGGTGATAAACTGTGATGTAACACCCCGAAAATATAAATTCTTTTATTACTAATATGATGTCGGTAAATAAGCAAAATAAACTAACTAGGAATAATTCTAACCTAGTTAGATAGTGACTTATGAGTGGGTTAAACACTTAAAATAAAATAAAAACGAAATTGGAGGGACTAAAGTTGTCAAGTGTGAAACTTGACATATTAATATCAAAAATACACCAGACACACACTTGTCTGGTTCGTACAAAACGCAGGGGAGCGACCAGGTTTCTCCCACAAACCCTAACTAGCACAAAATTCACAAATTGAAGGCTCAAATCCATCCCAAAACGAAATCTGAGCTTAGATTGGTGATCCCCATTGCAAGGAGATCATAAGGTATGTGAAATTTGATAGAAAATCACTACTTGAAATTCTGATTAACTTAGAGAATTCAGAAATTGTTGATGCATGTTTGTTATGTATATGATATAGGAACAATATAGTGTCTAGGAACAAACCCTAGACAAGTATATGATGAAATTAGGTCTAATTCTTGTGAATTCATGATCACCATGAAGTAAATTCAGATTTGTTGATGCTAAGTTCGTGCATGTGATGATTTTAGGGTTCTGATTAGCTAAAGATAGTGTTATAATGTCATAAACATGTTTTAATTGAAAGTTGAATTCAAACAGCTTTTGATCAGAATTTACAGCCGACTTGTATTGGCTGTAACATGGACAAAACGTGATAAAAACATGTGTTTCTTGAGTCTAAAATATAATTCCAGGAAATATCTTTAAAACCCCACTGGAATGGCATTTTTTCGACGAAAATTGAATGTTTTATGAATTTTTCGGTATCGAAGGTTCAGGCTGCGTTTTCTGGCAGAATTTGCAGCCCATTACGAATGTCATAACTCAATTTAAGAATTGAACTATGATCTCAAATATTTACTGTAGGTAGCATCAGGTAATTCCAAAATGCTCCAATTGGAATTTCGTCAATCGGATAAACGAGGAATTTTAAATGAATTTTTTCGTAAGCTGCGGTCAGAAGTGACGAATCTGATTGCAGCTTAGTAAATGAATTTTTATGAATTTTTGGTAAAGAGTTAGATCTTGAAATTTTAACACAAGGCCTAACCCTCCGAGAGGTATGTCACATATAAAATCATAATTTTTGAAGACTTGTAAACAGGTTAAACATGTCACCAAAAACAGCATATTTTCTGTGATACGAAACTTGATTGTTGATGTTATAAATTATGCCCACAATGTTCATATGTTGAAATTATGAATCAAGCGCGTAATTTCTTAGTTCGACTAATTATGTGTGATGTGGGGTAATACAAATTTTAATTATGAAGATCAAGCGACGAGAAAGAACCGGACACATGAAAAAGAAGCTTCCGCACGGTGTGCCGTCGTAACTTTCGAACGACGAACTAAGTTACATTATGTTGTATTTTTAATTTGTAAAAGTTTTAATTAAATCAAAATTTTAAGACATATTTGTAGTCATAATTACAAGTTTATTTTCGTAATATATACGAAAACCTTTAAAATAATAGCAAGGGTGTTACAATCTGAATTAAAATCCAATCTTGATTAGCAGTTAGTTGATAACTTAGTTTTAAATCAAACAATCCAAACTCTTGATCTTTAATTTCTGCACATTAGGTTAATTGTAGTTAATTTGCAAAACTATAGAATCAACACATTTTCCACAAACTCCCTGTGTTCGATACCCATTTACTGCTATCTACTAGTTGTAATTTGGATTAAATTTGATTGTGACCACGACATCACGTCAATAGTGTAACAATTAAAATAACTAATTTTCTAGATTAAGGGTATTAATGTGTTAGATCCAATGTAGCTGGTGAACTGCTCGAAGAGAGACATCGATTGCTTTTAATACTAGTTTATTACTCTCTGATCGAGGTTCTCGGCATTGAAAAATCATCGTAAACTAAATCACACGTGTATATGTTGACACTTAAGATATATACAGTCAAGAAAATCAAGAGCAATGGTGATATATATGCAGATTGGATACCAAAAATAAACACTCAAAAATGGCTACAATTTAACGAATGTGTTTAGTGACGGCATCAGATTCCTAATTGATGGAGAAAGGTCTGGTGGCAAGAAAAGCAGATTCCAGGAGGTTGTCAAGTGTTTTCGCTCGACGATTCCATTCTTGGGTGGTTGGTTTGGCCCTTGTTCCTGTAACTCGAATCGTAGCCCGGTATATCCCATTTTAGTCTTACACCATTGTGAACCTTACGCCTTTATTACTCTCTGATCGAGGTTCTCGGCATTGAAAAATCATCGTAAACTAAATCACACGTGTATATGTTGACATTTAAGATATATACAGTCAAGAAAATCAAGAGCAATGGTGATATATATGCGGATTAGACACCAAAAAATAAACACTAAAAAAATGGCTACAATTTAAGGAATGTGTTTAGTGACTGCATCAGATTCCTAATTGATGGAGAAAGGTCTGGTGGCAAGAAAAGCTACTTCCAGGAGGTTGTCAAGTGTTTTCGCTTGACGATTCCATTCTTGGGTGGTTTGTTTGGCCCTTATTCCTGTAACTCGAATCCTAGCCCGGTATATCATATAATTAAGCTGATATATTTTTTTTATCGCCCTTGATCGGATGCTATGTTTGCTGTGATAAGGTGAAGAGTTTGAGGAACAAAGAAATTGACCAAGTGAAGGTCAAATGGGAGCACAGAAAAGGTTTGGATACCACATGGGAGTCCGAAGAGGAGATGAGACGTCTCTACCCTACACTATTCGGTACGTACTCTGGTTTCGGGGACGAAACCTTTTTAAGAGGGGTGAACTGCTCGAAGAAACACATTGATTGCTTGTTCTTCAATAAAACCGAATGCATTTAAGAAAGACATTGATTGCTTGTTCTTCGGTGAAATACTGAAGCGGCCTCTTGTACTTCCTTTCCTTAGGCATAACTAGTCTTTATCATATCTGTATTCTCCATCAATTAGGAATCTGATGCCCTCACTACACCTTTCTCCATCAATTAGGAATCTGATGCCCTCACTAAACCTTTCTCACAAAAAACCCTTTTTACAATAACCTTACCCTTAAAATTAATTCAAAAGGGTAAGGTTATTGTAAAAAAGGTTAAAAGTGTGAGAAATGTAAGAAATATTGTGGAGATGACATGTGTACTCAATCTAAATTAATTCAAAAGGGTAAACAAGTAATTTTATCATTAATTCAATTAATTTAAAACCTTCCATAACCGACACCTTATTTATAGGAACATGATTTTTTTTAAAAGATCTCTATAAAAACACTACGAATAACACTGCAACCACCATTCAGCACGTATATAAGTATATAACACCATTCAATAAGTATATAACACCATTTTAAAGATCTCTATAAAAACACTACGAATAACACTGCAACCACCATTCAGCACGTATATAACATCATTCAATAATTATATAACACCATTCAATAAGTATATACTTAAAGATCTCTATAAAAACACTACGAATAACACTGCAAAATCACCATTCAACACATATATAACACCATTCAATAAGTATATAACATCATTCAATAATAATATAACAACATTCAATAAGTATATAACACTATTAAAGACACTACCTCCATTTCAAGAATGTGTTCTTAGTATAATGTTCATAGTATGGTTATTGTACATGATGTTTTAAAACTGCATGCATGATGTTTTATATATGCATGCTAGTAGATGTTCCAGATTCTATATGCTAAAACACCATGGTATTTTAAACCTACATTTCAGTAGATGTTCTTCGCATGTTCATCGTATAGTGTTTTACACCTGCATTCCAGTATGTGTTTAAAACACCACGCTTTGAATCACAATACAATTAAAACACCACTGTATGAACAAAGACAAAAATCTGATCGAAACATATTTTTTTCTCTATATAAGTATAGCAATATGGTACTCATATTAAAGATAAAAAAACGCTCGTTATTGTGGTGTAATTTTTTTTTTAAAAGTTACATATAAAAAGTTATTGACGTTTAAAAAAGACGGGGGGAAGTTGCATGTGCATTAATGTTAGTTTCTTAATTTAAAAATGTTAAATTTACCTGTATACCCTTAATCTAGAAAATTAATATGTTTAATAGTAAACATTATTTACAATTTTGCCATTATGATCTCAACCATTAGATCAAAGATCTAATGGTGTAGATTCTTTCTTACCTTTCTCACTAAAAACCCTCTTTTTACAGGATATATAAATATATATATATATATATATATATATATATATATAGGGGAATGTTCATTTGAGAAAAAAATTAATATGAGAAGAAAAAGAAGAAATGGCATATTAGTAAAATACTATTTCATTTATAACTCACATCATTAATTTTTCTCTCTTTAATTAATTAGTCAACTAATCATTAATTACCCTACATATAATCTACAAAACCTACACATATCAAAATTTTCCTACATATACCCTACACATTATAGAATTTTATCCTACACAGTCGAAATTTATCCTGCACACCTCGAAATATATCCTACACAACTCGTAATTTATCCTACATAACTAGTAATTTATTCTACACTTTAAATTAAGTTGTTTTTTTTTAATTTGGAAAATGTGTATATTTTGAAAAGGAGTTACAAATTTATTTTAGTTAGTTATTAAAGGGCAAGAATACAAATTAGTGATTTATGTAAGTTTACCAATATACCCTTATATTAAAATTAAATGCAAATATTAAATGAAGTAAAATGAAGCATTCTTATTGGTTTAAACTTCTTCTTTATTCTTCTTACAAAAAAAATCTTCCTATTTGAACCCTCCACTATATATATATATATATATATAGGGTGAGGTTCGGCTACAAAGTCAATTTTTCCTGCAAAGTGTACAAAGTCATAAAACACCACAATTTCAGTCATAAAACACACTCAAAACTCATAAATAACGGAGTGAAGATCACTAAAACACAATATCCAAACCCTAACAGTCCATAAAAACTTCAAACACACCATCGTAGAACTATGAATATAAAACACAATATGATAATCAACATAAAACACACTAATGTTAGTCATGCGATAATCAAAGCCTTGTCATCCCAAAACACAACACAAAACCCAAAAATATGGCGTTTTAGTAATCTTCAGTTTGTTATTTGTGGGTTTTGAGTGTGTTTTATGGTTGAAATTATGGTGTTTTATTACTTTTTACACTTTGTAGGAAAAATAGACTTTGTAGCCAACTCCCACCGTATATATATATATATATATATATAGTGGGAGTTCGCTACAAAGTCTATTTTTCCTACAAAGTGTAACATGTCATAAAACACTATAATGTTAACCATAAAACACACTCAAAACCCACAACTAACAAAGTGAAGATTACTAAAATGCCATATTTGTGGGTTTTGTGTTGTGTTTCGGATGATAAGGCTTTGATTATCGAATGACTAACATTAAAGTGTTTTATGTTGGTTATCATGTTGTGTTTTATATTCATAGTTCTAAGATGGTGTGTTTGAAGTTTTTATGGACTGTTAGGGTTTGGATAATGCGTTTTAGTGATCTTCAACCTATTATTTGTAAGTTTTGAATGTGTTTTGTGGCTGAAATTGTAGTGTTTTATGACTTTGTACACTTTGTAGGAAAAATGGACTTTGTAGCCGAACCCCACCCTATATATATATATATATATATATATATATATATATATATATATATATATATATATATAGGGTCAGGATTTAGAGAAAACGGGGGAAAGTGTGAGAACGGTAAAAGGGTCTTTTACCGCTCAAATTCAAAATGCCAACAAATGATAACACGCCATTCAAAAAAAATAAAACGCCATTAAAAACAAAACGCCAAAAATTAGTGATAAAACGCGTTGGATATTACAGGAAGAGGAAACAACACAGAAACTGAATTTCGGTTATTAACATTTATTAGAAGAAATTCACTCCTAAATTACGCGCCAAAAACATCATTATATAAACGACGTAAAACATAGCTTCCATAATCACTTCAATCTATCCATTTCTGCAAAAAAAACATATTTAACCAAAAACGCCAATTTAAAAAACGCCAAAAATGGCAATAATCGTTTGGTGGAGATACGCTCTGGCAATCAGGAGATTCGTCCTGTGTTTTGACAACAGAAGGAGGGTGTATGTTAGGACGATCAAGGCAATTTTGAAGATGGAAGAAGAGGTACAGAGGGGTATCCTATCTCTTGGCATAGCTCTGGATAACGAATGTCATGAAACACATATGCTTATGAAAGCATTAACACGGAAATTTGGACCAATCAAAGCAGATGTTAAGCCGGACCCTATCATGACATCATGGCGTTTTGATGATGAAACAGACATGGTGACCATTATATACAACAGTGGAGAGCAGGAAGACAACTGGCTTGAAAACATCATGACAAAGTAGGGGCTTGGGTTCATGGAAGAATTGCATAACGCCACTTGTTTGAACACAGAAATGGACACAAAATTGGAGTTAATGCAAGACATGTTCAAATGGAGGCTTCAGAATCTTCAGGAACAAGAAGCCGATTAAGGTGAAGGTGATGACATGGATGAAGATCCAGATAAAGACTCCGAGAAAGAAGATGTCCCAAGTGATGGATACTTTTCGGATATAGTACGTTAATTAAATGATATATTTCTCTATTTATTTGCAAAACGCCAAAAAAATACTAAAAAAGGTTATTGCTTACAAAACGCCAGAAATAACAAAAAATATTTTTCCTGCTTAATATTTTATTTTCTCCGTTGTTGTATTTTATCATCTTGTTCTGCATAACGCCATTTAAAAAAAACGCCAAACTTTTAAGATGGGACGTCTATCACCCTAGAAAATGATAAAAGCTGATCAAAACAGTAAATACAAACAGTAACTGAAAAGACGGTTACTTTATTACAATCATTTATTACAAATAAAAAATATCTCGCCTAAACTACGCGCCAAAAAAACTCCTATAAGAGAGGGGTCTACACATAATGAATTGATCACACCCAGAAAAACAAACGTCATGTTCTCTACAAACCACTCACTTTAAAACGCCAAAAAAGGTCAGTTAAAATAACCACATATGGCAAAGCTTTCACTGAATGGATTCTTCTCTGAGGAGGTTATCTCTATAATCTTTTGCTGAATGAGATGGACAAATATTCAAGAAAAAGAGACTAATGATAGTGATATGTCATCATGTGAGATTTGTTCTTGATGAATATCGGCATGGCATAAAGGGATCAACACAAGTGTAAAATGTTATTTTGGACTCCATTATTATAAATAGCATCAAGCAAGAGTTGATCTTCAATAAGATGCCACCAAACAAGAATATCATACCAAAAAACAGGATGCCACTAAGCAGCTTCGTCTAAAAAAAGACGGGGTTTATGTAGGAAAGTTGACATCTAGCTAAGGTATTCAAAGGTTCAAAACGCCAAAACAAATTCAAGAAGAAGAGGCTGATGACAGAGAAGATTCGGAAGAGAAATTAGATTATCATTTTTAATTTTTTTCTTTTTCATTTATATTGTTTTGTTATCAAGTTATCTGTTGTTTTGTTATCTAATTCTCTACAAATAAAATACATTACTATATAAAACGCCAAAAACTACAAACACCAAAACACTAGTAGTATGAAAACTGTGAGAACAGGTGCTGGCAAAGCACCTTGTCAAATGTATTAAACGCCCAAAAAATTCATTAAACGCCATAAAAAGTATTTGGTTTTATTGTAATCTTATGAAAATATTAATGACTCGTAGTGAATTATTATACAACGCCACAAAACGCCAAAAAAATTGCCCAGAAAACGCTATAACGCAAAAAAATTATTTATGTGACACAAAAACAATTAATTTAACGCCAAAAAGTTTAATGAATACAATTAACGCCAAAATAATCTTAGACGCCATATAACGTTATAGCGCGTTGGGAAAATAAAAGAAGATTGAAAAGACAAAAAAAACCCCTCACCCCCTGATCATATCCCGCGCCACGTGTTGGGCCAGGATGCGTTCTCACCGTTCTCACACTGGTGTGTGTGTGTGGGGGGGGGGGGTTCTAGAGTGAACACTGGTGTATTTGCGAACTGAGTGAACAAATCCTGGCCATTGATCTACACACGTGTATGGCCAGGATCTCATCATCAAATCGTAAAATACACTAGTGTATTTCAACATCAAATCCTGGCCATTGATCTACACATGTGTATGGCTAGGATTAGTTCACTCAGTTCGCAAGCTACGCTAGTGTTCACTCTTGAACCTAATCTTATATATATATATAGGGTCAGGATTTAGGGAAAAGTGTGAGAACGATGAGAACGATTTTGGTGTTGACATGTAATTACGAACAATTGTGTTAGGGGTGTAAAAACGCCCAGAGGCTTGAGAGCTACTCGTTATGAGCTCGGTTAAAAGCTCGAATGAGCCACGCTTTAACGAGCTCGAGCTTGAGATAGAGCTCGTTTAGTTATCGAGCCCGAGCTCGAGCCTAGAATAAAAAGCTCGTTTAGGCTCGCGAGCCTAAACGAGCTCAAACAAAATTTATTTTTTTATATATAATATAGTAATAATGATGATAACATTGGTGAGTCGAGCTCAAGCCGAGCTTTGGCTCGTTTAAGCAATATTGAAGCGAGCTCGAGCCGACTCGAGCCAAACTCGAGCTTTGGGTTTTATTCGCGAGCCGAGCTCGAGCTCAAATAAGTCGGCTCGAACCGAGTCGAGCTTGAGCTTTCATAAAAACATGACGGGACGAGTTCGAGCCTAGTCAAACTCGGGCTCGGCTCGGTTCGTTTACACCCCTAAATTGTGTATATAAATCAATACACATTGTATATCGCCGTTTTCTTATAAAAATTATACGGCAATACGATACTAAAACTAAAGAAAATGATATAACTTCTTTCAAAAAATAAAATATATACTAGTTATTTAAGTTTAATAAATGCTAGAAAATAGATTTCAACTAAATATCAACAATGAGGATTAATTTCTTTTTACCTGTCTTGTCATGTTTGTCTAGTGGTTAGCCACTTGTTTCTCTCCTTGAGGTCTCAAACTCCAACCAACATCACTTTGAAGGACACTGGTGGTGGCAATGATTTTTTGCCGGTTCGAAACCGAGCCGAACTGGGTTTTACCGCAGTGTGCCTTCGGGCGGTGGGTTTTCCCCGGAACTGGTGGCTTGGGTATGCACTCTAACCGTTATGGAGGAGGGGATGGAGATGCATTTGTTCGATTGAGTGAATCGCAGGATACTTATCCGGTGATTTAGTTGACCGTTCAAAAAAAATTCCTTTTTACCTTTTCTACCGTTTATAACTTCGTTGACGATTCGCCGTCACTTCAATCGTAACTAATGAAAAGGTAAAATCAAAGATCATTTCTACACTTTTGTAAGCATAAAATAAGGGCCATGCTATTTACACACGGTTCTTATTATTTTCACACCCCAAAGCGCCCCGCTATGGCCAAAGAGGGGCGCTTTGGTGTAAAGTCAACAGACAAGGACTGAACCGGTCAGACCTTGTCTGTTGCTTTACATCAAAGCGCCCCGCTATGGCCAAAGAGGGGCGCTTTGAGGGTTTTTTTTTTTTTTTTACATTTTTAAATTTTCGGGCAAAACGCCCCTCTTAGGTCAAAGCGCAGCGCTTAGGGCATTTTTTAAATTTTTTAATATTGTTTTTAATTCACAAACGCGTCGATAATAGTCTAAATTTTACGCTTTTTCCATTATACGTCATTTTTTAATATATATGGACTATACTGCAAGTTCCGGATCAAATCGGTTACGTGTGATGTTATATTCCATTATATCGTATCATTTTGGTTTGAAAACACAAGTACTCCTATGAGTAGTGTTATGTGTATCAGCTGCCTACCGTACATGTACATGACGTATTTTTTCATTAATTGTAGTATTATGATGTATATTGTCATAACACTGAAAAAAACCTGTCGGTTCCTACCCGGTTCCACATTTTATAAATAAAATCGGTTCCAACCCGAAACTGATTCCTCCGTAACCATTTCAGAACCGGTGTATTAAAGTCTTGATTATGTTACCGTTGGAATCGATTTATTGCCGTTGCACGCCATTTGATCTTTGAAAATAATCAAATATGGATTTAAAGAGATTTATGGACTTATTTTTACATAATAAAGTTTCAAAATCGTATTACAACAGAATAAAGTATCAAGTTTCAAAATCATATTTACATAACTCAAGAAACAAGTCAACAACTCCTCTGTGCTGTTTATCACCTTTTCAGTAGTGTGCTTTAAAATTTATTTACAACGAGGTCCCTATTAGTCAAGAACTTGGTCACTTGAAATAGTCATCATCTTCTTTTATATACCTTTTTTTATCTTTTTTATTTGAGAAAGTTGCTCACTCATATCCTTCTTTCAAACCGACCGCACTTTCATCACGTTAAATACACCCAAAAGTCAAACCTTTTTTACTTTTACCCACAAGTCAAGCAATTTCAGTCAACTTTTTTTCTAAACCAACTTTAAAATAATTACAACTAAAGTGCGTATTGAATATATGCGTTACATCACGTTAAAAACCGAATGTCACCAAGACGACCCAATAATGTATGCCAGGCTGCTGCGTGCTCTGTTCTGTTCGCTGTCCAGAGTAGGTTTGGGGGAGGCATTGGATAACATCCTCCAAGCTCTACATGTATGGAATGCCCACCGTCGACGAACACAACCGCAACCACCAGTTAAATATTGAGATGGGACTTCACCTTTAGTTATATGTGCACAAACAAATTAAATATTGTAAAATTTGGACCAAAAATGTAAAATTTGAACTTAAATGTAGACCAGTCACCAGTCAAAACATAGATCAGACTTCATCTATTAAATTAAATACGCCAAAAAAAAAAAAACCCTCAAAGCGCCCCTCTTTGGCCATAGCGGGGCGCTTTGATGTAAAGCAACAGACAAGGTCTGACCGGTTCAGTCCTTGTCTGTTGACTTTACACCAAAGCGCCCCACGTTGGCCTAAGCGCGACGCTTTGGGGTGTTTAAATAGACCAAGGACGTGTGCGAATAGACCAAGCCTAAAATAATTTGTAACTAATCCTCTGTATATACACACATATGGATGACGCTAGCTATGCTTATTTTACAAGTAACATTATAAATGAACAAAATAAGTACTTTACTTTATTAAATATGCATTTTTCATTTATCTTCCATAACTAAATATACATTTACATAGAATTTCAAAATTTGCATGTGTAGGGGTCGGGTCCTGCATGCAACCATACCATATATGTATTAATCTTTAATCTCTTATTTCTCTTTATCTTAAAGTAATTAAGGTTAATAACCAAGTTAGGCCTAAAGATTTAAAAAGTTGATTAACTCAACTAAAAAGCTTAATTAGCATGTTAAATGTCATCTTAGGCTTCCCCTATAAAACCATCACCATCTTCATTATCTTTCTTCCATTCTTCTCTCTCTCTACCTTTCTCTCCCATACTCTCCCTCTTTCTACATTTTTGCAGAAAATAAAACAAGAAAAGTTAACGCGTAAATGAAGAAAAGCCCTGGCAATTCTTCGCAGGATGTCGAGGTTCGAAAAGGGCCATGGACAATGGAAGAAGACTTGATTCTCATAAATTACATCTCAAATCATGGTGAAGGTGTTTGGAACACTCTTGCTAGATCTGCAGGTGATTATAACTTTTTATTGGTTTTGTTATATTCTTTTTATGTTTTAGTAAACCCTAATATGGGTTTTAAATACATATGTTATATTAATTAGGGTTAAAAAGAACCGGAAAAAGTTGCCGGCTTAGATGGTTGAACTATCTCCGGCCGGATGTAAGGAGGGGCAATATTACACCGGAAGAACAACTCTTGATCATGGAGCTTCATGCTAAATGGGGAAACAGGTTTGTTAAATTCATCTATTTTACTATTCGATTTAATCTTTCTTGGTTTTGAAGTGAGCGCCTCTTTGTATATATATAATATATATATAGGATAAGTTCAAGAGTGAACACTAGTATATTTGCGAACTGAGCAAACTAATCATGGTCATACACTAGTGTGTTTTACGATTTGATAATGAAATCATAGCCATATACGTGTGTAAATCAATGGGTAGGATTTATTCACTCAGTTCGCAAATACACCAGTGTTCACTCTAGAACCCTACCTATATGTATATATATGCACATATGTATGTACATATACATGAGCTCATTCAAATCTTTTGTTCATCAATTATAAAAAAAAGTAATTTAACACTAGGTGCATATATGGTGACTGATTTTGAAAATAATGATTAGTAACTACTTAACTCATCATACTTTGAAACTAAAATTAAGATTTGTTAACTAAACTAATAAATGGACTTAGGAAATATTTAAGTTAGATAACAATTGAAGGGTATAATAAGCTTGAAGTATCGATATCACTTGTTCGCGGGTCCAATTTACGAACCAAGAAAGATCAAATCAACAAGTAAAAGAGTTTTCGTTTTTAAAAGTGACCCTTTTCAATCGATCACGTGTTGAAGTTTGATTTCATTGAGTTGCAAAAGAGGGTTCCCACATTAAGTGTTTTTTCGAAATTGACAGATTCCATATTGTTTTTGGCTCATCAAGACAATGTGGTGGTCCTTTATGTTTAGGGCTCATAATGGTGCATTTGATTTTAGTCATATCGAAAAAGATACATCATTGTTTTGTAAGAAAGTTACTCCGGTCATATAGCTAGTGTACAAACACATTTAAATAATTCAAGAAAATTGAGGGCAGGCAGTACTAACTACAAATTTCCCTAATCGTAGAATCTTCTGCCGTTTAAAAAAAACAAACACAGTTTATAAGAAGTTTGATTTTTAAAAGTTTCATTTTATTTGAAATGTTGATCTGAAGTTCTTATTTTCATTTGTTACCAAGAATATATTAAGTTAAAATACAACTAAAATTAAGATATACTTTCTGATTTTGAAGGGTTATAATTTACAAATACTAAAACAAAATAAAGGGGATTTTCTCACAAGTTTGTGTTTCTTTTTTTTCTTGAAAACATTTGTAGTATACACTTTTTTTAAACAAGGTGTTTAATTTCCTTTACTTACCGAAAATAACATGTAGAAATTTTTCTTCTTTAATCACGCACGCATCGATGCTCTTGTCGAATGAATCTTTGGACCATCGACAAGTCGAATATCGGATTCCAAACTCGAGCCGATGCTTTTAAAAAGATCAATACTTTGAAAGCTTATTCCTTTTAAATTTAAAGGGTTTTGCTACATTTATGAATGAAATTTAAGTTGATCGAGTCTCCTTTATATATGCATTGCTTGAAGGAAAAGTGATCTCGTGAGTTTGGAACATGGTACACATGATCACTTTTAATTTGCATCGTGGAACATGTTTTGTTGTTTGGTCCTGAATAAATTTTACATGATCTCTTGTGGGCCATTATACCTTGTAAATAAACTGTTTTAACCCTACAAAGATCATTTGAAAGTTTCAAATCAACTATATAACTTCAGAAAATCGAATTATTTTGTAGATGGTCCAAAATAGCAAAACATCTTCCGGGAAGAACAGATAATGAGATAAAGAATTACTGGAGGACAAGGATTCAAAAGCATATCAAACAAGCAGGATCCTTTAGTGGCCAAAAATCTTCCGAGCATACCGATCAAGCCACGACGAGCTCAACCCAAACATTCAATGCCATAAATCCAATGCAAACTTACTCTCCACCCTACGACAATTTTCAGAATTTTTCAGGTCCATTTCCAACAGAAACAAATGAGAACATGTGGAGTATGGAGGATTTATGGTCCATGCAGTTATTAAATAGCGACTAGATCATTTTACATCATACATACATGAGTCTTATAGATCTATATAGCCAATATCATAAAGTTATTTTTATTTTACCGTTTGCTTTCTATTGATAGTATTTTGTGATAAAAATAAGAGCATATGCAATGTTGCTATAAACAAAATTCTCATAGCGTTGTATCTATTTGTCCATACAATTACTCATACATTTTATATAAAGTTGTATTAGCAATGAGAATACGAGCTATTAGGAATGTGGTGCCCACCAAGACTTGTCCATAACCGTAAGGACAAACCCTCTCATAGAAATCTTAGACTTCACAAACAATCACATCTTTTTCACAAAAAAAAATATATATATGAGGGGTGCCATAAGAAAAGACACTTGTTCTTAATCAAATATATAAGAAAAATACAAAATGTAACCCTTACCAAAAATATCATCATATGATTTCACCTAATCAATTTGATTAGATTGGTGGAAAGTACAAAATCTCTTGAAAATTACATAATCATAAAATAAACCAAACCGTTTTTATAATTAAGTTTACTTATCTAAACTCAAATGTAATTGCTTTTTTGGTTAACAAGTCATTAGTTTAATTCGGTATTAACAATAAGATTGTTGGTTGAGACCTAGATTAATCATATTGATACATTATTTTCTTCTTTAATTATGGCAACATTTATTAAGGATAATTTTGGGTTGTCATCTAGTTTAGAAAAACGACAAATTAAAAACATCTACCAAACCAAACCACTAGAAAAATGACACGTGGAAAGATGTGGAACATCTTAGATTTCTATTTTGGGAAAGTTCAATCTTTGCTTTCTATTTTTATCAAAACTAATGCACGAGTTCGTGAGTGTTGAAGGGGACGTAAGCCTAACTTTTTCTAACCATTTATGGAAAGTCTTCACATGCATTGATGCTATTTTCTCTTAATTAAAAAGAGAAGTTAAACTTTAATCAATGTTAAGGTAACTTTTTTTCATATATAATAAATAATTAAGCAAACATATATTAAGAGTGACATCGGTAAATATAATTATGAATTCTTGGTTGGTTTATCTCATAGTTTTTGAGTATTTGATCAGAGCCGAGGGTCTCTTTGTAAGCAGCGTCTTTATCCTCAGAGATATAGGTAAGATTTGTTTACGTCTCACCCTCCCCAACCCTTCCACTAGCTCTGCTATATCTGAGGGATTTACTGGGTATGATTGTTGTTGTATTTGTTAATTTCACGTGTATATGGTTATAAGGTAGTTAGCATTTATCAGTTGAGTGAGTGATAAATGTCCCAAATAAGCTTAATGACCAAGGTAATAATAAGTAGGGGGTTATGCTTTTTTTTGTTCATTTTGAATGTTTCAGTTGCATAAGTCACTCTCTTACATCAATAAAATTATCAAATGAATTGGTAGGACTTTAAAGTTGTTTACGCTTTAGCATGAGTTGAAGCATCATTTTGTTTACATAAATACCATTGTGTGTATATTTTTATCCTTAATTATGCATAGTTATTAGAATTTTGTAACTTTATATAGCCCAATTACACCATTAAAAAAAGTTTCTCAAGTAGATTTACGAGCATATAAGTTATTTGAAAAATGGAAAGTTTGTTGTGGGGTGTTACCATCACTCAAAGGATTCAAAGCAACTCTAATAAGATATACACCTTATTATTACTTTATTGGTTTATACCACGTGTTTTAAATGGCAGAATCACTTTGACAATCGTAAGGTTAAATTTTCTTAACGTGTAAGATACGGCGAATCACATATTGTTTCTGTCACAAAACCATACCCTAGCTAAATCTAATGTTTTAATACTTTAAAATGTGTAAAATAATTCTATTAATAAAAACATATTATGAATATAAAACTGATTGTTTTGAATAGATTTACGGAGAACTTTTATTATTTTTACAACTCTTGACGTGAGGACTTTGAATAGATTCACGGAGAACTTTTATTTTTTTTACAATTCTTAACATGAGGATTAAGTGTTTAATTTATCGTTTTATAAAAAAAAATTATTTGTGCGAATTGATACAGGAGTTACCCGTAACACTCATAGAGTTAATTACATGGTTGGTTTTTGTGGTTTGTAGGATGTAACAAGGACTAAGAGTTTAAAGTAACCATCTGAAGTATTAAGTTATGATTTTTTAGCATCCTATAGTATTAAGGCTAACTCTAGTTAAAAACTGAATGAGTACTAGTAGTTTGGTTCACAAAATGTTTTCTTTAAGGAATTGGAAATTGATTTGGAATTGGAATGAAATCCTTTCCCAATAGATGTGGTGTTTGGTTTGTAGATTTGATAAAAAGGGATTGGAATTCTAGACAACTAAATGAAGAAATTACCCTAATCATAACCTTTCCCCTTACCAAAGTCGTTCATCCCTCCCAGCCGGCCAGCCCATGATGTGCCTCTACGGAATCGGTGGTTTCCTGGTCCTTGTATGATCGTCATCTGGGCTTTGAATGCTCGATGTACATCTAGCTTCCAAATCAGATATTATATTGGTTTAGTTCAATATGTCTTTGTCGAAGATGTCTTCTAGTTTCCCAAGTCAAATTTTGGTTTAGGTCCACATGGACATGGTATACCAAGTCGTATGAATTCCATCTAGGAAGAGGTGGTGTGAGGGTTCATGTTGGTTTCAATTATCCTTATTGAACTTGATTTAAACTAGCATTAAGCACCCCCCGCGTTACGGCGGGGGCGAGCACTAATGTCATACTATTGTCAGCGACCACCGACACTGAAGTGGCAGTGTTAATGCGAAGAAATCAAACCGAAACGTAAAACATAGAATAAAATAACTAACTTGATCTGGGACTCGCGCGTTACGATGAACTCGCGTCTATTTTTTTCAGTTTAACAGGTTCATCGTAATCTATATATAATATATCATTACAACTATACAAACCATAATGCATACATTACAATAACCATGGCATCAATATGTTGCAAATTATATTTATACAAGATTTTGGCTAAATTAATTAGATTATTATAAATAATAATAATTTACAAATAAAACAACACAACTTTGAATGGATCAAACCGATTGAATATGGTAAGATAATGAAATGATTATTTGATTAGGGTATAACCACTTTGTTGGTGCATATTTCGTACGTCTGCCACTATGCGAATAGTTAGATAGAGCGTGTGTTGAATATTGTATAAAATAGAGAAGTTGGACAGGTTTTGTAATTGTCAAGGTCCATCCGGACGGATGACCATCCGGTCGGATGGCAATCCGATCGGATGGACACATAGTGTAGGTGATGTCTATAAATAGGGGCTTGGGGCTCCCATTTGGACAAGCTTTTGGTTCCCAAAGGGGACATGCTCTCCAACTGGTCTCGTGGTGTTGTAACATTGTATAATCAATAGAGACCAGATTGAAATTGACTGCTCGGTGTCATATTCAGTTTCTACTCCTTTCTTCGTCGTAATAAACGCACCGAACAAGTCGGATCTGGACCGAAGCTTCGTCAAACTAGTTGATTCCTGGAATCAGCATGGTATCAGAGCTACGGTACCGATTTAATCGATCTAACAGTCGGTTAAATCACCCAAAGCTCATCAATTTTGGGTTAAACAGGAGTTTTGACGTTAAACAGAGAAAATCATCAAAATAAAGGTCAATTCACGGATGGATTTTGGAATTGAAGACATCATTCTGTTCGGAATAGATTCGTGCACAATCCTGTGAAGTTTCATCATGAAATTCACACAAATAAAGATTCTGGATCGAAAAAATGTGATTCGGAGTGTTCTTGAGCTGTTAGAACATATCCGCTCGGATGACCATCCGATCCATATCTGTAACACCCCAAAAACGGGTTTGGTGTAACACCCTTACTATTATTTAACGGTTCTCATTGAAGATACGAACATAAACATGTAGTTATGATTACATATTCTTGGAAAGTACAAATTTATTAAAATCTTTTCTTAATAAAAAGAATACAACATAATGTATAAGTTTATCGTTTAGAAATAACAACGAAGCAACGTGCGGAAGCTTCATTTAACTGTGTGTTCGGTTCTTGTTTCACGCTTGATCTTCATCCGGAGTCCGTAACTATCACCTATGATCAAAACCAACGTAAAAGTTAGTTTTGATAGATTAATATCAAGTTATAACAAGTTCCTCAAGCTAAATAGGCAAAAAAATCGAGTTTTATACCAGTCGCATGCCGCGACGGGTTTGTAGTACTTGTCGCGTGCCGCGACAATGGTCGCCCGCTGCGACACCTGTTTCGTTTCATCGTCGCGTGCCGCGAGAACCCATTTTCAACAGAATGTTACGTTTTTTATTGCTACAGATGCCCAGCTATGGTTTTTAACAAAAACTCACCTTCTAAATATCATAACTTTTAATCTACAAGTCCGTTTTAGCGATTCTTTTTCCTACGCGTCCGTAATAAAAATACGGATCCATTTATCCTATTTAACAGCATCGAAACCCGGTTTATTAACAATTAGTTCATAAATCCATATTTCAATTATTCGACCCGTTAGGTATTATATCAACCATACAAAACTCATTCCTATGGGTTTCTAAACTAAGTTACCCTTTTTCCCGTGCTTGTATACATTGGCGCTTCATTGTCATTCTCAAAATTTACGCACGCGCTATGTCGCGCTTGTTAATAATATTTTCAATCATGAATATTATCACTATATCAACAAATTTTGACCCGAAACCCTTGATCCAATATCATGGATTCTTTTAAGAAAACTAAGCTTTTGGTGTGTCCGTTCAACGACCTACGCTTTCATGATTCGTATTCAAACGAGTGACTATCAAATCACTTTAAACACTACCAATTTATCCATTATTTGACCCGCTTATGTATCTAGTGAACTTCGTCACTTCAACTATATATCACGCTCACATAATATGCTAATTCAAAGTCGACTAACAAAAATACATAATCAACATAATATAACGAAACCATAGTTCATACTTTTATAATTCATCAATACTGGTTTATAACCATAATTACCCATTCCCGGGCTTGTCAACCTTAGCGTATCACTTCCATTCCATGGTTTACCCTTTTATAACTCAGATTTAACGAGTGACGTTTAAGTCACTTCGAACACTACCATTTCGACAATTATTTTAACCCGTTCTTTATCTAGTAAGTTACATCACTTTACTTACATTCCCAATGTGACTAATTAAACAATATTATCAATAAATATATCTAACCAACTATTTATTTTGACCCGTTTGGTTTGTCGAGTGAATTCCATCACTTCTTAGACTTACCAAACGATTACAATTTCACTATTTCGACATCATACATATTCCAACTATTTCTCTATAACATTAAACATATCTACAACTAGGCTTGTCTACATAAATGTAACGAGACGACAAGTCGCATACCTTTAAAGTGTTCCCTTCAAGCGTGTGTCCGCTCCGGCTTGTCCGCTTGAAGACCCGGTTTCCTTGCCTAGAGAGTTCAATCCACAATCCGTTTAGAACTCTTTTTATGAGTCTTAACGCATAATTTGCCATATCCATCAAACATGCGTTTTTGTCCGATTTTCAACATTTATCTTTCATTTAGGCATTTTAACAAACACCTAACGGGTATAATTTTACATATTTAAAATCAAGTTTATAACTTGTTATTTTTGCCCAATATAAACATACATTTCAATTCCATTATGTCAAGCATGCATACTAATCTCAGAATCATTTCATAGAAATCAAGTAACACCACTTTTGATAGTCATGATTCTTGTGTTCATCTTATTTTTATAAAACTCATTTAACTTATCAATGGATTATCATGAATTTCATAAATTAAACACTGATTCAACATGTTATTGACTAGGGTTTACTCCTAGACATGTTTTCATTACTAATTTCATCTAAACATCAAATAATCAAGCCCAGATTTTGATTTCACAAATCATCAAGAATTTGAGATGAAACCAAATTGTAAATTTTGGCATACCTTATGATCACTACACTGAGGTGATCACTAATTGATGCTTAGATATCGATTTGGGACTGACTTGGCCCTTCAATTTGTCAATTTTTTAGTTAGTTAGGGTTTGATGTGGGGAGCTCCTGGCTTCTCTGGAGAGTTCGACCAGAACACACACTTAAAGTGTGTGTTTTGGTGTCTAATGTTTTAATTAAAACAAACTTGTTTCAAGTTTGCTACAATTGGCCCCTATACTTTATTCCAAGTTACATAGAGTGTTATACTAACCAAATTTTCTTTATTACTACAAGACAACAAACTAACTAACTAGGTTATTCATTCCTAGTTAGTTTATTTTGTTTATTACTAACATTAAATTTTAAATATAAAAATTTGTATTTTCGGGGCGTTACAATTCTACCCCCCTTAAAGAGATTTCGTCCCCGAAACCTTCTTTAAATAGTTCCTTGGTTTGGACCAAACTAACTTAGTCTTGTTTTTAAGGCATTCTTTCTTTTTGTCAAAATTATTCTTTGCCTCGACGCATGCGTCTTTCACGTGTAAGTCCTCACGGACTGTAACTTGTATCTTGTATTTCTTATTTTGTCACCTATTTGACCCAATTGTCAATTGACCACTCAATAGTATGAATTCGTCAACATGTTTGCCCCATACTAATCTTATATTGACAAGGGTTTTGTATAAATCACGTTACTATTTTGACTTTGGATGGTCTTATCGGCTAGATTGATTAATCACCGTCATTTCATGCCCCGTTATTCGGGTCTTCCATATTGCCATATTCGGCCTTACTTGAGTTCATGATCTCCTATCCCGTAACTCACGCTACGACATGATTATATTCTGTATTTCTATATCATTCTTGTGACTATGATCGCATCGCATCACGTCATGTTTAAGTTTTTATAAACTTTTCATTATCAAAAATCTTCTTTCGAACATAGCGTCTCACACCTATCGGTGTTGAGACCTATATTCTTTAATATTAACTATTTTCTAATTTCTTTATAATATTCATATTCGTTAAACGTCACTTCTCACTAAAATTGAATTTTAGTTTAACGTCTATCTCTTTAACTTATGTCAAATTCTCATACCCAGGAATTGACGACAAGAATTTATTCTTTTCCGCTTCTATATTATGCGAGGAATCGTAACTAATCCCCATGCTTTACCCCAAGTGACTCGTATGTTCTTTTGCTTAGCCTCGTAGGTTATTCCGTTAGGATTTCACCCCTTTTTTGGTTTATTTCCTTCTATTGCTGATGCGTGGTTCACTTAGTCCTTTAAACCCTTACCTTGTTTATAATCTCAAATGTTATGATGATCCCGTAGATCATCTTTTGCTTGTGTCATTTCGTATTCTTAGAATTACACTTCTGGTGTCAGGGCACCCTTTTTCAAGCCTAAAACTTATTCATTTTCATTTTCGAATTTTATCGATTTGACCATAGTCTAAGGCTACACCAATTTCCTTTTGAACTATTCTTCCGACTCTATGACTTCTTCTGTCATTTACACGTCGGTTTGTTCTTCGCTTACCGTTATCCGGTTCATACTTATTTTTCTTTACAGCCCGTTACCCGGGTTCTTTATCTTAATATTTTAACTCACCAGTTTCACTGGTTTGCGTTTTTCTTTATTATAAAAAATTTTACTTATTTGATCCGAACATCCGTCTTTCTTTTGTTAGCGACCCTTAGGTCCGTTTTTTTTTTATTAATGTGCTTAAGGTCCATTTCATAAGCTTTATTTGATAAAACCATTGTTATTGTTATACGGCTTTTGGGGTTTTACCCGTTTTCATTCCAACACTTTTAATACGTTTATTTCACTAATCTTTTATACAATCGCACCCATCAGTGTGATCATCGTTCTTCCTCGTAAGGATTTGATTAATAATGTTTATTCATAGCCAATTTTCTAAATCCGCATTTATTGATACTTTATTATTCACAGTAGCGAATAATACGTATCATCCATTTAGTTTTCCTGGAGGGTATTTTCTGCCCAAGTCTTAATTTCTCATTCATAACCTTAATCCATTATCTAATTGTTACCTATCGTTATTTGGTTGTAATTTTATAACGTGTAACTGCGTTACTCACCCCGATGGGCTTTCTCCCAACTCGTTCATCTCTTCTTTCCTTGCCGTCATCTTGGTGACTTGTAGCCCTCTATGATTCCGGGTTACACGGCTTCAATAGTCTTTCCGACTTCCCCATAGATCCTTTTTGCACGTTGTAAGGACCTGCACCAAAATGTCCTAAAATACCCCGTAAGTGAAAACCCGGACCCCTAAAACCCTAAAATTCATGAAAAATCAAGAAAATCAAGATTTATTAGTTGGTCGCGGGTCGCGTAAGAATTAAGATAAGCTTACGCGGGGCGCGACAGCCAGGCGAAACTCCGGATAAGCTTAAAGGACACGTGTCATCCACGTGTCAAGACCACTCCATGACTCAGCAACCTTCACTCCGACCAGACTCCCTCGCGGGCCGCGAAGGAGAAGCTTATGAGCTTCGCGGGCCGCAACGCGCCCTATTTCCAGCCCTATAAATGAGGTATTCGAGCTTCAGTTGAAATCGTTCAATTCTTTTCTTTCTCTTAGCTTCTATTATAGCAAAATAGTAGCTCAGTATTATATTCTAAACCCCGAAACTATGCCCGTTATTAGGATAATAACTCTAATCACTAGTACGATACTTTATCCGATCGATTGAAACCGATCCAATGGATGTTTAAGTACTGCCGATACGTGGCTATACTTTGTCATTCGTTATGGGTTATGATCTCGTGATTATCGTTAAAGTTGAATTGAGCTAATACGCTAATACGAGTTCCATTACCTATAGAAATTAGAACTCATAACCAGGGAGCTGCTAGAATACTTAGCAACTAAGTAAACTTAGTAGTTAAATAAACTTAGTAAACTTACTGATTACGTGCACTTAGCTGTTAAGAAAACTTAGCAGTTAAGCAAGCTGAATAGGGTAATTAATCTGCTAATTAAGTTAAGTAATCGACTAAGCAAATTATAAAAGTTAAGATACATTAATCAGTTAAGTAGTTAAGTCAGTTAATTAATTAATCCGTTAAGTAAGATTAATTAAGTTAAGTAAGATTAATTAATAAGTTAAGTAAGATTAATTAAGTTAAGTAATATTAATTAATCAGTTAAGCAAGATTAATTAAGCTAAGCAAGATTAATTAAGCTAAGCAAGATTAATTAAGTAAATTAAACACCTAGATAAATATACATGAAAATAAATATATATGAGATAGATAATATCAAAGGAGGCTGCAAGGAAGGTGTAAGAGGATATATATGTGGGTAGGAAGCTTCCTAGAAAATGTATAGGTAACTTCCTAGAAAAATATATAGGAAACTTCCTAAAAATTTCATTTTTCCTACCTATAAATCGGAAGCTTAGGATTCATTTTTCTTTGCTCATTTCTTATATTCTTCTCTCTATACGTTGATGTTCTAACCAATAATCACCGATGCGATATTCTGTCCGATCGATTCGGGAACCAACTAACGAATGCCAAGGTGCTGTCTAAACAAGACTATACTTTGTGAATTTCGTTAAGGTTCTGAAACGAATGCCAAAGTGTTGTCTAAACAAGACTATACTTTGTGAATTTCGTTAAGGTTCTGATCTTGTGACCATCGTTAGGTTTTATTTGGTATAACACTAATACATATTCCACTCTGTTAAACTAAATGTTTAACTACCAGAAACTCTGCACTATACACTTACAATCAAAATAGATGCTTAGTTATCAGGAGACTTAGAATCAGAAGACCTGTTAAATCAAGACTATATGCTAACAAGGTGAGTCATTCTCTTTTAATTAAATTATTTTGCAAACCCCTAAATGTTTTCCAGTTATACTTTGCAGTGATTAAGTCTTTGCTAATCTTTAATTACTGGCAGTATGTGGGGGTTTTGTGCACATTACTACTAACGATTTATCACTTTAGGTGGGCGAGCCTAATTAGTGATATGTCCACAGTCATAGATTCGGTCGAGTGACAGCTGAACCAGCTAATTATAAGATAGGGGCAAATATAAAAACCCTTAATGATGTAAATTGTAACAATGTGTCATTTTGTGCAAATTGAATGACTCGCCAGTATTTCCCCGCTGATAAAATATTTTTAAACATGTTTCAGGTGATTACGGTAGATTGGAATAAGAGTTGTGACACGACACTGAACGGCATAAAGAAGTGGCTTATTTTATCAAATGAATTAAATGTTATTTTTAGATATTCGGGTTTATCCCATATTAAAGCTACCTTTGTAAAACATGGGTTTATTCCCATCTGTTTAATAAATAAAATCCGGTGTTTCTAAACCCTGGTACTTTCCTAACTCACGGTCCTGATAAAAAAAATTTCGCTGCAATATTTTCAAAATAACCACTGGTACCACTTGACTCCTCGCGACTCCCGTCCAGGGTGTGGTCGGGGGTCGTGACACACGTCTCCTCAGTCATGAGGGTTATCGTGTCGTCGCCAACTGCGGTTGACATCATTCCATTGTAAGAATAACCAAATTCAACTTATTTCATTTTATTATTCCATGTCGTTGTATGGAATTTACCCACATCGTTTATCAATATGAACGATGTTTCTACGTGTATTATTTGGTTTAGACAAGTATATAACCTTGTCTTCACCGCTTACTTACTATTACAAATCCCGCGTTCGAGTGTAATTACACTCCTACCCAATACGACGTTTGTTCACTTCATTAAGTTCCCGGGTTCGAGTGTACGCACACTCCTTCCCATTATGACACTTATCTTTCATTGCATTCCTGGGTTCGAGTGTACACGCACTCCTTCCCATTGCAATATTTATCGAGATTACTTTTACCTCGGTTTCACATACTCGCCATTATTTATTTATTTATATATATACATACATATATATATATTTTTCTTTTACATAATTCATTCATTTCACTAATCATATATGCTCATATGCAACTATCGTTCATTATGTGAATTGTTGCATTCTACTTGTCTTATCGTAATTTAGAACGTGTACCTGATTGATACTCGCCATGATGTACTCCGTTGTTTCAAGTCATCACTTGATTTAGGTTCTTCGGTAGCATGTTCTTTGTCATGCTTCCGAACCTTCCGCCCTTTAGATTATTTATCCCCCGTCATCTTCAGATACGGTCATCATATCATTCGAACATTTCCAATTTATTAGTAATCTTGCTATTCAATGTTGCCCGCATTGTTATAAAAGATATTCAAATATACTTACTTTACAAGTACTTATTTTATATTCAATCTATGATTAGGATTTATACAACCTAATCATCTTTTATCGACACTAGACATCTCAAATCTACAATGTTTATGTCAATTGTTAAACATTTCGTTTCATTATCATTTGCATCTTTCACTTTGATTTAGCCAAGTTTGTAACTTGCTTAAACCATTCGTGTTTAGTGCACTTTCCGGGTTTGAGTGTATTAACACACCCTTCCCATGCACTTTAATTCATATGCTTTTCCTAATATTTTGTTACAATCTACTCATATAAATAAATCTTACCGGATGTTTGATCAAGCTTCGAACCGAACACACTTTGTCAACAACCTTGAGCTCTGATTACCAACTTGTAACACCCTTACTATTATTTAACGGTTCTCGTTGAAGATACGAACATAAACATGTAGTTATAATTACATATTCTTGGAAAGTAAGAATTTATTAAAATCTTTTCTTAATAAAAAGAATACAACATAATGTATAAGTTCATCGTTTAGAAATAACAACGAAGCAACCTGCGGAAGCTTCATTTAACTGTGTGTTCGGTTCTTGTTTCACGCTTGATCCTCATCCGGAGTCCGTAACTATCACCTATGATCAAAAACAACGTAAAACTTAGTTTTGATAGATTAATATCAAGTTATAACAAGTTCCTCAAGCTAAATAGGAAAAAAAAAATCGAGTTTTATACCCGTCGCGTGCCGCGACGAGTTTGTAGTACTTGTCGCGTGCCGCGACAATGGTCGCGCACCGCAACACCTGTTTTGTTTCATCGTCGCGTGCCACGAGCACCCATTTTCAACAGAATGTTACGTTTTTTATTGCTGCAGATGCCCAACTATGGTTTTTAACAAAAAATCACCTTCTAAATATCATAACTTTTAATCTACAAGACCGTTTTAGGCGATTCTTTTTCCTACGCGTCCGTAATAAAAATACGGATCCATTTATCCTATTTAACCGCATCGAAACCCGGTTTTTAAACAATTAGTTCATAAATCCATATTTCAATTATTCGACCCGTTAGGTATTATATCAACCATACAAAACTCATTCTTTTGGGTTTCTAAACTAAGTTACCCTTTTTCCCGGGCTTGTATACATTGGCGTTTCATTGTCATTTTACGCACGCTCTATGTCGCGCTTGTTAATAATATTTTCAATCATGAACATTATCACTATATCAACAAATTTTGACCTGAAACCCTTGACCCAATGTCGCAACCCCCGTCCCCTATCTGTCCCAGGAACGGGCGGCCGCGAGCCCAGATTTAGTGGTATCGGTGTTTATCATTTTGGCAGCGGAAATTACATCAGGACCGTAGTTAGTAAATATATTATCAGAGTAAAATACCACACTTTTATAATATTAAACACATGGGAAATCTCAAGTTTTAAGTACACACATTTTCATAGGGATAAACCCTATTTTATTTAATAAAAACATCTCTTTATTTAGGTAACTTTTATAGCCACTTTTCCAAGCCTTCAGTGCTGTCCAGCTGTCTTCTAGTTGGCTTTCACATTTTGTTACCTGAAACGCGTTTAAAAACATTTTGTCAGTGGGAAATACTGGTGAGTGAATCCCAGTTTAATCAAGAAGAGTTTTATCCTTTAACAGTATTGAGAGCGATTACAATGTTTATATCTACACAATTACTCATTCAGTACTGTCATTCCTGACTGGTGGGTCATATTACACATTGGCTAACTCTTTGTCCAATAGTAACGTGTTCCACATTTTGTATACAAAACTCCAACATACCGGCAGTAATTGAAGAACTACAAAGACTCAATCACTGCTAATTATAATTTAAAATAAATAAAGGTTTTGTAAAAACAATTTACAAAAAGGAGATTACTCACATTGCTGTCTTAGGGTTGTCTTTAACCTGGTGATTATCTATAAATTACACAAATGCACACGCGTTAGTATAATAACCCAATATTTACATTAGTAATACCCTCCCCGAGACGGCATTCTAACGACTACATCGGGCGGAGCCACGACAGCCGTTACGGAACCCTGGATCAATCGGGCAGCGTATCTAATACGTAACCGGGGTTATGACACTTACAACGAGGCAGGGCTTCGCTAATTAGGGGGTATTATGCCCGAGATTATAATAGCTATGCAGAATATTGAGAGAGAGATCGAGAAAATGAGCGAGTTGAGACTGAGGCTGAAAGCCTCTATTTATAGTGCCTCTTCGACTTCCGTCACGCCCCACATAGATGTTCTCCAGGGGCTTCGCGGCCCGCGAGGCCAGCTAGGGTAGGCCCTAGCTTGGCTGACTCGTCCACTAGGCTTGCCACGAGTGGTGCCACGTGGCGGCTCAGGGGTTCACCTGACCTCCTAGCTGTCGCGGCCCGCGTAGGAGTTCAAAGTGGTTTTCGCGCCCCGCGAGCGACCCCATTTTCTTGTTTTTATTTTATTTTTAATTATATATGGTATTTTGGGCTCGATTCTCGCACATGGGGTATATTTTAAGACTTATAGGGGCATTTTAAATATATTAGGGTGTCGAAATTTATTTTGGAGGGTTGTTATACCCAATATCATGGATTCTTTTAAGAAAACTAAGCTTTTGGCGTGTCCGTTCAACGACCTACGCTTTCATGATTCGTATTCAAACGAGTGACTATCAAATCACTTTAAACACTACCAATTTATCCATTATTTGACCCGCTTATGTATATAGTGAACTTCGTCACTTCAACTATATATCAAGCTCACATAATATGCTAATTCAAAGTCGACTAACAAAAACACATAATCAACATAATATAACGAAACCATAGTTCGTACTTGCATAATTCATCAATATTGGTTTATAACCATAATTACCCATTCCCGGGCTTGTCAACCTTAGCGTATCACTTCTATTCCATGGTTTACGCTTTTATAACTCAGATTTAACGAGTGACGTTTAAGTCACTTCGAACACTACCATTTCGACCATTATTTTAACTCGTTCTTTATCTAGTGAGTTACATCACTTTACTTACATTCCCAATGTGACTAATTAAACAATATTATCAATAAATATATCTAACCAACTATTTATTTTGACCCGTTTGGTTTGTCGAGTGAATTCCATCACTTCTTAGACTTACCAAACGATTACAATTTCACTATTTCGACATCATACATATTCCAACTATTTCTCTATAACAACATTAAACATATCTACAACTAGGCTTGTCTATATAAATGTAACGAGACGACAAGTCGCGTACCTTTAAAGTGTTCCCTACAAGCGTGTGTCCGCTCCGGCTTGTCCGCTTGAAGACTCGGTTTCCTTGCCTAAAGAGTTCAATCCACAAACCGTTTAGAACCCTTTTTATGAGTCTTAACGCATAATTTGCCATATCCATCAAACATGCGTTTTTGTCCGATTTTCAACATTTATCTTTCATTTAGGCATTTTAACGAACACCTAACGGATATAATTTTACATATTTAAAATCAAGTTCATAACTTTTTATTTTTGCCCAATATAAACATACATTTCAATTCCATTATGTCAAGCATGCATACAAATCTCAGAATCAATTCATAGAAATCAAGTAACACCACTTTTGATAGTCATGATTCTTGTGTTCGTCTTATTTTTACAAAACCCACTTAACTTATCAATGGATTATCATGAATTTCATAAATTAAACACTAATTCAACATGTTATTGACTAGGGTTTACTCCTAGACATGTTTTCATTACTAATTTCATCTAAACATCAAATAATCAAGCCCAGATTTCGATTTCACAAATCATCAAGAATTTAAGATGAAACCAAATTGTGAATTTTGACATAGCTTATGATCACTACACTGAGGTGATCACTAATTTATGCTTAGATAACGATTTGGGACTGACTTGGCCCTTTAATTTGTCAATTTTTGAGCTAGTTAGGGTTTGATGTGGGGAGCTCCTGGCTTCTCTGGAGAGTTCGACCAGAACACACACTTAAAGTGTGTGTTTTGGTGTCTAATGTTTTAATTAAAACAAACTTGTTTCAAGTTTGCTACAATTGGCCCCTATACTTTATTCCAAGTTACATAGAGTGTTATATTAACCAAATTTTCTTTTTTACTACTAGACAACTAACTAACTAACTAGGTTATTCATTCCTAGTTAGTTTATTTTGTTTATTACTAACATTAAATTTTTAAATATAAAAATTTGTATTTTTGGGGCGTTACATTTGGTAATCAAACCACGTTAATAGTAAAGACGGGTAAAATACCGTTAGTGGTAAAAATTAACCTGGTAAATATTATGATTTAAATAAATAAACTTGATGTTAATTAAAAGGAGGATAAATACTTTGGGAAAAACAAAGTATATAGAAGACCCGAGTTAACGGGACTTAAAATAAAATGGGTTATGACTTCTCGAACCCATTAAGTTAACTAGGAATAATTAACCTAGTTAGTAATATGTGATTAAGTGAGAAGTAATGAATTATAGCCTCTTTCGAAACAAAATAAAACACGAGGGACTAAAAGTGGGCAACTTAGGAAATGTTTTAATTAAAAACAATATTAAAAATCAAAACACACACACATGTGTGTGTGTGTTCGATTGACCAGGAGCAGGAAAGACAGGGTATAAACCCTAGCTCAAACAAATCCTCAAATTAAAGGAACAATTGAAGGCCAAATTCGAATTTGAATATATATAAACGATCACCAAGTCAAGGGGATCGTAAGGTATGTCGAAATCTATGCTTTGGTGATGTTTTGAAATTTTGATAATCATGCATGAATGAAATTATAGTGTGAATGACAAATATTATAGCAAAATTGGTATGTGTATGAATCTAGGAACAAACCCTAGATGTGAATTTAGTAAAATAGTGCCATAAAACTAGAGATTTAACTAATGACCTTGTAGGTGATAAGTGATGATAAATATGTGAAAATTGTTGTTGTGATATAAGTTCTAGATGTTGTTCATATACACTAGACATAGAGGTTTGAATTTGATGTTAAAACTTAGTTAAAACGATAACCTTGAGCTTGATAAAAGAAGTATACAAATCATTCCCACAAGGTGTTTGTTAAAATGCCTAAGTGAATGTTCATATGTTGAAATTACGAATTAAACGCGTAATTGCCTTGTTTGACTAATTACGTGAAATATGGGTTAAAGCGGGTTCTAATCATAATGTTGATTTAACTTAATTGTGTAAACCATGTGATTGAAAAGTAGTTAACTTTTGATAAGTTAAGTTAACTAATGATGAAGTCGAATAGTAGTTTCGACATAGAAAATAAGTAAGGTGGAATAGTTGTGATTGTTAATGACTAATCTAACCGCCTTGTAAATGATGATGATAGTTTAACGCTTAACAAGCTAGGTGACGACTTGGGGAAAGAAGCAAGTCAAACGGATCGGGTGCGCGGAAAAGAGCATAACCGGATGCAATGTAAGTAAAGCTTACACACTCTTTTGTAAGTTATGTATTTATTCTTAGGTTGTAAATACGACAAAAGCTATATTCGAAATATGGTTCCGACACGAAATGAAACGGGTCGGAACATATAAAAAAATGATAAACCATGTTTAATGGTAAAATGGGTGAAATGGTAATTGGTCACGAGATGACATATATATATAAAATGAGTTTTTGAACGGCTACTTATTTAGGGTAAGCCTAAACGAATAAAAAGAATAAAAAGGCGATTTAGTCATGTGTAGACGGAAAAGAGTTGAAGTTTAAAATGACACCATATGGCATAAGCCATGTTGGGTTAGACGTGTAAAAAAAGGAGGGTTTAAAAGAGATAACTATAAGGTGAGAAATCCTAGATTAGTTAGTTAACGAAATGGTGAATAAATACCATTTAAATATGAGTGCAAAATGTTTGGTCGTTTAGACCAAACGGGTCAAATGGTAATGTTAATAACATTTGACACATAACGACTAACAAGTACTTGTCGAGTCTAATGCTCACAGGGTAAGATGGCTTATGGAAGTTGCATTGCATTGAATTAGCAACTCCATTGATGCGGTAATAAAACGGGTTTTAGCTTTGACCCGAGCCATGTACGCCTAAATGAATTTATAGTTAAAAGTGCAATTTTGGTCAAATAGATAGTGATAGTCCTTCGCCGTAAAATGAAGGACATAAAATTGACCAAAAAGCCCTTGACGGGTAAATCGGTCAAATGACCCTTAGAGGTTGTTTAGGAACTTGGGTTATAATTGTGGAATCATTAAATATGAATAAAAGTTATAGATATGCACATTCGTGGGTCAAATGCATAAAAATGGTCATTTGCGTGAAATGAGCGACCGATGGGTAAATTTGGGTTAATAGGTTAGATATGCTAAATCCACCATAAAATTTGTTGTGGTGGAATATAAGCAAACAGTTTGGATATGGAATTTATGAAAAGAAAAGAGCTAGTTTTGGACTAAAAATTTCTTAAATAGACTAAACGGGTCAAAGGGATTATGCGTATAGTTTGCGTACTAGTCGCATAATTCAATAAAAAAATTACGAACCCAAGCTAAGGATTTTGAGTTAAATACTTTCATGTATATATTTTGATTGTTTAAGAAACAAGTTGGTGGTTTTAAATACAAACGGGTCAAAAAGTTGAATTTGAATGATAAGCTGAATGCTTATAAAATTTAGAATTTTATTAGTTCGGATGTTGAATTTTAACTCCACATGATGGAGAATCAAATTACGGTCGCGTAGGAAAAAGAATCACGTGAATTGGATAAGTAGAATAAAATTTATGGCTTTTGGAAGTTGAGTTTTGGATAAAAACTCATAGTTGGGCAACTACAGCATCAAGAAACGAAACCTGCTGTGAAAAATGGGCTGTCGCGCTGCGCGACAGCGAAAGGAAATTACCGTCGCCTCACGCGACTTCGGTCGCGGCCCGCGACGAATCCTTATCAAGCTTTCGTGGCTCGCGAGAGCTCCAAATGCTGGCGAATTGTTTTATTTTCTTTGTTTGACCCATATGACTTGTTTAAACTCATTATTTAACTATCAAAACTAGCCTTTGAGTTGGATTTGATCATAGGTGAAGGTCAAAAGTACCCGGATGGAGATCTAGCGACGTAAAGGACCGAACACTCGTCATTTCAAGCTTCCGCTAAGAGATCATTATGTTTTATTTTATGATCTATGTAAACAATTGTTACTTTAATTTGAAAACTTTAATTTTGTATGAACGTTAACTTGTCAAAGTTTTTGAAAGGCCGCATTTTTACATAAAATGCGTATTTAATATCTTAATTATATTAAAAGAGACGGGCGTTACAATATCACTATCTTGCTTGAAGGCTTATTGAAGGTTAACTGCTTTTCAAATCGAATGGCAATCCGATCGGATTAATCCAATCGGACGATCATCCGATCCATGTCACTATGGGGTGTTTGAAAGATCAGTTGTCTTCAATCGAATGGCAATCCGATCGGATGACCATCCGATCCATCATACCATCTTGTTCATTCTGTCCTTCGATCGAATGACAATTCGATCGGATGGCAATCCGATCGGATGACCATCCGTCACATGCCATTCGACCAGATGATCAAATGCCTAAAAAAAGGCATTTTTTGATCGCAACGACGAGGAGAGTCTCTAGAAAAAATTTGGTGATTGACAAATTTTTTCGGGTTTTTAACGACTAAGCAGGGTTGTTCGGGGACACCGCCAGGGACTTCAGTGAATAGATTTGATGATGCGATCACAGATTGTGGAAATTAGTGGGGTAGTCATGATATTAGTGCAGAATGTTTATCATTCGGGATATCTGACTATTTATGGGCCAAAACGTAAAATCCACAAAGACGAAAAACTGACAATTATGGCGAATATTGTGATATTTTAGTTTGGTCAAGTTTTTTGGAGAAGAGAATTAGAAACTGAATTCAGTTTGAGGGGGAATTCAGTATTAGAGCCGTCAAAATTTGCAAAAATGAGGGGGAATAAAAATTTCACTGTCGTATGTTGAAATTCTGGCATTTTTTTAATTCGTGACACTACAACAATATTCGGGTAGTTTCGACTTCAGATTGTCAGGGGGAATGTGAATCTGATCATGGGTGTAAGCTTCCGAGATCAAGATGATCCGAGGTGTTGATATCCGATCGTGGACGAAAGCATCAGAGATTTGAGAGTGATCGTGGATGATAGCTTCTGAGATCTAGATTATCCGAGGAGATGAATCTGATTGTGGACGAATGCTTCAGAGATCGGATTACATTACCAGATGATTTGTTTTCCGATGAAGAATTGCTGATTGTGGAGAATACCGTTTACACGGATCTGTCATTCTTACGGTGCGTTAACGTGGATCACGGTAAACGGGATATCAGATCCTCAGGGGGAATCACGGATTTGAAGTTAATCAGTGGGGTATTTGAAGTTTCTATCAATTGTTGGTTGAGTTTTTGTACATTCTTAGATCGAGCAGGCAGAATGCGAATATCGTGGTGCTAACTTGTGATATCAAAAACTGAGCTCGGATGCAGTTAAAGTTGAAATAGAAGATGCTGCATTGATTAGTTTCAAGTTGGTGATTGTTCGTGAAGGTTGCAGTTTAGCAAATCAGAGGAGAGTCGTAAACTGTGCAAAAGACCTGAAGATTCATTCTAGGGGGAATTAGTGCTTTACTTTGGCAAAAGCAAACCCGAATCATCAATCGAGGGGGAAATTGGATAGTCAGATTTCAAGAAACCTGATCGAAGTTGCAGAAAAGTTGAAGATTGCAGAATATTCAAACACGGCTCAAGGTTCTCAAAGTTGTAAAGATGATTCTACAGTGACATCCGAGGGGGAATCTGTTGGTGTATATTTCGTACGTCTACCACTGTGCGAATAGTTAGATAGAGCGTGTGTTGAATATTGTATAGAATAGAGAAGTTGGACAGGTTTTGTAATTGTCAAGGTCCATCCGGACGGATAACCATCCGGTCGGATGGCAATCCGATCGGATGGACACATAGTGTAGGTGATGTCTATAAATAGGGGCTTGAGGCTCCCATTTGGACAAGCTTTTGGTTCCTAGAGGGGACATGCTGTCCAACTGGTCTCGTGGTGCTGTAACGTTGTATAATCAATAGAGACCAGATTGAAATTGACTGCTCGGTGTCATATTCTGTTTCAGCTCCTTTCTTAGTCGTAATAAACGCACCGAACACGTCGGATCTGGACCGAAGCTCCTTCAAACTCGCCGGTTCCTGGAATCAGCACACTTAAGTACAATTTACAACCATACATGCATACAAAACAGATTGAATTTGGTAAGGTAATGAAACCATTATTATTTGATTAAGGTACAACCACTTAAGTACAACTTACAACCTATATTTGATTAAGGTACAACCATTGAAGCACAACTTACAACTAAATATGCACATAAATGTTTCAAATTAATAGTATATAAAGATTTGGTAACTTTAAAACATTCCATTCGAAAGTTTACAATTCAATCACCTATAAGAAGGAAAGTAAGTTGCATTGATCGAGGGAAAATATTCGAATTCACATTCCTTCATTTGACTAATCAAACAAAATTTTGAACAGAATATATTCAAATTCAAGTGAATTCCATTAACCAAATGGGTCCTAAGGGTATTTTCATCATTTCATATTTTAGTACCTAACTTTGTTACTTTTGAGAAACCAACTGGACTTACTGTGTAATTAAGTCTTTTAACATAAAATACAAATTTTCCTTTTCTTTTGTCATCTAACTAATTTTTTAACTAAATAAATTTCGAGATGGTGAAATAGTGATACATTCTAAAAGATTTTATCTGTGTAACAAGCTATTTTTAATCAATGTTTCCTTGTGTGAAACCAATCCAAACTCACAACGTATTTTTTATCTAAGTTTTGTGTAAGACCCTAAACTGGTTTAACCAAAAACACGTAAAGGAAAAAAGCGAACCCAAAAATTTCTTTCTTTATGAACGTTCTAACATACTTGAAAACCTTTTAAGAATGACTTCTTTAAAACAATTACATCCTCTATTCATACTTAAGATATCAAATTAACATGTGTTTACAAATTACGTGACTACACGCTCCCGTACGATCCATGCTCTAACTCGATCTTCACCATTTTACATTCCATGAGGATGACCAGTGTAACCTCCAGTCGCCGTATCACATCATTAGTAATCGACGACATCATACGTAATTTAGAACATATGTAATTTAAATGACATATCGCATTGTTCCAACGTATGATAATCCATTTGATTATCCTTCTAGACTCAATATTTCTATCCCGGCGTCGAACCTTCAAAAGCGCCAATAAGAACTTACCAGCACTTTCATTCCATTCTCAAAACAACATTATTAGCACCGTTATTACTTGTACGTATTAAAAACCATATATACATATGTACAAGTCTCATTCATTCGTATATACTAAATTCCAATACGTGTCTACCTATCTTTCCATGCAAAATCTTACATACATCTTACATGCTAATACATTCAAACATACAAATCCTAGCCACAAGCATCCATACATACAAATCTCATACATACAAACCTAAGTATGTATTCGTTCTTAATAATGCTCATCTATAGTTTCCCTCTACTAACACAGTATTAAATAAATCCATACTACATACATACTTATTTCATCCTCATACATACCCATATACAAGTTTCCTACTCATCCGCACTCCGCACATCTCTTCGGTAAGATTAGGGTACATTTCTGAAGCTTCAAAATGAGTCCTATACTCACCCGTACATCACACAACTATTTGGTAAGGTTGTGGTGCATTATAGAACTTTAACGGTGCGTGAGAATGGGTCAACGGGGTCCAGGATCAAAGAAAACGAAGAAACGGGGGCTATCGGCATCGACAGGCCCGTAGACAGCAAGTCTGGGCGTAGACCAAACTGGCGGCATTGGTGATGTCGGGTAGGGGAGTCGGCGACTCCCCCATATGGTATGCGCCCGGATTTTGGTCTTTTTCACCGTTTCGACCCCAATTTGCTCATCCCGAACGTTCTAAATCGTAAAATAACATTTTTCAATCCCCCAAATGTCACACCCCAACCCATGGTGGATTATTAACTGGGGTGTAACACCCTGATCGCGTAAAACAACAAACCATGGGGAAATATCAGGGAATCACGTTACACGAATTTTTCACAACACATGGTACTTAAAGTTTTGTTTCATTTTATTAATAGATTACATTATCTTTGGATAACATAAATAAAATATAAACAAATTGTCCTTCAAGTTTTAAAGTCACTAAGGCCCGCGTCCATCCTATGTGAAGTATGCAATCAAATCATTAAACATTGGCTCCTGAAACATATGTGAAAAGACAATCAGCATAAAAAGCTGGCGAGTACATAGGTTTTGTGTGTGTTAAATTCATGGCTTTGTATTCGTTATTGCAATACCTCGTCCGACTACGAGAGTCGATAAATGAAAACCTTGTATCAAAAGTGTCTGATATTGCAATATATTTAACCAACTAAACAAGCTGGTTTAAGTTATAAAACCTTGTAGCCATGAATCTTGACCAAAGCATTTATTTTGTAAAACCGAGTAACAAATCGATTTAAAAGAAAACATTGTATGGTTTATATCTTTAGGAAAAATCGTTCGTGACATCGTTCAAAACCATTTGTCCTTGTTGAAGTAATTTGGATAACACTACAATATGTAATACAATAAAAGCATTTATATATAGGAAGTACCAGCGGCATATCCACAATGCTTTTATCATATTACACCCGTCTCGTTATCTAAATTGCTTATCATAAACCAATCGTCCAATCATCCGTGTTATAAATCGTCTGTGTTATAAATCAATCGTCCGTGTTATAAACCAATCGTCCTTGTTTTGTGTAAACAAATCATCTGTGTTTTAATTATGAAATTTGTGGTCGTTCTTTAATGAATACATTCAAACCTGTGTTAACTTGTCTAGACCACCAAAGGGTCTCTTTAAATTGACTAACAAACCACAAAGGGTTTGTTAATCATAAAAAAATTTTGTCATTCCCGAAACTTCCCCACAAACCCCGGGAAGTTTGGTAACGGGATTGTCAGTCCTATGGTACCATAACATACTACTGGTCGGCTCGGCCAAAGTTAATGAGTGTCATTCACGTTATGGATAACGCACCAACAAGTTTACCATATTATTGAAAGCATAGTGTTATATATAAACCATAGACTTTATTTTGAAAACTTGAAAACGATTTAGCACATATGAGTCACCCTAAAACATTTAGAAAACATAAAAGAGGGGAGCTATGTACTCACATGAGCTAAAAGTAGTAAACATGTAGTTTGAAAGATAATTTGGCACATATGGATCACCCCAAAACATTTGAATACGAAAAAGAGGGGAACTATGTACTCACCTGGGATTGCGTATGTGTCCTCGTTCAATGGAATAAACAAAGCTCAAGTGTGTCCTAATGTGTCGGATAACTTTGTTAGCGTGTCAAGACTTTAATCGGAGGATTTGGATAGAATGAGGTTTATAAACCAAACGAGATAAGGACCTCGTGTAATATGGTTTATTAGACCTTCCATTTTGATTAGAAATGATTCCTAAGTGCTTTGACCCGTTATTACTCGTTAAAGTGGTTTACACCATTTTAACGGGTTGTAAGCGTAGCTACGGGTTCGGATGGTTAAACAAGTCCTATGATGAGTCTAATATGTCAAAAACAAGTTTGATTATGTTACAACATCAGTTTAGATGTCAAAACATTGGTCTTATATGCTTAAAACCATTTTATGCGCCAAAAGGGCATTTTGTCAATTTAAAAGAACATAAAAATCGACTCGTCATATAACTAACCAACGACATGACCATAAGGTATAATATCAGAGGGTTATTCCCTATAATACTATGGTCACAAAAATGCGCTTGGTCGAATCCTAAGATTGACCAAACGGGTCAGATTCGAAAGTCAAAGCGGTAGTCAAACCGCTCGACTTTCGATTAAATAAAAAGCACTAAACTAGAAATGATGAGTTAGACATGTTTGAACATGTCTAATAATATTATAAAACTGATTTGGTGACAAAACATTAAGTTTTAATACCCAAAAACGTTTTCGTCGTAAAATGCACTTTTGTGCATTTTTACTTTTATTTTGTAAAACTTTGACTCGTCACGTTGCCTACTAAAAGATGGAAATCAGAAGGTGCAATCGCAAGAGATTATACCTTCGTGATTACGATCACGTTGCACAGTTCAATTAAACTTTGACTTGACCAAAAATGGTCAGAAACGAAAGTCACACAGAAAGTCAATTTTTTTTACTTTTAGCTCAAATAGCTAAAATAATGAAAGAAATAAGGAAAGTGCTTACTTGTGTTGAAAACACTTTCAGAACTTCAAGTAGGATGCTTCCAATCAGCTGGAAACAAGCTCCAATGAAGAGAGAAAGAAGATAGAAATGAGCAAGTTGAAATGGTGGATGAACAAGGCTATTTATAGTGATCGAATGATCACCAAATCTTGCCAAGTGTCCCTCCAGGTGTCCAAAGCAGGTGAGAGGTGGCAAAAATCGCGACTTGGGGGCCAAGAATTGAGATTAACTGCCAGCTGCCAGTTTTTTTTTCTATTACTGGCAGGTCCATACGGACCGTATGGCTTTATTTGCTTACGGTTTGTAAGCCTAGGCTGGGCAGAACTTTCACATTTTGGCAGATTTGGCCCCTGGACTTGTATTGTCGCATCTTGTCACTTTTAACCCCTTTTAACATAATATTTGGGTTATATAAAGGTGTTAAGGCATGTGTAACTCGGCTTTTGTCCATAAATGTTGTGGATATCGTTTCGTTTGATCATACGGTAACGTGTTTCGTAAATAAAATATAACATTTTATCGAACACGAAAATGATCGAAATTGTACAACGATTGAGAGTATGCATTTCGTAAATAAAATAGATTTTATTGAATACGAAAATGTTCGGATTTGTACAATGATTGAAAATATAGAAATGTCACATGGGGCGTGATGATTGTCCACTGCTCATAACACTATTTAACGTTTCTTAATTGTTCATGTCTTTTTTATTAAGAAAACACACCAAAACATACAATGTTCAAATATCCAAACATAATTCAAAAGGAAATACATAGAAATCTCATTATTAACTTATAGGTCCCATCCTATGTGATTGAAATCCAAGCATCTTCAAACCTCATTTCCTGTATCATGTGCAAAATATTTAGGTCAACTGCAAAGAACTGGTGATTGGTCTAGTTTTGAATAAATATAAGTTATTTTGAAAATGGTCATGCAAATCATGTGTTGTCATAATATTCCATGAATAACAAATAAAATATATCAATGTTTTCTTATGTCCCTAACTCCGAGGAGTTAGACTAGAGAAATGCGGTTCCAATCACCCATAGCCATGGGTAAATGCTCAACCAATAGATCTATAATTATGCTTGATTTTGCTTGACTAACTTGACTACCAGATACAATCTCAATAAACAATTAAACACATAATACATAATTTACACAATGAATTTTCCATGCTTGATTTGATGAATAAAACGAGTATGATATTTAAGGGATGATGATACACCACAAAATATTTTAAAGTAAATAGGGGGGATTTACTCACTGTTTGCGAAAATAATCCACAAATGACGCCGCGATGGAAATGAATAATCCAAATAAAATTACCCTAAAATATATAATAACAAATTTATACAAAATAAACGAGACTAGAACTTGGGTTCTTTTATTTAGGGGCTTTTGTATAAAATAAAGGTTGATAAATAATTGCCAACCAAATAAATAAGTAAATGAATATATGAATAAATAAATAAATATGATTTTTAATTTGAATTATTTTTAAGAAATAATAATATAAATTTATTTATGCCACTATGTCTTTTTTTGAGTATTAAATTTAAATACTTATAAATAACCATCTAGTTAATTTACTAATTAGAAGATTATGATTAACTTATACAAAATTTTATTTTATTTAAAATTGCTCTCTTTGTAACAATAAAATTTGTTATATTTGTAAAAAGAATAAAACAGTTTTATAATTTATTGATCATCTCGATACAAATAAATTACAACTTAAATGTGAACCGTATTATAAAAAAATTTATGACTCCATTATATATTGGAAAAATCAGAAAAAATAATTGTGGTATAATTTTATTTTGTTTAATTTGTATCTTATTGAAATTTTCTAAATTAATATAACATGTATAAATACAAAATAAATCCATACAATATCTATAAATTCTCAAAATTTCCAGAACTTAATCTAAGAGCATTCACATCCGTTCCATCATATTTACCCTATAATTACACACACAAAAAAACACTACATTTTCTATCTTGTTTAAATTAAATAATATTTTTTTACTTTTATCACTATCTTCTCTCTCCTCTACTTACAACCACTTTCAAAATGTATTAAAATTTTATAGAAAGTGAACAAGGGTCCTTCAAATATACAGATAAACAGGAATAATTTGTCTCTCTTCCACTCACAACCACTTTTATAATATAAAAACAGAGAATTTGATGGAAGAGATGCTAATGCTCTAATGTGTAAATGATCAGATTGATATCACAAAAAAAATATGTTTCTACATTAAAAAGCCCCAAATTAGAATACATAAGAACCCTAATTTCACAACAATCCAAATTCAAATTCATTTGCTCTTTATCACAAAAATGGATAAAGGGCTTTTGTAGAGCATGGAAAATTAAACAAAATGGAATCAAGAATCACCTGATTTGATTGAGAATTGAGTGAGAAATCGATAAGAGAAGTTATGAGCCGTAGCTTTGTTCTTGAATCGACTTCGCGAGTAAGAGTGAATGTAAAGTGGAATTGGTGGTGGGGAATTACGTAAAAAGGTTCAAGGATTCAGATGGTGTAGATAGATGAGGTTGTTAACCGCCTTTGTTGGTGAGTTTAAGATGGAAGTTCTGAAAAAATTGGTACTATCTTGGCAATTATTAAACTAATGGACTGTAATAGTTATTTTCAACAAACCATAGAGACGAAAAACGTAATTAACTCTTTATTTCTCTATATTGTAGTTTTAATACAGGGACATTATTGTCATTTCATATAAACTAACATAATAACTGGATGTCTTTATTGAGGGTGGCCAATAATTGTTACAAAACTGAAAGTACAGGGACTATTTTGGTAGTTTTAAACTAATGGACAGTAATAATTATTTTTAACAAATCACATGGACGAAAAACGTAATTAACTCTTTAGAATAAAACAACAATGAATAATTTTATTTCTATTAATCATAATATTATTAATATCTAATACCGAAAAACAAGTTAGTGGTTAAATGGGCCTTAAGGCATCTCATTTCTTAATGAGACAATAGCCCATTATTAAATTATTTTACAAAAATATGGCCCAGTATTAAAACTCCTTCCAAATTACATATTAACTTTAAATATTCACTTTTTTCTTCATATCAATAAATAGATACAACTCAAATTTGAATTACACGATGAAAACCTTATAAAATATCACCCATTAAATACCACTTTATCCATTCCAAAGGGTGGCCTAGTGGTAGTAAATTAGTATATTACACATTCCAAATATTCGAATATAGAGGTGTCGCTAAGTATTGAACCATTTCTATTCAGTGAATACATGAAGTTAATATACACACAAGTTTACATACTCTAATGTTCTTTCTTGACACTATTTTTACTAGCCTGTGTCCCATCCTTCAATGAACATATCAAAGCCAAGTCCTAGCTTTTTGAAGCGGCTAAACTGCATGCTCATATAGGTAACTCTTTATTCTTGCACCTGCATATGCATTTTTTCAAAAAACTATTAAGAAGAAAAATCTTCAACCTCCTTTAACTTGCAGGTCTGAACACATACCTTGGGATGATGCTACTAATGTGTTCCAATTTCTAGATGTTAAGCTTTCCGCATCGAATTCAGCACCTAATGTCATATTAGGTGGGGAATTGGGTATCTTAACACAAGAAATTTCATGTGGACTTTAATCCCATCCTACAGTCGCCTTGTGCACAAGATCTCTACATAACTCTTTGGTTAAGTGGCCGGCTAAATTTTGTTGAGTTCTCACAAACTCCACCAATATCACCCCATGCATGATGAGCTCACAAATCACGTTGTGTCTAACACCTAAATGTCTAAATTCCCATTATACAATTGGCTATAGGCATTAGCCAAGGTAGCAACACTATCACATCTAATATATATTTCTGATATAGGTTTAGGCCACAATGGAATCTCATAAATCAAGTTTCTTAGCCACTCAGCTTCTTTACCAGTTGCGGCTAATGCTACAAATTCAGACTCCATTGTTGAATCAGTTATGCAAGTATGTTTCTTAGATGCTCAAGATATGGCACCTCCTCCAAGCAGAAAAGTCCATCCACTTCTAGAAGAATGATCTTCCTTGTTGTTAATCTAGCTTGCATCCGAATAACCTTCTAAAACTGAAGGAAATCCAGTATAAGTCAAACCATATTTCATGGTTCCTTTCAAGTACCTAAATACTCGATTCATAGCTTGCCAATGACTTGCACCTGGATTGCTAGTATACCTACAAAGCTTTCCAACAACATAAGCTATATCCGGTCTAGTGCTAATCATGGCATATATGAGAGATCCAATGGCCCTTGAATATTCAAGTTGGCTTACAGCTACACCTTCATTAGGTGAGAGCTTAAAAGCAGGATCCATTGTAGTGCTAACCGGAGAACTATCAAGAAAATTAAACCTTTTCAATATCTTCTCAATATAATGAGATTGAGATATCGATATGCCAATGTTCTCTCGTTTGATCCTTATACTAAGGATCACTTCCGCCTCCCCCATGTCAAAACAAGATGACATAAATTTCTTTGTTTTATCAACTTGATCCTGATTAGTACCGAAGATCAGCATGTCATCTACTGATGCGTGTGTAGCGTGATATATATTTAAGTATATTTTAAGCCCTTTTTAACACTTTTAGTCAAGTTTTAAATTTATAAAACACGATATTTACTAACACTAAACACACATATGGGCAAGTGCACCCATCGTGAGCGTAGTATACTGTTGGTAAGATACCGAGGTCGTCCAAGGACACAAGAGCTTTTAGTACCGGTTTATCCTCAACGTCTAATCAAATCAAAAATTTAGAAAAAAGGTTTTTTAACAAGGAAATAAAACTAACTAAAAATGCTAAAAATAAAAATAAAAATAAAAACAGATAGACAAGATGAATCACTTGGATCCGACTCGCCTTTAGTGTAACCTTTGAGTATTTCCGCACTTTAGCACATTTTAAGAGATTATCTTAGTTATGGTAGTAGGCCCCTCTTTTGAAGGTGACGTTACCCTCAACCTAGTAGTTTGAGTCAGCAAGGATACAATCCTAAAGGGTTGGATTATTGAAAGATAATTAATTAAGTTATTAATGCATATTGTGGTAGGCCCCTCTTTTGAAGGTGACGTTACCCTCGGCTAAGTAGTTTGAGTCAGCAGGGATACAATCCTAAGTAGCCGGGTTAAAGTTTTAATGGTAGTTTACATATGATGGGATCAGGGAGTTCGGACCCCCGCCATCCAATACCAGTGGGTATTGAAGGAGGTCCTACTAAACTTGACCTAGGTCCTTGCAGGATCTATACATTGAACAAGGCAAGACGCTTACCAAACCATTCCCTTAACCCCCGACCAGGTAGCCAACATATCTCCATATAGACCGTGGAGATATGAATGGTGTAAATCTTTTATTTTATATAGACAGTAAAATAATGTCAAGACACCACGGACAAATGATAAGGAAGATTCACCTTCAACATAAGAAACTAGTTATTAAAGTCATTAATACATAACCAAATAAAAAGTGCGAAAAGATTAAAAATAAAAAGTATTACACTAAATGCTTGTCTTCACCAAGTGATGTAAGAGACTTAGGCAAACATGGCCTTTGATTGTCAAGAACTCTTACGATCAATCTTGGATCCCGAGGCTACACTACGTCTAAAAAGGCTTACGGTCACACAAAAAAAGTGTGACCATACGCCTTTTGCCACACTTTTTTTCCAACTCAAGTGTGACCAAAGGTTGAGTCATCGTAGGTATTATACGGCCACATTCATGTTTAGTGGCCGTAGCCACTTAAAAATGTGGCTAAAGGGTACCACTATTTCTTCTGGAATCAAAATTTTGTACAATAAGTGTGGCTAAAGGGTAGCAACAGCCACATGAATTTATTGTAAGTGTGGCCATTTCTATTATTTAGACACATGAGTTTACTATAATTGTGGCTAAAAACTATTTCTAGACACACAAAACAGTTTTGTAATTTTAAAAGTGACTATTGTCTAATCTTTAGTCACACATAAAGTTTTATAATTTTAAGTGTGGCTATTGTTTAACCTTTGGTCACACATTCTTTTTTTTCTGGTGACATTTTCTATCATTCCGTCATACAAAAAAAATAAAGTGACGATAGTGTGGCTATTGTTTATGTAAAGCCACATGAAGTTTTGTGCTTTTAAGTGTGGCTAATAACTAACATTTGGTCACATATAATTTACTTTTCTCATGACATTTGCTATCATTCTGTCACATAAAAAACAAAGTAATGATAATGTGGCTAATGATTATGTAAAGTCACATGAAAGTTTATAATTTTAAGTGTGGCTATCATCTAAACTTTGGCCACACATATTCATTTTGTGCATCACGTTTGCTATCATTCCGTCACACCAAAATAAACAAAATGGTAATGGTGTGACTAATGATTATGTAAAGCCATATGAAATTTTGCAATTTTAAGTGTGGCTATTGTCTAACCTTTGGCCACACATAATATGTTTTACCTATGATATCACAATCGCTAACATTTTGTCACACCAAAATTTACAACGTGACGATGATGTGACTAATGATCATGTAAAGTCACATGAAAATTTATAATTCTAAGTGTGGCTATTGTTTAACATTTGGTCACACATAATTTGTTTTTACATGACGCTTGCTATCATTTTGTCACACAAAACTAAAATGACGACAGTTTGGCTAATGTTTATGTAAAGCCACATTAAGTTTTGTGTTTTTAAGTATGGCTAATGGCTAACTTTTGGTCACACATAACTTTTTTTCTGTGATGTTTGGTATGGTTTCGTTTCGTCACATAAACAAAAAACAAAGTGCCTATAGTGTGGCTAATGATCATGTAAAGCCAAAGAAAATTTTGTACTTTTATGTGTGGCTATTGTCTAACATTGGTCACGCATATTTATAATGGTTCCATGTGGCCATTTTCAATAATTAGCATTTTTATATTCATTTGTTTTGTAACACAAAACAACTCCAAACATAAGAAAACTTAAAAACCTAATAATATTAACAATAATAAACCAAAATCCATACATAAATTTAAAATTTAAATACCAAATACATAGGCTTCTATCAAAAGATATCTCCAAATGATGCAACAAGTGCAACAGAACCTACATCACTCTACTAGCAGCACTTGCAACAGCAGCAAACCGATATACTCCATTGGCTTACATAATGGTGCCTGTTGTAGGAGCGAATGCATAATCACCTGAACCAAACCTTAATTAGTTACTCAGCGACAATAAATACTTTGTTTGCTTCGGATGCTATCCGTGAGTGAAATCTGAACACCACCAACTCCCCTTCCACCAGCTACTTTCTGCACTTCGTTAATCTCCCAATGGAAAACAATTGTTTAAAGATAAGACTCTATTTTAAATTCAGAAAATCTTGAAGGAGCCTGCATACACAAAAAAATGTAGGTCAAAAGATCTTAAAGGGCCAGTAAAACATTTAGTCACCAAGTTGAAAAACACATGCCTTAACATTTTAATACATTTTCCGGTTCTCTACCACCAACCGTTCTCTCATCTATATAGCAAGGCATATTAGAGATATGTTAGTAAAAAAGGAGATGAAAAACGTAGAATAAATTGTTGATGTTGATATATGTACTTACATGCATTGCAACTCTAATGATGTTAAGCTATCATGTTTTTGAAAAACTAGTATCTGCATAAAATTAAAAAAAAAACTTCATGCATGCAAAATTACATCACAACTAAGAATCCAAAAGATAAAAGACTAACTAAACCATACTTGCAGTGATCGAGTTTGATACAATGTTGACTTGCTAGAATGCAAGACACTTAAAAATTAATGAATGATAATACTGCACTTCTAAAACTCAAGTCTATAAACCTGCAACCACTTTAGCAACGACAATTCAAGTCTAAAACTCAAGTCTACAAAATTATATATACACATTTGGCAACTTTCAAACCATTAAACCGTTTGAGTTACAGTTGATGATCAGACCCGTTTGATATAATTTATAACACAAATAGACCCATTCATAAGCAAATGGAGCGAAAATGTCACTTCTACATAATGATTAGGATCAAATAGTCATACTTGAGAGACCAAAGAAGGGTTTGGGTGGCTGAGGCATTGATAAGCGCTTGAATGGCAGTTTTCTATGCTCTTTCTTGCTGTTGGACACTTCCTACAATGTACCATATTTCATAAAAGTATAAAAAAATTCATAAAATTATAAAAAAAATTCACAAAGTTGAAGTTACCTTTCCCAAAGCTAAGCTGGTTGTGGCAAATTATATCCCATGCTCGCCAATCCAACCTAGTTTTGACTTAATATCTGCATTTATATAGAAAAAATGTTGAAGCTAATTTCCCAACTTTTAAACAAGTTTCTCTGTAATAGCCAATATGGTAAAACCTCATAGATATGGCTTGATTGTGACTATGTTTGAATTTTAACGTGTCAAATACATAAACTCTAAACTGTAAATAATTTATGCGTTCATTATTAAAAATGTATCTTTGATAAAATGACTTAATAGTCTGCGTACATTAGAAAATAGCCCTTAGGTACTCTCTTTTTAGCTAACCTTTTTACTTGACCTGTATGACATGGCTGAAATTAACCATGCCTAATGGGTCACAAACGGTACTGTTAATTTCTATATTTTAGCTTGTGACTCCACGACATCTAAAGCAGGACCAACAATTAGGGGTGTGAATTTCTAACACGACCCGAAAACCTAACACGAAATTCGCGGGTTTAGGTTTAGTCTAAACGGGTTCGGGTCAGCTTCAGGTTGAAACCGCGAACCTGTTTAGGTTAACGGGTCGGGTTCGGGTCAACCTGGTCGGGTTGGCGGGTTGACCCGTTTAACACATTTATACTATGTTATATTATTTTACAATATATTTTATGTCATAAATTAAATGGGGTGTGTATTTTATGCCATGATTATAACTTAATAAGAGAAATTAACATAGATTTTATAATTTAAATATGGTATTATTATATACATTTGTGTTTCTTAAGTAAATTTTAATTTTAATATATTAATTTCAGAAAAAAAAAATAAAAAATTCAGGTTGAACGGGTCGTGTTCGGGTCAACCCACGAAACTTCGGGTTGTGTTCGGGTTCATATGTATGATATGATTTTCGGGTTCGGGTTTGTATAAAATTTTAGAGTTCGGGTCGGGTTGAACCCGCGAACACGACCCGTTTAACACCCCTACCAACAATTGGCGTAGTTGTGGGTGCGACAGAACCCAGCATGACAGAACCAGTCTTCTGGCTTAAAGATACATACCCGAGGCCTAGGAGCATAGTGGCGCAAATCCGGTCTACTTGCATGGTTCTTTTTCACTGCCGTTTACAAAAACCAAAATAACTAAGAAGTAAGACTCTTTTATTTTACTATATTAGACATATATTAGTTTTCTAATTTTTAACTCAGGTAACTAAATTGTACTGATATTAGTAATACAAAAAAAATTATTACTTGTTGGCACACAACTTTAAAAAACGTAACACGCATTTTCGGTTAGGTACTACCAATACAAGACAAAGAAAAATCGACATCTAGAACTTTATGACAAGATTCTATATCAAGATCTTACAGAAGATGGCAGTTCAGTACAACATGTTCCATGCGACTTCGCTTTACGAAAAAATTCTGAAGTTAGGGGCACCTATCAAGAGATATACAGACCACACAACATTTCACAATTTGAATGTGTAGCAAACTATCATGGTATATTGGTATCTCTTGGATGCCATTAGCATCAGTCACAATCAAACTCTTTAACAAAGTCAAACACATACAATCCAACACTAATAATGTCAAGATTTCCACCAGAAAGAAGAAGCTTATAACACACCCCTGAAAACGATACTTGATTAAATGCACCAGCATTATTTCTATCAGCAATCCAAATATACCCATTTACTAAACCCCAAACCACCCAAAATTCACCATCTTCCATCACCGAATCAGTAAATCATAAACAAATCAAAACAAAGATGTATCAAGTCTATAAACTCAAAGAATGAAACCAGACTACCTGAGTGCCCAATCGGCCCTTGAGTCAAGATTTAGTCATGTCCGTACAACAGCTCTTTAACGCCGCCAATTTTGGTTTCATCGTAGACGTAGATCTTGAGGGTTATTTCGGAACCGTATCCACTGCGGGGGCCACCGTATGTAATCGCCTCCATTCTTGGATAGATGAACGATGTTGTTAGTGTGAAGTGATTGGTCCGAATAGTCTGGTAGGGAAGAAGGAGAGCTAGGGTTCCAATCTGGTGTGAACTAGTGCAGATGGGGTGAAGAATGAGAGCTAGGGCTTCGAATTTTCTGTTCTTGATGTTGGTTGATTTGGAGTGGGATCTTCAAATTAGGTTTGGAGAATAAGGGGAAATTTGGGTTTTTAGAGCATTCACATCCTGAGAATCAAAATCTATGTGTGTGGTTTTTAAAATATAAAAAAGTATAAAAAGTGGTTGTGAGTGAAGGAGAGAGAAAATGTTACTGTTCATCTGTATATTTGGAGGGACACTGTTCACCCACTATAACTTTTTAATATATATTGAAAGTGATTGTGAGAGAATGAGAGAGAAAAATGTAATGATAAAGGTATAAAAAATATTATTTAATTGAAAAAGAGAGAGAAAAGTATTTGTTTTTAGTGGAAATATATTGATATAGGAGTTGATTTTTAGTGGAATGTATGTATATTTTTAGGGAGCTAGATGTGAATGCTCTTAGGAAGAGGGAAAACGAGGACGGGGAACTAAAATAATTTGAAGTAATTTCATTTTAAAAGGGAAATTGGCTAAAGCCTAAATTAGGGGTGCAAACGAGTCGCGTCCGAGCTTGACAAGCTCGATTAACTTATTAGAACTCGAACTCGATTAGGGATGACAAAAATACCCATGCCCGACGGGTATACCCGATGCATTTGGGATGGGTATACCCGATACCCGACGGGTATTTGGCCGGGTATGGGTATGGAAAAAAAATATTTCGTAGGTATGGGATTAGATGACACCCGACCCGATTACCCAAAACCATATACCCTTTTACCCGAAATATACCCGAAAACCTTTAAGTATTCATATTTGTTAATAATGTTTCAATCTTGTAGCTTTATTATTCGTAAAATAAACTTTTCATTTAAAATATATATTTTGATGACATTATTCATAATTATATGCTATGAAATGCGAAATTATTTTTTGAGATTAATATTCTAATATATATACAAATTTAAAACTATCAAATATTATTATGGTAACGATGATATGTGGTTATTTATCATAATATAATATATATAATATATATTTTTAAAGCAAAAAATAATAAAACAAAGTAAAAAACATGAAAATCCCAACTGGTATGTCCGATACCTGACGGGTAAATACCCGCCAAATACCCGATGGGTAATGGGCCGGGTATGGGACAAGATTTTACAATCGGGTATGGGTATGAGATTAGCCATACCCGGCCCATACTCGGCCCATTGTCATCCTAAACTCGATTGGTTGGTAGTTTCTCAAACTCAAGCTTGGCTCAGACTCAACTCGTTTGTTATCTATTGTAATTAATTAAGGACCAATATGTTCTATTAAAACATATATTATCTACTATTTTTCATTGTGATTCATTTAGGCGTAATGTTGTCCAGTAAACGACAATATGGTCTATCTATTATTGTTCATTGTGATCCATTAAGGCCCAATATAGCCTATTAAGCCATGTATATAATCTAATATTGTAGATTGTGATCCATTAAAGCTCAATGTCGTCCATTAAGACATATATGATATACTGTTGTCGATTATGATCCATTAAGGCCTAATATGATCCATTAACACATATATGATCTATTGTTGGCTATCATGATCCATTAAAGCCTAGTATGGTCTAATAACACATGTATAATCTAATATTGTCCATTGTGATCCATTATGGCCCAATACAGTCCATTTTGATCCATTAAGGTCATAATGATCCATTAATAGCTATCATAGTTACTAAGGCCCAATGGGGCCCACTAAGACATATATGATTGACTATTATCCATTATGATATAATATGACTCTTTAAAACTCAATCTAACCCTTTATAACCTAGTGTGATATCAGAAAGCCCATAATGATCCATTAATAGCTATCATAATGATTATTGGCCCGATGTGGCCCATTAAGAAAAATATGATTTAGTATCATCAATCATGATAAAGTATGACTCATTACAGGTTAATCTAACACCTTAGGACCTAATGTGACATGAGAAACCCCATAATGATCCATTAAGAGCAATTATAGTCATTAAGGCCCAATAGGGCCCATTAAGAGATATATGATATGTTATTATCCATAATGATATAGTATGACTCATTACATGCAAATTGATTTAGCCCCTTAGGACCTAATGTGATATGAGAAAGCCCATAATGAGCCATTAATAGCTATCATAGTTATTAAGGCCCGATGTGTCCATTAAGACAAATATGATTTATTGTCATCCATTATCTAATATGATATAGGATGCCTCTCTATAGCTTATCTAACCCCTCAGGACCTAATATGTTACGAGAACGCCAATAATGACCCATTAATAGTTATAATGGTTATTAAGGCCCAATGGGGGCCAATAAGGCATACATGATTGACTATTATGATATAGTATGACTCATTACAACTTGATCTTACCCATTAGGACCTATGTGATATCAGAAAGCTCATAAAGATCTATTAAGAGTTATTATAGTTATTAAGGCCCAATAGTTCCTATTAAGACATATATGAATTACTATCATCCATTATGACATAGTATGAGTCATTACATCTTGATATAACCCCTTAGGACCTAATGCGATATGAGAAAGCCCATAATGATTCATTAAGACTTATCTTATTAGTGTGATATGAGAGAGCCCATAATCATCCATTAAGGGCTATCATAGTTATAAAGGCCTATATGGGCTCATTAATACATATATGATCTATTATCTACCATTGCGTTCTATTAAGGCCCATTAAAACACATATGATCCATTATTGTCCATTATGTTATATGACTCATTACAACTTAGTCTAACCCCTTAGTACTTATTGTAATATGATAAAGCCGATAATGATCTATTAAAAGTTGTCGTAGTTGTTATGACCCAATGGAGTCAATTGAGAAATATATGATCTTCTATTATCTATTAAAAATATTTGTATCTTTATTTTAAATAATGTAATTTTTAAACTAAGACTGCCATTTAGGGGGAAGTTTTAAAATGAAATATTTTGAAGAGAAATAACTCAAGAGGGAAAAAAAGAATTTTAAAAGTTTTCTTGTATTGTGTAAAGGCATAAAGCCACATGTATAATTTCTAAGATTTACACAACAAAAAACATAGTTAGGATAGGAAACGTGCCGAAATTTAAGCAATTTTTCAAAAAGAAGGGATTACATGTTTAATTTCTTTGAACCTTATAAGGGACCAAAGACTCGATTCAAAAAGAAGGGATTACATGTTTAATTTCTTTGAACCTTATAAGGGACCAAAGACTCGATTCAAAAAGAAGGGATTACATGTTTAATTTCTTTGAACCTTATAAGGGACCAAAGACTCGAAACATAGAAACAATTTATATATGTATATTATGTTCATACAATGACAAAAAAAACACCTAGGACCCAATCCCAAAAGCATTCGCAACGAAGCAGCATGTAGCAGCAAATCTGTGGAACTTTCTAACACGCGTGACCGGCAACCTGCAACTAGTTAGCTGGTTGATGAGAATGCCTCTCATCATATGGGTTATGTCATGTTGTCGTGACAAAGCTTAATATCTGCAATTTTATAGAAAAATATGTTGCTTATTTAAGATGATGGAAAACAGGGATTTAACTGATCGAACCGGGTAGAGAACAACATGTTTGTTTAGTAGAGGTCAACCCGGGTTGGGTTCGGTTGGCAAGCAACCACTCCTTCCCACTTTTTATAATTTTAATAATTGATTGTTAAATAAAACTTAAATATTAGAATATTTAGGAGGTTTTATATATGATATATACACATTTGGCAACTTTCAAACCATTAACCCATTTGAGTTGCAGTTGATGATCAGACCCGTTTGATATAATTTATAACACAAATACAACCATTCGTAAGCAAATGGGTCGAAAATGCCACTTCTACATAATGATTAGGATCAAATAGTCATATTTGAGAGACCAAAGAAGAGTTTGGGTGGCTGAGGCATTGATAAGCGCTTGAATGGCAGTTTCTATGCTCTTTCTTATTGCTGGACACATCCTACAATGTCCATATTTCATAAAAGTATAAAAAAATTCACAAAGTTGAAGTTACCTTTCCCAAAGCTAAGCTGGTTGTGGCAAATTATATCCCATGCTCGCCAACCCAACCTGGTTTTGACTTAATATCTGCAATTATATAGAAAAAATGTTGAAGCTAATTTCCCAAATTTTAAACAAGTTTATCCGTAAATAGCCAATATGGTAAAACCTCATAGATATGGCTTGATTGTGATTATGTTTGATTTTTAACGTGTTAAATGCATAAACTCTAAACTGTAAATAATTTATGCGTTAATTATTACAAATGTATCTTTGATAAAATGACTTAATAGTCTGCGTGCATTAGAAAATAGAAAATAGCCCTTGGGTACTCTCTTTTTAGCTAACCTTTTTACTTGACCTGTATGACATGGCTGAAATTAACCATGCATAATGGGTCACAAACAGTCTGCTAATTTCTATATTTTAGCTTGTGACTGCATGACATCTAAAGCAGGACCAACAATTGGCGTAGTTGTGGGTGTGACAGAACCCAGCATGACAGAACCAACCTTTTGGCTTAAAGATACATACCCGAGGCCTAGGAGCATAGTGGCGCAAATCCAGTCTCCTTGCATGGTTCTTTTTCACTGCCGATTACAAAAACCAAAATAACTAAGACCCTTTTATTTTACTATATTAGACATATATTAGTTTTCTAATTTTTAACTCATGTAACTAAATTGTACTGATATTAGTAATACAAAAAAAATTATTACTTGTTGGCACACAACTTTAAAGAACATAACACTCATTTTTGGTTAGGTGCTACTAATACAAGACAAAGAAAAATCAACAGACTAATATGAGCTACCTATCAAACCTACAAGAGTAATTGGGGTACCATATATACACTTTCCTCTCACACATATGACTCCATACCCACCATCATAATCTAAACGGAATTAGCCATTGCACTAACTCTAAGGTCCACAAACTATAATAATTTATTCTAAGTAATTAATTAGTTACCCTATTTAACAAATTAGCTTGGAATGAGTTTATGCAATAGTACGGTTTGCTTAGGAACCGAAAATAAGGCAATGACACATGGGGTTGGGCTTCAGATAATCGGTTAAATTTTTGGAAAAGATGGCGAGGGAAAAATTACATGTGATGAACAACCTGCAACTTAATGGTTTAGTCATGAAGTGGTGGGGGTGGGCGCCTCCAAAGGTTAATACCTTTGTCCAAAAAAGTGCTGCAGGAAGACTTCCAACCCGGGTTGAATTGGCAAAAAGAGTTCAGGTTCAAATCACTCTCTGCCCTTGTTGCGGGTATGTACAAGAAACGGTGGACCATATTCCTGTGTCATGTTTAGTGGCAATAACCATATGGTGGCTGATTGGAGTATGGCTTAATATAAATATCCTTTCGACCTGCACACCAGTCAAGTAAAATCCTCACAGCTACAAGTGACTTAAGGCTGCCAAAAAAGAAAAAGAGTAAATTACAAGTTTTGTCCTTTATGTTTACACCAAATTGCAGGCGTCGTCCTTTAGATCAAAAGTTGACGAGTTTTGTCCTTAACGTATCAAAATCATGCACGTTATGCCCTTTGAGCCCAACCCAGTTAATTTTTTTGGTTAAGTTTGGTCATGTGCAAGGCACATGAGGGCTTTCTTGTCTTTTCACCTCCTCAAGTACTATTGTGTAACACAACTTATATTAAAGGACTATAGTGTAAAAAATAAAAAGATTTAAAAAAAACAAAACTCAGCACTCACCCTTATCTCTCTCACACACACTTGCTAAAAGATATGAAACCCTAATTGCTTGATTTGCAGTCGTCACCCCTGCTCTCTTCACTATCTCTCTCTCTCTATGTTATCAAATCAAAACACAAAATCAAAAGAACACCTGCAACTATCCTTCACCATATTTTTTATTCCAAGCCACCGTTAACCACCGCACCACTACAGACAACCAACAACAATCCGGGAAGCATGTTTACACAGTGGGAGATATGAATAAACACTTCATGGTTGATAACGGAACTACAACAAGATCCGAGAGGTGAATTCAGTTCTAAACATCTCTAAATTCAGCGCCCAACTGAATTCTGATCAGCAACAAGATCCGGACAAATAATGTGAACGTCACCAAACCACGTTGTTCCCTTGAATCTCCGTTCTGGGTTTGCCATCGTCGATCGGAGTTCGCCGGAAGTAGGCCGACAACCCCTTTCTCTTTCGCCGGAAACACACGTTGTTCCGTTGAATCTTCTATCTGGGATGTGGCGGTGGTGGGTGTTGGTGGTGGGAGGTGGAGGTGGAAGGCGGTGATTTTTCACTATTCCACAATCTCCGATGCCGTGGACTTGATCTATTGAATCTGCACAAGCGAATCAAAGATATATGAGATAAAAATGATTATGTTTTTTCAAGATTTTCTTGAATATATGTGTAATTAAAATCCAGGCCTCTGTTTTGATTTATCATATGATTTTTTTTATATATTTTGTTTTGTTTTGGGGTTTTTATCTGCACAAGTTTATGGGCTTAATCTGGTACTTGTTTTATGGGCAAATTTGGTCTGATTGTATGGTGGTTGTAGATGATGAAAGGTGGTAGTGGTGGCGGTGAAGGGTGGTGGTGGTGGAGGTGGAGGATGGTGGTGACAAGTGGTTCCTAATTTCAGAAATATATATATATATATATATATATATATATATAGGGGAAGGTTCATTTGAGAACAAATTTAATGTGAGAAGAAAAAGAAGAAAGGGCATATTAGTAAAATGCTATTTCATTTATAACTCATATCATTAATTTTTCTCAATTTAATTAATTAGTCAACTAATCATTAATTATCATACATATAATCTACAAAACCTACACATATCAAAATTTTCCTACATATACCCTACACATTATAGAATTTTATCCTACACAGTCGAAATTTATCCTACACACCTGGTAATTTATCCTACACAACTAGTAATTTATTCTCAGCTTTAAATTAAGTTGTTTTTTTAATTTGAAAAAAAAATATTTTGAAAAGGAGTTACAAATTTAATTTAGCTAGTTATTAAAGTGGAAGAATACAAATTAATGATTTATGTAAGTTTACCAATATACCCTTATATTAAAATTAACTACAAATATTAAATGAACTAAAATGAAGCATTCTTATTGGTTGAAACTTCTTCTTTTTTCTTCTTACAAAAAAATTCTTCTCATTTGAACCCTCCACTATATATATATAACTATATATATATATATGGTTATAAAAATAATATCTTAAATTATTTTGTTTTATTTTTACATAATAGCCCCTTGATATAATTTATCTTACACAATAACCCCTTGAATTCTGAAATTACAATAGTGCCCTCATGTGCCTTGCACATGACTAGATTTAACTAAAAAAACTAACTGGGTTTGGCCTAAAGGACAAAACGTGCAAGATTTTGAAAGGTAAAGGACACCGCCTGTCAACTTTTGCGCTAAAGGACAGCGCCTGAAATTTGATGCAAACATAAAGGACAAAACTTGTAATTTACTCAAAGAAAAAAGAAGGTGGCACTATAACAACACCGTGGAAGATCTGGACCTCAACAAATGAGAAGATATTGAGGGGAACTAACATCTCAAACAACAATATATTTGATGAAATCAAGGAGGGTACCCTTTTGTGGTTGAAGTACAGAGCTAAATTGAATAATTATATTACAATGGAGAATTGGTTTAGTGCTGGAATTAATGTAATAGGTGGATAGGTGAATATGGTGATGGTGTACTATATCATTCTCCTGCTCGTGGCTAGAGATATTTTGTTAAGAAATAAAAGTGGCCCCCTATTTGTTAAAAAAAGTTAACAAATTAGCTCATTATAGAACAACAAAGACCTATCATTGTTGATCATTAAATTAAAACCAAAATTACCTTGCATATACAAACCAAGTTCAATGTCATCAACCATATTATCAAAATCGGAACATAATTCTTTCATTTGCAAAATAATTTACTTCACTAAAGCATTACAAGAAAGAAAGTATGAATAATCAATTTGACCCAAACAAGAGCTAAGTAGGGATGAGCATTTGGTATCAAATACCGATCCCGTCCTGATACCATCCCGATCCCGAAAATACCGTACCGAATTTTTTTGGTACCGGAAACAGTATCCACTTTTTGACATTTTCGGTATCGGTATTTTCGGGATCGGTACCGGTTCGGTACCGGTAAAATACCGAATTTTACCTTCAAATACCGCTACCGTACCGATACCGTACCGTACCGACATATTTCGGTATCGGTACCCAATTTTGGCGAAATTCGGGATCGGGATTTTCGGGATCGGGATTTGCTCATCCCTAGAGCTAAGTGTTAAGTGTTCCAAAAAGATGCCTTAAATTCATGATAATGCTAGGAAATTTAAACGAAAATATTTAAACACGAATGCCTCAAAACACAACAAATGTTACTAACGGATGAACCAGTATGCATCTGCCACAAAAACCCCACATGCCATACTTGTATGTGATCAATTTTCAACATAAACAAGTACACAACACAAGCATATAACTTTATTATCACAAGAAACTACGATATCAAGAAACAACAAGAAATACATCAGTAATCGGTACATATTTCCAACCCCAATCTGTTTAACTAGATTAGCTTAATTAAAGGAAAAAATACGAGTAGGAAAGACAAATATTGGAATACGATGCTACAAGAAAGATAAGGAGAACTCATAACTTGTGTTATAAGAAAGGGGTAAACAAGCATACTCGGTTTGGTCTTTGAAATGTTGAAGACGAGAACTCATAACTTGTGTTATGCGAGACTCCATGCTCTCTTCCTCTTTCGGTGTCACAATAAACCACGATATCAAGAAACAGCATAATGACTTTATTACATCTCATTCACCTACAGAATAACGGTGTACCTCAAAAGAGAATCCGTTGTCGGAATGCGGTGTCGTTCTCTTTACAGGATTCATCGATGTCATATCTACATAATCCATCTTCAGGTTCTTAGCAATTGAAATCGTCGCCTGAATCACTGGCCTCGGAGACACAAAGATTTTACATCGTCTTCATCCATAAACTTAGGGTTCTTGATTTCTTAATTTCAGAAATTGAGAATGGTAGGCGAAGTCGACGAAGCAGATGGATGAGTAGGCATAGTACTAAAATGGATAGAGTTGAGTAATACTTTTGGCCACACATAAAAATTTATATATGGCTAATAAAACCTAGTTTTTGTCACATTAACTAATATAAATGGCCATTATGCAGTAGCTTTTAGCCACACCATAAAAAACTATTTTAGTAGTAAGTCACATTTGACCACACTTTTTACGTGTGACTAATAAATAACAAAGTTTTTCTTAAATTTTGGCTAATTAAGGTTTCGAAAAGATGTGTTTTTGGTCACATGCAACAAATACTATGTCCGTAGATCACATTTTGTCACACTTTTTTACGTATGACTAATAAATGTCACAGTTTTTTCTTGTAGTGTGGCTAAGAGTTTTGAGGTATTATACAATAGTCACATGAAAACGTAAAATAAGTGGCGAAAAATGGACTGGAAGTTTTTCAAGTGTTAGAAATGACCTTTAGCCACATATTTAATCAAAAGTGTGGCATGGGTGTTTTGGGAAATGTATGGCTAAAAGCCTATTTTGGCATAGTGCTACTCACACACTCTATGATGGATGATGGTAGTGGATGTGGGTTGTGATGGTGGTGGTGGGTGGGTGAAGTGTGAGAGAGGTGGTTTGCCAAGGTATGGTTTGCAAGTGAGCCAAGCACCCATATTTATAGTCTGCACAGAAGCTCGGGCACGGCCCCGTGTCCACCCATCTTCTCTTTCTTCATTAATTGCAGCTTGTCTGCATTAGTTGACCACGCCCCCGTGTCCGCTGGGCACGACCCCGTGTGCAGAAGCGTATCTGTACTATCAAGATTTGCCTAGATTCTGCGAATCTTAGCGTTGACCACGGCCCCGTGTCCACTGGCCACACCCCCGTGTTGGGAAATAGAAGCTTCTACAGCTTTGTCTTTTTTGCAGACACTTGGGCACGCCCCCGTGTTCACTGTGCACGGAGCGTGTTCAGCCTTCTGATGTCTTGTTTTTTCTTGGGAAGATGTTGTCGGGGGGTCAGGCATGCCACGTTTATTCCTTTTCTTGTATTATTGTTAGATTTGGCTGCATTTTTGCTTCTTTTGTTCATTTAAGCTCATTTAACCCTGAAAATACAAAAGGAAGACAAAAGCACACTTTTTCCAACATTAGTACTAAAAAATGATTAGTTTTATGTCTCATTTGATGTAATTTATATGTTGCATTTTGTACACATCAAATACCCCCACACTTGAATCTTTGCTTGTCCTCAAGCAAAATTCTTTATTTTGTGGCTTATACACCCAAATGGAATGGGTAGAAGAGAAGGTTTTGGGCTTGTCATAGAGTGTCGGGATTCCAAGATTCTTTATTAGGTTTTATTTTTACTTTATTTACACTCCTATTCGTCATGATTTATTTAAAACATTACATAAGAGAAATTATTTATTTGGGCATAACATGCCTCTTTAAAATTCCATTTATATACAAGTTCACATACCTCACGGGGGATCACTCAACACTCGGCCGAAGATGTATTTTTGTGAAACACTCGAGAGCGGCATGGAACTTACTTCTACCATATGCTTGCCAAGCAATCAATCCTCCTCCTTTTTAACTATACACCTTTGTAAATATCAAGAGGACTTTGGGGAAGGGTTAGGCTTTGGGTTAAAGGTAGGTGGTTGGGTTAGTGGTTAGTAGAAAAGAGCGAAAAGCGTAAAAAGCGTCGGTTTTCGTAAAAAATTTTGTTTTTGTGACTTTTTATTTTAATGAAGCATTATTCAAACATGCCTTCTTTTGATTGCTAACTTCATTTTTCTTTTCTTCTCTATAATTTTTTTTATATAAGAAAGTCACAAGAAAACTGAGCTTTGTTACTAAAATAAAGGGTTTAAAATGAAAAAGGGTTTTGGTGGGTAAAAGGGTGTTTGTTTTGGGTTTAGAAATGAAAATGTTTAGGCTTAAAGGGGTTAACTAGTGGGATTTTGCGTAGGTGGTAAAAAAAAGAAAAATAATGGTGTTGAAATAAAAAAAATTAGTCCTAATGCCTCCATCATTTACTTACTTGGGTTTAAGTTGGTAAGGACCGGGAATGTATCGTCTTGGCAAGTTCTAGAGTCGTAAGAAACCAAGCGGCTATTCACACAAGAAACGAAAAATGAGCATTTAGTTTAAAGATGTGTATTTGTATGCTCAATAAGGGCTCAAAACTCACTTTTGTGGGAATGGGGTTTTATGTTATCAAGTATATATAATCAAATTTTAACTAGATTTATCATGTCTTTTCATAATTTTCTTATGTTTGTTCTTTTTATCACGACGCTATCGGTTGTAAATTTGTAAAAGTATAACCTTTTTAGAGCTTGTTATTCCAAATTAAACCAAGACAAGTAAAAAAATGAAAAAATTTGGTGTGTTTAGCGGTTCCGATAGAGTTTTGTGTAAGGCTTGTAATTAGGACTTGCAAAATTCAAGGTTTTAGCATCCCCCCACACTTAAATTACACATTGTCCTCAATGTGTCCCAAAAATAAGTTTTTTGGTTGATTGAATGTGTAAAAGGTGTGTTAAAAACAAAATTGTATGTTACTGGGCATCTGGACACGGGCCCGTGGTGTCCGGGCATGGCCCCGTGTTCAGATTGCCAGTAACAGAAGTTATCAGAAAGTAACAGAGAACACGCCCCGTGTCCAGTTACCTGAACTGGGCGATTTCCTGCAGACTGTTCAGCACGGGGCCGTGTTAGCGGGACACGGCCCGTGCCAAACTTGTTGTAACGAAGAAAAATTGTCGGGAGGCTCTGTTTTTGTGCATGGGGTGTTGGTTCAAGTTTCCCTTAGTATCCTTCACCATCCCGAGTGTGTTTTACCCATTACATCATCATCCAAACACCAATTTAATTAAAACCATCATTCCATTAAAATAGAGAGAGTTACATAAAGCTCCTAATAAACTAAAATTATAAGTAAATAGGTCAGAAAACACAAGAAGTTTAAACCCGAAAAGAAGTTCTATCCTATGGTTTATTCTAATAGCAAAATTTCTGAAAAGATAAATTTTTCGGTTGGATGCGGCTTGAAGAACTTCCTTCTCCGGTTATTGGTCCCTCACACGTCGGCGAGCCATTCTTCTATCTCCCTAGGGAGAAGAAAGGCGGGCTCATTGGCATCATTTTGTGGGGGTGTAACTTCCACCGGGATTTCTTGCAGGTTGTCGAGAGGAGGTTCCGCGGGGATGTCGTCCCATCCTGTGGGATTATTGACTCCAAGTGCTAGGTTAATTGGTTCCATGGGAGGTGTCACAAGAATATTCAACCTCTGGTGCAAGAGGTTGATTTCTTGTAAACTGTTTTCCAACCCCACCGTAAGATAATTTATACGGTCTATCAGGACCTCCTCTACTAATGTCATCTCATCTAGAGCTTCACGTAAGGCCATAACATAGCGTACAAGAGTTGCTTCGATTGAAGATCTGCGTTCTCTTTGACTGTTTCGGGAATGTGCTGATGAAGTTCCACTGTTTTGGCTTGACATTCTACGAAAATAAACTGAAAAGAGTTCACTTTAATGAAACAGTACCTCGGACACGGCCCCGTGCTCAATGAGCACGGCCCCGTGTTCACCTTTCTGCAGATTTTTGGAACACAGAATCTTGGAGTTTTAAATTATTTTTCTGACTCTTGATGTATTTTTAGGCAAAAATAACTTAAAACAATGTTGTAAAACTTATTTTTAACAAGATTCCTTGAACAAAAATCTCAATAAGGCTTGGAACCATGGGGATTTCAAGCTTTAATGGAGGTGTTTTGAGGTAAAAATGAAGAAGAAGGCAAAAGACAAAAGTGGAAAAGACAAGATGGTTGTTGGGAACCTTCTTTAGAATATACCTAGGAGGGTATGTGTGAAGATCCAGCAAATCTCTGTCTTTTGGAGTGGTCCAAATGTGCAGGATTCTTGGCTGCATTTATAGAAAACGACAGCAAGCTGCACACGGCCCCGTGTTGGCTGGACACGGCCCCGTGTGCAGATAAGATCCTGACACATTTTGTCCGTATTCTGACAAAAAGTCAGAAGGGAATCTTTTGGTATGCCTAGAGGCTGTTTATGAAGTTTCGTCTATTTCTAAGGAATTTATCCGGATCGGGTGGTTCCTTACTGGACGGAACAACACCGAAGTGCCTGAGATACCTTAATTGCTCTAGATTTAGACGAGAACGCAAGAGGTTGTCGGTAAGGGTGATTCCTATGCTAAATGTAGGTGGACAAGTCCAACCCTTTCCCGGGCTCTCGTTAAAGAAGGTGTATGCCGAATCGCTCAGGTCTACGTATGCACCAAACGAAGTCGATGGGGAGTCCTTCATGGCACAATCGACACAGGGACGACTATCGCTCAAGTCTTCACGAGAGTCAGAAATGGTATCGGGAACACCGAAGTTGTTTTTATTCGAATGCGATCCCAATAATTCTTCTTGGGTATCGTCTTGAGGTGAATTAATGAAATCCAATTCAAGTTCTTTTACCCAATTAAGAATTAGATCTTCCATTTGAAATAATTCATCAAGAAGCATTTCTCCTAGAAGGGTTGATTGAGAGCATTCGAGGGAGAGATAAGGATTATTTTTACTTTCGCCCCTCTTGAGGCTACAGGAAAACAATGGGTCTATATAGTGGGGTTTGTAATTTAAAAAATAACATTCTAAATCTTTATGATTGCCACCACATATTTGACACCACGTACCGTAAGAGGGTCGACAGTAAAAAGAATCAATATCACTCATGGTTGTGTCAGAAATTACCAACCGTCGGGATCTTACGATTCTGTTTTCAGTAACTGATACTTGGGCACGGGGTGTGTTGATTGGGCACGGCCCCGTGTTCAGCTACCGTCTGACTTTAAACAGGATTGCCAGTACCAAAGATTGGGCACGGGGCGTATTCAGCGGTCACGGCCCGTGCTGAGTTCTGCAGAAGCTGAAAATTTAAGAAAAATCCTAGAAAAAAATAGAAAAATAAGAAAAAAATTAGGCCGTTGATTCCTAACTTTCTTAAAATCCTTGTGTCCCCGGCAACGGCGCCAAAAACTTGATTTGTGTGTAGCGTGATATATATTTAAGTTTATTTTAAGCCCTTTTTAACACTTTTAGTCAAGTTTTAATTTTATAAAACACGATATTTACTAACACTAAACACACATATGGGCAAGCGCACCCATCGTGAGCGTAGTATAGTGTTGGTAAGATACCAAGGTCGTCCAAGGACACAAGAGCTTTTAGTACCGGTGTATCCTCAACGTCTAATCAAATCAAAAATTTAGAAAAAGGTTTTTTTAACAAGAAAATAAAACTAACTAAAAATGCTGAAAATAAAAATAAAAATAAAAACAGATAGACAAGATGAATCACTTGGATCCGACTCGCCTTTAGTGTAACCTTTGATTATTTCCGCACTTTTGCACTTTTTAAGAGATTATCTTAGTTATAGTAGTAGGCCCCTCTTTTGAAGGTGACGTTACCCTCAACCCAGTAGTTTGAGTCAGCAAGGATACAATCCTAAAGGGTTGGTTTATTGAAAGATAATTAATTAAGTTATTAATGCATATTGTGGTAGGCCCCTCTTTTGAAGGTGACGTTACCCTCGGCTAAGTAGTTTGAGTCAGCAGTGATACAATCCTAAGTAGCCGGGTTAAAGTTTTAATAGTAGTTTACATATGAGGGGATCAAGGAGTTCGGACCCCCGCCATCCAATACCAGTGGGTATTGAAGGAGGTCCTACTAAACTTGACCCAGGTCCATGCAGGATCTATACACTGAACAAGGCAAGACGCTTACCAAACCATTCCCTTAACCCCCGACCAGGTAGCCAACATATCTCCATATAGACCGTGGAGATATGAATGGTGTAAATCTTTTATTTTATATAGACAGTAAAATAATGCCAAGACACCACGGACAAATGATAAGGAAGATTCACCTTCAACATAAGAAACTAGTTATTAAAGTCATTAATACATAACCAAATAAAAAGTGTGAAAAGATTAAAAATAAAAAGTATTACACTAAATGCTTGTCTTCACCAAGTGATTTAAGAGACTTAGGCAAACATGGCCTTTGATTGTCAAGAACTCTTATGATCAATCTTGGATCCCGAGACTACTCACACACTCTATGATGGATGATGGATGATGGTGGTGGATGTGGGTTGTGATGGTGGTGGTGGGTGGGTGAAGTGTGAGAGAGGTGGTTTACCAAGGGATGGTTTGCAAGTGAGCCAAGCACCCTATTTATAGCCTGCACAGAAGCTCGAACACGGCCCCGTGTCCATTGGGTACGGCCCCGTGTCCACCCATCTTCTCTTTCTTCATTAATTGCAGTTTGTCTGCATTAGTTGACCACACCCCCGTGTCCGCTGGACACGACCCCGTGTGTAGAAGCGTATTTGTACTATCAAGATTTGCCTAGATTCTTCGAATCTTAGCTTTGACCACGGCCCCGTGTCTACTGGCCACGCCCCCGTGTCGGGAAATAGAAGCTTCTACAGCTTTGTCTTTTCTACAGACACTTGGGCACGCCCCCATGTTCACTGAGCACGGGGCGTGTTCAGCCTTCTGATGTCTTGTTTTTGCTTGGGAAGATGTTGTCGGGGGGTCGGGCATGCCACGTTTATTCCTTTTCTTGTATTATTGTTAGATTTGGCTGCATTTTTGCTTCTTTTGTTCATTTAAGCTCATTTAACCCTGAAAATACAAAAGGAAGACAAAAGCACACTTTTTTCCAACATTAGTACTAAAAAAGGGTTAGTTTTATGTCTCATTTGATGTAATTTATATGTTGCATTTTGTACACATCATCTACATATAGAAAAATTATGACTCCTTTCCTAGAATCATCAAATTTGCTATATATACACATTTGTCCGCTTGGTTTAATACAAAACCATTAGACAAAACCACATCATCAAACTCTTGATACCACTGTTCGGGTGCTTGCTTTAAATCATACAATGACTTAACTGGCTTACACACCTTATGCTCATTGCCAAGCATAACAAAAGCCTCTGGTTATTTCATATATATCTCCTCATCCAAATCGCCATTCAGGAAAGCGGTTTTCACATCCATTTGGTGAATCACAAGATTGTGTATTGCAGCTAAGGCAACCAACAATCTAATTGTGGATATTCTTGCTATAGGAGCATATATATCAAACTAGTCAATTCCTTCCTTTTGCCTAAAGCCAGAGATAACCAATCGAGCTTTAAACTTATCAATTGAACCATCTACTTTCATCTTCTTCTTGAAGATCCATTTACAACCAAGTGGTTTACACCCAGGGGGTAGATCAGACAATTTCCAAGTGTTATTCTGCATAATAGAGTCCATCTCATTATTTATAGCTTCTTTCCAGAAAGCTACATCCCGAGATGCCATGGCTTCACTATAGGTTCTAGGATCTTCCTCAATATTGAAACAATATTGATATTGAATTTTAATTTCATCTCCAGATCCTTCAACAAAACATAGTTGAAAATCATCGCCAAATGATTTAGCTTTTCTTGCTCTACCACTCCTCCTAGGTTCTGGAGGAGTATCAATCACTTGATCAGCCACTTGAGAGTTACTAGAGCTTGGAACCATGTCCCTAAGCCTAGGTATTGAAGAGAATCTATTCTCATCATAGTCTGCAGTTCTTGCCTCAATTACAGTATGCACAGACACGTAGTCATTTGGTTCTATAACATAGAACCTGTGAGCAAATGAATGCTCAACATATCCAATGAAAATGCAATCTATACCTCTTCCCCTATGTTCCTTATCTTAAGATCAGTGAGCCTTACCACGGCTCTACAACCCCAAAATCTTAGTTTATGCAGCTCAGGTGGTTTTTTATACCAAAGCTTAAAAGGGGTGGTCTTTTTCCTTTTATTTGGAACCATATTTAACAAATAGCAGGCTGTCAACATAGCCTCTTCCTAAAAGCCCTCACTTAGGCTCGAATAGGACAACATGGTATTGACAATTTCCTTTAGAATCCTATTCTTCCTTTCCACCACACCATTTTGTTCCGGTGTGTAAGGAGCTGTGGTATGGTGTGTTATTCCAGTCGATTGGAAACACACCGGATCAAAATACTCACCACCTCTATCCGTATGTAGGGTTTTGATAAACCCACTCCGATGAAGCTCTACATCTTGTTTATAGATCTTAAACTTTTCAAGAGCTTCATCCTTAACATGCAACAAATAAACATAGCAGAATCTAGTAGCATCGTCTATAAACGTTACTACATACTTTTTATTACCTAGTGATGGTGTAGGATGAAAGTCACATAGATCGCTATGTATCAAATCTAACATTTTATTTTCCCTATGAACATGTTGCATGAAAGGCTTTTTAGTTATCTTATTCAACTTGCAAATATGGTATTTATCATTTTTTATGTTAATAGGCGGAATTAGGCTCATTTTAGACATTTCCTTAGTTATTTTATAATGTACATGTCCTAGTCTAGCATGCCATATATTCCGAATCAGTCAAGTTGTTCCTATTACTAGTTGAAGCTATGTCATTAACATTGCTAGTTGAAGCAACACAAACAGATTCATTCATACAAGAAACATCAACATTCAACATAAACATATCATTACAAAGATAACCAAAACCTACAAAGGTACCACGTCTTGACAAGATATACTTGTCACTTTCCAACACTTGTTTGTAACCACAATTATTCAACACAATGCCACTTAACAGATTCTTTTGAATTCCAGGCGCATGTAAAATATTGTTTAAAAGTAAAGATTTTCCAGAAGTAAAAACAAGATGCACGGTTCCTATTCCTTTGATTGGTTCAGTTGCAACATTCCCCATCTTGATGATAGATCCGTCTTTAATTGGTTGAAAGTCTTTGAACCAACGAAGATCCTTGCATACATGGCTTGTTGCACCCGAATTAACTCACCAAGCAATATCATCATCCTGCACATAAAATACTTCAGAAATTAGTGATACATAATTCTGAACCGAATTATTAAATTGTACTAAATTCTGACCTTGCTTGCCCGGGTCCTTGGAACTGCTAAAACCAACCTCATTCTTGTTCTTTAAACCAAACTTGTTGGTATTCTTTATCAATTTACAGTCCCTCTTAAAGTGACTAACCTTACCACACTTCCAACAAGGGTAATTTGGCTTTTTGTTTGGACCTGAATTGTTGTTCCCTTGAAACTTCTGTTTCCCTTTGAACTTATTGTTTCCTTTGGATGATTCACCCGTCTCAACCATGTTCACAGAAGACGTTCCATCATGTTTCTTTTCATCATTGACCAACAAGTTTTCTTGTGCTCTCAAGCCTTCTTCAATTCTGAAGTGGCTTCCAAGTTCAACCAAAGTTAACTCTCCTTTCTGATGTTTCAGATTATGTTTAAAATCTTTTCAGGAAGGAAGTAACTTGTCAATGATACTTGAAACCAAGATGCATTCATCCATCTTCATGCCATGTTAGGCATACTGCCCCAGAATTCGTAACAATTCATTGTATTATTCCCTGACAGGCCTTGAATCAACCATTTTGTAATTGTTAAAATTACTGACAAGAAACTTCTTACTAGAAGAATCTTCTGCCATGTATTTGGCTTCCAAAGTGTCCCACAATAACTTTGCAGTTTGTACGTTTTGATAAACATCAAATAAGGGATCAGACATACCATTCAGAATGTGGCCAAGGCATATGTAATTGTCGTTCTCCCACTTCGACCTTTTCCTGATTTGCTCCAGATTGCCTTCCTCCAGTATCTCTGTCACACCCCAACCGATGGCGGAAACATCAGAGTGAGACGAACGAGATTGTTCGAGACTTCATAACCTAAATGTGACAAGTATTTAATAAACAATTTTCATTTCATTGCTAACATCAAGTACATCGTTTAAAAATAGAATTACAACAAGTTTGAAATAATCAAAATAAAATACAACAAGTATTTAAAGTTTAAAGTGCGTTTCTAGGCATCCTACTAGATTCTGTGCGTCATCATCATCATCATCAAAATCCTGCAACACGTTTTAAAGTATAGTTCAATACAAAAATATTAGCGAGCATACAAGTTTGAGTACTAGAATATATATAAAATTTTGAACAATCCACATGACAAAAATAGTTAACTAGATTAATGTAAACATGGCATGCGATTATACAAGTCAATCCTCTGATTGCCGCTAGCATATCTTATCGTAGCAACGATTAGACCGTTTTTGTATGACTTAACTTAACATGACCTCAAGAATACAGGCGGTTCGTTGCTCCTATAGCGCTATACATGTTAAGGGAAGGCTCGTACGAAGTTAATGACAAGTAAATAACATAAGAATGTCCCAAGAATACAAATCAAGTATCACATATTTAAGCATGTATGATTGGATTGTTTGTGTTTGCATAAAATATGTGATTGCGTGTGTTTAATAGCATAAACGTATCGCACCCAAAAGTGTAAAAGAAAAAAGGGGTCATGTATACTCACAATTTTGCAAAAGCTTTCTGATTATCCGTGAGTGACAAGTTGTTTGAGAATGGGGAATCGAAGGTATAAGGTCATATGGCGTTTATGGAGTGGTTGGATTCAGGATTTAGAATTCAAGTACAAAAGTATGTATGCATAAAAGTATATCTAGTCTAATACTCGTTTTGACATTAAGTTGTATGTGATTTCATGGGTCATAGTTTGCCCATTAGAATCAACAACGAGAGACTTAGAATCAAAGATAAAGTAGCCTAAGTTCATGACAAATAATCATAAACCGATTATCATCGTGAGTTCGGCCATGTTTGTATATATATATATATATATATGTGTGTGTGTGTGTGTGTGTGTGTGTGTGTGTGTAGATATTCATGTAAGTCAATTATGGAGGATTAACCTCATTGTATGATTCACCAATACACAAATCATCACAAGGATGATTCGGATGGTCTTGAATGAAAAGGAAATATACAACTAACTAGTATGTCTTCAAGTAGCCAAGTAAGATTAACCCGGGTGAGCCATCCCAACATGGAAAGAATTAACTAGGTCTTGGAGGCTAGACGGGTTATGTTACTTTAAGACTACCAAGCTACTTAGATTAGCAAAATAAAACATCAAGTGAGGTGTGGAACAAGTTAGGATAGTCAAAGCTTCCAAGGTTCACACTTGCATCAAACACAAGTCTTGCCATATGAACAATGGTAGACTTGGTTGACTTCAACACTTGAGGGTTGTCTTAAACCCTATCAAAACAGAAAGTTTAGAGGGTATTTGCACCCCTAAACTTGTAGGAATCAAGCTCTAACAAGTCCCATAACCATAGATGGGTTTAGGAAGATGTTAGGCGTGAGATTCATGAAGAAAAGTTGAGTTTTATAAAAGTTAACCATAGATTCATCCAAAACAAAAAGTTTGGACCTCAAAATGGTGATGTTCCACATTCGTTCACCATGGTAAACATGTGGAAACATTCCTATAGGTGTTACAAGCTTTGTAGAGGAAGAAATGGTAAAGAAAAGTGAGTTTGAACTCACTTTTGCACTTGAAAGAAATCTGCCATGTTCTTGAAATTCCAGAAATTTTGAGAGTGTTTTGATAGTTTAGATGTGTTTGGAAAGTGCAAATGAGGGTTCGGAAGATTGTTTATATAGTGGGTGGATTAGGTTTAGTGTTAAATGTGGTTTAAAGGCAATTAGGTGGGAAGTTGAGGGAGGAGGTTCATACCTTTGGTCTTCATAGGATGTGTATGAAGTTGATGGCTCGTACCTGGGCTCCTCATAGTAAGTGTATGAATTGGATGGTTGATATGAGTGATTATTTTGAACCGATCGTGAGTTACGACAATTAGTGCAATAATTACCCCTATAATCATCCTCCTCATAGGTGTAGTTGTAACCTCCTGAGTATTGATCCATAAGAATCACTCAGCAGACCACAACCGAGTCTCGAGATCAGAAAACAAAAATAAAAACGGAAACAGAGGCTGGACACGACCCCGTGTTCAGTGGACACGGCCCCATGTTCAGGATCTGTATCTGGGCATTTTAATTAAATTTACTGATTTCGTTGAGCACGGGGCGTGTTCAGTGAGCACGGCCCGTGTTCAAGCTACTGTTACTGGGTGTTTTTATGAAAATGTGCAGCACGGCCCCGTGTTCAGTGAACACGGCCCCGTATACAGGCTACTGTAAATGCAAAACTAAACTAAAATGCAGAAAAATATGCGCGCGTTTTAAAAAGATTTTGAAAAACAGATTAGGCCGTTGATTTTAAGCTTTCTTAAAATCCTTGTGTCCCCGGCAACGGCGCCAAAAACTTGATGCGTGTGAAGTGTTATATATATTAGGTGTATATTTTAAGCCCCTTTAACACTTATTTTTAGCCAAGTTTTAAATTTATAAAACACGATATTTTACTAACACTAAACACACATATGGGCAAGTGCACCCATCGTGAGCGTAGTATAGTGTTGGCAAGATACCGAGGTCGTCCAAGGACACAAGAGCTTTTAATACCGGTTTATCCTCAACGTCTAATCAAAATAAAAAGTTTAGAAAAATGTTTTAAACTAAGAAAAATAAAAACTAACTAAAATGCTGAAAATAAAACTAAAAAGAAAAACAGATAGACAAGATGAATCACTTGGTTCCGACTCGTATCTAGTGTAACCTTTGATTATTTCCGCACTTTTGCACATAATTAAGAGATTATCTTAGTTATTGTAGCAGGCCCCTCTTTTGAAGGTGACGTTACCCTCACCCCAGTAGTTTGAGTCAGCAAGGATACAATCCTAAAAGGGTGGATTATTGGAAGATAATTAATTAAGTTATTAATGCAATATTATGGTAGGCCCCTCTTTTGGAGGTGACGTTACCCTCGGCTAAGTAGTCTGAGTCAGCAGGGATACAGTCCTAAATAGCCGGGTTATAGTATTAATAGTAGTTAACTTATGAGGGGATCAAAGAGTTTGGACCCCCGCCATCCAATACCGTTAAGTATTGAAGGAGGTCCTACTAAATTTGACCCAGGTCCATTGCAGGACCTCTAAACGCTGAACAATGGCAAGACCTTTACCAAACCGTTCCCTTAACCCCCGACCAGGTAGCCAACATACCTCCATATAGACCGTGGAGATATGAATGGTGAAAATCTTTTATTTTATATAGACAGTAAAATAATTTCAAGACACCACGGACAAACGATAAAGAAAGATCACCTTCAACATAAGCAACTAGTTATTAAAGTCATTAATACGAAACCAAATAAAAAGTGCAAAAGATTAGAAATAAAAAGTATTACACTAGACACTTTGTCTTCACCAAGTGATGTAAGAGACTTAGGCAAACATGGCCTTGATTGTCAAGAACTCTTACGATCAATCTTGGATCCCGAGACGACTCACTCACTCTATGATGGACAATGGATGATGGTGGTGGATGATGGTGTTATGGTGGTGGTGGGTGGTGGGTGAAGTGTGAGAAAGGTGGTGTGCCAAGGGATGGTTTGAGCTTGAGCCAAGCACTTCTATTTATAGGCTGAACAGAAGCTCGGGCACGGCCCCGTGTCCACATCCTTCTCTTTCTTCATTTAATGCAGCTTTGTCTTATTAGTTGACCACGCCCCCGTGTCCGCTGAGCACGACCCCGTGGTGCAGAAGAATCTTTGTACTATGTAGATTTGCTGGATTGTGCGAATCTTATAGTTGACCACGGCCCCGTGTCCGCTGAGCACGGCCCCGTGGTGGGCAATAGAAGCTTCTACCACTTTGTCTTTTCTGCTGACACTTGGGCACGCCCCCGTGTTGGCTGAGCACGGGGCGTGTTCAGTCTTCTGATCTCTTGTTTTGCTTGGGAAGATGTTGTTGTGGGGTCGGGCATGTCACGTTTTGTTCCTTTTCTTGTATTTATGTTAGATTTTGATGTCTTTTTGCTTCTTTTGTTAATTTGAGCTTATTTAATCCTGAAAATACAAAAGGAAGACAAAAGCACACTTTTTTCCAACATTAGTACTAAAAAAGGGTTAGTTTTACGCCTCATTTGATGAAATTTATATGTTACATTTTGAACACATCAGTTTGTAAGTAAACTCTTATATAAAATATGAATTTCTTTACGATTAAGGTCTCGAATTACGAAGCTGGAAGTGGAATACGAATACGATATGGATATAAGTTTCCAAAAATAAGAGTATAAATAATCTTTCTAAATAAAGAAAGTTCCAAAAAGCGAGACGTTACAATCTCCAGGATTGGAGTAGTCAACATGTACACCACCTTCCGCGTTGTGAGAAGAAAGTGCATTTTCATCTGCCATCTTCGGAAGTCTTGACCTTCGAACTTCTCCAGTTTGTCAAACTTGCTTGTCATATCCTTTATCGATCCGCTTGCCATCTTCACGGAAAATAATTTGATCTTTGTTGGGGAATTTTTAGAAAATCGGATGATCAGAGAGGCGTGTGATCACTCTCAGATCAAATTATTTCGGTGGTTCACCGGAATAATTTAATCGGATACAACTCTGATTTTCGAGAAATTGAACCAGGGTATGTGTGTAGAGAATTTGTCTGAACCAGAGAAAGTATAATCAAAAGTGTCTACGAATTTTGGGGTTCGGGGTGATTAACTGCCTAATGGCAATTATCTCAATTTGTCTTAAAACTGGCTCTTAACTGCCATTATTTTGATGTTTCGAAATTATGGCATTTTCCAGAAAATTATAAAATTTTCTGATGCAATTTTATTATAGCAATTTAATTAATGTAAAATTTTACAAGTTCGACCCTGCCAGGGGCTGCCGCCCGTTGGACCCTTCTCCCAGGGGCGATGCCCCCGGACCCCCATCAAGGGTGCGTTGCCCCCTTGGAACCCTCGTAGGGACGATGTCACGTTTTTTGCTTCATCATCAACACAAATGTGTTTTTTTTTTTTTTTTTTTGAAAAGTCATATGAAGAACCGAACTTGTTACTAAAACAAAGGGTTAAAAATGAAAAAGGTTTGGTGGGTAAAAAGGGTGTTTGGTTTGGGTTATGAAATGAAAAGGTTTAGGCTCAAAGGGGCTAACTAGGAGGATTTTGGGTAGGTGGTTAAAAAAAAAGAAAAATAATGGTGTAGAAATAAAAAAGGGGTTAGTCCTAATGCCTCCATCATTTACTTACTCGGGTTTAAGTTGGTAAGGACCGGGAATGTATCGTCATGGCAAGTTCTAGAGTCGTAAGAACCAAGCGGCTATTCACACAAGAAACGAAAATGAGCATTTAGTCAAATGATATGTAAGTGTTTGCTCAATAAAGGCTCAAAACTCACTTTTGTGGGAATGGGTTTTTATGTAATCAAGTATATATAATTAAATTTTAACTAAGCTTGTCATGCATTTTCATAATTTTCTTATGTTGGTTCTTTTTATCACGACGCTATCGGTTGTAAATTCGTAAAAAATATAACCTTTTTAAGAACTTGAATTTCCCGAGTTAAACCTAGACAAGTAAAAAATGAAAATTTTTGAAAAAACTTTGGGGTGATTAGCGGTTCCAATAGAGTTTTATGTAAGGCTTGTATTTTGGACTTGCAAGATTCAAGGTTTTAGCATCCCCCCCACACTTAAATTACACATTGTCCTCAATGTGTCCCAAAAATAAGTTTTTAGGTTGATTGAATGTGTAAAAAGGTGTAAAAAGCAAAAATTTTGTGTTACTGGCTACCTGGACACGACCCCGTGTTGAGTGAACACGACCCCGTGTTCAGGTGCCAGTAACGAAAACTTACAGAAGGTGAACACGGGGGCGTGTTGGCTGGACACGACCCCGTGTCTGTCAAGTTCTGCAGAAATAAAACAATCAGCAGGTTCAGGGGAGTGAGCACGGGGGCGTGTTGGCTGGACACGGCCCCGTGTGGACAGTCTGCAAAGTTGAAAAACAAGTTTCTTTCGTCGGTTTTTCTGTCCCGGCTTTAGTAGTACTAATGTTTAGCACTCTAAGCCTTGTTTGTACCTGTTTAGTCAACAAACACTCCACCAAAACATAGCAAACATCCTACTTTTACCAAAGTTATCATCCATGTCAAAGTTAAAGAAAAAAAATGCAGAAAAACTAAAAGGAGTTAGGGAAAGTAAATTGTTCAACACTTGGCACGCAGGCCATCAATTGTTCAAGAGTGGAAAGGGTTAACCTGTGAAATCTTCAACCAACCTTCTCTTCCTCCGCTCCTTCCCGCCTACTCCATGGCATCGTCATCGTCATCGTCATCGTCATCATCATCATCATCATCACCATCCCCTCCATGGCGTGCAATGTGGTCTCGTATATATCCAACATCATCTTGGATATCGGATATGTTTCTTTCAATAGCTCCGACCCGGTGGTAGGTGTTGCTTGCCATGTTGTAAGTGTTCCTGGTGCACATAAGGTTTTCCTGCAACAAATCATGCAAACTTTGGAAATTAGGAAAACCGCCTCCGGAGGAGGATGATTGGCCAGGATCACCGTGGGGTTGGTATTGGTACTGATGATGTTGCGGAGCTTGGAGGACAAGCGCTTCTTGCGGGTTCCATGCATGACCTTGCATCCTTTGAAAGGTTACCGTCCCGTCTTCCGCCTCATAAATCAGGTTCATTGAGCGGCATATGTGTATATCCACCGTACCCGACCATGGGCTCCTCTCAAATGACCTAGGTATGTGGGCGAAGTGCTTGAAGAGACGGTACACCCACCCCCCGAAGAAGATGGGAGTCTGTGCACTCGCAAGGCGGTTGTGATACATGTTTCGGAGCATGAGGAACGGAACATCGAGCGGCCTGCGGTTGTGGATGCAGTGGAGGACAACCAAATATCTTAACCCAACGACGCCACTACTTTCATGCCTTTGGCTAAGAGAGTAGCCGAGGAGCCTATGAATGTATCTGTATAGAGGATCCCTCAACTTCGTGCTCTTAGTGCTGCTCGGATTGTAGTACCCTTCACCAATCTGAGCCCAAATGGCTTGGCGTTCGTTTTCACCTATCTCTCTCATTCCTCCAGTATTTTCTTCATTTCCCGCATCCTCTTCCGCATACAACCCGACAATCGATCCAAACTGAGCCATAGAGATTGAATATTTCGTTCCGCCACATCGGAATGCTACCCCGTCATTGTCGAACGGGTCGCACCTCGAGTTGAATGTGAAGGTGCTATAGAACTCCAAAGTGCATTCGTGGACGGAACGGAGTCGAGTTGTTAGGGCGCTCTGAGTGGTCCCGTGACAATGTTGTTGAAACGGTCAATTTGATTCACCATGGTTAGCAAGTCCGTGCAAGCTTGCCTCGGGTATTCCTCCGGCCTTGTTTGAAGAATCTCGTATCGAGCTCTTGCATCGAGCTCATTGGCGTTAAATCTTGTGAACTTCCTGGCCATCTGCAAGAATACACCAAAAGTTAGCACGAAACAGAAATATTTTCGGACAAAACTGCAAACAGCGGTCTGGACACGACCCCGTGTTCAGCGAACACGGCCCCGTGTCCAAGCGTCTGTTACTCAAAAATTTCATTTTTCCACCCGGTTTCAAAAACTTGAAAATTTTTGGTCCAATAGGTGCGGTTTCCCCCTAAAATGAAACCCTAAGCATCGTTTTTCCCAAAATATCCCGTTTACCCTATCAATTTTATCTTTTTCGGTTCAAGAACAAGGGTTTGGGGTTTTTGTGAGAAATCGGGTGAATCTATGAACAATACAAGTGTATTTACTTCCCATAACACTAACCTAACTAAATGCAAACAGATCTAAACAAAAAATTTGAGGTTCGATCCGGATGACTTCAAGAACCCTAGATTTTTCCCCAAATTTTTGGTGTTTTAACTACATGCAAGTAACTAATCTAACTACTAAAAGTGATAGAATCATACCTTGATTTTGTTAGAGCAATAGGAGACGTTGAAATTCTGCGAAAAATCGCCTGGAACCAGAGCTTTTTCAGGGAAACGGGGCGTGTGGAATGAAGTAACTGTTTTGAAAAAGGGAATTTATCCCGACTGCAGCGCGGACACGGCCCCGTGTCCAGCGGACACGGCCTCATGCCGAGCAAAGTTTTGAAAAATATATATATATATATATATATATATATATATATATATATATATATATATTTAGTGCTCGTGTGAGTGCCCTTGTTTCCCATAAGCTTTGGTTAGAGAACTTACCGCTTTATTTGTCGTCTCAATCATTCGTAACTTACCAGGTATGATGTTTTACTCTTCCACCGTTTGAAGCGAAATCTCTTCTTCTTCATCCTCAATGAATCCTTGATAGAGTTTCAGCCGTTGGCCATTGACTTTAAATGGAGGCCCATTTCGAGATTTAATTTCTACTGCACCGTGTGGGAAAATATGGGTGATGGAAAAAGGTCCTGACCACCTAGACTTTAATTTACCAGGAAACAATCGAAGTCGTGAATTAAACAAAAGAACTAGATCTCCTACCCGAAATTCATTAGGTTTAATATGTTTATCATGCAAATTTTTCATTCTTTCCTTATAAATTTTGGAGTTTGAGTATGCATAATTCCTAAGTTCGTCTAATTCATTTAATTGACAAAATCGATTTTTACCAGCAAATTCTAAATCTAAGTTTACATTTTTGATTGCCCAGTAGGCTTTGTGTGCAATTTCTACTGGCAAGTGACAACTTTTTCCATAGACTAGCTTATATGGGGTTGTGCCTATTGTTGTTTTATAAGCAGTTCGAAAAGCCCATAAAGCATCATCTAATTTATCCGCCCATTCCTTTTTATTTAATCCTACGGTTTTTTCAAGTATTCGTTTTAAACCTCTATTAGTCACTTCGGCTTGTCCGTTTGTTTGAGGGTGATATGCTGTTGAGACCCGGTGACAGACCCCATATCTTGTTAAAAAATTTTCGAGTTGATGGTTGCAAAAATGGGTACCTCTATCACTTATTAATGCTTTAGGTGTGCCAAAACGAGAGAATAATTTTTTCAGAAATCTTACCACAACTCTTCCATCATTTGTTGGAAGTGCCTCGGCCTCGGCCCATTTAGACAAGTAGTCTACTGCCACAAGTATATATTTGTTTCCTTTCGATGGTGGGAAAGGTCCCATAAAGTCGAGTCCCCACACATCAAAAATTTTACAAACAAGAATGTCATTTTGTGGCATTTCGTTTTTGGAAGAAATATTACCTGTTCTTTGGCAAGCATCACATGTTTTGACAAGACTTTGGGCGTCTTTGTAAATGGTTGGCCAATAAAATCCTGAATCAAATTCCTTTCGTGCGGTACTAGCGGCACCATGATGCCCTCCGTATGGACCTTCATGACAATGGCGGAGAATTCTTCGTGATTCGCTACCATGTACGCATCGTCGGACGAGTTGGTCGGCACACATTTTGAAAAGATATGGATCTTTCCAAAAATAGTGTTTCACATTGGCAAAGAATTTTTTTCTTTGATAATGTGACCATCCACTTGTGACTATACCACTAGCTAGGTAGTTAGCATAGTCGGCGTACCATGGCTCTTCTTTATATTCCACCATTTCCAGGGACTCTGTTGGAAATTTTTTGTTGATTTGCTCGTCCCTGGTCGCCTCCAAAGCTGGGTCTTCTAAGCGCGAAAGATGATCTGCTGCAGTGTTTTCTGCTCCTCTTTTGTCTCTGATTTCAATGTCGAATTCTTGGAGGAGTAGAATCCACCTAATCAAACGTGGTTTTGCGTCCTGCTTCTTGAAGAGATATCGAATGGCTGCATGATCTGTATAGACTATAGTTTTAGAAAGAACAAGATAAGAACGAAATTTATCAAAAGCAAATACCACAGCTAGTAATTCTTTTTCAGTTGTTGTGTAATTTTCTTGTGCATCATTAAGTGTTTTACTAGCATAATAAATTGGGTGGAAATGCTTTTCTTTTCTTTGTCCCAAGACAGCTCCAACTGCAAAGTCACTAGCATCACACATGATTTCGAAAGGAAATTTCCAATCAGGCGCTATCATGATAGGTGCGTTGACTAACATCTCTTTTAAGGTTAGAAATGCTTGGTTGCAATCCTTGTCAAAGATGAAAGGGGCATCTTTTTCATGTAATTTTGTTCGAGGCCTTGAGATTTTTGAAAAGTCTTTGATAAACCGTCTATAAACTCCGGCATGCCCTAGGAAACTTCTGATAGCTCTTACGAAGGATGGAGGTGGTAATCTAGAAATGGTATCTATTTTGGCTCGATCCACCTCCATTCCTTCGCTCGAGATCTTGTGACCGAGTACTATTCCCTCCGTTACCATGAAATGGCATTTTTCCCAATTAAGGGCGAGGTTAGTTTCCTCACATCGGGATAGCATTCGTTCAAGGTTATCGAGGCATTGGTCGTATGAATCTCCAAAGATAGAAAAGTCGTCCATGAAGACTTCCATTGTCTTTTCTATCATGTCATGGAAGATGGCTACCATGCAACGTTGGAATGTTGCGGGGGCATTACATAGACCAAACGGCATGCGTCGATAAGCAAAAGTTCCATAGGGACATGTGAAAGTTGTCTTTTCTTGGTCTTCGGGTGCTATCGGGATTTGAAAGTAACCTGAAAAACCATCCAAGAAACAGTAAAATTTATGACCGGATAATCTTTCTAACATTTGATCAATGAAGGGTAAAGGAAAGTGGTCTTTTCTTGTTGCTTCATTTAATCGCCTATAATCTATACATACTCTCCATCCTGTGACGGTTCTTGTTGGTATTAATTCATTCTTTTCGTTAGTTATTACCGTCATGCCTCCTTTCTTTGGAACTACTTGGACGGGACTCACCCAAGGACTATCGAAGATAGGATAGATAAGTCCGGCGTCAAGTAGTTTGATGACCTCGTTTTTAACCACTTCTTGAACATTTGAATTTACTCGACGTTGTGGTTGTATGACCGATTTGTAGTCATCATTCATCAAAATTTTGTGTGTGCACATAGAAGGACTAATTCCTTTTATGTCTACAAGTTTCCAAGCTATTGCATTTTTATGTTTTTTCAAAAGACTAATTAATTTTTGTTTTTCTAAGCTATCTAATTTAGACGAAATAATTACAGGTAAATTACCCTCTTTGTCTAGAAAAGCATATTCCAAACCTTTTGGAAGTTCTTTGAGCTCAAGTGGTGGGTCTTTAGGAGACTCCTTATTTGGTTGCTCATTTTGATCAAGAACTTTAAAAGTTTGTTCTATGGCGACCTCTTCTTCAACAAAGTGGTCAATCTCTTCACTTGTATCGGGTGGTTCATCTTCATCTTCAATTAGGGGGTCATTATTGCCGAATGGATATTTCATTGATCGTTCGAGATCGACACTTCTTTTAAATGCCCCTAATTGAAGAGGTAGATTGTTGAACTTCCGGTTTTTCAAAGCTTCATGAGTTTTTACAAATGGTCGTTCCAACACTAGAGGAGCGTCATCGAGGATGACAAAGTCGGTTGGGATTACCATTTGATTTGTTTGAACCAAGACATCCTCAACTACACCGATTGATTTTATTACTTTCCGATTGGATAGAAAAATGGGTATTTGAAGTGGAGAAAAATCACTAATACTTAATTTTTCGAAAATGTAGTTAGGCATTATGTTAACACAAAGATCTTTATCGATTATGACATTACTAATAAATGAATTTTGAAAGAAACATGGAACCGGTGTAATGCTAATTTCAAATGGGTCTTCTTTTATTAGTGACGTTTGATCATTAGTTAACTTAACACTTACCGTTTCGTCAATTTTAGTGTTAGTGTTTAATTCTTTTAAAAACTTAGCATGAGTGGGTACTAAACAATGATTTTCAAAAGAAGGTGACAAGAGATTAATTTCTTCAAAATTAGACTCTTCTTGAATTTTAACGTTGTCGGACTCACCTATTTCGTTGTTTAACTCATGTGTCGGTTTTTCACTTATTTGTTCTTCCATTTTTACACTTTTAGTTATCTCTTCCCTTTTTAATTCTTCTCTTACGCGGGACTCCTCTTCCCTTGCGCGAGATTCTCTTATACATCGATCGATAACTCTTATGTGTTCTAATATCCTATCAGTCACTTCGGTTATAGAAAAAGAATCGGTATTTTCTAAGCTTGAATCCGGTTGTTCGACCCTTTGTTCCTCATAATACCCATATGAAGTAGATGGTTCACACCATTGTTCTTCATTGTAAGCATATGATGGATAAGGTTCGTAATTTTGTTCTTCAAAATACTCATATGAGGTGGGTTGTTCACGCCAAGGTTCCTCATAATAAGCATACGAAGGTGGTGGCTCATATCTTGGTTCCTCAAAGTATGAGTATGAGGGAGGAGGTTCATACCTTTGGTCTTCATAGGATGTGTATGAAGTTGATGGCTCGTACCTGGGCTCCTCATAGTAAGTGTATGAATTGGATGGTTGATATGAGTGATTATTTTGAACCGATCGTGAGTTACGACAATTAGTGCAATAATTACCCCTATAATCATCCTCCTCATAGGTGTAGTTGTAACCTCCTGAGTATTGATCCATAAGAATCACTCAGCAGACCACAACCGAGTCTCGAGATCAGAAAACAAAAATAAAAACGGAAACAGAGGCTGGACACGACCCCGTGTTCAGTGGACACGGCCCCATGTTCAGGATCTGTATCTGGGCATTTTAATTAAATTTACTGATTTCGTTGAGCACGGGGCGTGTTCAGTGAGCACGGCCCGTGTTCAAGCTACTGTTACTGGGTGTTTTTATGAAAATGTGCAGCACGGCCCCGTGTTCAGTGAACACGGCCCCGTATACAGGCTACTGTAAATGCAAAACTAAACTAAAATGCAGAAAAATGTGCGCGCGTTTTAAAAAGATTTTGAAAAACAGATTAGGCCGTTGATTTTAAGCTTTCTTAAAATCCTTGTGTCCCCGGCAACGGCGCCAAAAACTTGATGCGTGTGAAGTGTTATATGTATTAAGTGTATATTTTAAGCCCCTTTAACACTTATTTTTAGCCAAGTTTTAAATTTATAAAACACGATATTTTACTAACACTAAACACACATATGGGCAAGTGCACCCATCGTGAGCGTAGTATAGTGTTGGCAAGATACCGAGGTCGTCCAAGGACACAAGAGCTTTTAATACCGGTTTATCCTCAACGTCTAATCAAAATAAAAAGTTTAGAAAAATGTTTTAAACTAAGAAAAATAAAAACTAACTAAAATGCTGAAAATAAAACTAAAAAGAAAAACAGATAGACAAGATGAATCACTTGGTTCCGACTCGTATCTAGTGTAACCTTTGATTATTTCCGCACTTTTGCACATAATTAAGAGATTATCTTAGTTATTGTAGCAGGCCCCTCTTTTGAAGGTGACGTTACCCTCACCCCAGTAGTTTGAGTCAGCAAGGATACAATCCTAAAAGGGTGGATTATTGGAAGATAATTAATTAAGTTATTAATGCAATATTATGGTAGGCCCCTCTTTTGGAGGTGACGTTACCCTCGGCTAAGTAGTCTGAGTCAGCAGGGATACAGTCCTAAATAGCCGGGTTATAGTATTAATAGTAGTTAACTTATGAGGGGATCAAAGAGTTTGGACCCCCGCCATCCAATACCGTTAAGTATTGAAGGAGGTCCTACTAAATTTGACCCAGGTCCATTGCAGGACCTCTAAACGCTGAACAATGGCAAGACCTTTACCAAACCGTTCCCTTAACCCCCGACCAGGTAGCCAACATACCTCCATATAGACCGTGGAGATATGAATGGTGAAAATCTTTTATTTTATATAGACAGTAAAATAATTTCAAGACACCACGGACAAACGATAAAGAAAGATCACCTTCAACATAAGCAACTAGTTATTAAAGTCATTAATACGAAACCAAATAAAAAGTGCAAAAGATTAGAAATAAAAAGTATTACACTAGACACTTTGTCTTCACCAAGTGATGTAAGAGACTTAGGCAAACATGGCCTTGATTGTCAAGAACTCTTACGATCAATCTTGGATCCCGAGACGACTCATTCACTCTATGATGGACAATGGATGATGGTGGTGGATGATGGTGTTATGGTGGTGGTGGGTGGTGGGTGAAGTGTGAGAGAGGTGGTGTGCCAAGGGATGGTTTGAGCTTGAGCCAAGCACTTCTATTTATAGGCTGAACAGAAGCTCGGGCACGGCCCCGTGTCCACATCCTTCTCTTTCTTCATTTAATGCAGCTTTGTCTTATTAGTTGACCACGCCCCCGTGTCCGCTGAGCACGACCCCGTGGTGCAGAAGAATCTTTTTACTATGTAGATTTGCTGGATTGTGCGAATCTTATAGTTGACCACGGCCCCGTGTCCGCTGAGCACGGCCCCGTGGTGGGCAATAGAAGCTTCTACCACTTTGTCTTTTCTGCTGACACTTGGGCACGCCCCCGTGTTGGCTGAGCACGGGGCGTGTTCAGTCTTCTGATCTCTTGTTTTGCTTGGGAAGATGTTGTTGTGGGGTCGGGCATGTCACGTTTTGTTCCTTTTCTTGTATTTATGTTAGATTTTGATGTCTTTTTGCTTCTTTTGTTAATTTGAGCTTATTTAATCCTGAAAATACAAAAGGAAGACAAAAGCACACTTTTTTCCAACATTAGTACTAAAAAAGGGTTAGTTTTACGCCTCATTTGATGAAATTTATATGTTACATTTTGAACACATCAGTTTGTAAGTAAACTCTTATATAAAATATGAATTTCTTTACGATTAAGGTCTCGAATTACGAAGCTGGAAGTGGAATACGAATACGATATGGATATAAGTTTCCAAAAATAAGAGTATAAATAATCTTTCTAAATAAAGAAAGTTCCAAAAAGCGAGACGTTACAATCTCCAGGATTGGAGTAGTCAACATGTACACCACCTTCCGCGTTGTGAGAAGAAAGTGCATTTTCATCTGCCATCTTCGGAAGTCTTGACCTTCGAACTTCTCCAGTTTGTCAAACTTGCTTGTCATATCCTTTATCGATCCGCTTGCCATCTTCACGGAAAATAATTTGATCTTTGTTGGGGAATTTTTAGAAAATCGGATGATCAGAGAGGCGTGTGATCACTCTCAGATCAAATTATTTCGGTGGTTCACCGGAATAATTTAATCGGATACAACTCTGATTTTCGAGAAATTGAACCAGGGTATGTGTGTAGAGAATTTGTCTGAACCAGAGAAAGTATAATCAAAAGTGTCTACGAATTTTGGGGTTCGGGGTGATTAACTGCCTAATGGCAATTATCTTAATTTGTCTTAAAACTGGCTCTTAACTGCCATTATTTTGATGTTTCGAAATTATGGCATTTTCCAGAAAATTATAAAATTTTCTGATGCAATTTTATTATAGCAATTTAATTAATGTAAAATTTTACAAGTTCGACCCTGCCAGGGGCTGCCGCCCGTTGGACCCTTCTCCCAGGGGCGATGCCCCCGGACCCCCATCAAGGGTGCGTTGCCCCCTTGGAACCCTCGTAGGGACGATGTCACGTTTTTTGCTTCATCATCAACACAAATGTGTTTTTTTTTTTTTTTTTTGAAAAGTCATATGAAGAACCGAACTTGTTACTAAAACAAAGGGTTAAAAATGAAAAAGGTTTGGTGGGTAAAAAGGGTGTTTGGTTTGGGTTATGAAATGAAAAGGTTTAGGCTCAAAGGGGCTAACTAGGAGGATTTTGGGTAGGTGGTTAAAAAAAAGAAAAATAATGGTGTAGAAATAAAAAGGGGTTAGTCCTAATGCCTCCATCATTTACTTACTCGGGTTTAAGTTGGTAAGGACCGGGAATGTATCGTCATGGCAAGTTCTAGAGTCGTAAGAACCAAGCGGCTATTCACACAAGAAACGAAAATGAGCATTTAGTCAAATGATATGTAAGTGTTTGCTCAATAAAGGCTCAAAACTCACTTTTGTGGGAATGGGTTTTTATGTAATCAAGTATATATAATTAAATTTTAACTAAGCTTGTCATGCATTTTCATAATTTTCTTATGTTGGTTCTTTTTATCACGACGCTATCGGTTGTAAATTCGTAAAAAATATAACCTTTTTAAGAACTTGAATTTCCCGAGTTAAACCTAGACAAGTAAAAAATGAAAATTTTTGAAAAAACTTTGGGGTGATTAGCGGTTCCAATAGAGTTTTATGTAAGGCTTGTATTTTGGACTTGCAAGATTCAAGGTTTTAGCATCCCCCCCACACTTAAATTACACATTGTCCTCAATGTGTCCCAAAAATAAGTTTTTAGGTTGATTGAATGTGTAAAAATGTGTAAAAAGCAAAAATTTTGTGTTACTGGCTACCTGGACACGACCCCGTGTTGAGTGAACACGACCCCGTGTTCAGGTGCCAGTAACGAAAACTTACAGAAGGTGAACACGGGGGCGTGTTGGCTGGACACGACCCCGTGTCTGTCAAGTTCTGCAGAAATAAAACAATCAGCAGGTTCAGGGGAGTGAGCACGGGGGCGTGTTGGCTGGACACGGCCCCGTGTGGACAGTCTGCAAAGTTGAAAAACAAGTTTCTTTCGTCGGTTTTTCTGTCCCGGCTTTAGTAGTACTAATGTTTAGCACTCTAAGCCTTGTTTGTACCTGTTTAGTCAACAAACACTCCACCAAAACATAGCAAACATCCTACTTTTACCAAAGTTATCATCCATGTCAAAGTTAAAGAAAAAAAATGCAGAAAAACTAAAAAGAGTTAGGGAAAGTAAATTGTTCAACACTTGGCACGCAGGCCATTAATTGTTCAAGAGTGGAAAGGGTTAACCTGTGAAATCTTCAACCAACCTTCTCTTCCTCCGCTCCTTCCCGCCTACTCCATGGCATCGTCATCGTCATCGTCATCATCATCATCATCATCACCATCCCCTCCATGGCGTGCAATGTGGTCTCGTATATATCCAACATCATCTTGGATATCGGATATGTTTCTTTCAATAGCTCCGACCCGGTGGTAGGTGTTGCTTGCCATGTTGTAAGTGTTCCTGGTGCACATAAGGTTTTCCTGCAACAAATCATGCAAACTTTGGAAATTAGGAAAACCGCCTCCGGAGGAGGATGATTGGCCAGGATCACCGTGGGGTTGGTATTGGTACTGATGATGTTGCGGAGCTTGGAGGACAAGCGCTTCTTGCGGGTTCCATGCATGACCTTGCATCCTTTGAAAGGTTACCGTCCCGTCTTCCGCCTCATAAATCAGGTTCATTGAGCGGCATATGTGTATATCCACCGTACCCGACCATGGGCTCCTCTCAAATGACCTAGGTATGTGGGCGAAGTGCTTGAAGAGACGGTACACCCACCCCCCGAAGAAGATGGGAGTCTGTGCACTCGCAAGGCGGTTGTGATGCATGTTTCGGAGCATGAGGAACGGACATCGAGCGGCCTGCGGTTGTGGATGCAGTGGAGGACAACCAAATATCTTAACCCAACGACGCCACTACTTTCATGCCTTTGGCTAAGAGAGTAGCCGAGGAGCCTATGAATGTATCTGTATAGAGGATCCCTCAACTTCGTGCTCTTAGTGCTGCTCGGATTGTAGTACCCTTCACCAATCTGAGCCCAAATGGCTTGGCGTTCGTTTTCACCTATCTCTCTCATTCCTCCAGTATTTTCTTCATTTCCCGCATCCTCTTCCGCATACAACCCGACAATCGATCCAAACTGAGCCATAGAGATTGAATATTTCGTTCCGCCACATCGGAATGCTACCCCGTCATTGTCGAACGGGTCGCACCTCGAGTTGAATGTGAAGGTGCTATAGAACTCCAAAGTGCATTCGTGGACGGAACGGAGTCGAGTTGTTAGGGCGCTCTGAGTGGTCCCGTGACAATGTTGTTGAAACGGTCAATTTGATTCACCATGGTTAGCAAGTCCGTGCAAGCTTGCCTCGGGTATTCCTCCGGCCTTGTTTGAAGAATCTCGTATCGAGCTCTTGCATCGAGCTCATTGGCGTTAAATCTTGTGAACTTCCTGGCCATCTGCAAGAATACACCAAAAGTTAGCACGAAACAGAAATATTTTCGGACAAAACTGCAAACAGCGGTCTGGACACGACCCCGTGTTCAGCGAACACGGCCCCGTGTCCAAGCGTCTGTTACTCAAAAATTTCATTTTTCCACCCGGTTTCAAAAACTTGAAAATTTTTGGTCCAATAGGTGCGGTTTCCCCCTAAAATGAAACCCTAAGCACCGTTTTTCCCAAAATATCCCGTTTACCCTATCAATTTTATCTTTTTCGGTTCAAGAACAAGGGTTTGGGGTTTTTGTGAGAAATCGGGTGAATCTATGAACAATACAAGTGTATTTACTTCCCATAACACTAACCTAACTAAATGCAAACAGATCTAAACAAAAAATTTGAGGTTCGATCCGGATGACTTCAAGAACCCTAGATTTTTCCCCAAATTTTTGGTGTTTTAACTACATGCAAGTAACTAATCTAACTACTAAAAGTGATAGAATCATACCTTGATTTTGTTAGAGCAATAGGAGACGTTGAAATTCTGCGAAAAATCGCCTGGAACCAGAGCTTTTTCAGGGAAACGGGGCGTGTGGAATGAAGTAACTGTTTTGAAAAAGGGAATTTATCCCGACTGCAGCGCGGACACGGCCCCGTGTCCAGCGGACACGGCCTCGTGCCGAGCAAAGTTTTGAAAAATATATATATATATATATATATATTTAGTGCTCGTGTGAGTGCCCTTGTTTCCCATAAGCTTTGGTTAGAGAACTTACCGCTTTATTTGTCGTCTCAATCATTCGTAACTTACCAGGTATGATGTTTTACTCTTCCACCGTTTAAAGCGAAATCTCTTCTTCTTCATCCTCAATGAATCCTTGATAGAGTTTCAGCCGTTGGCCATTGACTTTAAATGGAGGCCCATTTCGAGATTTAATTTCTACTGCACCGTGTGGGAAAATATGGGTGATGGAAAAAGGTCCTGACCACCTAGACTTTAATTTACCAGGAAACAATCGAAGTCGTGAATTAAACAAAAGAACTAGATCTCCTACCCGAAATTCATTAGGTTTAATATGTTTATCATGCAAATTTTTCATTCTTTCCTTATAAATTTCGGAGTTTGAGTATGCATAATTCCTAAGTTCGTCTAATTCATTTAATTGACAAAATCGATTTTTACCAGCAAATTCTAAATCTAAGTTTACATTTTTGATTGCCCAGTAGGCTTTGTGTGCAATTTCTACTGGCAAGTGACAACTTTTTCCATAGACTAGCTTATATGGGGTTGTGCCTATTGTTGTTTTATAAGCAGTTCGAAAAGCCCATAAAGCATCATCTAATTTATCCGCCCATTCCTTTTTATTTAATCCTACGGTTTTTTCAAGTATTCGTTTTAAACCTCTATTAGTCACTTCGGCTTGTCCGTTTGTTTGAGGGTGATATGTTGTTGAGACCCGGTGACAGACCCCATATCTTGTTAAAAATTTTTCGAGTTGATGGTTGCAAAAATGGGTACCTCTATCACTTATTAATGCTTTAGGTGTGCCAAAATGAGAGAATAATTTTTTCAGAAATCTTACCACAACTCTTCCATCATTTGTTGGAAGTGCCTCGGCCTCGGCCCATTTAGACAAGTAGTCTACTGCCACAAGTATATATTTGTTTCCTTTCGATGGTGGGAAAGGTCCCATAAAGTCGAGTCCCCACACATCAAAAATTTTACAAACAAGAATGTCATTTTGTGGCATTTCGTTTTTGGAAGAAATATTACCTGTTCTTTGGCAAGCATCACATGTTTTGACAAGACTTTGGGCGTCTTTGTAAATGGTTGGCCAATAAAATCCTGAATCAAATTCCTTTCGTGCGGTACTAGCGGCACCATGATGCCCTCCGTATGGACCTTCATGACAATGGCGGAGAATTCTTCGTGATTCGCTACCATGTACGCATCGTCGGACGAGTTGGTCGGCACACATTTTGAAAAGATATGGATCTTTCCAAAAATAGTGTTTCACATTGGCAAAGAATTTTTTTCTTTGATAATGTGACCATCCACTTGTGACTATACCACTAGCTAGGTAGTTAGCATAGTCGGCGTACCATGGCTCTTCTTTATATTTCAATTATAATAACTCAAACAAGCGTGCACTCTCGCACCTCCTAACTTGCTTGATATGTATTATTATTTACTTTGATCACCAAGTCAATCCCGATTATACTAAAATATCTAACAAAACAAAACATCAAAAAGGTAATGAATGAGGTTAGATAGTCCTAATGAATCTAATCTCTCATGCTTATATACGAGGACAAGATTGATTAATTCCATTATTTTAATAAATACAATACTGCGAACACAATTTTTTCAGACAACAAACAAGGTATATGATAGAAGCCGATTTGAGATGACTAATCTCCCAAAAAACTAGACAAGATGAGACACTCTCGTTTAGAGCAGTTTTCTTATATTTCATTCATAAAATTCAATCCAGTGGTTCAGCCTTTTTAAAGGCTTACAATGTGAAATAACCGAAGAGAACATGCACCGTACCACTAAATCTACTAATGCAGAAAAAGGAAAACAATGTAGCTAGCTAGTAAAAAGGAAAACATGCAAATAGCAAAAACATGCATGGCATCATGGAAACGTGGGTGGTGTGGTTATCCGGTTCGTATTAGTATACGCTTGATCACTTGATGCGATTCTTAATGACAACATTTATAGAGTATGAAATGCGCACCTCAAACTATATTAACATGCATTGTTTAGTGACTATATTGAAATTAAAATAAATGCCAATAAGGTGGTGGTAGAGCGATAAGGGAGAGACTTGGTGTTCTAAAAGGGACTCAGGTTCGATTCCTGTCATCCCCATTATTTTCTTCGGCACCTAGTGATGATGAGAGACTAGGCGAATTGGTGGAGATCCCTAGTTCGATCCTTGAACTGAGCTGGTTTTACCTCACCATACTGTCGTGCCTTCGGGTGAGTGTTAACGGGCTTCAGTTTTTCCCCGGTTCGGAGGCGAGTATATCCAGATGTGGTGAATTTCGTCAGTAACCCATTTGGAGGATTCGTTGGCCGTTAAAAAAAAGAAATATAAATGATGGAATTATTTGGATTGTTTATAACTTTATATTGATCACATTGTTTAGTGTCTAGAGTTAATAGCCAAAATGGTCCCTGAGGTTTGCTCACTTTTACCACTTTAGTCCAAAATCCAAAATTTTTAAATCTGGGTCCCTGAGGTTTGCATTTTGTTGCCATTTTAGTCCAAATTTCAAAAACTCTTTTTTTTTACTGTTTCAACCAGCCTATTTTGTCCTTTTGCGCAGGGGTATTCTGGGTTCTTGATCTGAGTTTGTTATGATAACTCATAAAAATAACCAAAATACCCCTGCACAAAAGGACAAAATAGGCTGGTTGCAACAGTCAAAAAAGGGAGTTTTTGAAATTTGGACTAAAATGGCAACAAAAAGCAAACCTCAGGGACCCAGATTTAAAAATTTTGGATTTTGGATTAAAGTGGCAAAAGTGAGCAAACCTCAGGGACCATTTTGGCTATTAACTCTAGTGTCTATAATGAATTGACACGTTAACACAATCCAAAGTAGAGGTGTTCAGCATTCAGTTACAAACCGATTAAACTGAAAATCGAAACTAACCGAAAATTTTCCCACCAAAAAAAACTGTAACGGCCACATTTGAATTTTCATTCAATATCATATTTCCCCTATTGTATATTCAATATGAAAAGGAATTATATACTTTCCTTTTCTTCCATTAAAGAAGAATGAATCATTTGAGAATCCATAAATGGAATCGCTTGCTCTGCAATACAATTCAATCTTTAAAAGTCCGCTCGTACCAACGAAATGCGGAAACAGAGAATTGAGTAGAAATGTGGAGAGATTTTGTTTATGTGATAGTTGGTGGGGGTGTCGCCGCGGGTTATGCAGCTCTTGAATTTACGAAAAAAGGTGTCTCTCATGGTCAACTATGTATCATCTCCGACGAAACTGTAATGTTTCTTTTCGGTCTAACTAATTAAGGGTTTAGTTTATGTTTATATGAGGTTTTGATTTGATAAGTTGTTGAGCATTAGAACTATGCACACATGGTGTTTGATGTTTTGCTTCTTCAAGGGTCATGGGGTTTAAATGCTCAATTTATGTTTATTTGCGGTTTTAATTTGATAATAATATTAATAAATTGTTCAGCATTCGAAGTGTGCACATAAGGTGTTTGATGTAGGGCTGGCAATTTCAGACTCGTACATGTTAACACGAGAAGTTCTTAACAGGTCTCGTGTATGTGCTTTACAGGTTTCTTGTCTTAAACAGGTTGACACGTTTAGGACACGATAAAATTTGTGTCTAAACAGGTTAAAGACCTATTAGTGACATGTTTATATTTGTAATAGATGTTATGATTTGATCCTTAACATATTAATCATTTAGCAAACCTAAAACAAAAATCAATAAAAGTCAAATCATAACATACAGTGGCGAAGCTTGAGATTTCCGACTGGGGGGGAGTCACCGGACCTAAAAATTTCTATAAAACCGGGGGGTCGAAAACGCATATACCCAAAAATTTCTATACGAAAACTACACACTCTCCACTATTGAGCGAAAAGTTCGGGGGGTCGGCCGCCCCCTCCCGCCCCTTAAAAGCTTCGCCCATGATAACATACACTAACACATATTAATCATGTCCCCAAACAGGTTTGTTAACATGTCGTTTCGTATTGACCTGTTTCTAAACGGGTAGGGTTCATGTTTGGGAAAAATGACACGATAAGTTATCGTGTCAGGTACGTGTCTAGCATCTCAGGCCATAGTGTCGTGTTAACCTGTTATGCCAGCCCTAGTCTGATGTTTTGCTTCTTAAAGGGTCATGGGGTTTAATTTATGTTTATTTGCGATTTTGATTTGATAATGAGTATATTTAATATGCACACCAGGTGTTTGTAGTTATGTGTCTTAGAGGGTCATGGGGTTAAGATGCAGCCTTTGAACAACTTTCTTCTTTCATAAATATGTATGATGGTTTCATACCAATGAGTTTATAAACCTTGTTTTGCAGGTGGCACCTTATGAGAGACCTGCACTAAGCAAAGGTTTTCTATTTCCAGAAGGTATCAATTATAATCTTGAAATCTTCTACTTCAATTTGTTTTCTTGAACACATACATGGTTTTCCTGAAGAATTTTTGGTATACGATGACATACCAAACATGAATGCTTTTATATGTGGGATGATTCGTAGGGGTGATAAACAGCTTGGGTTGGTTGACACAAACACGACATGCACCCAAAGATCGTGTCAGACTCAGACACACGAACATGAACGCTAAACGAGTATTCGCGGGTTGACAGGAATACGACCCGTTTAACCTGCATTTTATTGAATATTAATACTCTAAAATTACAAATTTACAATAAAAAATATAAATGTATAAATAGTTACAGTTATATAATAAGTTGATGTCAATTTTTCCTTTAATTTTTAAATTTCAGAATACAGTACCCAAATGACCATTTTTAGTCATGACATAAAAACACAATGTCAATTTTTTTTAAACGAGTAAACCTTTGAACCCACCAGGTCAAGTCAACCTGAACCCAACCCGTTTAGCTAAACGTGTTCACAGGTTCAATCTGAAACTGACCCGAACCCGTTTAGATGAAACCCAAATCCTAAATTTCGTGTTAGGTTCGTATTGTATTTTCATCACGTCATAATCTAATTTTATGAAGTTTTGTGGTTGTGCCATTCAGCTCCTGCGCGCCTTCCTGGATTTCATACATGTGTAGGTGCCAATGAAGAGAAATTAACACCAAACTGGTACACTGAACATGGTAAATGTTCTAGAATCTTGATTATACGCTTATTATTATTATCCATGCATGAAAATTATGTTGGAAGGATGGTTTATTGTTTTTCAAACATTTACCAGGAATTGAATTGATACTGGGAACCCGAGTTATATCTGCTGATACGAGGCTTAAGACGCTAATGACAGCAACCGGAGACACCATTACCTACAAATATCTCATCATTGCAACCGGTGCTCGGGTACTGAAACTTAAGGGGTGGTTGGATGTTCGATATGAGAGTCGTACTGATCAGTTTTTAGGGAGGAAGGGGCACTGAAGGGTAGCATCCTTGCCCCAACCAACCAAATCTCGCCGTGTCAATTTTCTTTCAAAGTACCAATTTGCCATAAAACACTAGCGGCGCCTACCATTGCCATAAACTATATTTTCTTTTTTTTTTCAAATTTAATTACAGTAAATAATTAAACAAAAAAACTTAAACATTACATAACATAAAACGTAAAACTTAAACATTACATAAAAGTTAAACATACATCCTAATAATTGACCACACCAAAACGTGGTAAAAGTCCTCGTCGTAAGTGTGTTTCTAGTCCACAAGGGCCACTTGAATGACTTCAGATTCCGAGAGGTTGTTGTCGGGATTTTCCACATTGGTGCACCTCCCATGAAATCGTGTACATTTGAAACGGATAAACGCAAAACGTGAGTTAAGTTGATCCACGGTTCGGTTGGTCTCACCAATATGAAGACAAAATTGTTGGAAAACCCGGTTCCAAAACGAAACCCTTCTACTAGTAGACGCTTGTTCATGATGGGTTGCGACCCAAGACATAGCCAACGCAATGTCTTCCTCTTCGGTCCACGAATTCCTTGACATTTTGAGAGGAATTTTTTGTAGATAGACACAAGAAAAATTGAGAGAGTTTATGTGGATGGGGTATATTAAAATAATGGAATGGGTTGGTTAAATAGAGAAAGCTATTTGATTTTCAGAATTTGATTTTTTTTTAAAGCAACGGTCAAACTTCAATTTTAACGGTCATATTGACCTGGGAAATGTAAATCTCACACGGGTTTGGGTTGTGGCTAGCCGAACCCGACCACCTAACCCGCATGGGTGGCGGCGGTGTTCTTGCTCGGGTTCGAACCCGTGATAGCCTAACCCACGAGTGCCCCCGGCCTACCTTAGTGTGTGGATGAATCAGTTCTGATTCATTTGAATCAAATAATCAATATTGGATAACCAGTTTCATGTCATCTAAAAGAAACTATTTATTTAGGGAAAATAACTCTTTTTTACCTTATTTTTAATACATTCAATATGCATTTCTCATTGTTTATAGAGTGCACAGATGGTCCCTGTGGTTAACCAAAATTTTGGATTTGGTCCTTAGCTTTTCAAAAGTACATGGATGGTCCCTGTGGTTTGCACTTTGTAACACTTTTAGTCCCCTGCTAACTTATCTAAAGGTTTCGACAGGTCCAAGTTAGGGACTAAATGCATTACAAAGTGTAATATAACTCTATTATGAAGAAAGATAACAGTTGGAACTTTTATTTGAAAATAATGTAAAACAATAACTATTAGTAAATAACTTATACTATCATTTGGTTGCTCATCTCCCACTTTGATGGGATTCTCTGTTATTACTACAATGAGTTGTTAGTTCATTTACATAAATTATTTTACGGTTTCATTATAGGCATTGAAACTTGAAGAGATTGGTATAAACGGATCCAACGCTGAAAATGTATGTTATCTGCGTGATCTAGCTGATGCAACCAAGCTCGTGAACATGATGAGAATGTGTACGGGTGGAACCGCCATTGTCATAGGAGGAGGTTATATTGGAAAGGAATGTGCTGCTTCTTTGGTGATGAACAAGATCAAGGTTACCATGGTGTTCCCCGGATCGTATTGTAGTAAGCACTTTCGATCAAACTATTTCTTATATTAATTATGTTCATTGCCTTAAATACAGATAATAGATGTTATAAGTTGTATATTTAGGGGTCAAATAATCAGGAGTGAAATGCCATTTTCGTCCTTGAGGTTTGGCCAGTTTTGTGACTTTCGTACATAGGTTTGTTAGAAATCTTGTCATTTTCATCCGGCTCGTTAACTCTTATCTATTTTTCTCTGTTAAGGCAGGGGTATTTTCGTCTTTTTTGTTAACTTAAGGGTATAATCGTTTTTTTTTTTTTTTTTTTTTTGAATATTTGTACATTATGCTAAATCCTTGTACATAAAGTGAAAATTTCCAAATTGCCCTTTAAGTTAACAAAAAAGACGAAAATACCTCCGCATTAACAGAGAAAAATGGATGAAGTTAATGAGCTGGATGAAAAGGGCAAAATTTCAAACCCTTTGAATCCAGATGCGGAAAAACAAACCTTTGGAGGAGAGTCGCAAATTTGGCCAACTTCATGGATGAAAACTGCATTTTACTCAAATATAATCAGTTTTGATAATAGTTTCAAACTATTTTTCTGCAGTGGATCGTTTATTCTCCCCGAAAATAGCGCGCTATTACGAAGATTTCTACAAGTCGAAAGGGGTGAATTTCATCAAAGGCACAAGCTTGTCATCTTTAGTTATTAACTTAGATGGGAAGGTAAATGTAAATCCCAACTAATTCAGCTTCAAGAATATGGATGTTAAATGGGTCGTGTTCATGGGTTAACGGGTTGGACTCGAACACAACACGAAGTCGAGTACTGTGTCAGACACATGAACACGATTACAAATTTACTACAAAAAAATATAAATGTATATAAAATAATCACAACTCAAATTCACCTAAATGAATTGAAATAAACAGGTCACAGGAGCTAAACTTCAGGACGGACGTTACGTTCATGCTGACATGGTTGTCGTCGGGATCGGGGCCCGCCCCAACACGAGCCTATTTGAAGGCCAGCTCACTTTCGAAAACGGAGGAATTCAAGTAAACAGCCAAATGCAATCAAGTAAAACCTCAGTCTACGCAGTTGGAGATATTGCATCATTTCCCGTTAAGCTTTTTGGCGACACTCGAAGGCTCGAGCATGTTGACGCCGCTAGAAAAACCGCCAAGCACGCTGTGTGTGCAATTATGGAGCCAAAAACCACTTCGGATTTCGATTACATGCCATTCTTCTACTCGAGGGTGTTCTCATTGTCTTGGCAGTTTTACGGAGACAATGTTGGGGAAGTAGTTCATTTTGGTGATTTTTCGGGGACTAAATTTGGAGCGTATTGGGTGAATGATAACCGGTTGGTTGGGTGTTTTCTTGAAGGTGGAGGGAATGAAGATTATGTGGCTATAGCGGATGCGATCAGGCTTAAACCGGTTGTTTTGGACTTGGGTGAGCTTGAGAGGAAGGGTGTGGATTTCGTGTTGGCGGTGGGCCAGAAACCGCCAGTATCGCCTACTGTTTGTTGTGGTGGTGGTGATTCTAGTGTTCCTTTGAAGAAAGGAGTTTACTTGTGGTATGCAGTTTCTGGCATTGTTGTGGCTGCTTCGGCAGCTGCATTTGCGTATTGGTATGCTGACTCTGGAAGCCTCTATCTATATGGATAGAGGTAAGGTGTGGCTACATCTCACCATTCCTAGACTTTTCCAGTAGCTTTACTATTTGTGGAATTTATTGGTTGCGGATGTTGTTGTTGTATGTTAAGTAGGTTGTGAAATTGAATTATATGTTTTAAGTTAAATATTGTTATATAAATAATAATGTTGGATTCTAAAGCATGTGGGCATTTGGTCTAGTGGTATGATTCTCGCTTTGGGTGCGAGAGGTCCCGAGTTCGATTCTCGGAATGCCCCTGTCAACTATATTATGATTTTGTTACCTTTTTTACATAATGAAATTTCATAACACAGGAATGTTTTTTTTCCTCAAATAAAATGCACGTTAATTCAATTTTTTTTTCTATGATGAAACACTAGTTTTGTTGCAATAACAATAGCTACTATGTTGTCATGGATTCAATGATGTTTAAGAATTAAGATGAATGAGGAGACCAAATAATTTTAAACGTGATAGGAGAAAAGGGAAGGGGGGGGGGGGGGGGGGGTGAGTGATGCATCAAGAAAATTATATGAGTGAGATTTAGATGATGTCACTGATCCAAAGGGATAACTAATTCATCAAGAGTGACTTAATGAGAGAATGACATTTCACTAATTAGGTGTCAATTTTATATTTAAAGATTTTACAATACGTTATACAAATTTTAGAAATCCCCTATAAAAGGGGTTTTTCATATAATAGTTTTCGAGTTCAATATTATTTGTGATCTTTCTTAGATGATTTCTCTTTATCATTTGTGTTACGGCTATGCGTAAGTTGGATTCAGTTTTTACTAAATCCTAATTAACTAGTTAGATATAAAACCAAATTTGATGTTGATGTTGACGTTATCGTTATCATGTTCCAACGCCTGTTTACCATGATAAACCCGCATCTTATCGGTCAAAATCTTATAATCGACGTGCTAACATACATTCATGCATCTGTGCGTTTGGGACATTAATCTATCAAGCTTTCTATTTGACAACTCAAATCTAAATGTGGCATCGTGTGAACTCGTGTTTATGTAAACTCCTGTCTCTTGTTCTAGTCTTTGAACCTCGTCTGGGCTACCAATAACGTTGTCAAAACAAACGTATCGTCCACCACCAGTTTTGTGCATTTCCTCGTATACCTTTACATGTGCATCAGCTAATTTATTAACATCAACTGTCGCCAGTAAACCATGTGCATACATATCTTTACCACCTGCATATTCTCATTATTGTGAGTTATGATTTCCCAAATATTTGAAGCGATTTTAAGTAATAAAATGGCACCTTTAAGGTATGCTATGGTGGATGATGGATTTGTACAGAAGTAACGAGGGCCGGTGATAAGACCCGAGCATATCGTGGTCAACTTCAACCCCTTTTCCTCGGCTATCCGCCATGACACTCGTTCGGCTTTTAGCTTACCCAAGGCATACCATAACTGTAATATTTCAAACAAACACCTATTTCAGACATGTCTCCATCTTAAAGGTAATGTTTTCTTATTATTTGATCTTTTTTTGCATATTTTTTACAACAGTAATGTTATATCATCCGTCATGGTTAGAAGATGACCTGTGTTGACATAACTTTCTTTAATTTGTCTCGTGTTTTCATTTTGACATGGGGGAATTGGCATGTAACATTGACAGTCGCACCTTTAAATATTTCCCCTACCAGTCCCACCTTTCACCTATTTTTCCTACACCGGTCCCTCGTTAAAAAACTTAACGGAGTTATGTTTTTTTCCAAATTACAAACAGTTTTTTACGGCTTTTGACGAGACGAGTCCATTGATGAAAACTTACCTCGAAACGGTGCTCCAAACGATAAAAACGGCGCTTCAATTCGGGTGTTTAAAATTTCCAATTAACAAAAATCAGTCATTTGGAGCACCATTTCGAGGTAAGTTTTACATCAATGAACTTGTATCGTCATTCTGATAAAAAACCTGTTTGTAATTTGGAAAAACCTTAACCCCGTTAAATTTTTTTTTTAACGGGGGACCGGTGTAGGAAAAATAGGTGAAATGTGGGACTGGTGGAGGGAATATTCAAAGGTGGAACTGTCAATGGCTAATAACCTCTAGTTGAGATTATTATAGGCCAATTCTCCTTTTGTCATGTGTCACAATCATATTAGGACGATAATTATTCAATTATGCATAAATTTTGTTATGGGTCACAATCATATTAGGACGGTAATTAATTTTGTCATGTGTCACAATCATATTAGGACGATAATTTTTTTATTATGCATAAATTTGAGGGATTATATTATTATTTTAAGAAAGCAAATATAAAATTTTTGTATGGGATTTGTAGTGGAATTTAGATAACAGTTGTTAAGTTGTTTTCATGAGATTGTAAAACATTAATGGTCATTACATCCAAATGGAGTTCTAAAGCGAGCTCAAATCGATTGCCCCATTTTTGTACCTCGTACATTGTATATACTGTATAATCCTACAATGCAAGTAGAACAAAGATATCCCAGTTTCATATCTCCAACATTGTAGGGTTATATTGTATAACACAGGTTGCAATATTATGTTGTACAAGTGTACAATATGACCATATAACCCTACAATGCATGCATATATGACAAAGATGTCCCCCGACAGTCTATGGTCCCGATCTTATATCCCCAACATTGTATTGTAGGGTCATGTTGTATAACACAACATCCGTATGCAATATTATGTTGTATATAGGATAAAAGATTAAAAGGTCCAACACAAAAAGTGGGTAGAGTTTCCTAACCTTTTTGCTACTGCAAAAGGATTCATCACTCCAGCTATTGTGGTCTACTACTGTAGGGAGGCTGCCATTGGAACCATCTCTCCATATGCATGCCAATAGAGAAGATGTAAGCACATAGTTCCTAACAGAGGGCGTTGCTGCGCAAGCCTCTGCTACATTTTCCGCTGCCCTTGCTTCTATTTCCACCATCGATTTCTATCATTTTTCATGAAACAATAATCACATTTCACGTACTTTTATGGATCAAATTCACACTCATTTGATAATATTTTTGTGTGTAGTCAAATAGTGATAAGTAAACAAAATAAAATTATAGGAAATCTAGATTGAAAGATATCATATAAAAAACAATAATATCTTGTGAGAAACGCTAGGGCCCTCCTCAACAGTTGGACAATGATAGGTTGTTATTGGTTTCCATTAATGGAGTTAAATAGAATTGTAGAATGCTTCTAGAAGGAAAAGAAAAGTAGAATAATAAAACAAATTGATTTCAGCCGACTGTTAAAGTCGAATTAGTTTATTATATATTTTTAAATTGTATTGTATATTACTCTAGCTGATGACGTTTTATTATTATTAGCTTTAGCATTAGATTTTCATTTATTCAATACACACAAAACTGGAGCATTTTAGGAGTACTTTTAAGTGAGTGTGTAGTTGTTGTTAAAGAAAAAGATAAAATATTATTTACCAATACACTTTTTAGGCTTTTTTGCGTCTGTTTTACCGTACGATGGACTATGTCTAGATGCAATAAAAAAGTGATCAAGTCACAGAACGTAGAGACTCACCGAGTAACCAGACAATCCGCTTGGATCAATGAAAGCGGTGGGGTGAAATACCGCGCAGCATCCATCAAACGCTTCAGTTAAGCTTCTGCGGTCGTCGAATTTTGCCACAACAACTCCTATCAGATTGTTGTTTGTAGCTCTCGTTGATCCTTCAATCTCGCCTGAATTTTCGATCTCCCTCAGCCGCACTATATCTTCTGTAATTTCAAATTCTCCAATTAATTCAGGAACAATTAATTACTATGTAAATGTGTTAAAAATTTCGAAATACTCAATTTATAAGTCACTACACAAAAGTTATCACTGTTTATTGTTTTTTTCTTTTGGCCGTTAAAAAAAAAGCACAAAAAACAGAGACAATTTCAATCATAAAAGCTAAAACCTACTACAGAGTTCGCTAGGCTATGTAATGATGGATAAGAGCCTTGAGTGCGTAATAGCCCGGGTTTGAGTCTTGAGCCGCACACGAGTTTTCTATTACAGTGCGGTTACTCCGGCTCTTGAGTGCGGAGGCTGCAACGGCAGTCAAGTGGCTGTCGGCTGGAAATTTTCTCGTGTAGCGCCTATGGTCAACCTCGGATGCCTCGCCCGAGGGGGACTAGGGACCCATGCAATGTGGGTGTGATCCTCTCGACTGTTGGAGTCAATCGCCGTTCAAAAAAAAAAACTAATCTAGAACACATATTTCCACTAAAAAACAACTCCTATATCAATATATTTCCACTAAAAACAAATAATTTTTCTTTCTCCTTTTCAATTAAATAATATTTTTATACCTTTATCATTACATTTTTTCTCTCTCCTTCACTCACAACCACTTTCAATATATATTAAAAAATTATAGTGGGTGAACAGTGTCCCTCAAATATACAGATGAACAGTAACATTTTCTCTCTCCTCAACTCACAACTATTTTTTATACTCTTTATATTTTAAAAACCTCACGCTCACAATTTAGTTCTTTGGATGTGAATGCTCTAATCTACAAGATAGATGTCAAAATTTTCAAAATTCTCAATCGACACATCACTACACAAAGTCAACATAACCGCTTCTAAGATCTACACATTAAACACTGATAATTACAATCATATAACCTAAAACCTAACACAGAGTGCTCTGTTCTTCATACTTAGAAGCAGTTAATATTTAACAATATGCATATACTAACATTAGAACGAACAAGTTATACCTTCGTTATAATCAGAAGCTGTTTCACACTTTCACGATAGCTATGTAAATGTATATACTATCAAGCTCATGATTCAACTAATCTAGAACACATATTTCAAAAATCTCAATATTCTCAATCAATATATCAGTTCACAAAGTCAACACAACCGCTTCTAAGATCTACACACAAAATCACCGATAATTTCAATCATAAAACTCATAACCTAGTTATCACAGAGTTCATTGTTCTTCATACTTAACAAAATACATACAAAAATAAGAACATACAAGCTTTAATTACCTTCGTTATCGACGATGATCCGAACGGTATAGCCTCTGATCAGAAGCTGTTTCACAATAGCTATACCGAGGAACGAGACACCACTGGTGACGCAAACGAGCTTCAGATCTACTGCGTGTTCGTTTCGGTTAGCGGCGGTTACTCGCCGGTGATTGCTGTCGTCTTCCGTGGTGACTTTGAGGACGACGGCGGAACAGGATAGTAGCATCCGGCGAAACTCTTCGATCTCAGATCTCCGGCTCTCATCCGTCCGTACGACGCCCATTGAAGAAGTGTAAAAAAGCAGAAAGACGGTTAGAGGAATCAGAGTTTGTTGATATCATGCTTAAAGCGCCTTATTATGTGTTTATATAACAAACTTACAAATGTATTTCGGCTTACTTTGTTAGAGAATAAGCTGGTTCGGCTCAGCCGGCTTCTTATTTCTTTTTTATCTATGTTTTGTATCTATTAATGAATAATCTATTTTCTTTGTTAGAATCAGTATAATCGGAACTATCAGTTGTTTTTAGGGCTGCAAATGAACCAAACGTTCGGCGAACAGTTCGTGAAATGTTCGGCGGGAAGTTCGTTTGTTTATTAAACAAACGAACACAAACAAGAAATTTCGTTCGTTTAGTTAAATGAACAAACATGAACAAAGGGCGTGTTCGTTCATTTATGTTCGTGAACGATCGGTAACGTGTTCGTTTGTGTTCGATAGTTCATTGGTGTTTTTAGCTTTTGTATTTTTGTGTTCGATAGTTCATTAGTGTTTTTAGCTTTTGTATTTTACTTGAATCCTTCAAAATTCCGACAAATAAAATATTTAATAAGTGTCATTGTATCATATATTTTGTTCAAGAAACGTTTGTTTGCGTTCGTTTGTTACCATTTGTGTTCATGAACATTAGTTTGTGCTCATTTGTGTTCATCGTCGTTCATTTTCATTTGTTGCCTAAAATTAACAAACAAACACAAACGAACACGAACACGTTCATTTCCTTAACAAACAAACAAGCAAACACGAACATAAAATCCCGTTCGGTAAGCGTTCATGAACAGTTCGTGAACACATATATTTCTTAACAAACAAACATGAACAAGGACTTGTTCGTGTTTGTTCGGTTCGTTTGCAGCCCTAGTTGTTTTTATGGTTTTCAATTGATGTAAAATGGTTGTCAATATCATTTTGGGTTGCAGGGGCGGACCCATCCTTTGGCTAAGGTGGGCGGCCGCACCCCTTGAAAAAATAATTTAGTGTATATTTTGTAGGAACTAGGTTCACTTTTTATAAAATATAATTACAAAATATATAATAATGAAACTCTCGTTCTTCGTAGAAATATCATAGTACAATACCGGTTGCAATAACTAAATAAAAAGAATATAAAATATAATTTTATATACCAATCTTGATTCAAGCCGCATCTCTGGTGGGTCCTTTACGCGCATTTGATAGCATCCTAGACTCGAGTATTCATCATCTTGAGTCTTGAAAAATACTCCTTGACTGCAACAAAGAGCACACTAAAATGTTGACGATTTTGGTTGAGACACGTGTTCAACACGCTTCCCTTAAAACAGATTCCGCACCTCTACTAAAGAAGATGCGTCTGTCTCCCAGGGTACAACAGCCGAAGCAATATGTACTGCCGGAGATGGCCACGCGCCCGAGGTTACACCGGATAAAATTATAGTGTTAGAACTTGTGAAAAATAATGATATGAAGATGATGAAATTGAATAGAGACAACATATCTCTCTAAGTACCCAACACATGGGTCTTCAAGTATCTCCAAGAATCTTCTAATTTTTTTTTCTTCTAAAATTCCACTTTAAAATCTCTACTTGTAATTAGCTTCATCAAGTTAGGCACATAACCTACTTTGCATACAAGAGATATGGGGTAGAGAAGAGTCTCACTTTATTAGAGAAATAAACTCTAATAAAAACTAATAAATTGACATAGAAACTCCACTTAAGAGTTTATCACTCATATGAAGAGTCTAGTAAATAATTAAAATTTTACTAAATTATAATTTCACTAAATTAATATCCATTCACACCATCTAAATTTCCAACAATCCCCCACATGAATTGAGATCGTTCTAAACACATAAAATTTCCAATGGAACCTCGACAGTTGAGTTTTGCATACGATAGGTAGGCGTTACCTTTTGAACCTTCGCTCATGAAATGCACTTAGCCCACTAGCTCTGAGTAGATCTTGATGTCTTTGAACTCGTCTGCCGTTTGTGTAGACGACAATACACTTCACACAAGACTCTCCTTAGCCGGGTCATCTCCTCATAGTCGTGTCCAATAATGGTCGTGGAACACTTTCCTGGTTCTGCGAGAGCTCTAGGAATTGTGCTCTCAATTCCATTCGAAAGGACCCCACTTCTCTCTAATATAGGTGATTCTCCTTAGATCATTAAAAGCATTGTGGTTATCATGATTTATCCAAATCATTTACCACATATTATGCTTAGCCTCATTCTTTGTCACTGAATATCATAGGAATAGACTAGGACGTATTTAAACACCCTTTTATACTTCGGGGGTATGTATAACCATGTATACATATCATTTATGCCCCCACAGTGACCACCTTTAGGCATATGAGTTAGTTGTCCTATTGAACTTAGATCTTCGGATCTCCAGTCAACTAAGTTAGGTGTCCTTCACATACCCTTTCCATAGGCTTCAGTCTCATTCCACAACTTGATCTCTAATAAACCCTCAGGTTGTTGGATCCATAGTATTAACAAATAACTTGCGTATTTGAGATCAGTTGTCATGATGTGTTCTTAACTCGTAAGTTAATTTTGCCTATTGTCAACTTCTAAGACTATAACCTAAGTGGCCATCTGAATCTGGTTATAATATATGTCTTTGTAAGATACGCTTATCATTTAAGGCAAACACATCTCCATTATTCACTACGACCTCTGTGTCCTCCACATAGTCGTCTGTTTGCAATGTTAGATTGGATTACAAAATCCTTATTGCCAAACTTTTATGATACAAATGCAAGACACCCCCACATTTAAGTGTTATAGGATATCATCCAAATGGATCCTCCCCCACATTTCTTGCCATTTGATCAACATTTCCGTAACTTCACTTATGACGACATTTATACACATATGATTGAACAATATCAACCTAATTGTATCAGTAAATTCAACTCATATTGCATTAGCTTACATAAGCTTCCGAGCTAACCAAAGCAACACATGCCATTGTCATAAGTTTGTCACCAACTTAGAATAATTTTATTTTAATACCTAGAATAAGCCTAGACAATGAGTTCTCTTCGTTTGCTTTTCAAATAAACTCTTCAAAATTTACATGTTTTTTCCTTATAATGAATGAAAATTCTCCCTCAACTTTGTCCGAACACAAATTCTTTTTGTGTTCATACACTTTTGAGTGTTTAGAGTTAATTAGTCTCCGTCAAGACCCATAATTAACCAAGTACTAGTCTAGCATGCTTTAGACTACAATACTTTAGCATGTGAACAGAAGATGCATCATTCTGATTCTTCACAGCCCTAAGGATATCATAATATCACTTTGCAACATTCATCCCTTGTTAAGACAAAATAATGAGACTTATTCATAACCCTAAAACATCAATATTTAGGAAGGTCTCACAAATTATTGTATATAGCGCATAGCTAAATTTCATCATTCATTTAAGGAACATAACTTATTTACCTTTGATCTCCAACAATCTACTATTGACTCATAAGTACTTAAACATAAGGCTTAATCCAAGTCACTTGGTGAACACATTCATCACCAACAAGATGAATGTTTCTCGTCTACAATCACTATTATGTGTGAGATAGAGTCAACTAGATCGACACTCAACAACATGGCATTCATAATTTTGCCATAAGTGATTTGCACACATCTATTGTTATTCATTAGGAGATATGTATATTTAGGATGCTCTCTCAAATGAAGGTAAAATCTCCATATAGATCTAACAATAATCAAGTGGTAGATGCATCTACTTATAAATCTCGCAAGATTTATTAAAGGTATACAATAACATATAGTACTTTTACTTTCATATGTTAGAATTCACACTTGTGAATTTTCCAATAACTTATAATGAAGTATGTCAACATGAATGTCGTTAGTGTATTTCATCTCAATACACTCACTATGTTCTTTCATTACTCACTAATGATGTGGTTATACATTTGATGTTTTGTCTTTGACTTTTAGTCAATGTAACAACTCTCGAGTTGTTTATGTTCAAGTATTTTCATGTACTATCCGTTTAAAACCATATTCTTTTAAACAATGTATAACCGACGTTATAATTATTTTCCACAAAAATAATTTCTACGTCACAACCATTAATGATTTATTTCTTTGTAAAAAATTGCATGTGTTATCCGAATATATTGAACACAAAACAATAAAATGCATTGGAAACTAAATCATAAGTGCCAATCAGTTTTGAAATTTAAACGGAAGCATAGACAATATGTAGACATCAAATAGTAAAGTGTTTTTATCTTCAACACTTTATAATCTGACCGAAATCTTCTCAACAATATTGTCTCATGGCATGTCTTGAGGTACTCCCTCAATAAGACTCCATGCACTTGTAAGTACAAGTTCCCTATTTCATCTTGAAACTTTAAACTTGGACAATTAAGTAGTTACAAATACTACATTTAAGTAGTAAACTTGAACAATTAAATTTGTTCACAACAACACCAAGTTGTTTTTCACCAAATAACATTTTCTAACACGAATGTTAGAAAAAAATGTTATAACAAGCACATTATAGAATCGAACGTTTACATAAACCGTTTTCCAAAGATATAGTTTATAAAATAAACCATTTCTCATCATTTTTAATGCACACATAGGCAATTAAATGTTTACATAAAACATTTCTGTTCATTATGAACAATCTCTAACCTCGTATTCGTGATACACATTTTCTAACACACATGTTAGAAAATTTAAGTCATTACATATATATATATATATATATATATATATATATATATATATATATATAACATGACCAAGTTAAAGCATTAAATGTCATCATTAAAACTCATCAAATGTCATCATTAAAACTCTACTCAAGAGTTTCACCATATGAAGAGTTAAGAGTCTCAATAATTATAGACTTAAACTCTAATAAAACTCATCAAATGTCATCATTAAAACTCTACTCAAGAGTTTCACCATTTGAAGAGTTTAATTAGTAATTAAAATTTCACTCAAATGGATTTAGAAATCCCAAATTAAAGTTGGTGATAAATCTCACACAGCTACACCATTACTTTATGGTGATTTAATTCTTGAAGTCAATCAAACATCAACTTCAATGTATGACATTTTATTTCTAAATCATACAAAGCATTAAAATCAATGTTACAACAAATTACTTATATAAAATGTTTACATAAAACATTTCAAAGCATTTGTATTTTAACCATTTTTTAACAATCATGTTAAAATGAAAGAAAATCTGACGCGCACGTTATAAATATTAACATTTCCACAAAATGTTAATTTGACTTGCTAAAAACACATATATGGTTCAAAATATCATTGTTGTAAAACAAGGTTTCCAAGGCCGAGTACTCTCCGAGTAGTCGTTACAAGGTAGGCTACCGAGGCGACTTTCTTTGACTTCACCTAATTACTCGGAATCGGTCAAACGCGGTCAACCTCGGCCAAAATCGTATCTAGTTGGTCAACTTGGGCCGAGTTTGACTTAAAAATAATAAAACATAATTTCTATGCTTATCATATTAAAGAATGAATATTATTTTCTCGTATTTTTTTATAGATGTTAGTAGATATATGTTATTTGACATGTATTTACTTTCTAAAAACTAATATTTTTATAATTTAACATGTCCGAGTATTCCCCGAGTACTCTCTGCCTAGGCCGAGTACTCTCAACTCCCCGGTCGACCGACTAGGGAGCGCCTAGCGACTTTTGAAACCACGGTTCAAATAAATAAGTCATTTCTAATACACATGTTAGAAACTAAACAATTAAAAAATTGCTTCCAAACTAACGCGTTTCATGAACGTTTCTGACACAAATGTTAGAAGACAAATGATTACAAAAATCATTATAAGACTTATTTGTTCATATCAATCCATGGGTGGATGAAAATTCTACTTTAAATAAAGACTTAATTAGAGACATAAAACTCTAATCGAGTAATATAAAACTCTTATTTAAAGACATAAAAAACTTTACTTAAGAGAATTTAACGTTTACAAAAAAATATGGTTTGCACCAATAATTCCGGTCTAACACACATATTAGAGAATTGAACGTTTACAAAAAACGTATGGTTTACACTAATAAATCCGATCTAACACAAAAGTTAGAAAAATTAACGATTCCCAAAATCGTTTCAAAAACGAAACGGTTGAACAAAAACTATTCGTTTTGTACCACGGTATAGGATTTATGATTGTATCTCAATCTCAACAAATCCAAACACAACAAGTTGTACTACATACATATTTCACAAAAAGAAAATATTTATAAGATCATAATCTTTAAAATATATATTTTTTTTATAAATTCTTTTGTGAACCCAAAATCCTTATAAATAAGGTTTTAAGATTGTAACAACAATCTCACGGAATCTGTTTTAAGTTTGTAGGAACTAGGTTCACTTTTTTATAAAAATATAATTACAAAATATATAATAATGAGACTCTCGTTCTTCGTAGGAAATATCATTGTACAATATCGGTTGTAATAACTAAATAAAAAGAATATAAAATATAATTTTATAATCTTGATTCAAGCCGCATCTCTGGTGGGTCCTTCACGCGCATTTGATAGCATCCTAGACTCGAGTATTCATCATCTTGAGTCTTGAAAAATACTTCTTGACTACAACAAAGGGCACACTAAAACGTTGACGATTTTGGTTGAGGCACGTGTTCAACACGCTTCCCTTAAAAGAGATTTCGCGCCTCTACTAAAGACGACGCGTCTGTCTCCCAGGGTACAACATCCGAAGCAGTATGTACTACCGAAGATGGCCACGTGCCCGAGGTTACACCGGATAAAATTATAGTGTTAGAACTTGTGGAAAATAATGATATGAAGATGATGAAATCGAATAGAGACAACATATCTCCCCTAAGTACCCAACACATGGGTCTTTAAGTATCTCCAAGAACTCATCTAATTTTTTTCTTCTAAAATTCCACTTAAATCTCTAGCTTCATCAAGTTAGGCATATAACCTACTTTGCATACAAGAGATATGGGGTAGAGAAGAGTCTCACTTTATTAAAGATTTTATTAGAGAAATAAATTCTAATAAAAACTAATTAATTGACATAAAAACTCTACTAAAAGTCTCACTTTATTAGAGATTTTATTAGAGACATAAACTCTAATAAAAACTAATAAATTGACATAAAAACTTCACTTAAGAGTTTATCACCCGTATGAATAGTCTAGTAAATAATTATAATTTTACTAAATTATAATTTCACTAAATTAATATACATTCACACCATCTAAATTTCCAACATATTTTAGGCAAAAAAAGTTGATCGTACCCCTTGAAAATATGGTTGAACACCTCATTCGCACCCCCAAAAAATATTTTCTGGGTCCACCACTGTTGGGTTGTACCGGTAACGAACCGATACCGAACGAACATCAATGAGTATATCGGTATTATTGAAAGTGTATTTTCCTATGTTTTTGGAACTTAGTAATTCAAAAGTAATTGTGTGTTTATACCTTTATATACATAGATATAAATATATATATATATATATATATATAGAAAAGATATATCGTACATTACGGCTTAATGTACTTCACGTACAACAACGTGCGTGATTTGTTCTATAACATGCGTGATTAATGTTTTCAGTATGCGTGATTATTGTGTTTCAACATGCGTGATTTTGGATTTTTGAGTTATAACGTGCGTGATTTTAAAATGAACGTGCGTAATTACCTGTCGTACGTGATGTACGTTAAGCCGTAATGTACGTTAATCTTCCTCTATATATATATGTATAGGGTGGGGTTCTAGAGTGAACATTAGTGTATTTGCGAACTGGGTGAACAAATCTTGGCCATTGATTTACACACGTGGATGGCTAGGATTTCATCATCAAACCGTAAATTACACTAGTGTATTTCATCATCAAATCCTGGCCATTGATCTATACACATGTATGGCTAGGATTAGTTCGCTCAGTTCGCAAATTACACTAGTGTTCACTCTTGAACCTAATCCTATATATATGTGTATATATATATAGAGAGAGAGAGACCGGTTATCATACAAATAACCTAATCATACATTATGTACGCTTCATCCACAACCGTCAGATCATCTCATTTAAACAGCGTGTTTTACTATTAAATTTATCAAATTAAAATTAATAAAAAGAAACCGCCAAGGTTAAAATCGTCAAATGCGAGATCAAAACCCTTGATAATCAGCAAACAAAAACCTCAAAATCATAACGTAAGATTCTAAAATCAAAACTGAAATCGAAATTATAACAATTAATCAAAAATCGATCGATTCCTATTCACCAAATCCTTCTGTGAAAAATGAAATTCTGATGAATTTAGAAATTCTGAACTAACACAAATCGATGGACACGTTTGTGAACTTCTGATGAATTTATAAATCGAAATTATAACAATTAATCAAGAAGATGATGCAGGTTGTGATATCATGTGCGAATTCATGGACAATGCAAATGCGATTTCAATTAAAAAAAATTCTTTCAAATTTCATATAGTGTGCGAATTCATAACAATGTACATGCGATTTCGGTAAAAAGTTAAGTATTCCTTAAAATTTCATATAGTGTGCGAATTCATGATAAAGCATTGCGATTTCAGTAAAATGTTAAGTATTCTTTGAGATTTTATATAGTGTGCGAATTTGTATCCATTCAAATGCGATTTCGAATAAAAACAGTGCAAAACAATTAAAAATTGCTTTCTCCTAAAAATGCAAAAATAAATAAATAAATAAATAACTAAAAAAAACAAAATACGAATCTTAAAAACTATAGTTAAATGCCATTTTAGTCCCTGTGGTTTGGGCCATTTTGCCAGTTTAGTCCAAAGGTTTCATTTTTAACCTGTGGGTCTAAAAAGGTTTCACAGTTGCCATTTTAGTCCACTGGGTTAACTTCATCCATTTTTTCTGTTAACGAGAAGGCCAATTCGGTCATTTTATATGGCTGAATTGCCCTTTTAGTTAACATAATTACATACAAAATGACCAAATTGGCCTTCTCGTTAACAAAAAAATGGATGAAGTTAACCAAGTGGACTAAAATGGCAACTTTGAAACCTTTTTGGACCCACAGGTTAAAAATGAAACCTTTGGACTAAACTGGCAAAATGGACCAAACCACAGGGACTAAAATGGCATTTAACTCTAAAAACTAAAAATAGTAGTATTATATATAAAAAAATACTTAATTTATGACCGATGTGACTGTAATTTGACATGTAATGATCAATTTTACAATAAATACTAGAGAACTTACCACCCTACATATATAATAATTTCACTATATTAATATAAAAAACCTAGATATAACTACCTTCCATATTAAGACATAGATGACAAAGAAATACACACACAAAAACACAGACCAACAAAAATGGCATCTGAAGATATAGAAAAAATAAAAAACATTGCAATCAAAGAGCTATTGTCAACTCGCACGTTGACAGAATTAAGCACTGATGTCACCTCTTCTCATCTGATTCTTGATGTGCAGGGCAAAATTCTTGAACAAATCAAGAAAAATCAAGCAGTATGGGAAAAGATACTTCAAGAACCACCATCAACCTTCAGAGACAGAGCTTTGGATCACATAAAAGAGCAATCTCGAGCTGATGACTTGGCCTTCTCTTTCCTGACAGATGCTCTGAACACTGTGAAGGAGAAGATGGAGTTCAGCTCTTCTGAACGTGACAAAATATTTACTCCAAGTAACTAAAAAACTCTTTTTAATCGTTTTTGTGGTAATGGCTGTGTTAGACAATAACTATTATTATATTTTGGGTACATGTTTTTGAACATATTATGTTATCTCTTAATATTAAATCGCATGAATGATATAGCCATCATTGTCACATAACAAAAAACAAGATAACTAACAAATCGCATGTAATAAAAGTGAAATCACATGTAAAAATTTATATAAACTGCTGATTATAAAATCGCATGTTTAAAAACTATAATCGCATGAAAACTGATATAAACAGATGAATATAAAAAATCGCAAGTGTTTCGTATAAATTCGCATGTCCATTTAGAAAAAAAACTACTCATCCTCATCATCTTCCGAAACCTCCTCCCACTGATCTTCTTCTTCAGATCCATCATCACTACTGTAATCTGCAAACTCATCTTCCTCTTCATCATCTTCAACCTCATTGTCTTTGTCTCTAGCAACATTTTCGATCTGGATGCCCTTCTTCTTCTTTTTTTGTTGTTTACCTTGTAGTTTGGCTTTCAGCTCCTCGCAAGTCCGAATGTCATGACCTTTTTCATTACATACGCTACATGTCCTTGACCTTTTCCCCTTGCGGCTGATCATTTGTTCTTTCTTAGATTTAATCCTTTTATGCGAGCCGCGACCTTTGTTTCTTATACCAGCCGGCACACGGACAGTGGGAGGAGCATTTGTTACTGGTTGTTGATAACCAATCAACTTTGAAAATCGGTCAAATTTTGGATCAAGTTGCTTGGTTATTCGACTCTGATCAACTCTCTCTTTAAGCTGCATCATTTGATCCCTGACTAAAACAAGTTGATCAAGGTCGGAAATCAAATTACTAACCAAATACTCCCCTGTGTGGATGATTTCACGAGCAATCCGTTTAGCCTTGTGTTGCACATCCTTGCCACCCACATTTAGATTGTACTTCACATTTAACTCATTCGGAACAACATCCTTCATCCATCTCTTCATAACACATTTGTTTGGTATTTCTTTAACACCAAACATCTTGAAAAGAAAATAAATGTGTTTGCATAGCAGCCCATACTGCTCAAAACGCAAACAGCTACACTGTGCAGTTACATCATCTTCAAGATTCTTGAACCACACCTAGGAAAAATCAAATATATATATATATATATAGTAACAATTAAAATCGCGTGTATAACATAACAATTTCGCATGCCTAAAAAATCATGCAAATGAATAAATTTTGAAAATCGCATGATAAAAAAAAATCGCATATTGCAAGATGATAATTCTGAAAAAAAAAGAAATTCGCATATATGTTATCAACAAATCGCATGTGTGAAATAAATATGCTATAATACCTCCAATAAACCATTTCCATGGGCTTTAAAGTCCTTCAACATTATCCTGATCTGTGGACCCTCTACTTTGGTGTCCATCGGCAGACATTCAGAAATTGTACCACAAATCTCTATTTGCTGATCAAAGAATATAGACCTGGTGAATCTCTTAGCAGCATCTTCTTCCAAAGAAGTTCCGGTCAAATCAGCAGGCTCAGTATATCTTGAAATATGATCATTCTTTCTATGATTAAAACGTTGGACATCCATTGCACCGTCGAAATGATTCAAAAACTCTACGAGAGTGAGTTGTGAATTAGACACCTGGCAGAAAAAATGGTTCTCACTATCTGATCTTGAGGTTGTTCTCATAAGTCCCGACATTGGCTCGTGTCGGTAAAAAGCCGGAATCCACATGGATCTCATCACAAACATATCATCGATCCATTTGTTTTCTGTGAGACCAAACTCAATCATCACCAACTTCCACTGTCTCTCGAATTCTTCGGGCTCAATCGAATCAGTCCATACAATGTCGCACATCCTCCTTTTAAACTCATCGTTATTGCACAACTTGTGTCCAACCTATGACAATAAATGCTTTTTATATCAAGCTGTAACAAAAATATATAATATACAAAAAAATAACACTAACAGAAGACAATATAGCATACTATACCTTATCTGCCACTTTTTTCATTATGTGCCACATGCACAATCTGTGTCTGCAGACAGGGAAAACCTCCTCAATAGCCTGTATCATAGCAGGGTCTTGATCAGTCACTACAACCTTTGGCTGCTGACCAAATGACTTTAAAAATGAATTCAGAAGCCATTTATATGATTCAATGCTCTCCGATGCCAACAACCCAGCTCCAAATGTTACATTTCGACAGTGGTTGTCAATGCCAGTGAACGGGACAAACACCATCTTGTACCTGCACAACACATGCCAAAATACGTTGAAAACATGTGAATTACAAAAAACCACATGCGAAAACAAAAGTATAACATGCGATATAGTCAACATCAATTTTACACATGCGATATAACAGCTCATGAAGACATTTAACATGCGAAAATAGTAAAAAAAACATGTTTGTCTTCAAACACTAACCTGTTTGTCTTGAAAGTTGCATCAAAGGATATCACATCCCCAAATTCCATATAGTTAAGCTTGCATAAACCATCAGCCCAGAACAAACCAGTTAAACGTTTACCATCATCAACAGAATATTCAAACGAATAATCAGCTAAATACTGTTTTTTGTCAGTCATCCTATTAATGTCACACCCCGGATTTCCACGTGTCACCGGTGGGCCCGGTGGGGAGTATCGTGACGTGGTTGGCAACATAATAGTCAAACAACACAATATTTAATATGCACAGCGGAAGCAAATTGTAAGATATAATTCAACCGAATATAATGTTGTAATATCAAGTATCACAATAGTCGATTGTTTATCCACAGACGGATCAAAAATAAATTGGAAACATCAGTTCAACAGAAGATAGGCATCTTAAGCTTGCGAGACTTCTATTGATGCTAAGGAGAAATCCCAGCCAATTACGCTTAGTACCTGCATTTAATCTTTTTGGGAAAATACGTCAGTTTACACTGGTAAATACAATCAACTGTCTCATTTTGGAAAATGATTAAAAATTGATTTGGATGCACGTGGCATAAACATTTTATAACTTGGGAGAATTATTTAAATATATAATCTTGTGAACGGATTACATGTTCCTTATGCGTTCAGTTGCCCGGATCGAGTCCGGGTTAAAGATCAATAGACACACCACATTATTCTTTTGTGCACTGACGGGTGTACGCCTACACCCCGCGCTTAAGTCGTGGCCATTTCGTAAAATGATGCCAGGGATATTCGGGACATGGTCATTAACCCCCCAAAGGCTTTTAAGTAAACAAAACTGTTTAAACGGGCCGATCAAATTATTCAATTAACCACCTAACGATGGAAGATTTGATGCCCGACCAAGCGGTATTCTATATACCGTAACCCAAGCCCGTATAGGGAAAATAAGTTAAACGTATTTACCTGAGCAAAGTAATAATCACAATAAGCAAATTGCAAGTAGCTTTTACTGGTTCTCCTAATCTGGAACGAAGGTTTATAATAACCTATTAGAATCCTAACGGGTCTTTAGTTAAGCTTAAGCTTAGACCGGTTAGTTTCAAAGATACGGTTCGTACGCACGATTAAGCGAAGACCGGATAGAATGTGATTTAGACCCGACAAGTTCGGAGACTTGCTTAATATGGGTATTTCATACACACTCTGTATTTTGAGATAAAACCGATAAGGTTTGACCCGTTTCGGCTAATTTATGTAAACTTGTTACATAAACCGAACCGAACGCGTAATAAGCGTAACGGGTATCCGTAAGAGCCATATACAGGTTTCCTAAGTTAATATGCTTCAAATATGTTGTGACATCAGTAATATGTCTTTTATTATGCCCGAAACGAATTTAAACACAAACTATGCCCCGTAGGGGTAGTTTGGTCATTTAAAAGGTTATAAAAGAGTCTAAGTATTAACCTGAGTTACAGGTCTGATATAATCAGCAAAAATACTTAGTTTGATAAGTTATAACAGTAGGGTAAAGTATATATGTGAAATTTATCAATTTTAACCAAACTATGCACCGTAGGGGCATTTTGGTAATTTCACATAAGTCGAAAAGCTCAAAACTGAAGTCTGAGTTTAACAACTTTTGCTTACTGTTAAAATATTATAATTTACCTAAAATATCAGTAGGTATCACCCTTGTATGTTTAAAAATAGTCTTAGTACATACTATGCGCTAAAAACGCTTAATAAGGCGATTAGAAGCCGTTTCCGGGTTCTATATATAAAGCTGATATTTATATCATTCCATAAGGCCTAAAATAATTTATTTATCATTTAGGATCAGTAGCAAAAGGTTTGGAGTTGATTAGATATGTAAAACTCATTTTATGGCCCGTAAGGGCAAAACCGACAATTACCGGATTAAGCCTACGACTATGAGTTATGCTCAGCCTAAAATTAATTAAAAATCTTCAAAAATCCCAAAATAATATATTACATCAGTGGGTAAAGATTTTGATATCAAAAAGTAGGCTTAACTAGGCTATACGCTAATTACGCCGTTTAATTAACATAAAGCTTCTTAATTACGCTAATGAGCATAACTCTCAATCTACACCTCAAACTGATATCAAATTTTGGGTGCAAGTTTATATATCAGTAATTAAAGTTTCTATTCTTTTACATTTTCAAAAATCACGTTTTAAGGTGAAAAGGGCATAATGGTCAACATATGAGCAATTAACGGAATCATGCATATTAATTGGATAACTAATGAACCAAGGTGTATAATCACAGAGGGTTATACTAGCATGTAACCTAGTCCAATTAAAGCTCTGAGGCATTTCTAAAACATGCCTAAACGGGTCAGAACTGAAAGTCAAAGCAAAAGTCAAACTATGCGACTTTCGGTTCCGAACCGGGTCTAAACAGTAAATTGTCGGGTTGAACATGTTTAGACATGTTCTTACACTAATTACCAAGTTATATTAATGATCAAACAGGTTGTATGTGTTCTACATTGCTAATCATGCATAAATTAGAAACTAAGTATCCTGTTGACTTTTTATTAACAAGTTTGACCCGACATTTGACCTAGTTAGAGTGGGAATCAGGGGGAACCCTTTTAAGGGTTTATTACCCACATAATTACCAACTTATAACTACTTTTGATTCGACTAATCACTGGACCATTAGTGATTAATCTTAAAGTCAACTGTTAATTACGACGGTTTGACTTTTAAGCTATAACTAAGCAAAAACTTAACTAAGAAAGGTTAAGCAAACTTACAAAAGTCCTATGAACGACCAAAGATCACTTGAGAGAAGTCTTGAGCTCCAGAAATGATCAGGAAGGCAAGAGAAAGGTGTGAAGAATGAGTTGCAACTTCATGGCCTTTTATAGTGCTTTAATCACCATGGATTGTTGACACACAAGTCTACAACTGACCACAACTCATCCACAAGTGTCCCTAAGTGTCTAGAGGTTGTTTAGGGGTCAAGCAAGATGTGGAAAATCGGTTAAAAGTCGAGTAGAAAGCACTTAGCAGGCAAAAACCCAACAAATTCGGAACAGATGGGCCTAGGCGTGACGCGAAGGACCCCCCCCCCTTGGGCCTTGTGTCGCGCGACACCTCTCCTGACTCAAATCCAACTTTAGATTTTTATGTATTAATCCTTGCCCCTTCAAACTTTGCTTAGACTTCCTTTCTTGCATTATGAACCCTCCTAATTGACATATAAGGGCTCCAAGGCATATACCCAATTTGTTTAGCCCTCGGTTAACTTTATTGTCACCCGAAAAGTCCTAAACTTCACCGTTGACGCTTTTAACCCCTCGCATACGAATTTGATCACAACTTGCTCATATGATAACGAAACTTTATGAAATTTATATCGTACATTATAGTGAGCATAATTAACCATTACAAAGCTTCGGGTTTGTCAAAAGGTGACTTAGAGGTATAACTTAAACATGTTGACACATTTAACCCCTGAAGTTTGCAATCTCTCACTTTCTTTCATATTTAGCTTCGTATGATCCGTGATTTATTCGTTTGAAGGTTTGAGCATCATGTAGGGTTAATGTACAATATATTTATTCACTGTTGACATTTAGAACTCGTATATTCACATACTTTCCATGATTGTCAACTTTAGTCCTTTCAGAACATCCTTTCACACGTTCAAACATATGACACGTGTCAACACATTATAGGACGTGAATTTTCGAGGTGTTACATCCTCACCCCCTTAAAAGAAATCTCGACCTCAAGATTTACTGAAATAAATAAGGGTACTTTTCTTTCATTGTGGATTCAACCTCCCACGTATATTCGGGACCTCTACGGGCATCCCATTTGACCTTTACAATAGGCACATGCTTCCTTCGAAGCTTCTTAACCTGTCGATCTTCAATCGACAATGGTTTTTCCACAAATTTTAAGCTCTCATCTATATGCACCTCTGTATGTGGTATGACCAGTGATTCGTCAGCGAAACACTTCTTCAGATTGCAGATGTGGAATACATTATGAATACCACTGAGCTCTTCAGGTAAGTTTAGCTTATAGGCAACTAACCCGACACGTTCGATAACCTCGAAAGGTCCTTTGTATCTCGGGCTTAGTTTGCCTTTCTTACCAAATCGCTTCACCCCCTTCCAGGGTGATACTTTAAGTAACACTTTGTCACCTACTTCGAAGTGAAAAGCTTTACGCTTTGGATCTGCGTAACTCTTCTGCCTATCTCGGGCAGCTTTGAGACGGTCACGAATCTGGACAATCTTGTCCGTCGTTTCGAACACTATTTCCGGTCCTGAAAATTGGACATCTCCAACTTCCGCCCAACAAAGGGGCGTTCTACACTTTCTACCGTATAAGGCCTCGAAAGGCGCAGCCTTGATGCTGGTGTGGTAGCTATTGTTGTAGGAGAATTCGATTAAAGGTAGGTGGTTATCCCAACTACCACCTAAATCAATTACACATGCACGTAGCATGTCTTCCAATGTTTGGATGGTACGCTCACTCTGTCCGTCAGTCTGAGGGTGGTAAGCCGTACTAAAATTCAAACGCGTGCCCAAAGATTGCTGGAAACTTTTCCAAAAATGTGACGTGTATCTAGTATCTCTGTCAGAGATAATAGACACAGGTATGCCATGTAAGGCTACAATCTTATCTACATACAGTTGGGCTAGCATGTCGGAGCTATAAGTCTCCTTGATGGGCAGGAAATTTGCTGACTTAGTCAGTCTATCAACTATAACCCATATTGTATCATTTCCTTTCCTTGTCTTAGGTAACTTGGTGATAAAATCCATGGTTACCATTTCCCACTTCCACATAGGAAGTTCAGACTGTTGTAGCAAGCCTGACGGCTTTTGATGTTCTGCCTTGACTTGCGCACAAGTCAAGCACTTAGCTACATAGGCAGCTACAGACTTTTTCAAGCCTATCCACCAATAGTTTGCCCTTAGATCCTGGTACATCTTATCGGCTCCAGGATGAACGGAATATTTAGAACTATGGGCTTCCTGAAGGATAACATCTCGAAGTCCTCCATAAATTGGAACCCATATTCGTCCATTTAATCTCAGAATCCCGTCCTTGCCAAGAGATAACTGCTCCTCAGTTACCCCTAGCTTCTCGTTAGGATAGTTAGCTTCCAACACAGCTTCCCTCTGTGCAGCTAACAACCTTTCAGTCAAACTGTTCTTAATCTCAATGCTCTTGGCATTGATTCGGATAGGTTTCACCCTTTCCTTTCTGCTCAAGGCATCGGCAACTACATTCGCCTTGCCGGGATGGTATCTGATTTCACAATCATAATCATTTAAAGTCTCCATCCAACGGCGTTGCCCATGTTTAAGTCCTTTTGATTAAACAGGTGCTGGAGGCTCTTGTGATCAGAATAGATCACACATTTGATTCCATATAAATAATGCCTCCACAGTTTTAGTGCGAATACAACGGCACCCAACTCCAAGTCGTGGGTGGTGTAATTCTTTTCATGCACCTTTAACTGTCGTGATGCATAGGCAATAACTTTGCCTTTCTGCATAAGCACACACCCCATGCCAGTGTGCGATGCATCGCAGTAAACCACAAAATCTTCTATTCCATCTGGCAATGTTAGTACAGGAGCGTTGCTCAACTTTTACTTCAGAATATCAAAGGACTCTTGCTGCTTAGGGCCCCAAACGAACTTTACTTTCTTCTTAGTCAAGGAAGTTAGGGGTGCAGCAATCCTTGAAAAATTTTCAATGAAACGCCTGTAATATCCTGCCAATCCCAGGAAGCTACGAATCTCTGTAGGCGTCTTCGGCTCTTGCCAGTTCATAACTGCTTCAACCTTAGCGGGATCCACTTGGATACCACGCTCACTAACCACATGTCCAAGGAATTGGACTTCACGAAGCCAGAATTCACACTTATAGAATTTGGCATAAAGTTTCTCATGATGTAGGAGTTTGAGAATACAGCGAAGGTGTTTCTCGTGGTCAGCTTGGTTCTTAGAGTAAATGAGAATGTCGTCGATGAACACGATGATGAATTTATCTAAATAAGGCTTGCAAACGCGATTCATGAGATCCATGAACGCGGCTGGTGCATTAGTGAGCCCAAAAGGCATCACTAGGAACTCGTAATGACCATAACGAGTCCTAAATGCAGTCTTGTGTACGTCTTCATCTCTAACCTTCAGTTGATGGTAGCCTGACCTCAAGTCAATCTTCGAGAAATAACTCGCTCCTTGCAATTGATCGAACAAATCGTCGATCCTGGGCAAAGGATACCTATTCTTGATCGTGACCTTATTAAGCTCACGGTAATCGATGCACAGACGCATCGATCCATCCTTCTTCTTGACAAACAAGACAGGTGCTCCCCATGGAGACGAACTAGGTTTAATGAAACCTTTAGCTAGCAATTCATCCAGTTGTGTCCTTCATTCCTTCATTTCCGTGGGCGCCAACCTATAAGGTGCTCTAGCAACTGGAGCTGCTCCAGGGATGATATCAATTCTGAATTCGACTTGTCTATCTGGTGGTAAGCCAGGTAGATCTTCAGGGAACACTTCAGGGTATTCAGAAATGACGGGGATGTCTTCGATCTTCGGTTTAGGCTCATCAAAAATCACTTGTGCCATGTAGATGACACAACCCTTCTTTAAACACTTGGAAGCCTTGAGCATAGTCACTTGCTCAGGCAGTCCATATTGGGTATCTCCCCGAATGGTAAGTGATTCACCAGACGGAGTCTTAATCACCACTTGCTTTCTGTTGCAGACAATTTGGGCCTGGTTATGAGATAACCAGTCCATACCCAAAACTATGTCAAAACCGGCCAACTTAAAGGGAAGTAGAGACAGGGGAAAAGAGTGGTTCTTAATGGATATAACACATCCGTCTAACACAGTTGAGACGGTTTCTAGGGTGCCATCTGCTAACTCCACCTCATAATTCACACTTAAGGTTTTGACAGGTAATTTCAGCAATTCACAAAACTTATTATCAACGAAAGACTTATCAGCGCCTGAATCAAATAGTACTCTTGCATAGACATCATTTACAAGGAAAGTACCTGTAATCACGTTGTCATCTAGAACCGCTTCCTTTGCATCCATTCTGAAGACTCTAGCATTTGTCTTCTTGGCCTCTTCAGGCTTCTTGGCGTATTTAGGGCAGTTGGTTTTAATGTGCCCTTTCTCATTGCATCTGTAGCAAGTTGCATCTTTCAGCTGTTTGCAATCCAAGGTCTTGTGATCCTTGGACTTGCATATACCACAAGCATAGGTTTTTGACTGAGTCTGCGAGTTCGACTCGGTCTGCACTTTCCAAAGTGCTGTTTCTTGCAAATCTTGCACTTGGGCTTCTCACCAGACTGATGCCCATCTTTCCTTGACTCAGATCCTTTCTTGTTGTCACCGTTCCCACGGTGCTTCTTGTTCGACCTCCGTGAATTATCATCTTCACGTTTTCTCTTCTCAGCATCCTTATTCCTCAGCGATCTTTGCTTGACCGCATCCAAAGTGAGGGACAAAGATATGTCAGCTACAGACCTAAAAGTAGCTGGCCGAGAAGCCTTCAAGCTTGCCTTTATCTCGGGGGCTAAACCACCGATAAAACGAGCTATTCTTTTTGGTTCTGGGGTCACCAGATACGGAACCAACCGGGACATTGTGTTGAAGCTCGTGAGGTAAGCTTGACAGTCAAGGTTTGTCATAACCAATGATAGAAAATCAGACTCTATCTTCTCCACCTCATGCTGGGGACAGTAATTTTCCCTGATGAGGGCAACAAATTGATCCCATGGCATGTTGTACAATGGGATTTTCCCGGTGGCTTGAATCAGAGATCTCCACCAGGCTAAAGCTTCACCCTTAAATGATTGCGACACAAACTTGACCACATCCCTCTCAGCACATCCGCTGATATCCACAACCGTGTCCATCTCGTCTAACCACGTCATGCAGTCAATGGCTCCCTTTTCCCCAGTAAAATCCCTGGGCTTGCATGAAACAAAGTATTTATAGGAGCAACCCTTGTTACGGGGTTCTTGATTTAGTACTATCTGTTGAGATGGAGCACTGTGGTGGTTTGAGGAGAGTCTATCATCATCTTTCTTGGGTTCTTCCTTCTTGGAAGGTGGCTTTGAATGCGGTGTAGATAGGGTCCTACTCCGAGTCCCACTATACTCTTCGTACTGCCGCTCCAATGCCTTTGTATCTGCGTCGTCCACCAACGCTTTCAGTTCCTCACCCGTTAAGTTAATTCGGGCGTTATCAATATTCTCTACTGGATGGCTATTAATTTCGTCTGAGTTAGCCATTTTAATTGAACTGTTACAGAAAACAAGGACAGTAGTTTATTTGGGAGTTTATTATGGAATTGCCCCTTAGGGTAATTCATTAACCATGGTAAACAGAGACCATATTTGGTTAATTTATTAATCGTATTTATTTAGGATTTCAATTATAATTTGTCCTAAATAAACAATAACAATATATATTAGCACATAAGGCCTAGTCACAAGGACATTTTAAATTATAAGCTATGATTTCAGAGAATCAAGGCTTTTAAGGTATACTGGCACAACAGGCCTAGTCACAAGGACATTTACAAATTATAAGCTATGATTTCAGAGAATCAAAGCATGAAGGTATATTGGCACAACAGGCCTAGTCACAAGGACATTTATAAATTATAAGCTATGATTTCAGAGAATCAAAGCATGAAGGTTTGAACCTAGTTCATTACTTTTATCTGACAGGGAGTCATCGCTACCACTGTCTTTTGGCTCATATGGAAATGAGCAGGGCCCGTAGGCGCTATATTACCACGTATGGTCAAAATATGATCATCTCAATTGATGATCTAAACCCATGATTCAGAGATCATTAAATTGGGTTAGGAATCTTTTGAAGAATCCAATAATAAGAATGACGGGTGTGATTTTAATGAATCACGTATGCCAGGAGTGTTAACATGTTTACAGATGTTAACTGGGATTTGAATCTTTTAAACAGGTCTTACCATCATGGCCAGGTCTTCATAATGACACTCAGGCTAGGTTTCACTCTTTAGATTCTCATTCAATATTTAAATAGGCAGATTATTATCAAAAAGGAATGATTTTGATTTATTTATTTCATGTAATATATTTATGCAGATAAAAGCAAAAATGAAATTTATAAACATTCCATTAATTTATTAAAAGGTTACACGTCGCCCTAAACGGGACTTTTTAATAAACAACTTACCCACGCAGGGGTTCAAACAAGGACTTACCCACGCAGGGGCTTAACAACAAACATCATAATAGTCCACGCAGGGACTTACACAAATAACATAATAGTCCACGAAGGGACTTAAACAGTAACATACCCTCGTAGGGGTTAACAGAAAGATAGACCCACGCAGGGGTCAAAACAAACAAGCATACCCACGCAGGGGTTTATACAGCAAGACTGGCCCACGCAGGGGCTCAACAACAATTGGAAGGATTCAGTGGTCCTTCTTGCTCTTCCCCTTTATTAGGCTTGTCAATCCTTGGAAGAAAGTCTGTCGCTCCCTGCGATCGCGGTGAAAGTCTCGCTCAACCTGATCCAGTCTCTGAAGAATTTCCTCCCGTTCTGGGGGAGAAAACCGTGGCGGCTGCGATTGCGTCTGTAAAATAGGTCTGGGAGGAATCTGGTACCCATGAGTTGGGTACCCTACTCCCCAAGGAGCGCCATAGGGTCCTTCCGGGTTAAAGGCGTTGTAATTGGCCGCTACCATGTAGGGGTCGGCTTCACCGTAACCGTAGTTGGTGTGAGCTGGCTGTTCAAACGGGTTGTACGCCATAGAACCCGTGTATGCTGGAATCGGGTTATCAAAACCCATCGGAGGTGGTTGCTGTGCAACTGGTTGCGAAGGTCCACCCACTTGTGGATCTTCTTGATGTGGCGGATAATGGCTGCCACTTGATTGTCGAGGAGAGCTAAAATGAAAGTCTCCTCCTTGCGCGGACATCCGCGCTCCGGTTCTCCTACGCCTCGGCGGTTGTGGAGGTGCCGGCTGAACAGGTGGCGGTGGAGGCGGTGGCGTGACTACCACAAACCGTGAATCCACAGAGGGATCCTGCTGCTGTTGCTGGTGAGGCGACGAATGATGCGAGGGTGTGAAGTACCACTCGTGCTGGTTAAATCGCGCCATGTAACTGTCCGGACCATGGTAGGGTGATCCGTGAAAAGATGAACCATCCGAGATCTCAATGGGATGGTTCGGTGTACCACTGGCAGGTTCGACGGGATCCGTGTCCTCGTCCATATCCATAGCGTTGTCTCCCGAGAAGTGGTCCTCCGGTCCCAATGGGTTAAAACCCACTGGTTCTTGTATAAAATTTGTCGGGTTAAACCGGCCCCTAAAAACAGGTGTAGGGTCACCAAAGGAATTGTGCGATAAGGATCGCTGTAAAGGTATGTAGGAAGGTTGAGGGTTGTTGGGCTCATACTCCGGCTATGGCCCATAAGGGTTATGAACAGGAGGTGTTGAACTGTGCGAAACCGACCGTCTAGCCGGCTTGAAGAGGTTCCTCCGGTTCTGTCGAGGATCGTCACTCTCGGTGGTAGAAGGAGCTCGCACATGCGAAGGTCCTGCCTCGTTGTCATTGGGGGCGGTGACTGGCCCCTTTCCTCGTCCTCTTCTTCGGAAGAATCTTGGCGGCATTTTTAATCCTGTCAATACAACATGAGATAACGACAAGAATATATATAAAATAAAGGACAAAAACAAAAACCAAACAAAATAGAATTTGTCCTATGTTATTTGTCTAGACTCGAAAGTTTAGATATGTGCAATTGTGTAACTGAGATTAAACACAAAAGGCTAGTGTTTAATTCACTCAGTGTTGGCTCTGATACCAACTTGTCACACCCCGGATTTCCACGTGTCACCGGTGGGCCCGGTGGGGAGTATCGTGACGTGGTTGGCAACATAATAGTCAAACAACACAATATTTAATATGCACAGCGGAAGCAAATTGTAAGATATAATTCAACCGAATATAATGTTGTAATATCAAGTATCACAATAGTCGATTGTTTATCCACAGACTGATTGAAAATAAATTGGAAACAGCAGTTCAACAGACGATAGGCATCTTAAGCTTGCGAGACTTCTATTGATGCTAAGGAGAAATCCCAGCCAATTACGCTTAGTACCTGCATTTAATCTTTTTGGGAAAATACGTCAGTTTACACTGGTAAATACAATCAACTGTCTCATTTTGGAAAATGATTAAAAATTGATTTGGATGCACGTGGCATAAACATTTTATAACTTGTGAGAATTATTTAAATATATAATCTTGTGAACGGATTACATGTTCCTTATGCGTTCAGTAGCCCGGATCGAGTCCGGGTTAAAGATCAATAGACACACCACATTATTCTTTTGTGCACTGATGGGTGTACGCCTACACCCCGCGCTTAAGTCGTGGCCATTTCGTAAAATGATGCCAGGGATATCCGGGACATGGTCATTAACCCCCCAAAGGCTTTTAAGTAAACAAAACTGTTTAAACGGGCCGATCAAATTATTCAATTAACCACCTAACGATGGAAGATTTGATGCCCGACCAAGCGGTATTCTATATACCGTAACCCAAGCCCGTATAGGGAAAATAAGTTAAAAGTATTTACCTGAGAAAAGTAATAATCACAATAAGCAAATTGCAAGTAGCTTTTACTGGTTCTCCTAATCTGGAACGAAGGTTTATAATAACCTATTAGAATCCTAACGGGTCTTTAGTTAAGCTTAAGCTTAGACCGGTTAGTTTCAAAGATACGGTTCGTACGCACGATTAAGCGAAGACCGGATAGAATGTGATTTACACCTGAAAAGTTCGGAGACTTGCTTAATATGGGTATTTCATACACACTCTGGATTTTGAGATAAAACCGATAAGGTTTGAACCGTTTCGGCTAATTTATGTAAACTTGTTACATAAACCGAACCGAACGCGTAATAAGCGTAACGGGTATCCGTAAGAGCCATATACAGGTTTCCTAAGTTAATATGCTTCAAATATGTTGTGACATCAGTAATATGTCTTTTATTATGCCCGAAACGAATTTAAACACAAACTATGCCCCGTAGGGGTAGTTTGGTCATTTAAAAGGTTATAAAAGAGTCTAAGTATTAACCTGAGTTACAGGTCTGATATAATCAGCAAAAATACTTAGTTTGATAAGTTATAACAGTAGGGTAAAGTATATATGTGAAATTTATCAATTTTAACCAAACTATGCACCGTAGGGGCATTTTGGTAATTTCACATAAGTCGAAAAGCTCAAAACTGAAGTCTGAGTTTAACAACTTTTGCTTACTGTTAAAATATTATAATTTACCTAAAATATCAGTAGGTATCACCCTTGTATGTTTAAAAATAGTCTTAGTACATACTATGCGCTAAAAACGCTTAATAAGGCGATTAGAAGCCGTTTCCGGGTTCTATATATAAAGCTGATATTTCTATCATTCCAGAAGGCCTAAAATAATTTATTTATCATTTAGGATCAGTAGCAAAAGGTTTGGAGTTGATTAGATATGTAAAACTCATTTTATGGCCCGTAAGGGCAAAACCGACAATTACCGGATTAAGCCTACGACTATGAGTTATGCTCAGCCTAAAATTAATTAAAAATCTTCAAAAATCCCAAAATAATATATTACATCAGTGGGTAAAGATTTTGATATCAAAAAGTAGGCTTAACTAGGCTATACGCTAATTACGCCGTTTAATTAACATAAAGCTTCTTAATTACGCTAATGAGCATAACTCTCAATCTACACCTCAAACTGATATCAAATTTTGGGTGCAAGTTTATATATCAGTAATTAAAGTTTCTATTCTTTTACATTTTCAAAAATCACGTTTTAAGGTGAAAAGGGCATAATGGTCAACATATGAGCAATTAACGGAATCATGCATATTAATTGGATAACTAATGAACCAAGGTGTATAATCACAGAGGGTTATACTAGCATGTAACCTAGTCCAATTAAAGCTCTGAGGCATTTCTAAAACATGCCTAAACGGGTCAGAACTGAAAGTCAAAGCAAAAGTCAAACTATGCGACTTTCGGTTCCGAACCGGGTCTAAACAGTAAATTGTCGGGTTGAACATGTTTAGACATGTTCTTACACTAATTACCAAGTTATATTAATGATCAAACAGGTTGTATGTGTTCTACATTGCTAATCATGCATAAATTAGAAACTAAGTGATGTGTGCTAAACAGACTAAAAAAATTAACTATATTAGACTCTCTAAGCTAGACACTAAAAAGCTTTAATTCTAGACTCGACCTAAAACCACACAATCGGCAAGTGTACCGATCAATGTAGTATAACCTAGGAAGTCCGGATATCGAACCACGAGACTCTATGAACCACGTAAACTAGACTCTGACAGACGCTGACAGACACGACTAAAACTTGTTTATTTGTTTGGGGGGGGGGGTTACAGAAAACTAAGGAAATCTATATTAAACTACTAATTAAACTAGAACTAGACTAAAAACGAATAAGGACTGAAGACTTTTCTTATATGAGAACGAAACCACCTAGACAAGAATCCTGGATTGTTTTTAAGAGATTACCGAATAAGTTAAATGCACAAGTTATGGAACCGGGATCTTAAAATACTAAACCTATTAAGAACCAACGAGGCCCCTCGACCCTTCTCAAGGAGAAACCTGTGAAACTACCTAGGCCGTTAATTCTACCGGTTATTAGACGTCTTCCCAGTTGTCTAATTATTGTGTAAGTACCCTAATGTTGACCTATTCTTTCCCAATCCTAGATCTAGGGTAATTTGAAGTAATTAGTTTGACTTGATAGACTAATAAAACCGACAGCTAAACCAAGACATAACCTTTCCCAAGGCCTATCTAAAGCAATTCGCCGGGTAAGACCTACCAATAGCCCCTCACTTCCCAGGTATTAGGACTAGTAGAACACTAAGACTTAGCAAATTATTACCACTTACTTCTAGGGGTTATTGCGCAATTCTCCCTAAAGAGTGAAGGTTTTCTAACGTGATATAGACACTCACCGAAATCCTAAACCCTAATATGACTCTACGTTGTGATATAGACCGTCACTAAGAATCATATGAAGCAAGTAATAACAATAAACCAATTCAAAGTACGCATACACATCAAACCATTAAATCAAACCTCTTACTAAACACAATTACCCATAACAATCATACAAATAACGAAAACGGTAAAATCTTTATATTAATCCATTCATCAAGTCTAGGTGGTTTATGAAATTAGCCAAGCATGTTAAAACGTGAAAACAATTCAAAGATGTTTAAACAAGAATTCATCATAACAAGTTTCGTAAGAAAAGTCAAGAACAAAGAACTAGAAAACCCGATTAGATCTTCAAGTCTTCTTCCCGAACTTGTACCGATGATTCCTATGCTTCCAAATCTCCGAAAGTGCTCCAAGAATCCTCCATAAGTCGTCCAAGATGCCTCAAATTCGAACTCGGGTTTCTTTTCCAAGTTTAAGATGTTATATATGACTTTCCATAACAAAAAATCGCCAGCTAGGCTTCTGGCCGGCCGCCACCCACTGAAGGAATGGGTGGCGGGGTGCCACCTTGTTTTTCAGCTAATGTACTACCTCCAGTCTCTCGCCGGGTGCCAGAAAACTTCCCACGGGGTGCCAGAGAGTGATTTTTCAGCCTTTTAACTCTATTTCAACTCCCCGACCTTTCTAACATGCTCCAAGACTTGACACTTCGATGTTTTGACTCGTTTCACTCGGTTTCCCGCATATTTAAGCATCAAGGCCTGCAAAACACGATTTAATCAATAGCATGCACATTCTAACGAAAAACAAAACTAAATGTAATGAAAACTATACAAACTTTACACGAATAAAAGATGTATTTTGCAATACATCAAAGATCCCCACACTTACTCTTTTTTCGTCCTCGAAAAAGAATTATGCAACGGAATCAGAGACAAATAATCACTCGGGTCAAAAGCATAGGTATATTTTATTAAAACCAAAACTTGCATTAGCCGCGATTGCGAATATACTTGTCCCCTTAAACCCAAGTCCGGTCCTAAGCCCTTATCATGTGAATTTAATTTAAGTGCGGTCAGTCTACCTAGGGTCTCACACTAGAATCTACGGTCCACCTACTCCCACCTCAAGCTTATAGGACTAAAGAAACGATCACTGGACCAATTCCTAACCGTCTTATATCAAAACCAAGAGAGTTTATAATCAAATTTTTTTTTCTATCTTTGCTTTGCTTTGCTTTTTTCTTTTTTTTTTCTCTCGTGAGTCTACACGATGCTTTCCCTAACCAAAAGGTATTCCGGCTGTAGAGTCGCGATCCCCAACCACAGATTACTTAGGTTTCGGTACTTTTATTCGGCAAATCGATTTCACACATCCCAGAGGCATTCCGGCTGTAGAGTCGCTATCCCCAACTCGGATTACATAGACCTGTGTTACTTTCATTTAGTTTCTAGCTCACTTTTTTATTCTTTTTTTTTTTCGCAAGATCACAAACTCTAACGGTTTTAACTTATAACGGTGCCCCTTATACTATTATTGGCAGTTTTAGTTTCCCATATTTCCCAGGTGAGAACCCACTAGCAGACCGACAATTAAGGTATATTAGATCAAAGGGACTTAAAACCAAACCCGGGCCTATCCACATATCCCAAACTAGACGCAAGCTCAATTTATTATAATCTCATATTATTATTATTCGAACCCGAGCAAAAATTCATCTTTTCTATCATTTTCCGCTTTAATTGCAAACTTCTCTTTTCAAAAGACATTTTTCTAATTTTTTCAAATTTTTTTTTTTGATTTTTCAATTTTTTTTTTTTTATATTTATGACTCAAATATTTACAAGTATCCCATCCCCACACTTAGAGATTGCATTGTCCCTAATGCAAGAACGAAAATACGACTCAACAACTACCTAAAAATAAAAACTGCAAACGAAATAAATAAAAAAATACAACAACAACAAAAAGGGAAACGACTTAGCTGAGTATGTGAGACTGTCAAAGTGCCAGTCGTTTCCACATAAGCCCTCCAATTCGAAACGCTCTCAGCAAACAACTCTAATCTCGGACACGCGAACGAAAGCGGCTAACACAATCTACCTTGCCATCCCTACACTACTCCTGCTGCCCAGCTGCTCTCCAACCACCTGAACTGGAGACTCCGGATCAACTCCCGCACCAGCACCAGTCGGGGCCCTCCTGCTCCTTGAACTACTAGCCATGCCTTGGATTCGTTAGAAACACGAAGAAATAGAAAGATTTTTCGGTTTTTGCTTTGACTCCACAATAAAAAACCGAAACTTGAATGATGAGAGTGGTTGATGTTAAGGCGACTGAATGTTAAGGGTGTAGGGGTTACGAGTGATTGTGGAGGTTTAAAGGGTTACCGGTGATGTAGATTGAGGGTGAAGGTTATCGGTGAGGTGTGGAGTTCGGTTGAGGGTATCGGCTGTGTAGAGGGTAGGTGAGTTGTGTAACAGGTGGGGGTTATCGTGATGCAGAGGGGTTACAGCAAATGGGTAGGGAAGAAAGGTGGTTATGGTGGTGTATCAGTGGATAATATATTGGGTTAGAAGGGTTTACGGGATGAGTGGGGAAGAAATATGGGGTGGTGGGTAAGATAGAGGGATACGGTTAGGCGAAGTGGGGAAGAAGGTTAGGTTAGAAGTGAAACTTGTGGGTTTGAATTAATTAAATCTGCAGATATGTTGTCTGGCGGGGCGCCACCAGATGAGGAGGTGGGTGGCGGCCCGCCACCACGTTACCTATTTCCGAATAATTGCCATACGTGCTGGCCCGGGCGAGAAGAATTGTTTATAAGTGGGTAGCGGGGTGCCAGAGGCCGTTTTTAACAGAAAGCATCTAATTTTTTTCTTTCAATGCCTTAGAAAAATTTGATGTTTTTCCCAAACCTCTCAAAAACCAACCGAAATTTTTCTAAGTATAAAAACTTACCTGAAGCCTTATTTCTCTCGAAATTTCCTGCAAATCCTCGGTGATATACTCCTGCAAATGACTCAAAACACAAACAAGGACCCGAAAAACTACGAAAAACGACCATTAGCTACTATAAAATACGAAAAATTAATGAAAATACAAACGGTACAAACTCTACACTTGGGATTTCAACTTTTCACATACTTATGGAGGATCATAGTGATGCAGCTCACCTCCAAACACACACTCACGGGCTGTAGCACCATTATACTTATTGCCCGAATCAACCCAAACACTCTTACCTCTCTCATAACCTCTCAACTCCTCATTTGGTGGTTTGAATCTAGACTCGTCATATCAAAATCTATCCCCACACTGAGCTTTGCTTAGTGTCTCTATCTTAGATTCTAAACGCACCACTCTCTCCTCTAATTCCTCTACTCTCCTATCCGGTGGGTCCCCACACTTGAGTCCTATTACTTTCTCTAGACTCGGACCACTCACCACCTTCTCCTCATCTCTCTCATCCTTCTCACACTCCCCCACTAACGATACCGCATCCACTCTATCACTAGGCCCTTTCGAATTCATAACCTTAAAAACTACCGATTCCTCGCCCGCTCTAAGTGTGATGGTGCCTAAAGAGACATCTATGAGAGCTTTAGCGGTGTTCAAGAACGGGCGTCCTAAAATTAACGGTACGTTTTCATCGGCTTCCATGTCGAGAATGACGAAATCGGCCGGAAAAACGAACTTATCAACCTTAACAAGCAAATTCTCAACTATGCCCCTCGGGTGTTTCACGGACCTATCAGCTAAGGATAATGTCATTCGGGTAGGTGAAAGCTCGCCTAAGTCTAGCTTCTCGTAGAACGAAAAGGGCATCAAATTGATGCTAGCACCTAGGTCGGCTAAGGCTCTAGTATTCGTGTTACTACCGAATAGACAAGGAATGGTAAAAACACCGGGATTGGTAAGCTTTTCGGGAAGCTTATTTGAAACAATGGCCGAACACCCTCCATGCAATGGGACATTCGACAACTCCCCTAACTTCTCTTTGTTCCTAAGAAGATCTTTCAAGAATTTTGCATACTTAGGCATCGATTGGAGTGCCTTGATAAACGGAAGATTAATCTTCAATTGCTTGAAGATGTCTAAGAATTGCCCATATTCCCTTGAGTATTTTTGGTTCTTAAGACGTGAGGGAAACGGAACATACGCATGATTCACATAGGGTGAAGGTCTAACGTCTATGGGGGTTTTCTCAACTTTCTTCTCCACTTGAGACTCACCGGGCTGTGCGGTACTTGCTGGGCTTAGCCTCTTTTGCACTTTGCCTGGAGCCTCCATCTCAATCTCCTCATCTACAATATCATCATCTTCCTCTTCCACTCTCTCCTCAACTCTAGGGTTCCCTACGATTTTACCACTACGGGTAGTAATGGCTTTTACATGAGCATTCGGGTTAGGTTGGGTGTTACCCGCAAACTGACCGGGTAATCTCTCCTCTAACTTCCTAGACATATCACCTACAACCCTTTGAAGGTCTTGGAAAACAGCTTGGTGATTCTTAAGCATAAGGTCATGTTCGCTAAGTTTCTTTTGGGTGGTTTGATCCCTAACAACTAGCTGGCTCATCATAGCCTCCATTCTTTCTATGCTGCCCCCTAAATCAAAACTTGAACTTTGACCTGTTTGAACCTGACTACTTGACCCCCCATCCTTGACCTGCCCATTTGAACCCCCACTAAAGAGTGAACCTAGACCCCTATTTGGATTTTGAGCTATTTGAAAACCAGGGGGTCCACTTGAGCGAAAATTGTTATTATTATCAAAATTATTATTATTATTATTACGCCAACCCGAATTAAAATTACCAAACCCACTAGGTTGACCTCTACCGAAACCTCCTCCTACGAAATCAACTTGCTCCTCACCAACTAGCAATGGACACGCACTCGTATCGTGACCCCCTCGACAATACTCACACTTATCTACCTTAGCTCTAATCTCCTTGAGCTCTCGAGTCATGTTTTCCAACACAGCGGCCAAACTAGGGTCCATGGTGACTTGGTTCACCCCACGAGCGGGTGCACTAGTAGTGGTATTTGAATTACCACTTTGATACCGCTGATCGGCTCGCGATTGAGATTGAGACTGTGCAAATGCCTCAAAACGCTCTAAACATTCAGCAACAGTAAGTATACCCATCATATGCCCCCCTGCATTAGTATCAAACCTATCACGAGTCTCTTGGGTGAGACCGTTGTAAAATTTCTCACATAAAGCCCAATCAGAAAGACCATGCTGGGAGCAACGAGCACAAAGGTTTTGGAAACGCTCCCAAGCAAGGTAATAAGGCTCGTCGGGCTCCATGCGAAAAGAGTGGATTTGGTCTCTAAGACGTGAGGCCTTAGCGGGCGGGAAATACTTATTCAAAAAGGCTTGACGAAACCCCGCCCAAGTGGTAAAAGTGCCGGTTGGTTGAGAGTCCAACCAAGTAGCCGCACGGCCAGCTAGTGAAAACGGGAAAAGCTGTAAGTAAGTGGCATCATTGGGTGCACCGTGAAGGCTAAAGGTGGCTATGATACGGGAGAAACGGTTAATGTGGGCCGGGGCGTCCTCATCGTCCCGGCCATGGAACTGGATGTTGTTTGTGATGGCCTGCATGGCATAAGATGGAATCTGCCATGAGTTCTCGCTAACTATGGGTGGAACGGTAATGGGTGAAGCAAGGCCGGTGAAATTCTGGGTGGCCTGCTGATGGACAGTTTGCCTAGCGTTGGCCATTGGTTCTAAGTTTTCTGGATTGCTAGAGGCACTAGAAGTAGGACTATTGGGTGGAGAAACCTTAGGTGAGGTTTTAGGTGAATGGTTTGGCGAAGGTGGTGGTGTAGGAGGTGGGGTGGGTAACGGGGTGGAATCGAAATTAGGGAAACGAGACGAAGATGTAGAAGTAACCTGTGGACCTTGGCCCAATTGAGATGATGACTGCTTGACTGGTGGTGGTGGTCCGTGCGAGCGCAGATGTGGCATCCACTACAAGCAAAAACCTGAACACAAGAAAAGCAAACAATAGTTACTACGACTCAAGATGAAAATAAAAGACACAAAACAAAGTAGACACGTAGCACGTATTTGTCAAGTAAATCTATCAAAGCTAATGAACGCAATTACCAAGAGTCCCCGGCAACGGCGCCAAAAACTTGATGTGTGCTAAACAGACTAAAAAAATTAACTATATTAGACTCTCTAAGCTAGACACTAAAAAGCTTTAATTCTAGACTCGACCTAAAACCACACAATCGGCAAGTGTACCGATCAATGTAGTATAACCTAGGAAGTCCGGATATCGAACCACGAGACTCTATGAACCACGTAAACTAGACTCTGACAGACGCTGACAGACACGACTAAAACTTGTTTATTTGTTTGGGGGGGGGGGTTACAGAAAACTAAGGAAATCTATATTAAACTACTAATTAAACTAGAACTAGACTAAAAACGAATAAGGACTGAAGACTTTTCTTATATGAGAACGAAACCACCTAGACAAGAATCCTGGATTGTTTTTAAGAGATTACCGAATAAGTTAAATGCACGAGTTATGGAACCGGGATCTTAAAATACTAAACCTATTAAGAACCAACGAGGCCCCTCGACCCTTCTCAAGGAGAAACCTGTGAAACTACCTAGGCCATTAATTCTACCGGTTATTAGACGTCTTCCCAGTTGTCTAATTATTGTGTAAGTACCCTAATGTTGACCTATTCTTTCCCAATCCTAGATCTAGGGTAATTTGAAGTAATTAGTTTGACTTGATAGACTAATAAAACCGACAGGTAAACCAAGACATAACCTTTCCCAAGGCCTATCTAAAGCAATTCGCCGGGTAAGACCTACCAATAGCCCCTCACTTCCCAAGTATTAGGACTAGTAGAACACTAAGACTTAGCAAATTATTACCACTTACTTCTAGGGGTTATTGCGCAATTCTCCCTAAAGAGTGAAGGTTTTCTAACGTGATATAGACACTCACCGAAACCCTAAACCCTAATATGACTCTACGTTGTGATATAGACCGTCACTAAGAATCATATGAAGCAAGTAATAACAATAAACCAATTCAAAGTACGCATACACATCAAACCATTAAATCAAACCTCTTACTAAACACAATTACCCATAACAATCATACAAATAACGAAAACGGTAAAATCTTTATATTAATCCATTCATCAAGTCTAGGTGGTTTATGAAATTAGCCAAGCATGTTAAAACGTGAAAACAATTCAAAGATGTTTAAACAAGAATTCATCATAACAAGTTTCGTAAGAAAAGTCAAGAACAAAGAACTAGAAAACCCGATTAGATCTTCAAGTCTTCTTCCCGAACTTGTACCGATGATTCCTATGCTTCCAAATCTCCGAAAGTGCTCCAAGAATCCTCAATAAGTCGTCCAAGATGCCTCAAATTCGAACTCGGGTTTATTTTCCAAGTTTAAGATGTTATATATGACTTTCCATAACAAAAAATCGCCAGCTAGGCTTCTGGCCGGCCGCCACCCACTGAAGGAATGGGTGGCGGGGTGCCACCTTGTTTTTCAGCTCATGTACTACCTTCAGTCTCTCGCCGGGTGCCAGAAAACTTCCCACGGGGTGCCAGAGAGTGATTTTTCAGCCTTCTAACTCTATTTCAACTCCCCGACCTTTCTAACATGCTCCAAGACTTGACACTTCGATGTTTTGACTCGTTTCACTCGGTTTCCCGCATATTTAAGCATCAAGGCCTGCAAAACACGATTTAATCAATAGCATGCACATTCTAACGAAAAACAAAACTAAATGTAATGAAAACTATACAAACTTTACACGAATAAAAGATGTATTTTGCAATACATCACTAAGTATCCTGTTGACTTTTTATTAACAAGTTTGACCCGACATTTGACCTAGTTAGAGTGGGAATCAGGGGGAACCCTTTTAAGGGTTTATTACCCACATAATTACCAACTTATAACGACTTTTGATTCGACTAATCACTGGACCATTAGTGATTAATCTTAAAGTCAACCGTTAATTACGACGGTTTGACTTTTAAGCTATAACTAAGCAAAAACTTAACTAAGAAAGGTTAAGCAAACTTACAAGAGTCCTATGAACGACCAGAGATCACTTGAGAGAAGTCTTGAGCTCCAGAAATGATCAGGAAGGCAAGAGAAAGGTGTGAAGAATGAGTTGCAACTTCATGGCCTTTTATAGTGCTTTAATCACCATGGATTGTTGACACACAAGTCTACAACTGACCACAACTCATCCACAAGTGTCCCTAAGTGTCTAGAGGTTGTTTAGGGGTCAAGCAAGATGTGGAAAATCGGTTAAAAGTCGAGTAGAAAGCACTTAGCAGGCAAAAACCCAACAAATTCGAAACAGATGGGCCTAGGCGTGACCCGAAGGATCCCCCCCCCCTTGGGCCTCGCATCGCGCGACACCTCTCCTGACTCAAATCCAACTTTAGATTTTTATGTATTGATCCTTGCCCCTTCAAACTTTGCTTAGACTTCCTTTCTTGCATTATGAACCCTCCTAATTGACATATAAGGGCTCCAAGGCATATACCCATTTTGTTTAGCCCTCGGTTAACTTTATTGTCACCCGAAAAGTCCTAAATTTCATCGTTGACGCTTTTAACCCCTCGCATACGAATTTGATCACAACTTGCTCATATGATAACGAAACTTTATGAAATTTATATCGTGCATTATAGTGAGCATAATTAACCATTACAAAGCTCTGGGTTTGTCAAAAGGTCACTCAGAGGTATAACTTAAACATGTTGACACATTTAACCCCTGTAGTTTGCAATCTCTCACTTTCTTTCATATTTAGCTTCGTATGATCCGTGATTTATTCGTTTGAAGGTTTGAGCATCATGTAGGGTTAATGTACAATATATTTATTCACTGTTGACATTTAGAACTCGTATATTCACATACTTTCCATGATTGTCAACTTTAGTCCTTTCAGAACATCCTTTCATACGTTCAAACATATGACACGTGTCAACACATTATAGGACGTGAATTTTCGAGGTGTTACAATTAATCACCATGTCAGCATCGTATTCTCCTATATAGCTGTTAATTCGCTTCCTAAATTTTTTGCAATCATCAACCGTGGCACCAACGTTCTCGAAACCACCATAACGTTTCCTCATTATATGGAAAGCTTTGACAGGACCAAGGTTTAAAGTGCCTAGTTCCCAAACCAACTCCTCCTGGACATCTGACAATTGTCTGTAAGCTGGCAGCATGTGAATATCATCTTGACAAACAAACTTATGATTATGACCATCAACAAATCTCTTTACTGTATATAATCTATCATCCACAGTGCAAATCATAAGTTGAGCTTTGCATCCAGTTCTAATAGTCCCCCTGTTCCTTGTTTTGAATTGCATTTTTGACTTCGAACGATCGTCAATACACAGTGGCTTATGTCCCTCTTTAGAACAAACAAAATACTTAGTTTTGATTATACCACCACTGTGTACTTCACCACCTTTCCGAATAGAAAAACCAGCTAACTTAGCATATGATTGGTAAAACGCATATGCTTGTTCAATAGAGATAAATTGCATTCCAACCACAGGTGTAGCTAATGCTTGAACCTCCGGAGTGTAAACCCTTTCATCTAAATGAATCAAATCAGAAAAATAAAAAACATGCGAAATCTATGAAGAAAACATGCGAAATTGATGATTTTGATTAATCTGATTTATCTATGCGATTTAATATACCATAGCATGCGAAATACTTAAGGAAAAAACACATCAAATGCGAATTGAAAGACTAATAACATGCGAATTTGTACATGTTGCTTTCATGTCAAAAATATACTCAACATTCAAACTTCAAAAACAGTTACAACAATGTAAAATCAGAGGAGCGATTAAACAAAAAAAAAGGTATACGAACATTTTAGAGATCTGAATTAACATAATTACCATTAAAACAATCGTTTAGAGCACTTGAACTTGCAATTGGATTTGAATTTGCAGATGGCGGATTTAAAACATCCTCAATAGAAACTCTCTGATATGCAGATAATTGAGCATGATCACCGATAGGTCGACTTTCTTCAACATCAACATTTGCACGTCCAGTGCTGCTCTGTGGATCCATCGAAAAAAAAACAATTGAATAAAACCCTAACACAGAAGAACGATAACTGCAAATTGAGAATTATGAAAAATTTGAAATTGATTCGAATGATAAATACCGGGATATTAGTGTAACGAACTTCTCGCTCGCTGATTGAATGAAGAGACGAATTTACCCTCAGATGATTGAATTGATTGTCTCATTTAACCTTATATATGAAAAAACCAACCAGGACACGTGTATGGCTATTATGTTCGCGTATATAATGTACGATAAGGTAATTTGTACCGTACTCTTTACCTATATATATATATATATATATATATATATATATATATATATATATATATATATATATATATAGGGGAAGGTTCATTTGAGAAGAAAATTAAATTAAGAAGAAAAAGAACAAAGGGTACAAATGTAAAACATTAAATAGTTTTTCTTTTAATTCATTTATTATTATCTTTGACTAATTAATTAATCATAAACATTATCATCCTCCACACTTAAATTTTTGCTTACACACATCAAAATTTATCCTACACGTTTTGAAGTTTACCCTACACATATTGAAATTTATCCTACACAACTCGTAATTCATCCTACACACATCGTAATTTATGCTACACTTTAAATTATATACTTTTTTTTTTTTGAAAAATATGTTATTTTGAAAATAATTTACAAATTTAATGTAGTTAGCCATTAAAAATGAAGATTACCAATTAATGATCTATCTAAGTTTACCAATATACCCATACACTAATATTAAATACAAAAATTAAAAGAAGTAAAATGAATCATTCTTATTGGTTGGAATTTCTTCTTTTTTATTCTTACAAAAAAATTCTTCTCAATTGAACTCTCCAATATATATATATATATATATATATATATATATATATATATATATATAGAGAGAGAGAGAGAGAGAGAGAGAGAGAGAAAGTATAATGTACAAAAAGGCTTATCCTACATTAACGTACGCGACAACATATATAACTTGCGTGATTTTTTTTGACCAACTATAACGTGCGTGATTTGTATCCCATGCGTGATTATAAGGCTCCCATGCGTGATTTTGTACCTCCATGCGTGATTATCACAAAAACTAGGGTTCCATGCGTTATTTTTCCCTGATCTGATGGTTGACGCTGTCGCGTACGTGAAGTACGATAAGGCGTCTTGTATGTTAACCGCACTATATATATATATATTCTTACAATCTTTTTATTTATATATTTTTATGTTTAGGATAATTTTATCATTTATTATGTGTATTTTTACGATTACATACATGTTAAGAGTAATTTTATCATTTCTTATATGTAATTTTATAATTACACATATGTAAACTAGTTTTTTTACATATATGTAATTAGTTATGACACATATATATAATTTTGGCAATTAAACATATGTAAACTACTTTTAACATGTATGTAATCAAAGAAATACACATAATAGATGATAAAAAGATCCTAAATACAAAAACTTATATATAAAATGATTGTTTATTATGAGTTCTGAAAGTTCTGTAGTTATTTAAAGTTCTGAAATGAACTCAACCCTATATATATAACTAGTTAACTACATAAACCGACTCATGATAAACTGGTGTTCAAATTATTGGTCTTGCTAGTTTTGGATCAAGGTGTTCTACTTGGGTTTCCGGTTTTCTTAACATCTCTACCATGATATTCATATCTATTCATTGGATGGTGTAGTTAAATGAACATCTTAAAATAAAATTTTAGTCTTTTGCCAAATGGATTTAGTGGTTCAAAGTGGAAATAGATTATCTTTGTCTCAAAGTAATCAAATAGAAGCGTGATTGTGATGGTGATGGGTTTCAAGATGCAAATGGTGCGACTTTGAAAAAAGGTGTTAAGAATTCAATAATTGGTTGGTATTTAGATTTTATAAGTTAAATATATCATTTTTTATGAATAATTTGTCAAACGTGTTGTAAATTGATTGAATATTGGTTTTTAGAAACACCCTTTTCTTGAGTATGACCTCCATAAATCTTTAAATTGTTGTGTTCGATTCCATGAATATTCTGATACAGATTGATAATAATAAGTTTTTTTATGAAACTAAATTTACATGGTGAAGGGCATAGTCTCAAGTGTCGCGTAAGCCATGGGCTGCGTAAGACCATACCCACATTTAATTCCCAAAAAACTCAGCATGTTCCAAGGTTCTCGCGTGGGATCCTCCTGTGGACGCGTAACCATGATAACTCATTAAAGTACGACCAGTATAAGTGGCAGTAGCCTGCAGCCAATCAGCGTGCACCAGACTCTGCCACAACCATTCTCTACGATGATCAATCGTGCAGAGGACAAACAGTACAAAAGGACAGCGATGTGTAACCAAATAGGATGCATTGTTCACTGCTCCATGATCTTCACTAACAGCTAATGACAGACGCGTCATACATTTAGCAGACGACGTGTAACCAATCACGATGCGCTAGCATACCTCCACCTCTGCAAATACTACATGCAGTGTTAGAGATGACCAAATGGATATTCCTTGATGGTAACACCCGACCCATGAGCCTATCTCCTTCTCCAAACCCTTCGGCTATAAATATCAGCCTCTACCAAAGGTTTAAGGATCCGTTTTCTCGCTCTCTCACTCTTAAAGAAAACACTTGTTTTCTTTCTTCCTTGTAAGAATAATAGTTATTCTCATGCTAGAGGGTGGTTACAAGAAGATCCCCCAATCTCTTCTTCTTGTAACAAGTTCACGATGTTTTATTTTGCAAATCATTCAAGCCGTATTAATCGAAGAAGGGATTAACAAGATAACCCCTTGTCGAGATATCATTTTAGGTTCAATCCCCTACGGATTAGAACCGGTGTTTCTTGACATGGGAAAATTAATTTTACTACCATAGAATATACACTATTATTTCACATATCTATTTTATGTTTATGTATCATCAGAAGTGTTTTGCACAAACTTGATTGATTTTTTTTTTTAATTCCATTTACGCATAAACTATTTGATATCTCCTTTTTTCATTTTTAGTTTATTTTCATATTTACTTTGTTTTCTTGAAGTAGATATTTAAAATTTGTTCTCATTATAGGGAAGTTTCAAATGAAAACCACTAGTTATTGTGAAAACTCGAAAACTAATTAAAAAAAGCCAAAAAAACATACAATTTTTTTTTTTTTTTTGCAAACCAATTTTCGCAGGTTTTATTATATAAAAAAAAATTTCAAAAAAAAAAATAATTTTTTTTTTTTTTTGTGTAGTGCACATGTGTAATACTACACATGTGTATGTGTGTGTACTACACAAAATTTTTTTTTTTTTTTTGAAAAAAAGTTTTTTTTATACATAAAAAGCAGCGATTTTTATAAAAAAAAATTGAAAAAAAAAAATTGTGTGTTTTTTAGGCTTTTTTTAGTTAGTTTTCAAGTTTTCACAATAAAAGTGGTTTTCATTTGAACCATCCCCTCTCCTTATATAGCTTAAGATTATATAGCAAAAACTGAAAAGAGAAATAAAATGATAGGGATAATCTTGTGATTTTCTATAATTTTTGTACATGCTATTTGACTATTTGTCATGTTAATTTTGCAAAAAAAAAAAAAAATGAAAGGGGAGAATCTTGGCTTGACGGCTCAGCTAGAAAAAAAACGGCTTGGCTTGGAAGAGGTTGGTTTGAATAATTGAATGTTAGTGGCTAAACTTACACCTACATGCTTTATGAGTTATATGAAGGCCAACTCTGATTGGCTAACGTACTCGACGTCCAGTAATATTATATTATTGTGACTGTCGTTGAGGTTTCTAGAAGAAGTCAACCAAAATGTTATAAAAATGCTAATTGAAAATTGAGTTAATCTAAAGTCTTGGTATATGCTAATTGAAAACTGACTGAATTGTAACTAGTGAAGAAACACTAACCTTTGAGGTAGTATCCGACTAAGACTTCAACTCTTGGCGATCCAAACTGCTAGCTGCAAAACAGAACATCGTTAGGACTCGTTACAGGAATGGAGTTATTCCTGTAACCACCCTCCAGCGTGAGAATAAGTATCGGTTAGGGAGAAAGTATAAGTGTAAAGGGAAAGAGAGTAAACGAGAGCAAAATGGAACATACCTTAGATGTTTACCTCTATTTATAGTTTACCATTAGGGTTTCCCTTAACTTAGGATGGGCTCCGACAAGTTAGGGATTTGCATGATCTTCCCCAAAGAATGGGGATTCGGTTACGTGATTTATCCATGCAGAATAGAACATTCTAGAATAAATGTTTATAATTAATTATTTATAATAAAATAATAGGTAATGACCGGGTCGGGTGTAAGGACCTGCAAAAATGTCCCTAAACGACCCGTAAGTGAAAACCCGGACCCCTGAAACCCTAACGTGCATGACAAACCAAGAAATCAAGAAAAATGGGTTTCACGCGGGCCTCGTAAACCATAAAAGGAGTTTACGCGGGCCGCGTCAACTCAACTTTGACCGGATAAGCATTCCAGGCCACGTGTCGCACACGTGGCAGGTCTACCGATGACACGCTAGCCCTAGTCTACGCCTAGGTTGCCCTCGCGGGCCGCGTAAGATGAAGAGAGGGTTTACGCGGGCCGCGTAAACCCCATTTTCCAGCTATAAATAGCTTGGTTCATGGCCTGTTCATCTGTGTCGAAAACTTTTCTCAAAAACGAAGTATACTGCCTAAATTCGAAGTTTTAAGGTATAAAGGCGCTGCTACGATACAGGGTATTAACTCGATCACTGCTACGATTCAATGTCCGATCGATTGAAACTATCCGATGGATGTTTAAGTGCTGCCCGTAATTGGGCTATACTTTGTCATTCGTCGTGAATTCGATGGATGTTTAAGTATTGCGCTTTGTCATTCGTCGTGAGGGTTTTAATCTCGTGAGTTATCGTAAATGTTGTATTAAGTTACTGACCCAGTTTCGTATGCATTGTTGTTTAAATTAGGTTATCAGGCTAATCAGTAGGCTAAACTCTGCCCGTTTAAACTTGCAATGTGAGTCATTCTCTTTTTACCAAATTGTTTCCAAAAACCCTATTTATTTTCAAGGTTATAATTACAGGGATTAAGTCTTTGTAATCTTCAATTACTGCCGGTATCTGGGGTTTTGTATACATTACTTGATACCCGTCACCATTGGACAATGGGTTAGCCAATGGGTGATCTGACCATAGTCACAGATACAGTCGAGTGACAAATACCGATTTGGGGTAATTGGTTGATAAAAACAATGTAATCACCCTTAATACTGTAGATTATAACAATGTGTCGTTTTGTGCAACTTGAATGACTCGCCAGTATTTCCCCGCTGATAAAATATTTTTAAAACATGTTTCAGGTGATCTACTGTGATCCAGGAAAAAGTGTCGTGTAGCACTACAAGCTTGAAGAAGTGGCTTAATAAAATAAAGAAACATGTTTTTTTTGTAAAAACAGGGATTTCCCAGTGAAATCACCTTTATTGTAAATTATGGGTATTATCCCCAAATTATGAAATAAAATAATTGGGCGTTTTCAAGTTTTAAAAGATCCTGTAAATCTTCCGCTGTCAGAAAAATGTGGTATCAGAGCCACTGATTTAAGCCGATTAAGTATTTAGAAATACTTAAATTTTTTCTGATCGCCATTCTGTGATTATGTGAAAATTTAATTTACAAAAATTTAACCTAGAATTTTGTGTGTTTCTTCATATATGCTAACAACATGAATGAGTTGTCTGAAGCTCTTCAGAATATCACTATCCATTCTGCTGACATGGAAGTTTCCGAGGACTTTTCCGGTTATTTGGCCGACATTGATGAACCTATGGAATTCCAAGCCCAACCCCAGGAGAAACCCAAACCGAAAAAGAAAAGAAGATTTGTGGGCTGGAGGCGTGTGCGTAGGAAGAAACCAATGACACGGAAAATTGTAAAGACTGAGGATCCAAATGATAAAGGCAAAGGAAAGGAGATCGGGGAAAGTTCAGAGCAAGCCCAGGAAATGCCATCATGGGAAGAGATGGATCATAAACTTGCACTTAGTGACCTCATCTGACCTGCCGATGAAAACCTCTTCAATTACCCAGTAGAAGCACAACTTCCAGTTAATCTGGAACCTGCTATCCCAGATCCTATTGTCCACCCCCGACCTCTACCAGAAGAGCTGGGAGAATGGTGAACCACTGACTGGCAATTTCAGAATCTTTTAAATAACCCTAATACCTTTTTCCCTCAGTTCGACCTAGAGCCTCCACTACACCTCCCTATGAGCACAGAAAACCTGGCTGAACTCCGCCACTATGGCGAAGAGTTGGTGGACGCAGGAAATACAATCCGGGAAGTGGCGGAGAGGATATCCTGGAAGTACGACGAGAGGGAACGTCGTTTCTGAAATGCCAACAGATGGGATCGTAGGTGGTTGTGGGATGGTGTGTTTAATAATAAAATAATAATAAATAATAAAAATATAATCATGTAAAATAACTAAAAATAAAACTTTTGTAAGATATCTGGTGTGTACGGAGGCATATTAATATATATATAAAATATGGAAGTCGCAAAGTCGACAATTTTGGCTATATGTGTTAACGTGACTATGTGCAATTGTTTTATTATGTTTGGTTATTATTCATTTTATGCTAATAAGTTATATATATTAATTACTAGATGGAACACGCTGGTAATGAACCAGTTAACGAGGTTAACCAATCTGAGCAAAACCATGAAGATCAATTTCTGAATCGACAAGATATAGAAAACATCGTTGCTCAAGGAATAGCCAATGCTATTCCAGCAATCCTCGCTGCTGCCCGAAATCCAGTTGAACCTTAACCAATTATTCCCAGCAAACATACTCACGGCAACAATTTCAGTAATAGCGTAAATGGAGGAGGTAACGTTAATAATAATAATAATAATAATAATGATGTGGTGCAAGCCCCCTTTCTTAAGAAAATGAAAGCTGCAACACCTGGTTGCACTTACAAGGAATTTCTTGCCTGTAAACCAGTTGAATTTGCAGGCAATGAAGGGGCGACTGTTGCACTGCGTTGGTTAGAGAAAACCGAAGCAGTAATTAAAATAAGTAAATGTGCCGAGGAGGACCAGGTCATGTACGCGTCGAATCTTTTTAAAGAAGGGGCACTAGAATGGTGGAATACGGTACTAAAAGCCAAGGGAAGCGATGTGGCTTATGCCATGAATTGGGAAGAATTTAAAAGTCTGGTGGAAAGAAAATTATGTCCCGAATATGAAAAGGAACAAATGGCAAATAAGTTCCTAAACCACCGGATGGTGGATGTTGATTGTAGAGGGTATACTTCGACCTTCTTCGAGTATGCCAGAATAGTACCAACTTTGGCCTCGCCAGAACCGGTACTTATTTCTCGCTACATCTGGGGATTGATTAGCGAGATCCGTGATATTGTCAAAGCTGCGAGACCCCGCACAATCGATGATGCGGTGGAATTAGCCAACACCTTGACTGACGGGCTGGTGCGTACGCGGGAAGAGAACCGGAAAAAGGAAGTAGCCCAAAAGATTTCTCAAGGATTCCGTGTGGGCAATAGTGTTAACTTCAAGAAAAGAGGAACTGGGCAATCTTCCACTCTGCCGTTCTACAGGAACTGTAAAAAGAAGCATTTTGGAAAATGCAATGAAACCTGCAACTTCTGCAAAGCTCTAGGACATCGTGAAGAAGAGTGCAGAAAGAAAACAAAGATCTGCTATAACTGCGGAGAAGCTGGGCATTTCAGACCAGAATGCCCTTAATTGGTCAAGCCAGCAGATACCAATGCCAAACCTGCTGAAGGAACTAATAAGAAGAATGCAAGGGCCTTTCAATTGACCACACAGGAAGCCGAACTGATTCCTGATGTGATAGCTGGTACGTTCCTAGTTCACAACGTTTATGCAAAAGTATTATTTGACTCTGGTGCAAACCAAAGTTTTATAAATACTTCATTCTGCCAAGCTCTTAACCTACCTTTAACCAACCTTAGGCAAATTTTTACGGTAGAAACGGCAGATGGGAATTCTGTAAACATAGATAAGGTTTTGCGAGAAGAAAAGATAGAACTTTTAGGCCATAAATTTTCTGCAAACCTATTACCTATGAATTTAGCCGGATTCGATGTTGTGTTAGGAATGGATTGGTTAGTAGCTAACCATGCTCGAATCCTCTGTGATAAGAACTCTATAGAAATTCATACACCCACAGGAGAAGTAATGGTGATTACAGGAGACAAGCCACGTAAGCCAATGAAATTCATTTCAGTAATGAAAGTGGCTAGTTATTCAAGAAAACAAGGAATAGTGTATATGATTTCGGTAATCATTAACACTAAAGGTAAGGAACTTAAGGAAATCCCAGTAGTATCAGAATACCCAGACGTATTCCCCGAAGAACTAGCTGGATTACCTCCCGATAGGGAAGTAGAATTTAGAATTCATCTAATTCCTGGAACTACACCGATAGCCAAGGCACCTTATCGGTTAGCACCCACCGAAATGCTAGAATTGAAAAAGCAGTTAGATGAATTATTAAGCAAATGATTCATACAACCTAGTTCATCCTCGTGGGGAGCACTAGTGTTGTTTGTAAAGAAGAAAGATGGTTCGATGCGAATGTGTATCGATTACAGGGAATTGAATAAGGTTACAATTAAGAATCGATACCCATTGCCTAGGATTGATGATCTTTTTGATCAATTGCAAGGAGCTAAATACTTTTCTAAGATAGATTTACGCTCCGGATACCATCAGTTGAAAGTACAAGAAGAAGACATACCTAAAACTGCTTTCAGAACTAGGTATGGTCATTACGAGTTTACAGTCATGCCCTTCGGACTAACAAATGCCCCTGCAGCATTTATGGACATAATGAATAGGATCTGTAAACCGTACTTGGATAAATTTGTAGTAGTCTTTATTGACGATATACTCATTTATTCCAAAAGTCAGGACGAGCATTGCAAGCACCTGCATGCACTCTTAACTTTGTTAAGAAAAGAGAAGCTTTACGCCAAATTCTCGAAGTGTGAATTTTGGCTACATGAGGTACAATTTTTAGGACACATGGTGAATCACGAAGGTATTCACGTAGATCCCTCCAAAATAGAAGCGATCACCAAATGGAAGGTTTCGCAATCAGCTATGGAAGTTAGAAGTTTCCTAGGGTTAGCCGGATACTATAGACGATTTATTAAGGATTTTTCTAAGATAGCTGTACCATTAACTAAGCTAACCTGTAAATCAGTTAAGTTTGAATGGGGACCTAGGCAGGAAGAGGCTTTTAAGATTTTAAAGCAAAGGTTAACGAACACCCCAATTCTTGCCTTACCAGAAGGAATAGAAGATTTTGAAGTTTATTGTGATGCTTCTAAGCTAGGATTAGGATATGTGCTGATGCAACGCAAAAAGGTAATTGCGTGCGCCTCAAGGCAATTGAAAAAGGACGAGGAAAACTATACGACTCACGACTTAGAATTAGGAGCAATAATTTTTGCCCTTAAGATTTGGAGACACTATCTGTATGGTAGTAAGTTTACAGTCTATACAGATCATAAGAGTTTAAGATACATATTTGGGCAAAAAGAATTAAACATGAGGCAAAGAAGGTGGATGGAAATTCTAAATGACTACGACTGTGATATTCAATATCACGAAGGAAAAGCAAACGTAGTTGCAGATGCCTTAAGTCGTAAGTATCATGAAAAGCAAAAGCGAGTTCGTGCTCTTAGATTAAGTTTACAATTAGACTTAATGGAACAACTGAAGAATGTTCAAGAAACAGCAATCAAGGACGATGCTGAAGGAATGAAAGGACGAATAAAGGAATTAGAGCAGGGCATTGATGGAATTTGGAGATTCCACAAGAAAAGAATTTGGGTACCTAAACAGGGAGAGTTAAGAAATAAGATTTTAGAGGAAGCCCATAAATCTAGGTATACCATGCATCCTGGTAATAATAAGAAATACCAAGATTTAAGGAATAACTTCTGGTGGATAGGAATGAAGAAGGATATAGCTAGATATGTATCTAAGTGTCTAACTTGTTCACAAGTTAAGGCATAACACCAGAAACCTTCAGGATTACTCCAACAATTAGAAATGCCTGTATGGAAATGGGAGCTCATAACAATGGACTTTGTTACTAAGTCACCCAAAACCAGAAAAAGTAACGATGCGATTTGGGTAATTGTGGATCGATTAACCAAATCAGCCCATTTTCTACCCATGAAGGAAACATTTAGCATGGAAAGATTAGCCAAGCTATACGTAGACGAGGTAGTATCCTTAGATGGAGTCCCACTCTCCATTGTATCGGATAGGGATAGTCGTTTCACTTCCCACTTCTGGACCAGTTTCCAGGAAGCAATGGGAACCCGACTAAATTTTAATACTGTATACCATCCTCAAACGGATGGACAAAGTGAAAGGACGATTCAAACTCTAGAAGACATGCTTAGGGCATGTGTGATAGATTTTGGTGGAAACTGGGATGACCACCTACCTTTAATTGAATTCTCCTATAACAATAGTTATCATTCAAGTATTGAAGCTGCCCCGTTTGAAGCACTGTATGGACGAAAATGTAGAACTCCAGTTTGCTGGGCAGAAATAGGAGAAAGCTAGTTATCAGGTCCCGAGATCATGCAAGAAACCACCGATAAGATTACTCAAATCAAGGAAAGACTGAAAACAGCTCGAGATCGCCAGAAGAGTTATGCGGATAATAGGCGCAAGCCATTAGAATTTCAAGTTGGAGACAAGGTACTCTTGAAAGTCTCTCCTTGGAAAGGAGTAGTTCGGTTCGGTAAGAAAGGAAAGCTAAGTCCAAGGTACGTAGGACCATTCCCAGCAATCCAGAAAATAGGACCAGTCGCCTATCGCTTACAACTACCCGAAGAATTAGCTGGGGTACATGACGTATTTCATGTATCCAACCTCAAGAAATGTCTATCGGACGAATCACTGGTAGTCCCTCTTCAAGACATACAGGTGAATGAAAAGTTGAAGTTCGTGGAGAAACCGCTTCAAATAGAAGACAGAAAGATCAAGTTTCTCAAACACAAAAGACTGGTACTTGTCAAAGTCAAGTGGGATTCGAAAAGAGGACCCGAATACACCTGGGAGCTGGAATCAGAGATGAAGCGAAAGCATCCTCAGTTATTCCAATAAATCTCGAGGACGAGATTTTAAATAAGGTGGGGAAGATGTAAGGACCAGCAAAAATGTCCCTAAACGACCCGTAAGTGAAAACCCAGACCCCTGAAACCCTAACGTGCATGACAAACCAAGAAATCAAGAAAAATGGGTTTCACGCGGGCCGCGTAAACCATAAGAGGAGTTTACGCGGGCCGCGTCAACTCAACTTTGACCGGATAAGCATTCCATGCCACGTGTCGCACACGTGGCAGGTCTACCGATGACACGCTAGCCCTAGTCTACGCCTAGGTGGCCCTCGCGGGCCGCGTAAGATGAAGAGAGGGTTTACGCGGGCCGCGTAAACCCCATTTTTCAGCTATAAATAGCTTGGTTCATGGCCTGTTCATCTGTGTCGAAAACTTTTCTCAAAAACGAAGTATACTGCCTAAATTCGAAGTTTTAAGGTATAAAGGCGCTGCTACGATACAGGGTATTAACTCGATCACTGCTACGATTCAATGTCCGATCGATTGAAACTATCCGATGGATGTTTAAGTGCTGCCCGTAATTGGGCTATACTTTGTCATTCATCGTGAATTCGATGGATGTTTAAGTATTGTGCTTTGTCATTCGTCGTGAGGGTTTTAATCTCGTGAGTTATCGTAAATGTTGTATTAAGTTACTGACCTAGTTTCGTATGCATTGCTGTTTAAATTAGGTTATCAGGCTAATCAGTAGGCTAAACTCTGCCCGTTTAAACTTGCAATGTGAGTCATTCTCTTTTTACCAAATTGTTTCCAAAAACCCTATTTATTTTCAAGGTTATAATTACAGGGATTAAGTCTTTGTAATCTTCAATTACTGCCGGTATGTGGGGTTTTGTATACATTACTTGATACCCGTCACCATTGGACAACGGGTTAGCCAATGGGTGATCTGACCATAGTCATAGATACAGTCGAGTGACAAATACCGATTTGGGGTAATTGGTTGATAAAAACAATGTAATCACCCTTAATACTGTAGATTATAACAATGTGTCGTTTTGTTCAACTTGAATGACTCGCCAGTATTTCCCTGCTGATAAAATATTTTTAAAACATGTTTCAGGTGATCTGCTGTGATCTAGGAAAAAGTGCCGTGTAGCACTGCAAGCTTGAAGAAGTGGCTTAATAAAATAAAGAAACATGTTTTTTGTAAAAACAGGGATTTCCCAGTGAAATCACCTTTATTGTAAATTATGGGTATTATCCCCAAATTATGAAATAAAATAATTGGGCGTTTTCAACTTTTAAAAGATCCTGTAAATCTTCCGGTGTCAACTTAAATAATAAAATACCACGGATTTTTCTGTCCCGCGGCTCCTGGACCAGGTCACACCGGGACGGGGGCCGTGACATCGGGTTAGCCGATCCGGGTCATACCTCGTCATGTCCCCCCAGTCCGAAGTTATGAGATGAAATTCATGAAGCCGGACTAAAAAAGAAAAAGTCAAAACTTCCCCCTTTAAGTGTTAGTTTCTTAAGTGGGGTACCATTGTGGTTTTTGAAAAAATGGCGGCGATGGGAAAGGATGTGACAGTTAGATCATCATTAAGATGACAACTGTCACCACTCTGCACTTACGCGTGTTCCCGTCCATTTGTCTTTTCGAATTCGAAAAGTTGCCATTTCCGTATAAATAGAGTTCCTGTTTAGGGTTGTAATTTTCATTCCCTTCTTTGTGCACGAAACTTCCTTCAATTTCTTGAAATGAAAAATGGCCTCCAAGACCGGCGAATCCTCTTCATCTGCCCCAACAAGTTCCGATACCATGTATATAAAGTGGGGTCAAACTTCGTTCAATAATCTTCTTCGAGATTACAATATTAGGGCAGAGTGGAATCCGGTGTTGCCGTCGAAGACCGACACGGAATTTCCGTTAAGGCAAGGTAAAATCACTCTGTTTAGTGATTTTTTCAGGTTTTGCGACTTTCGATTGCCGATTACAAAGTTCTGCAAGTTAGTTCTTGACCATTATCCCCTCCACATTTCCCAACTACATCCGTTAGGGTTGGTGAAACTCCGGCAGTTCAAGTTTGCCTGTATTGCCTTAGGCATGGTTGCAAAAGTCGCTAGGCGTTCTTTAGTCGGTCGACTGAGGAGTTGAGAGTACTCGGCCTAGGCAGAGAGTACTCGGGGAGTACTCGGACATGTTAAATTATAAAGAAATTAGTTTTCGGAAATTAAATATATGTCAAATAACATAAATTTACTAATATTTATTACAAAATAGGTGAAAATGATATTCATTCTTTAATATAGACATAGATAATATGTTTTTTTTTAACTCAAACTCGGCCTGAGTTAACCTACTAGATCCGATTCTGGCCGAGGTTGACCGCATTTGATCGATTCCGAGTAATTAGGCGGAGTTGAAGAAAGTCGACTCGGCAGCCTACCTTATAGCGACTACTCGGAGAGTACTCGGCCTTAGAGACCTTGTTTTACAACCATGGCCTTAGGGCACATCCCTGAACTCCTAGTTTTTAGGGCTTTTTTCGTCCTTGTATGGAAATCCCCCTTTTTCACCTTTGACAGAAGGGACACCGATGTATCTTGCCTGAGAGACATTCCTACCAGTTCCAAGGATAAGGACTGGAAGAAAAAGTTCTTCTATATCGATGCGCTGTCATTCCCGGAGAGATGTAGTGGAGGGAGATGGGACCAAAGGACAAGATCCAAGATGAAGCTCCTCCAAAAGACGCTTATGTAGCCAACGCTCTTTACACAAGGCTATGCGGGCGTCCGTTTGTATGCACGGTATTCGGTAATCCCTGATGGTGCCTTGGTGATGGCGGGGATGAGCCTGTTATGGCGTGATATCAAGATGTACCCCTCGTTCCGGAGGGATGATGAAGGTACATAGTTCTTTGGCCTTGCATACATGTTATTGATTGTTTCTAAAATAAGATGTGTACATGTTGCAGGGGAATGGAGTTTGTTTGATTTTGTTGATCCTCCACGGCACGCTGCCTTAAGGGCAGTGGACCGCGTGCTTGGTGAACATGAACCAGAAGTCCTGAAGATCCACTTGGAGCAGTTTTTGCTGCCAGCTGTTCCGGCAGACCCGACTGCTTATATTACCGTACCTCCCCCAGCGGAGGAGGTAATGTTATCGCCATGGAGAAGAAACCGGTCCGGGTGAAAATCATCGGGAGGAAATATATGTCCGCGGGGGCGGGTGCTTCCTTGTTTAACGTGACCGCACCCACTGGGAGTGCTGCTGAGCTGGCAAGTCTGACCCATGTGTCAAAAAAGCGCAAGACTGTTACTGTACCTGCCCTGACTGCTTTTGAGGCTATGCAAGCCGCCTATGTCCTGCCTCTTGGTAAGTAATCTTATGTGTAGATGTTATTATGGACTATGTGTTCCATATTGCTGAATGTTTGATTTAATACATGTACTACCACAGGGACGCGGGTTGAGAATGTGACCCCCGCCTCAGTGACATCTGAGGGAATTATACCTTCCGCTGCTGGCGAAACCAGCCTTACCGAGTTGATTTTTCAGGCGAGTGTTACCGCCACTGTTAGTTGTACTATGCCGCCGCCCATGCCTACAACTGCTGTGACTATAATAACTAGTCCAGTGTCCACGCCACTACCTTCAAGTGTCACCCCATCCTCCTTATTCGATTCTCCTTTTAGCATATTCTCTGCCACCGAGAAAGAAATGCCTACAGTGTCCGCTACTCATGAGGCAACTAGTGCCGGAGGTGCCACGGCTAGCGATGTTGGAGGGTCCAGCAGTGGAATTGCTGATGATGGGACCCCCTTGGGTGATGATCTCTATATACCTACCATCAATTGGGATCCCACTATGCAAGATAAACGCTACCAGCCCCGGTGGAAAATTGCTGAGTCGTCTAGACTAATTCCCCCCCCACTGATTCAACACTGGGTTGAGTGGGCGTACCCCCCGGCTGAGTCGACGTACGTGGAGGGGTTAAACAATGAAAATTTAATGAATTCTACTATGGTAGACTCCGTTAGTCAGCCCCGGAGGCTTGCAAAGATCTGGCGTAGGTGGATGCATGATAACAACGAGCTCCACCAAGCGTGGGTTTTTATTCAGGAGCTACAGGATGAAAAGTACCGCTTGGAGAGCCAGCTCCAAGCCGCTGGATTGAGGGAGAGCAGGTTTTTATCGGAGAAAAACAAAGGAGAAGATGATCTGAAACGGGTGACCGCCCACCTTGCTGAGGAACGGATAATATGGGCTCGTGATATAGTAGAGAAGGACCGGGTCCTTGCTCATGCTAAAAGTGTGCAGGAGGAGCTGGAGCAAAGGCCATTACTGAAGCCCAAAAGGTGAGATCTGAAATGTCTGCTCAGGTGGAAAAATTACGAATTGACATTGACTTTGTGTCTCAGGTGCAGGAGCGATACCAAGCTTTGACTGTTGAAGTAGAGACATCTAACGCCAAGGCCCGAGCTAAACAGGCTGAGTTAGAGGAGTGGGAAGATCAACTTAGAAAACTTGAGCAAAAATGTGATTCCCTTGTCTCTGAAAAGAACAAGCTTGCTCAGTCTTCCACCGCCCATCAGGCACGCCTTAAGGAGGTGGAAAGTGCCTTGGAGCAGTCAAACGCTGAGGTGGACAGCCTGACTACCCAACTGGCTGCATTGCGCGGCGACAGGAATTGGCTAATAACCAATGGCCTGGTTGGGGCGTTTGAGTATCTTCGTCAGTCAGGGTCTTTTACGGCGCTGTTGGATCGCCTTTCTGCTGTGGCTTACCAGTCCGGTCATCATGATGGTGTTTACAAGGGCTACTTTGAGAGCCAATGATCAGAGAAGATTACTCCCGAGTTCCACACAGCGAGGGGCAAGCTTCAGGGAGATATGGCGGACGCCCTTGAGGCGGCGTGCAACGATCAGCTACCCGCATATGATGACTTAACAAAGCATGTTGCCGAAGACGGCGTGGATGCCCTACGCCTAATGCTGGAACCAGTGGAAGAATCGGAGGAGGAATGAGGGTTTTCTTTTGGTATGTTATGTACACTGTTCCTCAGATATTTTGTATGAACACTGTTTTACTTGGTTTTTGCGTAGATACTTTATATGTTTGTCAGACATTTAATGCTAATGTCATGATTGATGATGCCGCCGTTCATCTGAAATGTGGCGATTTGACGTGTGATGATTATTTTTCATTAATTATGCTAACGTCATCACTGTCAACCTGTTTATCCTTCTATAAATTAAGCTTCCTTTTCCAAATTTGGTAATTCGAAAAGATGAGCCGAAGGAGCTATAAATAGAGACTTACCGACATTTTTCGATGGTTAGATGCAGCTGATGGCTTGGTTCGTCTCCAAATTCCGGTGACGGAGGAGATGATCAAGGGAGAAGGAGTGCCTCCTGATGATGTCTTACCCCGGGTTAGCCGGTCCTGTAAGAGCATCATATATGAGGAGTCTTCCCATACTGAGGCAAGTGACGCTGCTCTATCAGCTGATACTTTGATAAGATCCGTTCCATCCGATCATATTCAACGCTGTGGATTAGTGTATGAAAGACGTCGTGGTGGTCGTTCCGGCAAGAACCCGGTTGAGGATCAGGAGGTGATGGCTGCTCCAGTGGATGAGGGAAATGTTGATGACTTGATCGTTGATCCTCATCCGTTGGAGTATTATGGTGAAGTATTGCATACCCCTGCAGAGGTGATGGCAACCCTTTCCAAGAAGTAGGTGTTAGAACATGTTCGTTTTTGGTTCCCGTATGTTGGTATTTAGCAACAGGGACAAGTACTTGGTTTTTTGTAAGATAGTTGCATGTATTTATTACCAAAATACCTATCTTTTTGTAGTGGTTAATGCATCTATTACCAAGATACCCACTCTTAGCTCTGTATATTTTGACCCTTTGACTTATATATATGAAAAATATTTCGTTTCAAGGATACTTTTTTACCGTTATGTGCAGTTTAGATGCGATGGCAATTGTTTGTACCGTTTAGTGCAGTATAAATGCGATGGTAAATTTTATTGCATATGTAAGTAATGAGGAAACATAAAAAGAAATAACTTTTATTAATTCAAAACTTTAAAAAAGGAAAGAGACATCGCTATAGATGAATTACACTTGTTTGCAAAAAAAGGAAAAATAATTGTACCCGCCGTTAGGGGCAAGGCACTACATATAACATTTTTTTAACTGAGCCGCGTTCCAGCAACGTGGAACCGCGGTGCCATCTAGCCTGGATAGGCGATAGGCCCCTTTTCCTAGGTCTTCTTGGATGACGTAGGGGCCTTCCCAGTTGGGTCCCAATTTGCCTGAGGTTTTCGCTCTATTGGCTTCATTATCACGCATGACGTACTCGCCTTCCTTGAAAGTATGCTGGGCAACGCGTTGGTTATAGTATTTTTCTAGGGTTTTCTTGTATTTTGCCTCGCTGATGGCGGCTGCCTCACGCCTTTCTTTGAGTAGATCCAGGCCTTCCCTTAGGAGTCTGTCATTGTCATCACTAGTAATGAGACGGCGTAGCGAGGGCAATCCAACTTCTGCGGGTATCATTGCTTCCGCGCCATAGGTTAGGTTGAAGGGGGTTTCATTATTACTTGTCTTAGGCATTGTTCGGTGTGCCCAGAGCACATTCGACAGTTCTTCCACCCAGGAGCTTCCTTCGTAACCTAACCTTCTTTTTATGCCATCCAGCAAACTCCTATTTGCCCACTCCACCTGGCCATTTCCTTGGGGATGTGCCACCGATGTGAAGATTTGCTGAATCTGAAGTTCTGCGCACCATTCTTGTAAGACCCTATCGGTGAACTGCGTTCCATTGTCACTTACCAAGTATAGCGGCAATCCAAATCGACATACTATGTGTTCCCAAAGGAACTTTTTGGCGTTTTCAGCGGTGATTTTAGCCAAGGGATTGGCTTCGACCCACTTGGTAAAATAGTCAATTGCCACAATAAGGTACTTCAGCTTTCCGGGGGCCAGCGGGAATGGTCCCACGATGTCAACCGCTCATTTCTGGAAAGGCAAAGCCGCTGTGACTGGGATTAAGTTGTTCTTTGGACGGAGTGTTTGGGGAGTAATTTTTTGGCAACTACGGCATCTTCTGAGTTCTTTTACCGCGTCTTCATGCATCCCTGGCCAATAATACCCAGCGCTGTGGATTTTGGCCACAACTGCCTGTGGTCCAGCGTGAATGCCACATATGCCCGAGTGTATTTCTTGGATTAGATACTTTGCCTCTACTGGGGATACACACCGCAATAGCGGTCCCAAATATGACTTCCGGTACATGACGCCACTGTTCACTTCATACTGCAATGCTTTAGTTTGTACCTTTTGAGCTTCGCCTCTGGCGGAGGGTAATTCCCCTTTTGTAAGGAACCTTAGTATGTGAGTGTACCAACAGGGTTCTTCCGCCGTGACGGCTGAGACTTCCCGAGGTTCAATGGAGGACATTTGCAAAGTTTCTACTTTTACTTCTCTTTCCATTCCCGAAGTAGCAAGTTTGCTCAAGGCGTCTGCTATTTGGTTTTTACCTCTGTGGACATGATTAAGCGTGACATTGTCGAAGGAAGCTATAAGCTCCTTCGTTTTAGCCAAGTACTTCGCCATTGATTCGTCCTTAGCCTCGTAAGTTTCGTTTACTTGGTTATTGACCAGCAAAGAGTCGACATACGCGTCAACTCTTGTTGCTCCCATAGATTGGGAAATCCTCAAACCCGCAAGTAGCACCTCATATTCTGCCTCATTATTGGAGCATTCGAAATCAAAACGTAAGGTGTACATCAACCTTATCTCGTCTGGGCTTATCAGCATTAGACCTGCCCCGGAACCTTTCCCGCTGGACGATCCGTCGTTGTAAAGTTTCCAGGTTTGTCTGGCGGTGCTGGATTCTGGGACATCTTGGATAGCGGGATCCTGTATTGTTTCACCCTCAGGAATTTCAGCCAAGAAATCGGCGATCACATGTCCCTTGATTGTTGTTCGCTTTCGATATTCGATGTCCAGGGCTCCCAGCTCGATCGCCCATTTAGCCAATCTTCCAGAGATCTCGTGCTTGTGCAAAATTTGTTGTAGCGGGTAGTTTGTTAAGACTTGCACGCGATGCCCTTGATCTGATGGTAACCCTTATAAGAGTCTAAGAAACACTTGTACCTATAAGGGACCAGAGAGTCGACCTTGAAGTCCATCTCGGGCAGCGGGTAAACGTCTTTGGGGCATGCCTTGTTCAGGTCTTTGAAGTCGATGCACATCCGCCATGTGCCATCTGGCCTTTTAACCATAACGGGGTTTGATACCCATGTATGATATTTGGTTTCCCAAAGTATCCCAGCCTCAACCAGTTTTCGTACTTCTTTGACCACCGCTGCCTTCCGATCTGGAGCCATGCTGCGTATACCCTGTGCCACGGGCTTAATGCCCGGGAGAGTTGCTAGCTTGTGTTCTGCCTTATCCTGGGGTATCCCGGTCATGTCAGAATTCTCAAAAGCAAAGATGTCGGCGTTCCTTCTCAGCAGCTGTTTCAGGCTGTTTTGACCTTAGGGGAGAAAATGTCCCCTATTGTTACTGTTTGGTCTGGATGGCGTGTGCTTAATACCCATCTTTTCGGGCCGATGGTGCCGGTGGGTCCTTGACTGCATCTTTTGGTGTCCAATACCTCTCCCACCTTGTCTAGAAATACGGTTGCAATACCCCGCAGGGTGGGAAACTTCATGAACCCGCGCGCCGTAGCGACTATGGCACCCAGTTTTCCTAGGGTAAACCTCCCAATGATCACATTGTGATAAGACTCGGCGCATACCACTAGGAATGTGAGGAGTATGGTTCTTTCCTGTGGGGCTTGCCTGAATGTAACTGGGAAAGTAATTTGGCCAATTGAATCAACCTTCTCTCCAGTGAAACCTTTAATAGGGGCATGTACTGACTCAAGCAGTCTTCTATCTTCTGGTTGCATGCTATTGAAGCAATGCTCATAGATGATATCTTCAGAGCTCCCGGTATCTACCAGGATTTTCCTCATGTTATAGTCACCTACTGCGGCGGATATGATTATGGCGTCGGTGGTTAGGTGCAAATCTTCCACGCGAGGCTCTATGGTCATGGTTGCCAGCATCCAGGGTTCAAGCATGGAGAAACTCCGTTTGGCCCCTTTCCCTTTATCAGTGTATACCATATTTAGTTCTCGTGGCCTCTTTCCCACTGCTTTGTCGTTTTCTTCTTTGACCGGAGGTGGGCCCTGCTTGATATCTCGCACCAGGTGGGCTAATTTACCCGCCTTTACGAAATACTCGATCTGTTTCTTTAATTGGAAACAGTCAAGTACATGACCGCTCCCTTTGTGGTACTCACAGTATTTGTTTGTGTCTTTGTTGGGGTTGTCCTTCAGTGGCTTTGGAGGGTTGAACTTGAGGTTTTCAGAAGCTAGGATTTCTGCTGGCGTCTTACTCAAGTTGGGATAATCGGACCGTGGCTTAGAGGAGGAGTCATTCCTTGAGTAGGTGTTCCTAGACCTATCATACCGCGAGTCCGTTCTGTCGCTTTTCTAGTAGCGGTCTCCCCTACCTTTACCTTTAGAGCTTCGTTGATCTCTTCTTCCTCATTTTTCTGAGCCTCTTTCTTTCTGTTGGCCGCGTGACTAGCAGTAACAGCTTTTTCTTGTATGACGTATACCTTGGCTATCCTCAAGATTTTGTCTATAGTGGGAGGTACACCATCCCTCCCGTGGAGTGTTCTTAGTAACTCATCATCGTTTACCCCTTGCAGGAAGGCACCACATGCTAGGTCGTTCGTGACTCCCGGGATTGCCAGGCTTTCTTTATTAAACCTCATGATGAAACTTTCCACTGTCTCGTTGTCTCGCCGACGAATGTGGAGGAGTTCATTTCGATCCTTTGTGTACCTTCTCTGTTGGCTGAATTGTAATATGAACTTGGCCTCTAGATCTTCAAAACTGTCAATTTCCCCGATGGGTAAACTATCCCACCAGACCCGGGCTGCGCCTACCAGTGTTTGGACAAACAACTTGCACCATAGGGGCATGGGCCAACAGGCTACTTCCCAAGCGCTCTTAAACAAGTTAAGATGGTCATCGGGGTCGCCTAGACCGTCGTACTTGCCCACAGTTTGAGGCATCTTGGGCCTCTCCTTAATAGGAACTTCAGCTATCCTTCTGGTGAACTTGGACTTAAATGTCGCGTCCACCGGTTTGTACGGTCTGGTAAGATTGTCTTCTTCTACATTGATGGGTTGTATTGGAGGAGTTGTTCCGCTCTGGCTGGTACCCTGGGTAACAGGGGGTTGAGCCGGGGTGATGTTCAGTGTAGGGCTAGGGCCTCCGACTGGAGAGAAACGAGGTCTGGATGCGTTTCAGCTGTCATACGCGGGTTCCGCTGTCGACGGGGTCTGGCTGTAAACCGGCTGGGATGTTGGAAAAGTCCACCAAGGCGGCATATAAGCCGCATATGGCGACTGCTGAACATAGCCTTGCGCCGCCCCCTAAGGAGTGTAAGTTGGAGTGTTTTATTGGGGTAAATACCCGTATGGGGGTGCATAATAGTACCCTGGGAAGTAAGCTTGATTCCCTGGCGTAACCGGGGCATTCATGACCCCTGCAGGCATAACTACTGGTTGATGTGGTGGAGTAGATAACGCCGCTGTTAGTGCTGCCGGGTATAGAGGTTGCATGGTGTATGTTACCGCTGGCTGGTAGTATTGAGACATGCTCACTTTTGGTATGACAGCGCTTGGACTTGCGGATGTGATAACCGACACAGTGCTATGACGTATAGTTTGTGCACTCGTGATTGACACTGGAGTGGAGACATTGGCGTTTGTCACAGTTGGTTCCACCGACCGGAACTGTAATAAAGTATATGAGAAAAGGTCTGCGGCCGTCCTTCCAGAAGAGACGGCAGAAGTGCCTGTAAAACCTGGTGGTGGTCCTTCAGCTTCGAATTCCAAGTCAAGAGACCTGGTCACAGCAAGTGAAACTGGCATGGTGGTAACAGGGTACGTCTCCAGCAACGGGTTGCTAGTTATCATCGCTTGACTCGGTGTTACTGCCGTGTTTTGATCGCTTGCCATCGGGTTCAGCCTTGTTGTTGTAACCGAAAGGTCCCACGGATGGTGCCAATGAAGAAACCCTAACCTTTGCGGTAGTATCCGACTAAGACTTCAACTCTTGGTGATCCGAACTGCTAGCTGCAAAACAGAACACCGTTAGGACTCGTTACAGGAATGGGGTTATTCCTGTAACCACCCTCCGGCGTGAGAATAAGTCTCGGTTTGGGAGAAAGTATAAGTGTAAAGGGAAAGAGAGTAAACGAGAGCAAGATGGATCATACCTTAGATGTTTACCTCTATTTATAGTTTACCATTAGGGTTTCCCTTAACTTAGGATGGGCTCCGATAAGTTAGGGATTTGCATGATCTTCCCCAAAGAATGGGGATTCGGTTACATGATTTATCCATCCAGAATAGAACATTCTAGAATAAATGTTTATAATTAATTATTTTTAATAAAATAATAGGTAATTACCGGGTCGGGTTAGCCGATCCGGGTCATACCTCGTCAACTAGGAATGAGAATTTCATTCCGAATACTAGTATTGGTACTGAATTTTTTATATCGAATTATTTTCGGTATTTATGTTATGATGTTTTCGACAGTGTTTTGGTATGATACTGATACCAATATTTTAACGAATTTACATTCAAATATCGGTACAGATGTTGTACCGTACCGAGCATTTTTTATACCAGTGTCCATATTTGACGATTTTTGATACTGGTACCGAGCTTATCCTTAGTTAAAAATAAAAGTGTTATGTTATGATTGTGCAAACAATTGAAACCGCAAATGTAATTAAAAAATACATCAAAATTTGTAATATAATTTTATGATTAACTTAACTATATTACAATTAGCAACTTTCATGAATATGTTCTATTTTTTAGCTTTAATTAAAAGTTATTTTTGACTTTATTTTTTAAATATATATTTTTAGTTACACACCTTATACTATAAATATTATACGTTTTTTTAACCAATAGTTTTATTTTTTTCTATAACTTTTGTTCGTTAGTTTTTTTTATAAAAACTAAATACGCGATTCGTTAAATTGTTTCCTCGACAATCCAATATAAATTTATTTAAAATGGTGTTGATTCGAAATAATGGTAGAGTGATATTCCAAGTCGGTACCTACCAACAAGATGGTACCTGTATCGTTATACATTTTATGGTTTTCGATCGATATAAAACACAACCTTATTTTTTGAGTTAAATAAAACAACTTTTGTAAATAATACTACACCGACTCCGTTCGTCACCATACCGTTATTATACCTATATACATTTTAGCAAGGGCTGAATGCGGTATTTTTTTGTTATGCAATGACTTTATTATACTTGCACCCTCTCCACCTTTACGATTCTACCCTAAACTTTAATAGAGTAATAAAAGGAAAGTTTAATAAAAAAATTAGCCAATATATGTTTCTCCCTGAACTTTTATAGAGTTGCCATATGACGCTGAAGTTTATTTTGTATTTGGCTTATAACTTTTAAGATACGATAAAACTCGGATGTCGTTACGACGTGCTTATTTGTATTTACGTTCATATTTAAATTTTACTCGAAACTGTGTTGTGAATTGTGCGTTAGTTTTTATTTATTTATTTGTTTTTTTTGTAAAGTAACGTCGTTCACCTTGTTCCCCAATATACCATTAGGACCTGGTTAATTTATCTACAATTCTATAAAAGTTTTATTCGAAGGATCAAATATAGTTGATTTTTTTACCATAAGGAACCAAACAACTACCATCTAAACATCGGTACCATCAACGCATTTTTTTATAGTTTTCTTGACGTGGTGGTATAATATTCGCAATAGAGTAATTATCAAAATTACTCTACAAGTGTATCATAATTGCTTTACTAGTTTATCAAAATAACATTACACAATTACGCTACAAGTTCATCAAACAACGTACATTTCAAAATTACTCTGCAAGTGCATCATAAGTAAACTATCAGTTCATCATTAATACACTACTATAAGATATCATATAAAATTACTCTACAAATGCATTAACAACTAGTCATTCAAAATTACTCTACAAGTGTATCATAATGACTCTACCAGTTCATCATTGTTACTCTACAAGTGCATCATAATTACTCTACCGGTTAATAAAAAAAATAACAGATACATTTAGGGCTTGTTTGTTTACCTATTAATGAGGCTCTTAATGGTTCAAACCGCTTACTAGTTCAGCACTTAATGGTTCAGACTGTTTGTTTCATGAGCAGATGTCTGAATGGTTCAGACATTTGCCTCTGAATGGTTAAGCATTATACAAGGTCTGAATGGTTAAGACTTCTAATCTGAATTGATCAAACATTTGCCTCTGAACGGTTAAGCATTATCCAGGCTCTTAATGGTTCAGGCCTCTTACTGGTTCAACACTTAATGGTTTAGACCTCTTACTAGTTCAGCACTTAACCATTCAGATGTTGTCAAACAGCCTCTTACTCTACAAGTTCATCAAACAACATAAAATTCAAAATTACTCTACAAGTGCATCAAACAACATAAAATTCAAAATTAGTCTACAAATGTAACATAATTACTCTACTATTTCATTAAGATAATTACCTTACGAATAAAATAATTACTCTACGAATAAAATAGTTACGAAAATACCACTGCATCTTTTTTACTCTTTCATGTCATTGGTACGTTTTGTACGTTAACTTTATTTCTATTTGATCTCTTGTGTGTGTGTGTGTGTGTGTGTGTGTGTATATCTAATACTAATAAAAGAATCAAGTTAATGTCACATGACATTCTCTCCTTAAGTAATGTTATTCTTATTATTATATTATATTAATATATAATTTATTAATCTATACACAACAACAAATAAATACATATTGTTATTAGATCATATTAATATATCAAATTTATTAATGAGTAAATTACAAGTTTTGTCCTTTATGTTTGTACCAAATTGCAGGCGATGTCCTTTACCTTTAAGTTTGAGGAGTTTTGTCCTTAACGTTTCAAAATCCTGCACATTATGTCCTTTAGACCTAACTTGGTTAGTTTTTTATGTTAAATCAGATCATGTGCTAGGCACATGAGGGTATAATTGTCTTTTGACCCTATTAGTTAAAAACACTTAAAAAACTAAAATACTATATACATATACACTAATCTCTTTCTCTCTCTAAATAAACTACTGAACACTTTTATTTCTCTCTCTCTACTCCATCTCTCTTACCACCACCACAACCTCCTTCCAAACCACCATGACCAACACCTTTTATCAGCACCACCACAACCTCCTCTACACTACATCTCCCCCACAGCCACCACCAACGACCATCAGGGCCACTACAACATGTTTTCTCCACTCCAACCATCGCCATCGCCATCGCCATCGCCACCATCTCTGCCCAACTCCAACTCCACCTCCATCTCCATCTCCCCCAACCCTCACGTAATCCTAATTATGTAACCCTAAGATAATTACAAAAGATTTTGATAATTACAAAAAAATCAACGCAGTGAAAATCCTAAGATAAATTTGTGCGAAAAATAGAGAGGGAAAGAACCCCTGCAAATTCAGGTTTTAAAATAATAATATGAAAACGATGAGATTAGTAAATCATAATTCCAAAAAGCTAATCATATCGAATAGTATAAAACAAACAATCGATTGTATATGCGAGTGCGTTAGAGAAAGAGATATGGAATACTCCGGAGGAAGAGTGTTCACAGCACTTGATTCTGCTTCATCCAATTTCTTAACTTCCTCACAGTTTTACAAAATATGACCGAAAATTGTGTATCTAAGTGGTATTATTAATCACTGCAAATGTGACCACCAGATAAGAAATCTGAGTTCGCCGGCAACTGTGTGTGAGAGAGAGAGAGAGAGAGATAAGAAATCTGAGTTCGCCGGAAAGAAGGGTAGTTTGACGGTGTGATGAGGTTTGACGGTGGAGGGTGGCGCTGATGGTTGTTGGTGATGGTTGTTGGGGCGGTGTAGTGTAGAAGAGTTTGTAGTGGTGTTGATAGAAGGTGGTGGTCATGGTGTGTCACACCCCAACCAATGGCGGGATCATTGGAGTGGGACTAGTTCGAGATTGTAAGAGACTTCATAACACTATTTGTGACAATATTTAATTCAACCGATTTCATTTCATAAATAAATTGTCAAAACATTACAAGAAGTTCAAATAACAACATTGTTCAACATAACATAACAAAATTGATACAACACTTTAAACCTAAACGTCTAAGTGAGTATCTAGGCATCATTGCTAATCCATTTCATAGCATCCTCAACCTGTAACATGTTTAAAATACAATTCTCTTGTCTTTTACGCTTTAAGAGAAGCCATTGATGAAATGACGGGAGTGGAAGAAGCATTGGTCGACCGTATCAATCATTTGACGGTGGGACTAGAGGGATGTCTTCGAGAGGTCAACCTTGTGCACCAAAGGATGAACATTCTCGCTTCTCCTCCTTTGGTTCCAATCATTACCCAAAGGGCATGGAATTTGGTTTCCGAAGTCATCATATCGGCCGAATGGTATGCCATACATCCGGATGTTGGTGCATACGTCTGTCGACTTCGTCTTATATCGAGTCTTGTATTAAGAATGTTAGATCAGGGCACGTAGTTCGAGAAAACTGTCAAATATGGGTTAGAGGTAATTTCGCACGAAATTGTCAAGTCATTTCAAATGAAATCACTGATTTCACTTGAAAGTGATTTCGTGTGGACTGGTTCAAGCGAAATCACCTCCACTATAAATACCCTAGTGCTGATTTCATTTGTAACTTTTGGAATTCCGGTACCGAAGTGCTGCCGACGTGTCTACTGATCTGGAAACGTGTTATATCAATAAAACAAGACAATTAAGTGTGAAACAAGCTGTTTTCCAAGTCAATTCATTTGTTTCCGCCTCTTGAATTGATTAGAACTCTTCTGATTGACTCGTTTGGGTCACAAAACGATCCTACAAGTGGTATCAGAGCTCTGGAGGAAGAGTTCTTACCTTTTAGCTTGTTTTTGCTGGAAAGTTCTGATTTCTACTCATTCTTTTCAAAATTAATCGTGAAATCTTGGTCAAAATGGATTGAATTTCATACATGTCATGCGAAACATTGTTTTAACGAATCCTTGAAAGAATTGGACTTTAATTTGATCTAAAAGTGGTAAAATTAGTAATTTCACTTGAAACACAGATCGAAAATGATGACGTCAGCATAATTTCGTACGGAATTACAGCTTGATTTCAAACGAAATTACATAATTTCGCTTGAAATTCATAATTTTGTTTCTAAGTGTAATTTCGTTTGAGCCGTTTCACACGAAATTACCTAATTCCACACGAAATTAGTTTTAATTCCGCTTCAAAGTGTGATTTCGTTTGAAATTACTTTATTTCATATGAAATTACCTTATTTCGTATCAAATCGTAATTTCGTGTGAGTATTTTCGCGTGAAATAGATATTTCGTTTGAAAGACCTTATTCCGCACCAATTCTGATTTCGCTTGAGTTTGATAATTTCGCTCCAAGTGATTTTGTTTGAATTCATATTTCGTGTGAATCTTGTTGATTTTGAACCGTGCTGACTTTGTGATACAGATTACAGAACCATGGAAGAGGAATTCTACAATGCGTTTGCTACACCAGTTGCTCCAGTTACAGCTGCCGAAACTCTTTACAGTGAGAATGAGACGGGAACTTATCAAAAACCGCCGAAGCTTATGTACATTGAAGATTTTAGAGGATGGAAAAATCGATTTGAAAACTGGGTGCAAGCTTATAAGTTTGATGCATGGTGTTCATTAGAGAAAAATTATGAAAAACCGAAAAATGAACGTGGGATTGAAAAGGCTTTCTGTGATTATTCAGATGTTGAAAAATTGAAATATACAAGTGAAAAAATGATGATCAGTATTCTTCAACAAGCAGTTAAAGAAGATATCTTTGTTTTACTCCAACATGATGGTACTGCTAGATCAATTTGGACGACATTAATTCAAAAGTTTAAAGGAAGTGCAGATATGATCAAGAACAAAAAGGCTTTACTAAAGAAATCTTTTGATATGTTTGTAGCCTTGGAAGGTGAAACAACAAAAAAGACCATTGATAGATATTGTCATCTGGTTTTGGAAATGGGAAGATTGTATATAAAGAAAGATGATGAAGAATGGGTTGATAAGTTAGCCGATGCATTACCACAGCAGAAATGGGGAACTTATTTGTTGATCTTAAAGCATTTGAGAAAATCTGAAAATATGAATTTGGCACAGTTTTTTCAGAAAATTGAAGAACATGTGTTGGATATCCAGAAAACGGCAATCATGAATAGTCCAAATGCTTAACAAGATGTCAGTTTATACTATAGAGAAAATAAATTTGAAGTTACTCCAAGCCCAAAAATTCAAACTGGTTTCAGTGCTGATAGTTCTTCTGGAACAAAGGGAAGTACTGTAACTCAAAGTGGTGGATCTTCATCTTCATATACAAGCTTTGATCCAAATTTTACAACACCAAGTCCTCAACAAAAGAATTCTACAAATCTGCAGTGCAATGTTACCTTGAACATTCAAAATGGTCAAAATCTTTCTCCGAAAATAGCTAAGCAACACATGGCATCACTCGTTGCTATGTTGGAATCATATGAAAGTTTGATTGCTGGCAGAATTGGAAATCCGATGCTTACCAAAGAGGATTATGACCAAATTGATGCGGAGGAACTTGAGTTGATGGATATCAAGTGGTGTCTAGCCAGTGCAGTTAGAAGAGTAGAAAAATTTACACAAGTCACCGGAAGAGATGATTTTCAAGAAATGAGAGCATCTCCGATAGGGTTTGACAAATCAAAGGTCACATGTTTTCGTTGCAAAGAAAAAGGTCATTTTAAGCGTGAGTGCAAAAACAAAGAAGCAAATGGAAGACAAGATCAGTCTGGAAAAAACAATTATTATCAAAAATCAATTTTTCATCAGATTACTCAACAACCACAAACTGCACATGCACGTACAATTGAAGAGAAAAGAGCTTGTTATGGTATAACTGACCAAGATGATGAAAAGGTTGCAGAGGGATTTAGCTGGGATAAATACATTCCACCTGGTTCAGGTCTTGTTGCTAGAATCTTGGAAGAACAAGAAGTCGAAAGAACGAAGATCTTTAGATCATCAGAAAGTGAGGATGATACTGATGACGAGGAAGAGTATATTAATAATGCAAGAAAAAGTTTAGACTCATTTAGTTTTAATTTGTTTTTTGCAGATAAAATTGAAAAACTGAATAAGAAGAAAGCTGCCAGATTGAAGAAAGACTTTGAAGCAAGAAGAATTGATGAAGAAAAGGCAAAATTGGAAGCTGAAACAGAAGAAGTTGAAGAAAATTCAACAAAGAAGGTCGTAGTTGAAGAGTATGAAGCAGAAATAGAATCTAATGATGAATCAATGATTAAGAAGGTGATAGATAAAATCGTTGAAGTGGAAAAAATAGTCGAAAAGATCGTTGAAGTCGAAAAAATTGTTGAAGTCGAAAAATTTGTCGAAGTCGAAAAAATTGTTAAAGTCGAAAAAATAGTCGAAGTTGAAAAAATTATTGAAGTTGAGAAGGTTGTCGAGGTTGAAAAGACAGTTGAGGTCATTAAATCTTGTCAGAAATGTTTGGAGTCTTGCAAAGATTGTGAGGAGAAAAACAAGAAGATCAGTGAACTAGAAGAGTTGAAAGAAAACTTGTTGTCTGATGTGAAGTATGTGAAAGAGTCTTACAATGTTTTGAACAGAAAAGTTGATGGTCTGAAAAGGACAAATTTAGAAGTTGATGCTGCTATGACAATGATGAGTTCAACTTTAATGACGAAGCAGAAAGTCATCAATGAGTATATTGAAGATTGCGCAAAGCTAAAGCAGGATTTGGAACTTGAAAAGATTGAGATTGAAAGAATCAAACGTTTATTGTTGAGTTATACAATATGTGATTATTTGATTGATCGAGTTTATCCTACTGTTGCAGGTCTTGAAGTGTTTCAAGATAAAAAAAAAAAACAGAAGATACGGATACTGGTAAGAAACAGAGTGTCAAGTATAACAAGTGTCCGCCCCCGATTTGGAATAGTTATTCTCCCAGAAAGCCAAATGAGTAACGTTTAAATAAGGCTCTCAACATCAAGTTAAAGTCTGAAACCATTGATGAGTTACCAGATAATATTGATGTCACATTCACAGCGTCTGACACTGATCATGAGTCTGAGTTGTTAAAGAAAGTGGTCGATCAAGTGTTGGATATGGATGAAGAGTCAAAGTCGGAGTCTAAATCGGAAAGTTCGAGTTCATCAGAAAAGAGTCCGAGTTCACCGGTTAAACGGGTTTACAATAAAGAATTCCTGTTATCAAAATCTAATTTGAATGATGGACCAATCAAAGTGGCATATACTTTGAATGATTCAGACAAATCATATTCTGATGAGGAATTTCCAATAAGAAGTGTCAAAACTGAAATGATCAAACATGTTTTCAAATTAACAGAAATTAATATTTCTGAAATAAAAGATTTAAATCTTCATGAAAAATCTAAAAAGTACACTTCAAGAGTTCAACAGAGAGTGAACAAGAAAATGGGTTACGGCTCTGGTTATGGTTTTCAAAAGAAACCAAATCATAACAGTAATTTCAAAAAGAAAGGTTTAGGTTTCATTATTTCAGAAAATTATAAAAATGAGAAAACTTATAAATCAAAAACAAACTTTGTTTCAGGAGGATGTGCTGAAGAGGAACAGAAGAAACCATTCTGGAAACAGTCAAACCAGGAGTTTCTTGCTGAGAAGAAAAAGAATTTGAACAAATTTGCATCAAGAGTTGACAGAAGAACATGTTTCAAACGTCACAAGATTGGACATATTGCTTGGAATTGCCAACAGTCCAACAACACAAAACAGGGAGTTTCTTTTAACTCAAAATTAAAAGAAAAATGTATTGATGAAAAGAAACAATCAACTGAGAAATCTAAGGTGTTTGAAAAATCGACTTTCAAAACTGGTGAAGGTTCAAAACATGTGAAGGTTCAGAACATTTTTACAAAAGAAAAGTTGATTTGAACAAACAGAGATTGGTTGTAAAATCTGAGAGTAGTTCTGACAATGAATCTGATTCCATAAAATCAGATGAGTCATCTGTTGAGAAAAAGAATGAGAATTCCGTTCCTGAGTTGAACGATGAAAATTTTCCACCATTGTCAAAAGAAAACTTGGAATCAAAAGGTAGGTTTGAGATTTCAGATCAATTCTTTGCTGGTAAAGGAGAATTTGATGCTGAAAAGGCTTTCAATGGGAAAGTCAAACATATATTTGGGAAGATGGTAGACGGGAAAGTGAAAAATGCAAAAGAGTTTTATAGATCAAAAGGAAGTTGGGATAGAGATGAATCAAAATCACCCAAGGCTGGTCAGGCTTGGGTGACAGCATTTTCAAACTAAAATTCTGACTTGCCGGAACTCCCAAGTTGGTAATTGTGGAGTAGGAATCGGCATCATTCTTGATAATTGTGTTTGTAAAGGATCTATAAGTGGTAAATCAGGGACATTAAGTTGTACTTGATTTTCTACAAAGTGGTATTTGTTGATTATACTTAAAATTGTTATAGTTTTCAAAATATTGATAGTTGAAAGAACAATGTGATGAAACCCCAACAAAACTTATTTTCTGGAAAACCCATTTTTGATTAAAACAAACTTAAGTGTTTTGAAATCATAATGGGAAAATAGTTTGTTGTAAGGGGGAGTTCTGACTGTTTATGCCAAGTGGATGGCGATTTGAAGCGATTTGATATCAGTTGTCACTTTACTTGTACAGTTTGTTTTTAAAATTTCTTAAATTGATTTTGAATTTTAGGGGGAGTAAGAAATTTCTGAAAATCCAAAAACATTTGAAAATTTGAAAAATTCAAAAACATGATAAAATCAAAAATGAGTATTTTTGAGAAAAGAGGAAATGATAGTACATCAGTGGACTATCACAGCATGCTAAAGAATTGGAAAGTCAAATGTGATAAACGGTCTCACTGATGATATGCCAGTAGGTTTTTGCACATTTAGTAGATTGTGTCGAGATATAAACCTAAATTTCAAACTTGATTATATCGTGGGGAACATCTCTCGGATATATGGGTAACCCCCGAAATCTTGTTTGAAAGATCCTTCTTTCTGAGATACTAGGTCTTTATGCTCAGTGATATCTGGGGTATTATCCGGGGACTTCTGATTTTGCGGAAGCAATGGCCTAGTCCCCGGAGAATACTTTACGCTTGCTTGAAATATAGCACCTCCCTCAGCATAAAAAATGATGAAACATTGCAAAATGCTAATCATGTGCTGTTGAAGAAAAGATCCTCTAAAGGGGACACACCGAAAAGTCGAAGCCGTCATCTCTCTGATTTTGCGGAAGCAATAGCCTGAGCTCTCACGGCCCTCGCAATTAACCCCTTACAGATATCATCTAGGTATACTCACCTGTAAGACTGAATATTGGGATCTCGATACAGGAGTATATTCTGAGGTGGGACACGCGAATAAGTTTAAGTTTCTAAAACATTAATCTCGTATCTCGAAACAGTTGAACTTTATGTGAAAATTTAAGTGGATCAGTATACTGACAATCTAAGTGAATCGTTTAGAACTTAAAATGTTTAAAGCTTAACGGTGTTGGTGATTTGTCTTATAAACTGATATGATCCTCTTACACAAACTCACAAAAAATATTGTCTGTAAATATTTCTTTACTGCATTTCACATAAAAAATCCAAAAATATTTTCGGAGTGTTTTAGCATAATTTTTTGAAAAATGCAAAAAGATTTTCGACAACTGATGTTGGAAAGCTGATTTTCAAAATTCCAAGTGCTATACATGATGAACAGGTTTGGGAAAATATGTTTAAAATAAGAAAACTTTGAATGTTTGTCTACATGTGGTCATCAGAAGCTGATAAATGTTAAATCATTATTGATAGATACCTGCAAGTGGAATATAAGTTTGTCAAATGATAAATTTGTGAAACTTACTTTTGGGTAGAGACTGTGCAGGTTAGCCAGGTGTCTAATCCTGAATAGATGCAGAATAAAGTCAGGAATTGATCCTGAACACGCAAGTTGCTGATGCAGAATAGTGAGAGAAAAGAAGAGAGAAGAATGAAGGAAAAGCCCAAAGACTGATAAAGACTGAAGACTGTGAAGACTCGACACTTAAGACTCGTCAACATCCGAGGGGGAGTCTGTTGGTGCATACGTCTTATATCGAGTCTTGTATTAAGAATGTTAGATCAGGGCACGTAGTTCGAGAAAACTGTCAAATATGGGTTAGAGGTAATTTCGCACGAAATTACAAGTTGTAATTTCGCACGAAATTGTCAAGTCATTTCAAACGAAATCACTGATTTTGCTTGAAAGTGATTTCGTGTGGACTGGTTCAAGCGAAATCACCTCCACTATAAATACCCTAGTGCTAATTTCATTTGTAACTTTTGGAATTCCGGTACCGAAGTGCTGCCGACGTGTCTACTGATCTGGAAACGTGTTATATCAATAAAACAAGACAATTAAGTGTGAAACAAGCTGTTTTCCAAGTCAATTCATTTGTTTCCGCCTCTTGAATTGATTAGAACTCTTCTGATTGACTCGTTTGGGTCACAAAACGATCCTACACTGGAGCCCCCTCGGGACGTACTACAAGGGGTTCCTGTTGGTGTCACTCCCCCTCCGCAAGATGTTGAAGAAAACGATCCCGCCTTTTTTCTCCCAAGGGAAATAGAAGAGTGGCTTTAATAACATCTAGGGAATACCCCTCGGTCCAAAGTTCTACAAATCTTTTAAATGCCGGAAAATTATTTCCGGAAATTTTGATAAAAGTAGAACTCCTTAGGATGATTTTAGGTACCATTTGACCCATCTATCTTAGGGCCTTTAGCTTTTTATTTTCCCGCCTTGTCTTTAAATTTTCTAGGATCTTATGTAATGTGTTAGTTTTAATGAATGATGGTTTTAATTTGGTGTTTGGATGATGTTGTAATGGATAAAACACACTCAAGATGGTGAAAGATACTAAGGGAAACTTACACCAGCACCCCATGCACAAAAACAGGGCCATCCGACAGATTTTTCTTCATTACAGCAAGTTCAGCACGGGGCCGTGCTCACCCAACACGGCCCGTGCTCAACCATCTGCAGAAAATTGCCCAGTTCAGGTAACCGGACATGGGCCGTGCTCACTCAGCACGCCCCCGTGTCCAGGCTTTTGTTTCTTTTACTCAATTTCTGTTACTGGCGATCTGAACACGGGGCCGTGCCCGGACACCACGTGGCCGTGTCTAGACGCCCAGTAACATAAAATTTTGCTTTTTCGCACCTTTTTACACGTCCAATCAACCTAAAAACTTATTTTTGGGAACATTGAGGACAATGTGTAATTTAAGTGGGGGGGGGGGGGGATGCTAAAACCTTGAATCTTGCAAGTCCTAATTACAAGCCTTACACAAAACTCTATTGGAACCGCTAAACACCCCAAATTTTTTCAAAAATCTTTCATTTTTCTTACTTGTCTAGGTTTAAGTTGGGAATTTCAAAGTTCTAAGAAGGTTATATTTTTACAAATTTACAACCAATAGCGTCGTGATAAAAAGAACCAACATAAGAAAATTATGAAACGGCATGACAAGTTTAGTTAAAATTTGATTATATATACTTGATCACATAAAAACCCATTCCCACAAAAAGTGCGTTTTGAGCCTTTATTGAGCATACAAATACATATCTTTAAATTAATTGCTCATTTTTCGTTTCTTGTGTGAATAGCCGCTTGGTTCTTACGACTCTAGAACTTGCCACGACGATACATTCCCGGTCCTTACCAACTTAAACCCGAGTAGGTAAATGACGGAGGCATTAGGACTAACCCTTTTTATTTCTAAGCCATTATTTTCTTTTTTTTACCACTTACCCAAAATCCCCCTAGTTAACCCCTTTGAGCCTAAACCTTTTCATTTCTTAACCCAAAACAAACACCCTTTTACCCACCAAAACCTTTTTATTTAAAACCCTTTGTTTTAGTAACAAGTTCGGTTTTTCGTATGACTCCCTTATTCAAAAAAAAAAAAATTTGATGATGAAGCCAAAAATAAACAAACAAGTTTATCAAAAACAAATTTGTTTGAAGAATTGCTTCATCAAAAAATAAAAAGTTATGAAAAAAAATAAAAGGTCTCACGAAAACCGCCTTTCGCCCTTTTTCTACTAACCACTAACCCAACCACCTACCTTTAACCCAAGCCTAACCCTTCACCCCAAATGTCCTCTTGATATTTACAAAGGTGTATAGTTAAAAAGGAGGAGGATTGATTGATTGGCAAACTTATGGTAGAAGTAAGTTCCATGCCGCTCTCGAGTGTTTCACAAAAATACATCTTCGGCCGAGTGTTGAGTGATCCCCCGTGAGGTATGTGAACTCGTATATAAATGGAATTTTAAAAAGGCATGTTATGCCCTAATAAGTAATTTATCTTATGTAATGTTTTAAATAAATCATGACGAATAGGATTGTAAATAACTAACAATAAAACTTAATAAAAAATCTTGGAAATCCCGACACTCTATGACAAGCCCAAAACCTTCTCTTCTACCCATTCCATTTGGGAGTGTAAAGCCACATTATAAAGAGTTTTGCTTGAGGACAAGCAAAGATTCAAGTGTGGGGGTATTTGATGTGTGCAAAATGCAACATATAAATTACATCAAATGAGGCATAAAACTAACCCTTTTTTAGTACTAATGTTGGAAAAAGTGTGTTTTTGTCTTCCTTTTGAATTTTTAGGATTAAATGAGCTTAAATGAACAAAAGAAGCAAAAAGACAGCTAAATCTAACAAAAATACAAGAAAAGGGATAAACGTGGCATGCCCGACCCCCCGACAGCATCTTCCCAAGCAAAACAAGAAAACAGAAGGCTGAACACGCCCCGTGCTCAATGAGCACAGGGGCGTGCCCAGCGGACACGGGGCCGTGGTCAACTCTAAGATTCATAGAATCTGAGGAAATCTTGATAGTACAGATACGCTTCTGCACACGGGGTCTTGCCCAGCGGACACGGGGGCGTGGTCAACTAATGCAGACAAACTGCAATTAATGAAGAAAGAGAAGGAAGGTGGACATGGGGCTGTGCCCAATGGACACGGGGCCATGCCCGAGCCGCTGTTCAGGCTATAAATAGGGGTGCTTGGCTCATTTACAAACCATCCCTTGGCACACCACCTCTCTCACAATTCACCCACCACCATCACACCACCATCATCCACCACCATCATCCATCATCCATCATAGAGTGTGTGAGTAGTCTCGGGATCCAAGATTGATCGTAAGAGTTCTTGACAATCAAAGGCCATGTTTGCCTAAGTCTCTTACATCACTTGGTGAAGACAAGTGTCTAGTGTAATACTTTTTATTTTTTATTTTTTCGCACTTTTTATTTGGTTATGTATTAATGACTTTAATAACTAGTTTCTTATGTTGAAGATGATTCTTCCTTATCGTTTGTCTGTGGTGTCTTGGCATTATTTTACTGTCTATATAAAATAAAATATTTTCACCATTCATATCTCCACGGTCTATATGGAGGTATGTTGGCTACCTGGTCGGGGGTTAAGGGAACGGTTTGGTAAGAGTCTTGCCTTGTTCAGTGTATAGATCCTGCAAGGACCTGGGTCAAATTTAGTAGGACCTCCTTCGATACCCACCGGTATTGGATGGCGGGGGTCCAAACTCTTTGATCCCCTCATATGTAAGCTACTATTAATACTTTAACCCGGCTACTTAGGACTGTATCCCTGCTGACTCAGACTACTTAGCCGAGGGTAACGTCACCTTCAAAAGAGGGGCCTACCATATTATGCATTAATAACTTAATTAACTATCTTTCAATAATCCGACCCTTTAGGATTGTATCCTTGCTGACTCAAACTACTGGGTTGAGGGTAACGTCACCTTCAAAAGAGGGGCCTACTACAATAACTAAGATAATATCTTAAAAAGTGCAAAAGTGCGGAAATAATCAAAGGTTACACTAAACACGAGTCGGATCCAAGTGATTCATCTTGTCTATCTGTTTTTAATTTATTTTATTTTTCAGCATTTTAGTTAGTTTTATCTTTCTAGTTAAAAACATTTTCCTAAATTTTTTATTTGATTAGACGTTGAGGATAAACCGGTATTAAAAGCTCTTGTGTCCTTGGACGACCTCGGTATCTTACCAACACTATACTACGCTCACGGTGGGTGCACTTGCCCATATGTGTGTTTAGTGTTAGTAAATATCGTGTTTTATAAATTTAAAACTTGGCTAAAAAGTGTAAAAGGGCTTAAAATATACATTAAAAACTATATACACTTACGCACATCAAGTTTTTGGCGCCGTTTCCGGGGACACAAGGATTTTAAGAAAGTTAGGAATCAACGGCCTAATCGTTTTTTCTAATTTTTCTGGGTTTTTTTTTATATATTTTTCTTAATTTTTCAGCTTCTGCAGAACTCAGCACGGGTCGTGCGCGCTGAACACGCCTCGTGCCCAATCTTTGGAACGGGCAATTCTGTTTTAAGTCAGACAGTAAGCTGAACACGGGGACGTGCCCACTCAACACGCCACGTGTCCAAGTTTCAGTTACTGAAAACAGAACCGTAAGATCCCGACGGTTGGTAATCTCTGACACAAACATGAGTGATACTGATATTTTTTACTTTCGGCACTCTTTTGGTACGTGGTGTCAAATATGTGGTGGTTCCCATAAAGATTTAGAATGTTATTTTCTAAATTATAAGCCCCATTATATAGACCCATTGTTTTCCTGTAGCCTTAAGAGGGGCGAAAGTAAAAATAATCCCTATCTCTCCCTCGAATGCTCTTAACCGGATCTTCTAGGAGAAATGCTTCTTGATGAACTATTTCAAATGGAAGATCTAATTCTTAATTGGTTAAAAGAGCTTAGGATGGATTTCAATAATTCATCTCAAGACGATGATCAAGAAGAATTGTTGGGATTGCATTCGAATAAAAACAACTTCGTTGTTCCCGACTTTACCTCTAGCTCTAGCAAAGACTTGGGCGATAGTCGTCCCTGTGTCAATTGTGCCGTGAAGGACTCCCCATCGACTTCGTTCGGTGCATACATAGACCTGAGCGATTCGACATACACCTTCTTTAACGAGAGCCCGGGAAAGGGTTGGACTTGTCCACCTATATTTAGCTTAGGAATCACCCTCACCGAAAACCTCTTGCGTTCTCGTCTTAATCTAGAGCAATTAAGGTATCTTAGGCACTTTGGGGTTGTTCCATCCAGTAAGGAACCACCCGATCCGGATAAATTTATTAGAAATAGAAGAAACTCCATAAAACAGCCTCTAGACACGGGGCCGTGTCCAGGTCAACACGCCCCGTGTCCACCAAAAGATTCCTTTTTGACTTTTTTGTCAGAATACGGACAAAATGTGTCAGGACCTTACCTGCACACGGGGACGTGTCCAACCGACACGGGGCCGTGTGCAGTGTGCTGTCGTTTTCTATAAATGCAGCCAAGAATCCTGCACATTTGGACCATTCCAGGGACAGAGATATGGGGGAATCTTCTCACATACCTTCCTAGGTATTTTCTAAAGAACGTTCCCAACAACCATCTTGTCTTTTCCACTTTTATCCATTACCTTCTTCTTCAATTTTTCTTGACACCTCCATTAGAGCTTGAATTCTCCATAATTCCAAGCCTTATTGAGATGTTTGTTAGATTTTTATTCAAGGAATCTTGTTAAAAAATAAGTTCTACAAAAATGTTTTAAGTTGTTTCTGCTTTAAAACGTTTTAAAAATCATGAAAACAAATTAAAACACCAAGATTCCTTGTTCCAAAAATCTGCAGATATCTGAACACGGGGCCGTGCTCATTGAGCACGGGGCTTTGTCCGAGGTACTGTTTCTATAAAATTGAGCTCTTTTCGGTATGTTTTCTCAGAATGGCGAGCAGAACTAGCGAAACATCTTCATCGCACTCCAGGAACAACCGACACGGAAGAAGGTCATCAACGGCTGAAGATTCTCTTGTAAACTATGTTTACGCTTTAAGAGAAGCCATTGATGAAATGACGGGAGTGGAAGAAGCATTGGTCGACCGTATCAATCATTTGACGGTGGGACTAGAGGGATGTCTTCCAGAGGTCAACCTTTTGCACCAAAGGATGAACATTCTCGCTTCTCCTCCTTTAGTTCTAATCATTACCCAAAGCGCATGGAATGTGGTTCCCGAAGTCATCATACCGGCCGTATGGTACGCCATACATCCGGAGCCCCCTTGGGACGTACTACAAGGGGTTCCTGTTGGTGTCACTCCCCCTCCGCAAGATGTTGAAGAAAACGATCCCGCCTTCTTTCTCCCAAGGGAAATAGAAGAGTGGCTCTAATAACATATAGGGAATACCCCTCGGTCCAAAGTTCTACAAATCTTTTAAATGCCGGAAATTTATTTCCAAAAATTTTGATAAAAGTAGAACTCCTTAGGATGATTTTATGTACCATTTGATCCATCTATCTTAGGACCTTTAGCTTTTTATTTTCCTGCCTTGTCTTTAAATTTTCTAGGATCTTATGTAATGTGTTAGTTTTAATGAATGATGGTTTTAATTTGGTGTTTGGATGATGTTGTAATGGATAAAACACACTCAAGATGGTGAAAGATACTAAGGGAAACTTGCACCAGCACCCCATGCACAAAAACAGGGCCATCCGACAGATTTTTCTTCATTACAGCAAGTTCAGCACGGGGCCGTGCTCACCCAACACGGCCCGTGCTCAACCATCTGCAGAAAATTGCCCAGTTCAGGTAACTGGACACGGGCCGTGCTCACTCAGCACGCCCCCGTGTCCAGGCTTCTGTTTCTTTTACTCAATTTCTGTTACTGGCGATCTGAACACGGGACCGTGCCCGGACACCACGGGGCCGTGTCCAGACGCCCAGTAACAAAAAAATTTGCTTTTTCGCACCTTTTTACACGTCCAATCAACCTAAAAACTTGTTTTTGGGACACATTGAGGACAATGTGTAATTTAAGTGTGGGGGGGATGCTAAAACCTTGAATCTTGCAAGTCCTAATTACAAGCCTTACACAAAACTCTATTGGAACCGCTAAACACCCCAAAATTTTTCAAAAATCTTTCATTTTTCTTACTTGTCTAGGTTTAAGTTGGGAATTTCAAAGTTCTAAAAAGGTTATATTTTTACAAATTTACAACCGATAGCGTCGTGATAAAAAGAACCAACATAAGAAAATTATGAAACGGCATGACAAGTTTAGTTAAAATTTGATTATATATACTTGATCACATAAAAACCTATTCCCACAAAAAGTGAGTTTTGAGCCTTTGTTGAGCAAACAAATACATATCTTTAAATTAATTGCTCATTTTTCGTTTCTTGTGTGAATAGCCGCTTGGTTCTTACGATTCTAGAACTTGCCACGACGATACATTCCCGGTCCTTACCAACTTAATCCCGAGTAAGTAAATGACGGAGGCATTAGGACTAACCATTTTTATTTCTACGCCATTTTTTTTACCACCTACCCAAAATCCCCCTAGTTAACCCCTTTGAGCCTAAACCTTTTCATTTCTTAACCCAAAACAAACACCCTTTTACCCACCAAAACCTTTTTATTTAAAACCCTTTGTTTTAGTAACAAGCTCGGTTTTTCGTATGACTCCCTTATTCAAAAAAAAAAATTGATGATGAAGCCAAAAATAAACAAACAAGTTTATCAAAAACAAATTTGTTTGAAGAAATGATTCATCAAAAAATAAAAAGTTATGAAAAATAAAATAAAAGGTCTCACGAAAACCGACGCTTTTTAGGCCTTTCGCCCTTTTCTACTAACCACTAACCCAACCACCTACCTTTAACCCAAGCCTAACCCTTCACCCCGAAAGTCCTCTTGATATTTACAAAGGTGTATAGTTAAAAAGGAGGAGGATTGATTGCTTGGCTAGCTTATGGTAGAAGTAAGTTCCATGCCGCTCTCGAGTTTTTCACAAAAATACATCTTCGGCCGAGTGTTGAGTGATCCCCCGTGAGGTATCTGAACTCGTATATAAATGGAATTTTAAAAAGGTATGTTATGCCCTAATAAGTAATTTATCTTATGTAATGTTTTAAATAAATCAAGACGAACAGGATTGTAAATAACTAACAATAAAACTTAATAAAGAATCTTGGAAATCCCGACACTCTATGACAAGCCCAAAACCTTCTCTTCTACCCATTCCATTTGGGAGTGTAAAGCCACATTATAAAGAGTTTTGCTTGAGGACAAGCAAAGATTCAAGTGTGGGGGTATTTGATGTGTGCAAAATGCAACATATAAATTACATCAAATGAGGCATAAAACTAACCCTTTTTTAGTACTAATGTTGGAAAAAGTGTGTTTTTGTCTTCCTTTTGTATTTTCGGGATTAAATGAGCTCAAATGAACAAAAGAAGCAAAAGGGCAGCTAAATCTAACAAAAATACAAGAAAAGGGATAAACCTGGCATGCCCGACCCCCCGACAGCATATTCCCAAGCAAAACAAGAAAACAGAAGGCTTAACACGCCCCGTGCTCAATGAGCACGGGGGCGTGCCCAACGGACACGGGGCCGTGGTCAACTTTAAGATTCACAGAATCTGAGGAAATCTTGATAGTACAGATACGCTTCTGCACACGGGGTCGTGCCCAGCGGACACGGGGGCGTGGTCAACTAATGCAGACAAACTGCAATTAATGAAGAAAGAGAAGGAAGGTGGACACGGGGCCGTGCCCAATGGACACGGGGCCGTGCCCGAGCCGCTGTTCAGGCTATAAATAGGGGTGCTTGGCTCATTTACAAACCATCCCTTGGCACACCACCTCTCTCACACTTCACCCACCACCATCATAACACCATCATCCACCACCATCATCCATCATAGAGTGTGTGAGTCGTCTCGAGTGTGTGAGTCGTCTCGGGATCCAAGATTGATCGTAAGAATTCTTGACAATCAAAGGCCATGTTTGCCTAACTCTCTTACATCACTTGGTGAAGACAAGTGTCTAGTGTAATACTTTTTATTTTTAATTTTTTCGCACTTTTTATTTGGTTATGTATTAATGACTTTAATAACTAGTTTCTTATGTTGAAGGTGATTCTTCCTTATCGTTTGTCTGTGGTGTCTTGGCATTATTTTACTGTCTATATAAAATAAAATATTTTCACCATTCATATCTCCACGGTCTATATGGAGGTATGTTGGCTACCTGGTCGAGGTTTAAGGGAACGGTTTGGTAAGAGTCTTGCCTTTTTCAGTGTATAGATCCTGCAAGGACCTGGGTCAAATTTAGTAGGACCTCCTTCGATACCCACCGGTATTGGAGGGCGGGGGTCCAAACTCTTTGATCCCCTCATATGTAAGCTACTATTAATACTTTAACCCGGCTACTTAGGATTGTATCCCTGCTGACTCAGACTACTTAGCCAAGGGTAACGTCACCTTCAAAAGAGGGGCCTACCATATTATGCATTAATAACTTAATTATTTATCTTTCAATAATCCGACCATTTAGGATTGTATCCTTGCTGACTCAAACTACTGGGTTGAGGGTAACGTCACCTTCAAAAGAGGGGCCTACTACAATAACTAAGATAATCTCTTAAAAAGTGCAAAAGTGCGTAAATAATTAAAGGTTACACTAAACACGAGTCGGATCCAAGTGATTCATCTTGTCTATCTGTTTTTAATTTATTTTATTTTTCAGCATTTTAGTTAGTTTTATTTTTCAAGTTAAAAACCTTTTCCTAAATTTTTGATTTGATTAGACGTTGAGGATAAACCGGTATTAAAAGCTCTTGTGTCCTTGGACGACCTTGGTATCTTACCAACACTATACTACGCTCACGATGGGTGCACTTGCCCATATGTGTGTTTAGTGTTAGTAAATATCGTGTTTTATAAATTTAAAACTTGGCTAAAAAGTGTAAAAGGGCTTAAAATATACATTAAAAACTATACACACTTACGCACATCAGGGCTCGTATAAAGCTAATGACTATAGTATATCACATAAGTATGGTCCACGTATAAGCATCAAGTATAACAACATAGTATTCATGTATAAGGATTGTTTTCGTGCATTGCATAAAGAATAAGTTAAGTGTGGTTTAATAGTTTAACATGTTACACCCCAAAAGTGGTAAACATAAAAAGGGGGTTTACGAGTATACTCACGGTTTTGCAAGTCTTCTACTTGTGAATCCGCAAGTGACTCGTTGTTGATTAGGAGGTTGGAACACCAATTCCTTCTACGCGAAGAAACAAAGTGTATGAGTTTGGGGAATTCGGAAGATTTAAGGATTCGGAATTTAAACATCACAAAAATAAACATAAGAAAATAACATGTGAAAATAATCACCTAGTACATATGATACTTGCTCTTGACACTATGAAACTCCAAGGAGTTGATATGTTTCATGGAACAAGGTTCCGTTAGAATCGTGACAAGTTATCATACCATAGGATGATATAATCTAGTACTATGACATATGAACACTAGTTCATCATCTTAGATTCGATTATTTGGATTATGTGTTTATATATAACATATATTATATACATATTATTATGTCCAATATTTCAAGCATGAGGTAGAAGATTAAGATCTTCATTTAGGTACCTCTAAGTATCATGGAAATCATGTAGGAGGTAGGAAGGCCAACCTTCCATTTAGGTACCTCTTATGGTTCACCACTACACTTGATGTAAAAACATACAAGGAGGGTCATGAACTAATATTAATACAAGAATAATAAACAACTACACTATGAGAAATCATCAAGTAATGTGGGGATTCTATGTTGGACAACCCAAGTTAGTCCATAATCACACCTTCATCAAGCTTGAAGCTTGAACATCACTTGTGGGTTAAAAACCCTAAACAAAACATAATATATGTGAGGTTTAACCTCTGATTTCAAATGTCTCAGCCCCGTTTTTAAGCTTAACTAACCATAAAAGTGGTTATAAGCATAAAGACGTGGGTTTGAGTGAGTTTGACTCAAGTTTGAACAAGTATAAACAAAGTTTGATTCAAAACAAAACGAACAGTGAACTTTGGAGCCTCTTTTCCGGAGTTCCAGGGACTTATTCACTGTGAAATACCCATGGAATCGAAGCTAAGGTCGATCCAAGTGTTCTGGAAAAAGAATGAGCTAAAAAGGATAAGTAATGAAGAAGTTATGCTCACTTTAGTGGAGCTTGATGCTTCTGTCTGAATTCTGACTTCCAGCTACGATTTTGGATGATTGAGAAAGTTGTGAGAGTGTTTGTAAAGTGAAAATGGTTTGGGGAAGCTTGGGTTTATATAGGGAATGAATTAGGGTTGGGTTAGTTGTGTATTGAATGCCCAAAACCCGGTTTAAACTCAAAACAACTCAAATCCCGCTCAAAGTCGCGAAGTGAAATGAGGAGTCTGATCTGGGAGGTTTCTCGCGGCCAGCGTAGCCCCAGGGGTAAGTCTACGCGGCTGGAAACAAGGGAGGAGGCAGAAGTTTCATTTTATTACACTTTGGCCCCTCAACTTTGCAATTTAGGACTTTTTAGGTGTTTTAGGGGCTATTTTCGCCATAAAAGCATAGTTTAAGATAAATTTAAGTATGTGGAACATAAACAATGTATACTTAAGCATATGAATGTCGTATTTAAGTCTTGTTTACGATCCAAAAACGTTTTATGCATAAGTTTCACATATTTGCAAGTTTAGCACATAGATTCCAAGAATTACGAATAAGCATCAATTGTTTCACGAAATCGAATGTATGAGCATGTATAAAGTATGTACAACATGAATTTAACAAAATAAGTGTTTTATTTATGATCCAAGTCTCGGATTTTACAAAGATTACAAAGAAAGAACGATTACAAGAACACAAGACTTCCAAAAATAGAAATACGAACAAGACTTGCTATAAATGGAAAGTACAAATAAGCAGGGCGTTACAAGGTGGTTTGGAAGGAGTCTGTGGTGGTGGTGGTAAGAGAGATGGAGTAGAGAGAGAGAAAGAAAGGTGTTCAGTAGTTTATTTAGAGAGAGAAAGAGATGAATGTATATGTATATAGTATTTTAGTTTTTTTAAGTATTTTTTCAACTAATAGGGTGAAAAGACATTTATACCCTCATGCGCCAAGCACATGATCTGATTTAATATAAAAAAACTAATCGGGTTAAGACCAAAGGACATAACGTGCATGATTTTGAAACTCTAAGAACAAAACTCGTCAAAATTAAAGGCAAATGACACCGCCTGCAATTTGGTACAAACATAAAGGACAAAACTTGTAATTTACTCTTTATTAATCTATACATAACTATAGATAAATACGTAATACATAAAAATATTTATCTTATATTGTTGTAGTATTTTATTTGTTTATTTTTATTTTCATATATGACATAAAGTTTTTATTTTTTAATCATTACGGATCAAACCAAATTAGGTTATTTTCATATTTGTTTGCGAATAACTACACATAGGGGATACCATGACGACAGATGATCTCATCAGTGTAGATTCTAGCCAATTTCTCGACTTTGAAATCTTCACGAATGGGAAGAAAATGAGCTGATTTGGTCAATCGATCAACGATCACCCAAATACTGTCATGACCAGAAGAAGTACGAGGAAGTTTAGTGATAAAGTCCATGTCAATGCTCTCCCATTTCCAGACAGGAATCTCTGGTTGTTCGAGTAAGCCAGAGGGACGTTGATGTTTAGCTTTTACCTTCGAACAAGTGAGACATTTTGCAACGTAGGAGGCAATATCCCTCTTCATCCCAGGCCACCAGTATGACGTACGCTATCATGGTACATCTTGTCAGCGCCGGGATGAACGGAATACTTCGATTTGTGTGCCTCCTTCATCAGAAAGTCTCAAAGGTTTTCACGATTAGGGATCCAGATACGATTGAGATAGTATAGAATACCATCGGATTTAGACACGAGTTCATGTTCCTTAGCGCCTCGTATTTCAACAGAGAGAGTACCTTCGTTAATAGAGGCATATTGGGCTTCACCAATGCGGTTTTGAAGATTGTTAACGAGTTGGAGACAACGGACACTCTTCACATGAGTTTTACGACTAAGAGCGTCGGCTACTACATTCGCTTTACCTGGATGGTATTTGATTTCGCAGTCGTAGTCATTTAACAGTTCCACCCAACGACGTTGACGCATGTTCAGTTCCTTTTGAACAAAGATATGTTGAAGTATCCTATGGTCGGTGAAGACCACACACTTAGTACCATAAAGGTAGTGTCGCCAAATCTTCAATGCAAAAACAACTGCACCAAGTTCAAGGTCATGAGTAGTATAGTTTTTCTCATGTATTTTGAGTTACCTCGACGCATAAGCGATGACCTTGTCTCATTGCATAAGCACACAACCAAGACCAAGGTATGAGCATCGCAATATACGACGAAGTCATCCTTACCATTAGGAAGCGTGAGGACAAGAGCATTACAAAGCATCTCCTTGAGCGTTTGAAAAGATTCCTCTTGTTCGGGACCCCAAACAAAAGGTTTCTCTTTTTGAGTCAAAGAAGTCAAAGGAACAGCGATCTTTGAGAAGTTAGAGATAAAACGACGATAATAACCAGCAAGACCAAGAAACGAACGAATTTCAGACGGAGACTTAGGTACGATCCAGTTCTTCACAGCTTCGATTTTAGCGGGGTCAACATGAATACCAAGTTCGTTGACAGTATGACTAAGGAATTGAACCTCTTTTAACCAAAATTCACACTTGAAGAATTTGGCGTATAGACGTTCAGTACGAAGAAGTTCAAGGATAAGACGCAAGTGTCGCTCGTGCTCTTCTTGTGTCTTGGAATAGATAAGAATATCGTCGATGAAAACGATTCCGAAACGGTCCAAGTACGCTTTGCACACGCGGTTCATCAAATCCATGAAAACAGCAGGTGCTTTGGTCAAACCAAAGGGCATGACCACGAACTCGTAATGACCATAACGTGTACGAAAGGCGGTTTTAGGTATATCTTCCTCGAGGACTCGAAGTTGATGATACCTAGAACGAAGATCGATCTTTGAAAAGCAGGTCGCGCCTTGCAATTGATCGAAGAGATCATCGATGCGTGGAATAGGGTATCGGTTCTTGACAGTAAGCTTGTTGAGCTCACGATAGTCAATACACATACAGAATGACCCATCTTTCTTTTTAATGAACAAAATAGGAGCGCCCCAAGGAGAAGTACTAGGGCGTATAAAGCCTTTTTCAAGAAGCTCTTGAAGTTGACTCGAGAGCTCTTGCATCTCAGAGGGTGCTAAGCGGTAAGGAGACTTAGCGACAGGCACTAAATCAATGCGAAAGTCGACAGAACGAGCAGGAGGTGGACCAGGCAGATCGTCGGGAAAATCACGTACGACGGGAACGTCACTTATGCTTGGGTCTTTGTCCTTCTTTTCCACAATATGGGCGAGAAAGGCGAAGGTACCCTTGCGTAAGCATTTGTTCGCTTGGATACACGACATAAGCTTGAGATCTTGAGAAGGTTTCTCACCATACACGTGTAGAGAATCACCGTTCGGAAGGGGGATGCGGATAAACTTTTCAGAACAAACAACTTCAGCACGAACTCGCCTAAGCCAGTCCATGCCTACTATTATGTCAAAGCTACCCATTTGCATAGGTATAAGATCGATTGAAAATGTATGATCGTTGACAATCAAGGAACAATTGGAAAAAACGGAATCAACAGCGACGAATTTACCATTAGCGACTTCGACAGCGAAAGATTTTGGCAACTTAGAGCGTTTACACTTAAGCAATTGTTCAAATTCTAGCGACACAAAGCTTTTATCGCCGCCAGTATCAAACAGAAAATAAGCATAAACATGGTTCACAAGAAACGTACCAGTAATGACCATGGTTGTAAAAGTCGCTAGGCGCTCCCTAGTCGGATTCGGGAGTACTCAGGAAGTACTCGGCTTAGGCGGAGATTACTCGGGGAGTAATTGGCCTAGGAGACCAGTACTCGTGCCTCTGCAGCCTACCATGTAGCGAGTACTCGGGGAGTACTCGGAGCCTAGGCGGGACTTTTACAACCATGGTAATGACATCGTTGGCATTCTGAGCCTGAGCGGCAGTGATGACAAAAGCTCGGCCTCTAGCAGGTTGTTGAGCTTGTTGTTGCTGCTGTGGCGGTTGCTGCTGCTGCTGCTGTTGTTGAGGCTGATAACGCTGGGGAAAACATTGGCGAGATGATTGAGATCGCCACACTTGAAGCATGCTCGCACAGGAGCAGCTTGAGGTTGAGCCTGGTTAGGAACAGGTTTGCAACGATAGCCTGATTCTGGTTGTTTTGGGCTTGAGGGAAGTTTCGACATCGGTTAGCAAAATGACCATACCTTTGACAGTTGGTGCATTTGCGGCAAGGTACGTTCGTAGGATGGTGAAACAAACAGGTAGTACATTTGGGATGAGATCCAACATAGCCTTGTCTTGGTGGTTCGGTGTTTGCGGGTGCAACGGCGGCTAAAGCTTGTAAGGTTTGTGGGTTTGGCGGAGTGACGACCGCACAATTTTGGCTTGAAGCCTTCCGCTTCTTGCCTTGGTTTTTCTTAGACGATTGGGAGGGTGAGGGTTCAACAATGGCAGTATCAGTTGTAGCTTGGCCAGCACTTTTCGTTGCAACCTTGTCAAAGGTTCCATGAAGGACACAATTGTTGTTAAGTTCGGTGGCTATGGTATAGGCTTCCTCTATGGTTTTAGGGTTAGCAGAGGCAAGATGATTGGTCAAGGAAGGTGTAACACAACGAATGAACTTGGCTATGGTTTTGGGGACGGAATTGACTTGTCCAGGGCAAAGGACACTAAGCTGTTTGAAACGCGTAATCAGACCATACATGTCGCTCCCCTTTTGCGTTAGGTTCCAAAATTCGTTCTCCAACTTTTGGAGCTCGTGAGGAGGACAAAAGTGGTCTTTCATAAGCTGCTTTAGCTCGTCCCAAGGCATGGCATGTGCAACGTCATTTCCCCTCTTGTTGCATTCGGTGGTCCACCACTCGAGTGCTCTCGAGTGGTAGACTCCGGTTGCGTTCAGGGTTCATAGCTCATTAGGATAACCACTTTGCAAGAATGTAAGCTCAATTGCGTCAAGCCAATTCATCGTGGTGGTAGCGCCATCTTCGCATGTAAACTCCAAAGGTTTACAAGCCATGAATTGCTTGAATTAGAATGTCGGCTTAGGTTTTTCAGCCTTTGAATCGACAGAGCCATGCGGTGAATCGATGTTTGGCTGAATCCTTGCTAACAATGTCGGGTATAACCTTAGCCATTTGCTTGGCCATGAATTTCATGCAATCCCTTTGTGACATGGAGTTGGATTTGGCGTTGGAGGTCGAACCCTTCTTTGACTTGGTTTTCTTGGAAGCACCGTTGGATGACATCTAAGGAATCAAAAGAAAAGGAAAAGGATGAGACTTGATCATAAATTCAAAATAAGTTTGCAAGTTTTAAACATGTAAACATGATGTAACACGTATGGTTCACATAGTTAGCATGATTTCAACAAGTATTCAACAAGTATAAACACGTATGAATGCGTGAAACGAGTATAAATTTAGTTTGTTCACGAGAATTATTATTGTTTTTTATTGCGCGAGACGTGCGAATTGCATAACGGTTTTGAAACGAACGAGGTAACAAGTATAAAAATCACATATAAATTGAATCACACAAAAGAGAGGCTGATGTGTGCAAAATGCAACATATAAATTACATCAATTGTGGCATAAAACTAACCCTTTTTTAGTACTAATGTTGGAAAAGTGTGCGTTTGTCTTTCTTTTGCATTTTCAGGATTAAATGAGCTCAAATTAACAAAAGAAGCAAAAAGGCAGCTAAATCTAACATAAATACAAGAAAAGGAACAAACGTGGCATGCCCGACCTCCCCGAAAGCATCTTCCCAAGCAAAACAAGAGAACAGAAGGCTGAACACGCCCCGTGCTCAGTGAACACGGGGGCGAGCCCAAGTGTTAGCATAAAAGACAAAGCTGTAGAAGCTTCTATCGCCCACCACGGGGCCGTGCTCAGCGGACACGGGGTCGTGGTCAACTATAAGATTCGCAGAATCCAGGCAAATCTTGATAGTACAGATATGCTTCTGCACACGGGGTCGTGCCCAGCGGACACGGGGCCGTGGTCAACTAATACAGACAAGAGCAATTAATGAAGACAGAGAAGGAGGATGGACACGGGGCCGTGCCCACTAGACACGGGGCCGTTCCCGAGCTACTGTTCAGGCTATAAATAGGGGTGCTTGGCTCATTTGCAAACCATCCCTTGGCACACCACCTCTCTCACACTTCACCCACCACCCACCACCATCACAACACCATCATCCACCACCATCATCCATTGTCCATCATAGAGTGTGTGAGTCCTCTCGGGATCCAAGATTGATCGTAAGAGTTCTTGAAAATCAAGGCCATCTTTGCGTAAGTCTCTTACATCACTTGGTGAAGACAAAGTGTCTAGTGTAATACTTTTTATTTTTAATCTTTTCGCACTTTTTACTTGGTTATGTATTAATGACTTTAATAACTAGTTTCTTATGTTGAAGGTGATTCTTCCTTATCGTTTGTCCGTGGTGTCTTGGCATTATTTTACTGTCTATATAAAATAAAAGATTTTCACCATTCATATCTCCACGGTCTATATGGAGGTATGTTGGGTACCTGGTCGGGGGTTAAGGGAACGGTTTGGTAAGAGTCTTGCCTTGTTCAGTGTATAGATCCTGCAAGGACCTGGGTCAAATTTAGTAGGACCTCCTTCAATACCCACCGGTATTGGATGGCGGGGGTCCAAACTCTTTGATCCCCTCATATGTAAGCTACTATTAATACTTTAACCCGGCTACTTAGGACTGTATCCCTGCTGACTCAGACTACTTAGCCGAGGGTAACGTCACCTTCAAAAGAGGGGCCTGCCATAATATGCATTAATAACTTAATTAATTATCTTTCAATAATCCGACCCTTTAGGATTGTATCCTTGCTGACTCAAACTACTGGGTTGAGGGTAACGTCACCTTCAAAAGAGGGGCCTACTACAATAACTAAGATAATCTCTTAAATAGTGCGAAAGTGTGGAAATAATCAAAGGTTACACTAAACACGAGTCGGAACCAAGTGATTCATCTTGTCTATCTGTTTTTATTTTTATTTTATTTTTTAGCATTTTAGTTAGTTTTATTTTTCTTGTTTAAAACCTTTTTCTAAACTTTTGATTTGATTAAACGTTGAGGATAAATCGGTACTAAAATCTCTTGTGTCCTTGGACGACCTCGGTATCTTGCCAACACTAAACTACGCTCACGATGGGTGCACTTGCCCATATGTGTGTTTGGTGTTAGTAAAATATCGTGTTTTATAAATTTAAAACTTGACTAACGTGTAAAAAGGGCTTAAAATATACTTAAAATTATATACCACCACACACGCATCAAGTTTTTGGCGCCGTTGCCGGGGACACAAGAATTTTAAGAAAGTTGGGAATCAACGGCCTAATCGTTTTTCTTATTTTTCTATTTTTTTTTAGGATTTTTCTTAGTTTTTCAGCTTCTGCAGAACTCAGCACGGGTCGTGCCCGCTGAACATGCCCCGTGCCCAATCATTGGAACTGGCAATCCTGTTTTAAGTCAGACAGTAAGCTGAACACGGGGCCGTACCCACCCAATACGCCCCGTGCCCAAGATTCAGTTACTGAAAACAGAACCGTAAGATCCCGACGGTTGGTAATTTCTTACACAAACATGAGTGATAATGATATTTTTTACTTTCGGCACTCTTATGGTACGTGGTGTCAAATATGTGGTGGCTCTCATAAAGAATTAGAATGTTATTTTCTAAATTATAAGCCCCACTATATAGACCCATTGTTTTCATGTAGCCTTAAGAGGGGCGAAAGCAAAAATAATCCTTATCTCTCCCTCGAATGCTCTCAACCGGATCTTCTAGGAGAAATGCTTCTTGATGAACTATTTCAAATGGAAGATCTAATTCTTAATTGGTTAGAAGAACTTAGGATAGATTTCAATAATTTATCTCAAGACGATAACCAAGAAGAATTGTTGGGATCGCATAAAAACAACTTCGTTGTTACCAACGTTACCTCTAACCCTAGTGAGGACTTGAGCGATAGTCGTCCCTTTGTCGATTGTGCCGTGAAGGACTCCCCATCGACTTCGTTCGATGCATACATAGACCTGAGCGATTCGGCATACACCTTCTTTAACGAGAGCCCGGGAAAGGGTTGGACTTGTCCACCTACATATAGCGTAGGAATCACCCTCACCGACAACCTCTTGCGTTCTCGTCTTAATCTAGTGCAATTAAGGTATCTTAGGCACTTTGGGGTTGTTCCATCCAGTAAGGAACCGGCCAATCCGGAAAATGTTCCTTAAAAATAGACAAACTTCATAAACAGCCTCTCGACACGGGGCCGTGCCCAGGTCAACACGCCCCCGTGTCCACCAAAAGATTCCTTTCTGACTTTTAGTCAGAATACGGACAAAATGTGTCAGGATCTTGCCTGCACACGGGGCCGTGTCCAGCATGCTGTCGTTTTCTATAAATGCAGCCAAGAATCCTGCACATTTGGACCATCCAGGGACAGAGATTTGAGAGGATCTTCTCATCTACCATCCTAGGTATTTTCTAAAAGAAGGTTATAACAAACATCTTATCATTTCCTCTTTTATCCATTGCCTTCTTCTTCATCCTTCTTGTCAACACCTCCATTGAAGCTTGCTCTCAAGCTTTATTGTGTTGATTATTAGATTTTTGTCCAAGGAATCTTGTTAAAAATAAGTTGTGCAACATTCTTTTAAGTTATTTCTGTTAAAAAATGCTTCATAAGTTGGAAAAATAATTTAAAACTCCAAGATTCCTTGTTCTGAAAATCTGCAGAAAGTTGAACACGGGGTCGTGTCCGATGTACTGTTTCATTTATAATGAACTATTTCTCGTTTGTTTTCGTAGAATGTCTAGTCAAAACAGTGGAACTTCTTCTGCGCACAGTCGAAGGGAGAGAAGGTCATCAATCGAAGCGACTCTCGTACGTTACGTGATGGCATTACGTGAAGCTCTTGACGAGATGACTTCGGTAGAGGAGCTCCTAATAGACCGTATAAATTATCTTACGGTGGGGTTGGAAAACAGTTTTCAAGAAATAAACCTCTTGCACCAGAGGTTAAACATTCTTGTAACACCTCCCATAGAACCAATCCTCCCTCAAGAGGATTGGAACCTAGCACTTGGAATCAACAATCCTACCGGTTGGGACGACATTCCAGCGGAACCTCCTCTTGAAGATCTACAAGAAGTCTCGGTGGAGTTTGCACCCCCTCAAACCAATGCCAATGAGCCCGCCTTTCTTCTCCCTAGGGAGATAGAAGAATGGCTCGCCGACGTATGAGGAACCCATTCCCGGAGAAAGAAGTTTTTCAAGCCACATCTAACCGAGGGATTTATCTTTTCGGAAATTTTGCTAATAGAATAAGTAGTAGGCTAGAACTTCTTGGTTTAGATTTCTTGTGTTTCTTTGACCTAACTATCTAGTATTTTAATTTAGGATTATTATGTAATTCTCTATGACTTAATGAATGATGGTTTTAGCTAATTTGGTATTTGGATGATGTTGTAATGAGTAAAACACAATCGGGATGGTGAAGGATAACAAGGGAAACTTGGACCAGCACCCCATGCACGAAAACAGGGCCATCCGACAAATTTTCTTCATTACAGCAGGTTCAGCACGGGCCGTGCCCGCCCAACACGGCCCCGTGCTGCACAGTCTGCAGAAAATGCCCAGTTCAGGTAAACTGGACACGGGCCGTGTTCACCCAACACGCCCCCGTGTCCAGGCTTCTGTTTCTTTTTTCAACTTTTTGTTACTGGCACCTGAACACGGGGCCGTGTCCAGACGCCCAGTAACATAAAATTTTGCTTTTTCACACCTTTTACACATTCAATCAACCTAAAAACTTATTTTTTGGACACATTGAGGACAATGTGTAATTTAAGTGTGGGGGGGGGGGTGCTAAAACTTTGAATCTTGCAAGTCCTAATTACAAGCCTTACACAAAACTCTATTGGAACCGCTAATCACCCCAAATTTTTTTCAAAAATTTTCATTTTTTTACTTGTCTAGGTTTAATTTGGGAATTTCAAAATTCTAGAAAGGTTATATTTTTACAAATTTACAACCGATAGCGTCGTGATAAAAAGAACCAACATAAGAAAATTATGAAAATGCATGACAAGCTTAGTTAAAATTTAATTATATATACTTGATCACATAAAAACTCATTCCCACAAAAGTGAGTTTTGAGCCTTTATTGAGCATACAAATACATATCTTTAAACTAAATGCTCATTTTTGGTTTCTTTTGTGAATAGCCGCTTGGTTCTTACAACTCTAGAACTTGCCACGACGATACATTCCCGGTCCTTACCAATTTAAACCCGAGTAAGTAAATGATGGAGGCATTAGGACTAACCCTTTTTATTTCTACACCATTATTTTTTTTTACCTCCTACCTAAAATCCCCCTAGTTAACCCCTTTGAGCCTAAACATTTTCATTTCTTAACCCAAACCAAACACCCTTTCAACCACCAAAACCATTTTTATTTTTAACCCTTTGTTTTAGTAACAAGCTCGGTTTTAGTATGACTTTTCAAAAAAAAATGTTGATTATGAAGCAAAAGAAATAAACAAGCAAGTTCATCAAAAAAATAACTTTGTTTGAATAATTGTTTCATCCAAATAAAAAAAATTGCAAAAATAAAACGTCTTACGAAAACCGACGCTTTTTACGCTTTTTCGCCCTTTTCTACTAACCACTAACCCAACCACCTACCTTTAACCCAAGCCTAACCCTTCACCCAAAAGTCTTCTTAATATTTACAAAGGTATATAGTTAAAAAGGAGGAGGATTGATTGCTTGGCAAGCCTATGGTAGAAGTAAGTTCCATGCCGCTCTCGAGTGATTCACTAAAATACATCTTCGGCCGAGTGTTGAGTGATCCCCCGTGAGGTATGTGAACTTGTATATAAATAGAATTTTAAAGAGGCCTGTTATGCCCTAATAAGTAATTTATCTTATGAAAAGTTTTAAATAAATCATGATGAATAGGATTGTAAATAAATAAAAATAAAACTTAATAAAGAATCTTGGAAATCCCGACACTCTATGACAAGCCCAAAAACCTTCTCTTCTACCTATTCCATTTGGGAGTGTAAAGCCATATTATAAAGAGTTTTGCTTGAGGACAAGCAAAGATTCAAGTGTGGGGGTATTTGATGTGTGCAAAATGCAACATATAAATTACATCAATTGTGGCATAAAACTAACCCTTTTTAGTACTAATGTTGGAAAAAGTGTGCTTTTGTCTTCCTTTTGCATTTTCAGGATTAAATGAGCTCAAATTAACCAAAGAAGCAAAAAGGCAGCTAAATCTAACATAAATACAAGAAAAGGAAGCATGCCCGACCTCCCCGAAAGCATCTTCCCAAGCAAAACAAGAGAACAGAAGGTTGAACACGCCCCGTGCTCAGTGAACACGGGGGCGTGCCCAAGTGTCAACATAAAAGAGAAAGCTGTAGAAGCTTCTATCGCCCATCACGGGGCCGTGCTCAGCGGACACGGGGCCGTGGTCAACTATAAGATTCGCAGAATCCAGGCAAATCTTGATAGTACATATATGCTTCTGCACACGGGGTCGTGCCCAGCGGACACAGGGTCGTGGTCAACTAATGCAGACAAGAGCAATTAATGAAGACAGAGAAGGAGGATGGACACGGGGCCGTGCCCGAGCTACTGTTCAAGCTATAAATAGGGGTGCTTGGCTCATTTGCAAACCATCCCTTGGCACACCACCTCTCTCACACTTCACCCACCACCCACCACCATCACAACACCATCATCCGCCACCGTCATCCATTGTCCATCATAGAGTGTGTGAGTCGTCTCGGGATCCAAGATTGATCGTAAGAGTTCTTGACAATCAAGGCCATGTTTGCCTAAGTCTCTTACATCACTTGGTGAAGACAAAGTGTCTAGTGTAATACTTTTTATTTTTAATCTTTTCACACTTTTTACTTGGTTATGTATTAATGACTTTAATAACTAGTTTCTTATGTTGAAGGTGATTCTTCCTTATCGTTTGTCCGTGGTGTCTTGGCATTATTTTACTGTCTATATAAAATAAAAGATTTTCACAATTCATATCTCCACGGTCTATATGGAGGTATGTTGGCTACCTGGTCGGGGGTTAAGGGAACGGTTTGGTAAGAGTCTTGCCTTGTTCAGTGTATAGATCCTGCAAGGACCTGGGTCAAATTTAGTAGGACCTCCTTCAATACCCACCGGTATTGGATGGCGGGGGTCCAAACTCTTTGATCCCCTCATATGTAAGCTACTATTAATACTTTAACCCGGCTACTTAGGACTGTATCCCTGCTGACTCAGACTACTTAGCCGAGGGTAACGTCACCTTCAAAAGAGGGGCCTACCATAATATGCATTAATAACTTAATTAATTATCTTTCAATAATCCGACCCTTTAGGATTGTATCCTTGCTGACTCAAACTACTGGGTTGAGGGTAACGTCACCTTCAAAAGAGGGGCCTACTACAATAACTAAGATAATCTCTTAAATAGTGCGAAAGTGCGGAAATAATCAAAGGTTACACTAAACACGAGTCGGAACCAAGTGATTCATCTTGTCTATCTGTTTTTATTTTTATTTTATTTTATAGCATTTTAGTTAGTTTTATTTTTCTTGTTTAAAACCTTTTTCTAAACTTTTGATTTGATTAGACGTTGAGGATAAACCGGCAATAAAAGCTCTTGTGTCCTTGGACGACCTCGGTATCTTGCCAACACTATACTACGCTCACGATGGGTGCACTTGCCCATATGTGTGTTTGGTGTTAGTAAAATATCGTGTTTTATAAATTTAAAACTTGTCTAACGTGTAAAAAGGGCTTAAAATATACTTAAAATTATATACCACCACATACGCATCAGAGGCTCATAAAACATAGGTTTCACCCCTAACTTGACGATTTCGTACCCTAATGTGGTTGGTACTCTTCGGGTCAAAATATAATTTCGACACTATGACGAGGGTTCACTAGAGTTTGAATTGGAAATTTACCATTTAAATGTGGATTTCACTCCTAGCTAAATGGTGAAATTTCGTGCAAAAATAAGAATAAGCGGAATGAGAGTCGTTCACCAAATTGTGGGTTTCACGCCTATTTTGGTAAACTCATATCCTTTGTATAAAGAGTGTCTTCAAGTCTTCAAGTGTATTGTGTAAATTGTCTGAGGAAAGACATATTGTAAGTATTAAGACCAAAAGAAAATAAAGGAGCAAAGAAGGAAGCATGTCATTTTAAGCATGAAACAAGAATGGTCAAAAACATGGTTCCTACTATAGACTAGGTCGAATCATGGCAATTCTACCTAATTCCCTATAGTTATGGCTCTGATACCAATCTATCACACCCCAACCAATGGCGGAATCATCGGAGTGGGACTAGTTCGAGATTGTAAGAGACTTCATAACACTATTTGTGATAATATTTAATTCAACCGATTTCATTTCATAAATAAATTGTCAAAACATTACAAGAAATTCAAATAACAACATTGTTCAACATAACATAACAAAATTGATACAACTCTTTAAACCTAAACGTCTAGGTGAGTATCTAGGCATCATTGCTAATCCATTTCATAGCATCATCAATCCTCAACCTGTAACATGTTTAAAATACAATTCAATGCAAAAGCAAAGGCGAGTATACAAGTTTAAGAATAAGTATAAGTATAAAAGTTTAAAACGAATCCACGTGGCAACTTAGTTTATACAAGATCAATATAACATGGCATGCAATATTTCCAGTCAACCCTCTGTTTACACAAAATGATATAATTCAACATGACCACTAGTCTACGGGCGGTGCGTTACTCCTATAGCGCTATACATGTCAAATGGAGGCTCGTATAAAGCTAATGACTATAGTATATCACATAAGTATGGTCCACGTATAAGCATCAAGTATAACAACAGAGTATTCATGTATAAGGATTGTTTTCGTGCATTGCATAAAGAATAAGTTAAGTGTGGTTTAATAGTTTAACATGTTACACCCCAAAAGTGGTAAACATAAAAAGGGGGTTTACGAGTATACTCACGGTTTTGCAAGTCTTCTACTTGTGAATCCGCGAGTGAGTTGTTGTTGATTAGGAGGTTGGAACACCAAGTTCTTCTACGCGAAGAAACAAAGTGTATGAGTTTGGGGAATTCGGAAGATTTAAGGATTCGGAATTTAAACATCACAAACATAAACATAAGAAAATAACATGTGAAAATAATCACCTAGTACATATGATACTTGTTCTTGACACTATGAAACTCCAAGGAGTTGATATGTTTTCATGGAACAAGGTTCCATTAGAATCGTGACAAGTTATCATACCATAGGATGATATAATCTAGTACTATGACATATGAACAATAGTTCATCATCTTAGATTCGATTATTTGGATTATGTGTTTATATATTACATATATTATATACATATTATTATGTCCAATATTTCAAGCATGAGGTAGAAGATTAAGATCTGCATTTAGGTACATCTAAGTATCATGGAAATCATGTAGGAGGTAGAAAGGTCAAGCTTCCATTTAGGTACCTCTTATGGTTCACCGCTACACTTGATGTAAAAACATACAAGGAGGGTCATGAACTAATATTAATACAAGAATAATAAACAACTACACTATGAGAAATCATCAAGTAATGTGGGGATTCTATGTTGGACAACCCAAGTTAGTCCATAATCACACCTTCATCAAGCTTGAAGCTTGAACATCACTTGTGGGTTAAAAACCCTAAACAACATAGAATATATGTGAGGTTTAACCTCTGATTTTGAATGTCTCAGCCCCGTTTTTAAGCTTAACTAACCATAGAAGTGGTTATAAGCATAAGGACGTGGGTTTGAGTGAGTTAGACTCAAGTTTGAACAAGTATAAACAAAGTTTGATTCAAAACAAAATGAACAGTGAACTTTGGAGCCTATTTGCTGGAGTTCCAGGGACTTATTCACTGTGAAATACCCATGGAATCTAAGCTAAGGTCGATCCAAGTGTTCTGGAAAAAGAATGAGCTAAAAAGGATAAGTAATGAAGAAGTTATGCTCACTTTAGTGGAGCTTGATGCTTCTGTCCGAATTCTGACTTCCAGCTACGATTTTGGATGATTGAGAGAGTTGTGAGAGTGTTTGTAAAGTGAAAATGGTTTGGGGAAGCTTGGGTTTATATAGGGAATGAATTAGGGTTGGGTTAGTTGTGTATTTAATGCCCAAAACCCGGTTTAAACTCAAAACAACTCAAATCCCGCTCAAATTCGCGAAGTGAAATGAGGAGTGTGATCTGGGAGGTTTCTCATGGCCAGCGTAGCCCCAGGGGTAAGTCTACGCGGCTGGAAACAAGGGGGGAGGCAGAAGTTTCATTTTATTGCACTTTGGCCCCTCAACTTTGCAATTTAGGGCTTTTTAGGTGTTTTAGGGGCTATTTTCACCATAAAAGCATAGTTTAAGATAAATTTAAGTATGAGGAACATAAACAAAGTATACTTAAGCATATGAATGTCGTATTTAAGTCTCTTTTACGATCCAAACACGTTTTTGCATAAGCTTCACATATTTGCAAGTTTAGCACATAGTTTCCAAGAATTACGAATAAGCATCAATTGTTTCACGAAATCGAATGTATGAGCATGTATAAAGTATGTACAACATGAATTTAACAAAATACGAGTTTTATTTATGATCCAAGTCTCGGATTTTACAACTATTACAAAGAAAGAACGATTACAAGAACACAAGACTTCCAAAAATAGAAATACGAACAAGACTTGCTATAAATGGAAAGTACAAATAAGCAGGGCGTTACATGGTGGTTTGGAAGGAGTCTGTGGTGGTGGTGGTAAGAGAGATGGAGTAGCGAGAGAGAAAGAAAGGTGTTCAGTAGTTTATTTAGAGAGAGAAAGAGATGAATGTATATGTATATAGTATTTTACTTTTTTAAGTGTTTTTTAACTAATAGGGTGAAAAGACAATTATACCCTCATGCGCCTAGCACATGATCTGATTTAATATAAAAAACTAATCGGGTTAAGACCAAAGGACATAACGTGCATGATTTTGAAACTCTAAGAACAAAACTCGTCAAAATTAAAGGCAAAGGACACCGCCTGCAATTTGGTACAAATATAAAGGACAAAACTTGTAATTTACTCTTTATTAATCTATACATAACTATAGATAAATACGTAATACATAAAAATATTTATCTTATATTGTTGTAGTATTTTATTTGTTTATTTTTATTTTCATATATGACATAAAGTTTTTATTTTTTAATCATTACGGATCAAACCAAATTAGGTTATATACTTGTAAACCTAGATTGTCTAATCTAAACTACTAATTTGTTTGCGAATAACTACACATGGGTATCTCTTAATTTAGCAATATTATAATTTTATTAATAATATATTAGATTAATATCCTATTTTTATTATTAATATATAACAAATGTGGTGTCCGATACAAAAAAAGGCAATTACATATATTCCTTACAAACTTGATAAATTACATATATACCCAACCTACAATTTAATTTACATATATCCCCTCCTTAAAAACTAAAAATAAAAAATATACCCATTTTGATTTATTTTATTAAATAAAAAATTACTATTTTATCCCCTCCCCCTTGCAAGTTTCGGTATATCCAAGATCCATATCTCAACCCAAAGAAAATCTGAAATCAAAATAACAATACTCAAAATGACAATAAGAATGAAGATCAGTCATGTGAGACTCAATACCCAAATGAATTTCAAACAAATAAAAAAAAAAGAATTCTGATTGAAATCTGGTCAATCGAAGGAGATTCAAAGATTGTTCCAAATTGATGAAAATCTGGTAAATCGGAGGAGATTCAAAGATTGTTCCAAATTGACGAATCACTTATGAATTAGCCAAAACAAGTAGCAGAAAGCTTCGATTTTCATTTGTATAAAAGACAGATCCAAAATTTAAAGGTTAACAAAAAGCATTAGGAAAATCTATGGAAGTGTTAATAAAAACTGAATTCAAAAGGGGGAAATACATGGAGATTGGAAATCTGATACAACTTCATTGCTTTGATGCATGAGCACAAAAGAGAGATGAAACATTTGAGAGAGATAGATTGTGTGGAGAAGATGCTTATAAAAGGGGACGTATGTAATTTATGTTTTGGGTTGGGCACATGTGTCAACAAGTCGATAAACCTATAAAAACGAATACGGTATATAGTTTAAAGAGTAAACTGCAATTTTACCCCCTGGGGTTAGATGCGATTGGCAACCTTACCCCCTACCACGAAATTTTTGTTGTCTTACCCCTCAACTATTGAAAAACGCTGCAATATTACCCCCCGTTGTTAAAAAAACTTAACAGTTCTGTTAACTGGGATGTTAAATGACTATATTACCCTTTCATATTACCCCCTATGCTTTGTTGTAAGAAAACGTATTAACCCCCGGTGTTAAATGACTATATTATCCATTCTTATTACCCCCTATGCTTTGTTGTAAGTAAACATATTACCCCCGGTGTTAAATATTTCCCCAAATTCTATATAAACATCATCATCACCATCTTCCCCAAATTCACACATCAGTTGCAGATCAAAAATGTCAGCTACTTCATTCCACACTGCTTCACTCACCTCTTCCTCCATTTTTCTTTAGGTAATCAACACCTATTCTCAACAATTTGTTTCCATTTAACATGTTTATCTTTAATCGATCACCAGCAGGACAAAAGAACACGATTTGCAACACTGAGTAGCAACCGACATCATTGGCAGGGTATCGCTCTTCTGCTGGATGGGCTCTTCAATATGCACTACTTTAGTCAAGGTACATAATCGATGGCTCTTGTGTTCAACATGTACACACTGTCGTTTATTGTCTTTTCTCATGGTTGATTATGTGATTTGTGTTGTTCAGATAGGAGAGCTTGGAAGGCTTTCAAAATCGGTGAAACTTAAAGCAGCCATGGATGCAGTGGTCGTTGACTTTGATCAAAGCAGCCATGGATGCAGTGGTTGCAGTCGGGCTCCTTCAATTGGCTCCGAAAAAGGTCACCCCTCGTGTTACTGGAGCTTTTGGATTCACCACCTCACTCATATCTTGTTATCAGGTACTTTCTGTTCCCACTGTGTAATTCCTATTTCTTCATTAATCACTTAGATTCAGCAAGGAGGATAGTGTAATGATATTTGATTTAGTTTTTACAGCTGCTTCCCCTAGCACCCAAGTCAAAAACACATTGAAGCAAATGATGCCGGTTGCTACTCAATCTAGATTTTATTTGGTGCTCTGAGTCCTGGCATTTTCTTTCGGTGGATTCTGTCTGTCTGTAATGATCAGGATATGGCAATGAAGGATGAAAAAGGTTTCAGTGGATGGTGTGTGTCGGGTGTATTATATTTTTCTTTATATTCTAAGCCCTTTTTAACACGTTAGTCAAGTTTTAAATTTATAAAACATGATATTCTACTAACACTAAACACACACATGGGCAAGTGCACCCATCGTGAGCGTAGTATAGCATTGGTAAGATACCGAGGTCGTCCAATGACACAAGAGCTTTTAATACTGGTTTATCCTCAACGTCTAATCAAATCAAAAGTTTTAGAAAAGGTTTTAAACATAAAAATAAAAACTAAAATGCTGAAAAATAAAAAATAAAAATAAAACAGATAGACAAGATGAATCACTTGGATCCGACTCGCCTTTAGTGTAACCTTTGATGATTTCCGCACTTTTGCACTTTTTAAGAGATTATCTTAGTTATAGTAGTAGGCCCCTCTTTTGAAGGTGACGTTACCCTCAACCCAGTAGTTTGAGTCAGCAATGATACAATCCTAAAGGGCTGGAATATTGGAAGATAATTAATTAAGTTATTAATGCGTAATGTGGTAGGCCCCTCTTTTGAAGGTGACGTTACCCTCGGCTAAGTGGTTTAAGTCAGCAGGGATACAACCCCAAGTAGGCGGGTTAATGTATTAATAGTAGTTTACATATGAGGGGATCAAGCCATTCGCACCCCCGCCAATTGACCATTGGGTATTGAAGGAGGTCCTAGTAAGCTTGACCTAGGTCCTTGCAGGATCTATACACTGAACAAGGCAAGAACCTTACCAAACCATTCCCTTAACCCCCGACCAGGTAGCCAACATATCTTTATATAGACCGTAGAGATATGAATGGTGTAAATCTTTTATTTTATATAGACAGTAAAATAACACCAAGACACCACGGACAAATGATAAGGAAGTTTCACCTTCAACATAAGAAACTAGCTATTAAAGTCATTAATACAAAACCAAATAAAAAGTACAAAAAGATTAAAAATCAAAAGTATTACACTAAATGCTTGTCTTCACCAAGTGATGTAAGAGACTTAGGCAAACATGGCATTTGATTGTCAAGAACTCTTACTATCAATCTTGGATCCCGAGACTACTACACACACTTTAGGTGGATGATGGATGATGGTGGTGGATGTGGGTGTTGTGATGGTGGTGGAGTGTGGGTGAAGTGGTAGAGAGGTGGTTTGCCAAGGGATGCCTTTGAAGTGAGCCAAGCACCCCTATTTATAGCCTGCACAGAAGCCCGGACATGGCCCCGTGTCCATCCTTATTCTCGTTCTTCATTAATTGCAATTTTTCTGCATTAGCTCCACACGCCCCCGTGTTCACTAGGCACGGTCCCGTGTGCAGAAGCGAATCTGTACTATCAAGATTTGCAAGATTTTGCGAATCTTAGCGTTGACCACGGCCCGTGTTGAGCTGGGCACGCCCCCATGCGGGAATAGAAGCTTCTAAGACTTTGTCTTTTCAGCAGCTGCCTGGCCACGCCCCCGTGTCCGCTGGGCACGGGGTCGTGGTCAGCCTTCTATTCCTTTGTTTTTGCTTGGGAAGATGCTGTTAAGGAGTCGGGCATGCCATGTTTATTCCTTTTCTTGTATTTATGTTAGATTTGGCTGCATATTTGTTCCTTTTGTTCAATTACGCTCATTTAGTCCTGAAAATACAAAAGGAAGACAAAATCACACTTTTTCCAACATTAATACTAAAAAGGGTTAGTTTTATGCCTCATTTGATGTAATTTATATGTTGCATGTTATACACATCAGTGGACCACACAAACTAAATGGACGGTGAGATGAGTGGCTGTCATGTGGTTGGTTTTCAACAAGTGCTATCACGTTAGAATTGAGATTGGGTTCGTCCGCTGGTGTGTTCGCCTAAGATGTCGCCGGAGAGAAGAAAGGAGATTGGGGGAATACTTGGGGGGTAAGGTTGAAATGAAGTGTATAATATAGGGTGTTGTGTTGAGGAAGCAATCAAACACAAGTAGAAAAGACTATATTACCCTTTGACCGTTAATAAGTGATGTTGACTTTAAACAAATTTTAACACCGTGGGGTAATATTGCAGCGTTTTCCAATAGTTGAGGGGTAAGACAGCAAAAATTTTGTGGTAGGGGGTAAGGGTGCCAATCACATCTAACCTCGGGGGGTAAAATTACAGTTTACTCTAGTTTAAAATTTAAATTTATTTTTGTAATTTAATATCAACAATGATTAAGTTAAATCTCATTATTGTTGAAGATATTTACATAGCTCTTTAAGTTCACATTTGACCAGTGGTATAAATTAATGGGGTGGGTTTATTTGGATTTAAAAAAAATAAATTAAATAAGTAAAAAGACAAAAATGTCTCTCATTTAACTGAATTTTTTGATAAAGTTAATGGGCAAGATGAAAATGACAAAAATAATGCAAACCTCAAGGACAAGGACAGATGAGAAAAACTGTTATTGCTATTGTTATTATTATTTATTTGTAATTATTATATTATTAGAATTATGAATTTTATCTAAGTCACTAGATTATAGTCTCGTGTGTCACGCGGTTTACGTAAGTTATTGTCTTTATTCAACCCGTGTAATACGCGAGACTATAACTATATATATAGAAACGGGTTCGGGAGAAAACGCTCAAAAGTGTGAGAACGGTGAGAACGCTTCCTGGCCCAACAAGTGTCACGCCGCTTAGAAAAGGGCGGAGGGGCTTTTTTGTCCTTTCATCTTCTGCTTTTCCAGTTCCGCTTTTCCGAATATTGTTTGAATTTTTGGGGGTTAAGATTTTTGGCGTTAAACAAATTCAATAATTAATGGCGTTTAATGGTTTCATCTTATTAACATTTTGGCGTTTATGGCATTTATTCAAATCGTATGCCATTGTAACCCAGGGATCAGGAAATCTATTTGAATGGCGTTTTTCAAGGCGTTTTAAACAAGTTGGCCCATTGTTCTATTATTTTTTATAAACATTTTGGCGTTTGGGTTATCTTGGCGTTTTTCAATTGTTGGATTATATTTCAGCCACAGTAAAAAAAAATATAAGCGAAGAAAATAAATTAAAAATCCTAATCGGATCTCTCTTCACAATATTCACTGTCATCAGTCTCTTTGTTCTTTAATAGTACAAGAACTGACACCAAAATATGGTGTTTTATGTAAAACTTAACAAACCCATCGGTTTGATTATTTTGCCTGCTCGTCTGTTGAAGTGGTTTTTTTGTGGATGTTTGGGGACATAGATCTATGACGTGTGGGTGGGTTTTTCGCTTTTTCTTCATGTTGATCTTCATCTTTATAATCATCCCACTCTTCAGTGTCATTGATCTCTTCTCCTCATCCAAGCCTTCTTCAAGAACAAAAAATACAAAATGCCATATGACTGACATTGGTATCTTTTTCTTGAATTTTTGTCCATCTCATGCAGCAAAATCTTAGTGAGTTACTCGCCTCCGCTAACAATTCATTCAATGAAACTTGACGAATAACAATACTGAATATCCAAGAAAGCATATTAGCCATTTTTTATTTTTTTTGGCGTTTTACAGTGAGTGGTATTTAGTAGTATTGGCGTTTGTTTTTTTTTTTTTTTTTGGTTTGATCAAATGGAAGTTGCTGAGATGTATCATTTTATAGGATCTCTTTTTGGCGCCTAAGTTAGGCGGTGCGTTATTATAATAAAGTATTCGTCTTTTCAGTTACTGTTTGTAATTATTGTTTTTGACAAGCTTTATCTCTGAAGTCTGTAACACGTCCCGTCTTTCAAGTTTGGCGTTTTAGATTCTAATATAATAAATTTTCCATATCTTCAGTTTTTCTGATTTGAAGTTACTGTTTCTAGTTACATTTTCAAGTTTGTTTGTTTTTTTTTTTGGGGTTTTTTATAATACTTTTTCAAACTAATTTTATTATAGTTTGGAAGTTTTTTGGGGCGTTTAACGGGATGATATCGTTTAAACAAGCATTTTGGTTGTTTTGGCGTTTTTATTATATATGGTGTTTTTATAATACAACAATCAACTGAAAAGGAAAATAAAAAAAGAATACATAAAAAAAGTTTTTTTATAATACTTGTCCAAAGTAATTTTATGATGGTTTGATGAACGCCAAAGGTTTAAGACATTTGCCTTTTTGGCGTTTTTATTAGATATTGCGTTGTTTATTAAATAACAATCAACTGAAAAAGAAAATTAAACAAAATAAATATTGATCTTCAAATCTTTACTGTCACCAATCTCTTTCTTCTTTTTGAGTTTACACCCTTTCAGCCAAAATGTTATCTTTTTTGGCGTTTTACCAAGAAAAAGAACGCCACAAAATAAACCATCTTAAAACTGTAAATTTGATCGTGCTAAAATCAATAAAGTGTTGCTGTATGGTGTTGGTTAACATTGTTAATCCCCAGTTAAGAAAGATAACTGACAATGTTGTCCACACCATACAGCTACACTTTATTGACAACAATATATTTGATGTTTGGGTTTTCTGGCGTTTATCAGGCGAATGGTATATATTAAATATGACGTTTGGGGTTTTTGTTTGTGTTTTTTAATTGAAGGTCTGAGTTGTCGTATATATAGGATTTTTTAGGCGGGATTTTACTATAATTAAGTTTGGCGTTTTATATCTAATGGCGTTTTAGCAGAATGCTGTGTGATTTTTTGTTTTGGCGTTTTATTTTCATGAGATGGCGTTTTGTTTGGAGTAGTCAAAAGACGCTTTTACCCTTACTGAAGCGCGTCCACGTAATAAAATTGATGTTATTTACGAAAATGCCACCGCGCCAATCTAGTCCATAGATTGTTTTGATCGAACGATCGATAAGCGTTCTCACCGTTCTCACACTTTCTACCGTTTTCTCTAAATCTCGACCCTATAGGGGAAGGTTCATTGGGGAACACTTAAAAAGTGGGGAACAGTGGGGAACCGACTCAAACGACCTCCGATTGGACTCGTTCCAGCGGCGTTGGAACCGGCACGTCGAACCCTATCTAAGATCTTTTAACCCTAAACCCTAAATCCTAACTCCTAAACTCTAAACCCTAAAGCTAAAAAATAAGGCTAAAACCTAAGCTAAACCGTAAAATCTAAACTATAAACCCTAAAAGCTAAACCCTAAAGGCTAAACCTAAAGCTAAACCCTAAAGCTAAACCCTAAACCCAAAAGCTAAACCCTAAACCCTAATGCTAAACCCTAAAGCTAAACCCTATAGCTAAACCCTAAAGCTAAACCCTAAAAGCCAAACCCTAATATATTTAGGGTTTAAGGTTTATGATTTAGGGTTTAGGGTTAAGAGATCCTAGTTAGGGTTCGACGAGCCGGTTCCAACGCCGCTGGAATGAGTACAATCGGAGTTCGTTTGAGTCGGTTCCCCACTGTTCCCCATTTTTTAGTGTTCCCCAATGAACCTCACTATATATATATATATAGTGGGGATCCTACGGAAAGGTGTTTTTCCTAGAAAGTCTTGGAAGCGATCTGGGCCATCCAATGGGTGTGTTTAATGGTTGAGATCATCTTGGTGGCATTTTGGTAATATGTGTTTCTTAAAAATAGGATTATTTAATTAATCAGGGGTAGATATGTCATTTAGCTTGTTTTAAATATGGAAATAATTGTCATTCGATAACCACCCCACATTTCTTGCGATTTTCTCTCTCTCTCTCTCCCTTTCTCTCTCTCTCTCCCTCTCTCTTCCTTCTATCCTTCATGAAGAAACACATCAAGAAAACACATCGTATTAATCTGCTTGCTGTTAAAACACAGCGTCAAGAAATCCTCCAGCATTACCAGCATGGATGATAAAACACAGCGTATGAATCTGCTTGATGTTAAAACACAACTGTATGAATCTGAATGCTAAAACACAACTGTATGAATCTGCTTGTTGTTAAAACACAACTGTATGAATCTGAATGCTAAAACACAACTGTATGAATCTGCTTGCTGTTAAAATACAACTGTATGAATCTGCTTGCTGTTAAAACACAACTGTATGAATCTGCTTGCTGTTGAAACACAACTGTATGAATCTGAATGCTAAAACACAATTGTATGAATCTCCTTGCTGTTAAAACACAACTGTATGAATCTGAATGCTAAAACACAACGGTATGAATCTGCTTGCTGTTAAAACACAACTGTATGAATCTGAATGCTAAAACACAACTGTATGAATCTGCTTGCTGTTAAACCACAACGTCAAGAACATTCTGGTGGTTTCCAAACATAATTAAAAATCGATACAGACCAGATAATAGTAAACAGAAAAAGAAGTGTATTTTCCATATCCACAATCAAGAATTGTGTTTAAAGCCATACCTATCTCTCACGTAAAAAATGATTTACGAATAAAGTTGATCAAGATTGTGAAAGGAACGAATGAGAATTTGATTGATATTTACATCTGGTAGTAATTCGCAAATCATGGAGAATCAGTTACCATAAAATCATGCATAGTTAGTTAATGAGATATAAATTCCAAAATTAAAACAAAATGTCAAATTACACAATTGCCCTTTTAGTTAAAATCCTTCAATGCCACATGTCACGTTCTGATTGCTTCCTAGACTTTCTAGGAAAATAAGGCTTTCTACCCAACTCCTACTCTATATATATATATATAAGTGGGATCAGGAGAAAACGATTTAAAGTGTGAAAACGGTGAGAACGATTTTCAGCCACAAAGTCTTTGTGATTTGTGGCTAAGATGATCCGTTGGCATTTTTGTAAATAATGAGAACCATAGAATTACTAGGAGGGGTAAAATTGGAAGTTTCAAACAAGTGTGCACATGCTAATCACATGTCATTTTTCCCCCATCATATTTAAACACCAATAACTTTTTATACGTGATTAGTTTTCTAAAAAAATTACACCATAAAACTCAGTGTTTTTTTATCTTTCTAACGAGTTTACTATTGATATACTTTTCGAAAAAAATGAACTGAGTTTTTTTATGGCGTTTTTGACTTTGTTTTTTTATGGCGTTTTCACCTAGTTTTATGGTGTTTTTCTGAACTAGGTGTTTTATGCCGTTTTTCTGAACTGTGTGTTTTTATGGCGTTTTGAACTAGGTTTTTATGGCGTTTTTCTAAATTTGGTGTTTTTGTGGCATTTTCAGCTAAGTTTTTCATGGTGTTTTTCTGAACTGGGTGTTTTTATGGCGTTTTCAACTGAATTTTTCATAGCGTTTTTTTTTCTAAACTAGGTGTCTTATGGCGTTTTCAACTGGTTATTTTTCATGACGTTTTTCTGAACTTTGTGTTTTTATGGCGATTTTATTGAACACCCAGTTCATGTTATTTTTTAATTTAAAAGTATAGCAATAGTATACTCGTTGGAAAGATAATAAGACACTCGATTTTATGGTGTAATTTAAAAAAAAAATTAATCACGTATAGAAAAGTTACAAGAGTTTAAAAAGGATGGTGGAATATGCATGTGACTTGCAGGTGCATGGTCTTTGGCATGTAAGTGGCATGTAGATGAGTTTTTTTAACAATATTACCCTTAGTGTAAGTTAGCATCAACGTCACATGTCAACACCAAAATCGTTCTCACCGTTTCACACTTTTAAGCGTTTTCTCTTATATATATACATACATACATACATACATATATATATATAGAGAGAGAGAGAGAGAGTTAAGTTCTCGTACAAACAGCCTTATCGTACAAAACATACGTAAGGCATGGAAAAAAAACGCGGTGACATTTTTGTAATTATTTGCTCGTATAATAATTATCAAAATTACATCTTGTGAGGTAATTTTGTAAAATGTTCTTGTAGGGTAATTTTGAAACTTATAGAGTAATTTTGATACACTTGTAGAGTAATTATGATACTTTACAAGATCAAAATTGTCACACAATATCATTTATAGAGTAATTATATACTCTACAAGATCAAAATTACCCTACAAGATCAAAATTACCATACAAAAACATTTTATAAAATTACCTTACAAGATCATTTGTAGGGTAATTTTGATAACTACTCTACTAATAAATAATTACGAAAATGTCATCACGTTTTTTTTTTTTTTTTTTACTTTTTCATTCTATACGTACGTTTTGTATGATAAGGGTATTTGTATATGATCTTTTTTCAATCTATATATATAAACATAGTTATAGTTATAAAATCTTCCTATACTAATAAATAAAAATCTTTTTGTACACGTGTCACTTCCAGGTGTTTTCTTACATTATTTTCCTATTTATCTCTCATATTAAAGAATAATAATAAATTTAAACAAAATATTAGATAAGAATAAATATTTAGATAAGGATAAATGTTTGTTTTTTTATAATCATATTAAATAATAATAATTTTAAATTAAAAAAATAGATAAGAATAAATATTTGTTTTTTCTACAAACAATTTTAAACAAAATTTTAAATAAGCATAAACATTTGTTTTTATTATTAGTAGATATATATACTTTCGAGTTCGGTGATTGGAATTATGGTAAATTAGCAATTAAAGGTTCCCATTTGATATATACTTAAATCTAGACAACTTAGTTTCACCTTTGTAATGTTTGGCGTAATGTTATAATTGGTTTAAACTCATCATTTATCGCACATTGCATCAACATGTAGAAAGAATACCATTTTTAAATATAACAATTGATGGAGAAAGGTCTGGTGGCAAGAAAAGTTGTTTCCAAGAGGTTGTCAAGTGTTTTCGCTTGACGATTCCATTCTTGGATGGTTGGTATACTCAATTCAAAGAGAATTTCAATCTTGATTTTACGGTATAATTCATAAAAATGATGAAATATATAAAAACGTGGGGATCGATCTCCACCTTTTTGCACCGTAAACTCTCTTGAATACAAATTTGAGACGAGTGTTTTCTGAATGAAATAAACAAATAAGCATATAGGTGTCTAAAGCTAACTAAAAATAATTGTATCTCATAATTGAATGTATCATAAAAACATGATTCAACCCCTTGTAATACATATGTAATTTTAACCTAATAATAAATATAAAAACAAAGTAAAATGTAATAATAAATAAATGATACATCAAAGTTCATTTTTAAAAGATAAATCTTGACGACTGTATGTTTTAACATATGACATTATATTTTATTTAACACGTGCAAAGTACGAGTTTTTTTAAAGATATATTTTTTTATTATTTATTATATAAAATTACATTTATGTAAAACAAAACGACAAAGTAAAATGTTATAATAATTAAGTAAATAGTACATCAATGTTCATTTTTAAAAGATAAATTTTGATGACCGTTTGTGTTAACATATGACATTATATTGTATTCAGCACGTTCAATCTACGAGTTTTTTTAAATATATATATTTTTATTATTTATTATATAAAATTATATTTATGCAACCTGTGTAATACACGGGATTCTAACCTAGCAGATAATATCATAAAAAAGTAAGGTGAACACGTGGTTGAATGTCTGGCACACAATAGACCTACCCTCATGTCCAATTGGAAGACATTTCTAGTTGATAATTATCTTCCGTGATCTATTTCCATGTCACTACCTTTTTATGTCCCGGTTTATAATGTTCTATTAAATTAGGGTCAAATAAATAAAAGTTTCTAGAAAAATATTGAAATAGTACTTTTGCTAGTTGGATTTAGTGGGAATTTGATTGGTATTGGTTTGGTTTACTATCGATACGATACTGACAATCAATCTAGTTTATGACATAAAAGCAAACTATTCTTAACGTAGTTCGTATGTAGTTTATGACATAAAAGCGAACTATTCTTAACATAGTTCGGTTTATTACGATACATGTACTCGTATATTATATGTAGTTTATGATATAAAAAGAATATTTACAACGGTTTATTATCTGGAGTAAACCAAAAATTAAAGTCGTGTTTTACGTCGTTCGAAATCATAAAAATGAATACTATATACCGGTTCTCATAATGCCAACATCGGTACTCACGTTGTTCGTTCGTTACCGGTTTTGTTTGTCAATGTACTCGTACAGTACCGGCACTCAGCATAGCCTACTAAACCAAAAAAAATACTATGTGTATCGCATGTCACGTGTCTCATCAAACTCCGGTCCCTACCTTTGACTAGTACTTAGAGCTTCGATGTGTTGCGCTTTAGCCTGGTGAGCTTCGATCCGATCACGATGCTTTGTGTTCCGGTCACATACCTACATCTCACATGTCAACTATATGATATAACTAAAAAGAGAAAATTATTAAAAAAAAAAAAAAAAGTAATATAGTACCAACAAATGTGACCCGGCTGCTAAGGTTAACATGCCGTATTTGTGGGCATGTGATAGACCAAAAATAATTCAAAGGAAAAATACAAGCGTCAAAGGACAAAAGGAGTCAATTTTCTTCTAGAACCTTTCGTCTCTTTCTTTCGATTATGTATGATGTGGTAGTAGGTATGACAAGTCCAAATCTAATCATGTTTATACTTGTTACATTTAATTAATGGGATATTAGACTAAAGGGAGTGGGGCATCCTTTTGAGATGGCGTCTTGCGACACGTGGCTCCACGTCAGATTAGAGGATTTTGAGCAAAAAAGGGGGAGTGGGGCAACTTTGCTGGGTATGGCATCTTGCGACACTTGGCACCCATTTAAAAATATAAAGTGTTATATATATATAGGTGATTTGGTAAAAAAAACAATAATTGGTCAAAGTAGGGGGGAATTCTTGATTTGTGTGAGGAGTTGGCGACGAGAAGAGGACGCCCCATGGGACGCCGATGGGGGGCGGTGTGCGAGGCGGCTTGGGTAGGGGAGACGCTCCACTCCCTTCAGTCTTAGATTTAAATAACTCTAACTTTCACCAATTGGTCAATATCACTTACAACTTTGAACGTGTACTACACCACTCTCAATTTTCAACTTATTGGCCGATAGCACTCCCAAACTAATTGAACCATAACTCAGTTAGTTTTTTTGCTGATGTGGCAATTGTGTGTTGACGTGACATCTGACATGGAGTTTTTTTAATGATGTGGCATCTGATTTGGCTTTTTTATGACGTTGCAGCTAATGTGACACTAGTTTGGTGACATGACAGCTGATGCCAGCAAACTGGGTTAGTGTTGGGTTAGTTTGGGAGTGTTATCAGCCAATAAGTTGAAAGTTGTGAGTGATGTGGTAAAAATCAAAAGTTGGAAGTGTGATCGATCAATTGTTGAATGTTGGGGTTATTTAAATCCAATATCCCTTAATTAATTAATTAAATTTAACCTATTATAAAAACTGTTACAATATAACAATATATTGATTTGAAGTGGATTTATTTTAAAAAATTGTTGACACAACACTAAAACTTTAGTTAATATTTACCGAGTGTCATTTCAATTCAACTAACGATTTGTTACTTTCCTAAAATTATTCACACCAAACCATCATCATCATCATCATCATCATCGTACTCAGTATATCCCACCTATAGCAAAGCTAAGGTAGGGTCTGAGGAGGGTGGGATGTAGACAGCCTTACCTCTACCCCGTAGGAATAGAGAGGCTGCTTCCAATGAGACCCCCGGCTCGATTGTGGTTTTGCATCAAGCCTTGGACATAAGGCACATAACACTCAGCAATTGAGACAAACGCCAATTGGTGCATGTACCCCCTTGTCTTTCGGCTATCAACGCCACCACATGATGCCTGATTAACGATCCCCTCTTTTTAACGTTATTTTCACGAAATTAGTAAAATAACGTTAAAAATTAGTGCACTTTTGCTTTTGCCCCCCCGAGCGCCCACACATATATTACATTATATGAGCAGACCGCAAGCGGGGCTAATTATTCACACCAAACATTTTGATAAAAGTTGAAGCAAACACCTTAACAGATAAGTTGCCATATGCTATGCATTTGGGAATTGGGGATGGTAAATGAACCTCAACCTTTTTTTTTTATGGTTATAGGCTAATTAAGTTTAAAAAAATGAACCTCAACCTGACGGTCAAACATAAATCCGAAACATTCAGGACAGGTAATCGAGTATGAGATTAGTTTAAAATGTCAGCGACTATAGGATGGGTATGGCATAGGTGAGTTGATGTTGGACCTGATTTAACAAAAACATTAAACATATACCCATTTAACTGAACTGCACATAAAGTTTTTTTAATATTCTTTTTTCTCTGCCTTTGGATAATTGAGTAATTTACTACTTTACTAATTTTTACTTTTTAATTGGGTTATAAAGTTATATTGAAGTTAACACTAAGAAATGCATATACAAATTCCAACATGTTACTGATACTGTCACATTGCCATTTCAATATGCATATTTTAGGATTGTATTATACAACATAAACGCAATTAATTTTTTTATTCTAGGGTAATCAACCAACTTACCCTTTTTTACTTTATATATATATTTCTAATTTACTTGGGTAATAAAGCTAAAATAGTAAGACATGTATATAGAAATGCCAATATATAATACCAACAATCGACCCATTGCCATCCCTACTGTCACATGCATTGTAAGATTGTGTTACACAGTCTAATACAAAGGCAGAACAAAAAATGAAACAGCAGATCCAAGCTTGAACAAATGGACAACAACTCTAATCACCTCACATCAAAATTGAATAGTATTTGATCCACCATTAAAACACAAATAATCCTGCTTGTATACAAGATTTTAATAATATTAAGGGGGCTATATTATTACATTAATAGGAATCACAAACTCATAATTACTAGGCTCCCTTTCCTTATATTCACAAATATGTTACATTTTTTAAAGAATAAAAGACACAAAATTCAAATACGCGCACAATCAGGACATGTAAATCATTCTTTGATGTTTTCTTTCTTCATCGAATCACTCAGTTTCATTTCCAACTACACAAAAGAAAAAATATTGTGACTGAGATGTAGGTACTTAAGGGCTTGAAATAATTTGAAGTGTTCACTATCTAGTTCAGCCGATTTTTAAGGGAAGTTCTCATATGAACTGCAAACTACAAACCAGTTGCGTTTGGCAGTTTGAACCATTTTTATATATGATTTTTTTATGATGGCCCTGCAGGTTCAAAATGGTTCTGTTTGGTGATTTGAAGCATTTTTTTTCAAAACTTTTAGTTAGTATTGAACTTTTTAATACGAACTGGCTGAGTGATTGGGTCAAAAAGGTTTGTTTTGGTGGTTTCAAGTGATTTATTTTGTTCTTCAATGCTTGCATTGAATCTCTTAAAAAGAACGTTGGATTAAAATGAATCCAATGATTCGGTTCGAGTCGTTTGAAGTTTGAACCGGTTTTTTTGTCAAAATCTTTTGTTCGTTTTGAAAATTTATATATGTTTGTATTATACATACACATAGGAACATATTACGAAAATTAAAAAAATGATAATGAAAATAAGAAAGATGAAACCCCTGGTTTGATTTAGAGCATTCACAATGGATCTCTTAAATTTATGTGAGTGACAACTTATATTATAAGGAATGGTTGTGAGTGATTTTGAGTAGAGGAGAGAGAATATATGGAAATGTTACTGTTCATCTATAAATATATGGGAAACACTGTTCACCCGTGATAAATTTTTTAATATTTTTAAAGTTGGTTGTGAGTGGAGAGAGAAAAAATAATAATAAATGTATAAAAAATATTATTTAATTGAAAAGGAGAGAGAAAAAGTAATGATTTTTAATGTAATTATATGGATATGGATAAAGAATCCAATGTGAATGCTCTTACACGCAGGGGTGGTTCTTAGAAAGGGCCACGGCCCGGGCAAGTTTTTCGGCTGTAGTGCTAATTTTCCGCATTTCGATCAAAATTTTTTATATATACTATGTTTGGCCTGGGCTTGCCCGGGCTTTTTTAAGTGCCCGTGTCTTTCGGCCCTGGCACGTTCAACGGGCAAGATCCGCCACTGCTTACACGGCCGGTTCCAAGTTCCATCTTGCCAGCGGAACCAAAAAAATACGGTTTATTAAACCATAAACCATGGACCGAACCGCATAAAGATCTCAAACCGGCTGAACCAGCCAATCTGATTCGGTTGGGGCGGTTCGTCGGTTTCAATGGTTACCTGTGCATTCATCATCTTCTGTCTCTGCAATTTCTCAGCGAGAATGGTGTTTCTGAAAAACGTGAAGTATGATATTAGATAAAAAGATTGCAGGTTGAGTAAACCAAATTTCATACCTTTGTTGTAACTGGATCAGCTGAGACTGCAGTTCTCTTTCCCTTGGCGAAGTAAGAGGGATCTACATGTGATGAAATTTAAGTAAGCAAGTGAGCGAAAAAGTTTGACAGAAGAATGTCATCATATACAGAAATGGTAATAGCATGTAATGAATGGGCCAAACAAGTAAATAAAAAGGATAGTTTTAGAGGAAATGGGTCAAAAGTCACCCAAACTATATTTTTATTGTGTAATCATTGTATTCAAAAAATGATATTATTACTGAGATGATATAACTTCTAAATTATTTACATAAAATGGACAACTCCATATACAATAATAATACCCATATCTATAGGGCTGTAAACGAACCGAACGAACACGCGTTAAGGAAATAAATGTGTTCACGAACGGTTCATGAACACTTACCGAACGAGATTTTATGTTCGTGTTCGTTCATTAAGGAAATGAGCGTGTTCGCGAACGGTTCACGAACACAAACGAACACAAATAAATTTGGCGAACGCGACGAAGGATAAAGATAGATGGCCCAGAGAGTAGCACTCGAACTTGAATCCCTTATTGTGGAACGGAGGTCGATCGTATTCGCCGATGTAAATAGTGAGAAATGAAAGGGAAATGATGCATAAACAAGATGAAAGTGAGTTTCCTAGTTTAATTGTTAGGGTAATAAAATAAATAAAAGTTTAATAATATAAAAGTACAAATAAAATATAAGAAAGTACAAAGATCTTCAATTAAAACACAAACATACGAACATAAACGAACGCAAATCAACGAATGTTCACGAACACCTTACCGAACGTTCACGAACACAATCGAACGAACGAGACCTATGTTCATGTTCATTCATTCAACTAATCGAACGAAATTTCTTGTTCATGTTCGTTCGTTTATTAAATGAACGAACATAAACGAACTTCCCGCCGAACGGTTCACGAGCTGTTCGCTGAACGTTCGTTTATAGCCCTACATATCTACCTATTCGATAAAAAATAAGAAGTTCGTTATTTATACGCTGTGATGATTTTCACTTGCAGTAATCTTATTTGTTTATTTAGTAAAACAAACTGTTATAAGTAACTAATTTTATTTTATTTAAAACAGATGAGTAATTAGGTAAATATGACATTTTTAGTGTTTTTGAAAAGGTAAATATGGTATTATGATACTTAGAAGAATATATACATTATTTTTAGCTTCTACAAAAATATGTATGAAACTATAACTTTTAACATATAATCCCGCCCCGACTGTTTTGCCGCCTCTAAACGCCGCCATAAAAATCAGCAGAAGTGGTGGGGACCGAACTAATGCCATACAGAGTGATGAGCGTTGACCAAAGTTGAAACTAAGTTATAAAATGCCATCATGGATTTAAATGGTAATAGTATAGATGGAAGACGAACCATCGGTAGAACTTAATGGTCACCCAATCCAAAATCAAAACATGCAGCAGATAATTAACAGATTTTATAATACTTAATAGATAAAGGCATCATTAGTCATTACCTGTGACGACCCGTTGATTCCTGCTTCCACATACTCCATGGAATTGCCTGCATACAACGATAGAAGTCAGATTTGTATGTCAATGCATACAGAAAGCACCTCGATGACGGATCATGAAAACTGAAATACCAGAAATCTGCTCAACAAACTTGATTAACCTATGTAGTTCTTCCTGAGTACAAAGAAAGTAGCAAATTTGTTGTCCATCAGAGAGAATTCGGAAGTCAGTTGCAATAAAGATGGGTCAACTACGTACCTTTTGCAATGTGCTATGGTACAAAATGGTTTGCAATGAGGAAACAACTGAAGCAGCTACGCCTGATGCAGGTGGACTGGTAGTTCCACTGAAATTGGGACTGATGACAGGAACCTGAAGGGAAAAAGAAACGAAAAAACAAAATACAATAAAAGAGATTAAATTTCCAAATAAAAAAGGATGTTAGAGAATCTGTTTAAGTAACCATGAATTAGTTGTTGTCATAACTGAAATCCATCCCTACACCAACAAGTCCAATTGATTTGTTTATTAAACGATTTTTCGTAATAAGTTTTTTTTTTCAATGTGTTAAAAAGGTATGACAAAGATTACATTAGAATAAATTTACCTATAAAATTCTGAATTACCACCATAAATGTCGAATCGCGCATTATGAAGTTGATAATGTAGAACAGTAGAAGTTACTTTTGATATGGCTGTAATTCCTTATATGATTGTGCCTTCGTTTAACTGTGGCTTTTTAGTTTACATCAAATATTCTAATTATTTTCACTTTTGTTGGTTATGTATCTTATTTCATATATGTTTTTTTCCACTTTTTAACAAAAGGTAAGTGATTATAATACTTACAGATAACAACTACCAATCATACCTAAAATAAACTAATTAACAGATAAAACAATAGACTCGTTTTTAATTTTTAAGGTCTGAATGCAACTTTTTAATGATCTGTTTAGTATAAAATACTCACGACTCGAAATGAGATATATTTTAACAGATTACATGACAAAGTAAAAAAATATGATACTAAAAATATAATAAATTTTCAATAAAGAGGATAAATGAGTAACTCCATACCTTGAGATCTGCTGAAGTGACTTTAAAACGTCCCTTGCGCTGCACCACGGCTTCCTCTGAAGCATCCTCTATAACACCAGGTAACAATTAGAAACGCACATGTGAAAATAAAGAAATTAATTTTACTAGAGACCCGTTAAAATAACATATGCAAGGTGAATTAGCAGGTTAAAGATTGCTTACCGGGATAAGAATTGCTTGTGTTAATCTTTTGACGACCTTGTATTGGACCACTGTAACTGCGCTCAACTCGAAACCCCCGTTGCGTAGATTCTCTTCGTATTATTAAATAAATAAATTACAACCCAGAAAAGTGCTTAAAAAGTTACAAGTGCAGGTACTTAAGAATTGCAGTTACCTTTCAAAGTCGCCAACAAACTTCTTAGAAGACAGCACCTTATCCGGTAGCAGCGAACCACTCGAATATTTTTTTGGACTGATAATACTTGGCCGCGGTAATGATTTTTTACGTTCTAGAAGCTCAGCGTCATTTTTTTCAACTTGGTTCTCAGATTTTAGTGATGGTTTCATGGCGCCATGCTGTTCAATATCCAATTGGTTTTCATCTCCTACGGTTGGGCTCACCGCGTCCTCGTCATCCGCCACATCAGCCTGACCAACATCAAAACATCCCCTGTATCATAACACAACTCTGAATCAGATGAAAAGAAACAAAAGTATCATTGAGTTCTTCTCATTCACATGTTACCAATTGCAAATAGGCCTGTAAATGAACTGAACGTTCATGAACTGTTCGTGAACTTGTTTCGGCGGCAAGTTTGTTTAATTAAACGAACAAACATGAACACGCCTTTATGTTCGTTCATTTATGTTCGTGAACGTCCGTTTATGTTTGTTTATTACATTTGTTTATGTTCGTTTAAATTTTAATAAATACACAAGTAGTTATATTTGTATAAATATAAACATCCATTGGGAATAGCCAAATGGTGTTGGTGAGTTACTTAGATAAGGTGTAGGATTGTAGAAGGACATTGGTTCAATCCCCATGGTATGCAAGTTTAGCCATTCAAAAAAATATAAATATAAATATAAACATAAAACGGGCTTTCTAACTTATACAAATATACCTAATTAGTAATTGAGCTTTCTAGTAATAAAATTGAATTTTCCAATGAAATTATCGTATTTAGTCACTAAGATAAAGGTTCCTGTAAAAAAGACCAAAAGTGTGAGAAGGGTGAGAAAGAATCTCAGCCATTAGATCTTTTGATCTAATGGTTTAGATCAAAAGGGACCAAATTGTAAAATGTTTTTATTCGTTTGGACTGATTTGAAATTTATATGGGCAATTCTGTCTTTTACATCAACATGAAAATAGGAAACTGTAAATCAATTCCCTAAATTTTTGAAATCTATTTCTTCTTCATTTGAACCCTCCTCCTTCCAGAATTCGAACAGCGCCCCTCCTTCCAGAATTCGAACAGCGCCCCATTCTCGTTTTTCCAATGATTGCGGCGACGGCGGATGTGTCGTTCCGGCGGTGGTTTGGGTGTCCGAAGGTGCAGGGGTTCCGGCAAGGCGGTTTCTGGTGGTTTCGTACGAGCGGCGGCAGCGGGTGGTTGGCCACCTCTACACGACAGCGGCGGCGGACCGGCAGTGGTGGTGCCGGAAGTGGAGAAGATGATACAGAGATGTAATGATTATTGAATGGTGTTATATATGTGCTGAATGGTGTTATATACTTTATTGAATGGTGTTATATATGTGTTGAATGGTGTTATATACTTTATTGAATGGTGTTATATACTTACTGAATGGTGTTATATACTTGCTGAATGGTGTTTATAGAGATCTTTTAAAAAAATCCAGTTCCTATAATTAAGGTGGCGGTTATGGGAAGTTTTTAATTAATTGAATTAATGATAAAATTACTTGCTTACCCTTTTGAATTAATTTAGATTTAGAACACATGTCATCTCCACAATATTTCTCACCTTTCTCAAACTTTTAACCTTTTTTACAATAACCTTACCCTAGTCACTAATTTATATAAAAAACTACTATATATTTGTTTGTAATCGTCTATGATTGGTCAATTATGTTCATTTGTGTTCGTTTATTTTTGTTCAATTACTTTATGTGTGTTGTTTATTATTTGTTAAACTATGTTCGTTTAAGTTTGTTTGTTTATGTTCATTTACGTTTGTGAACTATTCGTTTAGGTTTAAATGAACGAACATAAATGAACACGGGCATGCCCATCTTCTTAATGAACAAACATGAACAAAAACATGTGTTCGATTATTTGTTTGTGTTCGTGTTCATGTTCGGATAAAGTTAAATGAACGAACACAAACATGCCTATGTGTTCGTTAGGCTCGTTTACAGGCCTAATTGCAAATCTTGCATGCCAACACACATAAATAATCCAACTGCCACAATATGTATCCAATTACTACTTTCTCTCCTTAATTACATAAAACCTGAAGAAAAAGAAACTGAAATTTGTATGATGAGTGTGATCTTACTTGAGTGCTTGAATAGGCTTCATAGGAAATGCAGCAAATGAATCCTCCAAACTAGGAACTTCATCAATCTCATCCTGTAATTAGTTTTATTCATAAATTCGACATTAATCCAGTTTGCCTGGGCAAAACGTTCTAAGACTGTCAATGCAGCACAATCAAGTGATCAACATGATACCTCAAGGTGGGACCCATCATCTGAACGGTTAAGTATCTCAGAGGATGACCTTTCTGCTGAAAATCCAGCATCATTGAGCTCGTCTTGTTGCTTTGAACTTGCATTCAGATCTTCAGCGGTTGAATTATCATCATAATCCTGGATCTGCCCTCAGAGAGAACAGTGTGAAAAGGTTGAACACCGAGTGTTCTTTATATTAAAACTGATAAAAAAACACTATTTAATAAAACATACAAGTGCAGCCTGATTCTTCAAGTCCTCCAAATTAAAATTCCAAGCACTTATTCCTCGAATATACTCTTGCTGCATGTTACGAAATACAACTATATCAGGATAACCATTTATAGCATATTAAAAAGAGTGAAATGTCATTTTCGTCCCTGAGATTTGGCCAGTTTGTGACTTTTGTCCAAAGGTTTGTTTTTCCGCATCGGGATCCAAAAGGTTTGAAATCTTGCCATTTCCATCCAGCTCTTTAACTCAATCCATTTTTCTCCGTTAAGTCAGGGGTATTTCCGTCTGTTTTGCTAACTTAAAGGGCAAGTCAGTCCTTTTCGCCCTTTAAGTTAGCAAAACAGACGGAAATACCCCTGACTTAACGGAGAAAAATGAATGGAGTTAACGAGCCACATGAAAATGGCAAGATTTCAAACCTTTTAAATCCAGATGTGGAGAAACAAACCTTTGGACGAAAGTCGCAAAACTGGCCAAACCTCAAGGACACAAATGGCATTTTACTCTATTAAAAATAATGAGTGCAGCCATGTTACCTGTGATAAATGTTCTTTACTTCCATTTAACTCACTGTTCTGTAGAAGTTCTGCTTCTTTTGCCTGAAACAACAACACGGTCAAGTAACTAGCAAAATATATTAAAAAAAAAAAAGCAAAAATGGGAAATGAGCAACCTTTAGCATCCTAAAACGATCACCTAGTGGCGGAAGACCATCAAGAATGTTTCTTTGAAGATAATCAGTTGCCCGTGCATGTTTAAAAAAAGGGTGCTTTAAAAGCTTATCTGATGATGGACGTTTTTTTGGGTCCTTCACTAAGCAAGCAGCAACCAAATCTTTAAAAGACTGCGAAAAATGTAATAACAATTAACAAATAAATAAAATTATTTAAGCACGTCATCCTACGTATTGTAATACTCATAGTGTGACACGAACCTTTGAAAACTTTTTGTCCCGTTCATAATCAAGACCTGGTGGTGCATTTTGCAGTGTCATAAGCAAAACCTGGAAATACGAGATAAATTGAGAAGAGTTATGTTCTAGTTCGGTAAGATAGTAATTCTACAACTGAATGCAACCATGATAACGAGATCTATATTAATTACTTTCATCGGTGGATACTTTGAAAACGGTGCATGACCATGAGCAAGTTCAAGAGCCGTGATTCCAAATGACCAGATGTCTGCTCTGTTTACACACAGTATAGCTCTTTAGCTTATAGTTGTATAAGCATATATGATTATAAATTTATTTAACAAAAGATATATCGTAATTCGTAAAAAGTAATGAGTATATGTATATATGGATCACCACTTACTTAAAGTCGTATCCATGTAGTTGCTGCATTACCTCTGGTGCCATCCTAAAGAAAACATTAGCGGAAAGTGAATACCGACATAATAACAAGCAAGATGCAAAGGGTAAGAAATGAATGTACCAACAAGGAGTTCCGACAAAGGTATTTCTAGAACGCTGCCTATCCCCAGTATCGAACATGCATGCAGACACTCCAAAATCAGCTAACTTTATGGAACCATTATTATCAACTAATATATTCCCAGCCTGAAATGAACTAACCAAGATCATTAACTGGCAAATGAATAGTGTAACTGAAACCTAATAGATCTTTATAGAAGAATCAAGTGCAAAACCTTGACGTCTCTGTGAATATGTCCGTGTGCATGTAGATAGACCAAGGCTTTAAGGACCTCTCGAAGCACTGTAGCAATAACTGGCTCTTCGAAACCTTCTGGAAAAGAAGTTTTCATTATATGGAGACAGGATCCCCCAGCCATAAATGGCATAACAACCCATAGGTTGTGACCAGTTGTGAAAGAACAATATGACCGTAATAAATTTGGGTGATTGATCAAGCTCATAGTCTGTACCTCACGACGTATGCCATCCTATTTTAATTAAAACAGAATGTCAGAAAAAAAAAAAAAAAAAAAAAGAAAGAAAAACAGGATGTAATATCGAACATGTAACAATACAAAGTTAATTACCATCAAAATATTGTTTTGACAAAGTTCAAGGTCATGAAAGGCATAGTAAATAATGTCATTCCATTGCATGGGAAAATTTTGATGTATTCATCTATGATGTTTAGAAAGAAATAAAGTGTTTTGCAACCGATAATTCTAACCGAAATCCTTATAAGCATTGCCTTGAATTACTTTAGAGTAACAAAAGGTAATATTAAAGAATGTTCGTGTATCAAAATCTTTTTGGAGCCTTCTTCAGTTACTGCACCGAAACATATTTATGTATGAAGAATAGATATGACATATTTATGGCAATCATACCATGTCGATTGTCACAAAGGCAATTACAATGGTTTCAACTATGGTCTATGGCATTTATGTCGTTTTACCGTTTTGGGAACCTTGTATTACCAATGTTGACTTTTTATGTAATACCCTTTACAAAGAAACTCAATAGTGACTGCTTGAATATATATGATACTTGACTAAATCATGATATTGCAAGGTTGTATTCTGTGTCTGATTTGTTGAGTAAAAGATTGCCAACATACCAGGTCATTATTACACTTTTCCAGATCAAGAACCTTGATCGCAACTATAGTGTTCAATGGAACACAGAGTGCCCTATACACGGAGGCACTGACTCCTTCACCAACTTCCTCATATAGCGTGTAATCCTCTGCATTGACCGGAAACTTCTGCTTTGGTACTTCCATTTTTTTTTCTAAATCATAAGCATATAACCTTTGTTACAATAAGATGCCCTAAACACCTAGAGTTGCTAGTCAACTTGATGTCAATTCGCTCCAACATGGTAACATTGTTTTTTTATTGGAATTGGAATATAAGTTTATAACTCAGGTCCTTCAAACATCATGTCCTTCAAGGCTACCTCCAAATGATGGCCTCAGTGAGTATAGTTTAACTATTTTCTATAAATAAAAACACTAACTTCAAGCTAAGTTAGACTGACTGAACACCCCAATGTGAGCTGATGATCGATTTAATAAGTAAACAGTATAGATGCTCAAATCGACAAATCTTTATGGCGTCGCTTTATGTAACTGCTTGATATTTTACAATGTCTGGTAAAACTGTTCTAAGAGAAAACTTGACGAGTCAAAAATCCTGTAACATTAGAAAGAGAAAAACTGTTGAAAACGATAAAAAAAAGACGATAGGCATTTTTGCTATAATAGTATAATGTACTCCATAAGGCAAAGATCAAAAAAGGAAACTGATTTAAAAACATATGTTCATCACTTCATCCGAATCAACATGCAATGATTAAGATCTCAAACATAATCCATGACCAATTTCTTACAAATCTACAACGCTTTTTTTTTTTTTTTGAACAGAGAAATCTACAACAAATATCGAAGGTCCATATAATGAATCAGCAATGTCAACCAAACCAAAATGTTTCCTAATTTCTCATCTTCTTCAATCACTTCCCTGAGCAAAATTTCACCTGCATTTCTTTCGTGATCATCTCAAATCACTAGCACTAATGTCGACATTCGTCTTATAAGTAGGCACAATTTCCAAATCACCGACAAGAGCATCAAAATCGCCGAAAAACACCTACATCTTCAATTTCACAAACTGATTCCGAGTACAACTAATCAATCTACAGCACCTGAACATCAATCCTAATGAAATACACACAGCATTTCACATCATTCAATCATTCCGACATCAAATTGTAACACCTGAACATCAGTCCTATAGTGTCATCTTCTTCCATCACTAAAATTCACCTACATTTCTTTCCTGATCATCTCAAATCACTAGCAAGACATAATCAAATCACTAACGTCGCCGTTAACCTTCTAAGTAACCACAACTTCCAAATCACCGACACGAGCATCAAAATCCCCCAAAATTCACGATCCATACACCTTCAATTTCACAAACTAATTCTAATCACAAACTAATCAAATCAAATCAATCTACAACACCTGAACATCAATCCTAACAAAAAACACACAGCATTTCACATCATTCACTCATTCAAACACCAAATTCCGAAAAAAATGAACTAAAAACCGAACTAAACAATCAATCAATCATACAGCTAACAACATTCAGTCACTAATCAGCTAAAAAGGTGAATAAAGTAAGCAATCAATGATAACGAGTACGGACCTAGGGTTTCGTAAGCACATTCAGCAGTAAAGAGAAGTGAAATTTGAGAAAAATGAAAAGTTGTGCAGGGAAATGGAAACGACGTCGTAAGGGGAAGAGATAAGCCTTCGGCTAATCCGCCATAGACAGGCGGTATGTAAAAGGAGAATCGTACAGCACAGCTGTCGTATACGACTACTTCTCAGATCAAACCTTCACCGTTAAACCAAACAAATAATGGTATCCCTATTATTCAATTCTTATATTTTTTTTAGAAAATGAACAATTACACATTCACTTGATCCAATATTTAAGTAAGTAGTGGGATTCTACTGTGTTCGGCGAATTCGGTCGGTATCAGTTCGATTTGTTTACAGACAATCGTTATTTAAGGTGTTGTTTGTTTTTTAAGAGTCTGCGGACCACATCTGTAAAAGAAGAGATGAATCAAATCTCTGCAGTCTGCAAGAAGGTTGTTTGTTTTTTAATGTATGCAGACTTCTAAAATAAACTAATAGTGATGTACGGAGGGTGTTGGACGGTGATGGTGGTAGACGGTGGTGGTGGGTGGTGGACGGTGGTGGGTGGTGGACGGTGGTGGTGATAGACGGTGGACGGTGGTGGTGGTGATGGACGGTAGTGGGTGGTGGACGGTGGTGGTGATGGGCGGTGGTGGTGAGTGGTGGTGTTTAACCCTCTGCAAACCTTAGAAGATCTTAGAAGTGGTTGGGCCAAGTCTGCACCAAGAAGAGCTCGCGCAGACGTTTTTTAATGAAACGTCTTTAGAAAAACAAATAATATGTGCGTGACAATGTCTGCGCATGGTTTGCGCGGCGCAGACAGAAGAGCTTGCGCAGAGCTTTTCAGAAAAAACAAACAGCACCTAAGTAATTATATTGCGCGGATATTCGGTCGGTATTGGTTTGATTTGGTTACTCCCTTCTTATTTAAGTAATTATATATATGATTTGTAGTTATTTTATTTATTTGGTATTGAAATAATTATTAACATTTTCGAACCTATAAGTAATAGGATCATATTTTGACCTCCTTTTATTTTTATAATTTGGAACAAAATTATAATTAAAGTTTAGTTGTTATATAAAATATAAAGAGCATGTTTGAGAGGGGCTCACCGCTCACACACTCCAGTCAGATTTACATATATTAAACGGTATGAGTATAGTTTAAATGATCCGGTTCGAATTTTAAGTCAAACTCGCAAACACATTTAGTCAAACAGGTGTGTTCAGTCAACCTGACAAATTTACATATGGACTAATCTAACCGGTTTGTTTTTTTTTAGATTTTTGAAAAATATATGTTACGTCATAATTTGAACGGACTTGATACTTTGTGTCAAAATCTATTAGATAAAAAAGAATAAAATACATATTTTTTGTTAAACGGGTCGTGCTCATGTTAACCCATAAAAATTTGCATCGGTGTTCGCCCCATTTTGGTGTTTTGACACATATCTCATATTTGTGTTGAGCTAACCCACAAAACATACTGAAAACTTTAAAACAAATACATATTTAGACATTTTCTGTATAAATTCAAACAATAGCTATTTACACAATCTATTTTATTTCTGAAAGTTATTCTAAAATCTAAACTCAGTTAATTTCCCATTTTATATGGAAAATAATGCAGAATATATTGTAAAAGAATAATGCAATTTGTTGTGGAGACCATGTGGGTGTTGATTTTGAAACTTGGGATAGCAATAGATTGTATTCTGGATGGCACCATTTGTCCTTTTCATATTTTAATAATTATTATATTATATCCATAATATTCTTTTTCATTTTGTATTTATTAACTTTAATGTTCGATGCATTTAAATCATAAAACATAACTTTATGGTATTTTAGTGACGTTGATATTTTATGTTTGTAAACTTTTTATATAAGGGATTTGGTTTTAGTTTAATTTTTCGTATATTTGAATCGGCAGACTTAAGGTTCTGTTTAAGAAAATAACAGATAACTTCGTTATATTCTTTTGCTGTTTTATTAATAATTAATAATGTTTTAATACGGCAGACTTCTGTTTTATTAATAAGCTAATATAATATTTTAATACGGCAGATTTAAGGCCGAGGGGTATGGGGCGGGGGTTTGGGCGTGGGTTGGGGTAAAACGCCCAAGTGACCACCCCGGGTGGGCTTGGGTTTGGGCGTGGCCCCTTGGGGCTTGGGTTTCAAGCCAGGCGTGGGGCGGGGGAGCAAGGTGAGTTGGCGGTTTGTGATTGGCCCATTAAAAGTAGCCGCTGGGGTAGCCGTTGGTGGCTACTTTTTAAAATAAAAAACTTTTTTTTTCCTTTATAAATACTTACCACATTTAACATTTTTTCCACACAATATCAAAACATAAAACACATTATTGCCATGAGTTCTTCAAGTTATAGTGAATCGTCATCCTCGTCTGACGATGGTGCGGAAATATTTCTACAAACGATAGCGGCGGTGGTGAAAGCTATCGTGGAAGACGAAGACAATGAGGAAGAGACTCAACAACCTAAACGGAGGAGAAGGTACATCGCACGTGAACGGCACACCGCTAACAATTTGTTGGTAAGCGATTACTTCTCAGCGGAACCTAAGTATGATGAAAAAATGTTTAGGCGTCGTTTTCGTATGAGTAAAAATTTATTTTTAAGAATATCTAGAGATCTTGAGGAGAAATATGACCGAAAGGAAGTTTCTTTGTAAACGGGATTGAGTATGTGTACGGGTACTACCTAGTTGATGGGATTTACCCAGAGTGGGGGGTTTTCGTAAAATCGTTCACAAGACATGGTACCACAGATCCAAAGTGATTAAAGTTTAACAGGGTCCAGATGACTGCACGTAAAGACGTCGAGCGAGCATTCGGTGTTTTGAAGAAAAGGTGGCGAATTTTGGCAATGCCTTGTCGACTATGGGACAAGGATCAGATTGGAAACGTGATGTACACATGTATCATTCTTCACAACATGATTTTGGAGGATGAAGGTAGAGCGGTCGTTACCTACTACGAGGACGATGACCCCCAACAAGGTAACGTAACAGACGAAGATAAAGCGGCAAATGAATTTTTAATAAAGTCAAGGGATATACATCAGAACCTTCGAGCTGATTTGGTGGAACATGTTTCAACGATTCCTGGGTTCGAAACCGACGAAGACGACGAAGAATGACTGTTTTTTATTTTGATAATTATTATGTATGTTTATGTATTTTTTTTTTTAAATATGTATGTTTATTTTTTATGTAGTTATAAATATAAATATATATTAAAAAAAATTGTTGATGTGGCTATGCCACCCGCCCAGCCACGCCCAACCCAAGCCCCACCATACCCCTTGAAAACTTGGCTTTGGGTTTGTAATATTCAAGATCCACGTGTCACCAAATGCCCAACCCAAGCCCCAACCCAAGCCCCACCATACCCCATGGTCTAAGGTCCATCGGTTTAAGAAAATAACCGATAACTTCGTTATATTCTTTTGCCGTTTTATTAACAGGGATTATTACATATATCCCCTATTTTAAATCTTCATTACATGTTTACCCAACCCAAAAATTAAATTACATATTTCCCATTCTTGTAGCAAAATGACACAACTACACTTCCAAACATAAAAAACCTACAACCTTTCTTCCCACCCTCTCTGGAGACGATGATAGTTAAATGAACAACCAATCTTAATTGGCAATAAGATGCAGTGATAAGAACCGGCAAGGAGAAGAGAATCGGCGATGATAAACGGCAAGAAACCATCGTATTCAGAGTATTCAGAATCGTAACAATAACCGTAACGGAGAAGAGAACATGTGCGGTTTCTCTTTTCAAAATCTGTAGGTTCTTTAAAGACATGGATGCATAAATCAATATTGAATTATTTGAAGTGTATTATATAAATGGAATCTGTGAGAGAGATGAAGAGTTGTTAACAATTTAAAACTGATAAATAGTTTGCTTTTTTTTCGTTTGAATTACTTCAACAGTTCAACGATGGAGTATTGGAAATTGTCCATATCTAAGTTGAATTTAAGGGTTCAACAATGAAAAAAAAAACAAATCTGGTTCAAAAATTACTCTCAATTTTAAGAAAAATGGGTATATATGATATTTTTTGGTTTTGTTAATGGGAAATATGTAATTTAATTTTTAGGTTGGGTAAATATGTAATTTATGAAGTTTGTAGGGGGATACATGTAGTTGCCCCTTATTAATAAGGTTATAAAAATCAAACACACATAGGGAGAGAAGCACGTACAAAGAGGTTTTTTTGGGTAACAGTTTGAAAGGGGTATGTTTCTAAATTATGTGCAAGGCATGGCAAGACATGTGCGCAGAGATCCGCTTAACAAAACAACACTTAACTATCACTAAAGCATGCGTGCAAGCTCATATCAACGCAGTCATCATCATCATCATCATCATCATCATCATCATCGTACTCAGTATATCCCACCTATAGCAAAGCTAAGCTCATATCAACGCAGTGACAAATACAAATAGTACAGATGGTAGGGAGATGCAGGGCGGACCCACATAGTACGGGTCGAGGTCCACAGACTCCAATGTTTTAAAAAAAAAAAATAGTAGAACTGGTATGTTAAATTTTTTTAATGACTCCATAAAATAAATTAATTGGACCCCATAATATTGAAAACAAAGATAGGGTGATGGTAAATCATCTTGTGTTCCAACAAATAGATCTCAAATTCAAGTCTTCCATCTCATCTTTTTAGTGTATTTTTTTCATCAAAATTAAACTAGTGCTTTAAAACAATACAACCATCCATTGACCCTCTAATTTACTTCTTTAATATGATAAATTTAATATCTTCAAATGATTTTAGTTCACATTTGATTAACAAATAAGACTTCCAACATATAATGGAGTTCATAAAAAAACTTAAAAAAAAAACCCCTTAAACAAAATTTTGAAGTTACGCTTAAAATTGGTTCTCAATAATGTAGTGGTTTCATGTCCACTAAAGGCTTTTACATTATTTCCTAGCCCCAACCCGACCCGACTACGATGACTGACCTGAAAATTTTAATGTTTGTTTGTGAAAAAAATTTATACAAAAAAATGAACCCCAATGAAAAAAAAATCATGGGTCCGCCACTGGGGAGATGTAGTAACCGAAAGGGTGAATATCGTTAACCGAAAGTTTCGACGAGAGTATTCTACCTATTAGGACAAAACATGATTCCCAAAATCAAAAGAAGTTTGATCGCTTTGGATTAGTCTTAAGTTCCGTTCCGGAACATTCCGAACACTAATCAAACCTCTTTTATACTCCTACCTATTTTACGTAACTCATGTTTCAACATTTCCACTTTACAAAATTTATATTTTCCGTCGATTTATAAATTAAACGAAACATTCAAAATTTATTTTTAAACCTTCCTTTATGGACATTTGATCTCAACCCACTCTATGTTAACTATTCGAATCCAATTCCCTTTTCCTTATTTTCAACATACATTATCGTTTTTTTCAAATTTCTAAACCCTGTACCCAAATCACCCTCTTACCTTCTTTGTTTATTAACTAGTGGTTAACCCCTAGAGGTGTACAAATCGTTTTTTTTTTTTCAAAAACCGGTTTCGGTTATTAACCGGTTTTGGTTTTTTCACCCAAAATAAAAACCGGTTTTTTTTATAACCGGTTCCGGTTACTAACCGGTTTTTGAGGTCCAAAACAATAACCGGTATAACCGGTTGGGACCGGTTTTTAACCGGTTTTTTAATAACCGGTTTTTGAAGTCAAGAATAGTAACCGGTATAAAAACCGGCGGTTAAAAAAAACCGGTTAAAAAAAACCGGTTATAAAAAAATTGGTTAAAAAAACCGGTTTCGGTTTTTTTTTTCGATTTCGGTTCTAAAACCAGTTTTTTTGTACACCTCTATTAACCCCCGCGTTGCGGGTGTGGGGGTCCTAAATCCGTGCTAAATAGTAAAGTAACGATTAAAACCGTAAAAAATCATAAAACAAAAATGTGAATTTATAGTGCCATGTGACTAAAACGTAAGCAAATACAAACGTGAACTTATACCGCAAGCTAGCGTAAAATGTAGACAAACCCGGATTTTTACCGACAAATCTTTAACCTAAAGACAAAAAAAAAAGAAAAAAATTGAAGTGGCAAAGAAAAACATACAAAGTTTTGAGATACTTAAAATGTAAATTTTATTCACTACAAGACAAAAACACTATTAGTTTAATCCCCGCATTGCGGGGCGGGGTCGTAAAATCATGCTATGTAGTAAGCAAACAACGACAAAAACCGTAAAAAAATCCTAAAGTAAAAAACTTGAATTATACCGTCACGTGACTTAAAAGGTAGGTAAAAAGAAACAAAGTCATACCTCAAGTTGGCGTAAGCTTATACAAACTCAAATTTATAGAGAAAGCTTAACCTAAAGACCGAAAAGAAAAAAAATAGACAACTTACAAGTCTAAAGATAAAGGTTACAAACATGAGGGACCAGACATACAAAAGACACTGTATGAAATAACAAAAATGTAAAATACAGAACAAAAAAGTTAAAAAAAAATAAGTACATCGCATTGTCCCTGTATGTTTGATGAGAAAATTTGACCTGAAATTAAAGAAATGGCATATTTGTAGTTATGTTAAAAAGAAGGGTCTTTGGCTACTATAGCCAAGAGTAATTATGTACATTTTTAAAAACCTAGGAGTCGCCTACACAATTACAATTACAACATATTTTTGAATACGACAATGCTTCGACTCTTAATCCAAAATCTAACCAATTTTTTTTTTTCGAAAATCCTTGAAACGACCTTGTTCATTTTCAACATCAATACACTATATGACACGATGTATGTTAATTTCTTTCACGCCTCAATTATTTCCACTTACAAATCTCTTCTCAATTTTATAATATGCAACCTATCAATCTCCTCGATCTAGTCAATTCTTGCCCACAAATTCTTGCCCTATATGACATGGTGGATATGACGCTGGTACTTTCTATATATAATTGTTCCTACCATGTTAACAAAAGTAACGTAAAACATGCCGTGTGAAGTTCGGTGTTATTGGACCCTGTTTTACTAAAAAATATTATCAATCGAATGAAACTTCTTATTTCACGATCCTCTCTCTCGGTAACACGACCTTTTCCTTTGTCTTATGACTTCCAATACTACATTCCATTGTAATCAAGCATTAAGGTTTTTACTCGATACTCGAACCTTGCTCAACCTTAGACGTACGTTTTATACATATTACATTTTAGATATCGGTTTGCCGATTACAAAGCCTCACTCTCGACCCCGTTAGCCGTTGTGACTATTGGGTTTCCGTGGTGATCGGTTAAAATTTTATTTATAAAAAAAACCCGGTTCAATAAATAATAGTTAATTAATTAAGCGAGTTAATTAATAAAACGCAGCGGAAATATAAACTAATGATCAACAAAACGAAACCCGACAGGATCCGGTTACATGCAAATACGAGCATACATGCAAATACGAGCACAGTAAAATATATTTAACTACCAATGAGAAAAATTATACCTCGGTTAATGAGTAACCGGTCGAGACACCGAGGTTCAACGAACAAGTGCTAGTAAACGAACCAACGAAACGCGACGAAGGAGGTGGTGCCAAACAGCGGCGGCAGCTGGTGGCAATAGCGGCGGCAGGTGGCGGCTGGCAGCGGCGCGATGGCGGAGGCGGGGGAAGCGACGGCGGCCCGCGGCGGTGGCTTGGTGGCCGGTTGTGTATGTGGGTGTTGTTGAGAGCATTTTGTGTTCTACATTTTTTTTGTTCATCCAACAACAACAAAATGCAAGACCCATAATGCTTAATAAAAAGGAATATGGAGGCTCATGCATGTTTGCCAAGTGGCACACATGCATGGTGCATGTGTTGCAAGTGGCCAATATGTTGGTGCGCGACAAGTGGCAGTAGGTGGGCGCATGTGCAACATGTGGCGCAGAAATAGTGCATGCGCAACAAGTGGCGTAGGATGAGTATACCCGTCTCACCCGGTCCATGTACCCATCTCTCAGTTAATACCCGCTTATGATCATAAATATAATTATGATCTGTCTCGTATGTCGTTCGTAATTACTAGTTAAACAGGTTAAGTGGATTTTAGTTCGTTGCCCAAGGTGTAACTCTTACGGGTCAAGACCCGGTCGGCAGCGATGACTTATCGAACCGGACATAATATCCAACAGCTCCCACTTGGACGGTCTCTGATAAGATCTCAACGCAGACAACCAGCGGTGTTCTAGCTACACATGGCTGCCCCCAACAGGTCATGACACTATAAAGTCATTAACCAATGTATCTTCTTTTTAACAACGACTTGCTACATGAAGACAGTAGACTTATGGCAATCTTCGTCATCTATCCTTTCTGTAAAAGACATCAATTGAACAATTAGACATGGATCAGATTCAATCTCATATGGCATTCAATCATTATCGTTCTCGTTCATAGAATCAAAGTGGTCCAATCAAACACACAGTAAGTTTGGGTAAGGCCTTACACTTCACCAGTTTGAATCAACGAGGGCGCCCCGATGTCTAACTGTTACATTATAATGTAAGAGTACAAAATCCTATCTTGACTACATACAACTCCCATTGAACTTCAGAACCACTCCCAACCAATGCCTTTATGACTGGAAGTTACGCGACAGCGTTTGACACTGATCAAAGAATAGTCTTTAGTAAACGAAAGTTCTAGTATGTATCTCAGGTCAGAGGATACTAAATGAGTATGCCTAAATCAAAACATCTTATGACTAAGATCCATGAAGATGATTTGATGCGAGTTACATCTAGCGTTATTCACAATGAGGCCTGTGATTTTGGAAGTCAACCACTTGAGTCCAAAATCAGAATAGTCTTAATTCAAAGTCGTTCCCACGAGTCTGACCAACTACGGATAATTTAGAATACAATATTCATGGATTAAACGTATCAAAATCGAACACAGTTGTAAGATTCAAACTTTGCATTTAGCCAGTAAATCAAAGGTGAATTCAAAAGGTACAACTATTTGAATGTTCGTACATCCAAATACTAAATCAAAACAAATGATTATCCAATCTAAGACTGATAGCATTCCCATGCTTGTCCTATGACATCGGTTTAGTGAACGAGTCTGCTAAGTTTTGATTTGTGTCTTTTTTGCTTATTAAGATGTCTCCTCGTTCCAGTATTTCCCGTATATAGTGGAACTTTCTTAGAATGTGCTTAACCCAGTGATCCGGGCTCCTTGGTTTGAGCAATGATTCCTATATTATCACAGAATACCTAGATCGGTTTCTGAATACTTGAAATCACATTGAGGTCGTTGATGAACTACTTCATCTAAGCAGATTCTTCCGCAGCATCTGATGCAACTATACATTCGGATTCGGTGGCTGAATCCGCCACTATACTCTATTTGGAGCTTTTTCCAATAGACAACTCCTCCAGTGAGAGTGAATACGAATCCTAATTGTGAGCGAGAATCATCTTGGTCACTTTGGAAGCCAGCATCAGTGTAACACCTTACAATGAGCTCCTCTTCCACTCCTCCAAACACCAAGAACATATATTTGGTTCTTCTCAAGTACCTCAGAATGTTCTTTACTGCAGTCCAATGGGCAATGCCAGGACTGTGCTGAAAACGAATGGTCATGCTTAAAGCATACGAGACGTTAAGTCTAGTACATAGCATACATGATTGAACCAATCGCTGAAGCATATGGAACCGCTTCCATTTGCTTAGTTTCAATATCCGTTGAAGGAGATTGCAATTTGTTCAACACGGTTCCTGTGTTATCACTTTGTCTATGTACGTTCTTTGACTTAGCCCTAGAAGCCGCTTAGATCTATCCCTATAGATCTTCATTCCCAGAATGTAAGAAGCTTCTCCAAGATCTTACATTGCGAAGCAAGATCCCAAATAATGTTTAACTTCGTTAAGCATAGGGATGTTTATTTCCAATGATTAGTATATCATCCACATACATGATGAGGAATGATATGGTGCTCCTACTAACCTTTCTGTAAGCACAAGCCCATCTTCATTCTTGACAAAACCAAACTCTTTGATCTTCTGGTCAAAATGAAGATTGCAGCTACGAGACGCTTGCTTGAGTCCATAAATGAACTTATTGGGTTTGCACACCTTAGTTGGATATTTAGGATCGACGAAACCTTTAGGCCGAACCATATAGACATCTTCAGAGAGATGTCTATTAAGAAAGGCGGTTTTGATATCCATTTGCCATATTTCGTAATCACAGTACGCAATTATGGCAAGCAATATCCTGATTGATTTAATCATAACAACGGGCGAGAAGGTCTCATCATAGTCAATACTTTGAGTTTGAGCGAAACCCTTCGCAACTAGCCATGCTTTATAGGTGTGTACATTTCCATGCATATCGGTTTTTCTCTTGAAAATCCATTTGCTCCCTACTGCCCGAGATTCGGGGGGTAGCTCAACCAAGTCCCATACTTGATTGTCATGCATAAATTGCATCTCGACGTTCATGGCTTCTTGCCATTTCTCAGATTCTGGATCTAAGATTGCAGATTTGTAGTTAGCAGGTTCGTCATTAGACTCAGCTACTAATAAGACTTCGGGACCTTTTAGATACCATAGATATCTATCAGATTCTTTGCGAATTCTACTACTTCTACGAACGCTTGTGTTTATGTCTGCTTCATTGGCAACAACTATTTGTTGATCAGACGGTCCGACTATATTAGTGGTTGTTTGTGGTTCTCGAATTTCTTCAAGATCAATCACACTAGTTCCAGTTCCTCGATTAAGAAGTTCTTCCTCAAGAAAGTGTCCCTTCCATTTGATGGAAATCACATTTGCATCAGGATTGTAGAAATAATATCCACTTCTTTTATAGTATCCGACGAAAACAACCTTTTCGCCTCGAAGATCGAGCTTATGATCAGAATCATTTGTGATGTATGCATCATATCCCTATACTCTAAGGTATTCCAAATCGGGTTTACGCCCATGCCATATCTCGTATGGCGGTTTTGTTTACCTTTTAGTCGGAGTCAAATTGATAATGCGGGTAGCGGTCATAAGAGCATGTTCCAAAAGGAGTGAGGCAAGTTAATTCTATACATCATCGATCGAACCATATCAAGTAGAGTTCGATTTCACCTTTCACTCACGCCATTAAGTTGGGGTGTGCCAGGTGGAGAGGGTTGTGAAACTATTCCACACTTTTTCAGATGATTGAGAAAATCAAAGCTGAGATATTCACCACCTCGATCTAATCGAAGTACTTTTATCTTTCTATCAAGCTGGTTTTTAGTCATGGTTTCTAGTCATGGTTCTGAAAGGGCAATATACATCATGTGAATGAGTTCTAGAAGACCATTGATCCGTTCACCAACATCGGTGAAGGGGTGCTTTGTGAGTTTGCCAGCTAAGCAAGATTCGCAATCATCAAAGGAGTCCTGTCTAGTGGATTCAAGAATCCCCTCGGACTGGAGCCATTTTATGCATGCCTTACTTATATGGCCAAGTCTGCAATGCCATAAATATGTTTCATTTATGCCAGCTTTGTTACGTTTAGAAAGATGATATATGTTATTACTTGTTTGAACATTAATCTCATAAATACCATTTCGAGGTTTAGCCTCAAAATAAAAGACATCATTCAAGTAGGCTAAATAGAAAAAGCATTAAAACGTACTTGAATCCTTGTTCAAACAGTGAAGAAACTGAAATAATGTTTCTGGTCAAACCAGGTGCATATAAACAGTTATTTAAAGTAACTACAATGCCAGGGTAACATGAAAAACATAATGTTCCAGTTGCCAGAACTGGAACTGGAACTCTCTTTTCATTACCAAGTATGAGTTCCAGGTGGCCTTGTTTCAGTTTCTTCCACTTTTCAGGCTCCTGCAAGACATTAACGATGCGGAGACCACATCTGGTATCAAATACCCATGTGTTGCTAGAAAAAGTTCGATAACATAAATGAGAGTATTAGATGAAGTGCCAATGTTATTGGCCTTGTTCATTTTCAGCTTGGCTAGATACTGTGGGCACTTTCCCTTCCAGTGCCCATTTGGTTGCATTCAAAGCACTGATGCTCCTAGGAGGGTGTGGTTTTGCAACATGCTTGTTGTTGGTGGCATTTCTGGCAGTAACAACAACTTTTCTCTTGCCTTTGCTCTTATGTTTCCTTTTCTTGTTATTGGGCTTCTTAACACCACCATACTTGACCATTAGAACTTGGTTGGTTTTGTGGAATAACCAAGTTTGTTCATTTGGTCAATTAATCCTTTCATCTTTAGCACATGAGTACTGATACATGATCCTTCTAGCATTTTACAGCTTATGAGTTGTTTCATGGTGTCATATCGCTCCTGTCGGGCTTGTTTCTGAAACATGCCTTTCAGTTGCTTGATCATGTCATAAGCATCCTTATCTTCCATGTTCTTCTGAAGTTCAGGAGACATGGTGGCTTTCATAAGGCAGTCTAACTCAACGGCATCCTCGTTATGTTTCTCCAGTGCTTTGCGAGCAGTAATAGAATTACTTTCAAGCTCGGTAGGGATTGGGCCATCTAAGATATACAACTTTTCCTCCATCTTGAGAACTATTCTCAGATTGTGGTGCCATTCGAGAAGGTTGGTGTTATTCAAATTTTTATTTCCTTTCAAGTATAGACTTGAGAATGAAGGAGTTGTTTTCATTAGACATCTGTTATATATAAGCAAGGTGATATTAATTAGTATTTTCGATGTATATCTCCTTATATCGTGAGGTGAGACGATAAGGAATGAGAATCCGGTTATAAGCTCTTTCTAAAGGCAACTGGGGCATGTAACATTAGCAAGAGGTTCAAGCGGACTGACAACGATTGTCAATTGTGAGAAAAGCACAACTCCCCGGGTTTATGAGGCTGCGAGGATAACCTATTATCCTTGCATTGATACGTTTGGCCTCATCTATGCCACTTTTGTTCTCGAGACAGCTGGGGCACGTAACACGAGAAAAAAAGTAATAGTCGTCCTAAAACGGTTACATGTGGAAGGGTCGGATGTGTCGACGAAGCCCTTGCACCTTGGAAGGATAAACTAGACACCAAGTGTTGTGCTGTGACTCCAACACTGATGGTTCGCATTATGCCCCAAGTGTTACTTGTAGTAGGATGGCATAGACTATTGATTTTAATTTTTTTTTTACCAAATAGGGTCGTTATAGTCGGTTTTAATTTAGATATTAAATTTGCGACATAACCAAAAAACCCTTTCACCTCTCGGGACAATTAGTTTTAGATAACCTATAAAACTAAGTTTGTCGCGACTTGAAATAACCAATTTTAAGTTAATAGAAAACTATTAAGTTAATAGTTTTGGAAAATAAAAACTAGTTTAATTTGCAAAACTTAATTGGTTATTATTTGTTTCAAAAACCACCTTTGTTTTATAATAAAAACTTTAACAAGTTGTAAAAACAATTTAGAACTTGTTTTAATGTGATTTTTTTAATATTTTAAATCTCCTTTTAAAAACATGTTGGTATTTAGGTTGGTTACGTTATAACAATTTATAAGATAAAAGCAACCACAATAGCAAGATAAATATGTAAATCCATATGGCCAAAATTGTTCGATCTTGCTAGAGCCGAATAGCAAGATCAAACGGGTCACGGGGTCACAACACACAAACAACCACAAGGATGGACTTGAGTGCATCTTGTTGTCTTGAACAACTCCCACTAACTCCAAGACTCCTCTTGGCATTTGGTTTTGCTTCGGGTCTTCATATCAACAATATTTAACAAGTAAATACAACAAAGACAAAAGTCCTATCTATTACAACTTTGAACCACAAGACGGGCCAAAACCATAAACTAATGTATTACAACTTTGAACCATCTCGGTGGCCAAAAATAATAATTACAAAACCGAATAAAATACACAACTACAAAAATAAGGTCGGGCCGGATTTACGCATCGCACAATCACAAAATAAACCGGGCAATGTCTTGGTCAAGCAAAACAAATAAAACATTGACCAAAAATAAAGTGCCCTTAAAAAAATACTTAGATCAGAAACTTTAAATAAATAAAGTTTGTGTTCTAATTCCGGTTAAAAGATCGGTATCGACTCGTATGTTGTAACCAAGCCTCTGATACCACTGTTGGGTTTCCGTGGTGATCGGTTAAAATTTTATTTATAAAAAAAAACCCGGTTCAATAAATAATAGTTAATTAATTAAGCGAGTTAATTAATAAAACGCAGCGGAAATATAAACTAATGATCAACAAAACGAAACCCGACAGGATCCGGTTACATGCAAATACGAGTACAGTAAAATATATTTAACTACCAATGAGAAAAATTATACCTCAGTTAATGAGTAACCGGTCGAGACACCGAGGTTCAACGAACAAGTACTAGTAAACGAACCAACGAAACGCGCGAAGGAGGTGGCGCCAAACAGCGTCGGCAGCCGGCGGCAACAACGGCGGCTGGCAGCGGCGCGACGGCGGGGGCGGCGACGGCGGCCCGCCGCGGTGGCTTGGTGGCCGGTTGTGTATGTGGGTGTTGTTGAGAGCATTTTGTGTTCTACATTTTTTTTTTGTTCATCCAACAACAACAAAATGCAAGACCCATAATGCTTAATAAAAAGGAATATGGAGGCTCATGCATGCTTGCCAAGTGGCACACATGCATGGTGCATGTGTTGCAATTGGCCAATGTGTTGCAATTGGCCAATGTGTTGGTGCGCGACAAGCGGCGGTAGGTGGGCGCATGTGCAACATGTGGCGCAGAAATAGTGCATGCGCGACAAGTGGCGTAGGATGAGTATACCCGTCTCACCCGGTCCATGTACTCGTCTCTCAGTTAATACCCACTTATGATCATAAATGTAATTATGATCTGTCTCGTATGTCGTTCGTAATTACCAGTTAAACAGGTTAAGTGGATTTTAGTTCGTTGCCCAAGGTGTAACTCTTACGGGTGAAGACCTGGTCGGCAACGATGACTTATCGAACCGGACATAATATCCAACAGTGACTACATTCACCTTCGAAATTCTTCAACGATCATTTTTTTTCCTTTTTGGTCTACACAACCACTTAAAGCGCGACATTTTCTTACCGACAAAAAAATTGATTAACTACCTTCAACCGCTTATTTAATTACACACATAGCTACCCGATTAACAAATTTTCAAAACGTGTAGTCACTTATCTTTATACTAGAATTTTGCTTAAGTACCCGTTCTCGCAAACTCGACTCAATCAAGGAGATTTTAGAATTTTCTTTTTCCTCCTCTTTCACACTTAGACTTCGACTATTCAATCTAATTACCCGATAAAATATCTCCTTGCAAATTATAAATTTTTACCATCTCATTTTATAGGCTTTTGTCCTTAATTTTCCACTTAATTACTCCTTAAGTTGGTTTACCTAAGCACTCTTTTTTATTGTTTGTTTATCAAGCTGCTTAGATTTGATTACAATACCATCACCCTATAGACACATCTATCCATTTTATAACCTTTTTACACTTACTTCTAGACGATATCTCAATCCATTTTTAAACAAGCGGATAAATTTACAAACTCATATATTTATTTGTACCATATACTTAGCCAACCAAATGGTTTAATCTATCCACACCTCAATGAATCATCATTTTAGTCAAAACATTCGCTAGTCAATTTTGTATGTCAACCTTAACTTACTTTCAATTTATACATGTCACGTCCCCCGGCCCGGTGTGACCCGGTCCAGAAGTCGCGGGACAGAAACCCGTGGTATTTATTATTTAATTTGGCAGCGGAAATGTTGATAGGATCTTTTAAACTGAAAATGCCTAATTATTTTATTTCACAATTTGGGACAAACCCCATAATTTACAATAAAGAGAATTTCACGAGGGAATTCCTTGTTTTACAAAACATGTTTATTTATTTTACTGAGCCACCTCTTCAAGCTTTTTAGTGCTACATGGCACTTTTTCCTTAATTCACAGTAAGTCACCTGAAACATGTTTAAAAAGATTTTATCAGCGGGGAAATACTGGCGAGTCATTCAGGTTATATAAAACGACACATTAGTTATAGATTACAACATAAGAGCGATTACAATGGCTACTATCTTATTTTTATCTGGCGCCGTGTCACACCCTGGTGACGATGGTCATACCACTATTGGGTCCTTTCACCCAAGTAGTGATGATTGTCACTATTAGGTGGTGAACCTAACCGTGAGAAATTAGTAATGTGCACAATACCCCACTTGCCAGTGATTCAAGATAACCAAGACTTAATCCCTGTAACTATAACTTTTGAAAATGATTTGAGTATTGTAAAACATTGTTGATAAAAGGGAATGACTCACTTTGCAAGTTTAACTCGACAGAACCTTGCCTACTGATTTAGTCTTGTATCCTAGGTAAATAACAATGCACACGAAACTAGGTCAGTAACTTAATACAACATTTACGATAAGCTCACGAAATCAAAACCCTCACGACGAATGACAAAGTATAGCCCGAATTCGAGCAGCACTTAAACATCCATCGGATCGGTTTCAATCGATCGGACATTGTATCGTAGCAGTGATCGAGTTATTACCCTGTTGTCGCAGCAGAGATTCGTGCTTGTGTGTGTTTTTTAATGAAACAGTGTATAACTTCTCGTACGTAACGAATTTTTTCGTTGTAATAACACCACCATGCAAGTGCCAAACCCCTGATATATATACTAAAAAATGGTCCCTCTCGCGTGGCGCGCCAGACCCACCTGGTCCCGGCGCATGGCGCGACGGCTACCCTTTTAGGGTAGGGTAGCCTCGTGTCTAACATAGCCCAGGTGAGTCAAGTTTCAATGAAATTCGTGTTTTACAAACGATTTTAAGGATAATTATCAATTAGGGGATACCCCCTTGAGTTTTAGGGGGCCCTGATCCTAGTTTCGATTGTTCTGAAAAATTTATGGGTCATGCCATACTACTTGGGGGTCTCAATTAGGGTTTCCTATTGGACATTAATAAAATAAGAAATAAAAATTTTGGCGAGAGTTGTTACAATACACTCGCACGTAACAATCCATAATAGCTAAACAGTGGTCCCCTTCCTAGTCAAACGTATTATCTAATTATTATTCGTGTCCAACCACCGGGAATACCACCTCTTGTTTCTTTCCTAATAACCAACCTTTAAATAAATTTCGGGCCGAAATTTCCTAAAGCTGGGGAGACTGTAACGTTCTGTATTTTTTATCTCTTTTCCAACTTATTTTAATTTGTATTTCAATTTCAGTACTTGTAATTCCGAGACTTTTATCATAATGGGAATCACATTTTATATCATACTTGATTAATCACGCATGCACAATACTCAAACAGTCACGAAATACGCGTTTTATACAAAACCGAACCATACTTTAAGTTATATTCACTTCGGAATGTAATCACACGTATTTTATACTTACACATACTTGCATACACCTTAAATACCCAAAAACATGCTTAATAACGAGTTTCTAGCTTGAAAACCAATAAAACCAACTTTAGGGGGGGTGAAAGGAACATTTGACAAAACTTTGGAAAACAGTACTTCTTCGCGCCACGCGAAGAAGCTCTAGTGCATTGTCGCGTAGCGACATAGCAAGTTTTTTAGCCAGATGTTTTAAATTTGCAAAAACTGGGTTTAAACCCACTTTCCCTCCTCCTAACTCCCAATCAACTTCTTAATTACCCAAACCCTTATACCCACTTATAAATACACCTCCTCCATACTTTACACTCTCTCAAATCACTCCCTAAACCTCCCAAATCTTCAAAACCTTCAAGTGTTAGCAGATATACTTAAGTCCAAAACAGTGAGTTTTAGACCTTCTTCTTCATATTTTCTTTTTGTTTCATGCTTTCAACCTAATTGGATAACCTCTAGGAGTGTTATCACAAGTTTACAATGGTAAACCAAGTTGGTACATCACCATTTTGAGGTCTAAATTAGGTTTATTTCCTGTTTTGAGTAAAAACTTACATACTTGTTCATCTTCTTTAAAACTTTGGGGACATCTTCAAGTTGCCAACAAATCTCTATATTGGATAGGTTTGGATTGAAGTATGTTCCATAAATGTTGTGCTTCTAAGTTCACATTTCATATAATCTAAGTCACCAAGTAGCTTTTAAGTAATCAAAGTGGACAAACTACACCAAGCCTCCAACCATTATAATGTTGGAAGCACTCGTCTAGTTAACCCCACTTGGTTGCTTGGTGAATTAGATAGGTTAATTTACACTCTTGTACTTATGTTCATGACCATCCAAATCATCCATGTTATGATTTGTGCATTGGTGAACTAGAGGGTTAAAGGAATCATCCTACCCATGCATGACAATCCATGACTTGATACATGACCATATACTAGACTATAACTTTTATATACACATACATACTACCTAATCTGAAACCAAATCATGATACCAACTAAAATAGTGGTTGAATGTTGTGGTAAGGTAGGATTTGTCTTAGTTTTAGTCTCCTCATTTTGGACTTCCAATGAGTGCCACACTCATGAAGAACACTAACTAGCAATGGTGTCCAAATGAGTACCTAAAGCAAGATATATATTTGTATTTTATACTTGTAAATTCTGAATTTATTCCTACCACCAACTTTGTAAACTCATCTCACACCCCGACCCGCATCGGAATGGTACGGGGCATGATGATTGCCCAAAGCTTATGACACTATTAAAATTTCATAATTAAACATGTTACGATTAAATGTCACACTTTTCATATAAGTTCAAATAAATACATCATCAATGACATAACTTGCAAGAGTTTGCAAACTTGTCTGTGGGGTCCATTTGTTCATATTTAACCACAAAAAATTAACTGAGTTAGGGCTAAATGACATAACTTGCAAGAGTTTGTAAACATCAAGAACGTTTTCTATAATTATTGAAGATAAAGGACAAAGTTTGCAATAAGTGACATAATTTACTCCAGAATTATTTTCACGCATTTAGTTTACAAATACTGAATGTCTTTCAAGGGAGTTAGTTAAAATAGGTATAGCTACATGTATTTGTTTAATTTGTATAAGCCTTAACTGACGCAAATAAAAAAAGATAGAATTCCTCAAATCTGGTCATATGATCCCAAGTTTGCTATGTCCCAGAATCAAGCATGTTCTAAATACTTTTAACACAAACTAATACGGAGGTTTTGTTTGGGATATGAAAAAGACAAGATTCGTACAGAAAAAATTTACCCGACGGCGTTTCGAATGAATGGAGTTGATGTTCGCCGGAGTCTCCGATTAAGAACTGAGTTTCGGGCAAAGCGTAGAGAACAAATCGGTTACCGACGATCCTGACGGAAAAACAAGTGTGGCCGGAATTCCCTTCTCCGGCGAGACTCCGGTGGGTGCTCAGACGAATGAAAGGTGCAATAGCGGGTGATAGAATGTGTGAAAAGATCGAAGGTTGATTTAGATTGTTCGATTTATACTGAATCGTTGTTTCAAGCCATTAATTAAGGCCATTAAGTTTCGGTTTCGGGATTTGAAAAGAAAATGATTATTTACTCGCTAATTAAATAGGTTCGGTGATGATTGATATTGTATTAACTACCATCGGTTTTGTTTCATTTATGGTTCTCGGCTAGGCATAAAGGGGGATCAATCTCTTGGGATAATTAGTGTAAATTTGTAAATCTGTAATGTTGTAATGTCGGTTTTTGGTCGCCTTGGTTTGAGGCGGCTTGTGTTTTAATGAAGTTTACCTTTCAAAAAAAATATCGGATTATAACGGTTTAGATGTCGCTGGAGTTATCAATTATTCATCGGAGTTTTGTCCGGAACCTGAGAATCGATCAGGATGTTGAAGATTGCTGGATGATTGAGTTTCTTTTAGAGTAAACTGCAATTTTACCCCCTGGGGTTTAGGGTGATTGGCACCCTTACCCCCCCCCCCTAACGAAATAATTGCAATTTTACCCCCTAACGTTTGCTGTTATGTCGCAACCATACCCCCCCGGCTTCAAATTTGTTGACTGGTCTGTTGACTATAACTTGAAATGACAATAATGCCCTTCAATTTTAACGAATTGTGATTTTTTCATATTCATTTATTTCACTTTAGTGTATTTTAATATTTACGTTAGTACTTAAACGTTTCTTTCGTTAAAAGGTTTGTGTCAACATTGTTAAATAATATATTTTATTATGAGGCCATACACGGGGTACTTAAACTAGTTTGAAAATAAGTGTGATAGTCAAACACTCCTTGCAAATTTAGAACTTGACAAGTGCATACTTTCTAAAAACCCAAAACCGAATGTGAGTAAACAAGTGATAGAGGCATTAAGATTTTTATTTTTTAGTTCTTTGCTTTTAGACTAAATGCTTTTGCAAACATACCCACCTTAAACAAATCCCTCTAGTAAACCATTTTGAGTCCATTACCTTTCATTTCTTAAACCTAAATTATTAGCCCACGAACCCAAAATTAAACTTAAGTCCATTTATATACATTCTAACGCACGTCACGTTACCTAAATCAACGCAAGTAAAAGGGCCAAAAAGTGGCACCTCTAATCACTAGTTTTGATGCAACAAATAATAGACCAAGGATGGTAGCTCGGCTGGTTAGGCAAAAGGGTTGAAGGGTTCAACCTTGCCTAAAGCAGGTCGTGGGGTCCCCCCATGTTTGCAAGACGTGGAGAGAGGTTCACTAGTTTGTTTTTGTTGTTTGCTCGAGATCCTCCACTGAAATGTGTTCAGTTTCGGATGTAGGAGCAAAAGGAATGTGTGTGTTGAATGTGAAAGAAAGTGACTTGCATGAAGCAAGTACTCAAGAACAATGACCAGAGATTCTCCAGGAATCAGAGCTGATCGGCATGTCCTTTACACTTAATGAAGTGTCTAATTTATAGGGAAAGCCATCGCTCAAAGAGGAAGCTGTTTGACTAGTGAACATGCTTGCAGTGGGGGTTTTGCCCTTTTTGGGGGTTGAAGCCTTTGACCTGCGGATAAAAGGTTGTGCTCTGTGGACTCGTGCTACTTTTGCGGCTGGGGAGTTTGGTGAAGCAATCAGAGATGTGACTCTCTACTGTTTACATACTATTTTATCCAAACTCCCGGGTTTTCAACCTTCGAACCCTTTCACCTTTTAAGCTTAAATGTGTCTATGTCATTTTATGTGGTCTTGGGCTACCCCCGTCATCAGCCCCCCAAGTCAGGGATTTTTGGGAGTGAGCTCAAAGACTTCTGACTTTTTCATACTTGCTTTTATTGCTTAAAGGCTTGAAAGCTTGAAGGCTTGGAGTCAGTTAATTTTTTGAATTTTAAAAAAAACTGACAACTGATTTGATTGATGTGTGGCAGTTTATAGGTCGGCAGTTTTTGCAGAGATTAGGTTAATAACTGTTATGCAATTATAACCTCTATTTGGCTTTTATTTTGATTTATTATTCAAGACAAGCAATCAATCCTTCATTATCTCTCAAGTTTCTTCCACATTTTCTTTCCACTATTCAGGTTAGTTCCGGTTTCCTTATTTTCTTCTTATTTTTCTGTAAAATGGGTGCTCGTAAGGATTTGGCAAAATCCTTTTCTCGATTAACCCAATAAGAGGTAGAACTGTTTTGTATGGAATATGGTATTGGGAAGAAGTTTAAACCAACTGCTCCGGCTTGTGACGTTCCGATTGATAAATGTCCGGCCGGTTCGATTGCTCTTTATTGTCATCATTTTGAGTTTTCGAACCTCCGTCATCCATTTTCCCTCTTTGTTTTAAATCTGTTGGAGTATTACCGAGTCTCCTTTGGTCAAATTCATCCGAAGGGCATGGCTAGGGTTTTGCACTTCGAGGTTTTATGTCGTGCCCTTGGTTATGATCCTTCGTTGTTGTTATTCCGTCAGTTTTTTCGTTTGGCGAAAAATGGTGATTGGTTCACCTTTGAAACATCCAAGGTTGATACTTGTCTCATCTCTTCCATGGTTACCACACTTGGTACTTGGAAAAATCATTTTTTCTGGGTCTCTGATTCTTTTATCCCCTTCAAAATGGTGTGGAGGCACCCAGATGCTGTTCTCAATGAACCGAAACCCTCCGAATTCGATTTGAATGATGCTTTTCTCAAAGCCATCCGAGAGTGCCCTTCAAGGGTTCGTCCTTTCCCTGAACATTTGTTAGTTCTGTTAGGGGTTAGTAAATTATGGGAACAGGCCAATCGGGATCCGGTTCTTATGAGGAGTGGCCAGGGTATGCCTTTTTTTCTTGTTTTGTGTTTGGCAACATCTTTGTTTGGTGACTTATTTGTTTTTTGTTTTTTTTAAACATTTTGCAGTCATGTCTGCTTTGGACTTTATCAAGAGTGACGATACCTCTGACGTTGTTTTTACAGATGTCTGAGCCGCTGAAGGGGATGATGCTGTTACCAGAGGTAGAGAACAGAGGTTTGAGGATGCTGGGTATGTTAGTGTCTCCAATACTAAGGGTTTTACTAAGCCTGCTGCTCCTAAGGCTTCAACCCGTCAATCTACTCGTCGTTTGTTGAAAGGTGCTCCTCAATCCACTTCTTCTGAACCAGTGGAATTGAGTGATGATATTGAGGTTTCTGAGGATCAAGGTGTTGATATGGATGCTAAAAAGGAGAAGAAACTGGTTGTTCATGGCAAGAAGACTCCAGCCAAGAAGGTTATGGCTACTCCTGTTCAGGGTTCTTCGAGCAGGGACGTTGAAGGGTTGAATGATGAGGTTTATGTGCCTGGTTGGTCTGTGAAGCTTGATGATAGTTTTAAGGATGCTGCTGTTTATGAAGATGTGTTGAGCCATATTGCTCCTCCTTCGGTTCATAGTACCATTGCTGAGATGGATGATGACATGATGCTATCTCGAATGATTCTAAGTACTTGCAACCTTGCTGCCATGCTTCCTCAAGGAGTTGCTCATTTTCGTAAGAGAATGCATGAGTACGAAGAATTTTCTAAGAAGAAGGAGAAGATGAAATCTTCGATGGCTGTGATGAAGAAAGAGATTAGTGGGTTTGCTGAGAAGGAAGAAGCCTGGGTCAAAAAGGTTGGTGAATTGACTAGAAGGCATGAGATTGAAATGGGTGAACTTAAGAAAAGCTTCGAGGCCGATCGATTGAAGCTCAAGGCTGATAGGGAGGCTTTGTCTGTTCAACAGAGAGCCTTTGATGACGAGAAGGAAGGCTTGAAGGCTTTGGTTGCTCAAACTACTAGTGATAACCAATGGTTAATTGAGCAAGGTTTCCAGCAAGTTGTTACTTACCTTCTTCACTCCAAGGAGTTCAATTCTGCTCTTGGTGAAGTTTACACTAAATTGCTCAACTTGGGGAAACATCAAGGTCTCATCGCTGGTTACAAGCTTCATGAATCCGGTCATCCTTTGGAAAAGTCTCCCTTATTTCGTCCTGAAGCTTCTGAGGTCTTCAAGGGTTCTGTTGAATAGATGGAGAGGCTGACCTACCCGTATGTCAATCAAGTTTCTACTTGTTTTGGTAAGCCTCTTACTATCTTGCAGGAGCTAAAACCGGAGGGCCTTAATGAAAAAGTCTGTGCTGAAGTCCTGGGTTCCCTTTCAAGAAAGCAATCTTACTCGGGAGATAGTGATGACACCCTTTCAAGAGGACCTGATGCTTCGAAGGATGCAAGGTTGGAGGCTTCAGCGGTAGGTGGTGATGGTGGCATGAAAGCTAAGAAGTCAAAGAAAGCGAAGAAGGTTAAAGGTGAAGGTTCCGGGGCTTCCAAGCCTCCTGCTGATGCTTAATGGATATTCGTAGCTTTCTTAGCACTCTTGAAAACAATTTGTGGTTTGTATGTTAACTAAAACAATGTTAGGTTTCACAGGAACCCTCGAGGTTCTTGTTATGTGGTTGTGGTGGGGCCTGTATGGCCATTTGAACAATTTCTCAACTTGCAAGTTGTTAGGGATTGCTTTTAACTTTGTTTGGAAGTCTGTTAAGACTTTCTTTGCTATGCTATTATGTTTAACTATTTGTCTTGTGTTGTGTTTTTTATACTTGTGCCTATTTTGTTAAGGCAGCTTGGTTGGCTTCAAGACTTCAAGCTTTCTTGCTATCATGCATGTAGGTTGGAGCCTTTGAGGCTTCAGGTTGTCACCTATGTAGCTTGAAGCCTTCAAGGCTTCTCAGTTTCGTGACTTGTATTTTAGTTTCATGACTTGGTTTGTGTTTTTGAGCTTTGTAACTTTTTTGCTCACGTTGTTGTATCGTTCCTTAGATTATTTCTTTTCCTTGTACCTTTGTCTTTTTGAGGTTTGTGTTGCCTTCGTGTTTTTTATACCTTAAAGGGTTCAGTGCTGCAGTCACTTAGCCTTGGTATTTTTAACAAGAAGACATAGCACCTATCCGATTCATTATTTTCCTTGTTTTCATTTGATTTCGTAAGCCTTTTTATTGATTATCTTTTCTAAGGCTTAAGGAACATTTGGTGTAGGCTGTTCAAACCCGTCTATGAGACAATTTTGTTTTTAATAACAAGTCTCATGGAGTTGTATTGATTTAGGAACTCACCCCTTATATAGGTCTATTCAACCCTTGAACCTATTGAGCGATGTGGCCTGGGAGCTCATCCCCTTACATGGCCCCTGCCATGGAGTTTTTTGCTAGGTTCTCAACCTAATTTTAGGATAGAAAGACAAATTTAATAAACAACTTCATTCATTCAAGAGACATTGTTTTTACAAAAGGTGTTCATCGTGTAATTCCTGAGATACAACTTTGTGAAACCCAAACCAATCTTTCTTAATTAGACATGAAACCTCTTCAAGGTTTTCCCATTCCAGTGCCTTGGAAGCTTTTTACCCTCTGAGTCTGCTAGCTTGTAAGATCCACCCTTATGTGCTTCAAGGATGGTATACGGGCCTTCCCATTTTGGGCCCAGCTTTCCTTGGTTCTCTTTTTTGCTAGCTTCATTGTTTCTAAACACCAGGTCTCCTGGTTTGAAACGTTCATTCTTGACTCTTTTGTTGTAGTATGCTTCCATCCTTTGTTTGTACTTGGCCTCTTGAATTGCAGCTTGGTCTCGTGCTTCCTCTAGGAGTTGTAAGTTCAACATGGTCTCTTTTTGGTTTGTTTCGGGATCCATGTTGACAGTTCGTTGTGTTACAACTCCTACTTCAGCTGGAATCACGGCTTCAGACCTAAATACCAAGCTATAGGGTGTTCTTTTCTGACTTGTTTTTTCGGTTGTTCTTATGGCCCATAGAACACTTGGCAATTCTTCAAGCCAATTGTTTTCATACCTTCCCAACCTGGCTTTGATTCCTTCAACTATGCTTCGATTCATCCTCTCAACTTGGCCGTTTGACTGTGGGTATGCCACTGAGCTGAACACCTGAGCGATTCTGAATTCTTTGCACCAAACGCTGAAAGGCTTCTTAGCAAATTGCTTTGCATTGTCGGTGACAAGCACTCCCGGTAGACCATAACGGCAGATAATGTTTTTCCAAACGAAGTCAATGACCTGTTTGCCTGTGATTTTTGCAAGTGGTTTAACCTCAGGCCACTTGGTGAAATAATCTATGGCCACCAGCAAGAATTTTACTCCTCCTTTGGCTGGCGGGAATGGACCAAAGATATCCATTCCCCATTTATAAAATGGCCATGTTGAGGTTATTGGGACAAGGTCATGCTTGGGATTCTTCAGGACTGGTGCATGAATTTGGCAAGCATCACACTTTCTTAATTGCTCAGCTGTATCTCGGTGCATGGAGGGCCAAAAATACCCAAGGTTCATTAGTTTAGCGACCACCGATCTAGCTCCAAAATGAGCTCCACATATGTCTTCGTGAACTTCTTTGACCAAATAATGGCTTAGCTCGGGACCAACACATCTTAGCAAGGGTGCAAGGTAACCCTTTTTGTAAAGGATTTCGCCTTGCAACACGTACTGTCTTGCCTTGATCTTAACCCTTTCAGCCTCTGTTTGATCAGCAGACAATTCACCATTTTTAAGGAATTTTTTGATTGGAGTCATCTAATTTGGATCTTCTTCAGTGATCACGTCTTGAACTTCTAACTCATCAATTGACTGAGATTTTAATACTTCTACCAATACCCTTTTGGTAAGGTGGGCAAAAGTGAGAGATGTGAGTTTACTCAAGGCATCCGCTTTCTTGTTTTGAGACCTGGGGATTTGCTTGATGGTGCATGCTTTGAAGGTGTTCATCAATTCTTTGGATTTTTCTTTGTACCTTTTCATGTTGGGCTCTTTTGCAACGTAGCTATCATTCAATTGGCTTGATACCAGCAACGAGTCTGTGAACACTTCAAGCTTTTGGACCTTCATTTCTTTAGCCAGTCTTAAGCTGGCTATCAGTGATTCGTATTCAGCTTCGTTGTTGGTGGTCTGAAAATCAAATCGAAGAGCGTATGTGAATTCTAACCCTTCTGGGTTGATCAAAATGAGCCCAGCTCCTGACCCTTCAACGCTTGAAGCCCCATCGGTAAAAAGCTTCCAGGCTTCAAGGTCTGAGGGTTCAGTGACAGCTGTGTTTACTTCAGTGATTGTTTGCTTTGGGACTTCTACAATGAAATCAGCCAAGACTTGGGCTTTGATGGCTTTTCTTGGAACGTAGGTGATATTATGTTCACCTAGTTCCACTGCCCATTTGGCTAATCATCCCGAGTTTTTTGGTTTTTCAAGCACACTCTTAATGGGTTGGTCGGTGACCACTTGTATAGGGTGTGCTTGGAAATACCTACGAAGCCTTCTAGCTGTTTGGACTAGGACTAGAGCAAGTTTCTCCAAGGGAGGATATTTGATTTCAGCCAATTTTAGAGTTTTGCTGAAGAAATAAACGGGTACATGAACCTTGTCTCGTTCAATGGTGAGGACCGCACTTATTGCTTCTTCAGCAACTGAAAGGTATACCGAGATTAATTCTCCCGTTTCTGGGGCTGCAATGTCAGGTAGGGAAGCTAGGTGTTGCTTCATCTTGTTGAAGGCTTCTTCGGCCTCCTCAGTCCATTTGAAGTCCTTCTTATCAGAGCAACCCTTGAGCGTTTTGAAGAAGGGTAAAGACCTTTCATCCAATTTTGAGGTAAAACGCTTCAAGGCTGCGAGCTTCCCGTTTAAGCTTTCAACCTCCTTCTTGCTTCTCGGTGGTTTGGTTTCAAGAACAGCTTTCACCTTGTTTGGATTGGCCTTGATGCTTTGTTTTCCCACAATATGCCCAAGGAACTTGCCTTCCTCAAACCCAAATGAGCATTTCTCGGGGTTGAGTTTCATGTTGACCTTCCTTAGGTTCTTGAAGGTTTCTTGGATGTCATCGAGCATTTGATATTCCGTTTTGCTTTTGATCACCAAGTCGTCGACATATGCCTCCATGTTTCTACCAATTTGACTTGCAAAGGCCTTGTCAACCAGGCGTTGGTAGGTTGCTCCAGCGTTTTTGAGGCCAAAAGGCATCTTTTCTTCATCTTCTTCCTTCATGAGGATTTGATGGTAACCCTTGTAGGCATCAAGAAAACACTTGAACGGGTAACCGGTGAGGGAGTCAACCTTGAGATCAATCTCTGGCAATGGGTAACAATCTTTGGGATAAGCCTTGTTAAGATCCTTGAAGTCTATGCACATTCTCCAATAATTTTCTGGCTTTCGAACCATGACCGGGTTTGCAACCCAGCATTGATACTTGACTTCTCTGAGAATGCCGGCTGACACAAGCTTTTCAACCTCTTGGCATTTAGCCGAGCTTCTTTCGGGTGCTAGACTTCGTTTCTTTTGGACAACATGCTTGACATTAGGTGGTATTTTCAACTCATGTTCAGCAATGCTTCGAGGGATGCCTGTCATATCTTCCGGGCACCAAGCAAAGACATCGCTATAATGTGTCAACAACTTTTCAAGATATGATAGGGTTTCTTGTGAAAGGCTTGGATTGACCCTTATCCTCTGCTCAGGGTACTTGGGGTTTATGATTAGCCTTTGCTTGTCTTCTTCACTTTTGGAACTTTCACCTTCAAACATGTAGGCCTCCTGAGTAGGTTGAAGGGTTGCTATTCCCCTTTCGGTAGGAAATTTGGCTGTGCCATGGCCAACAGACACAGCCATATAGAATGCACACTGCCCCGGCCTTCCAATGATCACATCATAGTTTGAAGGTATATTGATAACCACAAAGGTGAGTGGTTGGACTCTCTCCTTCTGACCTTCGCTGAAACAAACATCAAGGGTCAGTTGCCCTAAAGGCTTAAGGGGTATGTCGGTAATACCTTTTATTGAGGTCCCAGAGGGTTGAAGCCTTGATCGTTCTTCATTGCTCAAACGGTTGAAGAACTTTTCAAGCATGATTTCGGTGGCAGCACCAGTGTCTATGTATGCTCTGCTTGTTTGTAATGTTCCCACAGTAGCCTCAACCACAAGAGGGTTTGAAAGAGGGTCTTTCTCCGTTGGAGGGAAGCAGACACACTGAAGCTCCCAAGCTTCTAACCGCTGCCTTTTGTGTGGAACCCTTCCATCAAAATCCACCATATTGACTTCCTTGCCCTTTCCTTCAGCCATTTTGTCCCTTACTCCCCTCACCAAGTGAGCAAGTTCCCCGGACTTAACGGCTTCTTCGATCCTTTTCTTAAGCTGGAAGCAATCATTGGTGTGGTGCCCCTTTTCTTCATGAAATTCACAGTATTGTGTGGAATTTTCGTTCTTTCTGCTTTTGGGGAGAGGCCTAGGAGGCCGAAAGTTTTGCTTGACTTCTTCTGTTGCGAGGATTTCTTTAGGGGTCTTAGTAAGGGGTGTGAAACTTATGCCTTTCTCCCTGCTGGAAGGGTTCCGGCCTTCAGACCTTCGATGGTCTGAACCCTTTTGGCGTCTGTCATAGGAGTTAAAGTTCCCCCTTTTTCTAGCTGGGCTGTTGCCTTGCCAGCTGGATCCTCTTTTCCTTTGCTCTTTAATGTCTACTGCCTCCTCTCCCCGGATGTGTGCTTCAACCCTTTCGAGAGCTTCTTCCAAGGTCTTGGGCAGGGATTTGTTGAAATCTCTTGTGAGATATTTGGATGTAATGGTGTTCATAAAACCGACCACCCTTATCTTTTCGTCTGCCCCTACATATATTAGACCTTCCTTCTTGTATCTTTCTATGAACTCTCGAAGGCTTCCATCATCTCTTTGTTTTATCTGAAAGATTACCGTAGCATCTTTAACATACCGCCTCTGTTGGGAGAAATTGGCCAGGAACCCCTTGCTGAGGTCATCGAAGCTTCGAACGCTTCGAGCAGATAAATCATTGAACCAGATTCTGGCCGATCCGACAAGGGTTTGCATGAACATTAAGCAACATTCAGCATTTGACCATTTCTTAATTCTTGCAGCATCTGTAAAGATCTGGAGATGGTCTTCAGGATCTTCAGTCCCATCATATGTTTTGATATGGGATGGCATCTTAATCTTTGTTTGAAAATCATAATCGGCTATTTGCTGTGAAAAGCATGAGAGGTTACTCGGCTTATAAGGCTTGGCCAAATCTTCTTCAACCCTTGCACCCGTGTTGTCGCTGTTGTTGTTGTTCCCTTGAGTGGCCAGCACCTGATTAATAAAGTGCTACCACGGGAAACTGGCCATCATCTGGGCCATCATCTAAGGCATAAGGTTGAATCCTTGAAGGCTTCCAGATGTAACTGGGTAACTAATCCCCAAGGGAGTACTCATAACAGCACTTCGTGCCAAGGGGAGTATAGATAGAGCTTGTTCCCATGTAGTCGTTGCTGAGGGTGGAAGGCTTGCTATTGGAGATTGTAGGAGTTGGTCCAAAGTCAGTTCGTGCCCTAGAGGAGCACCGCTTGTAGCTGGTTGGGACGAAAAGAGAGGAATTGTTGTAGGATTTGGCCTTGCGGACAAATATGGGTTAGGGTTTGGAGGAGGATTACTGGGACCAGCATCATCCCTGGACACCAAAGGTTGTGAGTTTGCAAAAGGAGGGATGGGGGGTCCAGGAGATAGTGTTGGCTCTGGTTCGTCATAGTCTAAACGAATCCTCACTCCCTTGTCCCTTTCCCTACTCATATATTGGTTGAGGAGAGACCTCAACTTAAGGAAATTGTTGGCGACCCCCTCAGGGGTAAGCTCAACATGTGATGGGGTGCCAGAGACACCGATATTAGGGGAAGGGACCCCTGATCTGGACGGAGTTGGAATGTTGAAAGTGAGAAACTCGGGAGTGCTCCCCGGTCTCGAGAAGGACGTTGGTATAGCCACATGAGCTTGACCAGTACTTTGGGTAGAGGTATTTGGAACTTGGTTCACCTCTTCCGGGGATCCACTTTCTGACATGGTAATTTCGAGCGAATGGAGCTACACTACTAGGTCTTTTGAAGAAAAATAGTGGCGTAGCCCCACGGTGGGCGCCAACTTGTTGATGCAAGAAATAATAGACCAAGGATGGTAGCTGGGCTGGTTAGGCAAAAGGGTTGAAGGGTTCAACATTGCCTAACGCAGGTCGTGGGGTCCCCCCACGTTTGCAAGACGTGGAGAGAGGTTCACTAGTTTGTTTTTGTTGTTTGCTCGAGATCCTCCACTGAAATGTGTTCAGTTTCGGATGTAGGAGCAAAGGGAATGTGTGTGTTGAATGTGAAAGAAAGTGACTTGCATGAAGCAAGTACTCAAGAACAATGACCAGAGATTCTCCAGGAATCAGAGCTGATCGGAATGTCCTTTACACTTAATTAAGTGTCTAATTTATAGGGAAAGCCATCGCTCAAAGAGGAAGCTGTTTGACTAGTGAACATGCTTGCAGTGGGGGTTTTGCCCTTTTTGGGGGTTGAAGCCTTTGACCTGCGGATAAAAGGCTGTGCTCTGTGGACTCGTGCTACTTTTGCGGCTGGGGAGTTTGGTGAAGCAATCAGAGATGTGACTCTCTATTGTTTACGTACTATTTTATCCAAACTCCCGGGTTTTCAGCCTTCGAACCCTTTAACCTTTTAAGCTTAAATGTGTCTATGTCATTTTATGTGGTCTTGGGCTACCCCCGTCATCAACTAGATTCAACAAGACTTTTGTAACAAAGTTGGTGGGTTAGTCCACTTTAGGAGTATCAACGAATGCATGCAGAGAAAGATAATAGAACAAACCAAATAACTTGAAACACAAAATCCAAGCAAAAATCAAATCAAACCAAAATTTAATGTCATTAATTTAGTAATTGTACAATAACTAAAAAAATCAATAAATGTACAGATTAGCTTGGGAAAACCAAGCATCAACATTGTCTTGATGATGATCAGCAATAGACAAATCCGTCCACTAAGAAGCATCAAAATGCTCTTAGACTTCGTCTACTTCGAACGACATGGACTCTATCGAGTGATATGTCTCTGAATCCAACCAGTGATATGCATATACAAAAAAGAAAAATAATTGACCAGTGTAGGGAATTAGTTTTTTTTTTTGAAAAGATAACTTCATTAAAACAAACCCCAAAACCAGAAGGCTAGAAAGAAAAACAAACAATTAAAACATGTACAATGAGTATTTACACCATTCTATCCAAACTAAATACGTAAAGTATGCAAATTTCTAGATAACATAACAAGTCACAGGGTAGAAAGTTATAAGCATGAACTTTTATCTAGTTCAATTTTATTTTTCATATGTGTATGAGTTGAAAACAAATGTAACGTAATAAAAATAGACATAACACCCCTTGTTTAACATCTCTACTTTTACTATTTGTTTGATTTTTGTTAGATTATTCTTGTTTGCAGCGTGTGACAAATTGACAATTTATAAAAGATCATGGTAAGTAGTCTTTAAATGAAACAAACAATAAAGAACTAACTGAAAGAAGAAAACTTGCAATTTTAATTTCAGATTTTAGTTTCTGATTTCTTTGTGCAACAAGTTTTCTATTTTCTTTTTTTCTTTATTTCCTCATCCTTCTTTATCAACTTTGGTTGCATTTGCATTTTCTTTCATCTATTTTTGCAAGTTCGATCTTAGATGTCTCTTTCTTAATTCTTCTCTTTTTATCCTTTTTGTTCACGTCGTTTGGCAACCTCTGCTGCCTGCAGAGACCATAGTTTGAACCGTTTCCTTCAACAAACATAACAACTCATTTAACCCCGTTTAAATAAGTAAAAGAGTCAAAATTAACCCGTCATCCAACTAATTTAACCCGTTTGAATACATTAGTAAAAGGGTCAAATATAACCCGCTTAAGATCAAAAGACATCAAACCCATTTGAGATTATAAGATAAACAACCCATTTAACCCCGTTTGAATAAGTAAACATGGGTCAAAATTAACATGTTTGACATAAAAAGATATCCAACTCATTCCAAACAAACTGGTTAAATTTTACACTTATACTTAGTTAAACATGGTTAAATGGGTTGGATGTCTTTTTATCTCAAACAGGTAAAACAAAAAGACAAAAAAATAAATATATCTGTTTTTAAAAAAAAGTTCAAAGTCAATATCTTGGTATCTTCACTTTTGGAAACTTAGAAAGCTCTTATGCCGAACCTGATCAATGAATCTAACAAATCCTCACCTTAGCAAATAACTAAGGTTTGTGCCTTATAAGTTGCCACGACTTTGTGAAGAAAAATAGTTTGAAAGTTGGGATTGTCCAGAGGAATTTCTTAAGTTGTGATTAGTTCCAGTTAGTGGATCAAAGTTAGGATTATTAAAATCTAATTTCCCTATAAAATATAAAAAGTTAATGTTTTATGGATAACACTATAAATAGAAGTCAATATTTTGAATTTAAATTAAGGGTAAGGATCAAATAGGAAGTATGTTTTGGGTAGAAAGTGTAGGAAGCAATAAAAGAAGGACATGTGGCAAATAACAAAAATCACAAAGAAGGGCATTTTAGTCCAAAAAAATATGCGATACATCCAGATCTAAAAAATCCATTTCCTTACCATTCTCTTCAACCCTACACCACCACAACCACTCCACCACACTATCACCCATGACCACCACCCCAACCACCACTACCATAACCACCACGGCAACCGCTGGCGTCTTAACCACCACCAACAAAAACACCGATCTCGCAACCATCTATTTTCCACACCTTTACCCCAACTCGACTCCCACAATCCTGCTAGAAACCACCACCTCCGGCGATGGTCCTCTCTGCAAGTGGCTCTACGTATAACAACCCTCCTAAAACCGCTTAGCACATCCCTAACGTTCCTAAAATACCCCATATACGAGAAATGGACCTAATATACCTTTATATTTACAAAAATCAAATAAAAACAAAGAATTTCATCTTCTCGCGGGGCGCGACCCATGTCTTTGGGTCTGTCGCGCGACACGGTGACACTAGGCGGCACCATGTTGCGTCACGTGTCGTGATGCGTGTTGAGCCTACACCCTTGAGTCGACAAGCCTAGGACCTACCCTACTTCCGTCGTGGGCCGCGAAGGGCTAGCCCTAGGCTGTCGCGGGCCGCGAGCCACCCTTTGATCCGGCTATATAAGGGGCCTCAGGCCTCATTTGATCGTCGTTCATTTTCTGAATTCTCTCTCAATCTCTAATTCTCTAGTATAAATTATACTCGGGAAATAATACCCCTATAAAACGAAGCCCTGCCTCATTGTAAGTATTATAACTCCCGATCACATATCTGTTACCCTACCAGATCGATTTAGGGCTCCATAACGCATGTCATGGCACTGCCTGACTCAGTCGTTAGAGTTCTGTCTCGTGTTACACCCGATTGATCTAAGACTCTGTAATGCATGTCAAGGCTCTGCCTGACTCAGTCATTGGAGTTCTGTCTCGAGTTGTACGGTTAATGTGATTTGGGTTATCTTACTAACATGTGTGCATTGTTTAATTTTTAATAGATAATAACCAGGAGATTCACCAGGAAGCTTTAGTTTTACCTAAGTATACAATGTGAGTACATCTTACTTTTTGTCACCTTTTTGTAAACTTCTTTTACAAAACCTCAAATGTTTTCAAAAATAACTAACATTGATTGAGTCTATGTATTCTGCAATTACTGCCGGTATCTTGGGGTTTTGTATACATTATTTTAATCCGTTACTATTGGACAAAGAGTTACCCAATGAGTAACATGACCCACAAGTCAGGTGTTGATAGTACTGAATGAGTAACTGTGTAGATATAAACATTGTAATCGCTCTCAATACTGTGAAATTATAAAACTGTTTTGATTAAACTGGGATGCACTCGCCAGTATTTCTTGCTGATAAAACCTTTTTAAAACGCGTTTCAGGTAACTTAATGTGAAGCTAATAGAATCCAGCTGGAGAGCACTGAAAGCTTGGAAAAGTGGATATAAAAGTTACCTAAATAAAAAGGAGTTTTGGTTTCAATAAACTAGGGTTTATCCCTATAAATGTATTGTAAATGGAAAAACTTGGGTTTTATCCCATTTACTTACATATATATATATATATATATATAAAATAATAATAATAAGTAAATGTTTAACTCTGATAAACATATTTTCTAACTACAGTCCTGATGAAAAATTTCTGCTGCCAAATTAATAAACACCGATACCACCCGCTCTGAAGTAATCCCGCGGCTGCCCGCTCCCGGGGAAAAGGGGTCGGGGTCTGCGACAGAAGGTGGTATCAAAGCTCCAGCCACTGGTTTAAGCCAATGAAGTGTTCTACTGACACTTAAATTCTAAATAAACTGTGTTAGGAAATAATTTATATGATTATGTGTATTATTGTTTTGTGTTATTTGTCAAATTGTTAGTTTACATTATGAGTGAGCAAGGTATATCCGACGCTTATCGTCAATTAGCTAGTTCCCCAAAAGATGAAAGAACCTCATCTCAGCCAAATCCCTCAAGATACTCAGCTGATACTGAGGAAGGAATATTTATTTTTAAGGCACAGTCTGAGGAACCATTCCCTTCTAAAAAGAGATGATAGTTTAGTAGAGCAGCGCATGAGAGAAGAAAGAGGATGAAGAAATTACAACAACAGATGGCATTAGTGAAAGCCAATAGGGAAGTAAATGCACAAACCCAGGAAGCAGTTAATAAACTACTATGGGAAGAGGAACTAGATAGACAGTTAGCCGATTTCCACATGTTAGCCACTACAGCAGTAGACTCTAATCTGAACCAAATAGCTGAACCGCCTTTGTTACCCTTATTCCCAGACCAACAAATGCTAGAACCAAACCAGGAAGACCAGTTCCCAATCCCAGATGTCGACCCCTATGAGATCCCCAGAATTCCCCCACCAAACTCCATAGCTCAGTATACCAACCTGAACCCTTTAGACCCATTCTGGAACAGTGACTGGTATAAGCAGAGTATAATATGTAACCCATACCCTTACGGACACCCCATACCTCGATACCCTGACCCAGTACCAGCACCATTACCTCCCATGAGTGAAGAAAATATGCAGGAACTTCGCCAATGGGGCGATGAGTTCGTTGAAGAAGGAGATAGAATTCGTCAAATAGGAGAGAAGCTTATGTGAAAACATGTCGAGCGTGAGAACTAAAATAGATATCGATGCATAAGTACTAGTGTGTTTAATTTTCAGTTGTAACATATAATCGATGCATAGATATATAAAAAGAGTAAAGTCGCGATGTTCAACGATTTTGATCAATCTGTTTGTGTGATTGTTTGTATTAAATTTTATTCTGTGATAATTAATACCTGATAAATGTTTCCAATTCAGATGGAAAACGAAGTAAATCAGGAAAACCAGAATAATGATAATAACGAAAACCAAGTAGATAACAGTGCCATTCAACATATAGTAGCACAAGTAATTATAGATGCTATGCCCTATATTATCAAGAATGTTAAAGAAGCAGAAAATAATAAATCTATAATTGGAAGTAAACGTCCACCTGCTGAACCAAGTCACAGTGTAAACGAAAATAATGGACCACTGATCCAAGTACCTATTCCAAAAAGAAGAAGAACCGTGTCTTTCGGTTGTTCTTATAAAGAATTATGGTCTTGCAAACCAATAGAATTCTCAGGCAATGAAGGAGCCATTGCAACCTTACGCTGGATAGAAAAGACAGAAGCAGTCTTAAAAATAAGTAAAGGTGGGGAGGATATAACACCCTCCTAAAACCCCTTAACACATCCCTAACGTTCCTAATATACCATGTATACGAGAAATGGACATAATATACCTTTATATTTACAAAAATCAAATAAAAACAAAGAATTTCATCTTCTCGCGGGGCGCGACCCATGTCTTTGGGTCTGTCGCGGGCCGTGACCCGGTGACACCAGGCGGCACCATGTTGCGCCACGTGTCGTGATGCGTGTTGAGCCTACACCCTTGAGTCGACAAGCCTAGGACCTACCCTACTTCCGTCGTGGGCCGCGAAGGGCTAGCCCCAGGCTGTCGCAGGTCGCGAGCCGCCCTTCAATCCGGCTATATAAGGGGCCTCAGGCCTCATTTGATCGTCGTTCATTTTCTGAATTCTCTCTCAATCTCTAGTATAAATTACACTCGAGAAATAATACCCCTATAAAGCGAAGCTCTGCCTCGTTGTAAGTGTTATAACTCCCGATCACATATATGTTACCCTACCCGATCGATTTAGGGCTCCGTAACGCATGTCAAGGCTCTGCCTGACTCAGTCGTTGGAGTTCTGTCTCGTGTTACACCCGATTGATCTAGGACTCTGTAATGTATGTCAAGGCTCTGCCTGACTCAGTCATTTAGTTTTACCTAAGTATACAATGTGAGTACATCTTACTTTTTGTCACCTTTTTGTAAACTGTTTTTACAAAACCTCAAATGTTTTCAAATATAACTAACAGTGATTGAGTCTATGTATTCTGCAATTACTGCCGGTATGTTAGGATTTTGTATACATTATTTTAAGGGTCTACATATTTACACACCTTAATGCCTATTTTGACACCCTTCAGGACGCCTCGTATAGACCTATACGAGGCGTATAGGGTTACTTTTCTGACCAACTCTGCACCAAAGCACAATGTCAAATCAGTCACATCAGACGGGGAGTCTAGGTCTGTACGAGGCATGGATACGAGGCAGTAAGACGCCTCGTATAGGCCTATACGAGGCGTCTTCAGTGACTGATTTACTATACATTTGACAAGTGACTTAAAGCTATACGAGGGGTCTAGAGCTATACGAGGCGTCGTAGACTTATGAAAAAGTGCAACATACAGTTTATGCTTTGTCCACCCCCGAGCATTCAACATTTCATTCTCCTTCTGCTTCATTTGCTTCTTCTTCTTTCATTCTGCTTTGCATTTGTGTTCTTATCACCCCGAAGTGTTGAAATGTCTTCATACTGGGACGGCAACTATATCTTCGGGCAGTATTCTAGCGAGAACTGGGTGCCCGAAAGCGATCCGGTAACAGTACAGGTACTTAAATGTTTTAATTAGTTTTTGTTTTAGTTTATTATTTACTAATGATGATACGGTTCTTTATTTTGGAGGAGTCTTGTGTTCCCGATTCTAATGAGCAAGAGCAGGTTGTGTCTAGTATACAAGGAGAACAAAACAAACCGTTTATAGATTTGAACAAGCATCCCCCTGTTGATGAAACAGCCCCTGTAGATGACTCATACCATGCTTGTCAACCAAGTTATCCGATGCAACAAGGGTATCCGGATTATAGATACGGGTGTGAATACGGAGGAGACGGTGGATACGGAGGAGACGGTGGATACGGAGGAGACGGTGGATACGAAGGAGACGGTGGATACGGAGGAGACGGTGGATACGGAGGAGACGGTGGTTACAGAGGAGATGGTGGATACAGTGCATACGGAGGAGACGGTGGTTATGGTGGATATGGTAGATATGGTGGTGAGACACCTCCCATCCAGGACAGTCCGTACTTAAAAAAGCAGGTATTAATTACTATTTTTTGTATTATTTAATAATTTTTATTATTATTAGTATTATTATTAGTATTATTATTAATATTATTATTATTATTATTATTTATTTATTAAAATTATTTATTACTATTGTCGATGTTACAGGTTTTCAACTCTTTAGATGAACTAAAGAATCGGATACAAGAAACAGCAAACGCGGATGGTTTCGTTATTGTCACCCGTCGATCAAAGAAAACCGATGGAAGAATCGGGAGGGTATGGCTTGAATGTGATCGTGGTGGTGAGCACTAGACTACAGCAACACTTAGAAAAGCCGGAAGCAAAAAAACCGGTTGCCCGTTTTACCTGCTGGCTGTGCGAAACCACCCGTATGAAACCTGGGAGATTAAAGACGAAAAAATTGAGCATAACCACGAACTTTATGAGGACCTGTCGGCCCACGCGTTTGTGCGAAGGTTTACTCCAAGCGAAATGAAACTGATCGAGCAGCTGACAGCTCAAAACATGGAGTCTCGCAAAATATTTCAAACGATAAGGAAGCAGGACCCCGACAGGTTTCATGTTCTGAAAGACGTTCAAAACGTTGTGGCGAAGATTAGAGCCGAACAAAGACAAGGATTGACTCCCATGCAGTCACTAGAAAACATACTGATAAACAACGACTTTATTTACGAGACACGGGAGGAACCCGGAACAGAGATCGTAACAGAGATCTTCTTTCTTCATCGGGACTCGAGATGCATGTGGCGTGCATTCCCCCACGTCATGCTGATCGATGCGACGTACTAGACAAACATATACAATATGCCCTTTATCCAGATTGTTGGTATGACGCCTACCAACAAATCGTTTATTATCGCGCATGCCGTTGTTAGTAAAGAACAGGGTGATAACTTTGTGTGGGTGCTTCAGAGGGTCAAGTCAATGTTGGATGAATGCATGGAGCCACGTGTGATTTTAACCGATAGAGACCTAGCCCTTATGGGCGCGTGTGCTAAAGTATTTCCAAACGCCTCCAGGCTTCTTTGCAGGTGGCACATACAACAGAATGTTATGAAGAACTGCAAGGGTGCCTTCACAGACGAAGACTGGAAGAAATTTTTGTCATTCTGAGGGACATTGATTGAGTCTCCATCAATACTCATCTACGAGTACCACTTGCGCAACATGCGAAAACGACTTGTAGAGTGCAAACGTTCTAGTAAGTTTTTATAATAACATACGACTCACCTATGCAAATTTTATTAAATTATTTTTACGTTTTAGGAGTCTTCAAATACGTGTACGATAACTGGCTAAAAGACTATAAGGAGATGTTCGTCTTTGCGTGGACTGATAAGAGGCGCAACTTTGGTAATCGTGCCACAAACAGAGTTGAGAGCCAACACGCCAACTTAAAGAGATACGTTGAAGATAGGAGCTCGCTCGACCGTATAGTTGGTTGTGTCCATGATATAGTTGAGACACAGTTCGGTGAAATAAGGAAGACTTTTCGAGATAGCATCGAAAAAACAATGACCCACCACAAACACCCGTTGTTTCAACACCTACTTGGTAAAGTATCCCATACAACCCTTGATTTGTTGAGGGGAGAGGCAATTAGGAAGCTAGATGTCTTGGAGCGCTTTCATTCATCATGTGGTTGCCAAATGTGGCACAGCTGTGGGTTGCCCTGTGCTTGCATGATAGAAAAGTACATGCTTGAAGGTAATAATTGTTAAACGTACAACACTTGTGTGATATATTTCCGTTAATCATGTGACTTAAACAATGTTGTTTTTAACCGTGCAGAGCGTCCGATTCAACTCGAAGACATAGACGTCTTCTGGCGGAAACTTAACTTCCAAAGTTGTAAATTGATAGACGATGACGTGGACGTGATCGAAGAGCTAAATATTGTTAGACAACAATTAGAGTCGCACCCCCCAGCTCAGCAAAAAAGCCTGATGTCAAAGATTAAAGCGGTGTTGACTCCAAAGAAATCTACCAAGAAACCACCGGTTGTCCAATAAAATACTCGTGGCCGACCAACAACAAAGCAGGTACAACAAAGGTTGGACGGGGCCTCTCGTATAGATGAAGAATTGAGGAGAAGCTCATTCGGTGATGAAAACACGTGCTTTGAAGGTTCCCGACAAAGTAAGTACGATAAACCTCGCCACAGCTCGTACGTTCCGTTACAGGCCTCTCAACAGTCGGTTATAAGGTCCCAAAAACCCAAAGCGAGCCTAAGCCGTTCAAAGAGTTCTAAGAAGAAAGAGACACGAGATGCTCACGGTTTTCCGTTAATCATTGGGGACAAGTACGTGGGAATCATCGAACAGTTTCAGGATGACATTCCGCTAGTGTTCCATCCGTACGTCTCGTGCATACGAGATGTGATGCCGGACGGTCATTGTGGGTTTCGGTCTGTGGCTGTGGGCTTAGGTATGGATCAGAGTTCATGGGGGCTCATTCGAAGGCACCTTGTCCAAGAAATGGATCAGAACAAATCGATCTGGTTCCCAATATTTGAAGCATGGGATGAAGGTTATTTTTACACGCATCGTCAGGGCCTAATTTGGGATTCAGTGTCCGGTTGTGGGGGGGATCACTGGATGGACTTCCCCTATGTAGGACTTCTTATTGCATAAACGTACGGTATCGGGGTGCACCTGTTAACGACAACCATGGGTGCGAGTTCCACTTTCTTCCCGATACTAAGTCCTCCGGCTAATCAACAACCATTGTTCATAACGCTTACACATGTAAACGAGAACCACTTCATACATGTTAAGCTGGAAGGGGATTATCCAATGCCACCAGCACACGGGCTATGGTTGACCCACCGAACACCCCATACGGAACAATGGGAAGATATGTACTTGCCACGTCTAGAATGGTATACATCGATAATGAATCCTCCGCCAAGATCAAACCCCAGTCTTAATTACATCGATAGTGATACGGAAGAATGATTTTTGTAATTCGAATGTATTTTTTTATTAATTCCTATAATTTTCTACAATTTCTATAATTTTTTTTATAATTCGTATCATTTTTCTATAATTTAAACAGGTTAATATCATTTAAAAAAAAATTAGAAATATACGACGCGTATAGAGCTATACGTGTCGTATAGTTTTGACCAAAAGACCATTGAGCCCCTGGTATGCCCCCAATCTAGGCTTATTTCTGGGGCTAAAAGGTCATTCTACAATCCATAGACGCCTCGTATAGATCTATACGAGTCGTCTATTTAAGCGGGTTTTTGAAATTTTGAATTTTGACTATTTGAAAATCAAAATTTGAATTTTTTGAATGAGGATGCCTCGTATAGAGCTATACATGTCGTCTTTTTTGTAAAATTTGAATTTTGAAAATATTTTATGTTAATTACCATTTTGCCCCTGAAAGTCCCCAGTATAGGCCTTTAACAGGGGCTTAAAGGTAATTTTGAAAACCTAGACACCGCGTATAGAGCTATACGTGTCGTCTTTAGAGGCGGCAACTTTTTGAGGTTTTGTTTTTTAATTATAAAAAAGGTTTATTAAATTACCATTTTTCCCCTGTAAAGCCCTCAGTATAGGCTTTAATCAGGGGCAAAATGGTAATTAACCATTACAGAAATATCTTTTTGTATTGGTTATTTACCATTTTGCCCATGAATAATGCCTATACTGGGGGCATAACAGGGGCTAAATGGTCATTTCTGAAAAAGCTAGGACAACGCGTATAGCCCTATACGAGGCGTCTATGCCTCGTATAAGGCAGGGGGGTCTAGACGAGGCTGGTTATAACCCCCAAACAAAAAACTAACAAACATACGGAGAATACACCTCTATACGCCTCGGATACGTATTTCGACCGGATTTTCGAAGATTTGAAGCATCACCGGTACGTATTTCGCCCCGTAGTTTAGTATTTTTGCCACGTTTTTGCCTTTAGACCGTAGGTTTGCCCTGAAATTTGATTTTTGTGGGGTTTGGGGGTTTGAGTTTGAGGTTGAAGATGAATGGGGAAGAACATGACGCCGAGTATAGCCCTATACGAGGGCTATACGGGGCTCTGTAATTTTTTTTAATTATTATTATTATTATTATTATTATTATTATTATTGTTATTATTATTATTATTATTTATTTATTTATTATTATTATTGTTATTATTATTATTGTTAATATTTATTTATTATTATTATTGTTATTATTATTATTATTTATTAATTATTATTATTATTATTAGTATTACTATTAGTATTATTATTGTTATTATTACTATTATTTATTTATTTATTATTATTATTATTATTATTATTTATTATTATTATTTATTTATTTATTATTATTATTATTGTTATTATTATTATTGTTAATATTTATTTATTATTATTGTTATTATTATTATTATTACTATTATTATTTATTAATTATTATTATTATTAGTATTACTATTAGTATTATTATTGTTATTATTACTATTATTTATTTATTTATTATTATTATTATTTATTATTATTATTATTATTGTTATTATTATTTATTAATTATTATTATTTATTAATTATTATTATTTTTATTCTGATTTATTTATTAGTATTTGTATTATTATTGTTATTATTATTATTTATTTATTATTATTATTATTTATTATTATTATTCGGATTTATTTATTATTGTTTTTATGCGTATACGTTATTTATTTGCAGATTGATTATGGAGGGCGATGATATTGAGATAGAGCTTGAGGGGGGTCAGCCGGCTCAGCAGGTTCAGCCGGTTCAGCAGGGTCAGCCGGTTCAGGAGGGTCCACGACGGAGACGGCGGCCGCCTCTGGATACGCTTCAGGGTTGTCCGTATCTAGAGTTTCCCGCGGGCACCGATGCCGCCCGCCATTGCCAGAAGCTTAGGAGGATGCACATTGGATCGCATGCATCGATCGATTGGGATGCGATGGACCAGCTTGCTGAGACGGATAGAGTGCGTCGGTTTGTACCTCTCGATTCGCCGTGGCATCGTCTTTTTGATTTGGCGCACACGCCGACCTACAGGGAGCTGCTGGTCGAGTTCCTTTCGTCATTCACATTTACCCTCCTGGGGTCCCAGTGCCGCTTCCGTACCCAGGTGCTCCCCCTCCGCCTGAGATTTCTTTCAGGCTCGCTGGCGTTTTGCGTACGATGACGCTAGCAGACTTTGCGGTGCGTTCTGGTTTATACATGCAGGGGGAGATCGAGACTGAGGTTTACACAGCGGGGCTAGTGGTGGTTGAAAAACCCATTCTTCTATGGTTTTGGCAGGTGATTGCGGGGCCAGATCATTGGGAGCACGATAAGTCGAAGGGGAGGGTGTCGTTTGTTACGGACCCACTGTTTATTACGGCTGTTGGATCTGAGTTTGTTTCTGATTGTATTTTCGTTTGAAATTAAGATGGAAATGAAAGAGTTGTGCAGCGGAATTAAGATGAAAACAAACTTTGCATACAATCAAACGAGAGTAATACTTTAATCAAACATCTTTACACAAAGAATCGAAAGATTGAATTTGTTTCAACAACGATTACAATGATTGATGAATGAATGCAAACTCCCCCTCAGCCAGAGCTCAGTAGTTTGTTCGTGCAAAGAAGACGATGTTGCAAAAGAGCTAATAGAACAGTACAAAGTACTGAACTATTTATAGGCACTTGCAAACCACTGAGCATCTTAGCTGACGTCACCTTGAAAGTGACATCTAACCTCCTAACAAACTCTAACCTCTGATCTATACAAACACTGATGTACTAACTACTGCTATTACATTTCTTTACATAAAAGACACTTAAACAGCTGCTGCATCCTTCCACTGCTGTGAACCCAGCAGTGCTTGTCCGGATCAGCAGTACCTGACTCAAGGCAGTAGATTGAATCAGCAGAGCTTTGGTCTTCCATCAGTCTTTGACATTGGTCAGTAGATGCAAAGCAGCAGTTGTAGGTCAGCACTTAGTAAAATCAGCAGATAGGAGGTCAGTAGATATGAAACCACTTTCAAGGGGAGAGATTTGTATGAACCAACTGTAATCGTCTGCTTATTCTGGATCCACTGCTCTGATCCAGTTTTGGCTTTAATTATCTGTTCCTCTGATAGGGTTCAATCCCAACAATCTCCCCCTGGAACAGATAATGCCAAAACTCTTCATTATTTGTGGAAGACTTTATTGCCTCATCAACAGTTCCCTTATCTGACCTTTGAATTGTAATTCGAAGTCTAGGGCATCTGTATCTTCATCATCCCTGCTAAGTGGAAGATCAAGGAGATCCTGCAAATCTTCAAGACTCAGGCCAAGAGCTTGTTCCCTTGATATTTTCTCCACTTCTCCACCAGACCTGAGCAAAGTCAATACGCAGGTCTGTTTGTCAGTTTCCCACTTTTGTATTTTTGAGCCTGGTGGGTTTCTTGGGAGATGTTTATTTGCAGAAGTATTTGGTGAGGCTGGCCTGTTCATGACTGACTGAGCAGCACTTGCAGATTGTTCCAATTCAAGATCTTCTTTTATCATTACTTTCGTGCCTGCTTTTACAATGGCATCTCCAGCTAAAAGATCTTGAATTGTTTCCATACTAAACTGGTTTTTGCTCCTTCTTTTGTAGATGACAGCACCAGCTGGAGCAGTGGTTCTTTTGACTTGCAGCTTTGGTGGTCTTTTAGAAACCTCTGCTTTAGAATAGTCAGGCTTTTGAGGAACATTTGGGTCTTTCTTTCTTAGTTCTTCCAACCTTTTGTAGGTGGCCCTGACTACATCTTCTTTCCATCTGGCAATTTGTCTTTTGTTTCCATATTCAGCAGCAACCAGTTCCTCTTTCATTCTTTGCAGTTCTACCTGTTTGTCAGGTACATTCTTTCTAAACTTTGCCCAGTCAGGAGGAGTGTGAGTGACCTTCCTTTTTATCATGTCTTGAATTCTTGCAGCTTCATCTTCAAGCTCAGGAACAGTCCACTCTTTGTACATGTATCTCTCTCCTTTATACTTTTTGTGATCCATGATGCTTTCAATGTAGTCTTTCTTCAAAGTTTCAGCTGCTCTTTCTGAAATTTGTTGACTGACATTTTTTGCAAATTGTTCTAGGGATCTGACTTGTGTGAGCAGATATTGATAATTTCTTGAAATTTCTTTGTCAGATTTCCCTTGTGTGTTTCTTTTTGAGATATCCTCTGCTTGCTTGGCCTTGATTTCCAAATATTCATCAACATTTTTAGGCCAGGGATATCCCTTTATTGATGGTAAACTCCTTTTGGCAGGGTCATCCTCATAGTAAAAGGATTTTATTTCATCTCTAACAGCTGCTAGTTCAAGAGGAAATTGAACACCTGCAGGAGGTAAGGGCTTGTACATTGGAACTGAAGAGAGAGGAACAGGTTTTGGTATTGTGACAAGAGCTGAAGATTTTGAAGATGTTTGTGGTGGTGAAGTGTCATCATCTTTGAGAATTAGCCTTCTCCTTTTTGTTTGAGGATAGGCTGATGATGATTTGGATGGAACAGTGGTGGTGGATGTAGTGGCAGTGGTTTGTGATTGACTAACAGTTGATGAAACAACTGGTGTTTCAACCACTGTTGTCATTACAGCAGATGTTGTAACAACCACTGTCTTCTGCTTTTTGGCAGGAGGTGATTTTGTTTTTGGTGGTAATGGTGGTAAAGCAGTGGATTTGGTGTATTTTGAAGTGGTGTGTGCTGAAGTGAGGACAGATGTTGAAACTACTGAGGTACCAGCAGTAGTTGATACAGCAGGAGTTACAACAGCTGTTTGGGTGGAGGTTTGATGCTGATGACTTTTGGATGGTGGTTTTGGAATATGCTTTGGAATTCTGGATGAGGTGGACTTAGGCTTCCTTTTTGTCTTAGGATTTTTAGTATCCTTTGAACCAGAACAACCCTGCTCATACAGCTCCATGAAAGCTCTTTTCTCCTCATTCCACCTTGAAATATCCTTTGCCATTCTATCTCTTTTTACACTTGCTACTCCTTCATCAAGTGCTTCTTGAGTAGCATCAACCTTTTTACTACCATCTGGCACATGAATTTTTCTGGTCATAGCATCCTTTTCAGGTTCAATGTAGAGACCATCATCTATTCCTTTCTTCTTCCACTCCTGAATTTTCTCCCCCTTTTTGGCATTATCGTCTGCGAGTTGATCAATGAAAAGTACTGTTGGAGGAGCAGTGCCAGTGGTTTGCAGGATCTGAGTTTTGAGAGCCTTCAGATCAGCCTGAGTGTTCTTGAACCTTGACTCCATTGCATTTCGCAGCTGTTGAACATGTTTTTCATGTTGCTGATCTGCTAGTTTTGCTTGTTGATGGAGAAAAGGTTGAAATAAATCCCAGAGCTCATTTGTAGCAGGTGCCCTTTGTGGAGCAGGTGCTTGAGGTGGAATAGCAGTTGATTGTACCTTTTGTACTTGTAACACCTGTTGTAGCATATCTTTGAGTTCTGCAACAGAGTTATCAAGTTTTTCAATGCGATCCGTTAATTTCTGGTACTTTAAATCATCACCCAAGTGAATGAGATCATCTGATTTCCCACTAGCAGTGGTTTTATCAGTGGTAGATGTAGGGAGTATACTCCAAACATTAACCACTGATGCCCCTTTTTCTTGGTACTGGGGTCTTCTTCCTTCAACACTTGACAACCTTTTGATGTTGCCAGTAGGATAAATAAATCCACTGGTGGTTGGCAGAGGTGCTATAAAAGGATTTGCCTCCAAGGAAGTCTTATTAATGTAACCACTGTCCAACTGTAAACCAGTGGGTTCAACAGTTGTAGTGGCTGCTTCACTTGGACTACCACCAAGAGTTACTTGTAACTCAAGGGGTCTAACCTCCTCAGGTTGTGTTGGTGGGTTAGCAAAGATTGATACATCAGACCCAGTCAGTGGTTGAGGCATATTCTCATTGATAGGTGATTGAGAAGGACTGGTTAATGCCTGGTTCAAATCAATTGCATCCAACAACAGTTTAGTTGGTGGGGGAATTGTGGATGTGAAGGGTGATGTAGAAGATGGATTTGCCCCGGGTATTGAGCTGTGGATGATAGAAACAAGTGTTTCCAGAGCATCATGATGTGGAGACCCTATTTGTACAACCTGTTCTTTTTGTGAAGAAGCAGGAGGAGTTTTGGTTATGGGTTGAGATATTTGTACCAACTGCTGTGAGGAAGTAGCAGCAGTGGTTTCTTGTGACTTTTGTGTTGTCACTGGCAGGAGCTCTGGTATCTCATCCTCCAGAGATGCCTTTTTGATGGTTTTGGGGGGGTTTTTGTGTTTTTCTTTTTGTTGGCCTTTTGGTGAGTTTAGGTGTGGGTTTCAAAACAGTTGTTCTGCTGCTTTGATCACCTTGAGCAGTGGGCTCAGCAGCAGATACCTGAGGAGCAGTTGTAACTGCTAAAATCTGCTCAGGCACCTCTGCTTGTGTTTTGCAAGGTGCTAACATTCTTGAAAAAGTTTCAGTTGTTAAACTGTTTATTTGAGTGGAATCACCTTGGTTTATTGTAACTAAATCATCCTTACTGAATTTCTTTGTAAAATAGTAACTTAAAAACCTTGGAAACAGTAAGAATGATTTTGTTTCAACATTATTAACCAAATCTTTAAAAATTTCCCGAGAATAGTTAAAATTTTCTCCTTGAAGAATTGCATATCCCAGATTTTGAATCTTTAAAGGGATTTCATTGAAAGAAGTGGTTTTGTTTGAAACACATAGTAGGAGGGTATGAAATAAAAATCTGGTTGCAGACGGAAAATAACCTTTTTCTAAGGTAATTTCCTTCATCATTGTGGCTTCATACCCTCTCTCAATGAAGTCAGTTTGTAACTCGTTTTTAGTGAAAGAAATTTTACCTTCCTGATCACCGAGTTGAAAGACCTCTGAAATGGATTGTGGCGTGATTTGGACAGCTTTACCCTTTATAGAAGAGTTTATGGTGGTTGCAGTGTCTCCTTGTTTTTCAAGGGTTGCATTCTTCCAAAACTCCCTTTGGGTTTCCAAATAGATTGGTGCATCGACAGTGAACAAAGTTTTGTACTTTGATTTTGCCATGGTGTCAATGATGGAATCGAAAACATTTGTGGTTCCTGGTTTTGTGAGAAGACCCAGGAGATTGTGAGATGGTTTATGTGGAATTTCAGTGGAGATTGCCTTTTGAGAGGCTGTTTTCGAAGATGACTTGGAGGAGGGTTTTGAAGATGACTTCGATTTTGTCATTTTGAAGATGAATGATCGAAGAAATTTTTGAGAGATGAGAAGAAAAACTGCTTTGAGAAGAGAATTTTTAAGAATTCAATTCGACAGTAAAACCCTGTTTTGGTGGTGAGTGGGGGATTTTATAGGGAAGAAGGTGAATGCTGAGGTGGCAACCGTTACAAAAGGTCTGACCAATATGTACTGCCCACGTGACAACCCCTGGTGAAAGTGAAGGACAGTACTTTTGTGAAAGTGACTGATGAAGGCAGTGGTATGAAAGCAGTGGATGATTTTCACTATCAGTGGATAGCATATCAGTGGATAAGACACTGCTTTTGAACAACAGAGTTTATCAAAGGAATGAGAGAGCAGGGGTTGACTTTCAGCAGTGGACAGACTTTTGAAGTAGAGCAGACTTTTGAACAATCAGTGGTTAATGACAGACTTTTAAGGATTTTAATGAAAAATATCATTTTTAGCTATTTTTAAGGATGGAGTTTTGATTTTCTGAAAACATTTTGTTGCTTTTATTCATAGAAAAACAAGATGTTGCTTGTTATTCCATGTTCAGCATCCCAATTCTAGAGACCAAGCTTTCAAAAGTGGCTATATCAAGTGCTTTTGTGAGCACATCTGCCAGCTGATCTTTAGTTGGGACATGATGCAGAGAAATCAAACCTTTTTCATAGCAATCCCTCACAAAGTGATGTCTGATGTCGATGTGTTTGGTGGTTGAATGGGAAACTGGATTTTTGATGATATTTTCTGCTGCCTGGCTATCCAACATGAGTGGTGTCTTTAAGGCAGTGATACCAAAATCCAGTAACTGATTTTGAAGCCACAGGAGTTGGGCTGTACAGCTTGCAGCAGCAATGTATTCAGCTTCAGCAGTGGATGTTGAAACAGCTGCTTGCTTTTTGCTTTGCCATGAAACTAAGCAATCACCTAGAAACTGGCACCCTCCTGATGTGGACTTCCTTGTGGTGTGACATCCAGCAAAGTCACTGTCTGAGAAACCTCTTCTTGAATTCTACCATAGAGGAAAGCACTTTTGATATCCATTTGAAACACCTTCATATTGTGGTTGACAGCAAAGGCCAGGAATAGTCTAATGGCTTCCAATCTTGCAACAGGGGCAAATGTTTCATCATAATCAATCCCCTCTTCCTGTCTGTAACCTTGAACCACAAGCCTGGCTTTATTCTTGACAACAATACCCCTTTCATCAGTTTTGTTCTTGAAGACCCACTTTGTGCCAATGGGACTAACCTCTTCTGGCAGTGGTACAAGCTCTCATACTTGTTGTCTTTTAAACTGTTGGAGCTCCTCTTGCATGGCTTCTACCCAGCTGTTGTCTTTCAGTGCCTCTTGGTACTTGACTGGCTGATGGAGTGATAGAAAACCAGCAAAAAGACAAATGTTTTGGGTTTGGCTTCTTGTGAGCACCCCTTCATTTATGTTGCCAATGATTTGATCAGGTGGATGAGATCTCAAGAAGATTAAATCTCCTTGGTATGGTATGATGGCATTTGTTGGTGAAGGCTGCAAATGTGTATCATCTGAGCTAACCACTGTTGGGGACTTTGATGATCCAGCAGTGGCTTCAAAAGGTGGTGGAATAGGAGGTAATGAAGTGGACAACTGCTGACTTTTATCCACTGTTTGAGGACTTTTGTCAGCAGTGTTTGAGGATGTGGAAGCAGTGGTTGATGGGCTACTTTGGTCAACAACTGTTGAGGTAGCAGTGGTTGAGCTTTGACAACTGTTTTGAACAGCTGGTGCTTTTCCCTTTGTGGCAGACCTTTGAGGAATGATGATTTCATACCCATAGTCTGGTGTTGTATCCTCTGATGGAACTGCACTGTTAGTCTTGACAGCAGTATTTTCAAAAGTAAATTTTTCAAGATCAAACAGATCTGCAGGGTTTGCTGGGATTTTCATTGATGAAAGTTCATTGAATTTTACATTCAAAGTCTCCTCCACTGCCTTGGTCCGTGTATTGAACACTTTGTAGGCCTTGGCAGTGGTTGAGTATCCCAAATGATAACCACAATCAATTTTGGCTGCAAATTTTGAAATGGAATCTTTTAAGTTCAAAATGAAACATGGGCAGCCAAACACCTTGAAATATGAGATCAGTGGTTTGATTTTATACAGAATTTCATAAGCAGTCTTTTTGTGCCTAGGGTTTATTAGAACTCTGTTCTGGACATAGCAAGCAGTGTTTACTGCCTCTGCCCAGAAAGTTAGTGGCAAACCTGAATCTGCAAGCATGGTTCTGGCAGCCTCAATCAGAGTTCTGTTCTTCCTTTCCACTACCCCATTCTGCTCTGGTGTTCTAGGGATGCTGTACTGCCTTACAATCCCTTTCTTCACACAGAAGGCATCCAACTCCCTATTTTTGAATTCTGTGCCATTGTCACTCCTGAAGCTTTTCACTGGAAGGTCAAATTGCTTTTCAACCTGTGTTACAAAGTCTTGCAAAATGCCTGCGGTCTCATCTTTTGAGTGTAAAAAGAAAGTCCATGTAAACCTAGAAAAGTCATCAACAATAACCAAACAATATCTTTTCTTTTTGAGGCTCATGACTTGAACTGGGCCAAACAAATCCATGTGTAGCATTTGCAAACACTGGGTTGTTTTGGACTCTTCAATGGACTTGAAAGAACTTTTATGCTGTTTTCCTTTTAAACAGGAAATGCAATGTTCAGGACATGAAAACAATTTTTGTGGTAGGCCTCTCACCAAACCAATTTTTTAAATTTCTGTGATTGTCTTAAGATTTGTGTGCCCCAGCCTTCTGTGCCAAAGTTCTGTCTCTTTGTTAGAGGCAGCTGAGAACAGACAGGCATCAGCTCTGGGACACTCTTTTGACATGTCAACAACATAAACATTGCCACTTCTTTGAGCAACAAGTTTAGTTTGACCAGTTTTGATTATTGCTTCAATCTTTTTGACCATTTCTGGTCCAACAATCCTACAACAGTCTTTTGTGAAGAATGACCCAAATCCCTTGTCACTCATTTGGGACACACTCAGAAGGTTGAATTTTAGATTGTCTATTAGATTGACATTTTCAAATTTTACATTTCCAGATTGTACTGTACCAGACCCCAGAACTTTCCCTTTACTATTATTCCCAAAGGATATATCACCCCCTCCAAGGATTTTAAAGTCTTTGAGGAGGGCTTTACATCCTGTCATGTGCCTGGAGCCTCCACTATCTACATACCAAAGACTATCAAAGCATGCAGAAGCTCCCTGCACATGAAGTAAACGGATTCGTTCATTAAGGTCTCCAAAGCCAACAAGGCTTTGGATGGGGTCTCAACAGTGTCTGGGATGGATGCAGAATGGTGGACAGTGGTTAGGTCAGGGGTTTGAACTGTTTTAGGACAGTGTTTCTCTAACCACTGTTGTGGGTCCTGACCAATCATCTGCTGGTAACCAAAAGGATGCCTGTTCACTTTGGGTTTAGAGGGCCTTTTGTAGGCCTCATAAACGTGTGGAATCCTTTGGTAAGACTGTTTTTCTCTGCCTTTTCTGAACTGATTGGCAGGGGGTGCATCAGTAACCTGAACATCTCTTTTGACAGATGTTTGGTTCAACTGTTTTGTAACAGCTCTTTGAACTGGCACAAACAGTGGTTGTTTCTTGGTGAATTTGACAGATGTTGATGATGATGATGGACTCAAGGATGTTTTAGCAATGTACTCATTCTTTTTCACATCAAAGTTTTTGAGATACACACATGCTTGAGTTTTGTGGTTTGTTTTACCACAGACAATGCAACCTTCAGCTGAAACAATGACACTTGTTCTGTTTAAATCATAAGCTTTTAAGTGGAAACAATCTTTTGTTAGATGATTCCTTTTCTCACAGAATTCACAAAACAAGTTATCAATTTTTTCTTTCTTCTTTCTCTTTTCAGACTCCTTTGCAGCAGAGGTTTTAACCACTGCTGAGATGTCCTTGAGAGGTATGACTTTAGCTTTTGGAGCCTTGACACCATCAGTTGATGTAAAGTCCATTGGCTTGAAATTTTCAAGAATATCACACTCATCAGACCATTTTGGTTTAAACTGGTATTCTTCAAGCTCCTCAAAAGTAGAGGATCCCATTGGTCTGTCAAGTGTGATTTTGTTACCAAGTTTGTCAGTGATTTTCACTTCTTGGCCATTCTTGTTTGTGGGGATGAACTCAATGGTTACATCAGTGGTTTGACCAGATTTTTCAAAAGCAGTGTTTTCATCATCATGTTTTCTATAGCCAACCCCAAATTTCACATTGCTTTTTCTCTGTTTTTCAAGCATAACCTCATATCCTCTGCAGGATTCCACCCATCTTTCACAAGTAATCCGGGTGGATTCCAACTCCTTTTTACAAACTTGGTATTTTTCTACCATAGTTTGAAGTTGGGTTTTGGTTATGCTTTGCTCTTCTTTTAGACAGCTGATCTCTTTTTCCTTTTCAGTCAATTTGTTTTTAAGTTCTTTTAAAGACTTTTCAAATTTAACCTCATCAGTCAAGATTTTATCCCGAAGGTTTTCATTCACCTCTTTAATGTTAGCAAAAGCAATTATGCAATTGTCAGAACACAGTTTTTCAAGAACTTGAGGAGATACCTTGGCAGCTGCCATCATTGCACAATCACATTGATGATCCTCTTCATCAGCAGCTTTCACTTTCTTTTCACCAGCCTTTTCTTCTTTCTCTTCTTCTTTGTCCTCTTTGGACCATGGATCTGTCATTGGTTCAATCAGGGTACCTGAACTTTCTCCCAACAGTAGTTCACCAGCCACAGCAGTAATCACTGCTTCAGTCACCTCTTCCACTGTTTCAAAGCTCTGCTGTTCCTCCTCAGTTTCAACCCCCTCCTGTATTGACTCTAATGCCATTAAACAAAACTCATCATGAGAAGAATCATTAGAAGCATAGATTGCAAAATTTTCATCACTAAGATCTTCAGGCATACTGCTCCAGTCAACAAACCCTTGAGTGAAAAAACTTTGTTAATCTGGTTGTGCTGCTGCTGGAGCAGTGGTTTGAGGTGCAACAGGTTGCAGTTGTACCTGTGGAGCAGGGGTTTGAACATATTGGATTTGTGGAACAGTAGTTTGGACATAGTGTACTGGCACAGGGGCAGCAGCATAGTGAGCAGTGTTCACTTGAGCTGCTGGGGTATACTGGGCATAGTGCACAGTGCTTTGGTTTTGAGGTCTAGGATTTGAGCTAGGATGAGTAATTATGGGACCAGTAGTTTGACTCCTACATTCCCTAGCGAAATGTCCCAACCTATTACACTTGTAGCACTTGATTTTCGATTTATCCAACCCAACCCTTAGATTCCCATGCAACCCTGGGAATTTTCGCCCTGTTCTTTTGTAAAATTTGCTAGTTCTAACACTTAGCAAGGCCAGTTGGTGCAGGATGTCCATTTCCTCTAAGTCAGTGGGATCGAAATGTTGTAAATCATTGAGTTCAAAGCTTAGATTATCTGACATCTGGTTTTCGTTTGCAGTGAATGCATAACTTGCAGAGTGAGGATCAGGGTTGTTGAAATTTGCACCAGCAGTTATGTCAATGAAGTGATCATAACCCTGATCCTTACCACTGCTCCCAGATTCTTCTTGACCCAGAAGAGCAGTATTACCGAAAGTGTAATCATCGGTAACTTTTCCTGACTCTTGTAACCTCCTTTTCTGGTTTAACTCCCTTTCGTAGGTCAGGAGTCGACCATGGAGTTGGGTCAAGGTCAGATCCTTGAATTCAGGTGAGTTTCGGGTGACAAAAGCTATGGTGTCCCATTTTTCTGGCAGTGACCTGAGGAACCTGCTATTTTGAGTTGAGTTTGTAAAAGTGGTGTTAACAAGCCTCAGTTCACTGATGAGACAACTGAAACGCTCAAATTGTTGCGTTAGTGATTCACCTTTAACGTAGCAAAATGTTTCATACTGTTGGTTCAGGATTTCCCTGTTGTTTTCTATGACTTCTTCAGTCCCCCCAAACTGTTCCTTAAGTGCGTCCCATAATTCTTTGGCACTGTTACAGTGTAACAGTCCAGCATATATCTCATTGGGCAGCGCTGATGCTATGATGCTAAAAGCTTTAGCATCTAGTTCGATCTTTTGAAAGTCGGTTTTGCTATTATTTTCAACTGGTTTTGGAACGAACTTTTTAGCATCTTCAGCGCTTGGCACTGAAGGAACATGGGGACCATAAATGACAGACCTCCAACAACCTGTGCTTTGTTGAGCAAGGATGTGGCCCATCCTTCTCTGCCAGATGTTGTACTCATTTCTTTTTAGCATAGGTGGTTTAAAAAGTGAGCCGATGTTGTTTTTATCATCCTGAGATTGTGACGTCATTCTTGTTGTTTTACAGACACTGAGAAATCAACTTTAATGGTGATTAATCCTTGCTCTGTTTTTCAACGGACGAACAAACGATCAGTATCAACTGTTATGAGCTGAACTATTTACGTCAAAATGATTGTTAAATCAAATTTGACTGTCCAGGCTCTGATACCAATTGTTGGATCTGAGTTTGTTTCTGATTGTATTTTCGTTTGAAATTAAGATGGAAATGAAAGAGTTGTGCAGCGGAATTAAGATGAAAACAAACTTTGCATACAATCAAACGAGAGTAATACTTTAATCAAACATCTTTACACAAAGAATCGAAAGATTGAATTTGTTTCAACAACGATTACAATGATTGATGAATGAATGCAAACTCCCCCTCAGCCAGAGCTCAGTAGTTTGTTCGTGCAAAGAAGACGATGTTGCAAAAGAGCTAATAGAACAGTACAAAGTACTGAACTATTTATAGGCACTTGCAAACCACTGAGCATCTTAGCTGACGTCATCATGAAAGTGACATCTAACCTCCTAACAAACTCTAACCTCTGATCTATACAAACATTGATTTACTAACTACTGCTATTACATTTCTTTACATAAAAGACACTTAAACAGCTGCTGCATCCTTCCACTGCTGTGAACCCAGCAGTGCTTGTCCGGATCAGCAGTACCTGACTCAAGGCAGTAGATTGAATCAGCAGAGCTTTGGTCTTCCATCAGTCTTTGACATTGGTCAGTAGATGCAAAGCAGCAGTTGTAGGTCAGCACTTAGTAAAATCAGCAGATAGGAGGTCAGTAGATATGAAACCACTTTCAAGGGGAGAGATTTGTATGAACCAACTGTAATCGTCTGCTTATTCTGGATCCACTGCTCTGATCCAGTTTTGGCTTTAATTATCTGTTCCTCTGATAGGGTTCAATCCCAACAATCTCCCCCTGGAACAGATAATGCCAAAACTCTTCATTATTTGTGGAAGACTTTATTGCCTCATCAACAGTTCCCTTATCTGACCTTTGAATTGTAATTCGAAGTCTAGGGCATCTGTATCTTCATCATCCCTGCTAAGTGGAAGATCAAGGAGATCCTGCAAATCTTCAAGACTCAGGCCAAGAGCTTGTTCCCTTGATATTTTCTCCACTTCTCCACCAGACCTGAGCAAAGTCAATACGCAGGTCTGTTTGTCAGTTTCCCACTTTTGTATTTTTGAGCCTGGTGGGTTTCTTGGGAGATGTTTATTTGCAGAAGTATTTGGTGAGGCTGGCCTGTTCATAGCTGGCTGAGCACCACAGCAGCCGTAGCAGCCATATCCAGATTTGGATTCGGATTTGGATGCATAGACCTGTTGTTGTTTTTATTTTTATCATGGATGTAAAAACTTATCTTATATATTTTTGTTATGGATGTACAAAGTTATCTTATATATGTCATATTTATGTTTGTTTTCAGTTATTCGGTTACCTAATGATTGTTATCTTAAATTGAGATAATACGGAAACAAAATATGTTTTGAATATAATACGGAAACAATATATCCCCTGAATATAATACGGAAACAATATTTGAACGAGATAAAATTTTAATCGGAAGAATAATATTTAAAAAAGTAAAATGTTAAAAAACATTATAATATTTAATCGATATAATATATTTAAAGAGCCGATTTTTAAAATAGTTGATTTTTAAAAAACAAAACTTTTTTAAAAACCAAAAAAATTTTCAACCAAAAAACACATCTTCAAAAACTATCCAAAAAACCATACCAAAACCCACCAAAACACCCCTCATTTCAGCCAAAAAAAAAACCCAAGTCTAGACGCCTCGTATAGGTCTGTACGAGGCGTCTAGGTTCCTTAAACTTTGTGCCTGACACTCTCTCAGACCCCCTTGAATTCAGTGCTTAGACGCCTCGTATAGGCCTATACGAGGCGTCTAGGGCACAAAAAGTGTGGAAATAGGCGCAGAGGGTGTCCAAATATCTCCAGCCTATTTTAATCTGTTACTATTGGACAAAGAGTTAGCCAATGAGTAATATGACCCACAAGTCAGGTGTTGACAATACTGAATGAGTAACTGTGTAGATATAAAAATTGTAATCGCTCTCAATACTGTGAAATTATAAAACTGTTTTGATTAAAATGGGATGCACTCGCCAGTATTTCTTGCTGATAAAACCTTTTTAAAACGTGTTTCAGGTAACTTAATGTGAAGCTAATAGAGGCCAGCTGGAGAGCATTGAAGGCTTGAAAAAGTGGCTATAAAAGTTACCTAAATAAAAAGGAGTTTTGTTTTAAATAAACTAGGGTTTATCCCTATAAATGTATTGTAAATGGAAAAAACTTTGGTTTTATCCCATTTACGTATTATATATATATATATATATATATAAGTTTGGTGTTTAACTCTGATAAACATATTTTCTAACTACAGTCCCGATGAAAAATTTCCGCTGCCAAATTAATAAACACCGATACCACCCACTCTGAAGTAATCCCGCGACCGCCCGCTCCCGGGGGCTCCGACACTACGACATCTTCATCTCCTCCGAATACAGTTCATTGGGTTTTATATCTTAAGATTTTCTATGATATTGAGGATCAGAAATGGCAATCGCACCTTCATTCACCCTTACACTCAGCAACTACATTCTTGAATCCGAGTATTCATAAATGGAAATCGTACCTGGTATGTTCCAAAGATTTTCTGTTTTACTTTAATGAAATTGTTTATTTAATGTAATCTGGAGTTGAAAAAATGATTGGTTGGATAAGAACAACATATTCTATAAGTAAGTGTGTGTTCATTTTTCAAACTGTCTTTTCACATTCTATTATCAAACTGATCTTTAAAGAAATTGTTTTTTATTTATTTCATGCGTTTTAGATACAATGATTGAGTATTATTTTTTTTTATTTCAGCAAGGTGCATTGCATTTTATATCTAGGGATAAGAGAAGTTGAAATGGCTAAAAAAAATCTTATTTTGAATCAATATTTGTTTTTTTTTTTTTTTTTTGTCAGCAACAAATGTTAGAATTTGAACATGACAAATGTGGTTTTGAAGTGCGTTTTAACACAATGAATAAACTGATAAAAACCAAAGAGAAAAAGAGATAAACTGAATTCTCATATTTCATTCTATTCAACATTACAATATATAGATAAACAAAACTATAAGCCCTAAAGCCCATAAGTAATGGGTTAGGCCTAAAATGTCTGGTTTATAACACTCCCCCTCAGACATTTAGAATTATACACAGTTTAACGAAATACTTCAGGATGATGTTAAATAGGTACTTCAGGACCTGAATAAATAAACTGATACTACTGGATCAATTGTACTGCCTCATTAAAAACCTTACTAAGAAAACCCATTGGGACAAAACTTAGTTAAGGGAAAAAAGAGTACAGTGTGTATTATTCTCCCCCTGAATTCAACAAACATCTTTCAATCTGCAGAGACCGATCTTGTATGATAGCTGCTCGAAACTGCTTCTAGGTAAAGATTTCGTGAACAGGTCAGCTAGATTTTCACTTGACTTAATCTGGCAAACATCAATTTCCCCTTCCTTTTGCAAGTCATATGTTGAGAAGAACTTTGGTGAGATGTGCTTTGTTCTATCGCCTTTAATGTAGCCTTCTCTTATTTGAGCTATGCAAGCAGCGTTGTCTTCATAGATAATGGTCGGCTCCTTCTTGATCTGTTCTAATATGCATGCTTCTTGTATGTGATTAATCATTGATCTCAACCACACACATTCTCGACCAGCATCATATAATGCTATCAATTCGGTATGATTTGATGATGTTGCTGTAAGTGTTTGCTTAGTCGACTTCCAAGAAATTGTTATGCCACCATATGTGAATACATAACCTGTCTGAGATTTTGCTTTGTGAGGACCTGATAGATATCCAGCATCAGCATACCCAACAAGCTGGGACTTTTGATCTTTCTGATAGAAAAGACCTAAGTCTTATGTCCCGCAAATATACCGGAATATATGTTTTACACCATTCCAGTGTCTACGTGTTGGATTCAAACTGTATCTCGCTAGTACATGAACTGCAAATGCAATGTCAGGTCTTGTGTTATTTGCGAGGTACATAAGGGCACCGATCGCGCTTAAGTACGGTACTTCCGGACCAAGTACTTCTTCGCCTTCTTCTCGAGGGCGATAAGGATCCTTGTGTGGATCTAGCGGTCGGACAACCATAGGTAAGCTAAACGGATGTGCTTTATCTATATTAAAACGTACTAACATCTTCTGGATGTAGTTTGATTGATGGACAAATGTGCCATTGCACAGATACTCAAATTGTAGTCTGATGAATAATTTCGTCATACCAAGATCTTTCATTTCAAATTCCTTCTTTAACAACTGAGCAGCTTTCTCTATCTCTTCAGGAGATCCGATGATGTTGATATCATCAACATAGACTGCTATTATAGTGAAATTTGAGAGTGTTCTTTTTATAATAACACATGGAATGATTACATCAGACTTCTATCCTTCTTTTTCGAGATATTTACTAAGTCGATTGTACCACATACGACCAGATTGTTTGAGACCATATAAAGATCTCTGGAGCTTTATAGAACACATATCTCGAGGTGTTGATTTTAATGCTTCAAGCAATTTTAATCCTTTAGGGATTTTCATGTAGATGTCATTTTCAAGTGTCCCGTATAAGTATGCGGTGACGACATCCATTAGTCTCATATGAAGTCCTTCAGAGATTGTGAGGCCGATTAGGAACCTAAGGGTTATCGCATCCACTATAGGGGAATACGTTTCCTCATAATCAACTCCTGGGATTTGGGAAAACCCTTGTGCTACAAGTCGAGCCTTATATCGTACAATCTCATTCTTTTCATTTCTTTTTATTGCAAACACCCATTTATAACCTACTGGTTTGACGTCTATGGGTGTTCGGATCAGGTCCGAAAACATGTCGCTTTTCGAGCGAATTCAATTCGGCATTTGTGGCTTCTTGCCATCTTGGCCAATCATTTCTGTGCATGCACTCTTCTAAAGTTTTAGGTACGTAATCATTTTCATTGATTACATCCGTTGCTATAGCATATGCGAATATATCATCAACATGTGTTTCATTCCGGTTCCACATTGTACTATCTTGTACATAATTAATAGAGATCTCATTTTCGTTCGGTACCAGTGTTTCTTCTGAAACTTCATTTTCCTCTGGATTCATAGTTGTCTCTTCTAGGACATTTACCTCTACCAGGGTTTCACTTATAATCTTTTGTGAGTTTTCACCAACTGCGTTACTTTGCTCTTTTTGTTTTCGTGGGTTTTTGTCTTTGGAACCGATTGGTCTCCCACGCTTTCGTTGTATAGTAATCGCTTTTGGTATTACTTCAATTCGAGCAGGTGCATTTGATGCTGGTACATGTGACTTTGTCACTCTATTCGTGTCTGTGAATGCATCTAGTAATTCATTCGCTATTCTTTGCAAATGTATGATCTTTTGGACTTCATATTCACATTGACCACTTCGGGGGTCAAGATTTGATAGCGATGATGCATTCCACATTATTTCTTGTGTTACCAGTCTTTCTTTGTCCTTATCTCCCCCTAAAACTGGGAACATCGTTTCATCAAAATGACAGTCAGCATACCGTGCTGTAAACATGTCTCCCGTCATTGGTTCTAAATATTTAATTATGGACGGGGAGTTAAAACCAATATATATACCCAGTTTTCTTTGGGGTCCCATTGTAGTACGTTGTGGTGGCGGTATTGGTACATATACCGCACAACCAAAAATTCTAAGGTGGGACAAACTTAGTTCTCGTCCGGAGACCAGTTGCAATGGGGAGTATTCGTGATCAGCAGTTGGTCTCAATCTAATCAGTGCAGCGGCATGCAAAATAGCATGACCCCATGCAGAAGATGGTAGTTTACATCTCATTAAGAGTGGTCAAGCGATTATTTGTAATTGTTTAATCAGAGATTCAGCTAAACCTTTTTATGTGTGAACATGAGGTACTGAATGTTCAACATTGATCCCGATTGACATACAATAGTCATTAAAATCTTGAGATGTGAATTCTCCTGCATTATCCATCCGGATGTTTCTAATTTGATTATCAGGGAAATTGGCTCTCAGTTGTATGATTTGAGCTAAAAGTCGGGCAAATGCTACATTTCAAGTAGCTAAAAGGCTCACATGTGACCACCTTGAGGATGCGTCTATTAAGACCAAGAAATAGCGGAATAGTACACACGGAGGATGAATAGGCCCACAAATATCCCCTTGGATTCTTTCTAAAAATGATGGGGTCTCATGTATTAATTTAGTTTGTGAGGGCCGATTTATAAGTTTGCCCAGAGAGCATGCTGCACATGATAAGTCTTGTGGTAGCAAAACTTTTAATTTTTTGAGAGGGTGCCCGGTTGCACTTTTGATTATTCGTCTCATCATTATGCTACCAGGGTGACCTAGACGGTCATGCCATATATTGAATGTGTCTTTATCTAACAACTTTTGGTTACTCACCATGTATGATTCGATAGGATTGATATTAGTACAATATAATCCAGAGGATAAGGCTTCTGATTGTTCAACAATTGTTTCTTTGCCATTTTTGTTTGAAGTAATTTGAAGATATTCAATATTATTTTCAGATATTGTTTTTAGGTGGTAACCGTTTTTTCGAATATCTTTAAAGCTAAGTAAATTTCTTCTAGATTTACTAGAATATAATGCATTATCAATAGTTAATTAGGTACCCGAAGATAATGTTATGTGTGCTCTGTCGGAGCATTCGATAGGGTTACTGACACCAGATTTAGTACTAATCGGTGTCTCTGCCGGAGACAACTTAGAGAAAAATTTCATATCTTTTAGAATAGTGTTAGTACTACCGCTATCTACCAGACATTTATCACCAATAATAGCTCTACTGGAGCTAGTATACATATTTCTTCAGGAAATAAAAATAAATAAAAGTTAATGCAAAGAAGTAAAATGAAACATCGCAATAGTTTCAAACCCAACAAATACAAAAGTCACAGTGTGAAAAGTAAAGCATAAAAGGTACGTTAAATATGTTTAAACATCACGAACATTTTCAATGAAATCACATGCATCCAAATGAACGTCTGATATCGTGGCTGAAGGTGCATCCTCAATCAGATTAGTTTCAGCATTATTTCCTTTTCCTTTCATCATGCGTTGATATGCCTCAACGAGGTGTTTAGGGGTGCGACATATGCGGGACCAATGATTTGACATCCCACATTTATAACAAATGTTGCTTTAGTTCCCGCTACTTTTCCCTTTCGAAGGTCGCCCCGTATTATGTCGACTCGATTCACCACCGCTATTTTTAGTGTTCTGGGACTCTCGATGCTATGTATATCCTCGTCCTCTACCATGACCACGACCTCTGCTGGGGCCACAACCTCTACCTCTACCTCGTCTGCTTTGATAATTGGCCACATTCGCTTCAGGGAATGGGCTTGCACCGGCGGGTCGTGATTGATGGTTTTGCAGTAGGAGCTTGTTGTTTTGCTCCGCGACCAGAAGACATGATATCAATTCAGAATATTTGGTAAATTGACATTCCCTGTATTGCTACGACAGGAGCATATTTGAGGCATGGAACGTTGAGAAAGTTTTTTTCAAGCATGTCTTCATCACTAATTTTCTCACCACATAATTTTAACTCAGAGGTAATGCGGAACAAGGCAGAATTATACTCACTGACAGTCTTAAAATCCTGTAGTCGTAAATGAAGTCATTCATAGTGGGCTTTGGGGAGTAAGACCAACTTCTGGTGGTCAAAATGATCTTTCATGTTTGTCCATAATTCAAGAGGGTCCTCAACAGTTAGGTATTCCCGCTTTAGATCTTCGTGAAGATGATGGTGGAGGAATATCATAGCTTTCGCTTTATCTTGAGGTGAGGTCTGATTATCAACATTAATTGTCTCCCTCAAATTCTTTGCCGTCAAATGAATTTTAGCATCAAGAGTCCACGGGAGGTAGTTGTTACCCGAGATGTCAAGGGCGGTGAATTCAAGCTTTGATAAGTTCGACATATTTTCTACAAAGGAAAGAATAAGCATGGATTTTAAAACGAGCCGCAATATAAAATATATATTATAGGAGAACTTCAGGTTCTCTATAGGTAGAACTGCATGTTCTATACCTTACGCCGTTTTAATAATAGAGTAGGAATTTAGAAACTCTTATATGGTTTCGTATTGTAAATATAAATTATGATTTGATAATTTAATTAAATATAAAATATACGAAACTTTAATTAAATATGTGAATATATTAAACATAACCCAAAGGTTCAACATACCTTAAAAAAACCTTGTTGGACCATGATTCTATTTGGGCCATTCGAATTAGAGCCCAATAATAACCACTGGACTAGGGTTTTGAACACATTATTGTGAATGCTCTTTTAAAAAAAAATCAGAGAACACAGCGTTACCAAAGCAAAAAGAAAGGGTGGTTAAAAGACGGGGCAAAATCGAAAATCATAGATTCATAGGCGACAGGGGGGGGGGGGGGGTTCAACCACATCCCTTCCCTTTGTTGACTCATTTCTTTGTTGTCCTATTACGTCAAGCTTTTATTTATTTAGGGGGAGAAATTCACTTATTTTACAAGGGAATTTTGTTTCATACATCATGTACTTTGGGGAATCTACACCACTGACTGTAAATTACAGTTTACAAGAAGTTAATTGGTGGCAAGAAGAAAGCCTGGAGGAAGAAGAGAAAAAAAAACGAGCTCGAAAGACAGCCAGCAAAGACCAAAATTTCATCGCCGTTAAATTGACGGTTTCGTACGGTTGACAGTTAAAACTTAAAAGGATACGAGTGACAGTTCATAGCCGCCAATAAAACTGCTCTGTTTTCTTGATTTTTCTTTAAATTTGTGTGTGGCGGCAGTGACCGCGTTTGTGTTCGGAAAAGAAATCCGATGGAGTTTTATAAAAATATATATTTTCGTTTCAGTTGTTCATGGCGGCAGTTGCCGATGTGATTATTGTCCCTGTTAGTGCAAAAGGTAAAACCCTATATTTTGGTTCTAAAGTGCAGAAAAAAGAATTCTTCGTCTAAAACTCTCCGAAGTTCAGATTTAAATAAACCTATTCTAGGTAGGTTTATCCAAATCTAAAATCACATATGTGTTGTTCCAAAGAATAAATTCTACGATCCAGTTTGAAAAAGGCTTGTATACTTTATGTGAAAAATTAATAACATAGAAATCATATGAAAAAAACTTTTCTTTGGTACCATATTTAAATTCGCAATCTGTGATTTATCTTTGGATACACATATGTATACTTTAATAAGAATAAGAAGAAAAACATAGTACAGTGTGAGATATGATGGTGTGTACCAGGATGCAGGATGCAATGAACAATAAATTCTTGTTGAATCTGTCTGGTTGAAGATTGCCAGAAATCCCAGTGGAGAGTCAAAGTGCTGATAACGTGATAAAAACCAAAGAGAAAAGGAGATAAACTGAATTCTCATATTTCATTCTATTCAACATTACAATATATATATAAACAAAACAATAAACCCTAAAACCCATAAGTAATGGGTTGGGCCTAAAATGTTTGGTTTATAACATAAACATATTTTTCTATTGGGTTTTTAGTTTATTGCATTTTAGAAAAAAAAAAAAAACACATTTGTTTGTGTTTTTTGTTCATTGCGTTTTAAGAAAAACACATTTTTTTTGTTTTTAGCCTATTGCCTTTAAGAAAAAACACATTTTTATGTGTTTTTAGTCCGTTACGTTTTAGTAAAAACACATTTTTTTTGTGTTTTTTATCCATTTTGTTTTACAGAAACACAATTTTTTTTTTATTTTTGGTCCATTACGTTTTAGGAAAAACACATTTTATTTTATTTTATTTTATTTTTGGTCCATTGCGTTTTAGGAAAAAACACATTTTTGTGTTTTTGGTCCATTACGTTTTAGGAAAACACACATTTTTTTTGTGTTTTTGGTCTATTGGGTGTAAAAAAAACACATTTTTTGGGTTTTTGTGTAACAACCCGCACTTTCGTGCATTGTTACTACTCGATATACTCGTTACGCCTAGCACCAGAGATTCGGATCATAATGTAACTATATCGCATACATCGCTATTCGAAGGATAATCGTATATTTTCGCAATACTTTATCGTTACATCGCACCACAAACACTAACACTCACGATGACATTGAGTGAGGACCTATTCTACCCTCCTCGGTGGCCGTGATGTGTTGAAACACAGACAATTAACGCTAACAAAGACTTTCGGGTGAGTGCTATCCTTCCAGTCGTCGTGACGATGGTGACAATACGAGTGAGTGGTACCCCGTCAGTCATTGTGGCACAACGTATACACTAACGCTCACGATGACGTCGAGAGAGGACCTATTCTACCCTCTGCGATGGCCGTGATGCATCTTAACGCAATGCATACTCAAAACGAACACTTGGGAATATGGATACGTATATACGACCCTATGTGATTAATTATAATAAATATATATATAAATGGGTATGAAAATGTGTTACCAAAACTATCGCAACGCTTAAATGATCGAAACAGAACGCCAAAACTCAGCACGCCGTAGGTATACGATCATATGGCAGCCGATCAGACAGGCCAGTCGATCGGACAGGCCAGTCGATCGGACAGGCCAGCCGATCGGGCAGGCCAGCCGATCGGACAGGCCAGCCGATCAGACAGGCCAGCCGATCGGATAGCCTACTCTCGCCTTCCTTCCCCCTTTGCCTATAAATACCCCTCAGTCACATCAAGAACATTTGATATGACTGCTGCTGTTTGACCAGACGCTCTTGGACCCTTTTCTCTCGATTCCTCACGATTCCGGTAAGATTTCAACCTAAATCTTGTACTTCTATGATCTACACCCGATTCTACACCTTTCTATCTTTTAAATCTCCACTTTAACCGTGAAATCTCTGGATTTTGGGCATTCTAGGGTGATGTCACGATGAGGTTCTCATGAACTTCAAGAAGGATGTCATCCCATGAAGAACGACTCGGATCTGGGTGATTTCCCTGCGTTTTTACATAAATCTCGTCTAAATCTATGTTTTCTAATCAAGAAGTTATGTGATTTCTTTGGATTTGAGGTGCTTCAAAGATGATGTCATCAAGAGTTCATATGAACTTCAAAGTGTGACCTCATTCTTACCATGAACAACTCGAATCTAAGTGATTTCACATGTTTTTATAACAAATCTCACCTAAATCAATATTATCTAGCCAAAATGTGTGTGATTTCGGGTTAAACATGGAAAAACCATCAAGGACGGCCAGATCTGATGGAACGGGGTGGTTCCCGGCCGTTAGAACGGGTCGGATTTGATGGGATTTCAGTGGTTTAACACGATAACACACCATCCCAGTCGAACCACCCGAAATCTTTCCAAACACATCTAGTGTGACTTAATCGGGACGTTGGAACAAATTGCTGTCCGATCGAACAGCAAACAAGTTCGAACCGTCCGATCGGACAGCTCATCTAACCATCTAATACTGTCCGAACGGGCAGGACTTCGAGTCAAAGCACCAACCGATCGAACAGGTCGTCCGACCGATCGAACGGCGAATCAACGACCAACCAGCCGACCGGTCAACATGTTAACCGATCGGACAACATGTTAACCGAACGGATAACATGTCAACCGACCGGTCAACATGTCAACCGATCGGATCACCACTAGCCCTATTATACAACTTTCCACCGATTAAAGTGTTATTCATCGCGTAACAATCTATAACCAGGGTAACTCAGACGTACTCTCAATCGATCCAAATCAAGTTGTGTTTACTTGTCAAATGCGCACTGTGAGTATACTTGAACCCTTTTTGCTTTCGCACTTTTGGGTGTAACATAGGTTGCTATCAAATCGAATCACATCAAATGCTTAAACTATTTATCACTTGCGAATGACTTACGTGCATATTTATAGGTGATGCTAGTTACATATGTGCCAGGACTTATACTCGCGACGTCCCACCATGACTAGTATAGTACTATTTCGCCCGATGGGGTCTAGTTTGCCATCGCGTATTCGAGCATCGAGGACTTAGCTGGTAGTATCGGTTTTGTGAGTATATATGTGTGTATCCCGTTTATGTATGTAGGAATTCGCAGCACTTTTTAATCTATTATGCTATTACATATCAAACCTGTATACTCGCCAATACTTTTGTATTGACATTATTTTAACGTATGTTGCAGGTTTAGACGCAGACTATCTCAATCAAGCTAGGGAGTCTAGAAACTCAACTAAAAATCTAGGTTGTCGGATTTGTATTGTTCGAGAGAACACAATATCTATGATAACTTATGTGATTATATTTGTTTATTAGTATGGGATAATGAATGCATTAAATATTGTCGCAAATAGTTGTTATGGATTCTCCTGAGCAATTTGATTCGCCCAGTGCCGCGCCCCGATGATTCCGCCATCGGTTGGGGTGTGACAGATTGGTATCAGAGCCATAACTATAGGGAATTAGGCAAGACTCGACCTAGTCCGGATCGATGACTTAGAAATGACCTAGTCTATAGTCTAAATACCAACAGGCTGACTCGTACGAACCCAGTAGGGTTTGTATTGGGCCTACTTGCTACTCTTGATCGAAATTGCTAAAAACTACAACTTTGTGTGAGCACCGCGTACTACAGCTTCACACGAAGAAGCCTTTCCTAAGGCTGACACAATGCACACGTTTTCGAAAATACTCGCATAACAAAACCGAGTGATCCAGTCGAGACCAGGTGTGAAAACCAAGAACTCTCGATAAGATCGCTCACTCAGCGCATTTTACTAGCACGAGAACCTTTCATCGAGTTAGGAGTGACATCCACATCTCGGCGAAAGTCTCCATTTCCAACTCTAGTGGAACTCACGAATTTATTCGAAGAGCATAACCACAATTAGGAACGAAGTTGTTAAGTCAGGGGTGAAACTTGTACCTTAATGAACCGCTCCACTCTATAAAAACGGTTTTTCAAAAAGCTCTCACCAAGGACTCGACCATAACAATGACTCGAGCCACGCAATGACTAGGAGGACGAATGCCATGAGCCGCATCCCAGTGGAAGCATAAGTCTTCTAGGTCAACGCGCGTGCACGAACCTGTTGAGTATAGCCGGGTTACCTTGGGTAGTCGACGCCTAAACACCCGAGGCATTCTGACTATTTTACTAAGCCTACGATTCGCTGGTTTTATGCTTTAATGGACGTAATTACGCTTTATGCAATTATTATACGCCCTATCGATTTCCCGATTTATCAATTTTCACTCCCTGTTTTATAAAATGTACAACTCGCACAGCCATCGCAATCTAAAACGAAAACCGAATGTTCGCAACGAAACTAAGGCATAATCTCTCGCCTTCGCTCTCTCCCTCTTCATCGCGTCCTCGCGCATTCTATACCGACGTGTATGTGTGTAAGTGTAAACTACAACTATATATGTAAATAAAAACAAATCATTGTGTGGGAACTTAGGGAATTCGTGTCTCCTATGTGGCTCCTATGTGAAGTCTATTATATTACTTGCAACAAGTTTTGAACGCGCTCAAATCGCAACGCAAACTCAAAAATCATTATGATCGAATCTCACTCCAAGTCTCTTTCTGTCTAGATGCCTTCCAACAATTCGACTTCGAGAATGTCAGCAAAGAGACGAGCCAAACGAAGGGGCGAAAAGAGGATTGCTTCGCTTGTGACCAGGGAAGTGGTCAAAGTCATTCCTCAGATTGTCACACAAGTGCACTCTTTTATCAAAACTCGAACTTTGGAAGACGTTAAGACAGAAGAGCCGCAATCTGCGTTTCTCTACAAACACTTCAAAGCCTGTGATCCGATGGAGTTCACGGGTGAAGGAGGTGTATCTCAACTACTCCAGTGGTTCGACTCTATCGAAGTTACCCTTCGTCAAAGTGGGTGTCCCGATAGTTTCCGTACTACTTGCGCTACCGGAGTATTTCAATCGCGAGCACTCGACTGGTGGACCGCCGAACACAACAAACGTGGGATCTCCGCGGCTTATGCTCTCTCCTGGGATGAGCTGAAAGAGCTCATGAAGAAGGAGTATTGCCCTCCCCACGAGATTCAGAAATTGGAAGACGAATTTTGGAAAATCAAGCAAGACGGAAGTGACAATGCCGGCTACACCGCAAGGTTCAAGCAGCTTAGCATAATCTGCCCAAGTCAAGTCTACACTTCAGAAAAAGCCATTCCTAAGTACATTCGCGGCTTGCCTGAGTGTGTGGGTGATTTTGTCGAAGCTACAAGACCTGCTACCATCGAAGAGACATACCGCTTAGCCGCAGAAATCAACAACAAACGACTCATGGAAGGGTTTTTCTCCAAGAAGCCTGTCAAGCAAACTTATCAAGCAATCGTCGTTAATTCTCCAGACGATCCTGTCAACGACTTTTCTGACGAATCTGCCGATGATTCTTCTGACGAATCCGCCGATGATTCTTCTGACGAATCTGCCAATGATTCTTCTGACAAAGCTGCTGACGGTTCTTCCGACAACTCGGCTGAAGATTCTGCAAATGAGTCCTCAGACGAATCATCCGACGACGGTACCTCTTCGCAAGACACCGACAAACCCAGCCGCAAACGAAAGACTTCAAGCCCGAACTCATCAACAACCGAACTGCTGCAACCGAAACCTCTTCAAGCAGTTCCGGTGTTCCCAAAGCAAGCTTACACTGGAGCTCATCCCCAGTGTTACTCATGTACTTATCATCATCCAATTGGGGCTGACTGTCGCTATTGCAATAACTGCAACTGTTGCGGTCACTTCACCCGCAACTGCCGCATCGAACTGCGAACTTGAGTACAACAACAACGGCTCCAGCAAGTGTCTTCAGCATCAAGCACCTAGCAAACGTAGGATAAAGTTGTAATGATACGATTTTCGACGTTAATTTCTAAGTTTTGAACCTACTCTATTACTTAATGTTGCCACTATGCGTAACGTTAACTCTCGTTTTCATTTTCTCTCTCACTCTCTAATCATCGCACTTAGACTAGATTCACACGCATACTATATACTATATCACGAAATAATGTGTTTTACCCTCACTACACTCTTAGAACGAGGTACGATAAACGTGCAAGGAACGACTAATCGCGGGTGCACACGGGATTAGTTGGGTCAGTGCGCGGAGATCGTAGTAAATTCTAAGGTGCCATAAGCGTTACGACGAAGTATGACACCAAACCACGGGATCTAAGTAGTAGGGGTCAAGCAAGGTGTGCTTTATCATACTACCAAAGTTCCGTGAAGAAAGTGCCACGTGGAGTTGAACGTTATTAGACCTATTATACTATTGTGATTATTTTCAACACACTACATTTAATCGCAAGGCGTAACAACTGAATCGCATCATCGCAAGACTGTCGTAAGTCTGCAAACGCAATGCAATCGCCACACCAATGGACTCTGGAGGGTCTACCTCGCAGGACAATTGCATCGACGCAAGACTGGCCGTAAGTCTGTCGCGACCAAATCTCATCAAGTACATAAACGCTCACGATGTTGTTGAGTGAGGACCTATTCTACCCTCCTCGATAACCGTGATGCGTCGCAACGTAACGTTAAGCTTATTCGAAACAAAACTCGGCTAATCGCAATCGCTTATCATGTGTACCTCGCAATCTCTATCGCTTATTATGTGAATCTATATCGTTTGCTGTGTATCAATCTATCGCTATACCGTTATCTGTGATATCTGTGTTAAGTTAGCACACATGACCTCGCTTCACGAGATGATGCTCATATGGTTAAAGCAAGGTGTTTTAATCATATCAGCGGGCTTTCGTGGAAAAAGGCCATGCGGGGCCCAATGTTAGTAAACTCTATGGTGTTAATCAATCAAATCGAACAGCATAAATCGCGTATACTTCCATTGCTTGCAACGCAACAACTGCTGATCATCGTAATTCGTTTATCGCCGCCGTCATTACTGATGATGTGTTGTGTTATTCGCTTAATCATCTAATCGCTTATCGCTTACCGTGCATAGTCTACCGCTTATTCGCGTATCTTGTACCGCTTATCGCTTGCTTGGTGTTCATTGCAGTCTGTGTGGTATTAGTACACATGACACCGCTTCACGAGGCAAAACTAACCTGGTTAAACATGGTGTTTCGCCATGTTAGCGAACTCTCGTGGAAACGTGCCATGTGGGTTCAAATTGGAACCTAATCGAAAACGCGCTATTCGCTTATCGCTCGACGCCTACCCAGACACGACACACAAATGTTTTGTGTCATCATGCTACTCGCGCACGCTATTGTGGCTACGTTCGCAATTCAGCTCGCCGGTTTAACCTATTCGATTCTATCTTATACTCGGTCTGACTTTCTATCGATTGGACCGAGTGAGCGCAATTCTATCCGTGTCGTATCGGCCCACATGACACTGCCTCACGAAACGGAAGTAATATGAGGGAAACATGGTGGATACGCCGCTGGTACTTCCTATATATAAATGTTTTAATCATATTAACGAACTTCCGTGGGAAGGTGCCAAGTGGGGCCCGATGCTAAAACTGTCCTTTCAAACAGTTAAAACTAAGTTTTATAAAACTTTTATTAAAACCATGGGACAAGTGAAATTTTCTCACAACGTGAAGATAACATCGAATCAGCTTAACTCCATGTCCAAGAAAAGTTTCAAAAGTCCAGTTTTCCTTAAAGCTTTTACAACATCAAAACGAAATCCCTCTTAAGACATTGGTTCGACATCGAGTTCAGGTTGAACCCATGTCATAGGAGAGTTTTCGTAACCCCAGTTTTCATCTTCGAATTCCTTAAAAATGTTTAAAACTTAAACTTCCTTGCAACGTTGGTTAACATCGACTCAGTTGACCTCGCGTTAAAAGGAAAATTTTCAAGATTTCCATCCAAAATTCCTCTTGAATATCTAGAAACGAACGTTTCTTGTAACGATTAGTTAACGATCAACTCAGTTAACCTTATGTCATGAGAAACCTTTCAAGTTCCTTAAAAATTGCAATCGCATCGAACTAACAAATTCTTCGCGACAAGAGAAACTTTGGAACACCAACTCGTGGGATATTACTTCTGGTTTTTACGTCGCCTTCTCGCTATCGCAATCGATCTCTCTTACTCGAAACGCTCTCGCTTGTCAACTATTGGTCAAATCACTCGCTGCATCGCTACTTATACTGGATCAACTCTCAAAAGTCTACCTGTTGGATTAATTTCGGGACGAAATTTCCTAAAGCATGGGAGACTGTAACAACCCGCACTTTCGTGCGTTGTTACTACTCGATATACTCGTTACGCCTAGCACCAGAGATTCGGATCATAATGTAACTATATCGCATACATCGTTATTCGAAGGATAATCGCATATTTTCGCAATACATTATCGTTACATCGCACCACAAACACTAACACTCACGATGACATTGAGTGAGGACCTATTCTACCCTCCTCGGTGGCCGTGATGTGTCGAAATGCAAACAAAGACTTTCGGGTGAGTGCTACCCCTCCAGTCGTCGTGACGATGGTGACAATACGAGTGAGTTGTACCCCGTCAGTCATTGTGGCATAACGTATACACTAACGCTCACGGTGACGTCGAGAGAGGACCTATTCTACCCTCTGCGATGGCCGTGATGCGTCTTAACGCAATGCATACTCGAAACGAACACTTGGGAATATGGATACGTATATACGACCCTATGTGATTAATTATAATAAATATATTTATAAATGGGTATGAAAATGTGTTACCAAAACTATCGCAACACTTAAATGATCGAAACAGAACGCCAAAACTCAGCTCGCCGGAGGTATACGATCAAATGGCAGCCGATCAGACAGGCCAGCCGATCGGACAGGCCAGCCGATCGGACAGGCCAGCCGATCGGACAGGCCAGCCGATCGGACAGCCAGCCGATCGGATAGCCTACTCTCCCCTTCCTTCCCCCTTTGCCTATAAATACCCCTCAGTCACATCAAGAACACTTGATATGACTGCTGCTGTTCGACCAGACGCTCTTGGACCCTTTTCTCTCGATTCCTCGCGATTCCGGTAAGATTTCAACCTAAATCTTGTACTTCTATGATCTACACCCGATTCTACACCTTTCTATCTTTTAAATCTCCACTTTAACCGCGAAATCTCTGGATTTTGGGCATTCTAGGGTGATGTCACGATGAGGTTCTCGTGAACTTCAAGAATGATGTCATCCCATGAAGAACAACTCGGATCTGGGTGATTTCCATGCGTTTTTACATAAATCTCGTCTAAATCTATGTTTTCTAATCAAGAAGTTATGTGATTTCTTTGGATTTGAGGTGCTTCAAAGATGATGTCTTCAAGAGTTCATATGAACTTCAAAGTGTGACCTCATGCTTACCATAAACAACTCGAATCTAAGTGATTTCACATGTTTTTATAACAAATCTCACCTAAATCAATATTATCTAGCCAAAATGTGTGTGATTTCGGGTTAAACATGGAAAACCCATCAAGGACGGCCAGATCTGATGGAACGGGGTGTTCCTAGCCGTTAGAACGGGTCGGATTTGATGGGATTTCAGTGGTTTAACACGATGACACACCATCCCAGTTGAACCACCTGAAATCTTTCCAAACACATCTAGTGTGACTTAATCGGGACGTTGGAACAAATTGCTGTCCGATCGAACAGCAAACAAGTTCTAACCGTCCGATCGGACAGCTCATCTAACCATCTAATACTGTCCGAACGGACAGGACTTCGAGTCAAAGCACCAACCGATCGAACAGGTCGTCCGACCGATCGAACGGCGAATCAACGACCAACCAGCCGACCGGTCAACATGTTAACCGATCGGACAACATGTTAACCGAACGGATAACATGTCAACCGACCGGTCAACATGTCAACCGATCGGATCACCACTAGCCCTATTATACAACTTTCCACCGATTAAAGCGTTATTCATCGCGTAACAATCTATAACCAGGGTAACTCAGACGTACTCTCAATCGATCCAAATCAAGTTGTGTTTACTTGTCAAATGCGCACTGTGAGTATACTTGAACCCTTTTTGCTTTCGCACTTTTGGGTGTAACATACGTTGCTATCAAATCGAATCACATCAAATGCTTAAACTATTTATCACTTGCGAATGACTTACGTGCATATTTATACGTGATGCTAGTTACATATGTGCCAGGACTTATACTCGCGACGTCCCACCATGACTAGTATAGTACTATTTCGCCCGACGGGGTCTACTTTGCCATCGCGTATTCGAGCATCGAGGACTTAGCTGGTAGTATCGGTTTTGTGAGTATATATGTGTGTATCCCGTTTATGTATGTAGGAATTCGCAGTACTTTTTAATATATTATGCTATTACATATCAAACCTGTATACTCGCCAATACTTTTGTATTGACATTATTTTAACGTATGTTGCAGGTTTAGAAGCAGACTATCTCAATCAAGCTAGGGAGTCTAGAAACTCAACTAAAAATCTAGGTTGTCGGATTTGTATTGTTCGAGGGAACACAAAATCTGTGATAACTTATGTGATTATATTTGTTTATTAGTATGGGATAATTAATGCATTAAATATTGTCGCAAATAGTTGTTATGGATTCTCCTGAGCAATCTGATTCGCCCAGTGCCGCGCCCCGATGATTCCGCCATCGGTTGGGGTGTGACATTTTGGTCCATTGCGTTTTACAAAAAAAAAAAACATGTCTTTGTGTTTTTCAGTCATTGCGTTTTAGAAATAAACACATTTCTTTTGTGTTTTTATCTATTACGTTTTAGAAACAAGACATTTTTTGTGTTTTTTTGTCAATTACGTTTTAGAAAAAAATCATTGTTTGATTTTTTTGTCCATTGCGTTTTACGCATCTGGGTTTTCATTTTTTTTCAAAAATATAACAAGTATACTCGTTTTAAAGATAAAAAACGCTCATTTTTTGTTGCAATTTTTATAAAAAAATAATGTCGCATGAAAAAATTACTAACGTTTAAAAAACGGGGGGGGGGGGGGGGAGATTTAAGGAGAGATAAACTATTGTTTTGGATCGACTAAAATACCCCTAAATAAATTTGATTAATTTAATCTTAACCCTTGCTTAAAAATAGACGGTGAAGATTACTTCCTAACATTTCTACTCAAATTAACTTCATATTATATCTTGACCCTTTAAATTAATAGATAAAAGAGTAAATTACAAAAATCGTCCTTTATGTTAACACTAGGTTGCAATGTGTGTCATTTGTCTTCAAAAAGTACAAAAAACGTACTCGATGTTTGCAAAGTCTTGCACGTTATGTCCTTTAGTCTTAACTCAGTTATGTTTTATGGTTTAATCTGATCTAGTGGACCCCACATAAGGGTATTTTGGTTATTTTACTCTAACTACCATAATAAACAATTATAAAAAATAATAAATAAAAGAATTTTGTTTATATAGTTATATATATATATATATACAAACACACACATACATATACATTCTCTCTCTATCTACCCTCTTTCTCACCACAACTACCTGACCACCACCACCACCATCCACCACCCACCTCTCCCACTGCACGACCACCACCATCACTACATTCACAAATATATAGTCAAATAAGGGGTATCGAAGCTAACCTGGATTCAAACTCTCTAATATCAACAAGTTGTTCACTTAAATTATCCATTAGTCAGTTCTTATAATTGAATAAGAAAACTTTATGTATTTTGTATGAAAAATTAAATATGATTTTCGAACGGCAGAATAACAAGTTTTCATAGAGGCATTTCATCAAACATGTTAAATGCAGACCCATTAGTCAAAAACCCACTTGTTTTTCATCCATTTCCACGGGATCAATTATCCTCACAAACCCTAACAAAAAAAAGATAATGATAATAAGTTACTCAATTCTAAAACTAAATCGATCAGCCATATTCGTCTATCAGAACTTTGATTTTGAACGCTAATTTCAATAATGGCGGCGGAGTTGGCGCTGACGGTTGGTGGTAGTGGAGAACAAAGAGAGGGGAGATGATAACCAGAGAGAGAAAGAGAAAGATGGGTAGAGAGAGTGGTCGTGGGTGGTTAGGTTAGGTGATGATGGGTGTTTTTGATGGTTGCAGATGGTTGTTACTGTTCATCTGTATATTTGGGGGGACACTGTTCACCCAGTATAATTTTTTTAATATATATAGAAAGTGGTTGTGAGTGAAGGAGAGAGAAAAATGTAATGATAATATTATTTAATTGAAAAGGAGAGAGAAAAAGTATTTGTTTTTAGTGAAAATATATTAATATAGGAGTTGTTTTTTAGTGGAATGTATGTATAATTTGATGGATTGGATGAGAATGCTCTTATGGGTGGTGGGTTTGTGGGAGAGAGCGGAAGAAAGAGGGAGACAAATAGAGAGAACTGGAAAGGGGGTGGATTTTTTATGTTTTTTTTTTAAATTAATCTTTTGTTTTATGTATTAAAATTTTTCATATAAATAAATAAATAAAAGGGTAGAAAGTCTAATTTGCCCTCAAATGGGGTCCACTTGTTCAGATTTAACCAAGAAAACAAACTAAGTTAGGGCTAAAAGACATAACGTGTAAGAGTTTGCAAACATCGAGTATGTTTTTTGTACTTTTCGAAGATAAAGGATATGGTTTGCAATCTAGTGTCAACATAACGGGCGATTTTTTTAATTTACTTTACATAAAATTTTGGGCAATTATTGATATATAAATTTTAAAGGGTGAATTGTTAATTATCTATATATTAAAAACTAAACCTTATGAACTGTATAAGGTTATATTAGTAATTTTATTGTCTTCTTTCATCTAAAGGTGTCATCATAATACACACGTACAAACCATCATCACCTTTTTATCTCTAAACCCTTACTCCAACCCACCATCACCCCTCCACCATCACCCCTCCACCATCCATCTCAGGCACCACCAAATCCGGCCACCGGACACCACTACACACCCCTTTCTCCCCACAACACGCTCATCCACCGAGCGTATACCGGCATCGACACCGCGCCTCCCTTACTACCACCGATCACCACCGGTCTGGCTCAAACAGACGTCAGTCGACGTCGGCGACACATTTATATTTATATAAATAACATTTATTGACATTCGAGAAATATTGCTTAATGATACAGTTTATACATTTGCATATTTTGTTAAAATGTACTAAAATTAAATTAGAAAAAAACTATACTTGAGAAAGTTTTTTTTTTAACGACCAACAAATCAATCCCGAGCACTCTCGGGGAACCCACTGGACAAACGGAGTACTCCGAGAGTAATCCGAGTCCACCACCAATTCCGGGGAAAACCCGGTAACCCACCCGCCCATAGGCACGACGGTGAAATTACCGGTAAAACCCGTTTGGCTCAAGGATCCAACCCAGGTTTCATTGGGTCTCCTATCATTGCCCACAAGTGCCTCACTCTGCACCAAGTGAGAGTCGAACCTGCATCTCTCAAGTGAAATGCAAGCCCTCCACCAGTTGATCTAGAGATCATTGGCAGAAAGTATTACTTAATAATAACTTTAAACCAACTAAAACATCATGTAATCTTAGAATATGGTTTCCAAAGAAGAAATAATCTTAATATTAGTCTTTTTTTCTACATTTTAAGGAAATGGGTATCTAACATATACCTATAACCTTTTTGGTCTTCCAACATGTTTGAACTATAAAGTTAGCATAAGAGGTGGAACCGAGCCAATCGGGCCCGTCTAAGCAGAAAATCATGTAAAACGGGAGTCAGAAAGATGTTCACCTTAAAAATTTAGAAGGAACTTAAAAATGTATACTTTTGGACTACTTTACAAACAAGGGTAGGTTTATACGTGGAAAACACTTAGCTGTTAAAAAAAATCTCTATAACAAAGGAAGCGTAACTAACTAAACATCACACTATCTTAATATTAGTTTTAGAAAACCAACATTGTAAAGTAAACTCTTCCTTATGACCGAAGCAAACAAAATTTAAGTCCATCAAGCTCAGTGGATGGAGACCCAGAGAGAGAGAGAGAGAGGGGCTATTGAAAATGGGCAAGTAGGGTATGTGGTTGAAAGGGGTATTCTTTAGTTTGGGTCAAAACTGTTGCAAATTTGTGAAAATAGCATTTTTCACAAATATAGGAAAGAGTAAACTTTCGTTTTGCTCCCTGTGGTTTGGTCACTTTAACGGTTTTGCCCCAAACCTTTCAAAATAGCCATTTTACTCCCTGATCTATGAAGCTTATCTTTATTTCACTCCCCGCCACTAACGCCATCCAATTCCATCGTTAAATCCTGGTCACATGCCCCTCACATGAGGGGCATTTTAGTCTTTTCCCATATTTTAGATATTTTGTTATTATTATTCTATAAAAAAATCAATCTTTCTGTTAACCCAACCCTAAAGAATCTATCTTTAGTAACCATACATACGTAGAGCAATTCCAAATTCATCATTTTTCTGTGCCAACTCATTTTTCTTTTCTTGAGTAACCATACATACGCAGAGCAATTCCAAATTCATCTTCCGATTCATTTTCGTTTTCCTATGTCACCATACATATGCAGAAGTGCATAACCCTCCGTCAAACATACTCATCCTTCCAATACCAACCACCACCACCGCACCGCCAAATACCACCGTTACAAACTAACTTCAACAATAAACTACCGCCGTCACCAACACTAACCACCACCACCAATACCAACCGCCGTCTCTATTTTTCTTTAAATCGCAACCACCATTAGCATCATCTTTCTAACACGAAACCCTAGGCGTCTTCATCAGCATCCTCTTCATCAGATCTGAGCAAAACCTAGCCACCAAATCGGAGGCTAGATCTGAAACTTCTGGCGGCTATATCAGATCATCTTCACCACACGAAACCCATAGTGTATAAACATTGGTGGCCAGATCTGAAACCTACGATGGTCGTAGGGTTTATCCAGATAGTGGTGGTGGTGGCGGCAGATCTGTGAACAACTTGTGATAATCCCTAATTCGAGAGAGGGTGAGAAAGAGAGAGAGTGGCTGTCACCATCATATCTGTTTTTTTTCACATGGCTTCAACCCCTAAATTGTGATAACCCCTAATTCGAGTTGACTGTGAACAACTTTCCAGATGAAACAGTGTTAGTTGTGATGGTTTAGGTTTTAAGCTTTGATCCATTGTTAGTTGGGTTCAGGTTTGCAAGACCCACTCTGGTAGCAGACTGGCTTCACAGGCCTGAGATCAAAGTGGTAGTGGTTCTAATGACGGGGGTATTGTGGTGGTTCTAATGACGAGGTGGTGGTGATGGCGGTTTGACGTAATTACTGTGGTGGTGGTGGTGGTGGTTTGCCGGAATTACGTGGTGATGATCGGAATCATTGAAGAAGATGCTGGGTTTGGTTTAGAGAGAGATAGATGGTAAGGGTGAATGAGAGAGATTATGTTATTAGTTTTTAGAGTAATATCTTTAAAAGTAAAATTACCGAATTATCCTTGCTTTATCCATAAAATTACCAAAATACCCTTTTAGCTAACAGATATTTTGGATGGAGTTAGAGGTGTGGAGCAAACTGGCAACAAAACCGAAACATCAGGGGGTAAAATGGCTATTTTGAAAGGTTTGGGGCAAAACCGTTAAAGTGACCAAACCATAGGGAGCAAAACGGAAGTTTACTCTATAGGAAATTTTTTTTTTCTATTTTGGACTAGAAATAGATATAATAAAATGAGCGGATTTTATATATTTATTTGTGGGTTTGTGTTCTACGTTGGAAGGACTTCGCAATGAACTAAACCACGTCCAAAACGGAGCTAAGATGAATGAGATATCGATGCTCAAACTTTGGTGTTTGAAACTTAAATGCTGAAAAAAGTGGGAAAGTGGCACCTTGTCCTACATCGGATGAGAGATGGAACTTAAAGGGGTATTTAAGTGGGAACTCTCCATCCTTATTGTTTCATGGAAGCACTCACTAAGTGTACTAGCGAAGGGTGCGTAGCACTCGCACTCGCGCACGCGTGCGCGCGTGGCGTGGGCGATGAGGCGCAATGTGGCGCTTTGATGGCGCACGCTCGCATCGCCGCGAGCCGCTTGAGAGCCGCCTTTGTATTTTTGACCGCGTGCGCGCGGTGGAGCACAAGGGTTGCAAGGACCAAGTGGTTGGTGATGTGGCATGCAGGCGCATGACGTGGCAGTCATGCGCATACGCGCGCGAGTACACATGGCATGGAGGCGCGCGGTTGCGCATGGTGCATGTGGCCTGATGTGACGTGCGCGGCTCACCAGAGTGAGCCAATACGGCACGACTGTGTGGCGTGCTCGTATAGGTTCACAGGTGACGTGGCACACGCGCGTAGGCGCGCATGGACCTGAGTCAGTGTGGCGCACGCGCGCATTGCAGTGAGCCAAATTGACGCAACGCGCATGACGGTGCAGACATGCGCGCGCGCAGAAGCTTCCAGCTAGGGGTGTGCACGGTTCGGTTCGGTTTTTGGGTAAAACCAAAACTGTAACCGAAAGTTTGGTTTTTGGTTTTCAAAAACCGTTCGGTTTTAGTTTTTTCGGTTTCGGTTATTTCGATTTTAGTAACGGTTCGGTTTGGTTTTGCGGTTTTTTCGGTTTTTGAAGCAAATTATGTAAGATTCAAAACTTAAAAGTATAATTCAAGCATCTTTCTAAAAGTTTACATTTAAGTTAAAATATTTAGTCTTTTAAATTAATATTACTCACATAAACCTAACCTTCCATTCTATTTTAATGTTTCTCCAAAGTTTTTGATAAGACGTTTTCTTTTATAATACTTTGAAAACCATTTAATTTTTATATTAAACTTTGTTAGTTCTTATATAAACAATGGATAATTTTAATGATAAATAAACATGTAATGTTCTTATTATAAATATTTAACAAACAAGAATAAAATTAATAATTCATAGTAGGATGGGTAAACACTTAAACATAAAAATATATAGATTTGATATACTATTAAATCTTATCAGTTCGGTTCGGTTATTGAAAATGATTATCCGAAAACCAAACCGAAATTTTCGGTTATTAAAAATCCGAAAACCGAACCGTCGGTTTTTGTTTCGGTTCGGTTTTTTCGGTCCGGATTTTTCGGTTATTTCGGTTACGGTTCGGTTATTTCGGTTTTCTGCTCACCCCTACTTCCAGCAGCAGTTAATGCTATGCAGTTACGTTTCAGCATTCGAAACCGACGAAGTTAATGCGTTTGACTGAGAATTAAGTGACGAATTAAAGTGCATTAAAGACGTTTAATGCAGTTTAATTCACCCATTTAATTTATTTTTCAGTTTCTTCAAGACCTGCAACTATAAATAGGAGCATCCTATTGCAGAACAATACACCGAAACACACTGCAATCAACATTCTTCTCACTGAATTCTTCTCTCATCTTCAAGAATCAAGGTACTTGTTTCTGGTTGGAGCCAAGACCGGCAGTGCAACTGCTTTAGCTATTGTATCCTGGAAACAAACGTGTTCTCCTAGGAGACACGAAATTTGTTTTAAGGGACCCGTGTTCAACACGATCCTCGGCTGCGAACAGTGTTTCTGTTCGGAATTTTTCCTGTTCTTGTTGTTCTTTTTCAGTTGTATTTGTAATTTACTTTCAGTATCATTCTGTTCTAGTTGTATTTCAAGTTAATAAAAGAATTTAATTTAATTTTACACGAACGGATTTCTACAATCCTAAAACAAATTTTTTAAAACACCGTTCGTGTAAGACACAAACAATTCTGCTGTGATTCTAATTTTTTTTCCTCACAGCAGGTTGTGTTTTAAAAAAAGGTTTTTCTCTGTTTTGATTCAAAGTAGCGACTTTATCAAAACAAAACTCTGCTTCTACTCCTTTCTGTCGATGAGTTCTAAAAATCCTACTGTTGTAGTCTTCAAAGTAGGACTTAGAAGCTACACGACTGGTTTTGCGCACTCATAAAAATAATAAATTAGCACATTTATTATTTTGAAAACAATTTTATTAACTTGTTTTCTTGGATCTTTTCAGAATGTCGACTGAAAACGTGAATACCAACAACACTAATGTTGTCGTTGGAACCCCTGCCAACACTGTGGGAGCGTCCACAGTGGCGAATCATGCTGAACGACCCGAGAAGTTCTCGGGTCTCCACTTCAAAAGGTGGCAACAGAAGATGTTCTTCTACTTGACCACTATGAACTTTGCGAGGTTCTTGACTGAAATCGCTCCCCAACCTGCGGAAGGGGAGACCGACGCTCAGGCTCTGAGCGCGGTAGAGGCTTGGAAGCACTCGGATTTCATTTGTCGAGGCTACGTACTCAACGGTCTCTCGGATGCATTGTATAATGTGTACTATAATATCAAGACTTCCAAAGAATTATGGGAGTCCTTGGATAAAAAGTACAAAACGGAGGATGCGGGAACAAAGAAATTTGTTGTCGCTTTTTTCTTGGACTTCAAAATGGTTGATAACAAGACTGTTATGAACCAAGTCCAAGAGTTGCAAATTATACTACATGACATCCACGCTGAGGGAATGGTACTTAGCGAGACATTTCAAGTGGCAGCCATGATCGAAAAATTACCTCCTGCTTGGTTGGATTTTAAGAATTATCTTAAACACAAGCGAAAGGAAATGACGATTGAGGAACTTGTCGTTCGTCTTCGTATAGAAGAGGACAACAGGGTGGCCCAAAAAGGCACCATTTTGCAAGCTTCGGCTAAGGCAAACATGGTGGAAGTTGGGGAGTCCTCAAAGGGCGAGAAAGGCAAGGGTAAAAAGGACTCAAAGGGAAAGCAAAGGTTAACAACCTTGGACCGAAAAAGGGGGCTGTGAAAAAGAAGCTTGCGCCTTTCCAAGGTACTTGTTACAATTGTAACGAGACGGGGCACTGTGCTAACTAATGCAAGAAACCTAAGCATGAGCGTGCGCACATGGTTGATGAGGATGGTATGCCTCTGATTGCAATGATAACCGAGGAAGCGGCTATGATTGAAGAAGTCAACGCGATGGGTGAAAACCCAAAAGGATGGTTCGTTGACATGGGTGCAACCCGTCATGTTTGTGGAGACAAGGCTCTTTTCTCTACATTCAAGGAAGCGTTGGGTGAAGAAAAGCTTTATATGGGGAATAAAGCTACCGCAAGCATCAAGGGGGAAGGCACGGTCGTCTTGAAGATGACTTCGGGCAAGGAGCTTACCTTGACGAATGTGCTTTATGTCCCAGAGATACGGAAGAATCTCGTGTCGGGATGGATGCTCAACAAGTTTGGATTTCGTCTAGTGTTTGAATCGGACAATTTTGTCTTGTCTAGACGTGGAATGTTTGTTGGAAAGGGCTATGCCCTTAATGGTATGTTTAAAATGAATGTAATGGTTGTAAACCAAAACAAAAGTTTGAATGAAATTTCTACTTCTACTTACATGATTGAGTCTTCTAATGTTTGGCATGGTAGACTAGGACATGTAAATTTTAATTCATTACGACGTTTAATTAAATTAAACTTGATACCAACATTCCATATCGAGTCCAATCACAAATGCGAGACATGTGTTGAATCCAAACTTACGAGATCATCGTTTAAATCGGTTGAACGAATAAACGAACCCCTTGATTTAATTCATACCGATGTGTGTGATTTAAAAGCGGTTCCCACGCGTGGAGGAAATAAGTACTTCATCACGTTTATTGATGATTGTACGAAATATTGCTACGTGTATTTACTTAAGAGTAAAGATGAAGCAATAGAAAAGTTTATCTTGTACAAAAACGAAGTTGAGAATCAACTTAAAAAGAAGATAAAAGCTTTGAGAAGCGATCGAGGAGGTGAATATGTTGCACCTTTTGCGGATTTATGCGCAAAAAAGTGGCATTATACATGAGTGTACACCTCCTTATTCTCCAACGATCAAATGGTGTGGCGGAATGAAAGAACCGCACATTGAAAGAAATGATGAACGCCATGTTGATAAGTTCGGGAGTGAACCGAGAAATGTGGGGGGACGCCATTCTCTCAACAAATTATCTTTTGAACAAGATACCTTTGAAAAATAGGGACGAAACTCCATATGAGTTATGGAGAAAAAGGAAGCCTTCATACAAATACTTGAAAGTGTGGGGGTGCCTAGCTAAGGTGATTGTACCACCTCCTAAGGCTCTTAGGATAGGACCCAAAACTGTTGATTGCATTTTCATTGGATATGCACATCAAAGTAGTGCGCATCGTTTTCTGGTACATGAGTCCAAGAATCCCGATGTACACAAACACACTATCATGGAGGCAAATCTAAACATCGTCTCATATTTTGAAAATGTGTTCCCTATGTTAGGACAAACACATGCGACTTCATCAACATCGCCTGATGAAGCAGGTCCAAGTTCATCCACATGGTTAGATGAACCAGGTCCAAGTTCATCTACATGGGTAGATGAAGCAGGTCCAAGTTTATCTACGAGGTTAGATGAAACTCATGAACGACCTGTGGTCGAGGAGGGTGAGCTTAGACGAAGTAAGCGACAAAGGGTTGAAAAATCCTTTGGTCCAGACTTCATGAGCTATATGGTTGAGGGTGCGCCCAATACCTACCGCGAGGCGGTTACCTCCGCAGAAGGACCTCAATGGCAAGAAGCAATTAAGAATGAAATTGATTCTATATTGCAAAATCATACTTGGGAGTTAGTAGATCTTCCACCTGGTTGTAAACCACTTGGATATCGCTGGATATTCAAAAGGAAGATGAAAGCCGATGGAAGTATTGATAAATACAGGGCAAGGTTAGTAATCATAGGATTTAGACAAAAGGAGGGTCTAGACTACTTTGATACTTACTCGCCTGTGACGCGAATAACCTCTATACGTTTGGTTCTTGCAATTGCGGCTCTAAGAAATTTGGAGGTTCACCAAATGGATGTAAAGACCGTATTTCTAAATGGCGATTTAGAAGAAGAAATTTACATGGAACAACCCGAGGGTTTTTTCGCCCCAGGAAATGAGGGCAAAGTATGTAAATTGGTCAAGTCTTTGTATGGCTTGAAGCAAGCTCCAAAACAATGGCACCAAAAGTTTGATCATGTCATGATTGACAATGGTTTCAAAATAAATGAGTGCGACAAGTGTGTTTATTTTAAAGACACACCTAGGGGTTATGTAATTTTATGTCTTTATGTAGATGATATGCTTATCATTGGGAGTGATGATAACATGATCAACTCAATGAAAGACATGTTGAAAGCGAGGTTTGACATGAAAGACATGGGTCTCGCGGATGTGATTCTTGGAGTAAAAATCACTAGAATCCAAAATGGTCTTGTGTTGAGTCAATCTCACAACGTGGACAAGATCCTTGGGAAATTAAATTCGGACGATACGAGTATAGCTCGAACTCCAATTGATAATACCCAACGCCTAAGGAAGAATAGAAGCGAGAGTGTTGCTCAGTTAGAGTACTCAAGGATCATTGGTAGTCTCATGTATCTAATGACATGTACTAGACCCGACTTAGCGTATGCTGTGAGCAGGCTGAGTAGATATGATGTGGGTTGAAGTGTTATATATATTAGGTGTATATTTTAAGCCCCTTTAACACTTATTTTAGCCAAGTTTTAAATTTATAAAACACGATATTCTACTAACACTAAACACACATATGGGCAAGTGCACCCATCGTGAGCGTAGTATAGCGTTGGTAAGATACCGAGGTCGTCCAAGGACACAAGAGCTTTTAGTACCAGTTTATCCTCAACGTCTAATCAAAATAAAAAGTTTAGAAAAATGTTTTAAACTAAGAAAGATAAAATCTAACTAAAATGCTGAAAATAAAAATAAAAGGAAAACAGATAGACAAGATGAATCACTTGGTTCCGACTCGTATCTAGTATAACCTTTGATTATTTCCGCACTTTTGCACATAATTAAGAGATTATCTTAGTTATTGTAGTAGGCCCCTCTTTTGAAGGTGACGTTACCCTCACCCCAGTAGTTTGAGTCAGCAAGGATACAATCCTAAAAGGGTGGATTATTAGAAGATAATGAATTAAGTTATTAATGCAATATTGTGGTAGGCCCCGCTTTTGGCGGTGACGTTACCCTCGGCTAAGTAGTCTGAGTCAGCAGGGATACAGTCCTAAGTAGCCGGGTTAAAGTATTAATAGTAGTTAACTTATGAGGGGATCAAAGAGTTTGGACCCCCGCCATCCAATACCGTGAGGCATTGAAGGAGGTCCTACTAAATTTGACCCAGGTCCATTGCAGGACCTCTAAACGCTGAACAATGGCAAGACCTTTACCAAACCGTTCCCTTAACCCCCGACCAGGTAGCCAACATACCTCCATATAGACCGTGGAGATATGAATGGTGAAAATCCTTTATTTTATATAGACAGTAAAATAATGCCAAGACACCACGGACAAACGATAAGGAAAGATCAGCTTCAACATAAGTAACTAGTTATTAAAGTCATTAATACAAAACCAAATAAAAAGTGCAAAAGATTAGAAATAAAAAGTATTATACTAGACACTTTGTCTTCACCAAGTGATGTAAGAGACTTAGGCAAACATGGCCTTGATTGTCAAGAACTCTTACGATCAATCTTGGATCCCGAGATGACTCACACACTCTACGATGGACAATGGATGATGGTGGTGGATGATGGTGTTGTGATGGTGGTGGGTGGTGGATGAAGTGTGAGAGAGGTGGTGTGCCAAGGGATGAGTTGAAATGAAACCAAGCACTCCTATTTATAGGCTGAACAGAAGGCTGGGCACGCCCCCGTGTCCGCTGGACACGGCCCCGTGCCTGTCTGACATTCTCTCTCTTCATTAATTGTAATTCGCAATTACAATTAATGTCCCTGCTGTACTTTCGCCACGCCCCCGTGTCCGCTGGGCACGGCCCCGTGGTGGGCAATAGAAGCTTCTATAGGTTTGTCTTTTCTGCTGCTTCTTGGGCACGGCCCCGTGCTGGCTGAGCACGGGGCGTGTTCAGTCTTCTGCCTTCTCTATTTTGCTTGGGAAGATGCCGTTGAGGGGTCGGGCAGTCCACTTATGTTCCTTTTCTTGTATTTATGTTGGATTTAGCTGTCTTTTTGCTTCTTTTGTGTTTTTGAGCTCATTTAATCCTGAAAATACAAAAGGAAGACAAAAACACTCTTTTTCCAATATTAGTACTTAAAAAGGGTTAGTTTTATGCCTTATTTGATGTAATTTATATGTTGCATTTTACACACATCAAATACCCCCACACTTGAACTTTTGCTTGTCCTCAAGCAAAACTCTTTAATATGTGGCTTACACTCCCAAATGGAATAGGTAGAAGAGAAGGTTTTGGGCTTGTCGTAGAGTGTCGGGATTTCCAAGATTCTTTATGTAGTTTTATTTTTATTTATTTACAATCCTATTCGTCATGATTTATTTAAAACTTTTCATAAGAAAAATTACTTATTTGGGCATAACATGCCTTTTTAAAATTCCATTTATATACAAGTTCACATACCTCACGGGAGAAATCACTCACACTCGACCGAAGGTGTATTTTTAGTGAATCACTCGAGAGCGGCATGGAACTTATTCCTACCATAAGCTTGCCAAGCAATCAATCCTCCTCCTTTTTAACTTTTATACCTTTGTAAATATCAAGAGGACTTTGTGGGTTAAGGGTTAGGCTTGGGTTAAAGGTAGGTGGTTGGGTTAGTGGTTAGTAGAAAAAGGGCGAAAAAGCGTAACAAGTGTCGGTTTTCGTAGGACTTTCTATTTTTTTTTAACTTTTTATTCTGATGAAGCTTTTATTCAAACAAAGTTATTTTTGATGAACTTGTTTGTTTATTTCCTTTTGCTTCATCATCAACACATTTTTTTTTCAATCATTCGAAAAACCGAACTTGTTACTAAAACAAAGGGTTAAAAATGAAAAAGGTTTTGGTGGGTAAAAGGGTTTTTGGTTTGGGTGATGAAATGAAAAGGTTTAGGCTCAAAGGGGCTAACTAGGGGGATTTTTGGGTAGGTGGTAAAAGAAAAAGAAAAATAATGGTGTAGAAATAAAAAAAGGGTTAGTCCTAATGCCTCTATCATTTACTTACTCGGGTTTTAAGTTGATAAGGACCGGGAATGTATCGTCATGGCAAGTTCTAGAGTCGTAAGAACCAAGCGGCTATTCACACAAGAAACGAAAAATGAGCATTTAGTCTAAAGATGTAAATTTGTATGCCCAATAAAGGCTCAAAACTCACTTTTGTGGGAATGGGTTTTTTATGTGATCAAGTATATATAATCAAATTTTAACTAAGTTTGCCATGCCTTTTCATAATTTTCTTATGTTGGTTCTTTTTATCACGACGCTATCGGTTGTAAATTTGTAAAAATATAACCTTTTTGAGAACTTGAATTTCCCGAGTTAAACCTAGACAAGTAAAAAAAAATGAAAATTTTTTTTTTTTTGAAAAATTTTTGGGGTGATTAGCGGTTCCAATAGAGTTTTGTGTAAGGCTTGTATTTAGGACTTGCAAGATTCAAGGTTTTAGCATCCCCCCCACACTTAAATTACACATTGTCCTCAATGTGTCACAAAAATAAATTTTTAGGTTGATTAGATGTGTAAAATGGTGTTAAAAGCAAAAAATTATGTTACTGGCAGTCTGGACACGGCCCCGTGGGGACCGGACACGGCCCCGTGGGGACCGGACACGGCCCCGTGTTCAGGTGCCAGTAACAACAATTAAAGAAAAGAAACAGAAGTCTGGACACGGGGGCGTGTCTGGTGAACACGGCCCGTGTCCAGTTACCTGAACTGGGCGTTTTTCTGCAGGGGGTTCAGCACGGGGCCGTGTTGGTTGGGCACGGCCCGTGTTGAACCTTCTGTAATGGAGAAAATTGTCGGGTCGCCTTGTTCTTGTGCATGGGGTTATTTTTCTCGTTCCCCTTTTCATCCCTTACCACCATGAGTGTGTTTTTATTCCTTATGAACCATCCAAACTTTAAAAACCATCATTTCATTGCATCATAGAGAGACCTTACATAGTCCTAAATTAAGATTAAATAAAACAAAGAAATATTAAACCATGGAGTTCTAGCCTCTACTTTATTTTAATTTAGCAAAATTTCCAAGAAGCAACTAATCTTGGTTAGACAAGGCCTTTTAGAACTCCTTCTTCCGGGTGCGGTTCTCCTCATATGTCGGCGAGCCACTCTTCCACCTCCCTTGGGAGGAGAAAAGAAGGCTCATTGGCATTAGTTTGAGGATTTTCGATTTCCACCGGGATCTCTTGTTGGTGTTCCACGGGAGGTTCCGCCAGAAAGTCTTCCCACCCGGTAGGGTTGTTAATTCCGAGTGCTAGGTTCCAATCCTGTTGAGGGAGGACTGGTTCCATCGGGGGTGCTACAAGAATATTTAACCTCTGGTGCAAGAGATTAATTTCTTGGAAGCTGCTTTCGAGTCCCATTGTAAGATCGTTGATACGGTCGATTAGGACCTCCTCTACTGATGTCATTTCGTCGAGAGCCTCCCTTAATGCTATCACATAGTGCACAAGTGTAGCTTCAATGGAGGGTCTCCTTCCTCTTCGGCTGTTTGACGAATGCACGGAAGATGTTTCGCTGTTTTCACTCGACATCCTACGAAAAATAAACTGAAAAATAGTTTATTTAATGAAACAGTGACCGGACACGGCCCCGTGTTCATCTTTCAGCAGAATTTTGGAGCAAGGAAACTTGGAATTTTAAGTTATTTTCTGAACTTGTGGGGTCTTTTTAGCCATTAATAACTTAAAACAATGTTACATAACATATTTTTACCAAGATTCCTTGAACAAAACTCATTAATCCTTACCACAAAGTTGGAGGAATTCAAACTTTTAATGGTAGTTCTTGGAGAAAGATGAAGAAGAAGGAAATGGCTAAAAGATGAAAGGACAAGATGGGTTGTTGGAACCTTCTTTTAAACTTACCTAGGATAGTTGAGAGAAGATTCCTTCAAATCCCTGTCCCAAGTTGGTCCAAATGTGCAGAATTCTTGGCTGCATTTATAGAAAACGACAGCATCCTGGACACGGCCCCGTGTCCATTGGACACGGCCACGTGTGCAGGTGGAGTTCTGACACAGTTTGTCCGTATTCTGTCATACTGATCAGAAGGGAATCTTTTGGTGGACACGGGGGCGTGTTGGCTGGACACGGCCCCGTGTCGAGGGACTGTTTTATGAAGTTGTCTAGTTTTTCAAGGAACTCACTAGTATCGGGTGGCTCCTGATTGGTTGGAACAACCCCAAAGTGCCTAAGATACCTTAATTGCCCTAAACTAAGGCGAGAACGCAAGAGGTTGTCGGTGAGGGTAATTCCTATTTTCATTCTAGGTGGACAAGTCCAACCCTTTCCCGGGCTCTCGTTAAAGAAGGTGTATGCCGAATCGCTCAGGTCTATGTATGCACCGAACGAAGTCGATGGAGAGTCCTTCACGGCACAATCGGCACAGGGACGACTATCGTCCACGTCTTTGCTAGGTATGAAGGTATTTTTGGGAGCAACGAGGTTGTCGGAATGCGGTTCCAACATTTCTTCATGGTCATCGTCTTGGGGCGGATCAATAAAATCCTTCCTAAGCTCTTTTGACCAATTTAGAATTAGCTCTTCAAACAACTCGTCAAGGAGCATTTCTCCTAGAATATCTGGCTGGGCGCATTCGAGGGAGAAATAGTGCTTATTTTTACTTTCGCCCCTCTTAAGGTTATAAGGAATTGGTGGGTCTATGTAGTGGGGCCTATAATTTAGAAAGTAACATTCTAATTCTTTATGTTCGCCTCCACATAATTGACACCACGTACCATAAGAGTGCCGAAAGTAAAAATAATTACTATCACTCATGTTTATGTCAGAAATTACCAACCGTCGGGATCTAACGGTTCTGTTTTCAGTAAGTGAATCTTGGGCACGGGGGCGTGTTGAGTGAGCACGGCCCCGTGTTCAGCTTACTGTCTGACTTAAAACAGGATTGCCAGTTCCAATGATTTAGCACGGGGGCGTGTTCAGCGGGCACGACCCGTGCTGAGCTCTGCAGAAGCTGAAAAACTAAGAAAATCCTAAAAAAAATAATAAAAAAAATAAAAATAAGATTAGGCCGTTGATTCCTAACTTTCTTAAAATCCTTGTGTCCCCGGCAACGGCGCCAAAAACTTGATGTGGGTTGAAGTGTTATATATATTAGGTGTATATTTTAAGCCCCTTTAACACTTATTTTAGCCAAGTTTTAAATTTATAAAACACGATATTCTACTAACACTAAACACACATATGGGCAAGTGCACCCATCGTGAGCGTAGTATAGCGTTGGTAAGATACCGAGGTCGTCCAAGGACACAAGAGCTTTTAGTACTAGTTTATCCTCAACGTCTAATCAAAATAAAAAGTTTAGAAAAATGTTTTAAACTAAGAAAGATAAAAACTAACTAAAATGCTGAAAATAAAAATAAAAGAAAAACAGATAGACAAGATGAATCACTTGGTTCCGACTCGTATCTAGTATAACCTTTGATTATTTCCGCACTTTTGCACATAATTAAGAGATTATCTTAGTTATTGTGGTAGGCCCCTCTTTTGAAGGTGACGTTACCCTCACCCCAGTAGTTTGAGTCAGCAAGGATACAATCCTAAAAGGGTGGATTATTGGAAGATAATGAATTAAGTTATTAATGCAATATTGTGGTAGGCCCCGCTTTTGGCGGTGACGTTACCCTCGGCTAAGTAGTCTGAGTCAGCAGGGATACAGTCCTAAATAGCCGGGTTAAAGTATTAATAGTAGTTAACTTATGAGGGGATCAAAGAGTTTGGACCCCCGCCATCCAATACCGTGAGGCATTGAAGGAGGTCCTACTAAATTTGACCCAGGTCCATTGCAGGACCTCTAAACGCTGAACAATGGCAAGACCTTTACCAAACCGTTCCCTTAACCCCCGACCAGGTAGCCAACATACCTCCATATAGACCGTGGAGATATGAATGGTGAAAATCCTTTATTTTATATAGACAGTAAAATAATGCCAAGACACCACGGACAAACGATAAGGAAAGATCACCTTCAACATAAGTAACTAGTTATTAAAGTCATTAATACAAAACCAAATAAAAAGTGCAAAAGATTAGAAATAAAAAGTATTATACTTGACACTTTGTCGTCACCAAGTGATGTAAGAGACTTAGGCTAACATGGCCTTGATTGTCAAGAACTCTTACGATCAATCTTGGATCCCGAGACGACTCACACACTCTACGATGGACAATGGATGATGGTGGTGGATGATGGTGTTGTGAAGGTGGTGGGTGGTGGATGAAGTGTGAGAGAGGTGGTGTGCCAAGGGATGAGTTGAAATGAAACCAAGCACTCCTATTTATAGGCTGAACAGAAGACTGGGCACGCCCCCGTGTCCGCTGGGCACGGCGCCGTGGTGGGCAATAAAAGCTTCTATAGGTTTGTCTTTTCTGCTGCTTCGTGGGCACGGCCCCGTGCTGGCTGAGCACGGGGCGTGTTCAGTCTTCTGCCTTCTCTATTTTGCTTGGGAAGATGCCGTTGAGGGGTCGGGCAGTCCACTTATGTTCCTTTTCTTGTATTTATGTTGGATTTAGCTGTCTTTTTGCTTATTTTGTGTTTTTGAGCTCATTTAATCCTGCAAATACAAAAGGAAGACAAAAACACTCTTTTTCCAATATTAGTACTTAAAAAGGGTTAGTTTTATGTCTTATTTGATGTAATTTATATGTTGCATTTTACACACATCAAGATACACCAGTAATCCGTGCGCGGAACATTGGAAAGCTATCACGAGGGTGCTTAGATACATAAGATACACAAGAGACTATGGATTGCATTATACCCGTGATCCACCAGTGATCGAAGGATACACTTACGCGAACTGGATATCGGATATAAAAGATCATAGATCGATAAGTGGATATGTGTTTACACTTGCGGGAGCAGCTATAGCTTGGAAGTCTTCCAAGCAAACAGTTATAGCTAGATCCACGATGGATTCCAAATTCGTCGCTTTAGATAAAAGCGGGGAAGAGGCGGAGTGGCTACGTCAATTTGTGGAAGATATTCCAAGATGGCCAAAGCCGTTGACGGCGATTTGCATACATTGTGACAATCAATCAGCGCTTGTTAGAGCACAAAGCGCGATGTACAATGGCAGATCATGGCACATTCGACGTAGACATAACACGGTACGACAACTTATCTCAATCGGTGTTATCTCAGTTGACTATGTTAGGTCAAAGGAGAACATTGCAGACCCGTTAACAAAAGGCTTAAGCAAAGATAAGGTGTATAAGTCGTCAAGAGGAATGGGACTAAAGCCCATAGATGAAGGGAATATGAGGGAAACCTAACCTAGTTGACTGGAGATCCCAAGATCTAGGTTCAATAGGCAAACTTAATCATAAACCCAAAGGGAGTCACTGTGGGCGGTGCCCCAAAATCAAAAAAGGGAGTTGTATACTTCCTAGTCCATTCCAATCAGTGACATGAAGGAAAGGTTAAGCATGTTGAGGTTAAGGATTTTGAGGAAATCCAAAATTAACCATGATGCTTTTAATGATTCAGAGGAATCACCTATGTTAGAGAGAAGTGGGGTCGCTTCGAATGGATTTGTGGGGAGGCGCAAATCCTAGAGCTCTCGCAGAACCAGGAACATGTTCCATGACCATAAACGGACACAACCATGAGGACTTGACTCGACTAGGGAGAGTATTGTGTGAATGTATATTGTCGCCTACATAAATGGGGGATTGTTCAAAGACACCGCGTCTACAAGACCCTAGGAGGCTAAGTATGCTTCACAAAAGTAGGTTCAAAGGTTACACCTACCTGCTTTGCAATACTCAACTGTTGAACGTGTATAGTTGAAACTTGATAGATCGATATCTATTCATCTGGGGGATTGTTGGAAATTTGTGAAAATAGCATTTTTCACAAATATAGGAAAATGATTTTTTCCTATTTTGGACTAGAAATAAATATAATAAAATGAGCGGGTTTTATATATTTATTTGTGGGTTTGTGTTCTACGTTGGAAGGACTTCGCAACGAACTAAACCACGTCCAAAACGGAGCTAAGATGAATGAGATATCGATGCTCAAAGTTTGGTGTTTGAAACTTAAATGCTGAAAAAAGTGGGAAAGTGGCACCTTGTCCCACATCGGATGAGAGATGGAACTTAAAGGGGTATTTAAGTGGGAACTCTCCATCCTTATTGTTTCATGGAAGCACTCACAAAGTGTACTCGCGAAGGGTGCGTAGCACCCTAACTCGCACTCGCACGCGCGTGTGGCGTGGGCGATGAGGTGCAATGTGGCGCACTTTGCACTTCGCACGCTTGAGAGCCGCCTTTGTATTTTTGACCGCGTGCGCGCGGTGGAGCACAAAGGGTTGCAAGGACCAAGTGGTTTGTGATGTGGCATGCAGGCGCATGACCTTGGTGGGTCCGCGCGCAGTGGCGCATGACGTGGCAGTCATGCGCATACACGCGCGAGTACACATGGCATGGAGGCGCGCGGTTGCGCATGGTGCATGGGGCCTGATATGACGTGCGCGGCGCACCAGAGTGAGCCAATACGGCACGACTGTGTGGCGTGCTCGTATAGGTTCACAGGTGACCTGGCACACGCGCGTAGGCGCACATGGACCTGAGTCAGTGTGGCGCACGCGTGCATTGCAGTGAGCCAAATGGACGCAACGCGCATGAGGGTGCAGACCTGCGCGCGCGCAGAAGCTTCCCACAGCAGTTAATGCTGTGCAGATACGTTTCAGCATTCGAAACTGACGAAGTTAATGCGTTTGACTGAGAATTAAGTGACGAATTAAAGTGCATTAAAGACGTTTAATGCAGTTTAATTCACCCATTTAATTCATTTTTCAGTTTCTTCAAGACCTGCAACTATAAATAGGAGCATCCTATTGCAGAACAATACACCGAAACACACTGCAATCAAGATTCTTCTCACTGAATTCTTCTCTCATCTTTAAGAATCAAGGTACTCGTTCGGGTTGGAGCCAAAACCGGCAGTGCAACTGCTTTAACTGTTGTATCCTGGAAACAAACGTGTTCTCCTAGGAGACACGAAATTTGTTTTAAGGGACCCGTGTTCAACACGATCCTCAGCTGCGAACAGTGTTTCTGTTCGGAATTTTTCCTGTTCTTGTTGTTCTTTTTCAGTTGTATTTGTAATTTACTTTCAATGTCATTCTGTTCTAGTTGTATTTCAAGTTAATAAAATAATTTTTTTTTAATTTTACACGAACGGATTCCTACAAAAACATGTCTGGTCGGGTTGATCCACACACATTTTTCGTAATTTTTTTAATATTTTCTATAATTCGTTAATGAGTTAAAAATGATTATAAAAATAATATTATCGTATAAATAACTATAATATTGAACTAAGGATTAAGCAAGTAGGAGGTTGTTTGCATTAAAGTACATTTTGAGAAACTTTCGACTCATTTGATCTATCTCTAGTTTAATTTGACCTGTTTTAGATAAAACAAAACCCTAAGTAACAAGATCTAAATTGCCACCTTTACTATACACTAATTATAGCATATAACATTTATATTATACGCGAATTTTGGCATTTAAAATGGACAAGATACTGGTGATCAAAGTTTGAATCTATAAATTATCATTTTTATGTAATCTCCAAACAAAGTCAAAGTTTGAATCCAGTGGCGAAGCTTGGCCCGAATGACGGGGGGTCAAAAACGTATATACCAAAAAATTTATATAGAACCGGGGGTCAAAAACGTTTATACCCAAAAATTTCTATTCGAAAACTACATATATAACACTACTGAGCGAAAAGTTCGGGCGCCCCTACCCGCCCCTTCTATACTTCGCCACTGTTTGAATCTATAAGTTATCATTTTTATGTAATCTCCAAACAAACAAAATGGAATCCACTTTCTTCTTATATTTGGATCAGTTTAGCAAAGAATAACCAGGTTATCACTACGAATATGATTCACAACATAAATGAAGCAACATGGTGCTGCTTAACAACTTAAAATTGTCATGATTATGGATAATATAACATAAGAAGTAGATTAAGGAAAAGCATAAGCCAAAATTGAGACGGTTACTAACATACCTTAGTGTTGATTATATGTGGCCAGAGGTTCATTCCATAAACATAAAACCATAAGCAGCAGCAAACACGTGCCTGTTCATGTTCATCTTGAGATTCCCCTTTGTAATCGACCGATTTCTTAGCGTGTGTAACAACAATGGGCCCAATAAGCAATCATTGCAAAACAAAATTCATAAATTAGTTTGCCAGCCTTTGTACTATATCTAGTCTTTGACAACTGAAATAGGTCCTTGTCAACCTCTAACTTCATTTTGGCCTCCAAAGCCATTGAAACTACTTAAGAACATTATTAGATTGTTTCATTCTAACTACAAAAAGTCTGTTCAACTTGACAACACAGACAATGAATAGATCTGAATGGAAAGGTAGATGGAGAGAAGAGAAAACTTAGTACGCGGTATCCCCTTCGTTTGCCTTCAAAGCTTGTTTTCTCCCCATACATATTTAAATCCAAGAGTAAACTTCCGTTTTGCTCCCTGTGGTTTGGTCACTTTAATGGTTTTGCCCAAAACCTTTAAAAATAGACAGTTTACTCCCTGATCTATTTAACTTATTTTCATTTTACTCCCCGCCTCTAACTCTGTCTAAAATGTTTGTTAAATGTAAGAGTATTATGGTAATTCTAAATATATGTATTTAATTAATTTCTAAAATCCATTTATTAATTATTAATATATATTTATGTATGATGGGTGTCAAGTGTTATATATATTAGGTGTATATTTTAAGCCCCTTTAACACTTTTTAGTCAAGTTTTAAATTTATAAAACACGATATTTACTAACACTAGACACACATATGGGCAAGTGCACCCATCGTGAGCGTAGTATAGTGTTGGTAAGATACCGAGGTCGTCCAAGGACACAAGAGCTTTTAGTACCGGTTTATCCTCAACGTCTAATCAAAATAAAAAGTTTAGAAAAAATGTTTTAAGCTAAGAAAAATAAAAACTAACTAAAAATGCTGAAAAAGAAAATAAAAAGAAAAACAGATAGACAAGATGAATCACTTGGTTCCGACTCGTATCTAGTGTAACCTTTGATTATTTTCGCACTTTTGCACTATTTTAAGAGATTATCTTAGTTATTGTAGTAAGCCCCTCTTTTGAAGGTGACGTTACCATCACCCCAGTAGTTTGAGTCAGCAAGGATACAATCCTAAAAGGGTGGATTATTGGAAGATAATTAATTAAGTTATTAATGCAAATTATGGTAGGCCCCTCTTTTGGAGGTGACGTTACCCTCGACTAAGTAGTCTGAGTCAGCAGGGATACAGTCCTAAATAGTCGGGTTATAGTATTAATAGTAGTTAACTTATGAGGGGATCAAAGAGTTTGGACCCCCGCCATCCAATACCGTTAAGTATTGAAGGAGGTCCTACTAAATTTGACCCAGGTCCATTGCAGGACCTCTAAACGCTGAACAATGGCAAGACCTTTACCAAACCGTTCCCTTAACCCCCGACCAGGTAGCCAACATACCTCCATATAGACCGTGGAGATATGAATGGTGAAAATCTTTTATTTTATATAGACAGTAAAATAATGCCAAGACACCACGGACAAACGATAAGGAAAGATCACCTTCAACATAAGCAACTAGTTATTAAAGTCATTAATACAAAACCAAATAAAAAGTGCGAAAAGATTAGAAATAAAAAGTATTACACTAGACACTTTGTCTTCACCAAGTGATGTAAGAGACTTAGGCAAACATGGCCTTGATTGTCAAGAACTCTTACGATCAATCTTGGATCCCGAGACGACTCACACACTTTACGATGGACAATGGATGATGGTGGTGGATGATGGTGTTATGGTGGTGGTGGGTGAAGTGTGAGAGAGGTGGTGTGCCAAGGGATGGTTTGAGCTTGAGCCAAGCACTCCTATTTATAGGCTGAACAGAAGCTCGGGCACGGCCCCGTGTCTACATCCTTCTCTTTCTTCATTTATTGCAGCTTGTCTTATTAGTTGACCACGCCCCCGTGTCCGCTGAGCACGACCCCGTGTGCAGAAGAATCTTTGTACTATGAAGATTTGCCTGGATTGTGCGAATCTTATAGTTGACCACGGCCCCGTGTCCGCTGAGCACGGCCCCGTGGTGGGCAATAGAAGCTTCTACCACTTTGTCCTTTCTGCTGACACTTGGGCACGCCCCCGTGCTGGCTGAGCACGGGGCGTGTTCAGTCTTCTGTTATCTTGTTTTGCTTGGGAAGATGCTGTCGTGGGATCGGGCATATCACGTCTTGTTCCTTTTCTTGTATTTATGTTAGATTTTGATGTCTTTTTTGCTTCTTTTGCTAATTTGAGCTCATTTAATCCTGAAAATACAAAAGGAAGACAAAAGCACACTTTTTCCAACATTAGTACTAAAAAAGGGTTAGTTTTATGCCACAATTGATGAAATTTATATGTTGCATTTTGAACACATCAAATACCCCCACACTTGAATCTTTGCTTGTCCTCAAGCAAAACTCTTTAATAAGTGGCTATTACACTCCCAAATGGAATGGGTAGAGAAGAAGGTTTTCGGGCTTGTCGTAGAGTGTCGGGATTTCCAAGATTCTTTCTTTAGTTTTATTTTTATTTATTTACAATCCTATTCGTCATGATTTATTTAAAACTTTTCATAAGATAAATTACTTATTAGGGCATAACATGCCTTTGTAAAATTCTATTTATATACAAGTTCACATACCTCACGGGGATCACTCAACACTCGGCCGAAAATGTATTTTTGTGGATCACTCGAGGGCGTCATGGAACTTACTTCTACCATAGGCTTGCCAAGCAATCAATCCTCCTCCTTTTTAACTTATATACCTTTGTAAATATCAAGATGACTTTGTGGGTGAAGGGTTAGGCTAGGGTTAAAGGTAGGTGGTTGGGTTGGTGGTTAGTGGTTAGTAGAAAAAGGGCGAAAAAACGTAACAAGCGTCGGTTTTTGTAAGGCTTTCTATTTTTCCATTTTTTTTATTTTTATGAAGCTATTTTTCAAACAAAGTCATTTTTGATAAACTTGTTTGTTTATTTGCTTTTGCTTCATAATCAACAATTTTTTTTTTTAGAAAGTCATATGAGAAACCGAGCTAGTTACTAAAACAAAGGGTTAAAAATGAAAAAGGTTTTGGTGGGTAAAAAGGGTGTTTGTTTGGGTTATGAAATGAAAAGGTTTAGGCTCAAACGGGCTAACTAGGGGGATTTTGGGTAGGTGGTAAAAAAAAAGAAAAATAATGGTGTAGAAATAAAAAAGGTTAGTCCTAATGCCTCCATCATTTACTTACTCGGGTTTAAGTTGGTAAGGACCGGGAATGTATCGTCATGGCAAGTTCTAGAGTCGTAAGAACCAAGCGGCTATTCACACAAGAAATGAAAAATGAGCATTTAGTCTAATGATATGTAATTGTATGCTCATTAAAGGTTCAAAACTCACTTTTGTGGGAATGGGTTTTTTTTATGTGATCAAGTATATATAATCAAATTTTAACTAAGTTTGCCATGCCTTTTCATAATTCTCTTATGTTGGTTCTTTTTATCACGACGCTATCGGTTGTAAATTCGTAAAAATATAACCTTTTTAGAACTTGAAATTCCCGAGTTAAACCTAGACAAGTAAAAAAAATGAAAATTTTTGAAAAAAATTTGGGGTGATTAGCGATTCCAACAGAGTTTTGTGTAAGGCTTGTATTTAGGACTTGCAAGATTCAAGGTTTTAGCATCCCCCCCACACTTAAATTACACATTGTCCTCAATTTGTCTCAAAAATAAGGTTTTAGGTTGTTTGAATGTGTAAAAAGGTGTAAAAAGCAAAAATTTTGTGTTACTGGGCGCTGAACACGGCCCCGTGTTGTCCAGGCACGGCCCCGTGTTCAAGTGTCAGTAACAAAATTAGATCAAGAGAAACAGAAGCCTGGATACGGGGGCGTGTTGGGTGAACACGGCCCGTGTCCAGTTACCTGAACTGGGTCTTTTCCTGCAGACTGTGCAGCACGGGGCCGTGTTGGGCGGACACGGCCCGTGCCGAGCTTACTGTAAACGAGGAATTTTGTCGGACGGCTCTGTTTTCCTGCATGGAGTGCTAGTTCAAGTTTCCCTTGTATCCTTTGCCATCTCAAGTGTGTTTTATTCCTTTCAACACCACCCAAACACCAAATTAACTAAAAACCATCATTCATTGAATCTTAGAGAATTACATAATAGTCCTAAGCAGAAAATAAAAAGTCCTAATATTAGATAGTTAGGTCAATGAAACACAAGAAATCTTAATCCAAGAAGTTCTAGCCTACTATTTATTCTACTAGCAAAATTTCCGAAAAGATAAATCTCTCGGTTAAAAGTGGCTTGACAAACTTCTTCCCCCGGGTATGGGTTCCTCACACGTCGGTGAGCCACTCTTCAATCTCCCTAGGGAGAAGAAAAGCGGGCTCATGAGCATTGGGTTGAGGAGGTGCAACTTCCACCGGGATTTCTTGGAGTTCTTCAAGAGGAGGTTCCGCCGGAATGTCGTCCCAACCGGTAGGATTTTGGATTCCAAGTGCTAGGTTCCAATCCTCTTGAGGGAGGATTAGTTCCATGGGAGGTGTTACAAGAATGTTCAACCTCTGGTGCAAGAGGTTTATTTCTTGAAAACTGTTTTCCAGCCCCACCGAGAGATAATTTATACGGTCTATGAGGACCTCCTCCACTAAAGTCATCTCGTCTAGGGCTTCACGTAGTGCCATTATGTATCTTACGAGAGTTGCTTCAATCGATGGCCTCCTTTCCCGTCGACTGTTCCTTGAGTGCGCAGAAGAGGTTCCACTGTTTTGGCTAGACATTCTACGAAAACATACCAAAAATAGTGTGTTTTAATGAAACAGTACCACGGACACGGCCCCGTGCTCAATGAGCACGACCCCGTGTTCAACTTTCTGCAGATTTTTAGAACAAGGAATCTTGGAGTTTCAAATTATTTTCTTAACTTATGAAGCTTTTCTGAGCAGAAATAACTTAAAACAATGTTGTGTAACTTATTTTTAACAAGATTCCTTGAACAAAAATTCAATAAACATCACAATAAAGCTTGAAATCAAGCTTTAATGGAGTTGTTGGTGCAAGAAAGATGAAGAAGAAGGTAATGGATAAAAGAGGAAAGGACAAGATGTTTGTTAGAATCTTCTTTTAGAACATACCTAGGATGGAATGTTATAAAATCCTTTCAAATCTCTGTCCCTGGATGGTCCAAATGTGCAGGATTCTTGGCTGCATTTATAGAAAACGACAGCATGCTGGACACGACCCCGTGTCGGCTGGACACGGCCCCGTGTGCAGGCAAGATCCTGACACGTTTTGTCCGTATTCTGACAAAAATCAGAAGGGAATCTTTCGGCGGACACGGGGGCGTGTTGACCTGGGCACGGCCCCGTGTCGGAAGGCTGTTTTATGAAGTGTGTCTATTTTCAAGGAACTTTTCCTGATCGGGCGGTTCCTTACTAGATGGAACAACCCCAAAGTGCCTAAGATATCTTAATTGATCTAGATTAAGACGAGAACGCAAGAGGTTGTCGGTGAGGGTGATTCCTATGCTATATGTAGGTGGACAAGTCCAACCCTTTTCCAGGCTCTCATTAAAGAAGGTGTATGTCGAATCGCTCAGGTCTATGTATGCATCGAACGAAGTCGATGGGGAGTCCTTCACGGCACAATCGACACAGGGACGACTATCGCTCAAGTCCTCACTAGAGTTAGGAATATCTTCGGAAACAACGAAGTTGTTTGAATGTGTTTCCAACCCTTCTTCTTGGTTATCGTCTTGGAAAAAATTATTGAAATCTTTCCTAAGTTCTTTTAACCAATTAATAATTAGATCTTCTAGTTGAAATAATTCATCGAGAAGCATTTCTCCTAGAATATCCGGTTGGGAGCATTCGAGGGAGAGATAAGGATTATTTTTACTTTCGCCCCTCTTAAGGATACTAGGAAATGATGGGTCTATATAGTGGGGTTTATAATTTAGAAAAAAACATTCTAATTCTTTATGGTTACCACCACATAATTGACACCACATAGTACCATAAGAGTGCCGAAAGTAAAAAGTATCAGTATCGCTCAGGTTTGTGTCAGAAATTACCAACCGTCGGGATCTTACGGTTCTGTTCTCAGTAACTGAAACATGGGCACGGGGGCGTGTTGAGTGGGCACGGCCCCGTGTTCAGCTTACTGTCTGACTTAAAACAGGATTGCCAGTTCCAATGATTGGGCACGGGGCGTGTTCAGCGGGCACGGCCCGTGCTGAGTTCTGCAGAAGCTGAAAAATTAAGAAAAATCCTAAAAAAATGAAAAATAAGAAAAACGATTAGGCCGTTGATTCCTAACTTTCTTAAAATCCTTGTGTCCCCGGCAACGGCGCCAAAAACTTGATGGGTGTCAAGTGTTATATATATTAGGTGTATATTTTAAGCCCCTTTAACACTTTTTAGTCAAGTTTTAAATTTATAAAACACGATATTTACTAACACTAGACACACATATGGGCAAGTGCACCCATCGTGAGCGTAGTATAGTGTTGGTAAGATACCGAGGTCGTCCAAGGACACAAGAGCTTTTAGTACCGGTTTATCCTCAACGTCTAATCAAAATAAAAAGTTTAGAAAAAATGTTTTAAGCTAAGAAAAATAAAAACTAACTAAAAATGCTGAAAAAGAAAATAAAAAGAAAAACAGATAGACAAGATGAATCACTTGGTTCCTTGATTATTTCCGCACTTTTGCACTATTTTAAGAGATTATCTTAGTTATTGTAGTAGGCCCCTCTTTTGAAGGTGACGTTACCCTCACCCCAGTAGTTTGAGTCAGCAATGATACAATCCTAAAAGGGTGGATTATTGGAAGATAATTAATTAAGTTATTAATGCAAATTATGGTAGGCCCCTCTTTTGGAGGTGACGTTACCCTCGACTAAGTAGTCTGAGTCAGCAGGGATACACTCCTAAATAGCCGGGTTATAGTATTAATAGTAGTTAACTTATGAGGGGATCAAAGAGTTTGGACCCCCGCCATCCAATACCGTTAAGTATTGAAGGAGGTCCTACTAAATTTGACCCAAGTCCATTGCAGGACCTCTAAACGCTGAACAATGGCAAGACCTTTACCAAACCGTTCCCTTAACCCCCGACCAGGTAGTCAACGTACCTCCATATAGACCGTGGAGATATGAATGGTGAAAATCTTTTATTTTATATAGACAGTAAAATAATGCCAAGACACCACGGACAAACGATAAGGAAAGATCACCTTCAACATAAGCAACTAGTTATTAAAGTCATTAATACAAAACCAAATAAAAAGTGCGAAAAGATTAGAAATAAAAAGTATTACACTAGACACTTTGTCTTCACCAAGTGATGTAAGAGACTTAGGCAAACATGGCCTTGATTGTCAAGAACTCTTACGATCAATCTTGGATCCCGAGATGACTCACACACTCTACGATGGACAATGGATGATGGTGGTGGATGATGGTGTTATGGTGGTGGTGGGTGAGTGTGAGAGAGGTGGTGTGCCAAGGGATGGTTTGAGCTTGAGCCAAGCACTCCTATTTATAGGCTGAACAGAAGCTCGGGCACGGCCCCGTGTCCACATCCTTCTCTTTCTTCATTTATTGCAGCTTGTCTTATTAGTTGACCACGCCCCCGTGTCCGCTGAGCACGACCCCGTGTGCAGAAGAATCTTTGTACTATGAAGATTTGCCTGGATTGTGCGAATCTTATAGTTGACCACTGCCCCGTGTCCGCTGAGCACGGCCCCGTGGTGGGCAATAGAAGCTTCTACCACTTTGTCTTTTCTGCTGACACTTGGGCACGCCCCCGTGCTGGCTGAGCACGGGGCATGTTCAGTCTTCTGTTATCTTGTTTTGCTTGGGAAGATGCTGTCGTGGGGTCGGGCATATCACGTCTTGTTCCTTTTCTTGTATTTATGTTAGATTTTGATGTCTTTTTTGCTTCTTTTGCTAATTTGAGCTCATTTAATCCTGAAAATACAAAAGGAAGACAAAAGCACACTTTTTTCAACATTAGTACTAAAAAATGGTTAGTTTTATGCCACAATTGATGAAATTTATATGTTGCATTTTGAACACATCAATGTATATGAGAAAAAACACCCCTATTTCATTTTCTAAGTCTGTCTCTTTCTCTCACCCCGTTTCTCTCTCTCTACAACCAGTTACATCATCACACAACATTCAAACCCCAATCACCATTTCTTCCATTAAAGTTACCAAGTCACTAGATAACACTCCCTTTCTAACCCTAGCCACCATTGAGATCACCACCAGCCGTTGATTTGGAGCTCAAAACCAACTGAAATCAGAGTCGGCCACCACCACCACCACCATCTTCATCCCTAAACCAACAACCATGACCGTCGGCCACCCACCATCATCTTCATCTGCAACTTTGGACCTCAAAACCCCCAAATCCACCATCATCTTCATCGCAGATCTGAACCTTCTTGCCGACCACACTACCATTCGACGACCAGAAAATCGGAGCCTCCATGACCTCTAACTCACCACCGCCATGAAGTGTACCAGTTTTGTTAGAGAATGCATACTTTATTTTCCCTACATCCTTATGTATATTTAACACGCAACGCTCGAATATAGAGTTTGATGCTTTATCATACATCTTAACATCTCTAATCATGAAGTAAACCTGACCAACACGCACAAGCTCCATGGACAAGTTCAAAAATGTGTATTATAATCCGAAACACAATCACTAACATAAGAAAAGTGAAACATGTCTCCATCCTAACACCAGAATAGTTGTAGCTCAATTCTCAATGTCTGGCTCAGAACATTTATTTCTTGTACAGAACTGAAGCTCATTTTCATGTCGTTTCAACCAAACACCAGCACAATCAGAGACACCCGTACACAAAGCAATAAAAAAAACAATACAATTTCACGGTTCAAACGAGTCTCCAAACGGCTCTTTTAAACCGCTACTTGTACAACCTTATTAGTGTTCTAAAGCACACAACCAAAAAAACTATGTTTGAAGGGCAAAGTGATAGATGTTTTCCATCAATCTCAATGCAACGTAACCATCATGATGATTTATAATCACTGAAACCTCTTGAATTTAAGCAGCTCACAAACAGCTCACTAACCAAAATTAGAATTAATAATAACTTTAGGATCAATTGCATAACCCAATGACAAAAACTTGTATGACAACTTCTAATTTGTACACCTTTTCAACGACGTCGTTCATATTTTTAACAAAACCTTTCCACTCTTCAAACTTATTTTTTTTTTTTTGGTTTTACCATAGTTGAAGCATTTCCCTAACCTAAGTCTCCAATCTATGTTAAGGTCAGCTCATAAGAGCCAAAAACCTTATTCTTTTCATTAACACCTACAACATTTCAAAGTCTTATACTAACTGTTTGATCCAAGTCTCGGTAACAATATCTTTATACTTTATGTGGAAGACAACATTTAAGCCACCTGATTCAACAGGTTTTTTTTTTGAGTAAACTGCCATTTTGGTCCCTGTGGTTTGGCCAGTTTTGCCACTTTAGTCCAAATTTCAAACTTTTTACATCCAGGGCCCTGTGGTTTGATTTTTGTTGCCATTTTGGTCCAAATTTCAAATTTGACCAGATTTCCCATTAATGACCTGCTATTTTGTCTTTACCCTCAGGGGCATTTTGGTCATTTTAAATTTATTATCTCTTTATTATAACAATTATAATAAAACCCTGATCATCATCATCTTCAACCTCATCTCTCAACATACAGACATATCTCTCTCTCTCAACATACAATTCTCCTCTCTCTCTAAAATACCACCACCACACCACCACCACCACCCCCACCATCGCATCATCCCCACCACCATCCCACCTGAATGACTAGATGCAATTATCAAATTTGGCATCTCAGAGTCATTATTAAACTATTATTATTCTTATAACAAGAAGATACACTATACACTCAAGTATAAGAAAATCTTAAGCCAAATAACTGTCATGGAGGTAGTGTATTGAAAGATTTACATACATTTTCAAGATGAAGTTCAAATCCAGTAATATTTAAAGGCTATAATGTAATCAACCTGAACATTGTGGTCATCCCAAAAGGAAGGATCCTCAACAAGCTCAAAATGCGGAACCTCAGCAGCTACCAGCTCACCATTTCCACTCGAAATCCTTCTCGAAACCCTATAAGCACCCCCTCCCCTTCCTCCAATACTCTGAACAACCCTAGGCCCAGTACAAGCCCCCAATTGACCAACATTAGTCCTCGAAACACTCCTAGCCGGCGTACTATTCGCCGAATCAAACTTCCTACGACTCGAACCAGCACCAACACCAGCATCTAACAACTTATCCTTAATTCCACTCTGATTCAAAACCTCATGAATAAATTCCTTCGAAAACTGAGACGGATCTGGAATCGTATCCAAAGGCGTCCTCGATATCGGTATATCGACTGAAATTGACGGAATCTTCTCGAACTGATTCTCGTTTCCTTCAACTTGACTGTTTTTCGGACAACTTTTCACCATTTTTGAATCGGAAAAAGCTCGATTTGAATCAATAGCGATGAAATTTACGGATTTATTGAGGAAGATTAGTACCGAAAAGTGTGAGATTATCGTTAATCGCCATTGTTAGGGTTTCTGGAAGTGTAGAAAGGTTTTCTGACAGTGGATCAGCTGAAAAGAATAAAGCAGATCTGGGTTTTATTGTTAAAAAAATGAAATTTAAAAAATGACCAAAATGCCCCTGTACTAAAGGACAAAATAATCAGTTTTCAATAGTCAAAATAGAGGATTTTTGGATTTAGGACTAAAATGGCAACAAAATGCAAACCACAGGGACCCAGATGTAAAAAGTTTGAGATTTGGACTAAAATGACAAAAGTGCCCAAACCACAAGGACCAAAATGACAGTTTACTCTTTTTTTTTTTTTGCTAATCTTAAAGTTTTTTTAATAATAATTATCCTTGATCTTTGTTAGAATGTTCTGGCATCTTGGAGAATTATTCCAGAGATATTCTCGGGATATGATTGACAGCAAAATTAGTGATTTGCAAATTATATTCCTTAATTTATGTTTCCATATTATAGGGTCTTTGCCCCCTATTTAATCCTTGTAATTGTTCTCTATTGAAACAAGAAAGAAAAAACATTTTCTCTGATACATAATTGTAATATGGTATCAGAGCCAAACAACAATTGATCCATGGGAGAAAAGAACCAGAGTGTCGTCATCCCTGACGAGCTGGCCCTACAAATTGCAGCACTGCTAAAGAATGGTCTTGGAGCGTTACCAGCAGCAGCAACTAATTCCGAAAGCTTGTCCATCGGGATAAAATTACTTCTTCCATAACCAATCCAGTGCTCAGGGGGAGACAACAAGAGAGTCACTTGATTGGTTGCTATACCAGGGTTGTTCTGATGATGTTCTAAAAGAGCCGGTAGATGGAGCCACCGAACATTCTTCTCCTAACATAGTAGAAAATGACGGCCCAGTCCACACAACCAACGAATCTCTTGAGGACAATGTCCAACAAGAAGGCGACACAATAGATGCAACGGAACCGGACACTACCAATGAATCTTCGGAGATTGAGCTCCAAAATGAGGTAAACAATCATAATTCAAATGTGCCTAACATTTCAGGTGACACTGTCTTAGAAGAATTGAATACCTCGGTTCTCCCTCCAAGAAGAAACCGAGGAGTCCCTCCGAAGCGGTACTCTCCAGAACATGTTTCTCGTAGTTCGAGATATCCCGTAAATACTGAAAGGGAGAAAGTAGCAGAAGTTGCAAAAGCTTTCTCTGCCATATTATTTTCAGAACGAATTCCAAAAACAGCGCAAGAAGCTAAAGAAACGACTGAATGGAAAGAAGCAATGAACACAGAAATGGAAGCCCTGAAACGAAGTGGCACGTGGGAAAAGTGTACGCTACCTCCAGGTAAAAAACCAGTTGGCTGTAAATGGGTGTTTAACATAAAGTATAAAGCAGATGGAACCATCGAACGACACAAGGCAAGACTAGTTGCAAAAGGCTACACACAAACTTATGGCATTGACTATTCAGAAACATTCTCCCCAGTAGCCAAGATTGACACCATCAGGGTATTATTCTCCATAGCTGCAAACAAAGACTGGCCACTACATCAGTTTGATGTAAAAAACGCGTTTCTACATGGAGACCTGAAAGAAGAAGTGTACATGGATCCTCCTCCTGGTTTTTCAGATGATTTTCGTGAAGGTGAAGTATGCAAACTGAAAAAGGCCTTGTATGGGTTGAAACAATCTCCACGTATGTGGTTTGGAAGGTTTACCATGGCAATGAAAAGGTATGGATACAACCAGAGTAATGCTGATCACACCTTGTTCCTTAAGAAAATAGGAGAACTGGTCACATGCCTCATAATATACGTTGATGATATGATCATAACGGGGAGTGACAAAGAAGAAATAGCATCTCTACGGAAAAATCTTTTCACAGAGTTTGAAATGAAGGACCTAGGGGGTTTGAAGTATTTCCTTGGAATTGAAGTGTTGAGGTCAAGTAAAGGGATCTTTATCTCTCAACGAAAGTACATACTTGACTTGCTAGCAGAGGTGGGTATGGTAGATTGTAAACCTAGTGACACTCCTATGGTGGTAAATCACAAGTTAAGACTTGTTAAAAATGCCGAACCAGCGGACAAAGAAAGGTACCAACGACTCGTGGGAAAATTGATATACTTGGCTCACACACGACCTGACATTGCTTACGCAGTTGGGGTTGTAAGTCAGTTCATGCATCAACCCCAAGAACAACATGTGGAAGCTGTAATGCGGATTATCCGGTATCTCAAAGGTACCCCAGGGAAAGGTATTGTGTTCAAGAAAAATGGGCATCTAAATGCAGAAGCATTCACAGATGCTGACTGGGGAGGAAATCCAAATGATAAACGATCGACTGCTGGCTACTTCACTTTGTTGGGAGGGAACTTGGTGACTTGGAAAAGTAAGAAACAAAAGGTTGTATCCTTATCAAGCGCGGAATCAGAGTTTAGAGGAATTGTCAAGGGAATAGCTGAAATTCTATGGCTAAAGAAGATTATGGAGGAAGTTGGTTTTCCCCTTACGCAACCAACTCGGTTAATGTGTGACAATAAGGCCGCAATTAAAATCTCAGAAAACCCGGTACAACATGACAGAACGAAACACGTAGAGATTGATCGGCACTTCATAAAAGAAAAAATTGAAGATAGAACAGTTGAACTTCCTTTCGTGAGATCCGAAGACCAACTAGCAGATATTCTGACAAAGGCAGTTGGAGCAAAAAATTTTGAAGCTGTGTTATCCAAGTTGAGTATTGAAGACCCCACTGCTCAACTTGAGGGGGAGTGTTAGAATGTTCTGGCATCTTGGAGAATTATTCCAGAGATATTCTCGGGATATGATTGACAGCAAAATTAGTGATTTGCAAATTATATTCCTTAATTTATGTTTCCATATTATAGGGTCTTTGCTCCCTATTTAATCCTTGTAATTGTTCTCTATTGAAACAAGAAAGAAAAAACATTTTCTCTGATACATAATTGTAATAATCTTCATATTTGTCAGCAGTCTTAATTATTCTCTTTTAACATTTTTATTTTTTCACATCACTTCAATGGATTCGAATCCATGTAATGCTAAGAAGACCGACTCAAGCCGAAACAAAAGGCAAAGCTACATGTAACTGTATAATTTACTTAAGAGTAAACTGTCAAAATGGTCCCTGAGGTTTGGTCACTTTTGTCACTTTAGTTCAAAACTCAAAACTTTTGAATCTGGGTGTCTGTCCCGTGGTTTCAATTTTGTTGCCATTTTCATCCAAAATCAAAACCTAGTCAGATTTTTCAGTTAACATCCAGCTTTTTTTGTCTTTTTCATCTCTTTTAATGACGGACAAAATGGTCATGTTTTATTATAACAAATTAAAAAAATCTAACAATTTTCCCCTTCATTAAAAAGGACGAAAAAGACAAAAAAAAGCTGGATGTTAACTAAAAAATCTGATCAGATTTTGCTTTTGAATGAAAATGGCAATAAAATTGAAACCACATGGACTCAAATTCAAAAAATTTGAGTTTTGGACTAAAGTGACCAAATATCAGGGACCATTTTAGTAGTTTACTCTTTATTTAACTGACGTACAAGTTTGACCCAACTATGTAGGAATTCAGAAGTGATCATATGTTGAAGTAGCAAAACTTATTATAAAATAACTTTTTATTAATTACAACAGAGCTCTAAAGCCTGGATTTTGGAGATGAGAAATCAAATGGCAACCCCACCTATTTAAACTAGAAAGCCATAGTCCTGGCTTATTCTAAAATTCTCTATTCTAGTTAATCTTTGCAATATTTAAGGCTAATTTCTAGATCCCTACAAGACATTTTCAAATCTCCAAGGATATTTCTATGGAATGATCTAGGCTTCCTTGCAATCCAAATGTTTCTCAATGGTTCATTATCCCTTAAGAATGCTCTAGAAAATTTCGAAAGCATGTTGTTGTTTGAAATAATGAAAGAAAAATATTTTGCAAGTATATTACATCAATGTTCTATATGCATTTATTCATTTCTTTCGAAATAATTAATACATAGTCCCCGTTCTTTAGCAAATTGTAACACATTTGCTCCTTAACTTTTTTTAGAAAATATGAATACACGGGTGTGTTTGTTTTCTTATAATTCACCAGAAAAGTTTTGTGCTTTAAAATTTAGCCACAATTTTTTTTTTTAAATTTGCCATTATGATTAGTATAGTTCGTAAGTATATAGAAAAATTCTTTTCCAACAATTTTGAGAACTCAGGAGCAAGGTTTGTTAGCCGAAAACCGGTTATAGATTATGTGGTGGGATATGATTTGTTGGTTCTATGGGTTTAAATGGTTATTGTTCTAGTAGTATTGTTTCTAGTTACATAATTATTCATCTCTTCAAATGGATTTTAGATTTTTGCTCCCGTATTATGATTTAAGATTTCTGCTCCCATATAATTTTGATATATCTTGGAGCGTAAAAACCGGTCGTTCTTACTTACAAACATGGCTAATAGTGTATAACTGAATTGAAAACAAGTACATAAATCTCACAAGCTTTATTTATACTTTAACTTATATTTTGAGTTACAATTTATAACATAAAGATTATCAACTACTGTGAATACTAAGATACAAGTAAATGTTATAAACATGAAGCACATAAAATGTACATATGATTTATGCATGTGTCTTTTCGATATTTTATTATTATTTTTTTAAATATACTACATTTAGCAGTAATTACTTATTGGTTTTTAAACTTTCATGTTACAACTTCTGGCTTAGATTAGTCCGTTTTTAACTTTTTACATAACCGAAGCTCACTTTCATGGCATTTCAACCAAACACCAGCACAAACAGAGATAATATACAAATTGTAATCTGGAGCGTCAACGAATACTTAAAGAGACAAATGCTTTCGATAAAAAGCTGGTCAAAGAAAGGTTTTTCAAAGATTTGGACAAAAAAATCCCAGAGAGGTTGAAAGCATTTATTGGATAAGACAAGTGGAGGTAGTAAGATGGCCCATAATGCTAATGTAGCGTCTTGTTCGAAGCCTAATAGTCCGGGTTTAAAAAATCAGCAGCTCCCTCCTAAACAGCCGAAGAAGGCTGTTAATCAGGCTCCTAAAAGTGCCCCGAAAGCTTCCGGTTTTAACTTTGCCCGTGCAGTCCAGGGCAGACCTGCTAAGGAAGGTCCAGGTGTGAAAATTGTTGACAAAAATGCCCCTGGTCCTGCTGATAAGCCTAAGATGAGCACGTACAACAGGTTTTCAGTTCTTGATGTTCAGGAGAGCGTTAAAAAGGGCACCCTAGTGGCAGAAAATCCTGAAGTGTTCCCGTCGGAAAAGAGTTGCTCCGAGAAAGGTACCACCAACCAACAAAATATTATTGACCCGGGTCGTATTCTTCCCTCGTGGAGCCAGTTCAGCCCTAAGGAGTTGTTAAACCGGATCCTTGAAAAGGATTATGGTATAACGGATGCTCAAAAAAAGCGAATCCTTGATGCCCTTCAAAGTGACGCGAGAGCGGTTAAAGCGGAGGATCAAGAAGAGTGGGTGAATGGTGAGTGGGAGTTCTTTCACGATAAATGCTTAGAACTTGATCTGGACCCAGATTATTGTGTTGAGGATGTTTACGATGATGATTGCGGCTCAGCTCAATTTATCGCTCAACTTGCGAAAACGGGTAAATACTTTGATCCCGTTGTTGCGAAACCCCCTAAACATTAATTATGTGCCCTACGTCTTGTTGGGAAGGGTCGGTTTGCTGGTTCCAGTTTCTTGTTTCCTGTGTGTTTCGGTGTTTGGTGGTTTATGCTAGTAAACTTCTCCTTTACGGCACTTTTTGTTTAATTTTATTTGGTCGCTGGGTCATTTTTTTCGGGAATCTGCTTTGGTTTTTTGGCTGGAACTTTGCTGGGTATTTTGGCTTCTTTTTGCTGTCTTCCGGGTCTGCTTGGTGTCCCAGAATATGCTCTGTATCTGCTGTTCTGGTCCGGGTTTGTAAACTGCCCAGCACAGCTTTATCCGAGTCTGTTTGGGCTTTTTGTGACACTGCTGTCAGGGATTGTTGGGTTCTTTTTCTGGGCTCCGGGTTATATATTGGGGTTGGGCTGGTTATAAAAGTCTTTGGGCCCCTCGGTCCCCTGTCTCGGGTCTGTTATCATGGGTTGGGTGTGTATCGGAGTCCTGGTTATGAAGCGAAAGGATGGTTCCGGGGCTCCGATGGAAAAAGACATTTCTAGTTTGGTTTACGTTTGTAATAGCTTAGAGTGCCTTAATGTTGGTTATAGTTACATTTGGTTGGTGATAGGGAAAGATATCATCCCTACTAGCACGTTAAAAGTTAGTAGGTGTTGTATGTTTTCTGAGCTAACGAGTACCAAAGCATGTTTTGGTATTCCGTTGCTAGGTTGGCGGGGGTATGCCCCTTTAAACATGTAATCATCTTTTTGTCATTTATAAAGTTTGCCGGGCGAAAGCTCATTTACCCAAAAAAAAAAAAAAAAAAAAAAATAGGCTTGTTTGATGTTGATTTTCTGTTGCATTATTGGACTTGTTAGATTACATTAATGTTTTTATAATCGCATGTTTTAGATGGTGATCTCTTTATGCTCTCTCTTGACTTTGAGCATCTAATATACAAATTGTTAGAATTTTCATATTTCAAGCTTATATATAAAGTGTAATGAAATGTACCCTAAATTAGAAAATTACCCTTAACTAATAAAGTGCAATCTCACTAAATCAATTACTGATCCATAATTTCCACGATCACATATCGATCTCAAACGACACTGCTTCATCTTGGAACTTTTAAATAGAAGCATATAAACTCTTATTCAACTGATTCTTCTTGTTTCCCCAAATGGAATCATCTTCAACTGAAACGAAGAGATTAAATTCAACTTTGGGGGCGGAACATTGAGAATAATGAGGTGATCCAAACACGTTTGTGTAAGATTAAATATATTACGTATTAATATTTAATCTGTAGCCATTATAATCATTTACATTATATAGATCAAAATATATAACAATCCTATTAAATAATTAGTTGGTAATTGTTGATGGACCATATTACCCTTATTAACTAATTAGGGTTTCCTCCTGGGTGCCTATATAAGGAGAATTATGTGGAGGTTAAGGGGTTAGACAGTTACACAATTAGACACACCCCATAAGCCTAACATCATATTCGACCTCCTCTCCAAAACCGAATCCCCTATTCGGTTCTCATCTTCACCATCATCAGTCAGCACCCTAAGGAGGAACCAGACCAAGATGACAATCATGTCAAACCTTAATTGCTGCGACTCCATCTGGATTCTCTGCTAGCCTGTGCTGATGCAACCAAAGGTATGTTTTTATGTTTTCCATTATGTTCAAACAGAACTGAACCAACATGTGGTATCAGAGCATATATTGATTAGTCAGTTCTGTTTTCGTATCCATAATTCTGGGATTGAAACTTGGAAAACGGAATTTTTTCTTTGAAAATCTTATGAACAGCCGAACCGAGATCACTGTTTTCGAAATCTGGATTAATTATATGTTTTATGTTTTAACCGAAATATGGGTTAAAAATTAACTGGATTATGTTTATGACCGAAATCTGTTTTAGAAAACCTTAAAAATTCAGGTTTCGGGTTCCAGAATCATGTTTTATGTTTTTAGGGTTCATAATGTTCTTAGTTAAAATTCGAAATTTCCCTTATGTTTTGGAATGTGTTTTGAATTGTATAATGTTTTTCCTAATTTGATCTTATTTTATCTAATAAGTTATTTTCGAAATCTGTTAATGAGATAAACAATTATGATTTTCGAAATTTTATGATAAAATTAGATCAATGTTATAATAGGAAACTATATCACAATTCATAATTTTCGAATTTTTTTGTTATGTTATCACAAAAGGAAAAACAGCTATTAAACAGAGGATTCGAAATCATTATTGTACAAATCGCACAAGTCCCTTAACATTCGCACAAGATCAGATCTAGAAAAAAAAAAGGATCTGATCGCACAAGGCATAATGGATCGCACAAGGCATTATGGATCGCACAAGTTTACTTGGGCCTTATGGATCGCACAAGTTTACTTGGGCCTTATGGATCGCACAAGTTTACTTGGGCCTTATGGATCGCACAAGTTTACTTGGGCCTTATGGATCGCACAAACTTATTTGGGCCTTATGGATCGCAAAAGTCTACTTGGGCATTATGGATCGCACAAATTTATTTGGGCCTTATTGATCGCATAAGACTTGGGCATTACTGATCGCACAAGACTCGAAACCTCATTATTCTTTTTAAGCTGTTTAATGTGACCTAAAATTTTTTTCGGGGCGGGCGAGGGCGCGCTGCCCCCCGCAACCCCCAGCGAACTCACCGCGGAGTTCGATTCGCGCTAACGGGTGGTTTGCTATTAAATAATTGGTTTTTGTAATTACTTAGTTAATTAATAAGGATCAAATAATGTTTTACAAAACCAAAATGGCTTTACTTGAATGAGCTTTTGATATATCATTTCTGCCCAAAGCTGACTTGATACATCTACTTATCATTCAAGTATTACGAAAGCTATGTTGTGTGTGCATCATGAGCATGAATGTCTTAATTTCTGGCCAAAGCTGATTTAATTCATTCATAGATGGCATACTCAACGAGTGCATAACTAAAGTGATTGTTTCAATTCTGGCCAAAGCTGATTTGTCACAAACACTTTGCACACATGCTTAAATGATTACACTTCTGGCCAAAGCTGATTTGTCTTCGTTTAAGTAGAACTTTAAATAGTCTATTATTTTGATGTTAGTAATAGACATATCACAATCTCTTCACATAATGATCCTTAGATTAATGATCCTTAATTAAGTTTTTATGATCATTTCGTCTGCCTTATTCTTAGTACCCATAATGTTACTCACTATAATTTTCTTCTATATATATCTCATCCACTCTAATTTTTTAAACCTAAAATGTTTGCTTTATTTAAAGTTTCTATTAGAATTAGCTCTTAAATTAAATCCTTGATTATTTCTTAAGACACGATAATCCTATTGCTCTCTTCTGATAAAGATTATAAAGAAGAAAATTAGAGCATGATGAATAGGACAAATCGACCATGATGTCTATTATGATAATCAAGAATTCTCTAACATAAATGCTATCACTAAAGTTATTCCAGATTAAGTCTTTCCTGAGACTAATCTTTATTTATGGAAGAATCACTAGAACTCCTAAGATGCATGCCTTAATTTGAAACTCTAAACTATAAAGTTAAGTGGTATATGTGAGTACATTATAATGTACAAAACCATGACCCATAAAGTTGAGGGCTTATGCATGGAAATAAGTACATTTTTTCCAGTACATTACATACTAAGATTTTCACTTGTACAAATTGATGCATTATAAATCAACTACAACACTCAAAAATACCAAAGTATAACGAGTGTGTTGATAAGCAACATATGTACAAAGAAATAAATGTTTAAAGCTGGAAAATAAGTTGTTATTCACCTTATAACCACTTAAAACGTTTAAAAGAGGATTGTTCTAAGGTCCATAGACAAATTTCGAGTGCTAATTCCAACATTAAGGTTCTTCAAGGGAAAATCTCACTGCATAATTATGTCATTAGACTAGACATAAGCAACGAGACTATCCATTATTCTAAAGAACAGTTGGGTAAATTAATTAGATAGTCACTTATTAATGATATTTAAGTCTGGTAATTTCAATATTCCAATTAACACATGATTAGTTGACTCTAGTTCCATACGTTTCTTTCCCAGAACTTGACACATAACTAATATGAGAGTTAGTGACAAAATTAATTGTTAAGGCTATAAGAACCATAATAAGTAGTCTTCTAACAAAGCTTTTCGATACATTACATGTTCTGATTATTAATCAGAGTACAGTATCATTACTTAGGCTATGTCATGAAGGTTGTGAGGTTTGCATAGTCAACATAAAGTCACACTTACCTTAAACTCTCATCTTATTTGTTCTAAATATCTGGATTGAAACATTACTAAGATAAAACTAGATGATACCTTACATTTTCACAACTTTTGTCATCATGCAAATGAGAATTTGACAAAAGGAAAATGAGACTTATAAATTTCATCCATTATAACCGAAATTCATGAGAAATCATGACAGGGTTAATGAGGATGATTTTTTATCTAATCTCATTCTAAGTGATTTTTAAATCATGACGTTATAGCCCTAAATATTATTTGGCTTAAGGAATAAGTATGGGTCCATCATAAGTCATTCATTGACATTTGTGGAACTTATTCAAAAAGGAATATTCAGACATAATTTATTTATCATTTAAAAGACTATCAACTTGTATCTAAATTTTGTCGCATATGACCCACGGTCTTAGAAGAAATCTATTCATATATATACTTAATAAGATTTCTATTAAATATGTCCCTAAAGTTTCTTACGATATCTGGACATTAAAGAAATCAAATAAAGTCTAATGTATATATGATAGGTTCCCACGTCACGTAGCTCATTGAAACTTCTCTTGTAGCATTCTAGAGATATTAAAGATCAGTGGGAGCATTAAGTGTCTTAATAATAACTTGCAATAGTTGCAAGAGGTGGGGGAGTGAAAATTTTACATTACCTAAATTTGCACCTCTTGTACAAGACACCGCTCCATCACAACACTGTTCTATCAAAACTTGTCTCCTTAAAATCTAATGCTACTCTTACAAAAGTTTCATTGTCGCTTAATTGTGGGCGCACTTAGATTTCTTACCTAAACTAACATAATCCTCAACAAGAGAAATCACAACGACTAACGTCATTAACTTGTTTCTCTATTAGAATTTGTTGGTCGTTACATATTGACCCTAAGCATGCTGAGTTCCTAAAGATTTCTAAGGTTAGTGGGAGTAGTCAAAGTCCTTATTATGATTTGCAAGGAATACAAGAGGCGGGGGGAAGAGTGTCATTAAATTTCACTCCAAATTTAACTCCGATTACACCTCTTGTACACCATACTGCACCAACTCTTATAAACTTAGAATCCTTGAAAATGATAGCAACCTAATCAAGAGCTAATCCATAAAACTGAAACTTCTAATGAACCCAATAATCAACTCAGGAGGTCATCTAGGTTTAAAAGCCTACTAACTTTGATGATTACATAACCTCCCTAATTGAAGTTGAAATGGATTTTGGAAAAGTTTATTGGTCCTATCTCTTCAAATTAAGCCATTAGTGTCAATCAATATTATTTTAAATGGAATAAAATAGTTTTCTAGTAAAGCTGATTTTATGTGTTCGTATAACGTTTGGGATTTGATTGAATTACATAAGAGTGTTCATAACAAAACCAAATCCTAATATAAGCGTTAAGATACGAAGAAACATGATTGATTGTCAAAGGTTGTACTCAGGAAGAGATAAATTATTAAAGAATCTTTATTACATATCTTACAAGAAGATTTCTTTGAGGATCATCACTGTTCTAGTAGCTTATAATAGTTTAAAGCTACATTAGATGAACATTATAAACAATTTTCCATAACAAATGGCTTGACACATTTACATGTTCATTAGATAACAACCTAAAGTTTCAAACTGAAGGTTAAAAAACACTTTATTTGTAAGCCAATAATATCCATGTATGGGTTAATGCAAACATCATAATGTGATGAAATCTTAACGTAATTATTTTCATCAACAACCAAGTGGATTAATGTACCTACCTCAAGATGAGTGGGAGCAACTAAGATAAACCTGTCTATATAGATGATATTATTTTGACAGGTATATGTTACAAAAGTCAAAGCATTGTTAACACAAACTTTGATATAATAGATCTCAGAGATATCTCTTACGTGATTGATATCATAACATACTGAGATAGACCCAATGGGATATTAGTTCCGTTCCATAAGTTTAACATTAAATGGGTCCTTACATATGTAACTAAACACTGCTCTCCTTCAGAGGATAGTATAAATGAGATTATTTTTTACGCTTCATTAATTGGAAGCCTTATTTAAGTTTAAGTCTATACTCGTTTAGATAGTACTCACATTGCAACACACTAGATATGTCTAGATTAATGTGTAGCATCTAATGGAGTATTATAATATCTTTAAAGAAATGAGAGGCTATAATTTGAAGAAGAAGTGAGAATTAAAACCGGTTTATTACTCTAACTTTGAGATATTCAAAGATGACAAAATGTAATTTCGGGTATATCTTTATGTCAGCAGACAAAACCTATTTCATGGAGGAGTCATAATGCACTGATATTAACAACCTAAGTTATAACGACATAATATCGTCACTAAATGTTGTTGGAAGTTTATCAGTGGACTCATAAGTTTATTAACTCCATATAATGTTTTGAAGACTTAGTGTGATAAAGTCAGCTACCATGACTCCTTGAACAGTAACAGTTCAAGAGGTGCTGCATTAAGTTTCGATACGCAATTAATTATTCGTTTATGAACGAATTGAGGAAACTAAGTTTAGTATCGAATACATTCATGATATGCTTAAGGATCCTATAACTGAAGGGCTATTACCCATAAGTCTTATTAAGAGAGCTCATAGACGGGTATTAGTTAATGGCCATGCGCAACTGCATATCGTACTATGAATGACTAAGTATTAGTTAATTTTTCTCATCAGTTTGATTTTGTACGTCTCTAAGAATATGTCAAGTCGACATAATGGCATATAAGACAAATAAAGTTACAAATCAAACAAAGGGCTTATGCGTATTTTGATCATGACGATTAGGTTTTAAATTAAGGCTATAGTATGATTAATGGGGGTCCTGAGTCGCATAATGATTCAACGGCTGTATTTTTCTGCTATAGTACTTGTTTAAGGCTAAAATGAGTGTTAACTCCTGATCAGGCTTATCTAATACTCATAGTAAATGATTACTCGGCTAAGTGGGAGAATGTAAGATTAAATATATTACGTATTAATATTTAATCTGTAGCCATTATAATCATTTACATTATATAGATCAAAATATATAACAATCCTATTAAATAATTAGTTGGTAATTGTTGATGGACCATATTACCCTTATTAACTAATTAGGGTTTCCTCCTGGGTGCTTATATAAAGAGAATTATGTGGAGGTTAAGGGGTTAGACAGTTACACAATTAGACACACCCCATAAGCCTAACATCATATTCGACCTCCTCTCCAAAACCGAATCCCCTATTCGGTTCTCATCTTCACCATCATCAGTCAGCACCCTAAGGAGGAACCAGACCAAGATGACAATCATGTCAAACCTTAATTGCTGCGACTCCATCTGGATTCTCTGCTAGCCTGTGCTGATGCAACCAAAGGTATGTTTTTATGTTTTCCATTATGTTCAAACAGAACTGAACCAACAGTTTGACCTGAATTGCAAGATAACTGCTGCTACTGTGAAGGAAACTACATGCAGGATTAATAGTTATTTAATTGACATGATTATAACAATTTAAATTAATAATTTTCTATTTATATAATTAATAACATTTGGAAGCATTAGATAATAGGAAAATCACAAAAATAGATATTGTTGACAAAAAACTTTCAAATACAACCATTACTTTTCGGTTGTTTTCAAATTAGTCTTGTTCGTCTTAGGCATCCAGTCATCTCAGCCGCCTCACAAAAAGTGTAGGTTTAGCAGTCTCAGCTATTCGGCTACCTGGCCGCCTCGGCCTCGCAAAAAGTGTAGGCTAAATCTTATATGTCTCAGCCGACAAAGCTGATGTGACAGCTTCTGATTGGTGGAAATGAGGTTGACTACTTTGGAAACGCCTGAAAAGTGACCTCTATATTTGAAAGTTTTTAGTCAACAATGTCTATTTTTGTAATTTTCTCAGATAAGATAACTATGGGTGATTTCTTTGTATGTATTTGGAAATATTTGTTTTAAGTTGAGGGGGGGGGGGGGGGGGGTGAAGTATCTTATGGGAACATAATAACGTTCGATTTTATAAAACATGTAACCCTTGCTGAAACGCTAACCTATATCTCCTCTCGCAAATTTGATATGCATATTGGCTGTGCTTTTGTTTGTTTCACACTTTTACTTGTGTCTTGTGAAGCCAACATAACCCTGATATGTACGTTGGCTTTGTGATGTAAGTGCGAATGTGTGATTTCATATAAAGTTGTAACTAATGTGATTGTGATCCATTGCTCTTAACAAAGTTTGGGTATTGGATTCATGTTAACAAGCCCATGTAAGGCCCATTTGACCCAATTCCTGAAGGCCTACTGCTTGAGTGGCAAAGAGGCTTGAGCGATCATTAATTTACGAGATACCTTAAGTTGTTAAGAGTAGGGGTGCAGACGAGCCGAGCTACTTGTTGGCTACTCGAGCTCGGCTTGAAAAAAGCTTGAAACAATCTGAGCTTTACGAGCTAGAGCCTAAAAACAAGATCATTTAATAAATGAGCCCAAGCCTGAGCTTCGCTTATCGAGCTCGAGCCGGTTCACAAGCCTAAACGAGCTCATTGTTTGTATAATTTTTCATTAATATATATATATATATATATATATATATCTCACACACACACACATATATATATATATATAATAGTAATAATTATAATTTATAAAATTATAAAAATAACTAAATTATACATAAAATAATAATTGTAAGTAATATAATTTAATCAATAAATAATAATTGCAAGCAATATAAATATAAGTTAATTAATAAATAAAAAAAACGAGCCAAGCTTGAAAAACTACCTATGAGCCCGAGCTCGAGCTTTGTAAACAAAATTTTCGAGCTTTTGTAAGTTAAACAAGCTCGAGCTCAAGTCTGATCGAGCTCGGGTTCAGCACGTTTGCACCCCTAGTCGGAGTGAGTAAACCATCGAAACCGATTAGATCATATAAACTGAAGCAAGTCAGACGATTTTACAGATTTGGCATTTATAAGATTTGTTGTTTGATGGTAAACTTTTTTTCCAATGTTGGAATATCAAGTTATTTATACTTATTATATTAATACCTATTTATCATTATTAAAATTTTAATACAACCTAATCATATTGAAATAAAATAATAATTTATAAAAATACGGGTTCAACCTCCAACAAGTAAAGAAAATGAGCCACCAAACCTCCAAAATTAATCGGTCCGGTTGAACCATTCAACCCAACAATTTTCACAAAATTGTAGTTAGTGGTACAACAAACAGTTTTTGTTAAAACCGGTCGAAGTGAAGTGTTAACGTCTAATGGTCATATAGTAAGTGAAGCTTGGCCAATAAAACTATAAATCTAACAAAACATATTTCCGTTAAAGATATTCTTAGTTGCGATATTTCAACATCACCCCCTCTCCGGCCCATTCAACCCAACAATTTAGTGGTACCACACTATCATCGATCACCACTACAATCTCAGACATCGACACTCTAATTTGTAAAACTTGAAACTAAAACATCATCACCATCGCATAACAAAGACACAAACAATATATCTTTGTGTTCTCTCAAAGAGATAACTAACTATCATAACCATCGCTCCACCGCCATTAACATACTCGATTTTTGTGATCGTGGTGGCTTCACCCGTCAGTCAATCGCCATCTGTATGGATGAAGACATTAATGGTGGTGGGTACATGAAAACACCTATGCTTAAAGTTTGTTCGGACACAACAGGCTTAAATGTTGTAATTTGGTTTATTTGTTTGTCCTCAATGCCAAATGTTGATAAACCCATGGGGACCCTATATATATAAAGGTGTCTAGTTGGGCAGAACAAACAAGAACAAACCATGTTCATACACGTGTGGATGCTAACTTACTTTTAACTTAAAGTACATAGAGGTTTATGGTTGTCATTAAACATTGTACCTAATATATATAGTCTTAAATGCAGATAGGTCTAAGAATTAATTGGCCGGATAGACATGTATACAAACATAATTTCTACATACACGTGTACGAACGTGATTTCTTCTTTAGTTCCTATACAAAGATTGGGAATAACGGATGGATTGTAAGGGATACCCACATAGGGGCTGTTTGTTTAGCGGACTCTTAATAGTTCAGGCCTTTTACTAGTTTAACACTTAATTGTTCAGACTGTTTGTTTCGTGAGCAGATGTTTGAATGGTTCAGACATTTGCCTCCGAATGGTTAAGGATTATATTGAGTCTGAATGACTAAGACCTCTAATCTGAATTGGTCAGACATTTGCTTCTTAAATGTTAAGTATTATACTAACTCTTAATGGTTCAGACCTCTTATTGGTTCAACACTTAATGGTTCAGATCTCTTAATGGTTCAACACTTAACCATTCAGAAGTTGCCAAACAGCCCCATAGTCACATACATAACGTCGTATAGAGGTGTTGATTTCTTGTAACACGGTTAAGCTTGTTTTTTAATGCTATGAGTATTCGACACTTGAGAATGATATATTAAATAAATAATTGAATTGTGATGTAAGTAAAGTTATTCATGGACATGTAGTATTTATGTATATACGCATACATATATATATAAATATAAATATTTATGTACATACATGTATATATGCGTACACATGGGTAGGCCCACCTTACAGGTTCAAGGTCAAGCGACTCCGTATTTCTCTATGTGTTACATATACTGTTGAAAATTAAATGGTTCCGTAGCCTCCATAAATAAATTGATCTGTGTGATTGGATAAAGCGATGATATATGGTTGGAGTGGTTGTTCAGTCACAAGCCACATCTATCTTAGTTCAAACCTTGCAATGTACGTTTTTATTCGTTTTTTTAGACTTTTTTGTGTTACTTAGGTTGCCCACTATCGAGCAACTCCCATACCAGGTGGAACGAAGGACGGTGTAAAAGGGTGTCGGACATCGACGGTAGAGGCGTGAAGGGGGATGAACAACGTGTGGTGTGGGAGGTTTAACGATGTAAGAGTTATAGAGGAGGAAGTGTTGATGAATTAATTGGTTTGCCCAATAAATAAACGTGTGGTATCTACCTTTCACATACCCAAACATGTTTTTACACACAATCTCATTTTATTTTTGAAGTCTTTGAATTTATATTATTTTAATAGGTGATAGATAATGAAAACCAAAGAAACTTTAGAGAGGATTAGTAAAAAAAGTTAATGAAAGTAGTGTGGTGATGTGACATTTGCTTTATTATGCGACATTAATGTAGAGTGAAAATATTTATAAGCATAGTGGATGGTCTTACCCAAAGTCAAAATTAAAACACAAGCCCAATAGTTATAAGATTAAACAAGTCGTGTTCCTATTTTACCCAATTACCCATTTTTAGGGTTGTAAACGAACCGAACGTTCAGTGAACAGTTCTTAAACCGTTCGGCGGGTAACTTGTTTAATAAATGAACGAACATGAACAAGAAATTCCGTTCGATTAGTTAATTGGACGGACACGAATAGAGGTCTCGTTCGTTCGGTTGTGTTCGTGAAGATTTAGTAAAGTGTTCGAGAACATTCGTTCATTTATGTTTGTTCATGTCCATTTTTTTATGTTGTTCATTAAATATTTTTGTACATTTATTTATTTTATCTAATTTTTTTATATTCTTTAATTCTTATTTTATTCTATTACCCTAACAAATAAAATAGGAAATCCTATTCCCACATTGTTTATGCGTCACTCCCCTTTCCTTCTCATTATTCATATCGACGAATTCGATCGACCTCTTTTCTATGATTAGGGCCTGAAGTTCCAACATTGCTCCCTCAGCCATCCGCCTTTAGCCCCCGACGCTTTCGCTAATTATATTTGTGCTCGTGAACACATTCATTTCAATAATGAACGAACACGAACATGAAATCTCGTTCGGTAAGTATTCAAGAACCGTTCTTGTACACACTATTTCCTTAACGAACAAACATGAACAAGACCTGATTTGTGTTCGTTCCATACCTATTTTCCTTCATCCAACTTTTTATTAACTTTGTTTACCTAATTACCCAATTTCCTACGTCAGTATATAATTTTTAAACTTTTAAACACTTAAAAATTCAAATTACTTAATGAATTTGTAATAAACTATATTTTTCAAATATGTTAGTGTATCGATGTGGGGTGTTCATTATTTGGTTTATGACCAGTTTTTTTTTTTTTGGAATGTGACTTTCACAACTGACGGCAAGGTCCCTCACTACCAACGGTTTCCAAAAATATGACCAGTTAACCGAAAACTAAACCGAATTACGATTTTAGCGAATTGTATATTTGGTTTCCAAAAATATGAGTTGAGTTCAAAACGAATGCTAAATAATGGTTAGAGTTAAATGCCATTTTAGTCCCTGTGGTTTGGGTCATTTTGTCAGTTTAGTCCAAAGGTTTCATTTTTAACCTGTGGGTCTAAAAAGGTTTCACTGTTGCCATTTTAGTCCACTGTGTTAACTTCATCCATTATTTCTGTTAACGAGAAGGGCGGTTCGGTCATTTTGTATGGCCGAATTGTCTTTCTAGTTAACATAATTACATATAAAATGACCGAATTGCCCTTCTGGTTAACAGAAAAAATGGATGAAGTTAACCTAGTGGACTAAAATGGCAACGATGAAACCTTTTTGGACCCACAGATTAAAAATGAAATCTTTGGACTAAACTGGCAAAATGACTAAAACCATAGGGACTAAAATGACATTTAACTCTAATGGTTATTTGATACAGTCCAATGAAATTACGATTTTAAGTCAATCTTATCCGACCCTACCAAATCCAATAACAAATAACAGTATAAAATTTTATATCATAAAAAGTAATTATCCGTCCATAAACCTAAACACAAACTGAATATGAATTTGGGTTTCTCGTTTCGATCTTCCTGGGTTCGTTTCAGTTAAATTTTCGGGCCCGGATAAAGTGAAGCGTGAATCGATAAATGTTGGAAAATTGGGTGAAAATGAGTTGTATTTTCACCAAGTATAAATGTGTATATTTCCCAAACATTGGACAAATATATTCATTGCATACTTTGGTTTATATAAATACTATTTTGTGGGTTTGTTATGTATGTTGTAAGAGTTTTACAACAAACCAAAGCATGTCCAAATCGGGACTAAGATGAATGAGATATTGATGTGCCATCAAATAAACATACTTATAATACAAATTTACTCCCATTTATAAATATTTTTGAGGCAATTTATGAAGGAAACACTACCTACATCGTTCCTTTTCAGTTTTCACAGCATTTGAAGGTCCAAGATTAAAAAAAGAAGCAGAGAATGATGAAAACACGACGAAAAATGCGATTTTTTCCAAGAAGCACCCCCGTGCACAATAAAGCACAACCGTGCCTCTCGCCTCTGCCGCCTTCTGGAAGAATCTGAACAACTTGGGGGCAAGAAAGAAAGACGACAGGCACGCCCTAGCATAGGCATGCACGACCGTGCCTCCCACAAAAGACAAATCATAACAAGAAAAAGGCTAGAGACCGAAGTATACTTGCTACTAACGTTGTCGAGACAATTCACAATGCATGATCATGCATGGTCTGGCACACCCGTGCCCAAGACCCTCGAGAGATAGAAAGAACAAATTCTCGAAGCTTCCAACAAGATTCAAGGACAAGCACGGTCGTGCCCACCTAGGCACACCCATGCTTAGGGTGTTCATCGGTATGGTTTACAGTTTATTTGGTTTTTAAAATTTTGTACCCCAAACCAAAAACCAAACCAAACCAAATTAAGAATATGCAAACCGAACCAAATTCATCCGAATTCAATTCGGTTTGGTTTTGGTTAAAACCCAAAGAAACCAATTTCAACCAAATTTAACCGAATTGTACCTAAGTACTTTTTTCCTAATTTATATTCATGTATGTGTTCCAACATCCGAACATCAAGTCAACGTCTGATTTAAACCGAACGATATATAAATAAAAGAAAGTTTCAAAGCAAAATAAAACAAACACATCTAGATTATTGTCGTACACACAACCACAAAGTTAAAACTTCAAAAGATGGATCATAGAAACTTTAAAACTAGAGAGCAACTAGAGAGTCGGTTAGACATCTTTTAATCCTGATATGTGAAAATTTAAAAACCCTAGTATATTTTGAAGTTCAAAACTAGGTTAGATTAGAAATGAGTGGGCTTTATTTGAGCTGAGGCTTTCAATTTATCATTTGAGCAAATAAAATTTATATGGTTTATTAAATATTATTATTTTTATTTTGTAATTAAATAAATTAACGGTTTATTCAGTTATCCAGGTAAACTAAATAAAACAAATAAAAAATGTGGAACCATATCTTAACAAAATTCACAATTCGGTTTCGGTTAAAAACCAAACCATTTGTTATTCGGATCGGTTTTTTCGGTTACGATTACAGTTAGGTGTTCGGTTTTTATTTGGTTGTGGTTTTTTTTTTTGCACACACCCCCACCCATGCTCCCATGCTTTTGATCAACCTATAAATACTAGCCTCATTCACTAATTTGAGGCATCCCCATCTTGGCTCTCTTATTCCCTGGTTTGCTACAACTCCAAGGCTGATAGACTTGTGCCTTGTTCTCCCACCCTTAAAGGCTCTAGTCCCTTGGAGAAAGTGTGGATGATCCCCATGGAGCTTGACTAATCAATAGCAAAGTATGTCATGATCATAATGCTTCCTAGTCCCCATTTGTTTGGAAGTGAGAGGTTGATCCTTAGGGAAGGCCTTCATGCCGACCGGGACCTTTCCAAAGCTAGGATCTTACATCCAACCTTTGATCATCCATGTTAAGAACAAGGAATCATTAGATTAGTTCACTAAAAATATGTAATAGATGAGAGCTGAGAGACACTTTGTTGCACACATACTTGCACTTGAGATATATTTTTAAGATCACGAAGTGTGGTAATCGCCATTGGTACAAGTGTTTCATATGGTTGTAATCTCTATGTCTTCTAAAACTCTTGGATGTGTTAGTCTTATTAATATAGTATTTTTATCTTATTTAATGTGTTTATCCTTTACTAATTCTTGGATTATTACCTTTTGTGACAGGATTGCATGACCCCTTTGAAACTATATTAACTTAACCTCTTAATTTTAACTTTACTAATTTAACCTAACTTAACTTGAGTAAGGTGTGTGTATGACTTCTAGTACACTTAATCAGATCTGGTGTTCTTAATAACCTTAGGATGTGAAGCTTATTAGTACACTCATGGTATATAACAACCCATATACTAATAAGGGAATTCCGAAGTTGGCATATCAAGATTCTTATTATGTAAACTTATAGTATTGAACCAGATTCGGGTGACAAGCTTCTGGTACCAAACCAGATCTCAGGGTAATAAAAGGATTTTTGTGACAACCCGAACTTTCAGGGTTAGTGTCGTTAAATCTCGTGATCCTAATTTCTCGTTATCTATCTCTCTTCAATGTGTTGAACGTTCTGTGCTATTATAACTCTGTTAAACTTAAGCGTATATGATAACTCTGTTAAACAAGCATACTAGTATAGTTGGGCCACATTAATAACCAGACCCGAATCACCTAAGCCTAATTCACCCTTGTGTTGTTTGCTTTACTCCGGCCCGGTCTCTTCGAAGCCCAAACAGAAATAACAATCTAGTGGGTTCGGCCCACTTGTTCCGAATATATATATGTATATGTTCCCATACATCTCTCATATTAACACAAGAAATAAGTAAACCCTAGCACACCCCTCTTGCACTCACAGTGATCGGCGACAGGAAACCCTCCCCCCCTCGAAGTCTCTTCACCTTTCGGTTAGTAATATCATTATTTGCGTTGTTTCTGTTGGGTGTGTTTGATTGTGTGCAACTTGTTAATGTCTCGTACGTGTAATCATAGATTGAATATAATCTGCTAGTGTTCTTGGTGTGGATTGCATGATTAGTTATCATCTTTGTAATCGAGCTATTTGTTATGGTGATTGATTATGCTACCTTGATTGAATGATCTTGATTATACGTTAATTGAAATGTATGAACGATCTTGAATAACAATTAGAACATGATCAGGGTTTTGATGAGTTTTGGAACATGAGGATTCACGGTGGTGTTAGTAGGATAAACATATATTGTAATGCATTCATGTTAATCTATCTGATGATAATAATGTTAATTTCTTGATGCTAGTAACTACCACGATTAGGATTCTAGAAAACATGAAATTGTAACTGATTTGGATCTGTAACTGATGTTCGACGAAACATATGGTTTTTTCGTCACATATCAACTCGACGAAACATATAGTATTTCGTCAAGCATGTGTCGACGAAAGTTGGGAATTTTGTCGCCCATCATTCCGACGAAACATGTTTTTTTCCGTAGGAGTATAGAGGGGAAGTGGTGGTGATTACGTAATAGTTTAGGATTTAAAGTGTTGTTGATGATTGTTAAATGAAATGGTTTCGTGTTTGGTGTAATAGGATTGGTACGATCTGAATAATTGTTGAAACTGTTAAGGGGTGATGGAGAGATCCAATAAAATCGGACCTATTTCGATCACACTTTTACTTGGATCTGTTATGTGGTTTGGGCCGCACATTAAATGGAACCACATCTGGCCCGAACACACCATCACTTCTGGGCCGGGAGGTAATAGAAGGCACCTCACATGCTTTGGGCTGTGATGGGCCGCACACATACATGCTACTTGGATAGTCTGTATATTGGGTTGCAAAATGCATTAGATGGAAATATATAGATATATATTTGGGCCACACACACACATATATCAGATTAGTTACATAGGGCCGCACACATTTAAACTTGTATGTGGCACAATGTACTTTGTTAACGTGGATGAGGTGTGTCATGGCTAACTAATATAACCTGCGTGAAGGATATGTATATTGCATGAACGTAACGTATGTAATACGTGACAGAATACGTGGTTCAATGCGAATATGAAACTGATTGTTATTGGTAAATCGTGTTAGGACGTGCTTGATCAATTGATAAACAAAGTAACTAATCTTACCGATCAAACCAAGGTGAGTTCACTACTCTTGAGCATTCGTCCCGGTGGTTGGGACGGTCAGTGGGTGTCCTGGGAGGGATAAGTCTTTTGGGTAAAACTGGAATGTTGGATAATACTCTCACCCTATCACTCTTAAGTCCCATCTTTTTGTTACCGGTGAGGTAGTGGGGTATTAGTTGGTAGCGCTACTTAGGTTTGGCACCCTCACCCCGTACCGGAGAGGACGGGTGTGAACTAATGACCCAGTCATGCCCAGTGCTTTGATAGGAGCACTGGGGAAGTGGAAAAACATACATCAGGAGCCGTCTTGTTCAGTAATGAGATATTATCAACATTACTTTAGGATTTGTTAACAAACTGGATTAAACACTTGGTAATCAACATTTTCGTAAAACTGTGAACTCACCAGGGTTGTCTGATACACGTTTTTCTGCATGCTTGCAGGCCTTTAGGTACATGTTGTCGGAACTTGCTGTCTGGGATGCTGGAGTGGTCATGGGTCAAGTTACAAGGAATCACAAGACAAGTTTAATGGCTTTTATACACTTGAGTTACAAAATGGTTAACTATTGTATTATGCTTCCGCTGATTAATAAAAATGTTTTACTACGCTTTATTCTAATAAATGAAAGTTTAATAGATTTATTGTTATGAGTTCAATGTGATTGGTGGCTAAGATCTTGGTACGTCACACGCCTCGCGGGGGATTCCGCATGTGGCATTTTGGGGGTGTGACAGTTTGGTATCAGAGCCACTGGTAATAGAGAACTTGGTTTTAAAACATTTTTGTAAAACCAGACTATAACCAAACAGTTCTGAAATACGTGAAAACGACCATGACACTCAGCTCCAGATTGCAAGGTTCGTCTTTCTCACTTGTTGCATACATTACATGATTAGTACACATTTGTTTATGACGTAACATACGAACACACACTCGTCACTATAGCATGATTACATAAACTACTTGCTTACACTATGATGCATTGATAGTTTGTCATAGTCTTTGGATTTCTATGATCTTATCATTTTGATAACGTTTGTCTGGCATTCGAGTTTGAGGAACCATTTGACATGAGTTAGGAGGAACTGAGATGAGCATGCAAATCACAATATTATTGTGGGTGCACACATAATAATAATGTGGGGTGCATGCGAGTCCCAGTGAGGCTTAACAAGTGAAAAAGGGGTTCCGTTCCGTTATTTGATCGATGAGAAATATAAGAAATCTATGGGAATCATAGAAGTGATTGTCTTTTACTTTAACGTGATCTTTTCACTCCTCTCTGAATTCTTTCGAATCTCGATGCTATCGAGTATTACCTAAACAACCATCTGAACGCCTAGCAAACTGGATAGAATGTTAGGTGCTTGTACGAACATCCCTGAGTTGGATGTCGCAGCGTCGAATGGTTGGTCGATACCCTTCTCACCCCTCTTCATTGGTTGGAACTCAGTGCATTGGCACCTTAGATCCCGAAGTGCGATCACTTCTGTAACACTCTAGAAACATACCGTGTATTACTCCATTAGCTTGCAAGAACGATGGACAAGAGGATGAGCGTAGTACCTTACCGACTTTAGTAATTGGACGACCCTGACTACCAGTAACGAACATCAGCAATTTGACTCCAATCGAATCTTTAACCCTAGTCAGCGACATATGGGAGTCAACTCTTACGAGTTCATCGGGGCATAAGCAATGACAATTGACTATAGTATGGCATGTGTAACTGCCAGCACAGTGGGTAGCGCATTAGGACGTGGCGCAGAATGTGAAAAGATGGACTTTGACGGTGCAAAGTCGTAGGGCTCCGTTTCTAGCGACGACATTAGGGGTAACAGTCACGGTAACATCAAGATACTCATAATTGTAGCCAACGATATGGAAATGGAGGTGCCCACGACATGGATTGGTCGTTGTTAAATCAAGACGACAACAACCAAGGGAACGATGTCAGTACTGGAAATCCTCGTAACGATAACACCACTGGTAGTGGAGCTCGTGGAAGGACATTTAGGAATTGACTTGGGCGACGCCAGGATTATAGCAACATGGTGGCCTACACGTTTTTGGTAACAAATCGTCTCGTCCCTGTTCTGTTCAACCCTGATACTTCTTGGAACTGAACTTGATGTGGAATCGACTGATGGCAAGACAATGGAAACCTCATATGTTCATTGGGACGCAAGCTCGACCTTCCTTCTGATAGCCTCGATGCAGTAGTTAGTGTGGATTGGTTATCCAGATATCGCGCAGATATGCACTATGAGAAGAAAATTTTGCATCGCTATATTCTCTAAAGTGTCAGAGTGGTGTAAAGGATGGCATCATTACAGCAATGGAAGCCCATAAGTGTCTACAGAGGGATTGCCCCGCTATGTTAGCACTCGTTACTGATGTTAAGGCTAAGGAAAAGAGGATCGAGGATCCACCATTTGTTCGTGATTCCTTCGGTGTGTTACTCGAGGAACTATCAGGTTTACTTCCACAACTATTAGACAGACTCTCAGTTTGATCTCACGCCAGAGGCAGCCCTGATTCTTCGTACTTCTTACCGTCTTGTACCAGGAGGGTTGCGAGAATTGTCAAATCAACTACAGGAACTGTTGGACAGGAGTTTTGTCGGACCTAGTTTTTGCTTTGGGGAGCCCCAGTTATATCCGTGAAGATAAGTTGTATCGTTGGACATGTGTACTGATTATCAAAAACTCATCAAGGTGACAGTCAAGAACCGTTGGTCTCGACCGTTGTATTGACAACCTGTTGACCAGTTGCGAGGGTCAAGCTCCCATTCGAGGATTGGCTAACGAACGAGCTTTCGTCAGAGGGAAGTCCAAGGGGATGGTGTTCCTAAAACGACATATCAAACGCAATGCGGCCATTGCGACTTTGTATTCCATGACCTATGGGGTTAAACAACACACTGGCAGCTTTATGGATCACATGAATCGATCGTGTTTATTGAAGACGTTTTGAATCATTTCCAGGAGGAAGGAACACCCTAGGCGGCATTTATGCTTTATCTTAGAGCTACTACACCCGAATTCTGGTGAAGTCTAACTTCTGGATTCGAGAGGTACATTTTTGGTCATGTAATCAACGAGGTGGGAATATACACGTGGATCTCGCTAAGATGCATTTTGTTAGAAACTGATCAACACCAAAGATTCCTTCAGGGATGCAGCAATTCCTTGATTTCGCTAGATACTATCGCAGATTCATCGAGTGGTTTTCGAAGGTCGCGCAGCTTTAATCTCTTTAGCACCGCAGGGTGCTGTGCATTCGTGGGAGACAAAATGGGAGAGCATCTTTTCAGCTTTTGAGACCCAATACTACAACACACTGAGCATCGTCTTCACCTGAGGGTACGGGTAGTCTAGTGGTATAACGTGGTGGTTCGAATCAGAGCCCCAGTTACACGCCAATGCTACACGAGAAGGTGATGATCTACGTAGCGGATTTGCGAAGGGGAATTGACGAGTCACAACCTGCGGTGGAAACCGTGGTCTTTGGATTTAAGTTGGAGGCATTACTTGGATGGTACCAAATGCATTACTTAGACCGATCACAAGGGCCTCCCGTGTATCGATGGTCGGAAGAGCTACAACTAGGGGTGTAAACGAGCGGGCCGAGCACGAGCTCGACCAGGCTCGAGCTCGGCTCATTAGGTTTTCATGAAGCTCGAGCTCGGCTCGGTTCGAGCCTACTTCTTTGAGCTCGAGCTCGGGTCGCGAGTAAAATCCAAAGCTCGAGCTCGGATCGAACTATTTTGAGAACAACCTTAAACGAGCTAAAAGCTTGGCTCGAGCTCACTTGAACATCGCTTAAACGAGCCAAAACTCAGCTCTAGCTCGGCTCAATAATGTTATCATCATTATTAATATATTATATATAAAAAAAATTAAAATTGTGTATGGGCTCGTTTAGGCTCGCGAGCCTAAACAAGCTTTGTATTTCAGGCTCGAGCTCGGGCTCGGGCTCGTTAAGGCTCGGCTCGTTCGAGCTTTTAACCGAGCCGATCACGAGTAGCTCTCGAGCCTCTGGGCTTGTTTACACCCCTAGCTACAACATGCAATGACATCGCTGGATGGAACTTTTGAAGGAGTACGTCTGTGAAACCTGAACGTGCACGAGCTTTGCAGCTCACTTTCGACTCTAACCTACCTGATCAGACTCGCTATGTTCAAACTTGAGAACCGAAGGAAGAGGATTTTCAAGTTGAACCCATGCGGGGCATGGAGAAGCAACCTTTGGCAGGTCAGATGGTAATCGCTACCTCATGGAACGAATGTGGATCTCATTATACGGCAACTTTAGGGAACTTGTGTTGAGCAAGCACACCGGCCTCGATATTCTAGTCGTCTGGGTTTCGATAGGAGATATTAGGATCTATAAATCTTGTACTGGTGGTCGGGCATGAAGGCCCACCTAGCAATGCATGTGAATGATGTTTGACTTGTGGGAAAGTCAAGGTGGAGTATCAGCAACCAGAAGCATCGAAACAGAAACAATAACACCTGGGTGATCGTTGATTGTCTTACGTAACCAGCGCACTTTATTGCAATCAAGGACATTGATGAGTCGTCACAGTTTGTGAATATTCCTCTGGGAGAGGCGGCTTTTAGGCACGAGGTGCCAACTCTTGTTACCTCCAATTTTGATCTATACTTGATTTATGGCGGACAAAACACAACACCCTCGACTCACGTCTAGACATGAGCATTGCTTATCACCGTAGGATAAGCGGTCTGAGTAAGCGAACAATCCTGACACTCGAATACATGCTGCGAGCATGTGTGTGATTGACTTTAGTAATAGTTAGAAGGACATTTACCTTTGGTTGAGTTCTACTGCAGCAGTCACCGTATTAGTATTTAGACAGCTCTGTTGAGGCATTGCGTGGACAATAATGCCATCCTTGTTGGGTTAACATGGGTGACAACCTAATCACAGATCCAGGACTTGTGCTCGAAACTCTTGAAAATTGATTAGATCGGAAATTGTTTGACGACAACGCATGACCGCTAGGAAAGCTGATAAGCTTAGGAAACACTGGGAGTTCGCTGGAGGCGAACGTATCATAATCGAAAGTCTCACCCTGGGAGGATGCGGTACGCTTTTGGGAAGCGTGGCAAGCTTCATCTATGATATGTTGGGACAGTCAGAATTCTGGATGGAATCGGTGACGTGGTTCACAAACTCGAGTTATCTAGCGAATTGGATAACGTTTGCGATAACATTCATGCCTCGAATCCAAGAAAGTGTTTGGCTGATAAAACACTCGTGGTTCTCTTGCAGGAACCATAGATTGATAATAAGTTGCAAATTGTTGAGGAACCAACTGGGATCATGGACTAGGAGGATAAGGTCCGTAGGCAGTCGAATTCTAGTCGCAAAGGTTGTTGGAACTCATGACGTGGACTGGAGTTCATGTGGGAACACAAAGATCAGATGACGCTCTATTACCCTTAATTGTTCAAACAGTTGAACCTACTTCTGATGTCATTGGCGAATTTCGAGACGAAATTCCCTTTCAAGTTGGGGATGATGTGGCACCCCTGGGAAAAAATCCACAGTCATCCTGATCTGGCACCGTCCTGCTTTGGACCGCTTACCAAATTTCGGGACGAAATTTCTTTCAAGTTGGGGATGATGTGACAACCCAAACTTTCAGGGTTAGTGTCGTTAAATCTCGTGATCCTAATTTCTCATTATCTATCTCTCTTCAATGTGTTGAACGTTCTGTGCTATTATAACTCTGCTAAACTTAAGTGTATATGATAACTCTGTTAAACAAGCATACTAGAATAGTTGGGCCGCATTTGTGTTGGGCCACATTAATAACCTGACCCGAATCACCTAAGCCTAATTCACCCTTGTGTTGTTTGCTTTACTCCGGCCCGGTCTCTTCGAAGCCCAAACAGAAATAACAATCTAGTGGGTTCGACCCACTTGTTCCGAATATATATATGTATATGTTCCCATACATCTCTCATATTAACACAAGAAATAAGTAAACCCTAGCACACCCCTCTTGTACTCACGGTGATCGGCGACAGGAAACCCTCCCCCCCCCTTCGAAGTCTCTTCACATTTCGGTTAGTAATATCATTATTTGCGTTGTTTCTGTTGAGTGTGTTTGATTGTGTGCAACTTGTTAATGTCTCGTACGTGTAATCATAGATTGAATATAATCTGCTAGTGTTCTTGGTGTGGATTGCATGATTAGTTATCATCTTTGTAATCGAGCTATTTGTTATGGTGATTGATTGTGCTACCTTGATTGAATGATCTTGATTATATGTTAATTGAAATGTATGAACGATGTTGAATAACAGTTAGAACATGATCAGGGTTTTGAGGAGTTTTGGAACATGACGATTCACGGTGGAGTTAGTTGGATAAACATATATTGTAATACATTCATGTTAATCGATCTGATGATAATAATGTTAATTTCTTGATGCTAGTAACTGCCACGATTAAGGTTCTAGAAAACATGAAATTGTAACTGATTTGTATCTGTAACTGATGTTCGACGAAACATATGGTTTTTTGTCACATATCAAGTCGACGAAACATATAGTATTTCGTCAAGCATGTGTCGACGAAAGTTGGGAATTTCGTCGCCCATCATTCTGACGAAACATGTTTTTCACCATAGGAGTATAGAGGGGAAGTGGTGGTGATTACGTAATAGTTTAGGATTTAGAGTGTTGTTGATGATTTTTAAATGAAATGGTTTCGTGTTTGGTGTAATATGATTGGTACGATCTGAATAATTGTTGAAACTATTAAGGGGTGATGGAGAGATCCAATAAAATCGGATCTATTTCGATCACACTTTTACTTGGATATGTTATGTGGTTTGGGCCGCACATTAAATGGAACCACATCAGGCCCGAACACACCATCACTTCTGGGCCGGGAGGTAATAGAAGGCACCTCACATGCTTTGGGCTGTGATGGGCTGCACACATACATGCTACTTGGTTAGTCTGTATATTGGGTTGCAAAATGCATTAGATGGAAATATATAGATATATATTTGGGCCACACACACACATATATCAGATTAGTTACATAGGGCCGCACACCTTTAAACTTGTATGTGGCACAATGTACTTTGTTAACGTGGATGAGGTGTGCCATGGCTAACTGATATAACCTGCGTGAAGGATATGTATATTGCATGAACGTAACGTGTGTAATACGTGACAGAATACGTGGTTCAATGCGAATATGAAACTGATTGTTATTGGTAAATCGTGTTAGGACGTGCTTGATCAATTGATAAACAAAGTAACTAATCTTACCGAGCAAACCAAGGTGAGTTCACTACTCTTAAGCATGCGTCCCGGTGGTTGGAACAGTCAGTGGGTATCCTGGGAAGGGATAAGTCTTTTGGGTAAAACTGGAATGTTGGATAATACTCTCACCCTATCACTCTTAAGTCCCGTCTTTTTGTTACCGGAGAGGTAGCGGGGTATTAGTTGGTAGCGCTACTTAGGTTTGGCACCCTCACCCCGTACCGGAGAGGACGGGTGTGAACTAATGACCCAGTCATGCCCAGTGCTTTGATAGGAGCACTGGGGAACTGGCAAAACATACATCAGGAGCTGTCTTATTCAGTAATGAGATATTATCAACATTACATTTGGATTTGTTAAAAAATTGGATTAAACACTTGGTAATCAACGTTTTCCTAAAACTGTGAACTCACCAACTTTGTCTGATACACGTTTTTCTGCATGCTTGCAGGCCTTTAGGTACATGTTGTGGGAACTTGCTGTCTGGGATGCTGGAGTGGTCATGGGTCAAGTTACAAGGAATCACAAGACAAGTTTAATGGCTTTTATACACTTTTTTTTTAATGGCTTTTATACACTTGAGTTACAAAATGGTTAACTATTGTATTATGCTTCCGCTGATTACTAAAAATGTTTTACTATGCTTTATTCTAATAAATGAAAGTTTAATATATTTATTGTTATGAGTTCAATGTGATTGGTGGCTAAGATCTTGGTACGTCACACGCCTCACGGGGGATTCCGCATGTGGTATTTTGGGGGTGTGACAATTTTGATATTACATTAAGATCCTTAGGGAGGTTTATGGTAGTGCACCAAGATCCTATTGAGGGGTAAAAGTTAAGATAATAAATTAATGGGGGAACAAGGCAATCCAGTTAAATAGAAGATAACCGGTGAAATGAGACCTATTTTGCTTATTCGGTAATTTTGATGTCTAAATCGCTTCGTTAATTCTAAAGATCCCTAAATGTGACCCCGTTTGTTAAGCTTGAATTGGAAGCACTAATTGATTAAGTTATTAAAAGATAATTTAACCAAGATGGCCTTAAACCAATCTTGTTGTGGCATATCATTTTCTAGTCGAAAGGCTTAAGAAGGTTTATTATGGAAATATTTCCAGAGCGGTCTATCGATATGTTGTAGCAAGATTGAGGGATGTTTGTCACCGGACCATGTAAGCTACTTCTGATTTATATAAAAGATAAAATCAAAGATTTAACCATTTTACTCATTCTAAAAAATAGATTATATTAATTAAGAAAGACTTATTCAAGAGTCCTGTATTACTATTTTAGTAAACTAAACTAACTACAGAGAACGATGGTCATCGTAATAATAAACGGTTGAGTAGGGGAAACGTATAGTTGGACAATATTGTTTCTTATCTAAAGCTATACTATACGCGATGGGTTCTCTGCCCGTTGTGTGTATTTAGTTTAAATAAAAAAATCAATTTTGTAAATTTAAAACTAGATAATCATGCTTTTAAGTTGTTAAGTCAACGCACTTGAAATTAATACACCTAATTTACACGACATCAGATACCGATGCTCAAAGTTATGACTTGAAATATAGGAAAGCTAAGAAAAAAGAAATGGAAAAGAGTGGGAAAGTGGGAACTTGTCCTACATAGGAGGAGGAAAGGAAAGTGGAGTGACTTATTTATGGAAATCTCATTTCCTTATTATTTCCTAGAACCTCACACCAGTGGATTCACGAAGGGTGCACACCCTTAATTTGCACTTGTGGACGTGCGTGGCATGGGCGCACTTTGCACTTCGCGATCTGCTTGATAGCCACCTTTATTTTTTATCACATGTGCATGGTCTAGTACAGAGGTGGTGTGCAACAGGTGGGGGTTCGCATGTAAGCATATGACGTGGCATGGCGCGAGTTGCAGGATTGGATGGCACATTACAAGTTGGTGATGCGGGTTCCAAATGGCACGCGCGTGGCGTATGGAGACGTGCATATGTGGCGCATAAGTATGCGAGACATGCGGATGGCATAGTATGTGTCTCGTGCGGGTTCCTAGCAGCTTCAAGTGTTTCAGAGCAGAAGAGTTTCAGCCTGGAAGTTGAAACAAGCTTATCAAGCAGTTACATATATGAATTAAAAGACTGAATAAAGAGCATTGAATAAGTTCAATACAATTTATTTTCCGTCTTTAATTCGTTTCACTATAAAACTAAGGAGGCACCTTGGTTGAAAGACACCCTAGCAACACATTGCTTACACAAAAACTCTTCAACTCTCTCTACATCTTTTCTAAACTTGATCTTCAAGGTATACATTCAGGTTTAGAGTCTTCTCTGGCAGTAGCAACTGATTAGGTTGTTATACCCTGGGAAACAAACGAGTTCTGTTGGGAGCAGAGGCGTCCCTGAAAACTCTCGAAAAGATTTAGGTCTCGGCGTAAAAAAGAATTAGGCCCAAAAATGTGGTTAAGGGGAAATGACTTAAAAAATATAACTTTAGTGATGAAGCCAAGACTTGAACTTGAGACCTTTACATCATCTTTAGATGTTTTTTTCCAGTATACCACCAACACTTTTTGCATAACAAATGGATGGATATACTAAATATATAATTTAATAAATATATAAAAGTTTATAAAGAATTTTTTGGCCCTTTGAAGATTTGGGCCTCGGGTGTCGGCACTGGTTGACCGGCCCAAGAGTCGGCCCTGGTTGGGAGACTCGAAACTTGTTTTAAGGGATCCGTGTTCACCATGATCCTTAACCAAATCGGTTTTCTATTTTACTATCCTGTTTCGATTTTTGCTTATTTTATTTGTAATTCATACTTATAATTTACTACTTTCCTTTATATTTATGTATTGTAATTAGAATAAAATTATGTTATTTATTTTATATATGAACGGTTCCTACAATAAACATCTATATACCATTTACCATTGCATATATTATGTATTAGTTTGTTATTTGCTATTTTTAGGCAACACAAAAAGATCGAAACTGAATTTACCTTAAAATTTAGATCATGTGAACAAAATCAAAATCAACTTAGAAAACCTATACAACATATAAAGCATTTTTTGTATTGCTATGCACCACCATTATAGAACCTTTTTCACTTTGTAAATCTCTTCGATTCATGATGTCTCGCATCTCCTTTAAGATTCATAATGTAACCACGGGTCTATGCAAGTTGTTTGATTTGTGAACCTCCTCATCAAGTTCACGAGACTAACAAACCTGTAGATATAGCCATTCACAAACATAATTTAAGCATATATGAATAAATTAGCTTTGATCAAACCCACACAACTCGAATCACAACGAATGAATGAATATCGGTTCCGATACCCAAATACCAATTTGGGTGGGTGGTCGATCTAATAGCGATATTATCACCTTCCTTAGACTTAGTGTTGTTAATGATCAAAGCATAAATGAATGCATGAATAACTCACAACGAATAATGTTTAACACAGAGCACACTTAACACCTAGACATGAATGAATTTGCATGATTGTAAAAAAAATTTATGAATTAATACGTATACATGATACACCCAAATTATTCTAATGAAAAAGTGGCTATGAATACTCACCTTAGCTAGCAAATTGAATAAGCATAAGTCTTGAAACGAAATCGTTGAAAGTCACCACACGAAAATTATTCTAATATTTGAATGCTTACTAAATTAATAATAGTTGAATTAAAAATGATGAATGAGATCGAATATCGTACTAGGGTTCTTGTCTTGATTTGGGAATTTCTAAAGTTTTATGATTAATTGTTACAATTTAGAGTTAAGGAAATTTCAAGACTAAACACGACAAGATTTATCCTTGCATGACTTGCGAAAGTCTAAGCGTATTTGATCTGAATTCAGAAGGAAAATTATAGATTTAACTATCAAATATTTATGTATGATTTTCTACAAAAATAGGCTATTGCGAAAAAATGAATAAGACAAATTTAAATAAATGAATTCCAATTATTTATTTATTTATTTATTTATCTAAGTTAATTCATATAATTATTTTGATAGAATAAATTTGGTAATTAAAGTTAAAGTTTATATAAAACATAGGTTTTAATTTATGACTTGTTATATCAAAATTTCTTTGTGTTTTGAGTTTTATATAACACATATAAAATAATTTTTATTTAATAAAGTCTCAAAATCTTGATCAGTTTTAATTTGTAACAACACCTTTTTATTTGCATAAAACATTTTTTTTTTAAATTTAAGGTTTGGAATAGGATAAAAAGAATGCATTGGTCCAGACTCGAACCCGAGTCAGTTCTGTATCGCATGCGTGTCTAACCAACCGGGCTACCAACCTGGCCTGGTATTTAGGTGGCTCAAAATTTATTTAAACAATAGTTTTTGGGTGACCTATAACCATATATATAAAACAAAGATAAAAGGATGTTGGGTACAAGACTCCAACCCGAGCTCCACCTGGTCCAAGGCTTTAAACAACTAACAATTGATCAACTGAACTGTGTTGATTTTGTGATTAACACTGAATTCATATTAATTTTGTTAAGATTTTGCCTCAAATCACTAAAACATATGAACCCTAGTTCTTAATTCATCAAAATCAAACATGAAACGATTACAAATCTGATAAATCAACATGGGAATTTTGATCTAAGATGAAATCCGAACATAATGCACATAAAATTACCTCAGAACCCGATTGTAACACCCCGAAAACATGTTTGGTTATCAAACCACGTTAATACTAAAAGACGTGTAAAGTACTGTTAGTGATAAAATTAACCCGGAAAATATTAGGATTTATATAACTAAACCTAATATTTAATAAAAAGGGAAAATAATGCTTTTGAGAAAATAAAGTTTATAGAATCCCGAGTTAACGGGACTTAAAATAAACTTAGTCGTAATCTCTTCGAACTCACTAAATTAACTAGGAATGTTTAACCTAGTTAATAAGTGGGAATATTGTTAGAAATAAGTAGGTTGTGGTCTACTTAATAACTAACCAAACGAGAGGTGAGACAACTTGAAAGTTGTTGAATGAAAATGAATTAAACAAAAATTAAACACACATAGTGTTTGTTCTAGACTCATGTTCGACTAGAAGAAACCCAGGAGCCAAAACCCTAACTTTCAACAAAATCATCAAACTTAAGGGCCAAACAAAGCTCAAATTCACAATTGAACGTGAATTAATGATCACCCAAGCTAGGGGATCATAAGGTATGTAAAATTTTGATGATTTGTGAAGTTGTAAAATTTGAATAATCATCATAATCGCTAATTATGAATGAATTATTGAAGCTATGGCTGAATTGGTGATGTATATTTGGTTAGGAACAAAACCCTAAGTGAAAATTATACATATGATGCTAAGAATTGAATGATTTGATGAATTACCACACTAGGATAGGTGGGTATTAATCATATGATGAATTTGATGATATAATTATGATTAGAATCATCATATCTGATAGTAATCAGGAAATACTTGAACAAATTGTGTGTTTGAGTATATGATCATACTTGCTAGGAAATGGATTAGTATGATAAAATGAAAATGATGATATATTATGATCAAAATGATGTTTGATATCATCATGTGTTAATTGAATGAAATTCGATTACAATAACTTGATTTCAAAAGTAGTTAAAACGGTAGCATAATAAGGATGCTTACCGTATAGTGGCAAAGTAACAAAAGGAGTAGTTAAGCTACATCGTGTAATTATTTTTGTCAATAGGCAGTTTTAAAGTCAAAATGACCTTTGATATGATCGAATGATAAATTCGACGTAAGAATTGTAGGATGGAATAGTCGTAAATGATTATGACTAATTTAACTATCTTACAAATTATAATGATAGTTTGATGCTTGACGAGCTAGGTGAAAGCTTTGGAAGGAAGCGGTTCAAACGAATCAAGAAAGAAAGGAAAAAGCATAATCAGGATGCAAGGTAAGTCAAAACTTACACCTTTTATTTAATACCTATTGGTTTTACAGGTTTTGAATAATAGAGAGTCATGTCTGAATTAGAATGTTCCGACACGACATGTGGGGTTTAGAACAAAAGGCAATGATAATAAACCATGTTTAATGGTTAAAACGAATTAATACGATTATTTGGTCATGCAATGACTAATAGATAATGAGTTTCGAGTGGTTACCTTATAGGGTAAACCAACATAATTAATAAGGGTAAAACGGTAATTCGGTTACTCGTTGACGATAACCGTTAGTTTGCGAAAGACACTTTATAGCATAAGCTATAATGGGTCAAAAGAGTCAAGAAATGATTTATAAGTAAAATAACCCTACGGTGTAAACCGGAGCGAGTCATGTAGATAATATGGTAATAAATATCATCTCGCAAAGATATAGGGACATTTAGACCAAACGGGTCAAAAGGTGAAAATATCACCCTTTAACAATATCGACTAATGATTTTGTCGAGTTGTATGATTACAGGAGTAAATATCGAATTGATATTTGCATCGCTATTACTTAGCGATTATTAAAGCAATGTATTAAAACAGGTCAATATATTGATCCGAGTCAGGTATGTGTAATAGGTTAACTACTCAATTAGAATGAAAGGTTCATTGAGAGTTAAATGAAGTCAAAATAGACATTTGGTTACTTTAATAAGTAAACCGTATGATTCATATAATGGTCATTGTGTTTTGAAAACATAATGACTTTTCAAATCAAAATCATAGTTTAAAAGAAGGATTTTGGGTCGAGAATGCTTTTAAAAGTCCTTCATTTTAATGAAAGGTGAAAATGGACCAAAATGCCCTTGTAACGTAAATCGAGCAAACAACCCTTAAAGGTTGTTTGGAAATGAGTTTTATGATGTAATAAATACTTCGAATAAGTATAAAAAGCGAAAGAAATAAAATTTTGGTCAAATGACTCTATAAGAGTCTGTGTCGTAAAATAATGATCCGAGGGGTAAAACTCGGAATATATAAATCACCACATTAAATCCGCCACAAATATAATTGTGGTGGAAGATCAATTGGTAAATAATGTGGAAATAAGATGCTAGAAGTAAATGAGCATGAATTATGCGGAAAAATGCTTAATTACCCTTAATGGGTCAAAATAAGCGTTTAAGTAAAAACGGGTTTAAGAACGTATATAAACCCGTGATTTGAACCTAGTATGATAGCCAACATTGAAACTATAATGTTCATGAGTAATTGGGATCAAAGAAATATGTTTGTTTGATAAATACATGAACGGGTCAAAACTTAGTAAAAAAATACATTAAGCCGAAAGCTTAAAAGTATCAAATTTTGTTAATCTGGATGATAGATTTTAACTCCATGTGATGGAGAATCGACTTACGATCACGTAGGAAGAAGCGGATCTTAAATCGGATAAAAACGAGAAAGTTATGCACATTTTGTGCATATAAAGTTTGAGTATGTAGAGCTGGTGATCTGCAGCTCTAAACAAAACAACTTCCTGTCGAAATAGGCTTGTCGTGTCGTGCGACAGCCAAGTGGATTCGAACTCGCGGCACGCGACCACCGTCGCAGCACGCGACAGAACTAGGCAACCCTGTCGCGGCACGCGACAAGGGTAAAAGCTGAAATTTTTTGTTGTTTTGTTATTTGGTTCAAGGAACTTGATAGTACATGTTATATAATTATCAAAACTAACATTTGAGTTGGTTTTGATTACAGGTGGATGATATTGGCTTTCCGGATGGCGATCAAGCGAAGAACAAGAATCGAACACACAACTAAACAAAGCTTCCACGAAGAGTTTCGTCGTCACATTTTAAATAGCGAATTTATATGCAAGATGTTAAAATATTTTAAATTCTTAAAATGTTTTAATAAATTGTATTTTTAAATGTGTTTGTAATCGATAATACACAATAATAGTGGATGTTTATATGTAAACCATATAAAATGGACTAAGGGTCTTACACCGATGTGTAACACCCCTAAATTATTAAACTATATATGTCATTATACATGTAAAAGTTACAATAATTATAATATAATAATGAGAATCGAAACTAGGAATAACTAACCTAGTTAAAAATCTATATAGAAAAGATGGAAAATCAAAGTATTGAACCCTTTCTATAAAACTTGTAGACCAGAGGGGCCAAAAGTGAAAATCTTGAAAGTTGTTTTGACTAATAGCTGGATAAACATCAGAACACACATTTGTGTGTGTCCTGATCGAACCAAAACCCCCAGGGACGAGCTCCATCTTTTCCACAACCCTAGATTCTACAAATTCACTTAAAATCAAAGAATCAAAACCTAATTGAAGGTGATTCAAGGCTAAATAAGTGATCTTCATCTTTAGTATATCAAAAGGTATGCTTAATTTTGAGATATGAAGATGTTTTGATGATTCATGAATTCATGTAACAAAAATTAATGGTGAATTGATGGATGTTATGGTTAAAATAGGATGAATACAAGTCTAGGAATAAGTCTTAGACAAAACTTTGATCAATTCATGTCATACCCTATTTGTTTCAATGATTCTCATATAGGTGTGATATGGGTTTTGTGAGGATTACTTGAATTCTTGTGATATTGAAATTAAAGGATAGCTATGATGCAAGTTCAAGTGTTAATTTTGGTGTTTTAATCATATTAGCATATAAATGATGTTTTGATATGGTTAACTAGTTAATCATGAACATGAAAATGGTATTATAATGATTATGCCTTTAAGATGTTCGATAGAATGTCTAAGTGAATTTGATTACTTGGAAATTATGAAGTAATCGCTCAATAGAGTAATTAAAAGTACGAAAGGTTGAATATCGAACCATGAGTTCTAAACAATATATTCGGATTGAATTATAGAGGTGATTTGGGTGGATCATCGAGTGGGCAAGGCGGATCGGATAACCGCTTAAAAGGAAAGCTTTGAAAGGTACGCGGCTATTCGCTTCGTAATGTCTTGTTTTAGTACTTTTATTCTTAGTTGTTGAATGATAGTCAAATCGCTAAAATGTTGGGTAATACTAAAACGAAGGATTTCGTTTGTAGTATCCAAACAAGAAAAAGTAGAAATTTTGAGAATATAGAAATGATGAAAGTGGTGGATTCCATTTGGAAGTTTAAGCGGGTCGAATTGACTCGAATACTACATGTTTGATTCTAAATAGGCGACGGATTTCGCTAGAGAAATCAAACGGGTCAAAATCACCAAAGCATTTAGCTTTGGTAAGTTAAATCGATGAATGTAACTAAGTGGGACAAATAGGTTGATTAATATGTATATATTTCGTTAACGACACTTGAGTTTTAATAGAAGATGTCATAAAAATATAAGTATGTTGATGTGTAAGCTCTTATAGATGTTGTGGAGCTCATAAGTAAATTCTATGGTTCATAAATTGAAACGGGTCGAATAATTATGAAAATGTCAATAATCCAAAGGCTTAAATGAAAGAAATTTGTTCAGGTGAATGTAAGATTTTGATTATATGTTATAGAGTATCGAATTACGGTCACGTAGGAAGAATGCCTGATTCAGAGCTAAAATGAGCAAGTTATGATCATTTTAGTAAAATGGGTTTGAGCTGGGAATGTGCAGGTTTCAAAACTGCACATTCTGTCGAATTATAGGGCTCGCGTCACGCGATGCCAACGGGTAAACATCGTCGCGGCTCGCGACGCTTGTCGCGTCACGCGACACCGAAGCATTCATCCCGTCGCGCCACGCGACGGGTCACCAGTGCTGAAATTTTTGTTGCTGATCGCTGTTTTGTGCATATAAACTCATATAGCCATATTTTTAGCATTTATAACTAATAAGTTTGAGTGTTTTTGATGACTAGGTAATTCATGGAATGGATCGGATGAAGATCAAGATATTACAAGGACCGAACACACAACTAAGAAAGCTTCCGCTAATGTAATAGTTTCTTTTGGGATGAAACTTATGTGTAATAACTCTAATAGTGTTGTTTGAAGGTTTTAACATCCATGTAAATGGCGTTTTGTTAACATTTTGTAAATTTAAAAGGCACTTTGAACACAATATATATCATATAAATTATTAAAAGGTTTTAAGGTTCTTACAAGTTGGTAATCAGAGCCTCGTTAAGACAAAGCGTGTTCGGTTCAAAGCTTGATCAAGACATCCGGTAAGAGTTACTTATAAATGAGTTCAGACTTATAGATTTTGATAATGTAAATTAAACAAAAGTGTATGGGAGGAGTGTACTATTATGCTCGAACCCGGGATATACACTAAGTATGAAAGGAAAGGCGTGGCAAGATATGTACTTGACCAAACCGAAAAAGAAGCAACACATTACTTGTGATTAAGTATGTGTAACATAAATTTCCATGTAATAAGATGGAAATAAATTAAATAGTTAATGATTAACTATTGTGAACATTTCAGTTAAAGAAATGGCCGGTGTAACCGAAAGTGAATCAACATCTCGTGTAACTGAAGAGATGAAAGCTACAATTTCCGAGGAAGTCGGAAAAGCCTTAGAAGCTAGTCTACCACAGTTCATCGATAGACTACAAACTACGCTCTTAGCGGTAATAGACGATAAGATGAATGAAAAGAAAGATGCGGGTAAATCGAAAGTGTGTCCATATAATAAATTTATGGCATGCAAACCCCCGTTCTATCATGGTGAAGTTGATCCGATCGTTTGTCAACGATGGATTAGCGACATCGAAGGGGTATTTGAAAGAATCCATGGTGATGAGACTGATTTCGTGGCATTCGGAGCCAGTCATTTAAGAGGCCAAGCTAAGGATTGGTGGGATAATCTGAAAAAGGAACAGGGAATTGAAGCCACGAGAACTATGACGTGGGAAGAATTCAAAACTCCGTTCCTTAGACATCATAGCCCGAAAGCTGTAATCAATAGGATTAAAGAAGAGTTTATTCAGCTAAGGCATAGTGGTGAGTCGATAGATAAGATTACGGGAATTTTTCTTGATAAGCTAAGGTTTTGTGATGAGCTGGTTCAGAATGAAGAACAGAAAATCTACTATTACTATAACAAGCTGAGTGCGGAATATAGGGAGTTCATGACTCCTTCAAAATATGTACATCTTACAGAGATTGTGAATGTCGCACATGAAAGAGAGATTGAATTGAAAAAGCAGATCGATAGGGGTGAGAGAAGAGAGTTTGATAAAAATCCAAGTTCTGCAAAGAAACCAAAGTTGAATGAAGCTCCTAAGAAAGGCGCTGAAAGGGGGGGGGGGATACCTCAATGTAAAATTTGTGGAAAGAATCATAAGGGCGAATGCTATTTTAAAAACAAACCGTGTCCTACTTGTGGTAAAGTGGGACATGTGGTAGCAAATTGCCCAGGAAAGGTGTCAGTATGCTATAAATGTTATAAACCGGGACACAAAAAGTCTGAGTGCCCGGAGATAGTCGGAACCAAAGACACCGTTGATGTCACACCCCGAATTTCCACGTATCACCGGTGGGCCTGGTGGGGAGTATCGTGACGTATTTGATATCATCATAGTCAACAACACAATATTTAAATGCACAGCGGAAGCAAAAGGATAAATATATTACAATCCGAAATAATGTAACATCCAAGTATTACAACGGAAGTAAAGGATCCACAGGCGGATCGAAAATAAAAATAACACTGTTCAATAGACTTTAGGCATCTAAGCTTGCGAGACTCTTTATTGATGCTAGGAGTAGCCAGCCTATTCCGATTAGTACCTGCACTCAGCCTTTTTGGGAAAATACGTCAGTTTACACTGGTAAATACAATCAACCGACTCATTTTGAAAAGGGTTTAAAAAGATGATTGATTTGTATGCACATGGAACAAATAATATTTTATAACTTGGGATAATTATTTGAATATAATGCTTGTAAAGGATTTACATGTTTCTTATGCGTTCAGTAGCCCGGATCGAGCCAGGTTAAAGATCAATAGACGCACCACATTAATTATATGAAACACCGACGGGCGTACGCCTACGCCCCGTGCTTAGGTCGTGGCCATTTCGTAAAATGATACCAGGGATATCCGGGACACGGTCATTAACTCCCCAAAGGCTTTAAGCAAACAAAACAATTTAAACGGTCATCTCGATAATACTTAACCACCAAACGATTAAGGTCGAATGCCCGACCAAGCGGTATTTTATATACCGTACCCAAGCCCGTATAAGGGAAAATAAGTTAAAAGTATTTACCTGAGCTAAATATAAATTCAATCCCAGCCGTATCAAATCAGCAAGTACAGATAGCTTTTACTGGGCTCCTAAATCTGGAACGAAGGTTTTTAATAACCTATTAGAATCCTAACGGGTCTTTAATTAAGCCTTGACTTAGACCGATTAGTTTTCAAGAGAAAGATTTGGTTCAAACGCATGATAAAGCGAAGACCGGAATAGAATGTGATTTAGACCCGACAAGTTTGAAGACTTGTATAATATGGGTAATCTAAACACATTCTGGGTTTTGAGATAATAACGATAAGGTTTGACCCGTTTCGGCTAATTTATGCAACTAGTTACATAAACCGAACCGAACGCGCAAGAAGCGTAACGGGTAACCATAAGAATTATATACAGGTTTCCTAAGTTAATATGCCTTAGATATGTTGTGATATCAGTAGGATACCTTCCATTATGCCCAAAACGAGTTTAATCTCCATTTAAGCCCCGTAGGGGTATTTTGGTCAATTTAAAGATTTTAAAAGAGTTCAAATATAAATCTGGGTTTCGGTTCTGATGTAATCAGTAAAATACTTAATTTAATAAGTTATAACGGTAGGGTATCAAGTCTTATATTTATAAAATGGTCTTGATACATACTATGCGTTAAAAACGCTTAAAAAGGCGATTTGGAGCCATTTCCGGGTTTTCAAAGGAAGGCTGATATTTTTTTTATTCCAGAAGGCTCAAAATATTTTATTTATCATATTAGATCAGTAGAAAAAGGTTTGGGGTCAAAGGATTTGTAAAACTCATTTTATAGCCCGAAAGGGCAAAACCGTCATTAACCGACATAAAGCTACAACCCTATGTTATGCTCAACCTAAAATTAATTAAAAATCTTCGAAAATCCCAAAATATTATATTATATCAGTGGGTAAAAATTTTGGTATCAAAGATTGGGTTTAGATAGGCTATACGCTAATTATGCCGTTTAATTAATAAAAGGCGTTATAATTACGCTAATAAGCATAACTCCTAATCTAGACCTCCAACTGATGTGAAACTTTAGGTACAAGTTTATAAATCAGTGGCAAAGGTTATTGTCCTCTCACCTTTCCAAAATTCTCGTTTTAAGGTCAAATGGGCATTATGGTCAACATTAGGCAATTAACGGAGACACGCAAACGAATCGGGTAATCAACGAACCAATCACAGAGGTTATACTATCATGTAATCAGGTCCTAATGGGACTTTAAGGCATGTCTAAACCCACCTAAATCGGGTCAGAACTGAAGTCAAAGCAAAAGTCAAAGTTTTGCGGAACCGAGCCTATACTTAGAATTGTCGGGTTGAATCATGCTTAGGCATGTTCAACTAATATTTACTAAGTTATTAAAGTGAGGAAACTGATCTTTATGAATTAGTTATGGATTTTATCTAAAACAAACCCGTTTGACTTTTATTTGACCCGGCAATTAATCTAAGTAACGTGGTAATTAGGAGGTGCCCTTTTGAGGGTTAAATACCTACCTAATTACGGTCACGTAGCCATGTTTGCTATGAGCAATGGCTCAACCGTTTAAAAGTCAAAGCGTTCGTTGAAAACGCTTGACTTTTCGGTTTAAAACGCTAAACGATATAAACTAAGCACGAAAGGATACTTACAAGAGTCCAAAGGACTTAGGGAGGTTCTCAAAAGAGCTCAAGATCCTCCAAGAATGAGAGAGCAAATCAGAAATGGAATGAGGTGTGAGTGAAAGTGAAAAACCCACCTCCTTATATACTTCTCGGGACCTCGTATGATCGCGACAAGTGTCGGGGAGCTATAATCAGGTCATGACAAGTGTTAAGTGGTTTTAACATACCATGTGCAGCCCCTAGTATCGAGTTTGGGGGTATTGGAAACAATCTAGAACAATTGCCAGCAAGAAACAGGCTGTTATCAGCTGTTTCTGCATCTGATCAGGCTACGTGGCCCGCGTAAGGATCTGTGTGATCTTACGCGGCCCGCCTCACATCACGGGTCAACAAACATGTTTCCTAATTGGCAGATTCGGTCCCTGTTTGCATATAGATGTGTTTCTGACACATCTACGATCCGTTAACCTCATTTCAAGGCTCCATTATGATGCCCACATATAGGGGATATGAAATATGTTCAAAAACATGTTGGATGTCGGTTCGTTTGGCCGTACGGTCACGTTGTTTGTCTAATTACGACGAAACACGAACGGACGCTAAAAACGAACCAAACGACGCGACGAAAGGAAATTTATCAAGCCGAACACTAAAATAAAGTATTTTAGTGCTTACATAAATTTTTGGGTGTCCGAAGATATTCAGAATGTGAGATATGCGCGAAAATGCAAACTTGTGCACTTTTTGACACTTTTAGTCCCTGCATGACATAAAAGTTTATTTTTGCGCATGAAACACCTCCAAGCCTATATCTAAGCTATATTAAGAATAAATAGGGTATGTTTAACTTATGGTCATAATCCGGAAGGTCCGATATCCTACGAATCGGCATACTTTTGCTGTTTGACGCAAATAGTCCTTTAATTGCGCAAAGTAGCGCGAAATGCTGTTGAATGATAGCAAAGCTTTCCATGGCCCAGATTGATCATTCCCAAGCATATACATACATGTTACTACGCTCCCGTTCGCTTAAATGGTCACCGTAGGGCGTAGATTCAAAAGTTGACGCTTTAGGTTCCTCTATTGTGCAAACTTGTGCATCTCATCATCTAATAGCATTGAAGCCTCATCTAATCCATATTAGGCATTCTTGAAAGTATTATTAATCATCACGATGCTTCGGGTTTGCTAAAAGGTCATTCAGAGGTGTAATTAAACATATTGACACTTTTAGCCCCTCTAACTTGCAAAGTTGCGCGTAACTTCACTTAAAGGCATAAAAACCTTAGACGGCCAATAGTTGGCATTCCCGAGAGTATAATCAAATATCATGAAGCTCCCGGTTTGTTAAAATGTCACTCAGAGGTAAGAATTAACATGTTGACGCTTTTAACCCTTCATTGCGCAAACTTTCAATTAATTATGCAAACGGCTACACTTGATCAACAAGTGGCTCATTTGTGAATACAAATCCGTAGCAGGTTATTTAGAAGCTTATTTTAGGTATGATAATACTTCCAGTTCTTTTATAATGAATGTTTTCGATTTTTCGAAAAATTTGGTCCCTTAATTCCAATATTTGACTTCATCAGGGTTTATTACACGTGTCAATACATCACTGGTCCTGATTTTACGAGGTGTTACAGTTGATGCAAAGCCGGATGCCCAGAAAGCAAAGGCTAGGTCTTTCCACATGACAGCTGTTGAGGCTAAAACTGAACCTGATGTTGTTTCAGGTATATTTCTTGTAAATTCAATTCCAGCACGAATTTTATTTGATACGGGTGCAAATAGATCTTTTATATCACATCGATTTATTTAACACCCTAGATTCACATTAACAAAATTACCTATACCACTAGAAGTAGAAATAGGTGATAATAAAAGTTTTATTGTTTGTGATATGTGTTGGAATTGCAAACTGAGCATCGACGATGAAGAATATTTTGTCGACTTAATTCCCATGTCCATGGGAGAATTTCAAGTGGTAATCGGGATGGATTGGCTAGCTCGATATCACGCGAAAGTAATATGCAACCGTAAGGAGATACAACTAGTGTCTCCAAGCGGAAAACATGTTACTATTTATGCGGAGAAAAGCTACATGCCCATAATCTGCTCTTTCATCAAAGCTTGCAAGCTGGTTCGGCATGGATGTAAGGCGTATATGGCTTACATACATGATTCGACTAAAGAAACTCCAGAAATCAAAGATGTACTAGTTGTACGAGAATTCAAAGATGTTTTTCCGGAAGATCTACCGGGGATACCACCTGAGCGTGAGGTGGAATTTGGCATCGAACTGGTTCCGGGCGCACAACCGGTAGCCAAGGCTCCTTATCGATTAGCGTCGTCGTAACTACAAGAATTGTTGTCGCAGTTACAAGATCTTTTAGACATGGGATTTATTCGACCGAGCGTTTCCCCGTGGGGAGCACCAGTATTATTTGTGAAGAAGAAAGACGGGAGTATGAGAATGTGCATTGATTACTGGGAGTTAAACAAACTCACGGTAAAGAATCGATATCCGCTTCGTAGGATCGACGACTTGTTCGATCAGTTACAAGGCGCGAGTTGGTTTTCAAAGATCGACTTAAGGTTGGGTTATCATCAGTTGAAGGTAAAAGAAGAAGACATACCGAAAACAGCATTCCGAACGCGTTATGGACATTACAAGTTTTTAGTAATGTCTTTCGGATTAACCAATGAGCCTGCAGCTTTCATGGACCTTATGAACCGCGTCTGCAAGCAATTGCTAGAGAAATCGATGATTGTTTTCATCGACGATATTATTGTATATTCAAAAAGCGAAGGGGAGCATGAATGTCATTTGCGTGAAGTACTTGAAACACTTAGGCGTGAGAGACTTTATGCAAAGTTTTCTAAATGTGCTTTTTGGCTACGTGAAGTACAGTTTCTAGGACATGTTATTAGTGCCGATGGAGTTTCGGTAGATCCGTCCAAAATAGAAGCTGTGTCTAGTGAACGGTTGATCAAAGTGAACGGCGAAAAGCGAGTAGATTACCAAAATCGAACACATGAACACACAAAATCACATAAAATCCACATAAAATCGATAACTCACAGAGTTGGCGGCGGCAATTTCCAGAATCGAAACACATAAAATCGAGGAGAGATTGCCTCGGCTAGATAGACATTGACTACCCAAAGTGGTTCGACTATTCACAAGGACTCGCAAGTGCACGCTTTGGCCTTCTGGACTGTGCTCTCGCTTCGATTTTTCCATAATCAACATGGAGTTTTCACAATACTCCAGCCCACAGTGGGATGTTAATCTTAACTCTACCTGCCTCTCAGGAGATAAGCAGGGAAAACTTGTGAGAAGATACTTAGGTAGAAGGAGATTACAGAGATTTTCCAAATCTCATACTCCAATTCATCCATCATGCTTATGTCAAATAAGTGACACCTGTATGTTACAATTCCACTAATTTCCTTAACCGGAAACATTTACTTGGACAATTCATCCTGGATATCTTCCTTGAATACCATTAGTTGACTTTAGTACCATATGATCATCGGGGTATCTTTGTGGTTCCATGCATTAAACCTCCATACTGATCAGGCATGGAAGCAATCTATGGGACATATTAAGATACACAAATCCTCACAAGGTGCTCTTATCATACCATCTGGTATTCACAATCGATAGAGATTAAAGAGATATCTACTATGTACACTGTCGCACTTCCTTTTAGAGAAAGGATACTTCTAAAATTCTACGACTGAAGGTTTCTGATAAGAACAAAAGAAATGGTTCTTATGATTTGCCTGAAGGTTCTACCTTACACTTAACATCTGGGGTTCTCACAGGGAAAAATTTCTAAAAGTTTGCTAAGTTTATGGTCTTATGAGAGACTTAACAGTACCAGAAACCACTTGTAATTTCTAGCAATAAAATCACAAATAAGGATTTATCTGGTGACATTCCTAATGTGAGCTGCCTCTAATCATCCAACAGGAGGGTTAAACGCCTCCATTCTTAATCCTTCTAAACTTAGCAGTAAAATCTTAGATAACTTTAGGGCAGTCTCAGCTTTGACTGATTAGTTCTTAATCTATAGAACGTGAGTAGCTGGGATTGATCCATAATGGATTTATAATAAGCAAGCCTTGAAACCTTAATGTGCCCTCTTATTGCCGATGTTAACCACTAATAATATTTGCGTTAAGCTTAGAATTTTGGGTAAACTGATTAGGGTACTATCTCAGCCAACGAATTAAAATTTGCGACATACTGTCGACAGTCTAGAACTTTTATGGCGAGAGTCAGAAAATTCTTATTTCATCTCTCTCCATTTTGTAATGTGGGTAATAGGTTTTTCTAATAAGGTCCTTAAAAATTTGGACCATCCCATATTGCATAAGGGGATCTTTCTTGAGGATTTCATTAATGTCCTTACAAATTTAAGGTATTGCCATCGGATGACTGGGATGTATACTTTACCATGTCCCTTCCAGTATAGCCGCTGATATACCTAATGGTTTCTACTTCATCCATCAATTTTCCTGAAATCGATGGCCCCTTTTTACTATTGAAGTCTCTTGACTTCTAAGAGACGAAGTACTTTTAAGTACATTTTAAAAAGAAAGGGACTTCTTGCCACATATGATTTGGTTTGGGTTATTCTTCGCATTTGAAGTATGACTATGGCTCTTCTCGTGGACAGTGGAAAAGAATGATTCCTAACGGATATAAAACATCCAGCTAAAATTGCTGAAGCAGTCTCTAAGGTACTATCGGTCAATTTTACTTTATACTTAACGCTTAGAGTTTTAACAGGCAGATTTAATGATTTACAAAATCTATTGTCTACGGAAGACTTATCTGAACCTGAATCAAATAATACTCTAACATGGGCGTTATTGATATAGAAAGTACCTGTTGTGACCTTGTCATCCTGAATAGCCTATTGAGTATCCATTTGAGAGTTTCCGGTTTTGGTCTTCTTAGCCTCGCCAGACTTCTTGGTTTTATTAGGGCAGTTAGTTTTGATGTGCCCTATTTCATTGCAACCATGGCAGGTTGTGTCCTCCATCTTCTTGCAGTCCAAGGTCTTGTGTTCCTTGGACTTGCATATCCCACATGCAAAAGTTCTCGATTGTGTATGCGAGTTCGATTCATACCTGCACTTCCCGAAGTGCTGTTTCTTGCGGATTTTACATTTGGGTTTTTCACCTGACTGTTGGTTGTTCTTCAAGTCCTTGCATTCATGGGTCTTGTGATCCATCTCTTTACAGATGACACATCCCCTGGTCTGATCATAGAAACATTTTCCGAAGTGTTTCTCCCCGCAGGTTTTACATTCGGGTTTTGCCTCCTTTGGTTTGGACTGGTTATAGCTTGAACCGGTCTTACCCTTTTTGTAACCCTTATTCGGGGTATTATCGTACTTTCGCTTATGATCCCTTAACGCTCGGTTCACAGCCTTGTTTACAGCCGTATCTAACATAGCCTGTAACTCGGCGCCCGTTAAATTCAGTCTTGTATCATCATTCTGATTAATTGGATGATGGTGAGCTTCAGAGGAGTCAACCATGGTGAAGCTTTGAAGGCTACAAACCAAGTAGTAATAATTTATTTAATTATATGGTGAATTGTCGAATTTGTTGATTAAATAGCTATGGTGTAAATAAACCATATAGGCCAAAAGATAGTATTTAAGTTATTTGATTATGTTCTGCCTAGGTTTTTATATAAACCATCCTTGGCGTGTAAACAGAATATAATCCTTCATATTTATTAGACAGGGGACATAAATCACGACTGTCAATGTCGTACTGACATTTTATTTAGCACAAGAGCTTGTTCCCAAGGACTCTTGATGGCACAGGGCCTTGTCACTAGGGAAAAATCTAAAACATAATCGATGATTCCTTTGAATCGGAAAATTTCATAGTTCATTGTCTTGACAAGAATTTATGAAATAAAAACTATCTTTTCATGTATACACCTTTTCCCGTAGGTATACATCCCTAATGGATGTTTTGATGCGTACATCATGTTCGACGTTTACTAGCCATGATTCCTATTGATCATTTATGCTAAATAAGGGATTTGGAAAATTCCTAATATAAGGATGACAAGTGTGATTTTATCGCATCACTGTTGTCGGGAGTGTTAACACATTTTTCAGATGTTAACATGGATCTGAATATCTTTTTAAACAGATTTTACCATCTTAGCTAGGTCTTCAATGACATTCAAGCTAGGTCAAACCTTTTAAGATTCTCTTTTAATAATTATACTGGCAGGAAAGGACTGAGGATTTTTATTAATATTATCCTGGATTTAATAAAAATATAACTATAGCACAAAACGTCAAGTCACAAGGACAAGTTTAATTTATAAGCCATGATTTCAGAGAATCGAGGCATTAAGGTGTGAATCAAAGTTCATTACTTTTTCTTGACAGGGAGTTGTAGGCTACCACTGTCTTTAGTCTCAGAGGACATTAACTATAGCCCGTAGGCATTTCCCTTTTAAGGGATGTTTATAATATGATCATCTTATAGGATGGTATAAGCCATGATTTCTAAATCAATAGACTAGATAAGAAAATTGGAAGAATCCAATATAAGAATGACTGTTGTGATTTTCTCGAATCACATCTGTCAAGGGTGCTAACACGTTCTTAGGTGTTAACAAGGATTTGAATCTCTTGAATAGGTCCTACCATCTTGGCCTCGTCATATAGGCTAGGTTTACCTTTAAGATTCCTTTTTAATAATAAACGCAGAACAATTCCAACTCGGGATGTTAATAAGGATCTGAATCTAGTTGAGGAACTACCATCTTAGCCCTGTCTCAAAATAACGCGTGGCTAGGTCTTGTCCTTTTTAGATTTTGCCATTTTATATAAAGGTAGATCATATAAAAGGAATGTTATTTCCCATTTATTTCATATTTCATGTTTAGAATGAAAACTTAAATTTAATCAATCCACTATATGAAAATAACAGTACAGAGTTGCCCTAAGCGGGACTTGAAAGGAATAATGTTGTCCTAGAAGGGACTGAAAAATAAATATGTCCTTAGAAGGACTATTAAGGAAACGATCTTTAGCAAAAGGAGTTTCTTCTTCATTTTATTTCTGAATGCTTTCTCCTTGGTTGCACGTTTCGTCCTAGCCGCTGTACGAAGGTCAGCAATTCAAGGCTCCGGGTGTGGAGAATTATTATTACGGCTTCTTCGCATGGCGACGTATCCAAAATATAAAAAAATTGGAAGCAGAATTTCCAGATGAGGATTGAGAATATTCCTATGTTAAGTCTAGACTCAGAAGGTCAAGGAATGTGCTAATGTGTCATTGAGATTAAACACAAAAAGCTAGTGTTTAATTCACTCAACGTTGGCTCTGATACCAACCTGTCACACCCCGAATTTCCACGTATCATCGGTGGGCCTGGTGGGGAGTATCGTGACGTAGTTGATATCATCATAGTCAACAACACAATATTTAAATGCACAGCGGAAGCAAAAGGATAAATATATTACAATCCGAAATAATGTAACATCCAAGTATTACAACGGAAGTAAAGGATCCACAGGCGGATCGAAAATAAAAATAACACTGTTCAACAGACTTTAGGCATCTAAGCTTGCGAGACTCTTTATTGATGCTAGGAGTAGCCAGCCTATTCCGATTAGTACCTGCACTCAGCCTTTTTGGGAAAATACGTCAGTTTACACTGGTAAATACAATCAACCGACTCATTTTGAAAAGGGTTTAAAAAGATGATTGATTTGTATGCACATGGCACAAATAATATTTTATAACTTGGGATAATTATTTGAATATAATGCTTGTAAAGGATTTACATGTTTCTTATGCGTTCAGTAGCCCGGATCGAGCCGGGTTAAAGATCAATAGACGCACCACATTAATTATATGAAACACCGACGGGCGTACGCCTACGCCCCGTGCTTAGGTCGTGGCCATTTCGTAAAATGATGCCAGGAATATCCGGGACACGGTCATTAACTCCCCAAAGGCTTTAAGCAAATAAAACAATTTAAACGGTCATCTCGATAATACTTAACCACCAAACGATTAAGGTCGAATGCCCGACCAAGCGGTATTTTATATACCGTACCCCAAGCCCGTATAAGGGAAAATAAGTTAAAAGTATTTACCTGAGCTAAATATAAATTCAATCCCAGCCGTATCAAATCAGCAAGTACAGATAGCTGTTACTGGGCTCCTAAATCTGGAACGAAGGTTTTTAATAACCTATTAGAATCCTAACGGGTCTTTAATTAAGCCTTGACTTAGACCGATTAGTTTTCAAGAGAAAGATTTGGTTCAAACGCATGATAAAGCGAAGACCGGAATAGAATGTGATTTAGACCCGACAAGTTTAAAGACTTGTATAATATGGGTAATCTAAACACATTCTGGGTTTTGAGATAATAACGATAAGGTTTGACCCGTTTCGGCTAATTTATGCAACTAGTTACATAAACCGAACCGAACGCGCAAGAAGCGTAACGGGTAACCATAAGAATTATATACAGGTTTCCTAAGTTAATATTCCTTAGATATGTTGTGATATCAGTAGGATACCTTCCATTATGCCCAAAACGAGTTTAATCTCCATTTAAGCCCCGTAGGGGTATTTTGGTCAATTTAAAGATTTTAAAAGAGTTCAAATATAAATCTGGGTTTCAGTTCTAATGTAATCAGTAAAATACTTAATTTAATAAGTTATAACGGTAGGGTATCAAGTCTTATATTTATAAAATGGTCTTGATACATACTATGCGTTAAAAACGCTTAAAAAGGCGATTTGGAGCCATTTCCGGGTTTTCAAAGGAAGGATGATATTTTTATTATTCCAGAAGGCTCAAAATATTTTATTTATCATATTAGATCAGTAGAAAAAGGTTTGGGGTCAAAGGATTTGTAAAACTCATTTTATAGCCCGAAAGGGCAAAACCGTCATTAACCGACATAAAGCTACAACCCTATGTTATGCTCAACCTAAAATTAATTAAAAATCTTCGAAAATCCCAAAATATTATATTATATCCGTGGGTAAAAATTTTGGTATCAAAGATTGGGTTTAGATAGGCTATGCGCTAATTATGTCGTTTAATTAATAAAAGGCGTTATAATTACGCTAATGAGCATAACTCCTAATCTAGATCTCCAACTGATGTGAAACTTTAGGTACAAGTTTATAAATCAGTGGCAAAGGTTATTGTCCTCTCACCTTTCCAAAATTCTCGTTTTAAGGTCAAATGGGCATTATGGTCAACATTAGGCAATTAACGGAAACACGCAAACGAATCGGGTAATCAACGAACCAATCACAGAGGTTATACTATCATGTAATCAGGTCCTAATGGGACTTTAAGGCATGTCTAAACCCACCTAAATCGGGTCAGAACTGAAGTCAAAGCAAAAGTCAAAGTTTTGCGACTTTCGGTTCCGAACCGAACCTATACTTAGAATTGTCGGGTTGAATCATGCTTAGGCATGTTCAACTAATATTTACTAAGTTATTAAAGTGAGGAAACTGATCTTTATGAATTAGTTATGGATTTTATCTAAAACAAACCCGTTTGACTTTTATTTGACCCGGCAATTAATCTAAGTAACGTGGTAATTAGGAGGTGCCCTTTTGAGGGTTAAATACCTACCTAATTACGGTCACGTAGCCATGTTTGCTATGAGCAATGGCTCAACCGTTTAAAAGTCAAAGCGTTCGTTGAAAACGCTTGACTTTTCGGTTTAAAACGCTAAACGATATAAACTAAGCACGAAAGGATACTTACAAGAGTCCAAAGGACTTAGGGAGGTTCTCAAAAGAGCTCAAGATCCTCCAAGAATGAGAGAGCAAATCAGAAATGGAATGAGGTGTGAGTGAAAGTGAAAAACCCACCTCCTTATATACTTTTCGGGACCTCGTATGATCGCGACAAGTGTCGGGGAGCTATAATCAGGTCATGACAAGTGTTAAGTGGTTTTAACATACCATGTGCAGCCCCTAGTATCGAGTTTGGGGGTATTGGAAACAATCTAGAACAATTGCCAGCAAGAAGCAGGCTGTTATCAGCTGTTTCTGCATCTGATCAGGCTACGCGGCCCGCGTAAGGATCTGTGTGATCTTACGCGGCCCGCCTCACATCCCGGGTCAGCAAACATGTTTCCTAATTGGCAGATTCGGTCCCTGTTTGCATATAGATGTGTTTCTGACACATCTACGATCCGTTAACCTCATTTCAAGGCTCCATTATGATGCCCACATATAGGGGATATGAAATATGTTCAAAAACATGTTGGATGTCGGTTCGTTTGGCCGTACGGTCACGTTGTTTGTCTAATTACGACGAAACACGAACGGACGCTAAAATCGAACCAAACGACGCGACGAAAGGAAATTTATCAAGCCGAACACTAAAATAAAGTATTTTAGTGCTTACATAAATTTTTGGGTGTCCGAAGATATTCAGAATGTGAGATATGCTTGAAAATGCAAACTTGTGCACTTTTTGACACTTTTAGTCCCTGCATGACATAAAAGTTTATTTTTGCGCATGAAACACCTCTAAGCCTATATCTAAGCTATATTAAGAATAAATAGGGTATGTTTAACTTATGTTCATAATCTGGAAGGTCCGATATCCTACGAATCAACATACTTTTGTTGTTTGACGCAAATAGTCCTTTAATTGCGCAAAGTAGCGCGAAATGCTGTTGAATGATAGCAAAGCATTCCATGGCCCATATTGATCATTCCCAAGCATATACATACATGTTACTACGCTCCCGTTCGTTTAAATGGTCACCGTAGGGCGTAGATTCAAAAGTTGACGCTTTAGGTCCCTCTATTGTGCAAACTTGTGCATCTCATCATCTAATAGCATTGAAGCCTCATCTAATCCATATTAGGCATTCTTGAAAGTATTATTAATCATCACGATGCTTCGGTTTTGCTAAAAGGTCATTCAGAGGTGTAATTAAACATATTGACACTTTTAGCCCCTCTAACTTGCAAAGTTGCGCGTAACTTCACTTGAAGGCATAAAAACCTTGACGGCCAATAGTTGGCATTCCCGAGAGTATAATCAAATATCATGAAGCTCCCGGTTTGTTAAAATGTCACTCAGAGGTAAGAATTAACATGTTGACGCTTTTAACCCTTCATTGCGCAAACTTTCAATTAATTATGCAAACGGCTACACTTGATCAACAAGTGGCTCATTTGTTAATACAAATCCATAGCAGGTTATTTAGAAGCTTATTTTAGGTATGATAATACTTCCAGTTCTTTTATAATTAATGTTTTCAATTTTTCGAAAAATTTAGTCCCTTAATTCCAATGTTTGACTTCATCAGGGTTTATTACACGTGTCAATACATCACTGGTCCTGATTTTACGAGGTGTTACAGTTGATGCAAAGCCGGATGCCCAGAAAGCAAAGGCTAGGTCTTTCCACATGACAGCTGTTGAGGCTAAAACTGAACCTGATGTTGTTTCAGGTATATTTCTTGTAAATTCAATTCCAGCACGAATTTTATTTGATACGGGTGCAAATAGATCTTTTATATCACATCGATTTATTTAACACCCTAGATTCACATTAACAAAATTACCTATACCACTAGAAGTAGAAATAGGTGATAATAAAAGTTTTATTGTTTGTGATATGTGTTGGAATTGCAAACTGAGCATCGACGATGAAGAATATTTTGTCGACTTAATTCCCATGTCCATGGGAGAATTTCAAGTGGTAATCGGGATGGATTGGCTAGCTCGATATCACACGAAAGTAATATGCAACCGTAAGGAGATACAACTAGTGTCTCCAAGCGGAAAACATGTTACTATTTATGGGGAGAAAAGCTACAAGCCCATAATCTGCTCTTTCATCAAAGCTTGCAAGCTGGTTCGGCATGGATGTAAGGCGTATATGGCTTACATACATGATTCGACTAAAGAAACTCCAGAAATCAAAGATGTACTAGTTGTACGAGAATTCAAAGATGTGTTTCCGGAAGATCTACCGGGGATACCACCTGAGCGTGAGGTGGAATTTGGCATCGAACTGGTTCCGGGCGCAAAACCGGTAGCCAAGGCTCCTTATCGATTAGCGTCGTCGGATCTACAAGAATTGTTGTCGCAGTTACAATATCTTTTAGACAGGGGATTTATTCGACCGAGCTTTTCCCCGTGGGGAGCACCAGTATTATTTGTGAAGAAGAAAGACGGGAGTATGAGAATGTGCATTGATTACTGGGAGTTAAACAAACTCATGGTAAAGAATCGATATCCGCTTCGTAGGATCGACGACTTGTTCGATCAGTTACAAGGCGCGAGTTGGTTTTCAAAGATCGACTTAAGGTTGGGTTATCATCAGTTGAAGGTAAAAGAAGAAGACATACCGAAAACAGCATTCCGAACGCGTTATGGACATTAAGAGTTTTTAGTAATGTCTTTCAGATTAACCAATGAGCCTGCGGCTTTCATGGACCTTATGAACCACGTCTGCAAGCAATTGCTAGAGAAATCGATGATTGTTTTCATCGACGATATTATTGTATATTCAAAAAGCGAAGGGGAGCATGAATGTCATTTGCGTGAAGTACTTGAAACACTTAGGCGTGAGAGACTTTATGCAAAGTTTTTGAAATGTGCTTTTTGGCTACGTGAAGTACAGTTTCTAGGACATGTTATTAGTGCCGATGGAGTTTCGGTAGATCCGTCCAAAATAGAAGCTGTGTCTAGTGAACGGTTGATCAAAGTGAACGGCGAAAAGCGAGTAGATTACCAAAATCGAACACATGAACACACAAAATCACATAAAATCCACATAAAATCGATAACTCACAGAGTTGGCGGCGGCAATTTCCAGAATCGAAACACATAAAATCGAGGAGAGATTGCCTCGGCTAGATAGACATTGACTACCCAAAGTGGTTCGACTATTCACAAGGACTCGCAAGTGCACGCTTTGGCCTTCTGGATTGTGCTCTCGCTTCAATTTAAGCGATCGGCACGCATCTTTCCAGTTACAGCGTGACCCAAGTTGTTGGAGTCCGTCGAGACTTTGGTGAGAGTTTTGTAAAACCAGAAGTATAGATCGGAACGAGTCATCAAGGTTCGGGTTTCACCCCTGACTTAACGACTACATCCCTATTTTGATAAAGTAGAGAGGAAAATTTGCGTCGAAGTGCGGATTTCACTCCTGATTCAACACAATTTCTCATGTTTTATAGCAAAAATAGTAATCTAAACGAGTAATCTGGTTGAGAGTTTGCGGTTTTCACACCTAATCTTAACCAAATCATCCGTTTATGCATGTAATCAGCCTTAGGAAAGGCTGATCTTGCACAGAACTGTGGTATGCGATGTTCGCGCAATAGTGTAGTGTACAGCGAGTTCGAGCGAGAGATAGCAGGTAAGCTCATACAAGGACCCATAATGGGTATGCACAAGTCGGTCTGTTGGTACTTAGACTATAGACTAGGTCGTTCTAACACATCGACCCGGACTAGGTCGAGTCTTACCTAATTCCCTATAGTTGTGGCTCTGATACCGATCTGTCACACCCCAACCGATGGCGGAATCATCAGGGCACGACACTGAGCGAAACAGATTGTTCAAGAGAATCCACAACAACTATGAAATTACCAAATCTTTAATGTTAATATCCCATACTACTAACAGATAAAGTAACAATAGTTATTACAAATAATTGTCTCAAAAACAAGTAAATTGTTTCGACAACTCAGATTTTTATTAGGTTTGTTTCTAGACTCCATCCTAGCTCGATTCCAGCAAGTAACAAGCAAATGCATCCTAAACACCTGTCACATACGTTAAAATACAGGTCAATACACATAGTGTAAAGGTGAGCATACAAGTTTAATAGTAATAGTAGAGTTCGAAATAGTTACGCATAACCAGCATGTATCATGTATAATGCGAAGCTAGTAAGTTATCGACAATGAAATATGCACAGACTAGACTGCGAGTTGTAGAATGCGCAACACATATCACCACCGTGACATATGAGAGGTAACCTTAACAACCCATGTCCACGACAGGTGCTGAGTCCAAACAAATAGTACTATCGTTGCTAAGGCGTCAGGCAACAATCACTGTGTTAACATAACATACAAGCATTCATCGAGTAACACGTAACATGCAATAATGGTCAGCGTATAAATAGTGTTTGCGTTGTGTGATTGGTGTGATTTAGAATAAGTAACGTATGTAACACCCAAAAGTGCATAAAGAAAAAAGGGATCGAGTATACTCACAGCGATGGAAATGGATTGAATGGAGCGCTAGAGTGATTAGCCTGAACAGTTAACGATAGCATAAGCGAAGAACGGTGCGTAAAACGGTGAAAAGTGACCAAGTGTCGAATGGTAATCCGATCGGATGGCAATCCGATCGGATGGTCACTCGATCGGGTGTCAAATCGTTCGGATGGTCATCCGATCGGATGGCCATTCGATTGGATTGACATTCGTTTGGTAAGGACGTGTTTGTGTATGATGGCTTTGAAGTTTTCGTTGAAGCATTTTGAAAATAGAAAAGTATCTCTACCCTTCAGGTCGAACGATCGAATGGTAGTTCGATCAGATAGCGATCCGATTGGCAAGACACTTAGTGAGAACAAGTTCACAGCAGGATGGTTAATCGATCGGATGGCAATCCGATCGGATAGCAATCCATTGGAAACCATTGTTCTTTGAAAATTTGAAAATGTTGAAGTTTTGGAAGCTCAAGTGCAATCCAATCGGATTGCGGTTCGATCAGATGGCAATCCAATCGGATGGCAATCTGATAGAACGGAATGACATTGAACATGTTGAAAATTGTTAAGTGTTAAATCCTCAAGTGCAATCCGATCGGATTACAGTTCGATCGGATGGCAATCCGTCCCATGAATCCAATCATTTTGAACTTGATTATTTTGAATGCTTGCGGTTTGTTCGAGACGGTTTGACAACGTGCTAAACAACAGAAACCCCATCTCGACCCAAGTGATCCGATCAAACAGGAATCACCCTAGTCCGATCAGTTAACTGTTCGAGACGGTTGTTCATGCTTAACCCGAAATCAGTTGTCCCTTGGATAGAATTCAGATCTTGGACCAACACATCACTAAGATAGAGTAGAAGGTCGGAACGAGCTCTGGTTCTATCGGTTTAGAGTGCATTGAGTGTAAAAGAGTTGAAAGAAAGTTAGAAAACCATCTTTAAATCCTTTTAACCATGAATATGTGTAGATCTATGCGAAAACATTGTTTAATCTTGTGGAAATCCTTCAGATCTGAGTTGTCTTGGTGGAATGAGGCCAAAACTTGAAGTTCATAAGAACTCCATGATGACATCACCCTAGAACACCTCAAATCCACTGATTTCACGGTTAAAAGTTAAGATTCAAAGGTGAAAATGATGAAGAAGTGCGTGTAGATCATAGAAGTACAAGATTTGAGTTGAAAACTTACAAGAATTGCGAGAAATCGAGAGACTAGAGAGCTCGAGTACGGCTGGTCGAATGGGGGAGCTGTCACATCACAAATGATGTGACAGGAGGGTATTTATAGGGTTTCCAAAAGAGGAAAGTGTTCAAGGGTCGGATTGGTCACCGATCGGACGGCAATCCGATCAGATGGCAATCCGATCGGATGGCCACTCGATCGGTTGGCCACTCGATCGGTTGGCCACTCGATCCAGGTGTCTGGCATGTTGAGTATTGTCGTTTCGTTTTGTTTCGCATGTTGAGCGTTGCGATGCGATTCGAGCAAGCGATGCGATAGTATTACCCATTAGTTACATAAATAACTTAACTACTATATCTAACATATAGTCACTATAAATAACTTGCATTTAGCGTTTACGATTGGATTTGCGTTTGCGATTAAACACCTCAACATAAACATAACTTGCACAAGTAACACATAATGGCACACACACGTAAAACAATATCCAGAACACATAATTCGAGTTGTGATGCAATAGCGATGCGGTTAGCGATAAGTCGATTAGCGATAAACATGCGATTAACTTCGATTATTAATAGATACTCCACATAATACAACTAAAGCGATTAAATAAAAGATTCGATTACAAGTCATTAACATACAATCAATTGTTAAGCAAGGAGTGACAGCTCACAATTAGCAATCTTTTCTTCCTTTTGACTTTGACTTTGACTTCCAAAAAGCGGGTTGTTACAGCCTCCCCTACTTTAGGAAATTTCATCCCGAAATTTAAGAATTAGGCATAATAAACAGTTGCGGTTACTTCGCCTTCATGTCACCTTCGAGTTCCCAGGTGAACTCGGTGCCACGTTTGCCTTCCCAGCGAACCTTCACAATGGGAATGCGTGAGCATCTGAGTACCTTGGTTTTTCATCCCATGATCTCGACAGGCTTTTCCACGAAGTGTAATGTTTCGTCCTCTTGTAAATCTTCGAGAGGGACATGAAATTCCTGGTCGGCCAAGCACTTTCTGAGGTTCGAAACATGGAAAGTCGGGTGGATGTTACTAAGTTCATCCGGTAGATCGAGTCTGTAGGCCACGTTCCCAATCCTTTTCAGGATTTTAAAGGGTCCAACATATCGAGGAGCGAGCTTTCCTTTCTAGACGAATCTGATCACTCCCTTCCAAGGTGCAACCTTTAGGAGTACGTGATCGCCAACGTCTAATTCAAGGGGCTTGCGGCGTCTATCAGCGTAACTTTTCTGTCGACTCCGAGCTTTCAATAGATTGTCTTGAATTTGGAGGATTTTTTCGGTTGTTTCTTGTAACAGCTCAGGACTGGTAATTTGCGCGTCTCCGATCTCGTGCCAAACAATAGGCGATCGACATTTCCCTCATTATAATGCCTGAAATGGTGCCATTTGTATGCTAGAATGATAACTATTATTGTACGAGAATTCGACCAAAGGTAAGTGCGTGTCCTAATTACCACCGAAATCTATGACACACGATCGGAGCATGTCTTCAAGGGTGCGAATCGTTCTTTCAGTCTGGTCGTCGGTTTGGGGATGGAAAGCGGTACTTAGATTAAGAGTAGTACCGAGAACAGATTGAAACGTTTCCCAAAGACGCGAGGTAAACCGACCATAGAGGTCAGAGATGATGTCACGAGGCGTTCCGTGTCGACAAATTATCTCGTCGGTGTAGATTCGGGTTAATTTTTCTACCTTAAAGTCTTCTCGTATCGGCAGGAAATGACTTGATTTAGTCAAACGGTCGACTACAACCCAAATACTGTCATGACCTGATTGGGTACGCGGAAGTTTCGTTATAAAGTCCATAGCTATACTCTCCCATTTCCACATAGGGATCTCGGGTTGAACGAGTAAGCCATAGGGGCGTTGATGCTCAGCCTTGACTTTGGAGCAAGTCAGGCATTTCGAAACATAGATAGCGATATCCTTCTTCATGTCCGGCCTACCAGTACTTGTAGCGCATGTCCTGGTACATCTTGTCAGCACCGGGATGAATAGAATACCGAGATTTGTGGACTTCGACCATCAGAAGTTGTCGCAAATTCGTACGCTTGGGAATCCAAATTCGATCCAAATAATGAAAGATACCATTCGATTTATTCTCGAGTTGGGCGCCATCGTTTAGAATCCTTTCTTTCTTCAAAGTTCGTTAGGTAAAACAAGCATGCTGCGCGTCACGGATGAGAGCTTCGAGATTAAACTGGGCTTGGGAATTACGAACACTATGCAAATAGCTTCGTCGACTGAGAGCATCGGCAACGACGTTTGCTTTTCCAGGATGGTAACGAATCTCACAATCATAATCGTTGAGTAGTTCTACCCACCAGCGTTGACGCATATTCAGTTCCTTCTGGTCAAAGATATGTTGTAGGCTCCAATGATCGGTGAAGATCGTACACTTGGTACCGTAAAGGTAGTGTCGCCAAATCTTTAACGCAAAAACAACTGCGCCAAGCTCGAGGTCGTGTGTGGTGTAGTTCTTCTCGTGGATCTTGATCTGTAGAGAAGCGTACGCGATAACCTTGTCTCGTTGCATAAGAACATAACCAAGACCAAGGTTCGAGGCATCGCAGTAAACCACGAAATCGTTGTTTTCGTCGGGCAGTGACAGCACGGGAGCATTGCAAAGCATAGCCTTGACAGTTTGAAAGGCTTCCTCCTGTTTAGTTCCCCAAACAAAAGGTTTATCCTTATGCGTAAGAGAGGTAAGCGGCACAACAATTTTAGAGAAACCTTCGATAAATCGGTGATAATAGCCTGCCAGTCCTAGAAAAGAACGGAGTTCAGACGGGTTCTTGGGTGTAACCCAACTCTTAACGGCCTCGATCTTCACGGGATCGACATGAATTCCTTGACTATTGACAATGTGACCCAGGAATTGGACCTCCTCCAGCCAAAATTCACACTTGGAGAACTTGGCATAGAGATGGTTTCCCTGGAGTAACTCAAGAACCAAACATAGATGCTGTGAGTGTTTGGTTTTTGACTTGGAATAGATCAGGATATCATCGAGGAAAACGATGACGAAGCGGTCAAGAAAGGATTTGCAAACTCGATTCATTAGATCCATGAAAACTGCGGGAGCATTAGTCAAACCAAAAGGCATAACAACAAACTCATAGTGACCGTATCGGGTTTGAAATGCGGTTTTGGGTATATCATCCTCTTGAATGCGTAACTGGTGATAGCCTGAGCGTAGATCGATCTTTGAAAAACATATAGCACCTTGTAATTGATCAAACAAATCATCGATTCGAGGCAAGGGATAGCGATTCTTGATTGTCAGCTTATTCAACTCCCTATAGTCGATGCACATCCGGAACGATCCATCCTTCTTTTTTATGAAAAGGACAGGCGCGCCCCAAGGAGATGTGCTAGGGCGAATAAAGCCTTTATCAAGTAGTTCCTGGAGCTGACTCAAGAGTTCGCGCATTTCAGAATGAGCGAGACGATAAGGCACTTTAGTAACAGGGTTTGCTCTAGGAATGAGGTCGATTCGGAAATCGATGTCACGAGCTGGAGGTAATCCGGGTAAATCATCGGGGGAAACGTTGGGGAATTCGCAAACAACGGGAATGTCTTTCACTCCTGAGTTTCCTTTCTTTTCCTTCTCCGCTACTACAATGTTGGCCAAGAAAGCTCTGTATTCCTTGCGGAGATACTTGCTAGCTTGGACACATGACATGAGTTTAAGACCTTTTGAAGGAGTTTCGCCATACACACAAAGTTGATCACCATTGGCGAGTAAGAAACGAATCATCTTTTCGAAGCAAACAACTTCAGCACGATTTTCGTGAAGAAAATACATGCCTACTATGATGTCAAAACTACCGAGCTGCATCGGAATAAGGTCGATGGGGAAGACGTGATTGTTGAGTTCGAGCGTACAATCACGTAGGATAGAACTGACGGCGATAGTTCTTCCGGTGGCAACTTCAACATCGAACGTCGAGGGGAGATGGGCGCGCTTACGATTAAGGATCTTTTCGAATTCAAACGATACAAAATAGTTATCTACTCCAGTATCAAATAAACATGAAGCATGTATACCATTCACAAGGAACGTACCATTGACCACATTGTTGTCTGCTTGAGACTGACGGGCGTTAATGTTGAAAGCATGTCTGCGGGCTGCTGGCTGCTGGCTGCTGGCTGCTGATGTTGTTGTTGCTGGGGCTCTTGTCTCACTACCTTGTTTGGGCACATGTTTGCAAAGTGGTTGGGATCACCACATGCAAAGCAAGCTCGAGCGTGAGCTGCGGGTGCAGGAGCTGCTTGATGGCCTTGAGGAGCAGGAAGTAGAGCTTGTTGAGCAGGGGCTTGACCTTGAGCTGGAGCTAGAGCTTGACGTGGACCTGTACGGCAGTTTGCGGTGAAGTGACCGTACATATTGCAATGAACATAGAACCGGCATGCGAGACCCACCGGGTGATGATAAGTACAAGTAGGGCAAAGCGGGTGTGGCCCAGTGTATGCACGCTTGGCTGGCGGTGCATTGACCACGGGTGCCGCTACTTGGCGGTGTTGAGGTTGCGGTTGGGCAGGTACTATTTGGAGCGGGGCAGCAGTAACTGCACAGTTCTTGTTGCTGGAACTGTTGTTGTTCTACCTTTTGCGGCGTGAGAGCTTCGAAGATTGCGGTGCGGCGGTGGTTTCGGCGGTAGAAGCAGCGGTAACTTGATGTAGACTCTTGGCAGCTTTGTTGAAATAACCAGCCTTGACTCGCTTATCGTTGATCTCAAAGGCGAGCAGGTAGGTTTCCTCAATTGTTGTCATCTTTGCAGCCTGAACAAAGTCTGCAACGCAATCTGGAAGAGCACGGATATACTTCTAGATTGTGATATCTGTGGTAGTAACCTGACCAGGGCAGATAATACTCAGCTGCTTGAAGCGAGCAGTTAAACCAGCATTATCTCCGCCATCCTGCTTTATGTGCCAGAATTTATCCTCAAGCTTTTGGAGTTCATGGGGAGGACAGAACTCTTGCATCATTATGTTCTTCAACTCATCCCAAGACAATCCGAAAGCTACATCGTTTCCTCGTTTGTTCCTCTTGGTCGTCCACCAATCAAGAGCGAGGGATTGGAAGACGTCGGTAGCATTGACGGTGCGCAGGTTCTCTAGACAGCCACTCTGGCGCAGGGTGACTTTCATAGAATCGAACCATTGAAACATGGCCGTAGGACCATCTTCGCCGGTAAACTCTTTTGGTCCGCAGGCTTTGAACTGCTTGAAGCTAAAAGCGGCCTTAGGAGCATCAGTCCTAGACTCTTCCGAGGACTTGCTTGCATTCTCGTTCAGTTCACTGACGATCTGGGGAATGACTTTCGCCATTTGCTTGGAGACGAGAGCGGCGATGCGTTTGTCATCATAGTTTCGGTGAGCGGCTCGGGAGTGGAATGATCCTAACAACGACATTGTCTGCAACAGACATCGCCATAGGACTCAAACACAATTTCGATTATCCCTAGTATAGTCTAGCGATTCACCATAAAGCTCAGGAACACAGTCATTCAAAAAATTTCACGTAGGCACGTAATCACAGAGTCACATAGGCACATAGACACATAAGCACACATAAACTAACCTAAACACATATGTTGCACGTATTCACCTATCCTTCACAGCACGTATAACGTTTAAGTATAGCGATTGCGATTAGCGAGTAGCGATTAGAAGCATAGACCAGCGATTTGTTAGCGTGTTGAGATAGATGTGCAGTGCGGGTGGTGCGTGTTAATCAAAGTGAACGGTGAAAAGCGAGTAGATTACCAAAATCGAACACATGAACACACAAAATCACACAAAATCCACATAAAATCGATAACTCACAGAGTTGGCGGCGGCAATTCCAGAATTGAAACACATAAAATCGAGGAGAGATTGTCTCGGCTAGATAGACATTGACTACCCAAAGTGGTTCGACTATTCACAAGGACTCGCAAGTGCACGCTTTGGCCTTTTGGACTGTGCTCTCGCTTCAATTTGAGCGATCGGCACGCATCCTTCCAGTTACAGCATGACCCAAGTCGTTGGAGTCCGTCGAGACTTTGGTGAGAGTTTTGTAAAACCAGAAGTATAGAGTGGAACGAGTCATCAAGGTTCGGGTTTCACCCCTGACTTAACGACTACATCCCTATTTTGATAAAGTAGAGAGGAAAATATGCGTCGAAGTGCGGATTTCACTCCTGATTCAACGCAATTTCTCTTGTTTTAAAGCAAAAATAGTAATATGAACGAGTAATCTGGTTGAGAGTTTACGGTTTTCACACCTAATCTTAACCAAATCATTCGTTTGTGCGTGTAATCAGGTGATCTTGCGCAGAACTGTGATATGCGATGTTCCCGCAAGAGTGTAGTGTATAGCGAGTTCGAGCGAGAGATAGCAGGTAAGCTCGTACAAGGACCCATACTGGTATGCAAAAGTCGGTCTGTTGGTACTTAGACTATAGACTAGGTCGTTCTAAGACATCGACCTGGACTAGGTCGAGTCTTGCCTAATTCCCTATAGTTTTGCCTCTGATACCAATCTGTCACACCCCAACCGATGGCGGAATCATCGAGGCGCGGAACTGAGCGAAACAGATTGTTCAAGAGAATCCACAACAACCATCAAATTACCAAATCTTTAATGTTAATATCCCATACTACTAACAGATAAAGTAACAATAGTTATTACAGATAATTGTCTCAAAAACAAGCAAACTGTTCCGACAACTCAGATTTTTATTAGGTTTGTTTCTAGACTCCATCCTATCTCGATTCCAGCAAGTAACAAGCAAATGCATCCTAAACACCTGTCACATACGTTAAAATAGAGGTCAATACACATAGTGTAAAGGTGAGCATACAAGTTTAATAGTAATAGTAGAGTTCGAAATCGTTACGCATAACCAGCATGTATCATGTATAATGCGAAGCTAGTAAGTTATCGACAATGAAATATGCACAGACTAGACTGCGAGTTATAGAATGCACAACACCTATCACCACCGTGACATGTGAGAGGTAACCTTAACAACCCCTGTCCACGACAGGTGCTAAGTCTAAACAAATAGTACAATCGTTGCTAAGGCGTCAGGCAACAATCACTGTTTTAACATAACATACAAGCATTCATCGAGTAACACGTAACATGCAATAATGGTCAGCGTATAAATAGTGTTTGCGTTGTGTGATTTAGAATAAGTAACGTATGTAACACCCAAAAGTGCAAAAAGCAAAAAGGGATCGAGTATATTCACAGCGATGGAAATGGATTGAAGGGAGCGCTAGAGTGATTAGCCTGAACAGTTAACGATAGCATAAGCGAAGAGCGGTGCATAAAACGGTGAAAAGTGACCAAGTGTCGAATGGTAATCCGATCGGATGGCAATCCGATCGGATGGCCTTTCGATTGGATTGACATTCGTTTGGTAAGGATGTGTTTGTGTATGATGGATTTGAAGTTTTCGTTGTAGCATTTTGAAAATAGAGAAGTATCTCTACCCTTCAGGTCGATCGGATAGCGATCCGATTGGCAAGACACTTAGTGAGAACAAGTTCACAGCAGGATGGTTACTCGATCGGATGGCAATCCGATCGGATAGCAATCCGTTGGAAATCATTGTTCTTTCAAAAATTGAAAATTTTGAAGTTTTGGAAGCTCAAGTGCAATCCAATCGGATTGTGGTTCGATCGGATCGCGATTCGATCGGATGGCAATCCGATTGAACTGACTGACATTGAACATGTTGAAAATTGTTAAGTATTAAATCCTCAAGTGCAATACGATCGGATTGCAGTTCGATCGGATGGCTATCCGATCGGACGGAAATCCGACCGGACGGCAATCCGATCGGACGGCAATTCGTCCCACGAATCCAATCATTTTGAACTTGATTATTTTGAATGTTTGCGGTTTGTTCGAGACGGTTTGACAACGTGCTAAACAACAGAAACCCCATCTCGACCCAAGTGATCCGATCAAACAGGAATCACCCTAGTCCGATCAGTTAACTGTTCGAGACGGTTGTTCTTGCTTAACCCGAAATCTGTTGTCCCTTGGATAGAATTCGGATCTTGGACCAACACATCACTAAGATAGAGTAGAAGGTCGGAACGAGCTCCGGTTCTATCGGTTTTGAGTGCATTGAGTGTAAAAGAGTTGAAAGAAAGTTAGAAAACCATCTTTAAATCCTTTTAACCGTGAATATGTGTAGATCTATGCGAAAACATTGTGGAAATCCTTCAGATCTGAGTTGTTCTTGGTGGAATGAGGCCAAAACTTGAAGTTCAAAAGAACTCCATGATGATATCACCCTTGAACACCTCAAATCCACTGATTTCACGGTTAAAAGTTAAGATTCAAAGGTAAAAATGATGAAGAAGTGTGTGTAGATTATAGAAGTACAAGATTTGAGTTGAAAACTTACAAGAATCGTGAGAAATCGAGAGAAAAGAGAGCTTGAGTGCGGCTGGTCGAATGGGGGAGCAGTCACATCACAAATGATGTGACAGGAGGGTATTTATAGGGTTTCCAAAAGAGGAAAGTGTTCAAGGGTCGGATTGGTCACCGATCGGATGGCAATTCGATCGGATGGCTACTCGATCGGTTGGCCACTCGATCCAGGTGTTCGGCGTGTTGAGTTTTGTCATTTCGTTTCGCGTGTTGAGCGTTGGATGCGATTCGAGTGAGCGATACGATAGTATTACCCATTAGTTACACAAATAACTTAATTACTATATCTAACATACAATCACTATAAATAACCTGCGTTTAGCGTTTGCGATTAGATTTGCGATTGCGATAGAATTGCGATTGCGATTGTGATTAAACACCTCAACATAAACATAACATGCACAAGTAACACATAATGACACACACGCGTAAAACAATATCCAGGACACATAATTCGAGTTGCGATGCAATAGCGATGCGGTTAGCGATAAGTCGATTAGCGATAAACATGCGATTAACCTCGATTATTAATAGATACTCCAAATAATGCAACTAAAGCGATTAAATAAAAGATTCGATTACAAGTCATTAACGTACAATCAATAGTTAAGCAAGGAGTGACAGATCGCAGTTAGCAATCTTTTCTTCCTTTGACTTGTACTTTGACTACCAAAGAGCGGGTTGTTACAAGATTGACCAAGAGTGCTCATTTTATTCCAATTTGGGAAACATACACTTCTGAGAAGATGTCGGAAGTATACACAAATGAAATTATATCTCGCCATGGAGTACCGGTGTCTATCGTATCGGATAGAGATACGCGTTTTACTTCAAGCTTTTGGCGCGAGTTTCAAGAGGAGATGGGTACTAAGTTGTTTATTAGTACCGCATATCATCCGCATACCGATGGGCAGACTGAAAGACTATTCAGACACTCGAAGATATGCTACGAGCATGTATTATCGATTTTGGTGATAGCTGAGATATCTATCTACCACTAGTTGAATTTTCATATAACAACAACTACCATTCCAGTATTGGAATGGCACCATACGAAATGCTTTACGGCAGGAAATGTCGAACCCCGATATGTTGGGGTGATGTGTGTCCACGAGAATTAGCTCACAAAGATATAGTCAGTATCACTAATGAAAAGATTGAAGTGAGTCGAACTCATTTAAAAGTTGCTCAAGATCGGCAGAAGTCCTACGCGGATAAAAGACGAAGGCCAATCGAGTTCCAGGTTGGTTATATTGTTATGCTTAAAGTATCTCCGTGGAAAGGGGTTATCCGATTCCGAAAACGGGGAAAATTAAGTCCAAGATTTATTGGGCCAATCAAAATCATAGAGCGTGTGGGTAAGGTAGCGTACCGACTTGAACTGCCAGAAGAGTTGAGCGGTATTCATAGCAGTTTCCATGTTTCTCATTTACGAAAGTGCTTAGCTGATGAAACGGCTTATGTAAGCTATAACGACATTGAAGTTGATGATAAATTGAATTGTGTCGTAAAGCCTATCGAAATTCTTGATCAAAAGGTTAAAAACTTAAGACATAAAGAAATCAGACAAGTCAAAGTTAAATGGGAACATCGGAAGGGATCGGACACCACTTGGGAGTCCAAATAAGAGATGAGACGCTGATACCCTTCTCTATTTGGTACGTATTACGATTTCGAGGACGAAATCCTCTTTAAGAGGGGTAGACTTGTAACACCCCTAAATTATTAAACTATATATGTCATTATACATGTAAAAGTTATAATAATTATAATATAATAATGAGAATCGAAACTAGGAATAACTAACCTAGTTAAAAATCTAAATAGAAAAGATGGGAAATCAAAGTATTGAACCCTTTCTATAAAACTTGGAAACTGGAGGGGCCAAAAGTGAAAATCTTGAAAGTTGTTTTGACTAATAGCTGGATAAACATTAGAACACACATTTGTGTGTGTCCTGATCGTACCAAAACCCCCAGGGACGAGCTCCATCTTTTCCACAACCCTAGATTCTACAAATTCACTTAAAATCAAAGAATCAAAACCCAATTGAAGGTGATTCAAGGCTAAATAAGTGATCTTCATCTTTAGTATATCAAAAGGTATGCTTAATTTTGAGATATGAAGATGTTTTGATGATTCATGAATTCATCTAACAGAAATTAATGGTGAATTGATGGATGTTATTGTTAAAATAGGATTAATACAAGTCTAGGAATAAGTCTTAGACAACACTTTGATCAATTCATATCATACCCTATTTGTTTCAATGATTTTCATATAGGTGTGATATGGGTTTTGTGAGGATTACTTGAATTCTTGTGATATTGAAGTTAAAGGAAAGCTATGATGCAAGTTCAAGTGTTAATTTTGGTGTTTCAATCATATTAGCATATAAATGATGTTTTGATATGGTTAACTAGTTAATCATGAACATGAAAATGGTATTATAATGATTATGCCTTTAAGATGTTCGATAGAATGTCTAAGTGAATTTGATTACTTGGAAATTATGAAGTAATCGCTCAATAGAGTAATTAAAAGTATGAAAGGTTGAATATCGAACCATGAGTTCTAAACAATATATTCAGATTGAATTATATATGTGATTTGGGTGGATCATCGAGTGGACAAGGCGGATCGGATAACCGCTTAAAAGGAAAGCTTTGAAAGGTACGTGGCTATTCGCTTCGTAATGTCTTGTTTTAGTACTTTTATGCTTAGTTGTTGAATGATAGTCAAATCGTAAAATGTTGGGTAATACTAAAACGAAGGATTTCGTTTGTAGTATCCAAACAAGAAAAAGTAGAAATTTTGAGAATATAGAAATGATGAAAGTGGTGGATTCCATTTGGAAGTTTAAGCGGGTCGAATTGACTCGAATACTATATGTTTGATTCTAAAAAGGCGATGGATTTCGCTAGAGAAATCAAATGGGTCAAAATCACCAAAGCATTTAGCTTTGGTAAGTTGAATCGATGAATGTAACTATGTGGGACAAACGGGTTGATTAATACGTATATATTTCGTTAACGACACTTGAGTTTTAATAGAAGATGTCATAAAAATATAAGTATGTTGATGTGTAAGCTCTTATAGATGTTGTGGAGCTCATAATTAAATTCTATGGTTCATAAATTGAAACGAGTCGAATAATTATCCTTATAGATGTTGTGGAGCTCATAAGTAAATTCTATGGTTCATAAATTGAAACGGGTCGAATAATTATGAAAATGTCAATAATCCGAAGGCGTAAATGAAAGAAATTTGTTCAGGTAAATCTATGATTTTGATTCTATGTTATAGAGTATCGAATTACGGTCACGTAGGAAGAAACGTGGCCTGATTCGGAGCTAAAATGAGCAAGTTATGATCATTTTAGTAAAATGGATTTGAGCTGGGAATGTGCAGGTTTCAAAACTGCACATTCTGTCGAATTATAGGGCTCGCGTCACGCGACGCCGACGGGTAAACATCGTCGCGGCCTGCGACGCTTGTTGCGTCACGCGACACCGAAGCATTAATCCTATCGCGCCATGCGACGGGTCACCAGTGCTGAAATTTTTGTTGCTGGTCGCTGTTTTGTGCATATAAACTCATATAGCCATATTTTTAGCATTTATAATTAATAAGTTTGAGTGTTTTTGATGACTAGGTAATTCATGGAATGGATCGGATGAAGATCAAGCTATTACAAAGACCGAACACACAACTAAGAAAGCTTCCGCTAATATAATAGTTTCTTTTGCTATGAAAATTATGTGTAATAACTGTAATAGTGTTGTTTGAAGGTTTTAACATCCATGTAAATGGCGTTTTGTTAACATTTTGTAAAGTAAAAAGGCACTTTGAACACAATATATATCATATAAATTATTAAAAGGTTTTAAGGTTCTTACACGATGCAACAAAAAATACGAGACACGAACAGATTGGAGTTCCGACGATGTTCCAACGGGGTACAAAGACTCAAATTGGTGCAATTGTGAGTATAGGTGAGCTAAAAAAGGAGTCAAAGATGTTCTAAGATGTCTTTTTATACTAAACTTAACATAAACTACTTCGAATTCGTTTTTAGTTTAGTGCCGATTTTAAAGTTCTTAAGAGGTAACAATCCACCTCACGAGTGGTGTTATTAGTAATTAAGCGAAACGGTCCTTAGAGCTAAAAATACGTCTATGATTTGAAACATGGTTAAAATGAGTTTTGAAGTAAGAGGACTTTAGAAATCTTTATGTCATTCGGGACATAATTAATCTTAATGGGATGACGAGCTAAACGTGTCTAATAGTTTTCATTAAAGTTATAAAAGTCCTCCGCTTTGGCAAAAATGTTTAAAATTTACTAAAGTGCCCTCGAATATTGGGTAGGGTAAATTACCTCCAAGGGTAGATTTGATAACGAGTCCTATGATCGAGTTGAGCTAAATGGCTTAAAGTCTCATAACGGATCCTTTGGATAGCGCCATAATGGAAGATAATATTGGAATGTTAAGATTTTGCCTAGGGTAACCAACCATAATTGAGGCTGTGGTTGGAAGAAATTACAAAAACGTTAATAAGAAAGTAGGAGACATGAACTAGAATCCATAATGCCTCCTAACGGGTCGGTTGGGTAATAAACTCCAAACTGAAAGAATGAATTAAAAAAACTAAAAAATCCGGGTTAGGATCGAGGTTTTGAACTTATAAATGTGGGAGATAGTCCTAAAAATGGTAAACTTGAAGTTGGTCAAGGTTAGGTGAAAATTTGCGAAAAATTTGGCAAAAATTCAGCTAAGGGTGAAAACTGCCAGCATCTAAAAATTTCTGGAAAAGTATTCCCCCGGGCCACGCGGGGATGACACCTTGCTCCTCTGCGATGGGCGGAGGAGCGTAGTCAACAAAAAAGTCAAAATTTGCTCCTCCGCACCACGCAAGGGAGCTGGTGTGCTCCTACGCGACGCGTGGAGACACTGGAACCAACAAAAAGTGTTTTGTTTTTGTTTTCGATGGTTTCACTCGTTTAACTTAAACACTAGGTGTTTATGATAGGCTTATTCCAAGCCGGACACCAGATAGATGATCAAGCACGCGAAGAACCGGACACTCTTAAACCACTGCTTCCTCGGGAACATCTTTTCGGAAAAGTTAAAGCATGAAAATGCGTGACAAAGTTTTCGAGTCTAAAACCTTATTGTTTTTGGACTATAATATATGCATAATAATCTGTTAATGGGACCTAATAAACTAAATATATAAAATACTAGTATAAACGGGAATGAGTGTTACACGTAACAACTCAAAAAAATAGCACAAAAATTCATTACTTTTTCTAGTATCTTAATGTTTTTTTGTGTTCTTTGATTCTTTTCACTGTTTAGCTTATATACTACAAATTTGTAAAATACATATTTGTAAGTTTCTTGTGGGTGGAGGGGGGCCTTACTGAAGGTATCCTCCCACCAACCAATACAACTGCGCCACATCAACTATCCGGAGATCATCACCCACATACCACTTCACCAACGGTGGTCAGCCTGCCTAAAAAAACTCAAACCTGTGGGTCTCTCTCTCCTCTCCTGTAACACCCCAAAAATGGGGTTTGATAATTTAAACCCGGTTAATATAAAGGAACAGGTAAATTACCGTTTGGGGTAAAAGTGACCCGTAAATAAAAGTTGACTAGGAATAATTTACCGAGTGGTGACATGTATATATAAGTAACAAGATAATGAGTGTTAGTCCCTTTATTAATTGAAACGAAGTTGAGGGACCAAAACCGTTAAAAAGGAAAATGATTTATTAAATAAAGGAAACCCCCCCCCCCACACACACACACTTCGTGTGTGTGTGAGACGATCAGGAAGAAGAAGAACAAGGGTTCAAACCCTAGTTCTTGATAAATCTTCAAATTGAAGGGTGGAATGAAGTCTAAAATCATAACCGAGCATGGATAAATGATCACTATCACGAGGGGATCATAAGGTATGTCTTAAATTTAAGATTGGTGATCATGGGTGAAGTGGGTTATGTTCTAATCCGTGAGTTAATATGAAATTAATCATGTACAAGGGTTAGAACCCTCGTATAGAACATCGGTTACGTATGGTTAGTGCTAATTTGATGATTAGAGGTGAAACCCGTTAGTTATGGTGAAGATGATGACTAGAATCACCATCTATGTCCAAGTCTTGTGGAAAGATTGATGTATTATGTGGGTATGATGAATTCTTGTTAGATGAATTAGGAGAAATATGATGATGCTATGCTTGATGTTTATGTGCTAATGATACTTGTTGATTAGTAAGAAGATTTGATGAAATATAAATGAACTAGGAAGATTATGCATAAACTAGTTGTACATGATGCCTAGGAAGTAGTACGCACGCCACGTGTTTGATGAAATGTCTAAATGACAATAATATGTGAAGGTTGTGTTATGATGATGTTGAGTATGCTATATGCTTGTTTGAATCGGCTAATGGAATACGTATGTGAGATATGAACTTGATATGATCGTTCATATGAATAATCATGTATGCTAATAAGGATGTTAATGTAATGACATGAAAGTATAGGAATCATGTCAAGATGGATGGGAGCGTGGAAGGCTAACGGGACAAGAAGACTCAAGTAAGCGAATACAAATACGGATGAGTAAGGTAAGTAAATCCCGGACTTACACTTTAGATGTAAAATATATTGTACTATGATCATTATTGTGATACATGTGAAAGTATTAAACAATGGAAGTAAATAGGTAAGTTTACGGAAAAAGAAGTCGAAAGTGGATAGGAAAGTATAATGATGCTAATTGTTTTCTGTTAGGAATGAAATGAAAGTGCAGGTATACTAATAATGGAGAGTGAAGGTTAAGTATGGAAGTCGTACGAGAGTGTCCGAATGGATAGACGAATGGACTTATATGAACGAGAATAAGAGATGTTGATGCTTGATTATGCACGTTTTAAAGTATATATATTATGTCACTGGTTGCTAATGAAGTAATTGGTTGTGGTGACTGCAGGTTGTACAGGTTTATGAATGTTTGTTCAAGGTGTGTAAGCGGTTGAAGATCAAGTCAAGACATGGGTTGTACTTGGGTGTGTATGTGGTCACTTAATTCGATATACGTATGTTAGTTTTTAATTAATTTATGAAAATGGATTAATGTATTTAAGTGAAAGAAAGAATAACTTATAAAGAAATTTTTAGTATGTATTTTCCGCTGCGTCAAAATTTGGTTAAAACGTGTTAGGGCGTTACATCTCCACACACTCCCAACGGTAACTTTCTTCTCCTTTTCTTTCGGTTCCTCTACCTTCAAACTTAACCCGTCCAGTCTACTTAAGGGGGTGGTGACACTGTATCCATTTAGGGTATTAACCCGTCCAGCTAACCCGTTTAACACCCTGCCACCCTACTCAAGGCGATGATGACACTGTATCCATTTAGGGGTATCAACCCGTCCAGCTAACCCGTTTAACGTCCCTCCACCCTAAAGAGGTGGGCTGATGGAACAAAGGAATTTTTAAGAAGCTTCTATAGTTGACTTTTGTACATATAAATTTTTCAATGTCAACACCATCACCATACAATCATAAATATTTTGATATTCGTGAAATGTCATGTTTTTATCTTTCATTGGATGTATTAATTAGCAAGACCCTTTTATGTTTCATTGGATGTATTAATTTTACAGATTAATTTAATTGGTTAAATTTTTAAAATCTATTTAAATAATGTAAATAAAACAGGTGACTAGATCTTTTAAACAGGTTGAATACACACGTTATGTAAAATACTTGTGAAAAAGATTTGGAAAAAAAATATATTCTAGAATATTAATTAAACAACTTGGACGTATACTTGGTCTATATCTTCTAGATATAAACTGGATATCTATTCTAGATAGTCATAAAAGGGCCTTAGGTGTTTCTACACATGTACTGGTCTATTCAGAAATTCGTAGGAATCAAGTGGTTTGGTCAAGAATTTATAGAAATATAGATGAGTTTGGTTACAAGTTAAAATTGAAAATGAGTTATATATTTTTTTTATTATATTGTGTGTTATTACCGGTATGGAAGCGTCAAAGAGTTGGTATATGGTTCAAGTGACCATGAATAATTATTTTTAGTGTTATAATTATATAGTACCGTATGCTTTTTTTTAAGTGTAACTAGTCTTAATCTACCGCGTTGTGGGGTAGGGTGTAAAACCGTGCTATCAGTGTTGCAAGATGGGAGACGTAAATCGTGCTAAGTAATAACCAAACGACGACCAAAACTGAAAAAAAACGTAAAATAAAATCACAGATTATTAACATCGAGTGACTCACATGACGTAAAATATAGACGAAGTCGGATGTATACCGACACGTATTAAAAATTGGAGGGGGGTAAAAAAAATTGAGGGACTAAATGTAACACCAAACACCGTGCTAAGTAGCAACAAAACAATGACCAAACATGAGGAAATGCGTCAACCAAAAACTAAACTTATTTTAATTTGTGGCAAAATTATAACAAAACCAAAATTATATGAAAAACACAATAAAAAACAAAAGAGTAAACTGCCAAAATAGCCCCTGAGGTTTGGTTACTTTTACCACTTTAATTCAAAACTCAAATCTTTTGAATCTGTGTCTCTGTGATTTCAATTTTGTTTCCATTTTCATAAAAAAAACAAAATCTGGTCAGATTTTTCAATTTATTAAGCTATTTTTTTGTCTTTTTCCTCCCTTTTAATGAAGGGCAAAATGGTATTTTAACTGAAAAATCTGGATGGTAACTGAAAAATATGAGGAAAAGACCATTTTGCCCTTCATTAAAAGGGAGGAAAAAAATAAAAAAGCTGGATGTTAACTGAAAAATCTGACCAGATTTTGTTTTTAGATGAAAATGACAACAAAATTGAAACCACAGGGACCCACATTCAAAAGGCTTGAGTTTTAAACTAAAGTAGCAAAAGCGACTAAATCTTAGGAACCATTTTAACAGTTTACTCAAAACAAAACCACAAGAAAACAAAAAAAGAGTTACTATTCATCATCTAATACTAATAATGGATTACATATGATGTCATGTAGCATTCTCTCATCTAACCTCCCTTTCAATTAATATCACATGACATTTTCATCTTTAATTCATTAATAATATCTAATTTTAATTTATGATTAAAAAATATATATAAATGATCTATAATTTTAAAAACTATGATTTTAGTACTTCTTAGAATAGAATAAAATAGTTTAAATTACAAAAAAAAAAAAAATCATCTATATATGAGATTATATATAAAATCGATATATGAGTTTTTCTAACATATAAATAAAAGCTAACAAAGAGCAACTATCTAGAGGACTATCTCGCAAAAAAAAAAACTAAAATTTTATTGAACTTTATATTAAAATTATAGACTGAGAGAACTTAACGTTTTAAAGTTTTATAGATGAGATAATATTAGGTTTTGTTGCTACACCGATCTATGATCAATAAGGGGCTGTTTGTTTACTTCTTAATGGGGCTCTTAATAATTTAGACCTCTTACTGGTTCAACACTTAATGGTTCAGACTGTTTGTTTCGTGAGCAGATGTCTGAATGGTTCAGACATTTGCCTCTGAATGGTTAAATATTATACGGAGTCTGAATGGTTAAGAACTCTAATCTGAATTGGTCAGACATTTGCCTCTGAAGGATTAAGCATTATAGTGGCTCTTAATGGTTCAGACCTTTTACTGGTTCAGTACTTAATGGTTCAGACCTCTTACTGGTTCAGCACTTAACCATTCAAAAGTTGCCAAACAGCCCCTAAATGTGTTTTCAATTTAATAGAACATGAATGGAAGGCTACACCACCCCCTTGCTTAATCTACCATGGTTCTCATGGATTAAACCATGGCAACATGGTCCTCCTTTCCATTTTCTAAGATTTCCTTCCATTTTTTTTAGACAAAAATAAATTATAACAAATAAGGGGATAGTGGTTTGGGTTATGACCACACCCTTATGGTAGTGGTTTTAGATGGTAGATTGGAGGTGGGTGACATAACGCTAACTTAGAGGATCATGATAGTTATAAGGGTCATAACAACACCCTATAGCCTTATAATGGTTGAGATGCGTCATGTACAACTTTATAAACTCAAGATGGTTTAAAATTAAAAGAATTCGGTTAAACTAAATTAAATGAAAATATAAACCAACTAGTTTTTAAAAGACTTACTTCAAGTATGGATGCATTAAAACAAAATAAAAAATAAGGTAAAGATTATGCTCTTTTTTTACTTGACAAACATCTTTTAATTTATACACTATAAATTACTAAGTTTTGTATGCATAGGATGTTGTAACATATGTATTGTGTGTCTTCAAAAAGAAATTAAATTTTATTTTTAACTCAAATCTTTGAACTTCTTGCAATTTTAACTTCACAAAATTGATGTTTTTTACTTTAAAGCTAAAACTTTTTTTCTTTTATAATTTAACCTCAATTTTTTTTATATTTAACTTTGGTCCCCTATATTTTTCATCTTTCGCAGATTTTCGTTATACGTTTCGTACTAAATTTTGCCAGTTACCACGAAGCAACTTGTGCGCGTGGTTCAACATTTTTACGTTTCGTTCATAATTTTGCGAGGTAATACGGCGCAACGTCCATGTGTAGTTCAAGATTTTACGTCTATTGTTTTTCATTTCATAGGTTCGTCGCAAGGCGTGAGCCATTGATTGACTTTGTTATTTTTTTATATGTTCTATCTTACGGTTTCTTACAATTTTAACCTCACAAAAAAGACATTTTTACTTTTAACCCAAAACTTTTTATCCTTTATAATTTAACCTTACAACTTTTTTACTTTCGACTTTAGTCCCCTATACTTTTCATTCTTCCCAAATTTTCGTTTACGTTTTGCACTAAATTTTGCGAGTTAACAAAGCGCAACGTGCGTGTGTGATTAAACGTTTTTACATTTCGTTCATAATTTTGCGAGTTAACACGGCGCAACGTCCATGTGTTGTTTAATATTTTTACGTCTACTTTTTCTCGTTTGACAGGTTCGTTATAACGCATGTGTCTTAGATCGGCTTAGTTATTTTTTTAAATGTTGTACATTTCAGTCTATTTATTCGCTTTAACACGGCACAACTTCAGCATTGGTGGTCACTCACAGTTGTATGGGATTGGTACTATTTGACATGCTTTTACACCCCGTTGCAAGGTAGGGATGCTTAATTCTAGTTTCAATTTAATAATAATACTAGGTTATAACCCCGTGTATTACACGGGTTGAGAAAATAAAATATCAAATAGTTAATAACGAAGATTTAACAATTATAAAATGATATTTTAAGACACTTTTCTGATATCCGAACAAAATTTTGTTTTATGTATGATCAAAACTTGTGATGTTTGTCAAGTTTATAAATATAAAAACATTTGAACCATCGATTAGAAGACAAACTGTATCATCGACTTTCTCACAACGTGAACCCAAGGTTTATTTAAATAACAGTGGTCTTAATTTATTAGTTCTAAAAATATTGTTGAAATGTTTAGATTAGGCATATAGCAATTAGCCAATTAAATAAACTTATAGCTACAAAATAATATTTAAATTAATTAGATAAGTATAAATTATCGGTAATTATTAAGTTATATAACTTTAAAATTTAAACATATAGACTTGAGTTGCATCTTAAAAAGATAGTTGTTTTTGGATAAATTTATTAGTATGATAAATGTAGTTATTATTCTTCTTGTATTTTAAATATATTAAATAAATAAATTATTTGTTAAGCAAAAAAATCGTTCCCTCCCCCCTCGTTATGAAAATGCTCGATATTTGTTTCAATTATTAAGATATAATTTCTAATCTAGTAATTAATATAAAGAAGAAAATCGTTACCTCCACCCTCGTTTTGAAAACGCTCGATATTTGTTTTAATTATTAAGATATAATTTCTAACCTAGTAATTAATATAAATAAATAATAAGATAATTTATGGAACTTTATCTGTAATTTCTTAACATCTGAGCCCCCAACGTCTTTTTTTCTAACCCTTTTAGCCCTAACACTAACCCCATCCATTAAATGTTAGGGGCTAAAAGGGTTAGAAAAAAAACGTTAAGGGCCAAAAAGATTAGAAAAAAATACGTTGGGTGCTCAGATGTTAAAAATTCTTTTTGGACTAAAAGAGTAAAAGTGCTATAACCACAGGGGCCAAAATTGTATTACTCTATTAGTTAAATAAATAATATTATAAATGAGAAGGAGATTAAACTAAATAATAATTATCCATAAAAAATTAAACTAAATAATATTTAGTAAGAGAATTATCTATAATTAATTAGAAAAGATTAAATTAAAATAATACTTATCTATAAAATATGACTGATCACAAGTGTCCTAAAATGGTTTGGTATAGATAAATTATTCTTGGAAACGAAACAAAGAATAACTTTAGAAAAAAACGCTTTATTTTATCAACAACGTAAAGGATTACGTCATCTTAAATAATCCCCAATTTCTTTAAAAAAAAAAAAAACACAAAAAACTCAACGCGCTCTGTGACAAGAAGACCCTCTCACCTATAAATACCCTACACCACCATTTCATCAAACTAATCTTTCAATTTCAACTAATCTTCTTTCAAAATTCATCAAAATGCATCCACAATCAACAATCGAAGAAGAGCATGAACTCTCTCCAAGCTTCAACTGCTACTCATCTGAAAGCTTAACATCCAGATCTATCGCCAAAGTGATGCGTGAAGAAGAACATGCGCTTCAGTCTCACCAAAACGACGACGTTGAACTCCAAGATTTCCAGTTCTCCTTCCTCCTAAACGACGACGTTGATCACGCTTCACGAGGTTTCATCACTTTTCCAGTTTTCAACCGAGATCTGATAAACGATGACGTAAATCGTGAAATTAAACCGAGAGTTGATGAAAATCGTGAAATTCACGATTCGTTTGCCGTTGATTTTCCGGTTTTTAACGTAGATCTGGTAAACGATGAAGTAGATCATGAAATCAAACAGAAAACTGATGAAAATCGTGAAATTGATGCGTTACGGAAGCTGTTTGTGGACGATTTAGATGAATCTTCTTCGTATTCATCGTCGGAAATCGATGAGTTAGAAAACATACCTTCTGGAACGTTCTGTGTGTGGAGACCTAACATAACCGGTGAAACTGACACGTCATCAGCGGTTATGGCGAAATGTAAGAAGAGTAGTTCAACCGGATCCGGATCTAAGCGGTGGAGGATCAGGTATTTGCTCCGGCGGAGTAACAGCGAAGGTAAGGAGCCGATGGTGCTGTTAAGTTCTGAACAGAAACGGAGCTCCAGTGAGGTTTCGAAGCAGAAACGGAGCTCCGGTGAGGTTTTGAAAGTTGCAGGCCGGTGGAAGGCGGGAACGCCGGTTCATGAACAGTTTTATGTGCAGAGAAGAGCGGAAAATGAAGTCGGAAAGAGGAAATCGTATCTTCCGTATAGGAAGGATCTCGTAGGGTTGTTTGCGAACGTTAATGGATTGGGGAAGATGCTTCCGTTTTGAAATGATTCCACGCAATTTTGTAAATATGTTTTAATTAAACGTTATATGAGTATTTAGGGGGTGTTTGGCCTAGCTTTTATTTTTTTGGCTTATGCTTATATTTTAAAGTAGCTTATGCTTATTTTCTTTCATTTGATAAGCTATTTTTAGGTGTTTGGATTAGCTTATATTCTACAAGTTGAGTTAATCCATTGAGTATTATGGGAAGGGGTATAATACCATTGTGTGTATCATATTCAAATGAGTTAATCCACCATTTGAGGGCAAATGAGTAAAAGACCATCTTGTTCAAGTAAGCTTATTCAAATAAGCTAAAAAAACCATCAACCCATAAGCTTCTTGAAATTAGCTTATATAAGCTAATAAGCATAAGCTTAAAAAGCTCAACCAAACACCCACTAGTGCTTATTTTGTAAAAATAAGCTAAAAAAGCTATAAGCTTAGATAAAAAAGCTAGGCCAAACACCCCCTTAGAAGTAGGTTACGTTTAAAAAAATGTTATGTTTTCCATGTAGCAAGTTCTCATTGATTGATTGATTAATCTCCATAAGTTTGTTCAAAGCACACTGATTCACACCTCTAAAATATTATTTGCACACCCTTACTTGTATACGGCCCGTATTTACAGTTATACGGGCTGTATAACTGATTGTTGCACAAAAATAAATGTCAGAGAATGTATATAATGTTATACGACCCGTATAATGTTATACGGCTCGTATAAAATGTTATACGACCTAATATTTTCTTCATCTATACGAGTTGGATAACATTATACGGCCCAATATTTGTCATGTCGGATTATTCTATACGGGCTGTATAACGTTATACAGGGTGTGAAATTAAGATTTTAGGGTGTGTCTTTATTAGGACCCTTAATTTATTATACTAATTAGTGATTAGGTGTTTTAGAAATATCTCTAATATCTGCTCATTAAACATGCAAACTGTATGAAGGCTGTTTCACATGTCAATCACGATCAGTGTACATGAGGTATTGATGGTGGTGGGGGTGGACAGATGAAAGTTGGTTGATGGTGTAATTGAATCTGGGCCTAAATTTGCATATGTAATGACACTAGGGCCAAGCGTGTGGGTCAAAACTTTGGTAAAGATTGGTTTTTTAGACACGAGGGGAACTCCGTGTGAGACCCATTGGTTCTGTTTATGATCCCGGGTCGTGACAACACGAATGCAATGACTAGATGTGCACGATCTAGTTGGCTAGGTGTGTTATGATTCTACGCGTCATTGTTATCTAGAAGTAATTTAAACACTTTAAAGAAAAAGTTGCGTACTTGAATACTATGTTCGCTTGTTACTCGTTTGCCTCTCACAAAAGTTTAGAATATGATTCTCACATTGGGAGTCATCGTAGGGCATTCTCATGTCTCCCCACTTGACTAGTGTCTTCATCCGTTGTAAAAGGGAACATTCAAAAAAATAAAAAAACCTTCATGCCTCCGAGTATAGGGTTAACGCTTTAGAGTTGGAGCCAAAGTCAAACCTCTAAGCTCATTCACTTAAATCATACGTTACACCTTTGTAGTTGAATAATTGGTGATGTTCGATCATATGACCCCTCCTAATAGGATAGGACTATGAACTTTCATTCATGGTTCTGTTTCTTTTAAGATACTTTTGTGTCACCTTTAAGATTCCCTTTGGGAAATATACTCACAACCATGACCAGCATCAATGCAAGCATCCTACAAGATATACTGATAGCTCACTTCCTAGTTACATACCAGCCCTGGCGCAAACTCCATGATGGTGGCATGATTAAGCGGGGTTGGTTCTGGTACAAACCATATTTATCCTACAAACCGTAAGAACAGATCCTAGCACTTGAAAAAAGTTAAATTAGCAGATACCAAAACAATGCATACATAAAATAGCACCTTTGAATTATATTAGCACATGAAAATTAATCAAGATAATTGATTTTAGCACATATTTCAATGATATCAGCACTTTTCTTAATCAGCACATGAAAACAAAAGCAAGATCCAAAAAAAGAAGAGTAAATTGCCATTTTAGTCCCCGAGGTTTGGTCCAAATTGTCATTTTATTCTAAATAGTTTTTTTTTCTCCTCTGGGTCCCTGACTTTTCCATTTTCTTACCATTTTGATCACATTGTCTAACTCAATCTAAAAATCTGGTTATAACTAGTGGTATTTTTGACATAACTGTTGTGTAGTGATAACCAGGGGTAGTTTACAACATAATTTATAAACCTCATAATAATTTAATGCCAAAAATACCCCTGATTTTAACCTGATTTTTAGACTAAATTAGGCAATGTGATCAACATGGCAAGAAAAAGGAAAAGTCATGGACCCGAAGGAGAAAAAAAAACTATTTGGACTAAAATGGCAATTTGGACAAAAACTCAGGGACTAAAATGACAATTTACTAAAAAAAAAAATTAATTGTTTGATAGCCTATTTAGAGGGAATTCAATATAATTGATATTATTTAGAATATTATTTTATCATTTCTCTATAATTGGTTGGATGACACGTAACACTTTTTAAATGGTTCTTACAGTTTGTATGCGAAATGTGGTTTGTATTTGATCCTACTCCATGATTAAGCTAACTAATTGTGCATGCTAAGTAGCATAACTAATTATACTTGAACATTGATTGCTATACTCATAAAGGGGAGGGATCATGAGAAAACTCTTCGTGAGAAAACTTTCCTAACCATTACGAAATCCTAACAAATAAACCTTAAACCTCAAAAAACTAAATCCTATAAACTAAACCCTATAAGCTAAACTCTAATAAAGGCTAATGCGCAAAAGTTAAAAATTAACTACTAAAGCTAAACCCTAAAAAGCTAATCCCTAAACTCTAAAAGTTGTACCCCTAAACGGGGTAGAATGATTTCGTATTTTTGGTCCCAGGAATATGTTTCAGGGATGATACGGGGGTATGCCCCTTTGACTTTGTAAATTTTTCATTGGTTGTATGATATTTTTGCCGGGCTGTGCCCTTTATCCAAAAAAAAAAAAAAAAACTCTAAAAGTTAAACTCATAAACCCTTAAAACTAAACTTTAGAAATAGTTTAGAGTAAACTGCCATTTTGGTCCCTGTTGTCACACCCCCAAAATACCACATGCGGAATCCCCTGCGAGGCGTGTGACGTACCAGGATCTAGCCACTAATCACATTGAACTCATAACAAGATTTCGAATCAAAACTTTCATTCAGTAATATAAAGTGTTACAAAACATTAATTATAACTCATTATGTTCAGCGGAAGCATAATATAAAGTTTAACCAAAACCCAAGTGTATGTAGTCAACTAGTCTCATTTCATGTTTCCATGTATCTCGACTCATGACCACTCTAGCATCCCAGACAGCAAGTTCCACATCCACACATATCAAATAACATGCGAGCATGCACACACGTGTATCAGACAACGCTGGTGAGTTCATAGTTTTACGAAAACGTTAGTTACCAAGTGTTTAGTTCAGTTCATTGATTACGATGTTGATAATACCTCGAATACAAGACGGCTCCAGATTTATTTTGCCCTGAGCTGACTGAGTCATTAGTTCACACCCGTCCTCTCAGGTACGGGGTGAGGGTGCCAAACCTAGATAGCGCTACCAACTAATACTCGGTTACCTCTCAGGTAACAAACAACAAGGAGGGACTTTAAGGGTGATAGGATGAGTATATTATCCAACATTCCAGATTTATCCACAAAACGTATTCTTCTCAGGAATACCCAATTGATTTACCCAAAAACCCATCCCTCTCAGGGATACCAAATGACTGTCCCAACCACCGAGACGCATGCTCAAGAGGAATGAACTCACCTTAGATTGCTCGGTATGTTATGTTACCCGTTCCCAGTTGGTCAACCAGATCCTAGTGTGGTTACCAATAATAATCAGTTTCATATGCACAAAGAATATGTATTCTCTACACATACTACACTTGTGGTGTACACAGATGGCACATGTCGTTATACGAGTCACTATAGTAATTCACGCAACATACCAGTTCATTATTATCATGTATTCACCTAGTGAGTAGTTGGTTTATTTACACGTTCACATTACAAGTTCGTATTTCACAAAACACGTAACCGATAGCATTTCATTCGTTATTCACAGGATGTACATTTTGATAAGTTTAAGTCCCGACCAAAGTTGTATGGCACAAGTTTCTAATATCCTAATCCAAACAACCCGTGGCCCAAATGGTTTCAGGCTCACTCGATAGTACTTTCAACTGCTCGGCCCAACACAGTGTAGGTCGTGTGCGGCCCAACATGTTTAGTCCACTGATCCAGCAACTGCCCACATCTAAGTGTGCGGCCCGATCTCTATTGTGTAACCAGCTGGGCTTGTGGCCCGGCGTTTAGGGTGCGGCCCTATGTTAATCCCTCGGCCCAAACATAAAGTGCGACCCAAACGAAAGTTTGCATGTATGCAAACCCGTTTAATGGTACGGCCCAAATTATATGGCCCGCTACGAATACGCAGCCCGCTCGGCAAAACCCACATAGCAATAACCTATCTATATAATTGCTTTACATCCAATCTTATCCTTTAGAAATAATAGGCTATCCGTTTCATGAATTCATGTTCATATTCATGCTCTAAAGATCCCTTTTTATCCATTAATTACCCTTTATCATAAAGCAGACTTTTACGAATATCATATCATGATCCATTCCTATCCCATACCCATCGACCTAGCCATCTCTAATAATTATATCATAGTTGTCAATATCCAGCCAAGTTAAACTAAATCAAACCTAATACTATACGTCACTGAACTAATCAGCATCATGATTATTCCATCAATTCAATAAGTACAACTACCATATACCCACACAAACATCATTGATTAACATGAAACCTAAAACAACAATTTGATCGTTCACTACACATTCTCATCAGATAAATATCTTATGCACATTAATTAACATGACCCCTTCCCATAATCGATCTATGCACATTAAACAGTTTCATGTTATCTGTTGATGCAGATTTTGTGTCCGATGCTTGTCGAATAGATTAGATTTATTTTAAGCTGAATTTGTAATAGTTAGTGAAACGGTCAAACGAATGTGTATTGACCCGCTCGTTTGAAGTGGTCAAACGAGAGGGTTATGTGTTTGACCGTGTGTGTTTGCTAGACAAGTGGGTGTGGGTATAAATACCAACCCCTTGTTCATTTGCAAACTAGAGAGAGTTAGAGTGAGGGTGAGCTCATTGAGAGTTCCCTGTGAGTTTTTATGGTTTGGGGGGAGAGATCACCACTTGGTCTCTCCCCGGATGTATACTCCTTTGGTATTAGTTCGGTTATCTTGTAATCGGGCTGATTTGTAATGTTTTATTACCGATTAATACAAAGAAGTTGTGTTTATCCATCTCTAATCTCTCCCGTCTTGAACTAATCTCACACGAATCACAGTTTCGGTCCCAAAACACGGTCCTACAATTGGTATCAGAGCCATGGTACCCGATTTAGTAAATCTAACCGTTTGCTAAATCACATGTGCTCTAGATCTGTGATTTTTGTTCAAGATGTAAAAATGGGGAAACATGAAGAAAACTCAGATCTGACCCGAATATGCGGATCTGTGATGGAACGGATCTTACCAGAGGGTTAAGTTTTATGTTTTACACCAAGTTCAACAAGTTTTCATCATCTTTTATGGTTTTTGAAGTGATTTTCATCAGATCTAGGAATAATCAGTGGCTGTGTTCTTGAAGGTGTGTGGCGGCTGTTGAAAGAAAGCTAGGGTTTCTTCATATCTGCTCCCACGAAACCCCCCCTCCTGACGAAAAACTCAAATCGACGAAACATCACGACGAAAGACCGTACACGACGAAAGATCTCGACAAAGATCGTACACGACAAAACATCATGACGAAAAACTCTGAATCTGGATCAACCAGATGTGAACTTCTCTGATTCTGATGTGAACTTCTCCGATTCAGATGTTAACCACCATACATCTTGAACAGATTTTGTTAACAACCGCTCATTTGAGGTCTCGTTTGAAGTGGTTCTGTAAGTCGGTCTTCGATGGACCGAAGCACCTCCATCGTCGGTCCGCCACCGTCGAACAAGCGGGGAAATATCTTATCCCCGACGAGATTTCAAGCTCTGAATGACGATCAAAGGTTTGGATGTCTGGGTGTCGCTGAGAAAGAGGGATTTGATGTGTGTATCGAATAAGAAGAGGAGAAAGTCTGATGTTTGTTGGCCAAAGTTGAAGAATGGTGGCTGTACATAACTGATGTCGGCTGAATTCATTTGTTTGGCAGCTAGGTTATCATATTTGGGCCCACTAGACTTGAGATTGTATTTGACTTGCAATTATATGACCGCATAGATGTTGGGCTCCATTTTTGGGCTATTTTAATTTGCAATTCTGGTAGGCCATGCATTAAGTTCTTGAATCAGCAAGATAATTTAACTTGGGCCCACTAGCAAACATCCAAGATCTTTGTTTGTTTGTTGTCAACTGCTTGGTTTTAAAATGCGCGCATGATGCGCGCATAATGCGTGATGCACACGTTGCGGTGGAAATAGCACATCAGGTGTAACGATGCGAGACTATTACGTGATGCGGCAGTGATGCGGTGATATCGCATGATGCGAGGCATTGCAATATGCGGTCTGATGCGTGCAACATGTAAAATGAAGGGATTTTTTATTTTGGCTTTGTAGGGAAAATGAAGAGTCACCCTTTTTTTTATTTTACACAGCTTTACACAGCTGGAAAAAGATACTTTTCTGGAAAATAAGCCTTGGAAATTGGAATTTTGACTTTTGAGTTATGTTAGGTAATAAAATGGCTATTAACGACATGCTCTATATGATGAAAATGAGATTGAAGAAGATATCGGGGAGTATGATGATGAAAGAGATGGACGTTTGGGTGGTACTTCTGATGATTTAATGATAATTGATTAGAAACTAGTAGTTAAGAGTATGTTTACCTTTTAAGTGTTTTGTTATGTCTAAGACTAAGTATGTTTTATTAATGTGTTGTTATTTTAAAGACTAAGTATGTTTATTAATGTTTTGTTATTTTAAAGATTAAGTATGTTTTATAAGTTTGTTATAAGTAGTTTTTATATGTATGATTATTTTATGGTACTTTTATACTAAGAGACGTCCAGTATACGTGATGCGTGCGCATCACGCATTGCGCATCACACATCAGATTTTTGGACCAAAACGCATCAGAGCGCATTACGCAATTTAAAACCAAGGTCAACTGGTATACAATTGAATTTTGGCCCACCTGATCTATGAAGACCGGGTTGAATGTGGGCGCATTTCGATCAAGCCAAAGTATTTAATTAATTTGGGCTGCTAGATATTGGTGGAGTATGTGAGCATTTCATTGGGCCACATGCAATCTGATCATATAAACTTGGGCCACCAAACTGATTCCTACTCACAATCCAAACGAATTGTTATTGGACCGATTGAAATTGTTGTTTTATTAAGCCACTTTATCACGTGATGATGCTGACTATTCACATTAAATTGCACAATCCCTTTCTAGGTTTGTTGACTTTTTAGGTTTATTAGCTCCATCAAATTAATGGGCCTGAATAGTTTCAAACTATCTTATTTGAGCCAAAATTGAAAGGTTTGTGGGCCGAATGTTATAAGACTTGGGCCACTAATTTGTGAGTTTATGTTCAAATGGGCTGTTAAAAGGATACTTGGGTTTAAGTATGGATTGATTAGTGGGCTGGGATTTATTATATTTTTGGGTCGCGAACAAAGTGGGGTCGGGTATTCGCGAAGTTGATTTGAACCGCGCTTCTAAATGTCAACGTCAAAATTCCTACAGGTTCTGGAGCGCGCGGGATGATGCGGCATGATGAAAACAAAAGATGATGATATTTTGAAAAATGTGGGGTAGTCACGGTTACCGATGCAAACGTCAAATTTGGTGACTTGACTACTATGGGCCAAAAATCAAAAATGGTATGTTCACTTCCGCACGTCAATGTTTATGATTGTTATCGGTTATTCGCAAATGTTCGAAAGCATTTTGTTTATTATCATATTCTCGCATTTGAAAACGAACGTATGAACCTGGAATGTCAATACCGGTCCTAACGAGTTCACAAAGTCTTTGGAGGGATACAAGTCAGATCCTACGGGGTACTAGGCGAAATTTCTTTATCAACTAGAATATGCAATGAAGAAATCTTTTTGTTTATTGTCATATTCTCGCATTTGGTAACGAATGAATGAACCTGGAATGTCAATACCGGTCCTAACGAGTTCACAAAGTCTTTGGAGGGATACAAGTCGGATCCTACGGGGTACTAGGGGACGTTCTTATTCAACTAGAATATGCAAAGAAGAAAGTCATTTTCGTGATTTTTCGAACAACGGAGAACATTCAATGAAGATTGACGACAGTTCCGCTCAGTGGAGGGAATTGGTGAACATTTGAAGATAAATTCTACTCAGTGGAGAGAATTTGTTATGTGAAATTGACGACAGTTTCTTTGAAGTGGAGATAATCTGTTAAGGTTTAGAGATCTTACCAAAGAAATGGGGGGATAAAATTTTTTCATATGTTGAATTTCTTCGGTAAATTTCTAAACGCAATCACAGGTGGTAGAGTTTGTCTTATGACAGATCAAGACTTGATGCAGTTCTTAAAGAATGGAACCCTTATCAAATGCCGGTTGGAGTATTGGAAGATCAGCGGGAGATCGGTCAATTGAGCCTTGTGAGGAAATTGCACAACACCCAACACGGATACGCGTACTTCGAGGGGGAAATATTATACAAGGAGCGTCAAGATACTACTTACCTAGATCATCGGTCAAGGCGGAATTTGTTAACACAGTGAAGATAAACACTTGACTGAAGATCGATTGCAGTTGCATTTTCAGCATTCGACATCAATGGACAGGGGGAATTTGTTGATGCAGATTTTGTGTCTGATGCTTGTCGAATAGATTAGATTTATTTTAAGCTGAATTTGTAATAGTTAGTGAAACGGTCAAACGAATGTGTATTGACCCGCTCGTTTGAAGTGGTCAAACGAGAGGGTTATGTGTTTGACCGTGTGTGTTTGCTAGACAAGTGGGTGTGGGTATAAATACTAACCCCTTGTTCATTTGCAAACTAGAGAGAGTTAGAGTGACGGTGAGCTCATTGAGAGTTCCCTGTGAGTTTTTATGGTTTGGGGGGAGAGATCACCACTTGGTCTCTCCCCGGATGTATACTCCTTTGGTATTAGTTCGGTTATCTTGTAATCGGGCTGATTTGTAATGTTTTATTACCGATTAATACAAAGAAGTTGTGTTTATCCATCTCTAATCTCTCCCGTCTTGAACTAATCTCACACGAATCACGGTTTCGGTCCCGAAACACGGTCCTACATTATCCATTATCCATGCAACATATTCGAATGATCAAAACACACCCAATTAATCTACAAGCATTATACCGAACGTACCCGAATACAAGAGAGGAGAAGAAGGGCTTCGGGTGATGATGACCTAGGGACAGCCGTAGTTCGCAAGAGAAGGGGTTTCCTTTGCTGCCTCCACCGAGAGGAACAAGGAAGGAAATAGGGTTGTTTGTTACGTAACTTTTTCAACTTAATATAACTGCTACACAATGATTAACATAACATCACTAATGGGTTTGGGAATGGGCTTGGTTTGGGTTTATGATGTGTGGGCCGAAGTATTTTAAAGAAATAGGGTGCAAGCTAGAGGGTGTGTGTGTGGCCCAAACGTATTTGCGGCCTAAGTTGTGTGTGTGGCCAAACACACTCGTGGCCCAAATATAAAGTACAATGTTTAACTGGGTTATAATGTGTGTTTAGGTTTAACAATATTATAATAGCACAAAACACAAAACAAGTTTCATCTAAACAAGGAACATTGAATAGGAATAATGAGAAGGTGGGTTACGGGATTAAACGGCACAAACCTTGAAAGTTCGAGTTGTCACATTATCCCCAACTTGAAAGAAATTTCGTCCCGAAATTTGATAAGTAAGCACAGTGATGTGAAGTGGTAAATCAAGATTGCTGCAGATTTTCCTCAGGTGCCACACCTGTGGTTTGGGCACTTTTGCCATTTTAGTCCAAATCCCAAACTTTTTAAATCTGGGTCCATGTGGTTTCGTTTTTATTGCCATTTTGATCCAAAACTCAAATCAGGTCAGATTTAAAAAAAACCAGCTATTTTGTCCTTTTTTGAAGGGCATTATGGTCATTTTTCCTGCCCCAACCACCTTATACTTTATAAATCCCTTCTCTCTCTCTCTCTTTACAGATCATCACCACCATCACCAAAAAAACCCGTCTATCTCTCTTCTCTCTCACTCTATCTACAGCTCAGACCTGTCTCTCTTCCGGCTCCGGCAACCTGAGCTACTCCGGCGAGCCTCTTCAGTCAAGCACACACCCAGTCAACCACCATCCTGTTCACCGGCAACCGCACACCCCAAATCCCTCATCTCACCGATCACCCACACCTATCTATTTTGGCCCGATTGAACGGCCGTCCACCACCGACGATGACAGCTGTAATCGAGACAGATCTCCGACGACGATTACAATTAAGTGGCTCAACCTTTAACCTCATTCAAGTCTCTGTTTTACACAACTTCAAAACCAAATGCCAAGACCTGTGACAGGGGTCATTGTGGGGCTTGGGTGATGGCTCAAGGATGAAAAGGTGCGGGAACCACCGCAGGTGACAGCGGTGGTAGACGGACGGCGAAGCTGCCCCTCCTTCGACCCGAAATGCGACAACCGGTGGCTGGGGTGTGGGGGGTTTTGCGTCAGATTCTGGTGCACGATGGTTCCGGTGGAAGCCCGGCGACACGGCGGAGGAGGCACGATGGTGCGTGGTTGACCCGACGACAAGATCCGGTAAGCGACTGTATCTCTCCTCCATCCTTCTTTCTTTTCAGATCTGTAAAGATCGACGTTATTTCTGGCAGGTAATAGCAACGAGATGTTGATGATGATGGACGGTGATTATGATGATGATGTAAGGGGTGGTTGATGATGGCAGTGGAGGTGGTTATGGTGTGGCTCGGGTTTGGGTTTGCTTTGGGTTTGGTGAAGGTGGTGACGGCGGCGGTTTGACGTGGTTGGGTGGCCGGTGGTGGTGGTGGTAGTGGCGATGATGAAGATGATGACGCCGGTGATGGGGTTTGTGGTTTTGGAGGGTTTGGGTCTGAACTTTGAAGAAGATGATGTGTTTTAGATATTAATATGTTATAATAAACTTAAAATGACCAAAATGCCCCTGAACTAAAAGACAAAATAGGCAGGTTGCAACAGTAAAAAAGGGGGGTTTTGAGTTTTGGACCAAAATGGCAACAAAAACGAAACCACAGGGACCCAGATTTAAAAAGTTTGAGATTTGGACTAAAATGGCAAAAATGCCCAAACCACAGGGACCAAAATGGCAGTTTACTCAATAATTTAACATAAATATCAATAGTTTGATAGAGTTTCTCAAAGTTTTCTCACGAATGAAGAGTTTTCTCATGATCCTCTCCTTACCCATATATGTATCATTTACTTGTGATGTTCATTGTCTTCTCTTATCTAGCGCAAGTTTGCATAATGCATGTTCGAAGAATGAGCATTGATCAAAGGGAGAATGGATCAAAAGGGGGGTATAAGGTATCTCTCGAGATTGTTGGGTTCACACATAATCCATGTTATGGAATGCACTACTTATCTTGATGATAATAAAACTACAACATATGACACACATGGTAAATATGATTATTGATCACATGTTTATACACAGCAATTAAAAATCACCAGTTTAAATGCCAGAAAGATCAAACAATCATAGCAAATCAGTCAATATATGGACCACACCAAGGTTAATTTTTTTAATTGCTCCTTTACACCAACATGGCTATTTGCACACCAACATGGCTATTTGCACACCAAACCTTACCTTTACTTACGCTGCGTATAGACCTATATGCAGCGTATAGGGTTACCTCTATACGCTGCGTATAGAACTATACTCAACGTATATAAACCATGGATTTCAGAGCCTTATCAGCAATCATTGCACAGAAAACAAGGGTTTATATACGCTGTGTATAGGTCTATACGCAGCGTATATAAACCATCAGATTTTTTTAGGTCATTTTGGTAGGTTTGAGGCATTAGTTTTTCACAAAGTTTATATACGCTGCGTATAGGCCTATACGCAGCGTATATAAAGGGTCAAAACGACCATGTTACCCATGTTTTTGGCTGTGTATAGCCCCCAATGCAGGGGTAAAATGGTCTTTTTAGTATATGTCGCGTATAGCCCTCTATGTGGCGTATATATGGGGCAAGTTTGGTAAAAAATACCATTTTACCCCTGCATTGGGGGCTATACGCAGCTGAAAACAGGGGTAACATTGTCTTTTTGACCATTTATATACGTTGCGTAAAGGTGTATAGGCAGCGTATATAAAGATTTTTTTTACAAACATTTATACATTATTGGTTTTAGTAAATTTTATAAAAAAGTTTTCTATTTTAAATAAATAAAAAATTAAGTATTTCTTACAAGCTTTTTTATACAATATTAATCAATTTTATACGATAAATATCGTATCGTATAGGTGTAGTATAGGTCACGTATTGACCTCGTATAAGCCTATAAGTGTGATATTGTATCGTATAGATGTAGTATACGTCACGTATTGACCTCGTATAAGCCTATAAGTGTGATATCGTGTCGTATAGGTGTAGTATAGGTCACGTATTGACCTCGTATAAGCCTATAAGTGTGATATCCTATCATATAGCGTAGTATATGTCTCGTATAGCTCCCTTATAGGCCTATTGGTGTGGTATTGGTCTCGTATAAGCCTATAGGCATATACAAGACCTATAGGAAACCTATACGAGACTTATACTACACTATACGATACGATACGATACGATAAGATACGATACTATATTATACGATACGATATAACACCCGTATAGGCCTATAGGTGTGGTTTAGGTCCCGTATAGGCCTATAGGTGTGGTTTAGGTCCCGTATAGGCCTATAGACATATACAAAACCTACAGGGAACCTATACGAGACTTGTACTATACACTATACGATACGATACGATGCAATACAACGCAATACGATACAATACTATAGGATACCATACAACACCCGTATAAGCCTATAGATGTAGTATAGGTCCCTAATAGGCCTATATGTGTGTTTTAGGTCCCGTATAGGCTTATATGTGTGGTTGAGGTCTCGTATAGGCCTATAGGTGTGATTTGGGTCCCGTATAGGCCTATAGGTATGGTTTAGGTCATGTATAAGCCAATAGGCATATACAAGACCTATAGGAAACCTATACGAGACTTATACTACACTATACGATACGATACGATACTATACTATACTATATGATACGATATAACACCCGTATAGGCCTATAGGTGTGGTTTTGGTCCCGTATAGGCCTATAGGCATATACAAGTCCTACAGGGAACCTATACGAGACTTATACTATACACTATACGATACGATACGATACGATGCAATACGATACGATACGATACTATAGGATACCATACAACACCCGTATAAGCCTATAGATGTAGTATTTAAAAATAATTAACGGTAAGATATTTAAACGTTTATAGCATTCGGACCGCACTAGACATAGTATAATAATTTAATTTAAACGATAACAATATAATATATTCGAACCGTATATCCGTTTTCCAAAACAATTTAACGGTATATAATATTATTGGTATAACATTGTTGGTGCATGCGTCTGTCGACTTCGTCTTGTATCGAGTCTTACATTGTAATTGTTAGATCAGGGCGCGTTGTACGAGAAATAGGGTAGGATTTATGAGGAAATGAGCTAATTTTGTTTGAACAGGTAAATGGCACTTTCAAACGAAATTAAGAGTTTTAATTTCGTTTGAAAGGAACCATGCCACTTTCAAACGAAATCACTCCTACTATATATACCCTTCATGTCTAGTTCATTTGTAACTTTCCGGTTTGTGCAACGAAGTGCTGCCGAAGTGTTGTCAGGTTGTAAAGTGTTATCAAATCAATCATACAACAGTTTAAAGTGTAAATCTTGCTGAATTGACTTCTACACGTTTGTTTTCGCCTTTCGTATAGAGATAAACTCTTCTGATCGACTCGTTCGGGTCTGAAAACGATCCTACAAGTGGTATCAGAGCTCAGGAGGAAGAGTTCATACCAATTCAGCCGCAAATTCTGATTTTCTACACCTTCTTTCAAAATTAAACAAGTTTTCACGGTTAAAAACGTCTGATTTTCACATATCATGTGCGTAATGTTGTTTTAACAAACCCTAGAGAGTTTCAGACCTAAATTCGACCATTTACTTGATCAATTGGACAAAAAATTGGACCGAAAAGATGATGTCATCATGATTTCGTTTGAAGTTGTTAGCTGATTTCGTTTGAGAGAGTGCATAGTTACTGATTTCGTTTGAAAGAACCTAGTAATTCCGTTTGAAATCGAGTATCTCGTTTGAAAATGCATGGTGATTTCGTTTGAAACATGTGATCCGTTTGAACTGCTTGGTTAATTTCGTTTGGGGATTGTATTCCGTTTGAGGATTTAATTTGAAATAGGCAATTTCGTTTCAAGAGACAATCTCGTTTGAAAGATCATTCAATATCAGCAATTTCGTTTGAAAGACTTGTTGGTTCAAACGATATCAGACATCTTGTTTGAGAAGTATTTCGTTTGAGGGAGTATTCTGTGTGAAGTGGATTTCTGAATTCAATCAGTTTCATATAATTCATTGGTCCAATCAATTGTCTACATACTGATTGAATACATGTGATATAGTTACGGCCCAATGAGATTCAAATTGGAGGTCCAATCAGATTAAATTGTGTATTCGGCCCATGTGCTTTTGGTTAAAAGCAATTCAGTATAGCCAATCTTCGTTGTTGTCGAGTGATATAAAGATCCATTTATATGCGGCCCAATCAGGTTTGAAGTAAACTTCATTGTTGTCGGGTTAGTGAAATTTTGAGGTCCAATAGAATTCCTTGGGTAATATAGATTGTCGGCCACCTTCCTTGATTAAATATACAAATTTAAAGATAATAGCATCAAAGTGTTCGGCCCAAAGTGTTGTCGGGTTAGTGGAATTTGAGGTTCAGTCAATCGATTAAAGTGTTGTCGGCCCAAATTATCAATCAATAAAAGTTGATTATGGATTGTTGAAAGCCTATGTGAAAAACTATCCGGCCCATTCATTCAGCTTGCGGAATACATTAAACAAGTCCACGAATCTTCGACACGAGTCCTAGATCGATTCAACCGTCACACACATTCACATATTCAGTTCATTTAAACTGATCATTTGTTTTTGTGTCTACAGGTGTTTCACGAGGAAAATCATTTCGTTTGAAAAGTTGTTTTTGTGAATTCTTCGATACCGAATCATGGAAGAGGAATTTTATAACGCATTCGCTACCCCGGTTACCCCGATTACTCTTGCACAAAATACGATGTTGGAAAATGAAACGGGGACTATGCAAAAACCGCCTAAGCTCATGAACATCGAGGAGTATAAGGGTTGGGAAGGACGTTTTGAAAACTGGGTACAAGCTAACTATTTGGATGCTTGGGAATGTGTTGAGACGAAATACGTTAGACCGATGAATGATGATGAAGAAGTTATAGCAATTAAAGATCTAAGTGCCGATGCTAGAAAGAAATACAAAGATGAGAAAATGATGCTAAGTCTTTTACAAGCTGTGAAGGAAGATATCTTGGTCCTATTGCAACACAATGGAACTTCTTATTCGTTTTGGAAAGCATTAAAATCAAAGTTTCAAGGAAGTCAAGAGATGGTCAAGAACAAAAAGTCGCTTTAAAAGAAAGAATTCGATCTGTTTCGTGGGTTGAAAAATGAAAGCACAAAACAAATCATTGAAAGATACTGCAATTTACTAGCTAACATGAGGAGGTTGAGCATTGAGAAAGATAATGAAGAGTTGATTGACAAATTAGCTGATGCTTTACCCTACGAGACTTGGGGCACATATCTCATGATGTTGAGGAACAAGAAAGGTTTTAGCAGTCTGACATTGAGCAAATTTATTGAAAAGATTGAGGCTCAGGAGATGGAACAGAGAAAGATTTCAAGAATGAAAGATTTCGACGGTGAACAAGATATTGGGCTATATTACAAAGGTGGGGTTAGTGATAAAACCGCCAACTTGTCACCAAAGATTGGAACAGCATTCAATGTAAAGAATTCATCTGGAAGTTCGTCTAAAGGATCAAAAAACAACACCAGTTTTTCTTCATATCCATCTTTTGATTCGAACATTTCAACAACAAAGAATGGTAAGAAGCTTCAATGCAACATTGTTTTGAATCTGGAGAATGATGAGGATTATTCAGCAGAAATTGCCAAAAGTCATATATCTTTGTTGGGAACTGTATTGGAATCTTATGGTAGTTTTGTTGCTGGACGGATCGGGAATCCAATGCTTACAAAAGAGGATTACGACCAGATTGATGCTGAAGAGATGGAACTGATGGACATAAAGTGGTGTTTGGCAAGTGTATTGAGACGAGCTGAGAAATTTAAGCAGATCACAGGAAGAGATGATTTACGTGAAGCTAATATTTCTACTTTAGGATTTGATAAATCTAAAGTCACTTGTTTTCGTTGCAGGGAAAAAGGACACTTCAAGAGGGAGTGCAAAAACCGTGAAGCAAGTGGAGCTCAAAATCCGTTTAACAACAACAATGATTACTACCGGAAGGTTATCTATCATCAAGTTGCTCAACAACAACAAGAACCACAAATGGCTCATGGAAGAAAAGTGATTGAAGAATCTTCAAAGAGAACTTGTATGGTAAATCAGGATGATCAAAAGTCAACGGAAGGTTTCAGTTGGGACAAATATATCTCAGCTGATAACAAAGCATGCCTGATAAACCAAGATGATGAAAAATTGCCTGAAAGTTTTAGCTGGTCAAATTTCAATTGGGATGATTATGATCCAAACAAATATTCAAATCACAAAGCGTATGTTGCTCGAGTTGAAGAAGATAGTGATGATGATCGTGAGTATCATGCTAGAAGATTGGCAGCTGATTTGAAATTGATAGCAAAAAGTGACAGTGATGATGAAAAAGTCAAAAAGAAAAAGAAAAAGGTCAAAACACCGATCAGCAGTGATGATGAAGCTGTTCCAGTGATAAAGAAAAAGGTGAAAGATATTCCAAAGTTCAAAGTTGATGAAGAAGTTAATGCTAAAAAAATTCCGGCGATTTGTGAGAATTGTGAGATTTTCAAGAAGAAAAAACAGTGAACTGATTAACAATATAAATCAGTTGAAGGAATCTTACGATGTTCTGAACAAAGCCATGAATCAATATAATCAATCAAGTGAAGAACAAGCAACAACAATGAAGACACTTCAAGGAGCCTTCATGATAAAGCAGAAAGTTGTGAACAACTACATTGAGAAGTGTGCTGTGTTAGAGCAAAAACTGGAAACACAAAGAATTGAAACTGAAAGAGTTAATCGTTTGTTGAAAAGTTACTCATCTACTTCTTATGTCATTGACAGGATTTATCCAACTGTTGAGGGCATGAAGGCATTTGAAGATGATGAAGTAACTGAAGAACAAAAAGTTTCTGAAGAAAAGAATTCTGAAGAACACAAAGTTTCTGAAGATACTAAAGAAAAGACATCTGGTAAGAAACAAGGTTTCAGTTATAACAAGTGTCCACCCCCGGTTGAAAATGGATATTCTCCGAGAAATCCAAATTCAGAAAGAGTCGAAAAGGCAACAAGTTTACAGTGGGAGTCGGAGTCTACAGTTAACTTGCGAGATAATATTGATGTCACGTTTACATCATCTGACACTGATCATGAGTCCGAGTTAATAAAGAAAGTGGTCGATCAGGTGTTGGATAAAGATGAATCTGAGGAGTCAAAGTCGGAGTCTAATTCAGAGTCAAAGTCTGAGTCCAGCATTCCGAGTCAAACCGACAAACAGGGCAAACGGGTTTACAATAAAGAATTCTTGTTATCAAAATCTAATTTGAATGACGAAACATTCAAAGTTGCATATACATTGAATGATTCGTACAAATTATATTCTGATGAGCAATTTCCAATAAGAGGTGTTAAACTAGAAATGATCAAAAAGGTTTTCAAACTAACAGAAATTAATATTTCTGAAATAAAATATGTAAATCTTAATGATAAACCTAAAAAGTACACCTCAAGAGTTCAACAAAGAGAAAACAAGAAAAAGGGTTACAGTTCTGGTTCTGGTTATCGAAAGAAACCAAACCATAACGGTAATTTCAAAAAGAAAGGATTGGGATTTATTCCATCAGAAAAACAGAAAAATGAAAAATATATTCGTGATTTTAAATCAAAAATGATATTTGTTTCAGGTACTTCTACTGAAGAAGAGAAAGAAAATCTGTTCAGAAACCAGTCGAACAAAGAATTCCTTGCGAAGAAGCAAGAAGAGTTGAAGACTGCTGGTCAAATGAAAGAAACGAGAACCTGTTTCAAATGCAACATTGTTGGACATATTGCCAAAGATTGTTCAAAGGCAATACAATTAAAACAGGGAGTTTCTCGTAAACTGAAAGATAAAGAGATTGAGTTTGAACCACCAATCGATAGAACTAAACTTTTCAAGAATTCAACTTTTGAGATTAGTGAATGTTTAAACAAATTTTACAAGAAAAAAGGGAAACCTTGACAACCAAAAATGGGTTGTTAAGAAATCGGATGAAAGTTCTAGCAATGATTCTGATTCTTCAAAATCAGAGGAGCTATCTTCTGGTGATGAATCTGATTCCACAAAATCAGAGGAGCCACAAATTGAGATTAAATGTGAAAAATCAGTGCCAACTGTGGATGATGTGAATTTTCCACCACTTCGGGCTGAAAATTTTAAGAAGAAAATTGGTAAAGTTGAGATTTCAAACCAATTTTTCTCAGAAAAGAAAGAGTTTGATATTGAGAAAGCCTTTAATTCCAAAGTTCATCATATTTTTGGAAAAATGGTTGACAGGAAGGTAAAGGGAGTCAAGGAATTTTACGAGAAGAAAACAAAGAAGCAAGGTAAAGTATCATCCCTGGTTTGTGACTGGGATGGTACATATTACGAACAGTAAGTCTCTGGACTTGCCGGAGCTCCCAAGTTGGTAATCGCGGAGCATGAATCGGCATCTTTCTTATGTTTTGAAAATTGAAAATTGGTCACTAGTATGACTTGCCGGAACTCCCAGGTTGGTAAGTGAGGAGTATGAATCGGCATTCTGAGAATTCAACCTACATGTGGTATTGGTTGGTAAGCCATGTGGTTGAAAAAAAAAAGGTTGTGTTTTTAATTGAAGGTCAATCAAGGTCATTAGGTTGAACTTGATTGAACTATTTTTACAAGTGGTAAATCAGGGACATTAAGTTGTATCTGATTTCCTACAAGTGGTTGAAAGACAATGTGATGAACCCCTAACCTACTAGTGGTTTAACCTACAAGTGGTTTAATAAATCAATAAAACTAATTTTTCGGAAAAACCATTTGATTAAAACAAACTTGAGTGTTTTGAAATCAATGGGAAAATAGTTTGTTGAGAGGGGGAGTTCTGATTGTTTATGCCAAGTGGATGGCGAAGTGAAGCGTTTCGATATCAGTTGTCACGTTGTTTGTACAGTTTGTTTTCAAATTTCTTTAAATGTGTTTGCATTTTAGGGGGAGTAAGAAATTTCTGAAAATCCAAAAACATTTAAAAATTTGAAAAAGCCAAAAACATGATAAAATTCAAAAATGAGTTTTTGTGTCTAAGAAGAGGAAATGATAGTACATCAGTGGACTATCACAACATGCTAAAGAATTGGAAAGTTAAAATGTGATAAACGGTCTCACTGATGATGTGCCAGTAGGTTTTTACACATTTAGTAGATTGTGACGAGATATAAACCTAAATTCAAACTTGCTTATATCGTGGGGAAACATCTCTCGGATATATGGGTAACCCCCGAAATCTTGTTTGAAAGATCCCTCTTTCTGAGATACCAGGTCTTTATGCTCAGTGATATCTGGGGTATTATCTCGGGACTTCTGATAATGCGGAAGCAATGGCCTAGTCCCCGGAGAATACTTTACACTTGCTTGAAATATAGCTCACCCTCAGCATAAAAAATGATGAAACATTGAAAAATGCTAATCATGTGCTGTTGAAACAAAAGATCCTCTAAAGTGGACACACCAAAAGTCAAAGCCGTCATCTCTCTGCTGAACAGAAGTTCTGACCTGAGCTCTCACGGTTTTCGCAATTAACCCTTTTCAGATATCATCTGTGGTATACTCACCTGTAAGACTGAATATTGGGATCTGGATACGGGAGTATATTCTGAGGTGGGAGACGCGATTAAGTTTAAGTACTTAAGACATTAATATCGTATCTCGAAACAGTTGAACTTTGTATACTGACAATCTAAGTAAATCGTTTAGAACTTAAAGTGTTTAAAGCTCAACGGTGTTGGTGATTTGTCTCATAAACTGATATGATCCTCTTACACAAACTCACAAAAATATTGTCTGTAAATATTTCTTTATTGCATTTTCTTCATTTAAAAAATCCAAAAAGATTTTAGTGTGTTTTAGCATAAATTTTGAAAAATACAAAAAGATTTTCGACAACTGATGTTGGAAAACTGATTTTCAAAATTCTAACTGCTAAACATGATGAACAAATCGGGTTGGGAGAATGTGTTTTGAAAATAAAAATGATATATCTTCAAATGTTTCATCAAAGATTAACGTTGTAAAATCACTCTTTGATTGTATAAATTCTTGCAAGTGGTTCATTAGATGGTGAGATTGTTTTTACAAGTTATCATCAGAAAATTTATTTTTTGGGTAGAGAATGTGCAGGATAAGAGCTAGGTGATCTTGGATAGATGATAGAGAGTCAGGTTCTGATACCTGAGGATTCTGTAATTTTAATAAGCCAGGCTGCGATCCCAGCATATCGAAAGGGGGAGTCTGAAGACACCTAAAGGAAGGAGTGTGTTGGTGCTGGTGAACAGAGAATAGAGAGATTTGAGGATGCTTACAGCGTCAGATACTTCAAAGAGTTCGTAAGGACTGATAAAGACTGAAGATGCGAAGACTCAACACTGAAGACTCGTCAACATTCGAGGGGGAGTCTGTTGGTGCATGCGTCTGTCGACTTCGTCTTGTATCGAGTCTTACATTGTAATTGTTAGATCAGGGCGCGTTGTACGAGAAATAGGGTAGGATTTATGAGGAAATGAACTAATTTCGTTTGAACAGGTAAATGGCACTTTCAAACGAAATTAAGAGTTTTAATTTCGTTTGAAAGGAACCATGCCACTTTCAAACGAAATCACTCCTACTATATATACCCTTCATGTCTAGTTCATTTGTAACTTTCCGGTTTGTGCAACGAAGTGCTGCCGAAGTGTTGTCAGGTTGTAAAGTGTTATCAAATCAATCATACAACAGTTTAAAGTGTAAATCTTGCTGAATTGACTTCTACACGTTTGTTTTCGCCTTTCGTATAGAGATAAACTCTTCTGATCTACTCGTTCGGGTCTGAAAACGATCCTACAAACATTAACAATTATATATTTTAAGCGATTTAACGTTGGAACCGGGTGAGAATTTATACCACAAATACATCAAAATAGCAAAAAAAAAATATTTGATGGGTTATATACGCTGCGTATAGCTCTATACGCAGCGTATATAAACCCTTGTTTTATGTGCAATGATTGCTGATGAGGCTCTGAAATCCATGGTTTATATACGCTGAGTATAGCTCTATACGCAGCGTATAGAGGTAACCCTATACGCTGCGTATAGTCCTATACGCAGCGTAGGTAAACCCTAAGTGTGCAGATAGCCAGCCAAGGTGTGCAGGTAGTGTGAGCCTTCTAAATTATTCTCATTTGCCCAAGTTTGAACCCGAGACCTCCCCTTTAAGAGGCATGTGCCTCTACCTAGTAGGCTACATACCCATGTTCACACACCCCATGTTCACACACCAAGGTCAAATTGAATTTCAATTCTTGAGCCAACATGAGAACCATTATCGATGGACAACTCAACCACTAGTCATTCGTGTTATGCCCGGACCAATCAACCAAGTAAAGTTTTGATTTTTCAAGTCAATCAACAAAGATAAATTGTTTTGCTTAATATTAAATTATTCACGCACCACTTACCTCTATCTCTCTTTATACATGCATAGATATATATATATATATACAGATAATATTTTCTTTCTTTGTAGTGAGTTTTTTCTAGGATTTGCTATTAAGATTGAATAACGAGCTATTTAACATTTTAACATTTGTAATTGTTTCATTCCAAATACTTTATAGTGAAAATTATATAAATGTTTTTTATTTATGCAAATGCAACATGTCAACCTTGTTTCAGTGTGAATATTATGATATACAGTGGTTGAAATGAGTTCAACCAAATCATTAAAGTACTTAAAGTGGAATTTCACCTCAATCATGATCGCAACTTAGAATCATCAAAGCCATAAACTCTATTCATACCATTCTTTTCCTCTTAAGACTTTTCATAATGATAACCAAAATAATATGTAAAGAAGAAAAAAAAAATCAAACTAATATATCATACTATATATTTATGTTATAAACATAGTATTATCTTCTAAAAAATATATAAAATTTCCTGATATGATTATATATATCATAAAAAATATTGAGAGTACATGGCTTTCAATACATATAAATTTTTGGAAAGAAATTTGAGAATCACATGAATATTTGTACTTTACTATAAGTGTAACAAGTAAAGTTATTCACTAAATTTTGTGAAACACTACAAATGAGTTAGGCGGTTACCCACAGTTCTCTACATAAAAATGGTTCTTTAGTAAATGCAACTGTATGTATATTATTAATAATATTTAAATTCATGCATATTAATAATATAATAATATTACAAAAAATAATGCATATAATAATGATTTTTCCCAACATGGAATAATTAAAGTGAAATGATAACCTCGTAGAGAAACTTGCTTATACTTGACTAACACACAACTCACCTCATGGGTTTGCTGGTTATACTCTTCTAGAAAGTCAATCCTCTTCCGGTGAAAGGAGGTGACCCAACATCATTTTCACGTGCAATTTCCATAGAACCATCCTTGATCTTTATCAAATGTTTATGATTTATTTTAACTTTCTTCTACAATAACAACAGTAACCTTATTTTATCATATAGTTTTAGTAAATATATATTTACTAAAACTATATATAGTTGACCCTATGGTGAAGACTGAAAACTGATAGCCACCACCCATTAACACATCCTCTAAACACCACTAATAGTTAGCGACCCGGTTAAGACAACGTAGTCTGGACAGATATTGGCTAGGGCCGCCGTTTAGGCGGTGTGACATTGGGTCACTCAGAAAGAAAGTCACCGTTCAAAAAAATAGTTAGTGACCATTAGTTCTCTAGTTTTCTATTTGAAATATATATTTAAATCCATTTTTTCATATGAAAAATTTATCTGCTAAGAATAACATATTATTACATCTAAAAGTAAATACTATTTTTGTATTTTCCTATTAATTTTAATTTAATAACATATATACCATAATACAATAATAATGTAAGGGGTTACGTCGGATGTATGTTAAGTCACGACCCTAAAACATGAAAAGTTTATCTACTAAGAATAACATATTATTATATCGAAAAGTAAATACTATTTTTGTGTTTTCCTATTAGTTTTAATAACACACCATAATACAATAATAACGTAAGGGGTTACGTCGGATGCATGTGACCCGACTCTAAGACATGAAAATTTTATCTACTAAGAATAATATATTATTATATCTAATAGTAAATAGTATTTTTGTATTTTCCTATCAGTTTTAATAACATATACCATAATACAATAATAACGTAAGGGGTTACGTCGGATACATCTTAAGTCACGACTCTAAGGTGTTTGTTTTTTCTGATAAGAGCTTACTAGTCTCTTTTGTTTGTGCGGCGCAGACCTTTTGTTTTGCAGATTGTTTGTTTTTCAGAAGACATTTCATTTTACCTCTGGAAAAACAAACAGCACCTAAGACTTTCAAACATAAGAGGACCCTCACGCAATAGAGACAACCCGATCACATATATATTTTTTTCTATAAATATATTGTGTGACCCGGATCTGTTATCTTCTTGGATTTTTCATTAAGATGCAACTGCAAGAGAAAATTGAAGTTACTGATTCTCTCTTGATTTCAACGTATTGTTTTGTGACCCTAAATTTGTTCCATTTTTGTTCTTTCATGTTTTAATAATTTCTTGTTTTACATGAAAGTAATAAATAACTGTGTTTCTAACGTTAAGAAGATATAACACCAATACAAAATTACTTACATTGAATTATTATATAATGACATATAAATTTACATAAACACACATTCTTGACGTAATATAGTTTCTAAACAAGAAGCTAAACTAGTAGTAAGTTTAAGAGTTTTTCGTAAAATTCAAGATTAAGTTTTTATTGCTCAGAGTAAACAAGATTTTGCTACCATAACGATTTTGAATTTTCGTTCATGCTCATGCATATTTGTGTTGTTTGAAGCCATTAGCGTTTTCTTTTTCTAAGTGGGTGTTACCAAGAATTAGGATGAAAAGTTCGTAGTGTGTTATATTATATATATATTCACTAGTTTTGTGAATGATTTTACGCTGTTAAAAAGGGATTCAAAAATTTGTGTTAATTTATCATTCATGTAACTTTCGTTATTTCTTATACGACTAAGTAAATAAAAGTTTCAAATAAGTAATGCTATATATGAGAGAACTAACCGTGTTGTTTTATTTATTTCATTAGAACATTCAGAACACTGTATGTAACTTGTACCTTATGAATACTGATTTTGTTATTTTTTTAAAATTGCTCTTTATATAATCTAACATCATAATATAAAAAATACATATAATAATAATAATGTAATTTACCTACATAGAATTTTTAAAAATGTTCTTTATATAATATAACATCATAATGTTTAAAATACATATGATATAATAATATTTTACCTACATAGAATATTTAAAGTGAAATGCTAACCTCGTAGAATACTTAAAAATGCTTATGATAATAATATTTTACCTATTAAAAATGGTTATGATAATAATATTTTATCTATAAGGAATATTCAAAGTGAAATCAAATGAAAACCTTGTAGAGAAACTTGCTTTCCACACTACACAACTCACGTCATGGATTTGCTGTTATACTCTTCTAGAAAGTCAAATTCTTTTTTATTATTAGAAACATCATATTCCATTATAATTGACACTTTCAATATAAAACAAAATATATTCGATTACAAAACCAAATCGAAACCCCCAAATCTGGTGATGATGATGAACTCTGTTTCGAAACCCCCAAATCTGTGCGATAAATTCTGTTTCGAAACCCCTGAAATGGCAATGGAACGATGTTAAATCTGATAGAGATGGTGGGTGGTATCTAGCCGGAGATGGTGATGGTGGTTGATTTCAAGTGACGTCATTGGTTACAAGGATGGTGGTGAAATTGGTGGTAGGTGGTAGGTGAATGGTGGTCACGGTGGTTGTGGTTGTGGTGGGGGGAGGTGGTGGAGGACGGTGGGAGTAGGTGGTGGTGGTGGTAGGGAAGTTATAGAGAGATAGAGATAGAGATAGGTATGTGATAGATATGTCTGTATGTAATTTATTTTTTTATTTTTTATGATTATTTATTTTAATATTTATGATAAAATGACTAAGATATCCTCATGTGGGGTCCATTTGGTCAAACTTAACCATGAAAATTAACTGAGTTAGGGCTAAAGGACATAACGTGTAAGAGTTTGTAAACATAAAGTACGTTTTCTGTAATTATTGAAGACAAAGGACATAGTTTGCAATAAGTGACATACATAAAGGACGATTTTTGTAATTTACTCATATATATATATATATATAGGGGAAGGATCCACTAAAAAGTGGATTTTGCCTAAGTAGCCTAAGAAGGATTGTGATGATGACATATGACACTCCTAATAAGTAGGAATAAAGGGCATTTTGGTTTTATAAATAAGAGTGAAAATAACATGTGACACCCCTTTTGTTTTTTAAAAATACAACAAAAAAATCTAGTACAAAAAAATTTAGCACAAAAAATCTAGTACAAAAAATATAGCACAAAAAATGTATTACAAAAAAATATACCACAAAAAAATCTAGTACAAAAAAATATAGCACGAAAAAATTCAGCAAAAAAATCCAGCACAAAAATTGAGAAAAAAAATTAAGACAAAAAAATTTAGCACAAAAATATAGTACAAAAATCCAGCACAAAAAAATGTTATACAACATAGAAATACAACACATTTTAGTGGGTTTTTTTAGTCTTCATATTTTATATAGCAATATGCTACTCAAATTAAATATAAAAATACGCTCGATTTTACGGTGAAATTTTTATAAAAAAATAATGTCGTATAAAAAAGTTATGAACGTTTAAAAAATGGAGGTGGAATATGCATGTGCCTTGCATGTGGAGAGGGAAAGACCATAAATAGGATTTTCCCAAGATACCCTTGCACTCATCATTTCTCCTACACTTTCATCTTAACCATTGATTTGAAAAATGAATGGTTAAGATTCCTTCTCATTCTACTTAGGCAAAATAAACTTTTTATTTGATCTTACCCATATATATATATATAGGGAGGAGTTCATGCGAGAACCACCCTTATTGCGAGAACCGCGAGAACCAATGTGAACACAACCTAAAATAGCTAAAAAAACCTAAAAAACCCTAACCCCCCCCCCCCCAAAAAAAAAAAACCTAAACCCCCCCCCCCCCCCCCCCCAACCTAAAATGCTAAAAACTAAACCCCAAAAAAATCTAAAAAAATCAAACAAAAATCTTTAAAAAAATTTTTTATATTTTTTATGCTCAAATCGCTACTTTTAGTGGCAAAAAATTTTTTTTTTATTTTTTTTTTTCGCTTCGAAAAGTAGCGATTTTTATATAAAAAATATTAAAAAAAAATTTGTGTGATTTTTAGCTATTTTTAGGCATTTTTTGTTGTGTTCACATTGGTTCTCGCAATAAGAGGTGGTTCTCGCATGATCTTCTCCCTATATATATATATATATAGGATTAAGTTCAAACGTGAACAAAATCCCAAGAGTGAACTGCGTGAACTGATCTGAGCCCTTGATTTTTGTGATCTTGAGATTAAAGTGAGTGGCATGATGGTAATTATTTGGTTAATTTTTTTCATGTAATTAAATACAAAAAGGGTATATGTGTAATTTCAATCTTTAATTGATTGCATAAATCTCTCACAAATCAAGTAATCAATTATCATCTTAAATTGATTGCATAAATATCTCACAAATCAAATCAAGGATTAGGAAAGATGTAACTTAATTCAATTATTAAAATAATTATTTATTTAAATGCGATGTACACATGTGTATTCTGATTTTCCCCTCTTTTTAATGCGATGTACACATGTGTATATCGTCTGTTTTTGTGATATCTCATAATTTTTTTTGTATTGAATGTTGATGTACACCTGTGAATTACTGTACACATATGTACGATGCGGAGTACACATGTGTAATGTTCTATTTATATCCAAGTACACATGTGTATACCGTTGAAATATGAAGGTTACGTGGATCTTAAAAATCAAAATTTGAATTCTGGTGATGAAATCTGAAATAAAAATTAAAATTGAAATCTGATGATTTGTTGTTTGTTTTGATAATTATCTTATTAATAAATAAACATAATGTGGATAATGAATTTAAATTAGGAAAGATGTAACTTAATTCAATTATTAAAATAATGATTTAAATCTAATTTTTTATATAATTACAATCCTACCCTTAACAACTAAAAAGGAAATCAAGGGTCCATATCTGTTCACGCAATTCACTCTTGGGAGGTTGTTCACGCTAGAACCCTACCCTATATATAGAGAGAGAGTTAATTGCCCGGATGGTCCCTATGGTTTCATGTTTTTTCACGTTTAGTCCCCACCTTTTGAAAATAGCAGGTATGCTCCCTATGGTTTGTTATTTTGTTACTCGGATAGTCCCCTAAGTAGATGTCAGTTAGTTTGGAAATAACAGATATGCTCACTATGGTTTGTCATTTTGTTACTCGGATAGTCCCCTGAGTAAATGTCAGGGGACTATCCGAGTAACAAAATGACAAACCATAGAGAGCATACCTGCTATTTCCAAAAGGTGGGAACTAAACGTGAAAAAACGTGAAACCACAGGGACCATCCGGGCAATTAACTCTATATATATATATATATATATAGCGAGAGCCATTTTTTATTCATGTCAATGAGGGTTGACTCAATAATGTTTTCTTTCTTTGTAGTGAGTTTTTATAGGATTTGCTATTAAGATTGAATAACTAGCTATTTAACATTTTACCATTTGTAAGAGCATCCACAATAGAGACATTTTTTGTGTTTTTAAGGAGATAGGGTGTGATGTGAAGGAGAGGGGGTGTGAGGTGGAGGAGAGATAGTATAGTGGTGTATGTGAGAAAAAATGAGAAAAAATGGAGGGAAGAAATGTATGTGAGTGTGATGTAGGAGAGAGGAGCGAGGAAAGAGAAGATAAATATTTAATGGGTATTTTGTTTGTGAGAGGGCAAGAGAGAAATTTATGGGCAGGTGCCATGTGACACCTTAAAAACATCTTCTAAATATTGCTTATTGTGGATGCTCTAATTGTTTGATTCCAAATACTTTTAAGTGACAATTATATAAATGTTTTTTATTTATGCAAATGCAACATGTCAACCTTGTTTCATTGTGAATGTTAGGCTATGCGGTATGGTGATAGTCTTCCCTTGGAGGATGGTCTGTCACGTAGGCGTTACATAGATTGGATGCGAGGATGGGGCAAAGAGGATGGAGGTATGGAAATGTGGGGATGAACCTAATATGTATATATATAAGTTGTATGTATAGGTGTGTGAGAGAGGGGGAGGACCGGCTCCATCGTCCGGAACTCGACGTTCAGGACGCCGGTTGGGGGGAGGGATGGGGGGACGGCGGCGCCGGAGCTAGACGTGAGGGGACGGCGGCGCCGGAGCTGGACGTGAGGGGGACAAACCTCATTGGTTTTACCAGTCAAATTTTCTATTAACAGAAATATCTATTTTCTTTTTAAGTTTGACTTTGACCTCTCAAATTGTCATTGGTAGAAAAAAACTGCACCGCGATCACCTGACAATGAGAGCTTTAAATTTAAACATCCTCAGGTGTTATAGTTTCGGACTTTCGGGGCAAAAAATGGCCTGCGCAAAATGCGAGTCGGCTTAGTTGAAACTACAACACTAAGCCCCAATACAGCGGGTCGTTTTCATAACAATCCATGCATCAGCATAATACTAAACAAGATGGACAAAGATGAGGGAGGTCATAACTTTGCAAATAGCAGCATAGGAATTGTACAAACACTGAGCATCTTGGCATAAACAAATCAAATGATATCTAAAACAAGCCCAATACCAACATCAGATCTTAAAACTAATTAAAAAAAGAGAAAAATGCCTGGATAGTCCCTGTGGTTTGCTCATTTTTCATCTTTAGTCCATAACTTTCTAAAATTACAGTTATAGTCCCCAACTTTTTCAATTTCGTTCTCGGATAGTCCCTGACGTGGATGGGGGTTAGTTTTTTGTGTTAGATGGGTGCGAAATGACTAAATTACCCTTACTAATAAAAATTAAAACACTAAAAGATAATTTGAATTAAACATTTAAAATATAGTGGTCCCACCATTAAATAAAACAATATAAGAGTTAATTGCCCGGATGGTCCCTGTGGTTTAACGTTTTTTCACGTTTAGTCCCTACCTTTTGAAAATAGCAGGTTTGCTCCCTATGGTTTGTTATTTTGTTACTCGGATAGTCCCTGAGTAGATGTCAGTTAGTTTGGAAATAGCAGGTATGCTCCCTATAGTTTGTCATTCTGTTACTCGGATAGTCCCCTGACATTTACTTAGGGGACTATCCGAGTAACAAAATGACAAACCATAGGAAGCAAACCTGCTATTTCCAAAAGGTGGGGACTAAACGTGAAAAAACGTGAAACCACAGGGACCATCCGGGCAATTAACTCACAATATAATTAAAAAAAAAAAAAAAGCCTTGGCCCCTCCCCACCCTCACCTCTTCTTCCACCACCTGCAACCACCATATCAACACCCACTTTCACCGTAACCACCACCTGCAACCATCTTTACTAAACCCCATCATCAAAATGATTAATTATTACAATCTCCCACACCAATAACTTCATGACTGGTTAGATCTGCTATGATTAGAAACTGTAACCTTATGATTGATTTGGCGATAGTTTACAATTTCATTTCAGCTTCGAAGAATCGATTTATAAAAGGTTCATATTCTAGTTTGAGATTTTACGGTTATTTAGGATGATCTGATTTAAGGCTTTAATTAGGTTAGGTTTAATTTCTGAATGTTTGCTGGTTTAGTAGATTCGTTGGTGAACTCGATTGATGTTTGGAATTTATATGTGTTCAATTTAAAGATCTGCTATTTGATTTCTGTTTTCTAGTTGATAATGATTATATATAAGGTGAATTTGAAAGGGAGAACCAATGAGGTATGATATGCTGAACAATTGTAACTTATTAACAAAATTGAGGTGAATTGGGTGATACTTTATATAGGAATTTTAGTTTCTGAAACATCTCTTTGATCTCGAATTGATCCGAAACCACCACAGTTTATATAGGAATTTTAGACTTTTCATATTGATAACCAAAATAATATGTAAAGAAGAAAAAAAATCAAACTAATATATCACACTATATATTTATATTATAAACATAGTATTATTTTCTAAAAACTATATAAAATTTCCTGATATGATTATATATATCATAAAAAATATTGAGAGTACATGTGGCTTTCAATACATATAATTTTTTGGAAAGAAATTTGAGAATCACGTGAATATTTGTGCATTGCTCTAAGTGTAACACGTAAAGTTATAACGTAACCATTTACCTTACCCTCCAACTCTTCTCACTAAATTTTGTGAAACACTACAAATGAGTTACGTGGTTATCCACAGTTCACTACATAAAAATGGTTCTTTAGTAAATGCAACTGTATGTATATTATTAATAATATTTAAATTCATGCATATTAATAATATAATAATATTACAAAAAATAATGCATATAATAATGATTTTTCCCTACATGGAATAATTAAAGTGAGATGATAACCTCGTAGAGAAACTTGCTTACTTGACTAACACACAACTCACCTCATGGGTTTGCTGGTTATAGTCTTCTAGAAAGTCAATCCTCTTCCGGTGAAAGGAGGTGACCCAACATCATTTTCACGTGCAATTTCCATACAACCATCCTTAATCTTTATCAAATGTTTATGATTTATTTTAATTTTCTTCTACAATAACAGTAACCTTATTTTATCATATAGTTTTAGTAAATATATATTTACTAAAACTGTATATAGTTGACCCTATGGTGAAGACTGAAAACTGATAGCCACAACCCATTAACACATCCTCTAAACACCACTAATAGTTGGCGACCCGGTTAAGACAACATAGTCTGGGCAGATCTTGGCTATGGCCACCGTTTAGACAGTGTGACATTGGGTCACTCAAAAAGAAAGTCACCGTTTAAAAAAATAGTTAGCGACCATTAACGAACCCTTGTGGTGATAACTGACAACTCTACAAGTATATATCTAGTTCTCTAGTTTTCTATTTGAAATATATATTTAAATCCATTTTTCCATATGACAAGTTTATCTGATAAGAATAACATATTATTATATGTGAAAGTAAATACTATTTTTGTATTTTCCTATTAATTTTAATTTAATAACATATACCATAATACAATAATAACGGAAGGGGTTACGTTGGATGTATGTTAAGTCACGACCTTAAGACATGAAAAGTTTATCTACTAAGAATAACATATAGTTATATCTAAAAGTAAATAGTATTTTTGTGTTTTCCTATTAGTTTTAATAACATACCATAATACAATAATAACGTAAGGGGTTACGTCGGATGCATGTTACCTGACTCTAAATAACTGTGTTTCTAACGTTAATTAAGAAGATATAACACCAATACAAAATTACTTACATTGAATTATTATATAATGACATATAAATTTACATAAACACACATTCTTGACGTAATATAGTTTCTAAACAAGAAGCTAAACTTGTAGTACGTTTAAGAGTTTTTCGTAAAACTCAAGATTCTCTCATAAGATGTTAAGTTTTTATTTCTCAGAGTAAACAAGATTTTGCTACCATAACGATTTTGAATTTTCGTTCATGCTCATGCATATTTGTGTTCTTTGATCAGCCATTAGCGTTTTCTTTTTCTAAGTGGGTGTTACCAAGAATTAGGATGAAAAGTTGGCAGTGTGTGGGATTCAAAATTTTTTGTTAATTTATTATTCATGTAACTTTCGTTATTTCTTATACGACTAAGTAAATAAAAGTTTCAAATAACTAGTAATGCTATATATGAGAGAACTAACCGTGTTGTTTTATTTATTTCATTAGAACATTCAGAACACTGTATGCATGTAACTTGCACCTTATGAATACTGATTTTGTTATTTTTTAAAATTGTTCTTTATATAATGGTAACATCATAATATCAAAAATACATATAATAATAATAATGTAATTTACCTACATAGAATTTTTTAAAATTTTCTTTATATAATATAACATCATAATGTTTAAAATACATATGATAATAATATTGTACCTACATAGAATATTTAAAGTGAATGCTAACCACGTAGAATACTTAAAAATGCTTATGATAATAATATTTTACCTATTAAAAATGCTTATGATAATAATATTTTACCTATAAGGAATATTCAAAGTGAAATCAAATGAAAACCTCGTAGAGAAACTTGCTTTCCACACTACACAACTCACGTCATGGATTTGCTGTTATACTCTTCTAGAAAGTCAATTCTTTTTTATTATTAGAAACACATATTCCGTTATAATTGACACTTTCAATATAAAACAAAATATATAAATCTTCATTATCTAAAACTCATTTTTAAACAATAACGTCACGGATTACGTCATTTAAATATTAAGTCACCACTTTAAAACCTTTCCTAGAACAACACTACACTTTCATATCCGAAAGAAAAAACCCTAACCATTTTCTTACCATTTTTTCCAAAATGCAAATGCAAGGCGAAATCGAAGACGTTGAACACGAAGATTTCGAGTTTAAGTTGTTGCCAAACGACGAATTATCTTCGAAACACATCGATCCACAAAACTGGACAGTTTTTCCGCTTTTCGATCGTCATTTTCCTCTAAACAATGAAGCAGATAACGAAACTAACACGTTAGAGAAGTTGTACATCGATCAACATGAAGAATCTTCCTCATGTTCATCATCTGAAACCGATGAATTGGAACGAATACCTTCTGGAAAGTTCTGCGAGTGGCAACCAACGGTTGTAACTAATAGTAAAAAGAATAGTTCTATCGGATATGGATCTAAATGGTGGATAATCCGGTATTTGCTTAAGCGGAGCAATAGCGAAGGTAAAGAGCCGGTGTTGTTGTTAACTCGTGCAAAGGCGGATGGTTTGAAACAAAAGCGGACCTCTAGTGAAGTTTTGAAAGGCGCGGGCTTGTGGAAGGCGCGAATGAGTGTGCATGAACGGTTTTATGTGCAAAGAAGAGCGGAAAATGAGGCTGGTAAGAGGAAATCGTATCTACCGTATAGGAAGGATCTGGTAGGGTTATCGTGTGCGAATGTGAATGAAATGGGGAAAATGCTTTTGTTTTTGATATGATCAGTTATAGTATTTTTGTTGCTTCATTGTGAATGATGAAGCTCAAGTTAATTGTAAATATGTATCTTGAGGCTTGAGTTTTGTAAGTAATGAGAATGAGAATTATGTTTGTCACTTATTGATTAAAGGTTACAAAATACAAATGTGGGTTACACGCAAGGGCGTAGCTTTGTAGTGCTATGTATGTTCGTTTTGTATAGAATTTTTTAGGTATATATGTTTTCGACTCCCAGGTTTTATAAAAATAAAATTTACTTATATAGAATTTTTAGGTCAGGTGACTTCCGACCCACTGATGGAAATTTTCAAGCTTCGTCACTGGTTACACCGTTTTGTATTAATATAAAAAGGTGAACCGTAAAGGACAAATGGAACCACAACTAATTGATACGATTAACGCGATGTTCAATACATCGATGTACTTTGGGATTGCGTCAAATCACTTCACAAGATATAACGAAGCAATGGGTAATATAACTTATCAACACTATACAGGTGATGATAAGTCTTATCATCGATTGAATTTACTCTCAAAGATTTCAAGTAATTAAAGAATTGTGTTTGGATATATAAGTAAAATATTGGTAATGTTCATAAAACAATTAGTGACAGTAAACAATTTTAAGTGTCTGATTTTGGTTTAGTCAATAGATCATTCAATGACTAATTCTATATTGTCACAAACCCTTGTGTAGTGGAGGGTGATAAAAAAAGGGGGTTATGTAACTTATAGCGCCTGGAATACCGCCCTCAGGCGATATGGGGGTTATAACTCTCACACAAACATATATATACAGTAGAGTTAAATGTCTGGTTGGTCCTTGTGGTTTGTAAATATTGCAGACTTGGTACTAGTGGTTCAATAATTACAGAGTAGGTCCTGCTAGTTTTAATTTTTGCACTCGAATGGTCCTTATCACTAACTAAGTTAGAATTTCAGTTAAGTATATGTGAAATGACATATTTGCCCCTCAACAATTAAGAAAAATAAGAATATATAAATTATAATTATTAATAAATTCAAATGGGTCTCATTTTTTATTTAATATTATAGATATAACTTAAGCCCCAACCCCTACCCCACCCCCACCTTCTTCTTCAATCATCCTCCTCATGATCTTTGTAGACCACCATCACCACCCATTTTCATATGACAACAAAAACCTCTGGTCCCCTCAACAATATCCGTTCAACAATATATGTCGGCGGGAAAACAATATCTGAATCACCTCAGTTTCCGACGCTCAACATTGTCGGAAAAACAATATTCGTTCAACCTCCATCACCATCGTCTCACCTCCACCACCATCAACCCACCACAACTGTCGTCAACCCACCACAACCACCTCTACCACCGTCTCCCCTCCAACACCGAACACCCAGCACCATCGTCGTCAACCCACCACAACCACCTCCACCTTCGACCTACCACCACCGAACACCCACCACAACCACACCCACCGTCAACTTACCACCCCCACCGAACACCATCAACTTACTATCACCACCGCGACTCTACTGTCCATGGTGGTGGCCGGCGATTATTATAGAGCGATGTGTGTGTGAGAGAGAGGGGGGATAGGAATGGATAAGGTTTGGTGGTAGGGTGTTTAAGAGACAGTGGAAGAAGAAGATAATGGGTAGCCCCCAACTATATATTTTTCTATTTTTTAAATTCACGGTCAATTATGTCATTTTACATACACTTAACTGAAAAATTTAACATGGGTTAGTGATAAGGACCACCCGAGTACAAAAATTACAACTACCAACTCTGTAGTTATTGAACCACTAGGACCAAGTCTGTAATATTTGCAAACCACAGGGACCAACAATGCATTTAACTCTATACAGTACATACATACATATATAACCCCTTATCTACTTAACCCCTCACTACACACTCAAGTTACATAACCCCTCTTTCTTACACATTTGCTACGTGTCGTATAACCCCCCATTTACATAAACCCCACTGCATATGCTACGTGTTGTACTAACATTATTGTTTAGTGACAATTTGTTTGTTAGTCATAAATTCTGATTGAGTCAAATGACTAATGTGACTCTTTTATTTGTGGAGGGAGAGAGTGTCACACCCCAACCGATATCGGAATCATCAGGGCGCGGCACTGAGCGAAACAGATTGTCCAAGAGAATCCATAATAACTATTAAATTACCATATATTTAACGTTCACGTCCTATACCATAAACATATAAAGTAAAAACACTTATTACAGACATTGTTCTCAAAGACAAGTAAACAGTTCTGACAACTCAGATTTATTTAATGTAGTTTCTAGACTCCCTAGCTTGATTTCCAGCGAAACATAGTAAGCATCCTAATCAACCTGTCACATACGTTAAAATAAAGTCAATACACATAGTGTAAAGGTGAGTACACAAGTTTAATAGCATATAGTATAGCGAAAGCGTTTACGCATAACCAGCATGTATCACGTGGGGTGCGAATCTAGTAAGTTATCGACAAAGATACTATCGATACCAATGACTGCGAGTTGTAGAGTGCGCAACACATGTTCACCACTGTGAACACGTGAAGTAAATAACCTTAACAACCCCTGAATAAACAGGTGCTGAGTCCAAACTATAGTACTATCGTTGCTAAGGCAGGCAGACAACAATCAATGTGTAAACATAACATACAAGCATTCATCGAGTCACGTATAACATGCGGGAGCGGTTAGCGTTAAAAGTGTTTGTGTTGTGTGTCGATGTGATTTGATATAGTAAACGTATGTAACACCCAAAGTGCGTTAAATGAAAATGGGTTCGATTATACTCACAGAGCGTGTTTAGTAAATAAACACTTCCTTGGATTTAAGGGAGTGCTTGGAGCTTAGCCTGAGTACAGAACGATAGCGTGAGCGTTGAACGGTGCGTAAAACGGTGTGAAGTGAGATAAGTGATCGAATGATGGTTCAATCGGATGACCGTCCGGACGGATGACCATTCGGTCAGCTGGTCATTCGATTGGAGGAGTGTGTTTGTAAAATGTTTTGAAACTTTGAAGTTTTCGTTGTAGCATTTTGGAAAAACATGAAGTGTTTCTAATTGTCAAGTCATCCGGTCGGATGGTCATCCCGACAGATGGCCATTCGATCGGATGGCAATTCGTGTGGAAATCTAATATTCTTTGAGGTTTTGAAAATTGATTAAGTGTTGAAGTACAATTCACCTAGTCGAATAGCCGTTCGATCGGATGGTCATCCGATCGGATGGCTATTCGTCTGGTTGATCTGTTATCTTGAAAATCTCGAAAAGTTTTCTAAGTTAAAAATTTTAGCGGAGACGGCGTGATGACGTGTCAAACAACGGAAACACCATAGTCTAGTGCGTCCGGTCGGATGGGAATCACCCCACTCAGGTGTACTCACTGTTCTTTTGATAAAGTTTCATGTTTAACCCGTGAATCGGTCGTCTCTTCGGTAGGAATCTGTTCTCAGACCGGTTCTCCACTAGAGGATAAGTGGAGAGCTTGAACGAGTCCAAATTCTATCGGTTTTGTGTAAAAAGTAAAGGATGTTTGAAGAAAAGTTTGAAACAGTTGATAATTGTTGAAAACTTGTTGAGATCTGTGTAAACAGTGTTGAAATCCTTTAGATCTGGACTAACTTTGATGAGATGATTCCATACTTCAATGTTCATAAGAACTTGTGATGACGTCACCCTAAAGTAGCCCAAATCAGGTGATTTCACGGTGAAAATGTAATATTTGATGGAGAAGATGATGGGAAAGTGTGTGGAGATGATAGAAGTACAAGATTTAAGATGAAAACTTACAAGAATCGCGAGGAATCGAGAGAAAAGAGCTTGAGAGTGCGTAGGTCGAACGGAGCTGTCACATCAATGAACAGTTGGTGTGACAGAGAGGTATTTATAGGTGAAAAAGGGTGAAAGACGGTGGAAAGTTAGATGGGTCGAACGACGGTTCGATCGGATGGCCATCTGATCGGATGGTCATCCGGTCGGATGTCTATTCGGTCGAATGGTCATTCGATCGGGTTGGCTCGCGCGGGTTAGTTTTTCGACTTTCGTTTCGTGCGTTAAGCATTGCGTTGCTTTTAAGCGAGTTGTAAATAAGCAATGCGATGTGATAACCATACGATATTTAACAATTAGTTACACAAATAACATAACTACTACACACTTAAAAATAAATTTGTGTTTCGAGTCGCGATGAGATGGCGTTGCGATTGAGTTGCGATTGTGTTTTCGAATAACATCCCAGGACATACATAAAGCACACACAAGTAAGCACATAATAACACACAGAACAATACCAATAGTTGCGCTGAGACTGAGATGAGATAGCGTTTAATAGAATAGCGTTTAGTTACGTTTATCGCATTGTTACTTCCGCTAGTAGTAAATCATAGTTTAAAATACCATTAACTAATATATCGATTATCATAAAGAGCTAAACTAAGTGTAGATTATCGAGAGTACAAGCAAAAATTAAGCAAGAAAAGACAGATATGAATAACAATCTGACTTTTACTTTGACTTTGACTTCAGAAAGTCGGGTTGTTACAGAGAGAGCGCACGCTTGTGTGTATACCAAGATTATGTAAGATTTTTTGCAAGAAATTAATAAATGAAATCATAAATAAAGAATTGATCGATAGAAATTAAAATCTGATTGTGGGCAACTTGTAATATTCGTCAAAAATGGATCTTCGAAACCCGACTTGGTTTGCCTAGTGGGCAGTGGCGGAACTACAGTCGGGGGGGGGGGGGGGTTTGACCCTTCGAAAAATAAAGTTGGGGTTTACTCCTGAATTGGTGTATAGACATTATTGCCTAGTGGGTAGTGGCGAAACTACAGAGAGATTATCAAATGAAGTTTCGTACAAACGAAGGTTTAATGGTGACATCTATTGACGTTTTGACCCTTCAGTTATTAACCTAATTGAAAGAAAAAAATAGAAGAAAAAAAGGTAAGTTTGGCCGTAATAGTTATCTCCGGTGGCTGGGTCACGATGTGTAGGTTGTTTTATTAGTAGGCTCTTTAACTCTTTAAGCTTTAGGCTGAGGCCCACATGTCAATTAAATTTCAACTTTTAACTATACTTATTTATTGAGTTAAATACACTGTTAGTCTCTATGGTTTGTGGAAAGTAACAACCTCGGGTACTAATAGTTTAGATTAACATGTTGAGGTTTTAACGTTTAATTTTGTAACATTCTAAGGCCTTAAGGCTAACAGTTGTTAATTACTAACTGAAAACTTAGGGTATTTTCGTCATTTCAGAACTTAGTACCCAACCTTGTTAATTTGGAAGACCATTGTGGCTAACCTTGCAATTAACTCTTATAATATTTAAAACACAATTGTTATTTTTTTCTATTTAAAACACAATTGTTACAAAAAATGGTCGTAAAAACCCGAACCGGGCCATTTCTTACTTTTTAATATATAAATAAAACAATATGCATATATACACGCATAAAAAGTAAACATTTGGCAATGTGATAAATAGAGCTTGCCTGTTCATTTGAAAAATAAGATTTCATCGCAGCTAATTTCATTTTGCTGTGATAGAACTATTATGTTTAACTATTTTGATATAATATTGGACAACTTGTTTTTGAGAAAAATCAAAGAGAAATAGAGATAAACTGAATTATTTTCTTCATTCTATTCAACATTACAATATATAGATAAACATAACTATAAACCCTAAAGCCCATAAGTAATGAGTTGAGCCTAAAATGTCTGGCTTATAACACTCCCCCTCAGACATTTAGAATTATACACAGTTTAACAACATACTTCAGGATGATGTTAAATAGGTACTTCAGGACCTGAATAAATAAACTGATACTACTAGATCAGCTATGTTGCCTCATTAAAAACCTTACTAAGAAAATCCAGTGGGACAAAACTTAGTTAGGGGAAAAAGAGTACAACGTGTATAATTCTCCCTTGAATTCAACAAACATCTTTCAATCTACGAAGACCGATCTTGTGTGATAGCTGCTCGAAACTGCTTCTAGGTAAAGATTTCATGAACAGGTCAGCTAGATTTTCACTTGACTTAATCTGGCGAACATCAATTTCCCATTCTTTTTGCAAGTCATTTGCAAGTCATATTTTGGGAAAAATTTTGGTGAGATGTGCTTTGTTCGATCACCCTTGATATAACCTTCTCTGATTTGAGCTATGCAACCAGCATTGTTTTCATGAATTATTATCGGCTCCTTCTTGATCTGTTCTAATCCGCATGCTTCTTGTATGTGATTAATCATTGATCTCAACCACACACATTCTCGACCGGCATCATATAGTGCTATCAATTCGGCATGATTTGATGACGTTAGTGTAAGTGTTTGCTTAGTTGCCTTCCAAGATATTGTTGTACCACCATATGTGAATATATAACCTGTTTGAGATTTTGCTTTATGTGGATCTGATAGATATCCAACATCGGCATACCCAACAAGTTGGAGCTTTTGATCTTTTTGGTAGAAAAGACCTAAGTCTTGTGTCCTGCAAATATACCTGAATATGTGTTTTATTCCATTCTAGTGTCTACGTGTTGGATTTGAACTATATCTCGCTAGTACATGTACCGAGAATGCAAAATCTGGTCTCGTGTTATTTGCAAGATACATAAGGGCACCGATCGTGTCGCAACCCCCGATCCCTATTTCCTCGGGAAAGGGCGGCCGCGAGCCAGTTTCGGTGGTATCGCGTGTTTAGTCAATTTTGGCAGCGGAATTTACATCAGGATCGTAGTTAGGAAACATTTTATCAGAGTAAAATACCACGCTTTTAATATATTAAACATATGGGAAAAATCCCAAGTTTAAGTACACACATTTTCATAGGGATAAAACCCTATTATATTTAATAAAAACATCTATTTATTTTTAGGTAACTTTATTGCCACTTTTCCAAGCCTTCAGTGCTGTCCAGCTGGCCTCTATTTGGCTTTCACATTTTGTTACCTGAAACGCGTTTAAAAATATTTTGTCAGTGAGAAATACTGGTGAGTGAATCTCAGTTCAATCAAGTTTGAATAAAAACCATTGTACAGTATTGAGGGCAATCTCGCAATTACATTTGTTTCCAAGTTATATCAATTAACACCCATGGTACTGTCAGACCTGACTTGTGGAAATGTTACCCCTCGCAAGGCAGTAACATAACTTTGTATACAAAACCCCAACATACCGACGCTAATTGTATTCTTACAAATACTCAATAACTGTTTAATATATAATTAATTAAGTGAGGTTTTGTAAAAACAATTTACAAAAAGGAGATTACTCACATTGCTGTCTTAGATTATCCTTTAGGGTTTCCTGGTGACAATCTATAATTACACAAATGCACACGTGTTAGTATAATAACCCATTTTAACATTAGTAATACCTCCCCGAGACGGCATTCCAACGACTACGTCGGGCAGAACCACGACAGCCGTTACGGAACCCTAAATCAATCGGGCAGAGTATCTAATACGTATCCAGGGGTTATAATAGTTACAACGGAGCAGAACTTCGTTAATTAGGGGGATATTATACCCGAGTATAACTTCTACTATTAAGAATTTGAGAAAGAAAGTTGAAATTTGAGCGACGTAAACTGAAGGCCCGAAGCCCTCTTATATAGGGCCTGATTTTGGGCTCTACGCGGCCCGCGTAAGGTGTAGCCGAGGGGCTACGCGGCCCGCGTCAAAGGGGGACAACGGCGTAGCTGATACGGGTCATCGACTAGCCTTGCCACGATGATGACACATGTCATCACGGGTGTCACCGCGTTTTCGATCGCTCGCGGCCCGCTTAAGCTTAAGGGGGTGGCTTACGCGGCCCGCCTAAACTCAAATTTTCTTGTTTTTTATTTATTTTTAATGGCATAACGTATTTTGGGCTCGGTTTTCAAATACGGGGTGTATTTTAAGACATATAGGGGTATTTAAAATATATTCGGGTGTCGGAAAAATATTCAGGAGGGTGTCGGTTTAGAGTTGTTATATCCTCCCCACCTTGTTTTATAGCTCGTCCTCGAGATCTGCTGAAATAGGTGTGGGTATTTGTCACGGCCCCTGACCCCACCCTGGGAGCGAGAGCCGTGAACCGGTCAGATGGTATCGGTGTTTATTAATTACGCAGCGGAAAATTTTTTCATCAGGATCGTAGTTAGGAAATGATTTTAGAGTTTTAAAACACCAAACTTTTAATATAAAACAAATAGGCTAAAACTCGTATTTCATTCAATTGTTTTTATAGGGATAAACCCAAATAAATAAAATATAAATTTCTTATTTTATTTAGGTATTTATAGCCACTTTATTTAAGCCTTCAGTGCTCCATAGCTGGCTTCTATTATCTTTACAGCAAATTACCTGAAACGTGTTTTGAAAACATTTTATCAGTAATAAATACTGGCGAGTTCATTCCATTTTTATAAAATATATTGTTATACTTTACAGCATCAAGGTTTTTATATTTATTTGTATTTACCCAACTCAATCAGTATTTGTCACATGGTGGCAGTTCCGATGTGACAGTGGTCATATCACTCATTGGCTCACTTTCGTCCAATAGTGAATTATCAAGTAATTATATCTTCTTATTTTCAAAGTATCTTTCACTAGGCGATTCCCGTGACGGTGGTCATATCACTGTTGATCATTCTTTCAACTAGTGACTCTGGTCATATCACTGTTGATCATTCTTTCAACTAGTGATTCTGGTCATAACACTGTTGATCGTTCTCTCAACTAGTGCCTTTGGTCATGTCACTGTTGATCATTCTCTCAACTAGTGACTCTGGTCATTTTTCTGGTCATATCACTGTTGATCATTCTTTCAACTAGTGATTCTGGTCATAACACTGTTGATCGTTCTCTCAACTAGTGTCTTTGGTCATGTCACTGTTGATCATTCTCTCAACTAGTGACTCTGGACTTAGTAGTGTCCCGTGACATTACTTTGTCAAATATATTTTCTATGGCACAAAATTACTTAGCCCAAAAAATGAAATATACCATTTTCTGTCAAACTACTATAACTTATCAAATATAATATATTAATTAAATAATTGTAATATTATTATTTAATATATTAACGTGACTAAGACTAAAAATATAATCTTAGTATAGTAGAATATATTATATTTGACTATTTTATTATGGTATACATTTATAGACTAAACATTATTTTATAATGTAAATAGTAATTTAGGGTTATTAAATATATTTTCTTTAATATATATTTTAATAATGATTAATAAAGCTCTATTTTAGGTACACACCATTTAGATTTATTTCAAACATACATTAAATTTATTAATGATTTAATGTTAAAATAATATTAGTTATATGTTATGGCTACTGGGGCACAATTCCCCCTGTGATTTTGGTCATGCTACTATTGGCTAACTTTTTGGCCAATAGTAACGAGGGTCAAGTAATGTATAAAACCCTACACAGTGGCAACTATTGCATAATACAAAAACTTAATCACTGTAAGTATAACTGATAAACATTTAGGATTTTGGAAAACATTTTTAAATATAATTATATCACAAAAAAGTGATAAAACGGCGAGAAAAGAGAATGGACTCACTTTGTAACTTTAGGGTTCAACTAGAAAGCCTCCTGGTAGAATCTTGGGTATAACTCCTGAGCTATTTAATAAATATATAATGCACTCGTGTTAAGTATAGTACTCCTAATTCAACCGTATCCCTATGTCACGAGACCGAACCCCAACGAACTTAGTCGGGCAGAGCCTTGACATGCGTTATGGGGCTCTAGATCAATCGGAAAGGGTAGCGGTGATCGGGAGTTAAAGCACTTAAAACGGGGCAAGGCTTTATTATTATTATAGAGTAAAATAAAAAAAATAAGAACATATATATAGTGAGAGTAGCGAGATAGAGAAAGAAAAAAAAAGATCCGAGAATGGAAAGCTCAAAATTCTATACTTATAGTGAAACAATTACTTGGAGAAGACATTCACTTGATGCCTATTTAATCAAATCCTTCCACGTATCAATTTAATTCAATTCAGTGTCCACCTATCTATTTTTTTTAAATATCTTATGTTCACTACACAAGGCACGTACACAACATCAAATCTCAAAATTCTATTTTTGTTTTCTTTTGTAGGACACACGTTCACTTCCACTTTTTTTCAAATATTTTAATTTTATTATTATTTTATTATTTATATATTATAATTAATTCAACTGCTTCACTCATTTGGCGTTTATAACTTCTAAAATATGACGTTTTATAAAACAAGAAATATGTCACTAGAACGAGAATATTTTTGTCTACATTTTGAACCAAGTTTCATTAAAAATGGAATAAGTCCAAATACAATGTATTTTTATAATTTAATTATTAGATGGTTCCTAGGCCCGTCTAGGTACTTCATATTTCTAACAGTCAACTTACCCGTAATCTACCTGTCTAATAATATAAGTTTTTGTACACTTTTATTTTAATAGAAATGTCACCCATATACAAGCCAATTAATTAGTATAACATTCCAACCAACTATATATATAAAAATAGTTTTTAAAACTATTTGGGTCGAATAATTATATTAAAAATAAAACTAGTTACTAGTGGTTAATAAAATTAAACAACCCTATAATTCTTATATGATAAAAATGGGAATGCTACAGTATTTTCTTTGCATTTCTGATTCAAGCTCCCATGTGTACTCTGGTCCTCTTTTGGAGTCTCATTTTACTTTGACCAGAACTAATCTCTTGTGCTTTAGGTTCTTAACTTTCCTGTCTTCAATCTGTAGAGGCCTTTCTACAAACTTGAGTTGTTCATTCACCTCTATATCCTTAAGAGGTACCACAAGTGATTCGTCGGCTAAGCATTTCTTGAGATTGGATACATGAAATACATCATGTATTCCTGCCATTTCCTCTGGCAGTTGTAGCTGATAGGCTACAAGTCCTATTCTTCTAATAATCTTGAAAGGTCCAACATACCTGAGACTTAGCTTTCCCCTTTTGATGAATCTTACCACTCCTTTCCAAGGAGAGACTTTTAACAGTACTCGGTCCCCTACTTGAAATTCTAATGGTTTTCGCCTGTTGGCCGCATAGCTTTTCTGTCGATCACGTGCTGCTTTCAGTCGTTCCTTGACTTGAATGATTTTGTCGGTCGTCTCCTGCACTATCTCAGGTCCAGATAGTTGCTTTTCCCCAATTTCTGCCCAACAGACTGGGGTTCGGCACTTTCGTCCATAAAGTGCTTCGAATGGTGCAGCATTGATACTTGTACGATAACTATTATTATAAGAAAATTCTATCAATGGTAAGTGATCATCCCAATTACCTCCGAAATCAATTACACAAGCTCTAATCATGTCTTCCATTATCTGAATTGTCCTTTCGCTTTGTCCGTTCGTTTGAGGATGATAAGCTGTGCTTAGATTTAACTTGGTTCCCATGGCTTTTTGGAAACTTGTCCAAAAATGAGAGGTAAAACGGCTATCCCTATCAGAAACAATTGATAAAGGAATTCCATGTAAAGAAACAATTTCATTTACATACAATTTAGCTAGTTATTCCATACTGAAAGTTTCCTTCATTGGTAGGAAGTGAGCTGACTTAGTTAGCCTATCTACAATCACCCAGATTGTATCATTACCTTTTTTTGTTTTGGGTAATTTAGTAACAAAATCCATTGTTATCAATTCCCAATTCCATACTGGTATTTCTAACTGTTGTAACAAACCTGAGGGTTTCTGATGTTCAGCTTTAACTTGTAAGCAAGTTAAACATTTAGAAACATAGGTTGTTATGTCCTTTTTCATTCCTATCCACCAGAAATTCTTTCTTAAATCCTGGTACATTTTATCATTTCCTGGATGCATTGTATATTTAGACTTAAGAGCTTCTTCTAATATACGATGGCGTAGATTTCCTAATTTAGGTATCCACATTCTCTTTTCATGGAATCTCCAAATTCCATCTGTTCCTTGTTCTAATTCCTTAATCATATCTTTTAGCTTTTCAGTATCATCCTTGATTACTGATTCTTGTGCCTTTTTAATTTGTTTATTTAAATCTACTTGTAGATTTAATTTAAGAGAACGTACCTTTTTTGGCTTTTCGTGATACTTTCGGCTTAAAGCATCTGCCACTACATTTGCTTTTCCTTCATGATACTGGATATCACAATCATAATCACTAAGCATCTCCATCCAGCGTCTTTGTCTCATATTTAATTCCTTTTGTTCAAAAACATATCTTAAACTCTTGTGATCAGTAAATATGGTAAACTTGCTACCATAAAGGTAATGTCTCCAAATTTTCAAAGCAAAAATTATTGCTCCTAATTCAAGATCATGGGTTGAATAATTTTCTTCATGATTCTTAAGTTGTCTAGAGGCGTAAGCTATAACCTTTTGACGTTGCATTAACACACATCCATAACCTAATTTAGAAGCGTCACAATAAATTACAAAATCTTCAGTTCCTTCTGGTAACGCTAATATGGGTGCATGGGTTAATTTTTGCTTAAGAATTTTAAAGGATTCTTCTTACTTTGGTCCTCATTCAAACATAATGGATTTACAGGTTAACTTATTTAAGGGAATGGCTATTCTAGAAAAATCTTGAATAAATCTTCTATAATAACCAGCCAATCCTAAGAAACTTCTAACCTCGGTTGGTGACTCAGGGGTCTTCCATTTAGTAATTGACTCGATTTTTGTGGGATCCACATGAATTCCTTCATGATTAACTAAGTGTCCAAGAAACTGTACCTGTTCTAACCAAAACTCGCACTTTGAAAACTTAGCATAAAGCTTTTCTTTTCTTAGTAGACTTAAAAGTGCATGCAAATGCCTTGCATGTTCCTCTTTACTCTTAGAATAAATGAGAATATCATCTATAAAGACAATTATGAATTTATCCAAATATGGCTTACATATTCGGTTCATCATGTCCATAAATGCAGCTGGGGCATTGGTTAAACCAAATGACATGACAGTAAATTCATAATGGCCATACCTCGTTCTGAAGGTGGTCTTAGGAATATCCTCTTCCTGTACCTTTAATTGATGATATCCTGATCTTGAATCGATTTTAGAGAAAAATCGAGCTCCTTGCAATTGATCAAACAGATCATCGATTCTTGGTAATGGATACCGATACTTAATTGTCACTTTGTTCAATTCACGGTAATCAATGCACATCCGCATTGATCCATCTTTCTTTTTAACGAATAAAATCGGCGCTCCCCATGGCGATGAGCTTGGCTGTATGAATCCTTTTTCCAACAATTCGTCTAACTGTTTCTTCAGTTCCTACATTTCTGCAGGTGCCAATCGGTAAGGTGCTTTGGCAATCGGTGCCGTTCCTGATAGCAGGTGAATTCTGAATTCAACTTCTCTATCCGGCGGTAGTCCTGGTAATTCTTCTGGGAATATATCTGAAAACTGAGACACTACTGGAATGTCTTTTAGTTCTTTTCCTTTAGTGTTAGTGATTATGGAAATCAAATACACTAATGATCCTTTTCTTATATAGCTTGCAGTTTTCATCACAGAAATGAATTTTGTGGACCTAGATGGTTTATTTCCTTGAATTGTGATCTTTTCACCCTTTGGTGAATTTACTTGAATTGATTTTTGATCACATAAAATACTAGCTTTATTAGTTATTAACCAATCCATTCCTAAAACAACATCGAATCCTGCCAGATTCATTGGGTAAAGATTTGCAATAAACTTTTGATTTAAAATTTCTACTCTTGCTCCCTACAAGAATTTAGAAATCCTAACAGTTTCCCCATTAGCTGTTTCTACTAGACATTCTTGTGGAAGTTTAGTTAATGATTGATTAAGAAGTTTGCAAAATGTAGTATTAATAAAACTTTGGTTCGCACCAGAGTCAAATAATACTTTAGCAAAAACATCATTTACTAAAAACGTACCGGCTATCACGTCCAGAATCATTTTGGCTTCATCTGCTGTCAGAACAAATGCTCTAGCATTTTTAGTGTTCTTGTTGTTCGGAGCTAGAGCCAATTTTGGACAATTTGGCTTGATATGACTTTTTTCTCCACAGTTGAAGCACAACCCATTACTAGATTTCCTTCTGCAATCTTCTTCCTTGTGTCCTGGTAACTTACAGAAATTGCAGTGAGTGGAGCATTTTCCTAAATGCTTCTTCTTGCAAGTCTTACAGTAAGGTGCAGAGGTAGAACCTATATTCCTACGGTTGAAATTACCATAGCGGAATTCCTGGGTAAGCCTTTGTGCTAGTTTTTTCCTCTGGTCTTCTTCTCGTGTACGCACTAACTCATCAGTCAAGGTATTTGTTAATTCCACAGCTTCTTCTATGGTTTGAGGTCTAGCTGCCTTGACTACATGCCTAATCTCTCCAATTAATCCCCAGATGTAACGGGAGATTAATACCGGCTCTGGTGATGCAAGGGTAGGTACTATTCTAGCATATTCAAAGAATAACTTTGTGTACCCCTTACTATCCACTTCATTCATCCTAAGGTTTAGGAATTTGTTTGCTATATGTTCTTTTTCATTAGGAGGGCAGAATTTCCATTCCACCATATTCTTAAATTCCTCCCATTCCATGTTATAAAGCCTATCACTTCCTCTAGACTGGAGGATAGTGTTCCACCATTCTAAGGCTGAATTCTTAAATAGATTGGAAGCAAACATTATCTTGTCCTCTTCCGCACATTTGCTTATTTTTAAGACTGCCTCAGTCTTTTCTATCCAGCGTAGAGCTGCAATGGGTTCTTCATTACCCGATAATTCTATCGGTTTACAGGACCAGAATTCTTTGTAAGAACAATCGTAAGACACGGTTCTTCTTCTTTTGGGAATGGGCACTTGAAGTACAGGTCCATTGTTCACGCTGTTTGCAGGTTCAGAGGGTCGCTTACTTTCATGTCTACTTTTATTATTATCATCCTTAATAGTTTGAAGAATATATGGTATTGCATCTATAATTCCTTGTGCCACTATGTGTTGGATGGCACTATTATCCACTTGGTTTCCATTGTTATTGTTGTTCGGATTCTCATTAACCAAGTTAATGTTACTCTGGTTTTCGTTATTCAGATTTTCTTGATTTCCTTCGTCGGCCATCTGAATTTTAAACAGTTACCACGTATTAATATCACTAAATAATATTTAATATAGTCAATCACATGATCAAAAGCGTCGATCATTGTGACTTACTCTATTTTTATATAATATGCATCAACTACAAACCAATACTGGAAATTAAAATTACAATACCGACCGAAATTTAAAATTACACTAATAGTAGTAGGCATCCGTAGTTTTTTTTCTACACACATATATTATTATTATTTTATTATTATTATTATATTATTATTATTACTATTACTACCGTTTCTACCATCACATTCATGGATATGGATTCATCCAAAAATCCATATTGCGGTCGTCATACTTCCAGACGAGTCGCTCTCCCACCTGTCTCATCCTTTCACTATTCTCTAAAATTTCCTCACCAAATGTCCTAAGTTCTTGTACGTTTTCTGCACTCATTGGGGGTGCAGGTTCTAGGACTGGGTTCGGAATCTGGGGTGCAGGTTCCTGGTATGGAGGTGTAGGTGCCTGGAATTGGTAAGGATTCTCTAAAATCTCCCTAATGTTTACATCGTTATCGTAATAGGGATCTAGAGGGTCCAAACCTGGGTAGGCTCCTAAGTTTGGCATGGGCATGTCTTCGTGTATCGGGTAGCGTTGCACATAGTCTCGAACATCATCCCACCACGGGTCGTAATTTGGGTCTAAGGGATTTGGTGCTGGTACCCTAGGTATTTCCTCCGAGTTGAAATCATGCATTTCTACTTGATTTTCAGGGTTTTCTATTTCCATTGGTTGGTCAGGAAATGGTGGTTGTGGTTGGGGTGCTATTATTTGCTCCAGACAGATGCCCATGCCGTAGTGGTTGCTAGAATATGGAAATTAGCTAATCCCCCATTAATCATGTCCTTGGCATGGGCATCTATCTCTCTTTTGGCTGCTGCTAGTGCTCTCTGGTCTTGTAACTTTTTCATACGTTTTCTACGCTCATGTGCTCCCCTACTGAACCATCCCCTCTTTTTCTGAGGAAATGGCTCTTCTGACTGAGCCTTAAACACGAATATTCCTTCTTCAGTATCAGCAGAGTACCCCGAGAGGGCAGGCAGAGAAGAGGCACCTTCGCTTCTAGGCGAACCAGACAATTGACGCTACGCGTCAGATGGTCCTTGGTCGCTCATACTGTAAACTAACAAATAGTCAAATAACACATAACAAGAAAATACAATCATACACGTATTTCCGTAATTTATTTCCTAACAGATTGAATTTTGATGTCAGCAGAACGCTTCTGTGGCTGAATCAGTGGCTTAGCTCTGATACCACCTTCTGTCGCAACCCCTAATCCCTATCTCCTCGGGAACGGGCGGTCGCGAGACAGTTTCGGTGGTATCGCGTGTTTAGTCAATTTTGGCAGCGGAATTTACATCAGGATCGTAGTTAGGAAATATTTTATCAGAGTAAAATACCACGCTTTTAATATATTAAACATATGGGAAAAATCCCAAGTTTAAGTACACACATTTTCATAGGAATAAAACCCTATTTTATTTAATAAAAACATCTATTTATTTTTAGGTAACTTTATTGCCACTTTTCCAAGCCTTCAGTGCTGTCCAACTGGCCTCTATTTGGCTTTCATATTTTGTTACCTGAAACGCGTTTAAAAATATTTTGTCAGTGGGAAATACTGGTGAGTGAATCCCAGTTCAATCAAGTTTGAATAAAAACCATTGTACAGTATTGAGGGCAATCTCGCAATTACATTTGTTTCCAAGTTATATCAATTAACACCCACGGTGCTGTTAGACCTGACTTGTGGAAATGTTACCCCTCGCAAGGCAGTAACATAACTTTGTATACAAAACCCCAACATACCGACGCTAATTGTATTCTTACAAATACTCAATAACTGTTTACTATATAATTAATTAAGTGAGGTTTTGTAAAAACAATTTAGAAAAAGGAGATTACTCACATTGCCGTCTTAGATTATCCTTTAGAGTTTCCTGGTGACAATCTATAATTACACAAATGCACACGTGTTAGTATAATAACCCATTTTAACATTAGTAATACCCTCCCCGAGACGGCATTCCAACGACTACGTCGGGCAGAACCACGACAGCCGTTACGGAACCCTAGATCAATCGGGCAGAGTATCTAATACGTATCCAGGCGTTATAATACTTACAACGGAGCAGAACTTCGTTAATTAGGGGGATATTATACCCGATTATAACTTCTACTATTAAGAAATTGAGAAAGAAAGTTGAAATTTGAGCAACGTAAACTGAAGGCCCGAAGCCCTCTTATATAGGACCTGATTTTGGGCTCTACGCGGCCCGCGTAAGGTGTAGCCGAGGGGCTACGCGGCCGCGTCAAAGGGGGTCAACGGCGTAGCTGATCCGGGTCATCGACTAGCCTTGCCACGATGATGACACGTGTCATCACCGGGTGTCACCGCGTTTTCGATCGCTCGCGGCCCGCGTAAGCTTAAGGGGGTGGCTTACGCGGCCCGCCTAAACTCAAATTTTCTTGTTTTTTATTTATTTTTAATGGCATAACGTATTTTGGGCTCGGTTTTCACATACGGGGTGTATTTTAAGACATATAGGGGTATTTAAAATATATTCGGGTGTCGGAAAAATATTCAGGAGGGTGTTGGTTTAGAGTTGTTATAGATCGCGCTTAAGTATGGTACTTCTGGACCAAGTACTTCTTCGCCTTCTACTTGAGGGCGGTAAGGATCCTTATGTAGATCTAGCGGTTGGACAACCATGGGTATGCTAAACGGATGAGCTTTGTCCATATTAAAACGTACTAACATCTTCTGGATGTAGTTTGACTGATGGACGAATGTACCATTACGTAAATGCTCGAACTGCAATCCGAGACATAATTTTGTTGTACCAAGGTCTTTCATCTCAAATTCTCTCTTTAATATATTAGCAGTTTTTTCTATCTCTTCAGGAGCTCCGTTGATGTTTATATCATCTACATAGACTGCTATTATAGTGAATTTTGAGTGTATTCTTTTTATAAAGACACATGGGTTGATTACATCAGACTTATAACCTTCTTTTTTGAGATATTCACTAAGTCGATTATACCACATACGACCAGATTGTTTGACACCATATAGAGATCTCCGGAGCTTTATATAACACATATCTCGAGGTGTTGATTTTAATGCTTCAGGCAATTTTAATCCTTTAAGGATTTTCATGTAGATGTCATTTTCAAGTGTCCCGTATAAGTATGTGGTGACGACATCCATTAGTCTCATATGAAGTCCTTCACAGATTGTGAAGCCGATTAGGAGCCTAAGGGTTATCGCATCCACTACAGGGGAATACGTTTCCTCATAATCAACTCCTAGGATTTGGGAAAACCCTTGTGCTACAAGTTGAGCCTTATATTATACAATCTCATTCTTTTCATTTCTCTTTATTGCAAACACCCATTTATAACCAATTGGTTTGACGTCTATGGGTGTTCAGACTACAGGTCCAAAAACATGTCGCTTTTCGAGCGAATTTAATTCGGCATTTATGGCTTCTTGCCATCTTGACCAATCATGTCACACCCCAACCAATGGCGGAATCATCAGAGTGGGACTTATTCAAGATTGCAAGAGACTTCATAACACTATTTGCGATAATATTTAATTCAACCAATTTCATTTCATAGTCAAATTGTCAAAACGATGCAAAGAAATCCAAATAACAACATTGTTTAAACCTAACATAACAAAATTGATACAACACTTTAAACCTAAACGTCTAAGTAAGTATCTAGGCATCTTTGCTAGTCCGTTTCATAGCATCATCAATCATTAACATGTAATATGTTTAAAATACACTTCAATGCAAAAGCAAAGGCGAGTATACAAGTTTAAGAATAAGTATAAGTAGAAGTTTAAAAGTTAAAAAACGAATCCACATGGCAACTAGTTTATATAAGAGCATCATACAAGGCATGCGATATTTCTAGTCAACCCTCTGTTTAGCAAAAATGATATAATTCAACATGACCTCTCGTTCACGGATGGTGCGTTACTCCTATAGCGCTATACATGTTAAATGGAGGCTAATAATAAGCTAATGACTATTGTATCACATAAGAATCACCCAAGTATAAGCATCAAAGTATAACAACATAGAATTCATGTATAAGGATTGTTTTCGTGCAAGTAAAGATTAAAGTTTGAGTGTGATTTAATAAGTTAACATGTTACACCCCAAAGTGGTAAACATAAAAAAGGGAGTTTATGAGTATACTCACATTTTTGCAAGTCTTCTACTTGTAAATCCGCGAGTGAGTTGTTGTTGATTAGGAGTTTGGAACACCAAGTCCTTCTACGCGAAGAAACAAAGTGTATGAGTTTGGGGAAATCGGAAGATTTAAGGATTCGGAATTTAAACATCATAAACTTAAACATGTGAAAATAATCACCTAGTATATATGATACTTGTTCTTGACACTATGAAACTCCAAGAAGTTTATATGTTTTCATTGAACAAGGTTCCATTAGAATCGTGACAACTTACCATAGTATAGGATGATATAATCTAGTACTTTGACATATGAAAACTAGTTCATCATCAAAGATTCGATTATTTGGATTATGTGTTTATATATTACATATATTGTATACATATTATTAAGTCCATTATTTCAAGCATGAGGTAGAAGATGAATTCTTCATTTAGGTACCTCTAAGTTTCATGGAAGTCATGTAGGAGGTAGGAAGAGTAGTCTTCCTTTTAAGTACCTCTTATTGTTAACCACTACACTTGATGTAAAAACATACAAGGAGGGTCATGAACTATGAATAATACAAGAATAAAAATAACTATTCTATAAGAAATCATCAAGTAATGTGGGGATTTTATGTTGGACAACCCAAGTTAGTCCATAATCACACCTACATTAAGTCTTGGACTTAAACATTACTTGTGGGTCAAAAACCCTAAACAAAACAGAATGCATATGAGGTTTAACCTCTGATTTTTGAATGTCTCAGCCCCGTTTTTAAGCCCAACTAACCATATAAGTGGTTATGTGCATAAGGACATGGGTTTGAGTTGAGTTAGACTCAAGTTTGAACAAGTTAAGCAAAGTTTGATTCAAAACAAAACGAACAATGAACTTTGGAGCATTTTTGCTAGAGTTCTAGGGACTTATTTACTATGAATCACCCATGGAATCGAAGCTAAGGTTAATCCAAGTTCATAGGAAAAAGAATGAGGTAAAACGGACAAGAAATGAGTGAGTTATGCTCACTTTAGTGAAGGATAGTGCTTCTGTCCGAACTTGAAGTTTCAGCTGTGTTTTTTGTGATTTGAGAGAGATTTAGAGGAGTTTGTAAAGTGATTAGGGCTTGGATTAGTGTGGCATTTATAGGGGAAGGGTTGGGGTTAGTGGTTGTGAGTTTTTAATGCAAGAAACACACATTGGAAGCAACAAAACCAACTAAACAGCCCAATCCCGTAACCTGATTGAGCTGGTCTCGGATTCAGAAGCCTCGCGGGCCGCGAAGGTTTTGAAGGTGGTCTTCCCGCCCGGTGACAAGGGTTGGAGCTGAAGTTTTTGGTTTATTACAATTTGGTCCCTGAAGTTTATTATTTTGGTTTTTTAAGTGTTTTAGGGACTATTTTTGCCATAAAAGCATAGTTTAAGGACAAAATGAGTATGGAGAACATAAACAAGTATAATTAAGCATATGAATGTCGTATTTAAGTTTCCTATACGTTCAAAAGACGTTTTATGCATAAGGTTCACGTATTTACAAGTTTAGCACATAGTTTCCAAGAATTTCGAATAAGCATCAATTGTTTCATGAAATTGAATGTATTAGCATGTAATAAGTATGTACAACATGAATTTAACAAAATACGAGTTTATTTATGATCCAAGTCTTGGATTTTACAACGATTACAAAGAAAGGACGATTACAAGGACACAAGACTTCCAAAAATAGAATTACAAGCAAGACCTTCTAAATATGGAAAGTACGAAGAAGCAGGGCGTTACAAATCATTTATGTGCATGCACTCTTCTAAAGTTTTAGGTACGTAATCATTTTCATTGATTACATCCGTTGCTATAGCATATGCAAATACATCATCAACACGTGTTTTATTATGGTTCCACATTGTACTATCTTGTACATAATTAATTGAGATCTCATTTTCATTTGGTACCGGTGTTTCTTCTGAAACTTCATTTTCATTTTTCTCTGGAATCGTAACTGTCTCTTCTGGGACATTTACCTCTGCTGGGGTTTCATTTCCAACCTTTTGTGAGTTTTCACCAACTGCGTTACTTTGCTCTTTTCGTTTCCGTGGGTTCTTGTCTTTGGAACCGATTGGTGTCCCACGTTTTCGTTGTATAGTAATCTCTTTCGGGATTACTTCAATTCGAGCAGGTGCATTCAATGCTGGTATATGTGACTTTGTCACTCTATTCATATCTGTGAATGCATCTGGTAATTCATTTGCTATTCTTTGAAAATGTATAATCTTTTGGACTCCATATTCACATTGACCACTTCGAGGGTCGAGATTTGATAGCGATGATGCATTCCACGTTATTTCTTGTGTTACCAGTCTTTCTTTGTTCTTATCTCCCCCTAAGACTGGGAACATTGTTTCATTAAAATGACAGTCAGCATACCGTACTGTAAACATGTCTCCCGTCATTGCTTCTAAGTATTTAATAATAAATGGGGAGTTAAAACCAATATAGATACCCAGTCTTCTTTGGGGTCTCATTGTAGTACATTGTGGTGGCGGTATTGGTACGTATACTGCACAACCAAAAATTCTAAGGTGGGACAAACTTGGTGATCGTCCGGAGACCAGTTGCAATGGGGAGTATTCGTGATCAGCAGTTGGTCTCAATCTAATCAGTGCAGTGGCACGCAAAATAGCATGGCCCCATGCAGAAGATGGTAGTTTACATCCCATTAGGAGTAGTCTAGCGATTATTTGTAATCGTTTAATCAAAGACTAAGCTAAACCATTTTGTGTATGAACATGAGGTACGGGATGTTCAACATTAATCCCAATCGACATACAATAGTCATTAAAAGCTTGGGATGTGAACTCTCCTGCATTGTCCATCCGGATATTTTTAATTTGATTGTCCGGGAAATTAGCTCTCAATTGTATGATTTGAGCCAAAAGTCGGGCAAATGCTACATTTCGAGTAGCTAAAAGACTCACATGTGACCACCTTGAAGATGCGTCAATTAAGACCAAGAAATAGCGGAATGGTCCACACGGATGATGAATAGGCCCACAAATATCCCCTTGGATTCTTTCTAAAAATGAGGGGGTTTCATGTATCAACTTAGTTTGTGAGGGCCGAGTTATAAGTTTGCAAAGAGAGCATGCTGTACACAATAAATCTTGTGGTAGCAAAACTTTTAAATTTTTGAGAGGGTGCCCGGTTGCACTTTTGATTATACGTCTCATCATTATGCTACCGAGGTGACCTAGACGATCATGCCATATGTTGAATGTATCTTTATCTAATAACTTCTGGTTATTCACCATATATGATTCGATAGGATTGATATTAGTACAATACAATCCAGAGGATAAGGCTTCTAGTTGTTCAACAATGGTTTCTTGGCCATTTTTGTTTGAAGTAATTTGAAAATATTCAATATTATTTTCAGATATTGTTTTTAGGTGGTAACCGTTTTTACAAATATCTTTAAATCTAAGTAAATTTCTTCTAGATTTACTTGAATATAATGCATTATCAATAGTTAGTTGGGTACCCGAAGATAATGTTATTTGTGCTCTCACGGAGCCATCGATAAGGTTACTGACACCAGATATAGTACCAACCAGTGTCTCTGCTGGAGACAACTCAGAGAAATATTTAATATGTTTGAGAATAGTGTTAGTACTACCGCTTTCTACCAGACATTCATCACCAATAATAGTTCTGTTGGAGCTAGTATACATATTTCTTCTGGAAATAAAAAAACACGTTAAATATAAGAAACAACGTGTATGAGTATGAGGAAAAAAAAACATCACACAGTGGAATAAAAACAAAAACAAGGAATAGAAGAAAAAAAACATCAAATAACGAGTAGCATTGTAATACCCAACAACCCTAAATATAATAAATATCAATTTATTATGCGGGCTTCTAATTAAACGGAGTAAATACATCATGTAATATATTAGAACCTTTTATTTAGTAATTGATATTTAACAATATCGTATTTTAGTTTTATAAATAACTCAGTAAATGATAAAGATATTTAAACTTGTGATGAATAAATTAGATTGGTTTATTACGATGGTTTAAGGTCTTATAAAAAAAAATCAATTCAAACCTTACGGTGTATACTGTAATGCTATTGTAAATTGATGGTTGTAGTGGGAAAGTGTAAATAAATTGTTGGAGGATAAATTTAGGGTATATGTGCGTATCATTCTGTTCTTAAACGGCGGCACAAATCAAACGCAAAACCGATCATTGGAACTTCATTTAACCAGAAGCGATTTGAGTCTGAACCACAAACTTCATACACTCTCTCTCGTATATGATTCTGAACCACTGCCGTGTTGATCGGAATTTTGGAAGACGTCGCCGCTTGTAACAATCCCGCCGACGACACGAACAATATAATTACAACCGCACCACCATTCACCGCCGTTGTCGTGTTAACAACCGCAACGCCAATCACTTGACCAGTTCGTTGCCGTTCACCGCCACCATCAAGCCAACCGGTCACATGTGAAATATGTCGCTACACCACTCGGCACATTGAAGTTTCCGTTTAGACTCCGAATCACCATCTCGTCGCCGTCTTCACTTGCCGGAACCGCTATCTTTGCTTCTTCGTTCATCCGATCAATGAGGTAGTGTTATGATCTCGTTAGATTGCTTCTTCGTTCATCCGATCAGTGAGGTAGTGTTATGATCTCACCGGACGATGCCGAAGACAAGCAATAGGGAAACTCCCTTCAGCTTGACATACGGTACCGAAGCGGTCATTCCCGCTGAAGTAGGGATACCTACCCCTCGAATGCAACAGAATCAAGAAGAGAATGAACAAGAACTCCGTCTAAACCTTGATCTGCTCGAGGAGCGAAGAGAACTCGCGGCCATCCGAGAAGCAAAATACAAAAAAGAGTTGGAAAAGCACTACAACTCAAAAGTAAAGGAGGTCCGGTTCAAGATCGGAGACTATGTCATGCGGAGCAATGAAGCCAGTTTGGCTGAAGGTACTGGAAAGATGGTTCCGAAGTGGGAAGGACCCTACCTAATCAACACCGCAGGAAAAGACGGTGCGTATACGCTCAAGAAAATGGATGGGACCCTCGTCCCGCGCACATGGAACGGAGCACACTTAAAGAAGTGTTTTCTTTAAAAAAGTTGTTCCTATTTTAAAAATAAGACTGTAATATGGAAGCTACGGCCTCCGTCACTCTTTTTATTTCCTTGTAAAGCGGATGTTTTTGCCCGCACCGAACAATTTATAAACTCCAAGACCGTGGAGGGTTTTACCCACGGATTGCATAAAATGTTTTTACTATGTGTTATTCGGAGAAGTATAACTCCGGATAAGAAAATAGAATGATAAAATTTTCTATCTTTAACAACGTTGCAACACAAGTATAATTTTCGGCCGAACTAGGGATGCTAACCCTAAAAGGTAGGAATGAACCGGTCCCGTTCATATTCTTCCCTTCACTTAGAAATTATCCTGGAAAACCAAAAATCGGATCCGTGCTTTAAAATGAACGTTCTAGAAAAAACAGAAAATGTAAAACACCAAAAACATGGACGCATGTATGTTTACATCAAAAATTGACCGGACTTGCATAAACCGGAAATTACAAAATCATTTACAAAGGATAATTGTCTAACATAAGTAAAAGCATCATTACATTCATCCAAAATAAGGTGCATGCCCCAAATCGCCGGACATGTCCACCTGCCAAAGAACTAAATAAATCATAAACTTCCAAGGTGCATACCCCAAAGAGCCGGGCATGTCCACCTTACTTCTTCGAAGAGTCATCATTCGCAAAAAGTAGAGCTTTCTTAATTTCAGAAAGGGGCGCGTCGATAAGCTTCTGAAGATCTTCTATCACCGGAAATTTGAGAGTATCGAAACAAGCAACTGTTGCATTAAGATCCTCCGTAGCATTACGATTCAACATCGGAACATCCTTGTAAGGGGTCTTCTTCTGCAAAGCATGTACATAACCAGCATGCAGTCCGGAGTTGATGCCCACCGCACTCATCGCATTGTTAACTCCGGCCACGGCGGCAGTCATTTCCGGGCCCTTATGGATGTTCTTTCCAAAAGCTTGGCCCCCTCCGAAAGCATCCAAACATTCGTTGCCTGAAGCTCGTCCACCTTAGCCTTCAGGGAAGCATTCTCCGCTTTCATCTCCTCTTCACGTTCTTTCACTTCCTCAAACTGCGTTTTCAAATCAGCTCCCTCTGATTTGAGCACATCCCGTTCTGCCAAAAGGGTTAGAAAAAATAGCAAAAATAAATGAGCAAGTCAGAAAAGGAAAGAAGGAACGTACCAGCCACCATGTTAGCATACGCTATACGAGCATTCTCAAAAGATGCCTCCATCTTCGCCATAACCTCCTTATGCTGATCATCCTTCTGCTTCATGGATTCGGAGAAGTTCTTTAACTCAGCAGCAATCCTATCACGGTCTTCCGCAGTAGAAGCAGCAGCCGCTTGAGAAGATTGATTCTGGCTAGTCAAAGCCTTAATTTTCTCTTGCTGGGACTGTAATTCTTGAGTAAGCTGGACAGCCTTCTTCTCCGCATCTGGACTCCTCTGAATTTTGCGCTTTAAAGAGCGAGCTTCTTTCTCTAGGTTCTCCCGAACTGACTCCGCTTCTACCCACCGTCGATAGAGCTCCGTCACGAAGATGTTTGAGTGGGCTTGGTTAGTCAAAACCGCCGCACCAAGATCTGGGTTCTTCATCTTCCGGCTTCTGGCATGGTCTATCGGAGTGTTTATATTGAAAAGGAGAGTTTTTGCAACTAGCGCGTCCATCACTGAGTCCTTGTTCCGAACATCCCAATCAGGAATAAATTTGTCTTCAGCAGTCGCCGGATCGATATCCATATCATCCGAGAACAAATCTGCATATCGAAAAAAGGACAACAACTCAGGTCCGAACCAAGATGAAGGAAGAGAAGACACTTGGTCTTCCTCATCTTCGGTAAAGCGGTCCGGACCTAAAGATGAGTCCAGCATCGTACCTGAAAAAGTCACCACCTTGGGTTCACCATGAGCTTTTCCTTTCTCCTTGCTCGAAATCTCCGGAATCTCCATCTCCATGTTCTCTGTTTCAGTACTTGGGAGAAAACCACCTGAAAAGGTAGGGGTCGGTTTATTACGAGCCAATGCAGCCTCCTCCCTAGAAAACTTACCTCCGGTAAGATGCTCGTCCAGCTCTTCCATTACATTACCTTCGGAGTGAGAATCCTTCTTTGATTTCTTTGACTTCGGCAATGGAAGAGGATCGGTGGAACGTATCTGAATCGGCTCGTTCTTTCTCTTACGAGAATGAACCTTCAAATCCACATCCGGTACAATACCCTTGCTTTTCAAAGAAGAAGGTCGGTATTGGAGGGCCTCATCTAAATCACGAACCTCCGGATCACTATCCACGTCATCAAGAATAGATTTTTTACCAATTTGTGATCCGGACGAGCCCCCAGCATCCTTTAAAGATATCGGAATAGAGGAGGCAGTTTCGGTAACAACTTGTTCAGATACACTTTGGGGGATAGAAGAAGTTGCCTCAGCAGCAGACGGCTCAGTCACATTCGGATCCACCGGGGGGCGGATCGATTGAGCCGAAGACACCACCTGTTTCATCAACGGAACATCCTCTTCGCCCTGTTCCCCGAAGTCAAAATCAAAAACGTCCATGCTCGGAACCTTTAAAGCATCCATAAGAGACATTGTGGCACCTGCATTTTCAAAACAAAAAGAAAGTTAGCAAAACAACTAAATAATGGTACCGAAGGGGATATAAAGGGTCGGAACTTACGATCACGCTTTCGGCGAATAATCGGCCAATCCCTATCCCCTTGGGCCCAGAAAAAACTAACTCGACCTAACCAAAGGAAATGCTCGGGAAGGGGACGAATGGGGGATTTATGCTCAATCAGGGCACAGACTAAATTTTCACTAAAAACGAAGTCTTCCCCAAGATCAAAAGACATCGTTTGGTCTTTAAAGCGTCACCTCATATCCTCCGGTAGGCAGCGGTCATCCAGCCAGAAAAAATTATCCTTCCAATTTTTTAAGCTAGACCGCTCGCCGGAGGACGGGGAAGGTACACCCTTCCGGTGCGCAAAGGTATACCAATCTCCGGCCGTGATAAACTCATAAAAATATCGGAAAACGTTCAGGTCCGGTTTCTGGTCTAGGGCTCGGCAAGAAATTTCAAAATGATTAATACGGCTAAGACCGAACGGGTTAATTTGGCAAATATGGACCCTAAAGAACTGAAGAACCCTAATCAAGAAGCGAGAAAAAGGGACCCTATAATTCGCGAAATTACAGACGCGAGTATAAAAGGGAAACTTCCCTTGACGGAATGGGTATATGGCTTCATTTTTGGAAGGAAGGATCGGGTGAAGATCTAAAGGAATCCTGTAATCTCTAATGAACTTATCCAACTGACGTTGGGTAAGCACACTCACACTCTCCGCAAGGTTCTCCTTACCAGGAGCCATACTCAAAAGATAAAAAGAAAGGGACGCACCTTTCTCTGAAGAAGAAGAAGAAGAAGAGGTAAACGAGGATAACAGTAGAGAGGATGATGGGAGAAGAAAAAAGTGAAAATGAAAAAGTAAAAAGTAAATTTATAGGGAAAAGTAAGTCGGTTGAGGGCCATCAAGTCGAACCGTCACTTCAACACGATTTCACGAATTCCAACACAAGGAGTTACTACCGTCACAGGCGGGTGACCGACAGTCAAGTCACGAAAGACACCCATGCCACGTCATCACCATTCAAAACACGCCACGTCATTTATTAGGACCACTCCAGCAGCGACACGTCATCCGAATAAGACAAAAGCTTGAAGCAACAGTTTGCCAAGTCTCCACCGAGACTTAACAAACTGGGGGACTTGAAGATACATATCCGAGGCCGGACATGATCCTTGGGACGAACCGGACTCCACTCGAACGGGCATCTAAAAATCTAAAATATGTCCATTCCTTATCAAACACCTCCGGAGACGAATCTCCATTTAAGTGCGTCCGGACGAATGACGTCATCTCGGTTGACTACTATAAATACTCCTTCAAGTACAAAGCCAAGTACGATTATCTGAACCTTCGTCCCTATTTTCTCTCTCTACTTTCTCTCTCTACCAATAATTATCCTCACGCCGGAGGGTGGTCGCAGATGGGCCCTCCCATCTCTGCGGCGAGCCTAACGGTTTTCCGTTCTCCTAGCTCTCTCGACAAGACCCAAACCCTCGTTTGCAGGCTCCGGCCTTTAAGCGATTCTTTGGTTCTTCAGGTTGGGTTTTTAAGCTTTCCGCGACCGCGGGTTTGGGGTTTGGTTTGGGTTGGGTTGTTTGCTGGCAATTGCGAAGAAAGGCAAGAGAGAGCGAGACTGATGGTGTGGTGTTGATATTGTGCGTATTACGTCATGTCCATGTTTAGTTTATATTAGTGTGAATGGTTCACGATTGTTTGCGTGATAAATAGAGATATGACGCGTGTGTATGTAAGTGATTAGTGTGTGCTCTGTTAAAGATGCGTGTGTGTATGAATATGTGTTGTGTGTGTGATTGAAACTCGAGCGTGTTTGTCGAAGTGTATGTCATGGTGTGTGTGATTTTAACTTGCATGGGCCTATGCATGTACATATGTGTCATGTATGTATGTATGATCTGGGTGTTGTGTGTGTTGAATGCATGCGTGAGATTTGATGTGTGTAATTGTGTTTGTGTGTGTTATCTCCTTGGGGACTCCGGTTCGATCCCCGTTGGGCGCAGGTGAGGCCAGGGGGTTTTACATTGCCACTTGATGCGTGGTTTCCTCCTGGAACGGACCGGGTGAGGCGTAAGCCTATGATCCAGTTCAGACTTCGGTCAAACCCCGAGCTGGTGAGGGCCGGGATATCCTGCCCTTAATGGAGGGACTTCCGGATTCGAACCCGGGTTACTTGTATACCCAGCTGTGTGTAAAAACCAGCTGGACTATCTGCCGTTCAAAAAAAAATATATTATATATATAGAATTAATAAAATAAATATATCATTCATCAACTTTTATATATATATAGAGGCCGGTTATCATACAAATAACCTAATCGTACATTATGTACGCTTCATCCACAATCGTCAGATCATCTGATTTAAACTGCGTGTTTTACTATTAAATTTATCAAATTAAAATTAATACAAAAGAAACCGCCAAGGTTAAAATCGTCTAATGCGAGATCAAAACCCTTGATAATCAGCAAACAAAAACCTCAAAAATCATAACTTAAGATTCTAAAATCAAAACCGAAATTGAAATTATAACAATTAATCAAAAATCGATCGATTCCTATTCACCAAATCCTTATGTGAAAAATGAAATTCTGATGAATTTAGAAATTATGAACTAACACAAATCGATGGACACGTTTGTGAACTTCTGATGAATTTATAAATCGAAATTATAATAATTAATCAAGAAATTGATGCAGGTTGTGAGATCATGTGCGAATTCATGGACAATGCACATGCGATTTAAATTAAAAAAAAAATTCTTTCATATTTCATATAGTGTGCGAATTCATAACAATGTACATGCGATTTCGATAAAAAGTTAAGTATTCCTTAAAATTTCATATAGTGTGCGAATTCATGATAAAGCATTGCGATTTCAGTAAAATGTTAAGTATTCTTTGAGATTTTATATAGTGTGCGAATTTGTATCCATTCAAATGCGATTTCGAATAAAAACAGTGCAAAACAATTAAAAATTGAATTCTCTTAAAAATGAAAAAAAAATTAAATAATAAATAAATAACTAAAAAAACAAAATACGAATCTAAAAAACTAAAAAAAGTAGTATTATATATAAAAAAAATACTTGATTTATGACCGATGTGACTGTAAATTGACATGTAATGATCAATTTTACAATAATTACTATTGAACTTACCACCATACCTACATAATAAATTTACTATATTAATGTAAAAAACCTAGATATTAAACTACCTTCCATATTAAGTCATACATAGAAGATTATCAAAAAACACACACAAAACATACAAACAAAAATGGCATCTGATGATTCGGAACAAATCAAAAACATTGCAATCAAAGAACTATTGTCAACTCGCACGTTGACAGAACTAAGCACTGATGTCAACTCTTCTCATCTGGTTCTTGATGTGCAGGGTAAAATTCTTGAACAAATCAAGAAAAATCAAGATATATGGGAACGCCTACTTCAAGAACCACCATCAAGCTTCAAGGACAGAGCTTTGGATCACATAAAAGAGCAATCTGGAGCTGATGACTTGGCCTTCTCTTTCCTGACAGATGCTCTGAACACTGTGAATGAGAAGATGGAATTCAGCTCTTCTGAACGTGATAAAATCTTTTCTTCAAGTAACTAAATTATCTTTTTAATCCTTTTGTGGTTGTGGCTCTGTTAGACAATAACAATTATTTTATATTTTTGGGTATGTATTTAGAACACATATTATATATTTAGAACACATATTACGCTTGCTTATAAAAATATTAAATCGCATGAATGATATTGCCCTGTTTGTCACATAAAAAAAATATAACTAAAAAAATCGCATGTAATAAAAGTGAAATCGCATTTAGAGTTATTATAAACTGAATCATATAAAATCGCATGTTATACATTATAAATCGCATGTGAAAAAAGATATAAACAGATGAATATAAAAAATCGCAAGTGTTTCGTATAAATTCGCATGTCCATTTAGAAAAAAAACTACGCACCCTCATCATCTTCCGAAACCTCCTCCCACTGATCTTCTTCTTCTTCTTCAGATCCATCATCACTACTGTAATCTTCAAACTCATCTTCCTTTTCATCATCTTCAACCTCATTGTCTTTGTCTCTAGCAACATTTTCGATCTGGATGCCCTTCTTCTTCTTTTTTTGTTGTTTACCTTGTAGTTTGGCTTTCAGCTCCTCGCAAGTCCGAATGTCATGACCTTTTACATTACATACGCTACATGTCCTTGACCTTTTCCCCTTGCGGCTGATCATTTGTTCTTTCTTAGATTTAATCCTTTTGTGCGAGCCGCGACCTTTGTTTCTTATACCAGCCGGCACACGGACAGTAGGAGGAGCATTAGTTACTGGTTGTTGATAACCAATCAACTTTGAAAATCGGTCAAATTTTGGACCAAGTTGCTTGGTTATTCGACTCTGATCAACTCTCTCTTCAAGCTGCATCATTTGATCCCTGACTAAAACAAGTTGATCGAGGTCGGAAATCAAATTGCTAACCAAATACTCCCCTGTCACTACAAGAAAAGTGACCATTAGAGACTAAATTATTAGGGACTGATATATCAGTCTCAAATACGTAATATCTAGGACTGATTAATCAGTTGCCAATAATATCGGGGACTGATTTCTACACGACATAACTTAGTAACAGAAAATCAGTCGCTAAAACCTTGAAAACTTATTTGGGACTAAAATTCAGTCGAAAATATGTTCGCACCATATAACAATTTGGAAGGTCATTTATAGGCTACTGAATTTTAGTCTCTAATGTGTACCCTCTTTAATGAAAAAGTCGTGCAAATGTATTGGCAACTGATCTTCAGTCTCTAATATGGGAGGACATATTAGAGACTAATGATCAGTTCTTAATATTCAAATGTCGGATCAAATTAGGGACTGATATTCAGTCTTGAAGGCCATTTATATACGACATGATTAAGGGATGATTTTTTTTTATTCAATTATATGGCTCAAGTTCTACAATTCTATAGGAAGTATCCTAAGAATTTGGTAGATGAAATAATTAGGGACTAATATTCAATCTCCATCCTCGACACATTCTTTATCATTTTGATAAATTATTTATTGATTGAAACTTTAAACTCAGTCCTAACAATTATTGTAAGAGGCCATATTAGGGATTGATAGTTGGTCTTTAATGCCTTCTATATAAGGAATAACTAAAGACTATTTTTAGTCTTTCGTATGTAATTGTCAACTCAACTACTAGTGATTAAAGTAACAGTGACTGATGTATCCGTATCAGTAATTGATTTATTAGTTTCGAATGTATAGTATATATGAATGATTTATCAGTTACAAATTATATTTGGGACTATTTTGTATGCCACTTATATTAGTGACTAATCTTTAATATGTAACGAAGAGAACATATTAGAGACCAAAAACCAGTTCTTAACATTCCCATAACTGATTTAACTAGGGAATGATATTATAGTCTTCGAAGTGTTTGTAAATTAAAAAATTTGGGACCTTTAATTAATCTTCAATAATCGAGGCCCAATATGGTCTATTGTGATCCAATATGATATATAATGACCATTAAGGCTTAATATGACTATTCATATATTATGATTTGACTATAACATAATCTATCCCTTTAAGATGTAATGACCAAGTCCATCATGGTTAGCTATAATGATTGTAATCTATGATATAGATCATTTTATGATTTGACTATAACATAATCTATCCCTTTAAGATGTAATGACCAAGTCCATCATGGTTAGCTATAATGATTGTAATCTATGATATAGATCATTTTGATCCAAAATAATTTACCTTTTACGCCACACAAGCAACACGACTCCGAAAATTGGGTAACACATATTAATCCAAGCTTCACATGAATTTATGGGTTGTCATGAATAGGGGTGCAGACGAGCCGAACTAAGCTCAATCTTGACTAGTCTCAAGCTCGTTTACTTATGAAAGCTCGAGCTCGAATTAGGCACGATTCAAGCTTTAATACTTAAGCTCGGCTCGAGCTCAAGTCATTTATTAATTAATTTATGTTAATTATAATTTCTATTTTACATACAATTTAGTTATTTTTCTTAATTTCATAAAAAGTAATTGTTATTATTAAAACATATATATTTAATATATTAATTGAAAATTATATAAATAGTGGGCTCGTTTAGGCTAGTGAGCCGGCTTGAGCTTGATAAGCAAAGCTCGGGCACATGTTCATTTACGAAACGAGCTTGTTTTTAAGCTCGAGTTCAATATCGAGCCCGTTTAAGCTTGACTCGTTTCGAGTTTTTTTCGAGCGGAGCTTAGCTCCTTTGCCCCCAGTCATGAACATGATTTGCTTAAACCGATTTTTTTTCATAATAATATTAGAAGACTAACTAACATGTTTTTTCCATTTATTTTATATCATTTATATATTTTTCAATATTAAAAAATAGTTTTTATTTTATATAAATTATAAGTTAATATATCATACAAATATTTATAAAGATAATTTAATGTATTATTCCTTTAGTTTCTTTATTTAAAATCTCTAATTTATACAATTAAAAGATCAAAAATGTAACATCAAAATATAATAACTGACCCTCTTCATATAGGTTCTAAAATAGTGAACTCTTACTATTGCAATTTCAAATTTCAATTACATAAATGACTCGTTTTAATAAACGAGCATACTAATAAGAACAAAGAGAACCAAATGGCTACCTGCTACTTCAAGTAGCCTACTTTGGCTTAGGAAAAACTTATAATCTATAACTAAGAATGGGTTATTCGGGTTTGATTTATTTGGCTTCAGTTTCGGTTTGGACCGTTCGGCTAAAGACCGAATAATGAACACCCCTAAGTGCAACGATGATTCAACTTGGTTAAGAAAATAAAAATTAAAGGGGGTTAAGTCGGGTTAAAAAAGGCAAACATGTGCCACTTATTTACGGATTAGTGCAACCATGATTCAACTTATATATGCGAAAACTTAGACTCCAATACAAGTTACCAAAAGTAAAACTTGGTTAAAAATGAAACTTCTTTGCAGGTGAAAAGATTTCCATGAAAATTGAAAATCCCTCCCAAAATTTTTCATTTTCTCCTTCCTCCCTCAAAACTACGCATCTTTCTAAAGACCACTCCAAGATCTCTCTCCCAAAATTTCTAATCGGTCTCTTCCCCAAGCCAACTCATATTACCCATGTGCGACCACACCAATTGACTGTTAGCAGTCGTTTGACGTCAGCAATCAACCCACTGTATTGCTTCTACTATAACAATCAACCATGTTCCATTCGACCTCTTTGTAAGTGTGTATACGTTACCATTGGTTCCATTTGTTTCTGGTTCTAATTTCATTTTTCTGTTGGTCATATTGTTTTGCACACCCTATGTTTTTTATTTGTTTTGTATGTTTGAGGGCTAATATTTTCTGTGATGTTGTTTATAAGTGAAATGTTTGAAGTTGCACACCAACTGCTCGATTAAATGCTTCATTCAAACTGACATTTTATTTCATATGCCTTTTTATGAGATAAGTGAATCTCTGATAGTTTGTTTTTCACTAATACTTTTGATTTGCAGAATGTGAAGACTTAATAAAATTGAGATACCTTGTAAAACTGAATTAGAATTATACTTTACAATCAATCTTTTATATTTCCTTTGCTTGGTTTTTAGCTAGTTTTGGTAGTTTTTAACACTCCTGCCATTAATAAATATAACCATTTTGACCAATTTGAACAATTTTCTTTGAAGGCTAAATTTTATGATGTAGCTGGTAATAATTACAAGTTGCGCCTTATCAGTTATAACTAATTGAGCCTTATCACTTTAGGAAGCTACTCGCAATGGGTTGTTATTTTGAGTTCAGAATACAATTCTTGATTATCTTGGTGATTCAATGAGTTATTTTTGCCTTAAAGGTAAATTATCTAAAGGAATCATTAGATGGCAAATAGAGTATTTTTCTTATGCAATTCCATGACAGTTAAGAAGTGGCAAACTTTTTAAGATCATTTTGGATTATTCTGAGAAGTTACTATCATAGAAAGTTTTACTAACAGTCTTGTTTGTTATTGAATGTTTAATAAAATTTTAAATGTTTACATTGCAGTGCATTTGCGAATTTACGGTTGAATGTACATAACTATTTACTTTGAGTAATATACTCGCGCTCGACTCGAAACAAACTGAGATTAAACAAGGTCGATCCCGAGTCTTGCTTCATCAAATCAACTACCATGGAGGTTAGTTCAACTATCCTTTAAGTAAGCATAAAATTTATGTCTCTTATTGGTCATTATTAATCATTGACATGTTTGCTTTTCATTGTTTGGCTAGAATCTTATTGACGTTGACATCATCTAATTATATTGTTTCATCTTGTTTCAATCCATTACAACCCAAATATAATGTGCAATATTTTTTATATATTTTTTGTTACGTATGGGTGCTATAAGCTTTGGATGAACTTAGATGAAGATGCATCTCCAATTTGCATGGTCATCAAGGTATATTACTTATAATATTGCATTCCACCATTCTTAAGTTAGATACTCCGACTTATGAGTTACCCCACGAGTCTAACATTAGTTTGCATTTCAATGTGTTTGATAGGATTTCAGCAACTCGTTTTATTTGTTTTAATCATCGTTTAACAGGTTGGGCATCAAGGGTGTAAGAAACTCATGTAGAGGGCTACACAAAGGCAAAGATCAAGGTTACAATCTGGTTTTAAACTTAAAAGAAGGAATATTTGGTGTTGAAAAAGAAATCAAATTAACACGTCTTGAGAGTTGTGGACCTTGCAATGAGTCTTGTGCCAAACCTAGGATTCGCGCGCCCAAATGCACAACATGTGGTGATCAAAGTCAAGTTGTCTCTCCAGCTCTGTTTATGCAATTTAGCTCCCTATATTTTTAGAATTTATACATTGTTGTAAATTTATTGGAATATAATATATGTAAACTATATGTTTAGGAACATATTTCTAATAGATTTGGTCCTCATTGAAACTCATTCATTTTATATTAAAGCATGTTGGGCATTAAAAGTAAATGTTAGCTGATAATGATTTCTAGTCTCTAAAAACATACCCGATACAAAAATGACATGATATTTAAGATTAATTTTTAGTCGTTAAAAGAAACATATTAAGAACTAAAATGATGTGGTTTCAGAGACTAACTATCAGTTTCTGAAACATCTTATTAATGACTGAATTCACATAGAATCGTGAACCTCATGAAACATATTAGAGACAAAATAGACATGGTTTAAACAACTGATTTTCAGTCCCTAAAGAAATGTGTAGGGGACTGAAATATTGTAGTACCAGAAACTGATTTTTAGTCATGGAAAAAATACATCGGAGACTAAAATGATGTGGTACTAGGGTATACATTTAGGACTGAATTTGTATGTATCAGAGACTAAATGATAGTTCCTATTGGTGCCATACAATGGGGACTGATTTTTAGTTCCTAAAGCCACTATCTAGTACTAGGTATCCGGGACTGGTCAGGGACTGGCAAATCAGTCCCCGATAACCATTAGGGACTGATTTTGATGTATCAAATACTGATTTTTTAGTCTTTAATACTCATTTTTTTGGTAGTGTGTGTGGATGATTTCACGAGCAATCCGTTTAGCCCTGTGTTGCACATCCTTGCCACCCACATTTAAATTGTACTTCACATTTAACTCATTCAGCACCACATCCTTCGTCCATCTCTTCATAACATACTTGTTTGGTATTTCTTTAACACCAAACATCTTGAAAAGGAAATAGATGTGTTTGCAAAGCAGCCCATACTGCTCAAAACGCAAACAGCTACATTGTGCAGTTACATCATTTTCAAGGTTCTTGAACCACACCTAGGAAAAACCAACAAAAAAATATATATATATTCAAAATTAAAATCGCATGTGTAACAAGACAATTTCGCATGCCTTAAAAAATATGTAAATGAATAAATTTTGAAAATCGCATGATAAAAAACAAAACCGCATATTGTAAGATGATAACTCTGAAAAAAAAAGAAATTCGCATATATGTTATCTACAAATCGCATGTGTGAAATAAATATGCTATAATACCTCCAATAAACCATTTCCATGTGCTTTAAAGTCCTTCAACATTATCCTGATCTGTGGACCCTCTACTTTGGTGTCCATCGGCAGACATTCAGAAATTGTACCACAAATCTCTATTTGCTGATCAAAGAATATAGACCTGGTGAATCTCTTAGCAGCATCTTCTTCCAAAGAAGTTCCGGTCAAATCAGCAGGCTCAGTATATCTTGAAATATGATCATTCTTTCTATGATTAAAACGTTGGACATCCATTGCACCGTCGAAATGATTCATAAACTCTACGAGAGTGAGTTGTGAATTAGACACCTGGCAGAAAAAATGGTTCTCACTCTCTGATCTTGAGGTTGTTCTCATAAGTCCCGACATTGGCTCGTGTCGGTAAAAAGCCGGAATCCACATGGATCTCATCACAAACATATCATCGATCCATTTGTTTTCTATGAGACCAAACTCAATCATCACCAACTTCCACTGTCTCTCGAATTCTTCGGGTTCAATCGAATTAGTCCATACAATGTCGCACATCCTCCTTTTAAACTCATCGTTATTGCACAACTCGTGTCCAACCTATGACAAATAAATGCTCTTTATATCAACCTATAACAAAAATATATAATATACAAAAAAATAACACTAACAGAAGACAATATAGCATATTATACCTTATCTGCCACTTTTTTCATTGTGTGCCACATGCACAATCTGTGTCTTCTGACATGGAAAACCTCCTTAATAGCCTGTTTCATAGCAGGGTCTTGATCAGTGACTACAACCTTTGGCTGCTGACCAAATGACTTTAAAAATGAATTCAGAAGCCATTTATATGATTCAATGCTCTCCAATGCCAACAACCCAGCTCAAAATGTTACATTTCGACAGTGGTTGTCAATGCCAGTGAACGGGACAAACACCATCTTGTACCTGCACAACACATGCGAAAATACGTTGAAAACATGCGAATTACAAAAAACCACATGCGAAAACAAAAGTAAAACATGCGATATAGTTAACACCAATTTTACACATGCGATACACACAGTTCATGAAGACATATAACATGCGAAAATAGTAAAAAAAAAAAAACATGTTTGTCTTCAAACACTAACCTGTTTGTCTTGAAAGTTGCATCAAAGGATATCACATCCCCAAATTCCATATAGTTAAGCTTGCATAAACCATCAGCCCAGAACAAACCAGTTAAACGTTTGCCATCATCAACAGAATATTCAAACGAATAATCAGCTAAATACTGTTTTTTGTCAGTCATCCTATTAATCACCATGTCAGCATCATATTCTCCTATATAGCTGTTAATTCGCTTCCTAAAATTTTTGCAATCATCAACCGTGGCACCAACGTTCTCGAAACCACCATAACGTTTCCTCATTATATGGAAAGCTTTGACAGGACCAAGGTTTAAAGTGCCTAGTTCCCATACCATCTCCTCCTGGACATCTAACAATTGTCTGTAAGCTGGCAACATGTGAATATCATCTTGGCATACAAACTTATGATTATGGCCATCAACAAATCTCTTTACTGTATATAATCTACCATCCACAGTGCAAATCATAAGTTGAGCTTTGCATCCAGTTCTAATAGTCCCCCTGTTCCTTGTTTTGAATTGCTTTTTTGACTTTGAACGATCGTCAATACACAGTGGCTTATGTCCCTCTTTAGAACAAACAAAATACTTAGTTTTGATTATACCACCACTGTGTACTTCACCACCTTTCCGAATAGAAAAACCAGCTAACTTACCATATGATTGGTAAAACGCATATGCTTGTTCAATAGATATAAATTGCATTCCAACCACAGGTGTAGCTGATGCTTGAACCTCCGGAGTGTAAACCCTTTCATCTAAATGAATCAAATCAGAAAAATAAAAAACATGCGAAATCTATAAAGAAAACATGCGAAATTGATGATTTTGATTAATCTGATTTATCTATGCGATTTAATATACCATAGCTTGCGAAATACTTAAGGAAAAAACATCAAATGCGAATTGAAAGACTAATAAACATGCGAATTTGTACATGTTGCTTTCATGTCAAAAAATATACTCAACATTCAAACTTCAAAAACAGTTACAAAAATGTAAAATCAGAGGAACGATTAAACAAAAAACAGGTATACGAACATTTTAGAGATCTGAATTAACATAATTACCACTAAAACAATCGTTTAGAGCACTTGAACTTGCAATTGGATTTGAATTTGCAGATGGCGGATTTAAAACATTCTCAATAGAAACTCTCTGATATGCAGATAATTGAGCATGATCACCGATAGGTCGACTTTCTTCAACATCAACAACATTTGCACATCCAGTGCTGCTCTGTGGATCCATCGAAAAAATAAAACAACTGAATAAAACCCTAACACAGAAGAACGATAACTGCAAATTGAGAATTATGAAAAATTTGAAATTGATTCGAATGATAAATACCGGGATATTAGTGTAACGAACTTCTCGCTCGCTGATTGAATGAAGAGACGAATTTACCCTCATGTGATTGAATTGATTGTCTCATTTAACCTTATATATGAAAAACCCGATCAGGACACGTGTATGGCTATTATGCTCGCGTATATAATGTATGATAAGGTAATTTGTACCGTACTCTTTACCTATATATATATATAGGGAGAAGATCATGCGAGAACCACCTCTTATTGCGAGAACCGCGAGAACCAATGTCAACACAACCAAAAATGCCTAAAAATAGCTAAAAATCACACAATTTTTTTTTAATATTTTTTATATAAAAATCGCTACTTTTCGAAGCAAAAAAAAAATTTTTTTTGCTACTAAAAGTAGCGATTTGAGCATAAAAAATTTAAAAAAAAAATTAGATTTTTTTTTTAGATTTTTTAGGTTTTTTGGGGGTTTAGTTTTTAGCATTTTAGCTTGGGAGGGGGGGGGGGGGGTGGGGGGGTTTAGGTTTTTTTTGGGGGGGGGGGGTGGGGGGATTTAGTTTTTTTTTTTTGGGGGGGGGGTGGGGGTTAGGTTTTTTAGGTTTTTTTAGCTATTTTAGGTTGTGTTCACATTGGTTCTCGCGGTTCTCGCAATAAGGGTGGTTCTCGCATGATCTCCTCCCTATATATATATATATATATATATATATATATATATAAACTATATTTTTGTTACGAGTAAATAACTTTTGTGAATGTTAATCAAAAGTGAGCGGTAACACGGGTAAGTTAGTTCGCGGTCATCGGGAAATCTAACAAAGGTCATTTAATTTAAATAAAGTCACAATCGAATTAATCTTGTAAATGTGGGGTTTAGGTTTGCATAAATTTTGAGGACGACTAGATTGATGGAGTTTTGCTTTTGTTTTGCTCTACTCAGGTATGGATTTCGTTTCGTTTACATCTTAGTATTTTTATTTATTTAATTCGTTACTCTTTGGTACGGATTCTGTTTCATTTTCATCATAGTATAAATATAAATTTGTATCCGTTACTTTGTAGTACGGATTTTGTCATCGTGGTCAGTCTTCAATAATTCTTTATTATGTTATTTTGATACCTTTAAGTGTTTTGGAAATTGTCCATTATCTCTGGTATCATCTGGTTTGATTATTATAATGTTTTAGCATGCCATACCTCAGACTTGTATTCATGGTCGCATGTTCCCGTTAGTTTTATTTTAGTTTCCTGTAGATTATTTACAAGGCCTTAGTATTTGTACTCTGACACCCGAGCATGTCCGGCTTGCCGTTTGGGCGTCAACGGCATGGCACTTATCGTGACAGTGCGTAATAAAAGTTCATGGCGTCTCTAGCTCGTGCTTGTGTTGCACCATGGCCCCTAGAGGCGTATAGATCGATCTTAGCTCTGAGTTTGAGTCTGTTGTCTGGAGATGGAATAATGGGTATACGCCACACTCACCGTCTCATAGGTACATAGAGTAGCTACCTGTGTACCAGTCTGTTTGTTTGTAGCTCTGGGTGCTTCTGTGTTACACGATTTGCTCTGTTGATATACATCTGTCGTGTAAGTTAGTATATGTTTCTGTATGTGAATATGTTTAGTATTTGTTCTGATATGTCTGATATGTCTTGTACGCGTCTGATTATAATTCTGATTATGTATCGGGTTATGCTTCCGATTATGTTCAGTATCTGTTCTGATATGTTTTGTACGCATCTGGTCATGTTTCTGATCATATATCGAGTTAGTCATGCTTCTGATTGTGTTCAGTATCCGATTATGTTCTGTATTAGTTATGCCTGCTTTGACTCGGTGTCTCTGTATCAGTTTCGTCTCAGTATCAGTCTCAATTTGGATTTCGATTACCTTATACGTATAGTTTGTATCTGTCAGTACCTGGATTCAGTATTTGATTCAATTTTTGTTCTATACTTGTCATTGAATATGTCTTTGTTTCGTGTCGACTCTCTTGATCGGTTTAATAAGTTTGTAAGGATTAAATTGTTCTAGTTTTAAAATCTGGTTATCCATATTATTTTGGTTAAATGTAAATCTCCAAAGCTATAAAATAATTATTTTTGATTAAATAATAAGTTATGGAGTATGAACAATTGATATATATATATATATATATATACTAATTTTCATCCAAACATTTATTTAAAGATAACAACTTCAACAATTCTTTTCTTTTAAAGGTTAGGGAAATTTTAAATGGTATTTACAATGTTTCGGTTTACGTATTTGCTTTGTTTCCGTATCAGCTTCCCATGTCGGTTTACAAAATTGTCATAAGTACTTCGTTCTGAAATCCAAGTTGAATTATTCTATTTCTTATATATAACTTTTCATCATTAGAAAATTAGTTATTTTTCTTTTATCTAATAATGGGTTGCTATTAAATATAATGAATTATTTTATTTTGATAAGATTCAAACATTCATTATAAAAAATAGTTTTGCCAAGTATCTTGTTTTAAAAACAATAGCATTATTAGACGTTATTCAAAATATCTGATAGTTATTACGTTTTGATTTATTCGAATGTTCCATTGACAAATGTTTGGTAAAATGCTTTAGTCATCATGGTCAATGCAGTATCAGTCTCTACATCGGCTTTGTGCTGGGGTCGGTGTCAGTTATGTATATGACTGACTTTGGTTCCCGTATCAGTTTACGTTAAAGTTTCAGATCAGTTCGTGTATCAATTTCTGTGTCAGTCTTGTGTCTGCATCTGTTTTTAGTACTCGTGTTAGTAACCGTTTCAGTTCAGTCTCAATTATGTTACGTTGTGTTTTGCTTCCGCTGATATGACTTTACTTGTACTATTGATTTCTCCATTACTGAGCAATTTTTGGCTCAGCCGTATTTTTCTTTTTGTGTTTTTCCTATTTGCTTTACAGGTAATATGGGAGGATCTGGGATTTCAGCGAGGAGCGTTAGGAAGTTGTTGGCCAAGATTCCTTATTTCAGTAATGTAATAAATGTAATTAGGATCTTTTATTTAATGCTATGGATTAGTTTTTAGTTTTGAGGGTTAGTATCAAATACAAAGGATAAAATAAATAAGAAGAGTAAGAAGGATTCTAGTCCATTGATCTTAGATTTGGAGGGTTGAGATTAGTTGTAGGGAAAAGAAGATAATAGAAGGGCATAAAGAGAATCCTATATTTATGGAGTTTCTCTCTCCACATGCAAGGCACATGCCATTTCCCCCATCGATTTAAAATGTCCATAACTTTTTCATACGACATTTAAAAAAAAATTCACCATAATAATGAGCGTTTTTTAATCTTTAATATGAGTACCATATTATCATATAAAAATAAAATAAAAAATTTCATTTTTACTGGGGTTTTTTTTTTGCATTGTGTTAAAGGTTCGGGTCATTGTGTCTTTTAACTGGGTTTTGGTCAGTAGAGTTTCTATACATTGTGTTATTATCAAAACCTATAACACAATGTTAATTTGGATTCTATCCATTGCGTTTTTATAAGAACCTATAACACAATAAATGACACAATGAAGATGGTGTTATATCTGGATTTTCTATAAATTGTGTTGTTAGTTCAGGTCATTGTGTTTAATATGTTATTCATTGTGTTTTAATATGTTGTCCATTGTGTTTTAATAATTTGTTCAGTTTTTTTTTATTATCTTTGTTCATTGTGTTTTAGTTTATTATGTATTGTGTTTTTAGTTTGTTTTCCATTATGTCTTCATCTGCTCTCCATTGTGTCTTTTATCTGTTGTCATTAATTGTGTCTTTTATCTGTTGTCATCAATTGTGTTTTTATTTAGTCTGATACTTATTGTGTTATATGTTATCGCCATTGTGTTATACGTTATGGTCATTGTGTTTTAGTATGTTGTCCATTGTGTCTTTATCTGTTGTCATTGATTGTGTTTTTTATCTACTTTACATTGTGTTTTACATCATGTCCCTTGTGTTATTATCAAAACCTATAACACAATGTTAATTTGGGTTCTATCCATTGCGTTTTTATAAGAACCTATAACACAATATATGACACAATGAAGATGGTGTTATATCTGGGTTTTCTATAAATTGTGTTATTAGTTCAGGTCATTGTGTTTAATATGTTATTCTTTGTGTTTTAATATGTTGTCCATTGTGTTTTAATAATTTGTTCAATTTTTTTATTATCTTTGTTCATTGTGTTTTAGTTTGTTGTGTATTGTGTTTTTAGTTTGTTTTCCACTGTGTCTTCATCTGCTCTCCATTGTGTCTTTTATCTGCTGTCATTAATTGTGTCTTTTATCTGTTGTCATCAATTGTGTTTTTATTTAGTCTGATACTTATTGTGTTAAATGTTATCGCCATTGTGTTATACGTTATGGTCATTGTGTTTTAGTATGTTGTTCATTGTGTCTTTAACTGTTGTCATTGATTGTGTTTTTGATCTACTTTACATTGTGTTTTACATCATGTCCATTGTGTAATATGCAACTGGGTTTTTGAATTTTTTTTAAAAAATATAGCAATATGGTACTCATATTAAAGATAAAAAAAACGCTCGATTTTATGGTATAATTTTTTTTAAAAAAAACAAATGATGTATAAAAAAGTTACGGACGTTTAAAAATTTGGGGGGGGGGGGGGAATAACATGTGACTTGCATGTGCATATTCTCTTTCATCTTGTAGACAAAATTACCATTTCCATTTAATTCCTCCTAGGACACTTGTCACTCCCTGGTGGCTTCTTACCCTTCTTATTTTTAAATACTTTGTATTATAACTCAACCCTTAGTTTTGATATCTGTAAGAGTGACACGTCAGCCCTAGCGGGGTTGGGGTGTTACAAGCATTTACTGATTTTGTAGAGGGAGTTTGTTGTTTTGCTCCGCGACCAACAAACATGGTATTAGATCAGTATATTTTGTAAATTTACGTTCTCTGAAATACTGCGCCAGGAGTATGTTTGATAAATGGAATGTTGAGATAGTTTTCTCTAACATGTCTTCAACGGTGATTTGTTCACCGCATAATTTAAACTTAGAGGTGATGTGAAAAATGGCAGAGTTGTATTCACTACAGTTCTATGATCTCGTAGCCTTAAACGAACCCATTCGCAGTGAGTTTTAGAGAGTAAGACCAACTTCAGGAGGTCAAATCGTTCTTGAATGTTTTTCCATAACTCGAGAGGGTCCTCGACAGTAAGGTATTCCCTCTACAGATCTTCATCAAGATGATGACGAAGGAATCCATAGCTTTAGCTTTTTCTTGAAAGGAGGTTTTATTCCCATCAATGATCGTCTCCTCTAGACTCCTTGCTTCTAGATGAGTTTTAGCATCAAGAGTCCACGAGAGATAGTTTTTGCCCGTGTAACACCCCGAAAACGGGTTTGGTAATCAGACCACGTTAATAATAAAAGACGGGTAAAATACCGTTAGCGGTAAAAGTAACCCGGTAAATATTAGGATTTAAATAAATAAACCTAATATTTAATAAAACGTGAATAAATGCTTCTAAGGAAAATAAAGTTTATAAAAGGCCCAAGTTAACGGGACCTAAAATAAACTTAGTCATAAATATTCCCGAACCCGCTAAGTTAACTAGGAATATTAAACCTAGTTAATAAGTGGGAATATTGTTGAAAATAATTAGGTTGTGACCTAATTAACAACTAACCAAACACGAGGGACCAAAGCCGGGTATCTTGCAAATGGAATTATAAACTTTAAAACAAAACACAACACACACACTCTTGTGTGTGTGCGTGCGTGAGATTATCAGGAGATAAGCTCCATGGGAGCTAACCCTAAAACTCAACAAATCCTTCAAATTGGAGGATCAATCAAAGGCCAAATTCAGATTTGAATACATAGAAACGATCACCAAGTCAAGGGGATCATAAGGTATGTCGAATTTCTAACATTCATGAAGTTGTGAAAATTAGTTAACTTTGCATGATGCGATCTATGCATGAATCGTAGAGGCTATGGCCGAATTTATGAAGTGTGATTGCTTAGGAACAAACCCTAAGTAGATATTTAAAGTAAAATTGCTATGATTCGAGTAATTTGATGATTTACCACTTTTAGACAAGTGGGTTTTGATTATGTAGTGAAGATGATGATATACACATGTTTAAAATCATCTTAGTTGATAGTAGAAACAAGATACTTGAACAATTTGCAAGTTTGAGTGTTGATCATACATGACTTGAAATGGGTTTTTATAATATGATGATGTTAGTGCCTAATTTGTGATTAGAATCATCATATTAGATAGTAAAGATACAGTACTTGAACAATTTAGGTGTTTGGGTACATGAATCATAATTACCATGAATTGGGTTTGGTATGAAAAGATGGAATTATAAAAGAAACGCGTAATTAGCTAACTTGACTAATTACATAAGATATGGGATAAAACGGTTTCTAATCATAATGTTGATTTGCCTTGATTGTTCATATTATATGATTAAAGGTAGTTGATTTTAGAAAGTCGAACTAACCAATGATGAAGTAGAATAGAAGTTTCGACATAAAATCCGTAAGATGAAATAGACATAATAATGATGACTAATGTAACCGTCTTACGAATTATGATGATAGTTTGAATCTTGACAAGCTAGATGGAGGCTTGGGAGAGAAGCGGGTCAAACGGATCGTGTACGCGAAAAGAGCAATAACCGGATGCAAGGTAAGTGAAACTTACACCATTTTATAGAATACTTATTTATTCTATAAGTTTTAAACTCGATAAAAACAATATTGGGAAATATGGATTTCCGACGCAATTGATACGAGTCGGGACATACACAAAATTGATAAAAACCATGATGAATGATAAATATGGGTAAATGGTAATATAGCCATAAATGACAAGCATACAATGAATCTTGAGATGTTACCATATAGGGTAACTCATAATAAGGATAGGGATAAAATAGTAATTTAGTCATGTGTCGATAAATATAAGTAAAAGTTATAAGACACCCTACGGTGTAAGCCGAAATAGGTTAAATAACGAGATGGTGTATATATATATATATATATATATACCATTCTAAATTCAAATGCAAAATGTTTGATCGTTTAGACCAAACGGGTCAAAGGGTGACTTTTAGTGCCATTTGACAAATGAAGACTAATAAGTACGTGTCAAGTCTTATGCTTACAGGATAATAATGGTTTATGGATTAAAGTGCTACGAGTTAGCATATTATAGAGGCAAGGTATCGAAACGGGTCAATAAGTTGACCCGAGCCAGGTACGTGTAAATATGGTTGTGGATAACATACTTCACGGCCAAATTTGTAGTGAAAGCCCTTCGTAGCAAGTGAGGGGTTAATGATGACTAAAGCGCCCTTGAAGGGTAAATTGGGCAAACGACCCATAAAGGTTGGTTAGGAACTTATATTATGATTTTGTAACCTTTAGATGCGTATGAAAATTTTAGGCATAAATTATCAAGGGTTAAATGCCTTAAAATGTGTATTGCCGCAAAAATAACATATTTGAGGGATAAAACTCGGAATAAATAGTCTATTACATTAAATCCACCACGTTCAAAGTTGTGGTGGAAGACTAACCAAAATGAACGAGTGGAATTATGAGGCATAAGGGAAATGAGCGAAAGTATGCTTAAAAGGACATAAATGCCCTTAACGGGTCAAAATAAGCACTTGAGTATAAGCGGGTTTAAAACGCGTAGGAAACCCGTGGTTTGAGCCAAATATGATAGACAATATAGAAATTAGGAGATTCACGAGAATTTAGGATCAAACAAACAAGTTTGTTTGATAAATACATGAATGGGTCAAAATAGGTAAATTTTAATTTAAGCCTAAAGCTTAAAACTCTATAAATTTGTCAATCCGGATGTCGGATGTTAACTCCATAAGATGGAGAATCAAATTACGAACGCGTAGGAAAAAGAATCGCGCAAAACGGATGTGTAGATTGAAAGTTATGCACATTTTCGTAAAAAGAATCGGAGCTAGAAAATGCAGCATCAGCTGCAAAACATTCTGTCCAGTGAGCTATCGTAAGTTACGGTGGCTACTGTAACTTACGGTAGAGGCTGAAGTGTTACGGTGGAATTGTACTGCCTTACAGCAGCCCCTGAATGCTCAGTGGCTACCGTAAGCTACGGTAGTGCACAGTATTTTGTTGAAATTTTGCATTTTGGACTCGTTTAAACTCGTTTTAAACACCATATGACTAACTCATTTCATGTTTTATGAAATGTAGGTATTATGCAATGTACCGGAGGTCGATTAAGCTTGAGAAAGAACCGAACACGCTCAAGAATCAAGCTTCCTCAATAGGTTTCGTCGTGTCGTTTCAAACGATGATATAAACGCAAGATGTTGAAACATTCTAAATATTTAAATGTTTTAATAAACTCTTATTTCGTAAGTACTCGTAATCGTATAAATTCTTATTTATACGAAACTTTTATTAAATATAATATAAAAATAAGTAAGGGTCTTACAGCCCGAGATTTCAAGTGCTACGAATTCAAGCTTTGACAAGTTCGACATTTTATTCATATTGTGTATAAAAAATATATATTGTATGAGAACTTTAGGTTCTCGTTAATGAGAAGTGCGGGTTCTATAGCATAAAGAGTGTTCTATATAATCGAAAAGGAATTAAAAAAATGTTTGTATAAATTTCGTATTATGTAATGTGAACCGTATAAAATTATGGATGTAAATCTCAGAATGTGTAAACGAATGAAAACCATATATAATTATGGATATGTGTATATAATGTATACCATAATAAGAATATGTTTTGTAGCAATGGATTACAGTTGGGAAACACAACATATATGTAAGGTAGTTTTATTATTAAATAAATAAATCTATCATATTTCCATTAAGTGTAGAGGTTCTTTATATACTGTATGCAAGGGTCCAATTTCCACCAAAAGAAAATGTCAGTAGAATTTTAGACAACTGATCTACAACTATAATAACACTTGTCTCTTTATATATAAATTATTTAACCAAAGTTAAATATTAAAGAATATTATATGTTTTGTGGTATACGCTTTCATGCACAATCTTTCTTATTATTAAAAAAATCAAATTTCCCATTTATGTAGGTTTGTAATATCAATAGAAGAGAAAAAATTCTTCAAAAACCGGTAAAAAGTCAAGACGTAAGGAACGACCGAATTGACGGAATCTAGGAACATGGCAAATTAGAATAGAACGTGTAATTAACGTTGACGGAATCCCCGTACACCATTAGAGGATCTACAAATCACGATGTAACCGATAATGAGCGGTTGGCGGTTAAAAATACAACCGCCGGAGGAAGGTTTTCATGGTGGCATTGACCGCCGGTTGTCGGTTCATGGAGAAAAAAAAAGCCGGAGGAAGGAAGGTTTCCGGGTCTGTAGTTGATTTCTATATGCTTTAGTGTCTTATGGGATTTTTGTGTATTGGAGCGGCAGTGACCGCAGATCGAGTGAAAAAAAAAACATGTTGATTCTTTGATTTGGGTGTCTGCAAGTGCAGATCGAAGAACCCAATTTTGTGTTCCAAAAGTCTAGATAGGGAAACCCATTTTGTTCTAAAGTTCAAAAGAAAAACCTATTTCTTTTTCTTGTCATCTATAGTGATTCTTTACATCAGTGATGTAACCCGAGATTAGTAAAAACATAAACAAATTTTAAAAAATGGGTACACCAAGCGTGTAAGGTACCGTTTCGTATAAACAATATATTATGTAACAATATATCTATTTTTCGAATCACTATTAAGTAATCGAAATAAACAAAAAAAATTCAGTGATACCTGATTGACAAGATGGGTGTGAATCTTGGCAGCAGTGTCTCACTCGATCTCCGCGGCTAACAACGATGGATGGATTATGTGATTTCTGAAGAAAGGCAAATAGATGTTGGCTTTTAGAAACTAGGGTTTTGTGTGGGAGCACTTCGTGCCGATAACGTGAGAAAAACCAAAGAGAAATAGAGATAAACTGAATTGTTTTCTTCATTCTATTCAACATTACAATATATAGATAAACATAACTATAAACCCTAAAGCCCATAAGTAATAGGTTGGGCCTAAAATGTCTGATTTATAACAGTTTTAAGATTGTTTTGGACAGCTTTTTGCGGGGGGGGGGGGGGGTTATTGCACGGACCTCCCGGCCGCTGGAGTGATCCCACTCCACAAGCTAGCTGAGCCCCATAGCTGCCTGGCGGTTAATACCTCATCCCAAGCCGAGTCTTTTTCCTTCTGTGAAGAAGGTGGCCGGTTGGTGCCGTGCCTGGACTCGAACCCGGGTCTCTATGAAGAGGAGAGGTGAGCTTTTTGCTTTTTATGAATCGGAGACTAGCAACTTATTTTGGACACTTCTATTGTGAAATGGCACTTTGGCAACAACTATTTTTTAGTTATAATTATATGTTGTAGCTTTTAATTTTTTTCCGTGTGCATCATGTATATATTTGGTTGTAACTTCTTGTATTTATTTTAGTGTGTATATGTTTGAAAACTTGAATAAAGGGGTTGGGCCTAAAAGGCTTAAATCGTGAAACTGAACCGGAAGTCCGGAACAGAAACCAAACCGTTAATTACGGTTCAGTTTGGATATATTTTTGACGGTTCGGTTTTGGTTTTCGATGATAAAAACTAGTTACTTTACGCATAAATTTTCTAATTTACATATAAGCTAATTACAGAAGCGGCTTCAAAGTAGCTTTAATTACGTTAAGTATGTTAATTACGTTTAGCTATTTAAAAAATATTTAATTTAATAGTTAAAAAAGTTTAGTTAAATAATAAGAGAAAAAGAAAAATTGTGTTTTAAATATTACAAGAGTTAATTTTGTGCTTAATAACATGGTTAGTCCCTATGGTTTCTCCAAGTTCAAGGTTGGGTATTAAGTTCTTAGCTAGTTTTTAACGACAGTTAGCCTTAAGGCCCTATGATGTTACAAAATCAAACATTATAGGCTTAGATTGTTACTTTAAACTATTAGTACCAGAGGTTGTTATTTTCTACAAACCACAGGGACTAACAATGTAATTAACTCCTTATTTATTTAATTCTTTGATTTAGCGTTAAAATATATAAATTCCTTTGTTTTATTATTGTTTTTGTTTTTTGTAAATTAGTTACCGTTTGTTTTTATTTTAGTAAATTAGTTACTGTTTTATTTAATACATAACTATGTTAAAACTTCATATATTACACGGGTTGCATAAATATAATTTTATATAATAAATAATACAAGATATATTTAAAAACAACTCGTATATTGCACATGTTGAATAAAGTATAATGTCATATGTTAATACAAACAGTCATCAAGATTTATCTTTTAAAAATGAACATTGATGTACTACTTACTTATTATAATATTTTACTTTGTTTTTTTTTTTATTTTGCATAAATGTAATTTATATAATAAATAATAAAAAGGATATATCATTAAAAAAACTCGTATATTTCACGTGTTTAATAAAATATAATGTCATATGTTAACACTTACAGTCGTCAAGATTTATCATTTAAAAATGATTTTAATGTACTATTTTACTTATTATAACATTTTACTTTATTAAATATGTATTCTTAACTAATTTTTAGTTTAAAATTATTATTATTGAATATGATCATAATAAAAATAAACGTTTATATTCTTATATACTAATTTTTAGTTTAAAATTATTATTATTGAATATGATCATAATAAGAATAAATGTTTATATTCTTATATAATTTTTTGTTTAAAGTTATTATTATTATTATTTTTATTTAATATGATCATAATAAAAACAAATGTTTATCCTTATCTAAATATTTATTCTTATCTAATATTTTTGTTTAAAATTATTATTATTATTTAATATGAGAGATAAATAGGAAAATAAGGTGAGAAAGCACCAGGAAGTGACACGTGTCCAAAAAAGATTTTCATTTATTAGTATATAGGAAGATTTAATGTGAAGATCTATTATTTATAATTAGCTTTCATAAAAAAATACCTTAAAACAAATATTAATCGGTATAAAAGTCTAGTTTACCATTAGAAACATAAGTTCGTTAAAGTGGTTGTAGTACATTTGTCAAAATATATAACTAAAAAAATATACTTTTGTGTATGTAAAAATATGATCGGTACATTATACATACACTCTAATTTATTTTATTCAAAATAAAATGTATTTATATTAGTAACTAAAATATTATTTTAATAGTTTTTTTTTCTTTTAGGTTACTGTGAATATGAGTTAAAATTGTCGCAGCCCCAGACTTCTGCCTGGGAGCGGGCAGCCGCGGGAGACCACAACTGGTGGTATCGGTGTTTATTAATCTTGCAGCGAAAAACTTTCGTCAGTACCGTAGTTAGGAAATGTTTTAACAGAGTTAAAACACCAACTTTGTATAATAAACAAATGGGATAAAACCCAAGTTTTCATTACAATATATTTATAGAGATAAACCTTAATTATTGAAAACAAAACTCCTTTTTATTTAGGTAACTTTTATAGTCACTTTTCCAAGCATTCAGTGATCTCCAGCTGGCTTGTATTGGCTTTCACATTTTGTTACCTGAAACGCGTTTTAAAAAAGGTTTATCAGCAAGAAATATTGGCGAGTGCATCCTAGTTTAATCAAAACAGTTTTACATCTTTACTGTATTGAGGGCATCCGCAATTACATTTGTTTATATCTACTCAATAACTCGTTCAGTACTATCAACACCTGACTTGTGGGTCATATTACTCATTGGCTAACTCTTTGTCCAATGGTAACGTCTTTCACATTTTACAAAACCCCAACATACCGACAGTAATTATAGAATCACAAATACTCAATTACTGTTAAATGTAATTTAAAACTTTTGTGGTTTTGGTAAAGCATTTTGACTCACAGAAGTAATTTACAAAAAGGTGGCAAAAAGAGAATGTACTCACAAACAGCGAGAAAAAGGAATGAACTCACATTGTTGACTTAGGTGATACTACTATAGCTTCCTGATGATTCTCCTGGTTATTATCTATTAAAATTAAACAATGCACATGTGTTAGTAAAATAACCCAAATCACATTAACCTTACAACTCGAGACAAAATTCCAATGACTGAGTCAGGCAGAGCCTTGACATGCATTACGGAATCCTAAATCAATCGGGTGTAACACGAGACAGAACTCCAATGACTGAGTCAGGCAGAGCCTTGACACGCATTACGAAGCCCTAGATCGATTGTGTAGGGTAACAGCAGGGTTATAATACTTACAACGAGGTAGAGCTTTGCTTTATAGGGGTATAATACCCGAGTATAATTTCTACTATCAGAAAGTTAAGAGAATTTAGAATTTTGAACGAATTGCAAATGAACTGATCGACCCTATTTATAGGCGGATTCAATGGCGGCTCGCGGCCCGCGAAGACCAACACTAACTCTCTCGCGGTCCGTGAGAGAGCACGTGTCGAGTATAGCTTGGTCGAGTCAGCGTGTAGGGTCGCTGAGTCATCTTCCACGTGGCGGTATGCCTTGACCGGCAATCCAAGCTAGTCGCGGCCCGCGACAAATGTAGCTAAGGGGGTCGCGCCCCGCGAGCGACTCCCAAACTTTGTTTTTCTTGTTTTTTTATAAATATAAGGGTATTCTAGGTCCATTTATCGTATACGAGTATAATTTAGGACGTATAGGGTCATGTTACGGGGTTCTAGGAGGGTTTTTATATCCTCCCCACATTGTTTTAGATCTCGTCCTCGAGGGCTACTGTAACAGGTGTGGGTATTTCTTTTGCATCTCTGACTTGAGCTCCCACGTGTATTCTGGTCCTCTTTTAGAATCCCATTTCACTTTGACCAGAACTAGTCTCTTGTGTTTAAGATTCTTGATCTTTCTGTCTTCAATCTGAATGGGTTTCTCTATAAACTTAAGTTTCTCATTTACCTCAATGTCCTTAAGAGGTATTACTAATGATTCGTCTGCTAAGCATTTCTTGAGATTACATACATGAAACATATCATGTATTCCTGCCATTTCCTCTGGCAGTTGTAGCTGATAAGCTACGGGTCCTATTCTTCTAATAATCTTGAAAGGTCCAACATACCTTGGGCTTAGCTTCCCTCTTTTAACGAATCTGACTACTCCTTTCCATGGAGAAACTTTTAACAATACCTTATCTCCAACTTGAAATCTCTAAGGGTTTTCGTCTGTTATCTGCATAACTCTTTTGACGATCTCGTGCTGCTTTTAGTCTTTCCTTGACTTGAATTATCTTGTCCGTTGTTTCTTGCACTATCTCGGGTCCAGATAGTTGCTTCTCTCCAATCTCTGCCCAACTGACTGGATTTCGGCACTTTCATCTATAAAGTGCTTCAAATGGTGCAACATTAATACTAGTATGAGAACTGTTATTGTAGGAAAATTCTATTAATGGTAAGTGATCGTCCTAATTTCCTCCGAAATCAATTACACAAGCTCTAAGCATATATTCCATTCTTTGTATTGTCCTTTCGCTTTGTCCGTCCGTTTGTGGATGATAAGTTGTGCTTAGATTTAACTGGTCCCATTGCTTTTTGGAAACTTGTCCAAAAATGAGAAGTTAAACGGCTATCTCTATTAGATACGATAGATAAAGGAATTCCATGTAATGAAACTATTTCATTTACATATAACTTGGCTAACTGTTCCATACTGAAAGTTTTCTTCATTGGTAAGAAATGAGCAGATTTGGTCAATCTGTCTACAATCACCCAGATTGTATCATTTCCTTTTCTCGTCTTGGGTAATTTGGTAACAAAGTCCATTGTTATCAATTCCCATTTCCATATTGACATTTCTAGTTGATGTAATAATCCTGAGGATTTCTGATGTTCAGCTTTAACTTGTGAACATGTCAAACATTTAGCAACATAGTTTGCCATATCCTTTTTCATTCCTATCCACCAGAAATTCTTTCTTAGATCTTGATACATTTTATCACTTCCGAGATGTATCGTATACTTAGACTTATGAGCTTCTTCTAGAATTCTGTGGCATATGTTTCATTGTTTAGGTATCCACATTCTTTTCTTATGGAATCTCCAAATTCCATATGTTCCTTGTTCTAGTTCCTTAATCATACCTTTTAATTTTTCCGTATCGTTGATGTGTATAAAATGCAACATATAAATTAAATCAAATGAGGCATAAAACTAACCCTTTTTTAGTACTAATGTTGGAAAAAGTGTCCTTTTGTCTTCCTTTTGTATTTTCAAGACCAAATGAGCTTAAATGAACAAAAGGAACAAATATGCAGCAAAAACTAACATAAATACAAAGAAAAGGAATAAACGTGGCATGACCGACCCCTCGACATCATCTTCCCAAGAAAAAACAAGAAACAGAAGGCTGACCACGGCGCCGTGCCCAGCGGACACGGGGGCGTGGCCAGGTGTCTGCAGAAAATGACAAAGTTGTAGAAGCTTCTATTCCCAGCACGGGGGCGTGCCCAGCTCAACAGGGGCGTGGTCAACGCTAAGATTCGCAGAATCTTGCAAATCTTGATAGTACAAATACGCTTCTGAACACGGGGCCGTGCCTAGCGGACACGAGGGCGTGTGGAGCCTAATGCAGACAATTGTAATTAATGAAGAAAGAGAAAGATGATGGCCACTGAGCCGTGTCTAGCGGACACGGAGCCGTGTCCGGGCTTTTGTACAGGCTATAAATAGGGGTGCTTGGCTCACTTCAAAGGCATCCCTTGGCAAACCACCTCTCTCCCACTTCACCACCACTACAACACCCATATCCACCACCATCATCCATCATCCACTTTAGAGTGTGTGTAGTAGTCTCGGGATCCAAGATTGATCGTAAGAGTTCTTGTCAATCAAAGGCCATGTTTGGCTAAGTCTCTTGCAACACTTGGTGAAGACAAGCATTTAATGTAATACTTTTGATTTTTAATCTTTTCGCACTTTTTATTTGGTTTTGTATTAATGACTTTAATAACTAGTTTCTTATGTTGAAGGTGAAACTTCTTTATCATTTGTCCATGGAGTCTTGGCATTACTTTACTGTCTATATAAAGTAAAAGATTTTCACCATTCATATCCTTACTGTCTATAAGGTTCTTGCCTTGTTCAGTGTATAGATCCTGCAAGGACCTGGGTCAAGCTTACTAGGACCTCCTTCAATACCCACTGGTATTGGATGGCGGGGGTGCGAATGGCTTGATCCCCTCATATGTAAACAACTATTAATACTTTAAACCGGCTACTTGGGATTGTATCCCTGCTGACTCAAACCACTTAGCCGAGGGTAACATCGCCTTCAAAAGAAGGGCCTACCATTTTACGCATTAATAACTTAATTAATTATCTTTTAATATTTCGACCCTTTGGGATTGTATCCTTTCTGACTCAAACCACTGGGTTGAGGGTAACGTCACCTTCAAAAGAGGGGCCTACTACTATAACTAAGATAATCTCTTAAAAAGTGAAAAAGTGCGGAAATCATCAAAGGTTACATTAAAGGCAAGTCGGATCCAAGTGATTCATCTTGTCTATCTGTTTTTCTTTTATTTTTATTTTTCAGCATTTTTAGTTTTTATTTTTCATGTTTAAAACCTTTTCTAAAAATTTTGATTTGATTAGACGTTGAGGATAAACTGGTACTAAAAGCTCTTGTGTCCTTGAACGACCTCGGTATCTTACCAACGCTATACTACGCTCACGATGGGTGCACTTGCCCATGTGTGTGTTTAGTGTTAGTGGAATATCGTGTTTTATAAGTTTAAAACTTGACTAATGTGTTAAAAAGTGATTAAAATATAAATAAAAACATATCACACCCAACACACACCAATCGTCCTTGATTACTGTTTTTTGTACCTCTCTAATTTGCTTATTTAAATCTATCTGCAGATTTAGTTTGAGAGAGCGTACTCGTTTCGGATTTTCATGTTATTTTCGACTTAAAGCATCAGCTACTACGTTAGCTTTTCCAGCATGATACTGGATATTATAATCATAATCACTAAGAATCTCCATCCAGCGTCTCTGTCTCATGTTCAATTCCTTTTGCCCAAAAATATATCTTAAAATCTTATGATCTATGAAGACAACAAATTTACTTCCATATAAATAGTGTCTCCAAATCTTAAGGGCAAAAACTATGGCTTCTAATTCTAGATCATGAGTCGTATAATTCTCTTCATGTTTCTTAAGTTGTCTAGAGGCATAAGCTATAACATTTTGGCGTTGCATCAACACACATCCATATCCTAACTTAGACGCATCACAATAGACTATAAAGTTTTCAGTTCCTTCTGGTAATGTGAGTATGGGTGCGTTGGTTAACCTTTGCTTAAGAGTCTTAAAGGCATCTTCTTGTCTTGCTCCCCATTCAAACTTAACTGATTTGCAAGTCAGTTTGGTTAATGGAATGGCTATTATCGAGAAATCTTGGATAAATCGTCTATAATATCTTGCCAATCCAAGAAAACTTCTTACTTCCGTTGGCGATTCAGGGATTTTCCATTTGGTAATCGCCTCGATCTTTGTGGGATCCACATGAATTCCTTCGTGATTAACCAAATGTCCAAGGAATTGCACTTCTTGTAACCATAATTCACATTTCGATAATTTAGCATAAAGCTTCTCTTTTCTCAATAATGTCAGAAGTGTATGCAGATGCACTGCATGTTCCTCTTTATTCTTAGAGTAAATTAGAATATCATCTATAAAAATAATTATGAATTTATCCAGGTATGGTTTACATATCCTGTTCATCATGTCCATAAATGCGGCTGGGTCATTGGTTAAACCAAATGGCATGACGGTAAATTCATAATGACCGTACCTTGTTCTGAAAGCAGTTTTAGGAATGTCATCTTCCTGTACTTTCAGTTGATGATATCCCGAGCGTAAATCGATCTTAGAAAAGAATCGAGCTCCTTGAAGTTGATCGAACAGATCATCGATTCTCGGTAGTGGGTACCGATTCTTAATCGTAGTCTTGTTCAATTCTCTGTAATCGATGCACATACGCATTGATCCGTCCTTCTTTTTAACAAATAACTCTGGTGCTCCCCATGGTGATGAACTAGGGTGGATAAAAATTTGTCGAGTAGTTCGTCCAACTGTTTTTCCAGTTCCTGCATCTCCGTTGGTGCTAGAAGGTATGGTGCTTTGGCAATCGGTGCTGTCCCTGGTATTAGGTGAATTCTAAATTCAACCTCTCTATCAGGCGGTAATCTAGGTAACTCTTCTGGGAAAACGTCTGAGAATTTAGATACTACAGGAATATCTTTTAATTCTTTTCCTTTAGTGTTAATGATTATGGAAATCATATACACTATTCCTCCTTTCCTTTCATAACTTGCAGCTTTCATCACAGAGATGAATTTTGTCGACCTGGTTGGCTTATCTCCTTTAATTGTGATCTTTCCACCACTTGTTGTACTTACTTGTACTGACTTTTGATCACATAAAATACTGGCACGATTGGCTACCAACCAATCCATTCCTAATACAATATCGAATCTGGTTAGATTCATTGGATAAAGGTTAGCAAAGAAATGATGGTTCAGGATTTCTATTCTTGCTCCCTGCAAGATCTCACCAATCTTAATGGATTCTCCGTTTGCGGTCTCTACCAGACAATCTTGTTGAAGTTTGGTTAAGGGCTGGTCGAGAAGTTCGTAGAAAGAAGTATTGATAAAACTTTGGTTTGCACCAGAGTTAAATAATACTTTGGCAAGTATATTATTAACTAAGAACGTACTGGCAATCACATCCGTAATCATCTTGGCCTCCTCAGCTGTCAGAACAAACGCTCTGGCATTTTTCTTAGGTGCTTCAGTTGTCTTAGCTTTGTTGGTTGTTGCTAGAGCTAGTTTCGGACAGTTCGGTCTGATGTGTCCAGTTTCTCCACAATTGAAGCATATCCAATTACTAAGTTTCTTTCTACAGACTTCTTCCTTGTGTCCAGATGTTTTGCAAAAGTTGCAATATATGTAGCATCTTCCAGAATGCTTTCTTTTGAAATACTTACAGTAAGGTGTAGAGGAAGAACCTATACATTTCCCACGGTTGAGACTACCATAGCGAAATTCCTGGGTAAGCTTTTGAGCTAAGTTCTTTCTCTGGTTTTCCTCTTGGGTGCGTACCAATTTATCAGTCAGGGTATTGGCTAGTTCTACTGCTTCTTCTATGGTTTGTGGTCTAGCTGCCTGGACTACGTGTCTAATCTCACTAATTAATCCCCAAACATAACGGGAGATTAATGATGTGCGTTAGGTGTATATATAGGTTTAAGTATATTTTAAGCCCTTTACACTTTCTCTAGCCAAGTTTTAAATTTATAAAACACGATATTTACTAACACTAAACACACATATGGGCAAATGCACCCATCGTGAGCGTAGTATAGTGTTGGTAAGATACCGAGGTCGTCCAAGGACACAAGAGCTTTTAGTACCGGTTTATCCTCAACGTCTAATCAAATCAAAAAGTTAGAAAAAGGTTTTAAACTAGAAAAATAAAAACTAACTAAAATGCTGAAAATAAAAGTAAAACAGATAGACAAGATGAATCACTTGGTTCCGACTCGTATATAGTGTAACCTTTGATTATTTCCACACTTTTGCACTATTTTAAGAGATTATCTTAGTTATTGTAGTAGTCCCGTCTTTTGAAGGTGACATTACCCTCAACCCAGTAGTTTGAGTCAGCAAGGATACAATCCTAAAGGGTTGGATTATTGAAAGATAATTAATTAAGTTATTAATACAAATTATGGTAGGCCCCTCTTTTGAAGGTGACGTTACCCTCGGCTAAGTAGTCTGAGTCAGCAGGGATACAGTCCTAAATAGCCGGGTTATAGTATTAATAGTAGTTTACATATGAGGGGATCAAAGAGTTTGGACCCCCGCCATCCAATACTGTTAAGTATTGAAGGAGGTCCTACTAAATTTGACCCAGGTCCTTGCAGGATCTATACACTGAACAAGGCAAGACTTTTACCAAACCGTTCCCTTAACCCCCGACCAGGTAGCCAACATACCTCCATATAGTCCGTGGAGATATGAATGGTGAAAATATTTTATTTTATATAGACAGTAAAATAATGCCAAGACACCACGGACAAACGATAAGGAAAAATCACCTTCAACATAAGAAACTAGTTATTAAAGTCATTAATACAAAACCAAATAAAAAGTGCGAAAAGATTAAAAATAAAAAGTATTACACTAGACACTTTGTCTTCACCAAGTGATGTAAGAGACTTAGGCAAACATGGCCTTGATTGTCAAGAACTCTTACGATCAATCTTGGATCCCGAGACGACTCACACACTCTACGATGGACAATGGATGATGGTGGTGGATGATGGTGTTATGGTGGTGGTGGGTGGTGGGTGAAGTGTGAGCGAGGTGGTGTGCCAAGGGATGGTTTGAGCTTGAGCCAAGCACTCCTATTTATAGGCTGAACAGAAGCTCGGGCACGGCCCCGTGTCCAGTGCGCACGGCCCCGTGTCCACATCCTTCTCTTTCTTCATTTATTGCAGCTTGTCTGTATTAGTTGTTCACGCCCCCGTGTCCGCTGAGCACGACCCCGTGTGCAGAAGCATATCTGTACTATGAAGATTTGCCTGGTTTCTGCGAATCTTATAGTTGACCACGGCCCCGTGCCCGCTGAGCACGGCCCCGTGGTGGGCAATGGAAGCTTCTACCACTTTGTCTTTTCTGCTGACACTTGGGCACGCCCCCGTGCTGGCTGAGCACGGGGCGTGTTCAGTCTTCTGTCTTCTTGTTTTGCTTGGGAAGATGCTGTTGTGGGGTCGGGCATGTCACGTTTGTTCCTTTTCTTGTATTTATGTTAGATTTTACTGTCTTTTTGCTTCTTTTGTTAATTTGAGCTCATTTAATCCTGAAAATACAAAAGGAAGACAAAAGCACACTTTTTCCAACATTAGTAATAAAAAGGGTTAGTTTTATGCCACAATTGATGTAATTTATATGTTGCATTTCGCATACATCAAATACCCCCACACTTGAATCTTTGCTTGTCCTCAAGCAAAACTCTTTATAATGTGGCATTACACTCCCAAATGGAATGGGTAGAAGAGAAAGTTTTTGGGCTTGTCATAGAGTGTCGGGATTTCCAAGATTCTTTATTAAGTTTTATTTTTATTTATTTACAATCCTATTCGTCATGATTTATTTAAAACTTTTCATAGGATAAATTACTTATTAGGGCATAACATGCCTCTTTAAAATTCCATTTATATACAAGTTCACATACCTCACGGGGATCACTCAACACTCGGCCGGAAATGTATTTTAGAGGATCACTCGAGAGCGGCATGGAAGTTACTTCTACCATAAGCTTGCCAAGCAATCAATCCTCCTCCTTTTTAACTATATACTTTTGTAAATATCAAGAGCACTTTTTGGGTGAAGGGTTAAGCTTGGGTTAAAGGTAGGTGGTTGGGTTAGTGGTTAGTAGAAAGGGCGAAAAACGTAACAAGCGTCGGTTTTCGTAAGACTTTTTATTTTTGTAACTTTTATTTTGATGAAGCTATTATTCAAACAAAGTTATTTTTGATGAACTTGTTTGTTTATTTTTTATTTTTATTTTATTTTTTCATCATCAATTTTTTTTTTTTTTGAAAGTCATATGAAAAACCGAGCTAGTTACTAAAACAAGGGGTTAAAAATGAAAAAGGTTTTGGTGGGTGAAAGGGTGTTTTGTTTGGGTTATGAAATGAAAAGGTTTAGGCTCAAATGGGCTAACTAGGGGGATTTTGGGTAGGTGGTAAAAAAAAAATAATTGTGTAGAAATAAAAAGGGTTAGTCCTAATGCCTCCATCATTTACTTACTCGGGTTTAAGTTGGTAAGGACCGGGAATGTATCGTCATGGCAAGTTCTAGAGTCGTAAGAACCAAGCGGCTATTCACACAAGAAACGAAAAATGAGCATTTAATTTAAAGATATGTATTTGTATGCTCAATAAAGGCTCAAAACTCACTTTTGTGGGAAAGGGTTTTTTATGTGATCAAGTATATATAATCAAATTTTAACTAAGCTTGTCATGCCTTTTCATAATTTTCTTATGTTGGTTCTTTTTATCACGACGCTATCGATTGTAAATTTGTAAAAATATAACCTTTTTAGAATTTTGAAAATCCCAAATTAAACCTAGACAAGTAAAAAAAATGAAAAAAAATTTGGGGTGATTAGCGGTTCCAATAGAGTTTTGTGTAAGGCTTGTTATTAGGACTTGCAAGATTCAAGGTTTTAGCATCCCCCCCACACTTAAATTACACATTGTCCTCAATGTGTCCCAAAAATAAGTTTTTAGGTTGATTGAATGTGTAAAAAGGTGTGAAAAAGCAAAAATTTTGTGTTACTGGGCGCTAAACATGGCCCCGTGAAATTTTGTGTTACTGGGCGCTGAACACGGCCCCATGTTCAAGTGCCAGTAACAAAATTAAATCAAGAGAAACAGAAGTCTGGACACGGGGGCGTGTTGGGTGAGACCGGCCCGTGTCCAGTTTACCTGAACTGGGTATTTCTGCAGACTGTGCAGCACGGGGCCGTGTTGGGTGGACACGGCCCGTGCCGAACTTACTGTAATGAAGAAGTTTTGTCGGATGGTCCTGTTTTCCTGCATGGGGTGCTGGTTCAAGCTTCCCTTGTTTCCTTTTCCATCTCAAGTGTGTTTTATTCATTTCAACACCATCCAAACACCAAATTAACTAAAACCATCATTCATTAAGTCATAGAGAGAATTACATAATAGTCCTAGAAAATAAAAATACTAGATAGTTAGGTCAAAGAAACACAAGAAATCTAAACCAAGAAGTTCTAGCCTACTACTTATTCTATTAGCAAAATTTCCGAAAAGGTAAATCCCTCGGTTAAATGTGGCTTGAGCAACTTCTTTCTTCGGTCATGGATTCCTCCCACGTCGGCGAGCCATTCTTCTATCTCCCTAGGGAGAAGAAAAGCGGGCTCATTGGCATTGGTTTGAGGAGGTGCAACTTCCACCGGGACTTCTTGTAGATCTTCAAGAGGAGGTTCCGCTGGAATGTCGTCCCAACCGGTAGGATTGTGGATTCCAAGTGCTAGGTTCCAATCCTCTTGAGGGAGGATTGGTTCCATGGGAGGTGTTACAAGAATATTTAACCTCTGGTGCAAGAGGTTTATTTCTTGAAAACTGTTTTCCAACCCCACCAAAAGATAATTTATACGGTCTATTAGGACCTCCTCTACCGAAGTCATCTCGTCAAGAGCTTCACGTAACGCCATCACGTATCTTACGAGAGTTGCTTCAATTGATGGCCTCATTTCCCTTCGGCTGTTTCTGAAGTGCGCAGAAGAGGTTCCACTGTTTTGGCTAGACATTCTACGAAAACAAACAAAAAATAGTTCGTTGTAATGAAATAGTATCACGAGCACGGCCCCGTGCTCAATGAGCACGGCCCCGTGTTCAACTTTCTGCAGTTTTTTAGAACAAGGAATCTTGGAGTTTCAAATTATTTTCCCAACTTATGAAGCATTTTTGAACAGAAATAACTTAAAACAATGTTGTGTAACTTATTTTTAACAAGATTCCTTGAACAAAAGTTTAACAACCATCACAATAAAGCTTGGAATCAAGCTTTAATGGAGGTGTGGTTGCAAGAAAGATGAAGAAGAAGGTAATGGATAAAAGAGGAAAGGAAAAGATGTTTGTTAGAACCTTCTTTTAGAACATACCTAGGATGGTAAGTTAGAAAATCCTTTCAAATCTCTGTCCCTAGATTGTCCAAATGTGCAGGATTCATGGCTGCATTTATAGAAAACGACAGCATGCTGGACACGGCCCCGTGTGCAGGCAAGATCCTGACACGTTTTGTCCGTATTCTGACAGAAGTCAGAAGGGGATCTTTTGGTGGACACGGGGGCGTGTTGACCTGGGCACGGCCCCGTGTCGGAGGGCTGTTTATGAAGTTTTGTCCATTTTCAAGGAATTTCTTCAGATCGGGTGGTTCCTTACTGGAGGGAACAACCCCAAAGTGCCTAAGATACCTCAATTGATCTAGATTAAGACGAGAACGCAAGAGGTTGTCGGTGAGGGTGATTCCTATGCTATATGTAGGTGGACAAGTCCAACCCTTTCCCGGGCTCTCGTTAAAGAAGGTGTATGTCGAATCGATCAGGTCTATGTATGCATCGAACGAAGTCGATGGGGAGTCCTTCACGGCACAATCGACACAGGGACGACTATCGCTCAAGTCCTCACTAGAGTTAGAAGTATCGTTGGAAACAACGAAGTTGTTTGAATGCGATTCCAACACTTCTTCTTGGTTATCATCTTGAGATAAATTATTGAAATCTATCCTAAGTTCTTTTAACCAATTAAGAATTAGATCTTCTAATTGAAATAATTCATCAAGAAGCATTTCTCCTAGAAAATCTGGTTGGGAGCATTCGAGGGGGAGATAGGGATTATTTTTACTTTCGCCCCTCTTAAGGATACAAGGAAACGATGGGTCTATATAGTGGGGCTTATAATTTAGAAAATAACATTCTAATTCCTTATGGGTACCACCACATAATTGACACCACGTACCATAAGAGTGCCGAAAGTAAAAAGTATCAGTATCACTCATGTTTGTGTCAGAAATTACCAACCGTCGGGATCTTACGATTCTATTTTCAGTAACTGAATCTTGGGCACGGGGAGTGTTGAGTGGGCACGGCCCCGTGTTCAGCTTACTGTCTGACTTAAAACAAGATTGCCAGTTCCAATGATTGGGCACGTGGCATGTTCAGCGGGCACGACCCGTGCTGAGTTCTGCAGAAGCTGAAAAACTAAGAAAAATCCTAAAAAAAATTGAAAAATAAGAAAAAACGATTAGGCCGTTGATTCCTAACTTTCTTAAAATCCTTGTGTCCCCGGCAACGGCGCCAAAAACTTGATGTGCGTTAGGTGTATATATAGGTTTAAGTATATTTTAAGCCCTTTACACTTTCTCTAGCCAAGTTTTAAATTTATAAAACACGATATTTACTAACACTAAACACACATATGGGCAAGTGCACCCATCGTGAGCGTAGTATAGTGTTGGTAAGATACCGAGGTCATCCAAGGACACAAGAGCTTATAGTACCGGTTTATCCTCAACGTCTAATCAAATCAAAAAGTTAGAAAAAGGTTTTAAACTAGAAAAATAAAAACTAACTAAAATGCTGAAAATAAAAATAAAAGTAAAACAGATAGACAAGATGAATCACTTGGTTCCGACTCGTGTATAGTGTAACCTTTGATTATTTCCGCACTTTTGCACTATTTTAAGAGATTATCTTTGTTATTATAGTAGGCCCCTCTTTTGAAGGTGACGTTACCCTCAACCCAGTAGTTTGAGTCAGCAAGGATACAATCCTAAAGGGTTGGATTATTGAAAGATAATTAATTAAGTTATTAATGCAAATTATGGTAGGCCCCTCATTTGAAGGTGACGTTACCCTCGGCTAAGTAGTCTGAGTCAGCAGGGATACAGTCCTAAATAGCTGGGTTATAGTATTAATAGTAGTTTACATATGAGGGGATCAAAGAGTTTGGACCCCCGCCATCCAATACCGTTAAGTATTGAAGGAGGTCCTACTAAATTTGACCCAGGTCCTTGCAGGATCTATACACTGAACAAGGCAAGACTTTTACCAAACCGTTCCCTTAACCCCCGACCAGGTAGCCAACATACCTCCATATAGACCGTGGAGATATGAATGGTGAAAATCTTTTATTTTATATAGACAGTAAAATAATGCCAAGACACCACGGGCAAACGATAAGGAAAAATCACATTCAAGATAAGAAACTAGTTATTAAAGTCATTAATACAAAACCAAATAAAAAGTGTGAAAAGATTAAAAATAAAAAGTATTACACTAGACACTTTGTCTTCACCAAGTGATGTAAGAGACTTAGGAAAACATGCCTTGATTGTCAAGAACTCTTACGATCAATCTTGGATCCCCAGACGACTCACACACTCTACGATGGACAATGGATGATGGTGGTGGATAATGGTGTTATGGTGGTGGTGGGTGGTGGGTGAAGTGTGAGAGAGGTGGTGTGCCAAGGGATGGTTTGAGCTTGAGCCAAGCACTCCTATTTATAGGCTGAACAGAAGCTCGGGCACGGCCCCGTGTCCACATCCTTCTCTTTCTTCATTTATTGCAGCTTGTCTGTATTAGTTGACCACGCCCCCGTGTTCGCTGAGCACGACCCCGTGTGCAGAAGCATATCTGTACTATGAAGATTTGCCTGGATTCTGCGAATCTTATAGTTGACCACGGCCTCGTGCCCGCTGAGCACGGCCCCGTGGTAGGCAATGGAAGCTTCTACCACTTTGTCTTTTCTGCTGACACTTGGGCACGCCCCCGTGCTGGCTGAGCACGGGGCGTGTTAAGTCTTCTGTCTTCTTGTTTTGCTTGGGAAGATGCTGTTGTGGGGTCGGGCATGTCACGTTTGTTTCTTTTCTTGTATTTATGTTAGATTTTACTGTCTTTTTGCTTCTTTTGTTAATTTGAGCTCATTTAATCCTGAAAATACAAAAGGAAGACAAAAGCACACTTTTTCCAACATTAGTACTAAAAAAGGGTTAGTTTTATGCCACAATTGATGTAATTTATATGTTGCATTTTGCACACATCAATTAACACTGGCTCAGGTGAAGGGCACTATCCTAGCATATTCAAAGAATATGGTAGTGTAACCTTTGCAGTCTATTCCAGTCATTTTATGATTTAGGAACTTAGTGGCGATTTGTTCCTTTTTATGAGGAGGGCATAATTTTATTTCGACTATCTCTTTAAAGTTAGTCCATTCCATATTATAAACTCTGTCACTTCCTCTAGACTGGAGAATAGTATTCCACCATTCTAGAGATGCATTTTTTAAAAGATTAGAAGCAAACATAATTTTATCTTCATCTGCACACTTACTTATTTTTATGACTGCTTCGGTCTTTTCTATCCAACGTAAGGCTGCAATGGCTCCTTCATTGCCTGAGAATTCTATTGGTTTGCAGGCCAAGAATTCTTTATAAGAACAACCATATAGCATGGTTCTTCTTCTTTTTGGAATTGGAGCTTGGATAAGGGGTCTGTGATTTCCGTTCAAACTGTGACTTAGTTCAGTGTGTTGTAGTTTACTTCAAGTTACATATTTATTTTCTGCTTCCTTAACAGTCTTGATAATATATGGCATGGCATCTATAATTCCTTGTGCTACTATATGTTGAATGGCACTTTCATTTATTTGGTTTTTGTTATTTTCATTATTCTGGTTTTCCTGATTTACTTCGTTGTCCATCTGAATCGGAAACATTTAATTATCACAGAATAAAATTTAGTACAAATATTTATACACAATCATACCAACAGATTAATCAAAAACGTCGAACATTGCGACTTTTACTCTTTTCATATATATGCGTTAATTACAAACTACAACTGGAATTTAAACACACTAGTAGTTATGCACTAATATCTATTTTATTCTTATATATATATATATATATATATATAGGGTCAGGATTTAGAGAGAACGGTGAAAAGTGTGAGAACAGTGAGAACGATTTTGGAGTTGACATGTGGCATTGATGCTAAATTACACTAAGGGGTAATATTGTCAAAAAACCCACACACATGAACTGGGTGTTCAAATAAAACGCCATAAAAACACCAAATGTCAGAAAAAACGCCATGATAATACCCAGTTAAAACGCCATAAAACACTCAGTTCAGAAAAACGCCATAAAAACTCAGTTTAAAATGCAATAAAACACTCAGTTCAGAAAAACGCCAAGAAAATACCTAGTTAAAACGCTATAAAAACAAATAGTTCAGAAAAACGCCATAAAAATAACTAGTTTAAAACGCCATAAAACACCCAGTTCAGAAAAAACGGCATAAAAATAACTAGTCTAAACCGCCATAAAACACTCAGTTCAGAAAAATGCCATAAAACTCATTTCATTTTTTTCGAAAAGTATATCAATAGTATACTCGTTGGAAAGATAGAAAAACGCTGAGTTTTATGGTGTAATTTTTTTAGAAAAATAATCACGTATAAAAAAGTTATTGGCGTTTAAATATGATGGGGGGAAAATGGCATGTGATTAGCATGTGCACCCTTGTTTGGATCTTCCAATATTACCCCTCCTGTTAGTTATAAGGTTCCTATTATTTACAAAAATGCCACCGCATCATCTTAGTCATAAATCACAAAGATCCTATATAACACCCTTGTTATTATTTTAAAGGTTTTCGTATAGATTACGAAAATGATCTTGTAATTATGATTACAAACATGTTGAAAATACGGTTAAATTGAAACTTTTACAATTTAAAAATAATGCAACATAATGTAGTTGAGTTCGTCGTTAAAAAGTTACGACGACACGTTGTGCAGAAGCTTCTTTCTTGATCGTGTTCGGTTCCTTGCTAAGCTTGATCGTCCTCCGTTACAGTACCATATACCTACATTTCATAGGACATGAAATGAGTTAGTCATTTGGCGTCTATAAACATGTTTGAGCCAGTTTGTGGGTCAAAATATGCCAACAATAAGTTCAGCAACAAATTTCCAAAATTTCAAGCCGTCGCGTGTCGCGACGGCATTCCCATGTTCTGTCGCGTGTCGCGACGATTGTCGCTTGTCGCGCCCGGATTCTGGTCTCCTGTCGCGTGCGGTGGGGAAGTCCAATTTCCAGCAAGTTTGCTTCTGAAACCTGCATTTTGCCCAGTTATATTTATTTATCAAAAATCAACTTTAAAACGTCATAACTTTTTATCTACGGGTCCGTTTTAGGTGATTCTTTTTCCAACGCGACCGTAATTTAATTCTCCATCTCATGGAGTAAAATCCGACATTCAAACTAATAAAATTCTAAATTTTTAAGCATTCGGCCTAATGCTCAAAATCAACATTTAGACCCGTTTCATGATTCATTAAACCACTTTCGTTTAAATCATTGTAAATTCTTGAGATATTCATTATCTCATAACCATTAACTCGTGGGTTCAAAACTTTCATACATTATGCAAATAAAAGTTGAGTTATGCGCAAAACTTCATTTTGACCCGTAAGAGGGATTTAACATAACTTTAAGTTTCACTCTCTCCTTTCACCCATCATTTTACTACATTAAGGTATCCACCTATACTTCGTAATCTTAATGCAAATTCCTAAACAACCTCTAAGGGTCGTTTGCCCGGTTTTCCCATCAAGGGATTTTTGGTCAATTTTAGTCCCTCGTTTTACGACGAAGGACTTTCACTAATTATTTGACTAAATTGCACTTTTAACTATAAACTTACTTTATTCTTACCTGGCTCGGGTCAACGTATAGACCTGTTTTATACCTTACTTTATTTAGCCGCTACTTAATAGCTACGCAATTATCCACTTCCAGTTCACTCCTGTGAACATATGACTTGACAACCAAACGTTAGTCGATATTGTCAAATGGTGTTATCACCACCATTTGACCCGTTTGGCCTATACGACCAAACATTTACATTTATTATAAAACATGGTTTTAACTACCCATTCAAACATCCCACCTATTTCGGATTTTACCATTAGATCCCTTTTTTCATTAACCAAGGATTTTCATCATTTTATATGTTCCGATCCGTATTGTTTCGTATCGGAAACATATTTCGGATATAGCTTTTGTCATTTTACAATCTATGAATAAATGCATGTCTTATAAAAAGGGTGTAAGCTTTTACTTACCTCGCATCCGCGCAAACATTCGTCGCATCCATGATCCGTTTGACCCGTTCCTCTCCAAGCCCCCACCTAGCTTGTTTAGAGTCAAACTATATCATAACATCCATAAGATGGTTAGATTGGTCATTCTATACAATGGCCATCACCCCTATGGACCCCCGTTTTTTACACACTTATCAATCAAAGCATGTCATATATTCAACAACTAGTTTATAACTTGTCATTTAGCCAAGATTAACATCAATTAGGCAAGTTCATATCACCGAAAAATAGGCTTCTTTTGGTGACCTGTTTAACCGGTTTACAAGTCTTCAAAAATTATGATTTTTTTATGTGACGTACCTCTCGGAGGGTTAGGCCTTGTGTTAAAATTTCAAGATCTAACTCTTTACCAAAAATTCATAAAAATTCATTTACTAAGCTGTAATCAGATTCGTCACTTCTGACTAAAGCTTACGAAAAAATTTATTTAAAATTCCTCGTTTATCTGATTGACGAAATTCCAGTTGGAGATTTTTGGAATTACCTGAAGCTACCTACAGTAAAAAATAGAGATCATAAATCAATTCTTATGACATTCGTAATGGGCTGCAAATTCTGCCAGAAAACGCAGCCTGAACCTTCGATACCGAAAAATTCATAAAACATTCAATTTTCGTCGAAAAAATGCAATTCCAGTGGGTTTTTAAAGATATTTCCTGGAATTATATTTTAGACTCAAGAAACACTTGTTTTTGTCATGTTTTGTCAACGTTACAGCCAATACAAGTCGGCTGTAAATTCTGATCAGAAGCTGTTTGAATTCAACTTTCAATTAAAATATGTTTATGACATTATAACGCTATTTTTAGCAAATCAGAACCCTAAAAACATCACATGCACGAATTTAGCTTCAACAAATCTGAATTTACTTCATGGAACTCAAATTACACTAGAATAACTATCAAAATCCTAGTGTTTAACATGTTTCTACAAAACCCACTTATCACCTTCAATGGTGATCATGAATTCACTAGAATTAGACCTAATTTCATCATATACTTGTCTAGGGTTTGTTCCTAGACACTATATTGTTCCTATTTCATCTTATAACAAGCATGCACTCATAGATTTCGAATTCCCTAAGATCACTTAGAAATTCGATTAGAGATTTCTTATGAAATTTACATACCTTATGACGCCTTTTTCAGTGGGGATCATTATTTCATGCTCGGATTTTGATTTAGACTGGATTTTGACCTTCAATTTGAGAGATTAAAGGTGAACTAGGGTTTGATGTGGGTTCCTGGTCGCTCCCATGCGTTTTGTACGAACCAGACACACACTTATGTGTGTGTTTAGGGTATTTTTGATATTAATATGTCAAGTTTCACACTTGAGAACTTTAGTCCCTCCAATTTCGTTTTTATTTTAATTTAAGTGTTTAACCCACTCATAAGTCACTATCTAACTAGGTTAGAACTATTCCTAGTTAGTTTATTTTGCTTATTTACCGACATCATATTAGTAATAAAAGAATTTATATTTTCGGGGTGTTACATCATAGTTTATCACTTAAATTCATATTACTTAACTAGGTTAATTATTCCTAGCCAAGTTAGTAGGTTCGGGAAGTTAAAAACCCGTTTTATTTTAAGTCCCGTTAACTCGGGCTCCTTATGAACTTTTGTCTTCTCAAGTCGTTTGCTCTCTTTTTATTTATTATTAGGCTTATTTATTTGAATCCTAATAATTTTCGGGTTAATCTTTTCTGCTAACGGTATTCTACCCGCTCTTTAGTATTAACGGGGTTTAATTACCAAACCCGTTTTCGGGGTGTGACAAGTCTACCCCCCTTAAAGAGGTTTCGTCCTCGAAACCTTATTTACGTATTTCTTTTAATTTAGACTAAATGAACTTAGTTTCGTTTTCAAGATATTCATTCGTTCCTTTCGATCTAACATTTTAATTTATATTGACGCGTACGTCTTTCATGTGTAAGGCCTCGCGGGCCGTTATTTTTAGCTTATGTCCTTTATCTTTATCGACCGAGTTGTCACTTGACCACTCATTCGCGTTAGTCTTGTTAACATGTTTTATCCCGCGCTTGTTATATTAACAAGCGCTTGGTATTTGTCATGACACTATCTTGACTTCGAATAGTTTTACCGACTAGACTAATTAGTCGCTGTCACTTCATACCTCGTCACTCGGGTATACTATTTTGCCATCTCTGGCCTCATGTGTGTTTAAGATTTTCTAATTCACCCCATACCACTTATGTTTTGTTAAAGCGTTGCTTTTGACTAAAACTAAATTTTTAGTTTACGTTTCCTCTTTGTCTTACGTCTTCCCTCATTTCTAGGAATGTTACTTCCGAGGATCTATTCCTTTTAGTTACTATTTAATGCGGGGAATTAAAATGAATTCCCACGCTTGACCCATATGTCCCGTAGGTTCTTTCACTTAGCCTCGTAGGCTATTTATTTATATTTTCACCTTTTTACCCCTTTTAGGTGAGACCCCTACAATTCGTTTCTTTCTATTTGTGACCCGAAGGTCTTTTTGGTCCCGTAGACTTTAACACTATTTATAATCCCGTGGGTTATGATGATCCCGTAGATCATCTTTTATTCGTGTCTTTACTTAACTGTATATATATTTATGGTGTCAAGGTACCTTTTTTATGTTTAGAATCATTTACTTTTGCTTTTTTGGATTTCATTTGACCTTGACCGTAGTCTGAGGCTACATTTGTTTTCTTTCGAATTATCCTTCCGGTTTTATGACTTACAACGTCATTTATATGTCGGTTTGTCCTACGCTTACCGTTACCCGGTTCTTACCTATACTTCTTTACGACCCGTTACCCGGGTTCTTTATCTTAATATTTTTAACATTCTTGTTTTTTGCTAGTTTGCATTTTTCCTATCTACATTCCTTTACGACCCATCTCATGGGTTCATTAATATTTCGCGCTTACGTTGTTCAGTTTGCGCTCATTTGTACTACCAAGTTCTTATATTTTATTTATCTCGTTTGACTTATTTGTGTGAGGTTTCATCACTTATGAACGTCAAACTTCATTCTTTATTCGACCCGTTCAACTTTAAAATAGTTGAATATAATTATTAAAATTTATGTTTGCAAAATCTTGTCGTCTTTTAGTTATAACTCTCATTCCGAGTCTTTGGACTTTCAATCCGCGCTCCCGTCTCTTGGTTTACGCGTTCACTCAGAATCCTACCCATTCATTGGGTATCTTTACCGAGGTCATCATCAAATAACCATTCTTATATGGTTTTAGATGTCGTTTTAATTTATTTGGTCGTTTTAGCGAAATCCATCGCTTTTATTTAGTCAAGTCCTTTATTCCTTATTTAATTCATTTGACTTGTCCGTGTGAATTGCATCACTTGTGACAGTCAACAAAAAAAAAATTATCTTTATGCCTTAGCATTCCTATTAGTCGGTCTGTATTTTCATTTACTTTGATCCGTGTCCCTTCTCTCGGGCTCGTTACTCTAACGTAATACGCTTCCGTCATCCGACTTGCGTTTACGTTTATTATCAAACATCTTGTCTATTTGATTCATTTGGGTACCTTTTTAGTTCGTCCCATTCACCCCACCCATACTACATTGGATGTAAATGTGTCCATCATAAAAGTTCATGGTACCACGTGTTCGCTACTTACTTGGCCAGAGTAAGCGACCAACACCTGATATACATGTCCTTTTATAATTTTCACATTATACCCCATGTAAGTAATGCCTCTATTTAGTTTTCTTGGAAATAATACCCTGGATAGGTATTCCATTCAGGTTTTCCAAGTTTTTAATTTACATATGCAACGGTCAGTCTCTACGTATTTGTTGCATATTACTATTCGTGCAATAAATTTAAAATGTGTACCTGTAAAGGCTTGCCCCGACGGGCTTTCCTTGCCATTACTCTTATTCGCGATTGTTACACGATTTGGTCCTTGGTGAGCATGCTCTACTTGTCATACTTCGAACCGTTACACCGTCATATCCGTGATTCGTTCAACTCTCGTCATCTTTAGAAGCGAGTGTCCTTTCAACTAAAACATTTACCAAGATTAGTAACGTCAATATCAATAATGTCCGTATTATAATACAAGGCTTTCTACTATACGTGTCAACGCACATAATATTATTAACTATATCAATCATTTTAATTGGGGTAGCGTGTATTACGCGATAACCCTATGTGTTGCTCACAACACTATAACATGCTAAACCATTAACATACATGTACTTACCGGATTTGTGATCAAGCCTCGAACCGAACACTTTATTTATTTAACCTTGAGCTCTGATTACCAACTTATAACACCCTTGTTATTATTTTAAAGGTTTTCGTATACATTACGAAAATGATCTTGTAATTATGATTACAAACATGTTGAAAATACGGCTCAATTGAAACTTTTACAATTTAAAAATAATGCAACATAATGTAGTTGAGTTCGTCGTTAAAAAGTTACGACGACACGCTGTGCGGAAGCTTCTTTCTTGATCGTGTTCGGTTCCTTGCTAAGCTTGATCGTCCTCCGTTACAGTACCATATACCTACATTTCATAAGACATGAAATGAATTAGTCATTTGGCGTCTATAAACATGTTTGAGCCAGTTTGTGGGTCAAAATATGCCAACAATAAGTTCAGCAACAAATTTCCAAAATTTCAAGCCGTCGCGTGTCGCGACAGCATTCCCACGTTCTGTCGCGTGTCGCGACGATTGTCGTGTGTCGCGCCCGGATTCTGGTCTCCTGTCGCGTGCCGCGGGGAAGTCCAATTTCCAGCAAGTTTGCTTCTGAAACCTGCATTTCGCCCAGCTATATTTATTTATCAAAAATCAACTTTAAAACGTCATAACTTTTTATCTACGGGTCCGTTTTAGGTGATTCTTTTTCCTACGCGACCGTAATTTAATTCTCCATATCATGGAGTAAAATCCGACATTCAAACTAATAAAATTCTAAATTTTTAATCATTCGGCTTATTGCTCAAAATCAATATTTTGACCCGTTTCATGATTCATTAAACCACTTTCGTTTAAATCATTGTAAATTGTTGAGATATTCATTATCTCATAACCATTAACTCGTGAGTTCAAAACTTTCATACATTATGCAAATAAAAGTTGAGTTATGCGCAAAACTTCATTTTGACCCGTTAGAGGGATTTAACATAACTTTAAGTTTCACTCTCTCCTTTCACCCATCATTTTACTACATTAAGGTATCCACCTATACTTCGTAATCTTAATGCAAATTCCTAAACAACCTCTAAGGGTCGTTTGCCCGGTTTTCCCATCAAGGGATTTTTGGTCAATTTTAGTCCCTCATTTTACGACGAAGAACTTTCACTACTTATTTGACCAAATTGCACTTTTAACTATAAACTTACTTTATGCGTACCTGGCTCGGGTCAACATATAGACCCGTTTTATACCTTACTTTATTTAGCCGCTACTTAATAGCTACGCAATTATCCACTTCCCGGTCACCCCTATGAACATATGACTTGACAACCAAACGTTAGTAGATATTGTCAAATGGTGTTATCACCACCATTTGACCCGTTTGGCCTATACGACCAAACATTTACATTTATAACAAAACACGGTTTTAACTACCCATTCACACATCCGACCCATTTCGGATTTTACCATTAGATCCCTTTTTCCATTAACCAAGGATTTTCATCATTTTATATGTTCCGATCCGTATTATTTCGTATCGGAAACATATTTCGGATATAGCTTTGGTCATATTTACAATCTATGAATAAATTCATGTCTTATAAAAAGGGTGTAAGCTTTTACACACTTATCAGTCAAAGCATGTCATATATTCAACAACTAGTTTATAACTTGTCATTTAGCCAAGATTAACATCAATTAGGCAAGTTCATATCACCGAAAAATAGGCTGTTTTTGGTGACCTGTTTAACCTGTTTACATGTCTTCAAAAATTATGATTTTTTTATGTGACGTACCACTCGGAGGGTTAGGCCTTGTGTTAAAATTTCAAGATCTAACTCTTTACCAAAAATTCGTAAAACTTCATTTACTAAGCTGCAATCAGATTCGTCACTTCTGACTGCAGCTTACGAAAAAATTCATTTAAAATTCATCGTTTATCCGATTGACGAAATTCCAGATGAAGATTTTTGGAATTACCTGAAGCTACCTATAGTAAAAATTTAAGATCATAAATCAACTCTTAAATTGAGTTATGACATTCGTAATGGGCTGCAAATTCTACCAGAAAATGCAGCCTGAACCTTCGATACCGAAAAATTCATAAAACATTCAATTTTCGACGAAAAAATGCAATTCCAGTGGGGTTTTAAAGATATTTCCTGGAATTACATTATAGAATCAAGATACATGTTTTTTTCACGTTTTGTCCATGTTACAGCCAATACAAGTCGGCTGTAAATTCTGATCAGAAGCTGTTTGAATTCAGCTTTCAATTAAAACATGTTTATGACATTATAACGCTATTTTTAGCAAATAAGAACCCTAAAAACATCACATGCACGAATTTAGCTTCAACAAATCTGAATTTACTTAATGGAACTCAAATTACACTAGAATAACTATCAAAATCCTAGTGTTTAACATGTTTCTACAAAACCCACTTATCACATTCAATTGTGATTATGAATTCACAAGAATTAGACCTAATTTCATCATATACTTGTCTAGGGTTTGTTCCTAGACACTATATTGTTCCTATTTCATCGTATAACAAGCATGCACTCATAGATTTCGAATTCCCTAAGATCACTTAGAAATTCGATTAGAGATTTCTTATGAAATTTACATAACTTATGACTCCTTTTTCAGTGGGGATCACTATTTCGTGCTCGGATTTTGATTTAGACTTGATTTTGACCTTCAATTTGAGAGATTAAAGGTGAACTAGGGTTTGATGTGGGTTCCTGGTCGCTCCCCTGCGTTTTGTACGAACCAGACACACACTTATGTGTGTGTTTGGGGTATTTTTGATATTAATATGTCAAGTTTCACACTTGACAACTTTAGTCCCTCTAATTTCGTTTTTATTTTATTTTAAGTGTTTAACCCACTCATAAGTCACTATCTAACTAGGTTAGAACTATTCCTAGTTAGTTTATTTTGCTTATTTACCGACATCATATTAGTAATAAAAGAATTTATATTTTCGGGGTGTTACATCATAGTTTATCACTTAAATTCATATTACTTAACTAGGTTAATTATTCCTAGCCAACTTAGTAGGTTCGGGAAGTTAAAAACCCGTTTTATTTTAAGTCCCGTTAACTCGGGCTCCTTATGAACTTTTGTCTTCTCAAGTCGTTTGCTCTCTTTTTATTTATTATTAGGCTTATTTATTTGAATCCTAATAATTTCCGGGTTAATCTTTTCTACTAACGGTATTCTACCCGCTCTTTAGTATTAACGGGGTTTAATTACCAAACCCGTTTTCGGGATGTTACATCCTATGGCTGAAAATCGTTCTCACTATTCTCAAACTTCAAATCGTTCTCTCCTGATTCTGTTCCTATATATATATATATATATATATATATATCTACACATATATCTAGGTATTATTCTAGGTATCATGTATCCAATCATGTATATCACGCTCGACATGCTTCCACATAAGCTTTTCTCCTATTTGACGAATTCTATCTCCTTCTTCTACTAATTCGTCACCATATGAGCGAAGTTCTTCCAAATTTTCTTGGCTCAAAGGTGGCATGGGTGCTAGTATTGGATCAGGGTGTTGAGGTATGGGGTGTCCGTAAGGGTATGGGTTTCTTATTACACTCTGCTTCCACCAGTCGCTATTCCAAAATGGGTCTAAAGGGTTAAGGTCAGTGTACTGAGCTATGGGGTTTGGTAGGGGAGTTCTGGGAATCTCGTAAGGGTCAACATCTGGGATCGGAAACTGATCTTCCTGATTGGGTTCTAGCATTTGTTGATCTGAAAATAAGGGTAATAGTGGGGGTTCCGCTATTTGGTTAGAGTCTACTAATGTAGTGGCTAACATATGGAAATCTGCCAACTGTCTATCTAGTTCCTCTTCCCACGGTGGTCTATTACCTGCTTCCGGAGTTTGGACGTTTACTTCCCTATTAGCTTTGACTATCGCTCTTTGTTGTTGTAATTTCTTCATCCTTTTCCTCCTCTCATGTGCTCCTCTACTAAACCAACCTCTCTTTTTAGTAGTAAATGGTTCCTCAGACTATGCCTTAAAAATAAATATTCCTTCCTCAGTATCAGCTGAGTATCCTGAGGGATTTGGCTGAGATGAGGTTCCTTTATCTTTTGGGGAACTATCTAATTGACGATAAGCATCGGATGTACCTTGCTCACTCATACTGTAAACAAATAATATTTACACATAATCACATAAATTATTTCCTAACACAGAATTTAAGTGTTAGCAGAACACTTCATTGGCTTAAACCAGTGGCTGTAGCTCTGATACCACTTTCTGTCGCAGCCCCCGACCCCTGCCCGGGAACGGGCGGCCGCGGAAGACCACAGCTGGTGGTATCGATGTTTATTAATCTTGCAACGGAAAACTTTCGTCAGGACCGTAGTTAGGAAATGTTTTATCAGAGTTAAAACACCAACTTTGTATAATAAACAAACAGGATAAAACCCAAGTTTTCATTACAATATATTTATAGGGATAAACCCTAATTATTGAAAACAAAACTTCTTTTTATTTAGATAACTTTTATAGCCACTTTTTCAAGCTTTCAGTGCTCTCCAGCTGGCTTTTATTGGCTTTCACATTTTGTTACCTGAAACGCGTTTTAAAAAGGTTTTATCAGCAAGAAATACTGGCGAGTGCATCCCAGTTTAATCAAAACAGTTTTACATCTTTACAGTATTGAGGGCATCCGCAATTACATTTGTTTATATCTACTCAATTACTCATTGGCTAACTCTTTGTCCAATGGTAACGTCTTCCACATTTTGTATACAAAACCCCAACATACCGGCAGTAATTGTAGAATCACAAATACTTAATTACTGTTAAATGTAATTTAAAACTTTTGTGGTTTTGGTAAAGCATTTTGACTCACAGAAGTAATTTACAAAAATGTGGCAAAAGGAGAATGTACTCACAAACAGTGAGAAAAGAGAATGAACTCACATTGTTGACTTAGGTGATACTACTATAGCTTCCTGATGATTCTCCTGGTTATTATCTATTAAAATTAAACAATGCACATGTGTTAGTAAAATAACCCAAATCACATTAACCTTACAACTCGAGACAGAATTCCAATGACTGAGTCAGGCAGAGCCTTGACATGCATTACGGAATCCTAAATCAATCGGGTGGCACGAGACAGAACTCCAATGACTGAGTCAGGCAGAGGCTTGACATGCATTACGAAGCCTTAGATCGATCGTGTAGGGTAACAGCAGGGTTATAATACTTACAACGAGGCAGAGCTTCGCTTTATAGGGGTATAATACCCGAGTATAATTTCTACTATCAGAAAGTTGAGAGAATTCAGAATTTTGAACGAATTGCAAATGAACTGATCGACCCTATTTATAGGCGGATTCAATGGCGGCTCGCGGCCCGCGAAGACCAACACTAACTCTCTCGTGGTCCACGAGAGAGCACGTGTCGAGTATAGCTTGGTCGAGTCAGCGTGTAGGGTCGCTGAGTCATCTGCCATGTGGCGGTATGCCTTGGCCGGCAATCCAAGCCAGTCGCGGCCCGCGACAAACGTAGCTAAGGGGGTCGCGCCCCGCGAGCGACTCCCAAACTTTGTTTTTCTTGTTTTTTTTTATAAATATAAGGGTATTCTAGGTCCGTTTCTCGTATACGAGGTATATTTTAGGACGTATAAGGTCACATTACAAGGTTCTAGGAGGGTTGTTATAAAAATAATGTAATTAAATATTAGAAAAATAGGCCTTGTAGTAAGGTGTGTGAAAAATACGTTTTACAACTTAAATCTCATTCATGAATATTTTTGTTGTAAATGTATTTATTTGTTCCATACATTTATTATATAATTGAATTCTTTTATTTCACATAATTGCACATATAGACTTTAGAAAGTTTTGATATGTGGGCTCATGAGAAGATATTATTGCTAAATCAAAAAAGTTGTTGGGCCATGGAATCGCAAGAGATGAAATTGAACAAGAGGTGGTAACTCTAGTTCACAGGTTTTGGGCCATTAGGAGACAAAGAAAAGTAGGTGGATGATAGAACTAAAGGGGAATGACAGCTGTTTAAAAAGAAGACTATTTGCACACTTGGTGTGTAGATAGTCAGTCTAAAAAGAGTTTTTTTGTCCTATATGCATGGCCTGCAGTATCGAGCTGTAGCCAAAGCGTGGCGTTTTGGTCCGCTCAACCAGATAAAGACTGACGGGTGTCTGACGGGTCTTTTGACCGGATCAAATCGCCAAGCTTTGGCCGCGTTTTGGTCCTGTCAACCAGACACCCGGTCAGTCTTTTGTCTGGTTGACAGGACCAAAACGCGGCCAAAGCTCGGCGTTTTGGTCCGGTTAACAGATCCGTCAGTCTTTTGTCTGGTTGACCGGATCAAAACGCCGCGCTTTGGCCATAGCTCGACACTGCAGGGTGTGCATATAAGACAAAAAGCCCTTTTTGGTGTGCATATAGGCATTTGGGTGTGCCAATAGGTACACCCTTTAAAAAAGGGGGAATTCGCAAATAGTATTCACACTACGCACGACACGGAAAAAAAAAGGCAGCAGCCTTTTTGCTGATTGGAATGAAAATCAAGAAGGTGCACAACAAACATGAGCGGCTAGGCTTTTCGTGGCTTCCTCCAGGCAGACACTTCAGTTAGGTTTTTACGTTTCTCGGTTTATACTCAGGTTTGGATGTATTTTTGACTTTGACAACGTTGTGTGAATACATTGATGTGTTGGTTTATTTGAACTATTTGCATGTGTTTTGAATTCTTGCTTTACAACTTGTTCGATTGATGACAAAATCTAGTAACTTGTTGGGTGACATAGAATAGGTTGACTCACACTAATAAATAAGGTTAATTGAATTATAAAAGATCTTTTTTTTTTGAAAGGAGAATTTCATTAACACCAAACGCCAAACCCCAAGAAAGGGCGGCAAACAAACTGAATTATAAAAGATCTAATGACAAAGACCTATTTTTTATTACCATGTTAAATTAACCAACTTTCCAGCATCATGTCTATGTGATTACCAATTACCTGAATTAACTGAATTTTGTGAAACCTAGAACCTGAAGTTTGAAGGAAGTTACGTTTTATAAATCTGATATCTTTTCTCGTAATTAGTTTAAAGTTTTCTTTCAAATAATCAAAACACCCAATTCTAGATAAGTAGTAGTTAATTAAATAATTTAGCTAACCACTAACCACATATTCCATGTGGATATGATACTCTACTTACGCTATCTATTTAGTTTAATTAGGTTTTTGCATGACCCTTACAACTGTAAGGACCTGCAAAAATGCCCCAAAACGACCCGTAAGTGAAAACCCGAACCTCTGAAACCCTAGTGTGCAGGAAAAACCAAGAAAAATCACATTTCTGGTTTCACGCGAGCCGCGTAAAACTTAAAAATTTGCTATAAATGGGTTGGTCATGAGCAGTTCACCTGTGTTCGAAATTTCAACCAAAAAACGAAGAATACTGCTCAAAAGTCAAAAATCACATTCACGGTAGTGAAACGCTGCTACGATACAGGGTATTAACTCGATCACTGCTACGATTCAATCTCCGATCGATTGAAACCAATCCGATGGATGTTTAAGTGCTGCCCAAACTCGGGCTATACTTTGTCATTCGTCGTAAATTCGATGGATGTTTAAGTGTTGCACTTTGTCATTCGTCGTGAGGGTTTTAATCTCGTGAGTTATCGTAAATGTTGTATTAAGTTACTGACCTAGTTCGTCTGCATTGTCATTTAATCTAGGTTACAAGGCTTATCAGTAGGCTAAACTCTGCCCCGTTAAACTTGCAATGTGAGTCATTCTCTTTTTATTAAAAGTTGTTTTACAATACCTCAAACTATTTTCAAAGTTATAATTACAGGGATTAAGTCGTGGTTATCTTGAATCACTGGCAAGTGGGGTATTGTGCACATTACAAATTTCTCATGATTAGGTTCATCAACCTAACAGTGATAATCATCACTACTTGGGTGAAAGGACCCAATAGTGGTATGCCCATCGTCACAAGGCTGTGACACGGCGCCAGATAAAAATAAGATAGAAGCCATTGTAATCGCTCTTATGTTGTAATTTATAACTAATGTGTCATTTTATGTAAACTGAGTGACTCGCCAGTATTTCCCCGCTGACAAATTATTTTTAAAACATGTTTCGGGCGACCTACTGTGAATTAAGGAAAAGTGCTACGGAGCACTAACAAGTTTGAAGAGGTGGCTCAATAAAATGAATAAACATGTTTTGTAAAACAGGGAATTTCCTTGTAAAATTCCTCTATTGTAAATTACGGGGTATATCCCAAATTATGAAATAAAATAATTGGGCAGTTTCAAGTTTTAAAACGATCCTGTAAATCTTCCGCTGTCAACTCACATAATGAATACCACGGGATTTCTGTCCCGCGGCTCCTGGACCGGGTTACACCGGGACGGGGGCCGTGACAGAAAAATGTGGTATCAGAGCCACTGATTTAAGCCAATTAAGTATTTAGAAATACTTAATTTTCTAATTGCTATTATGTGATTTTATTAAAATTTTAATTGACAAAATTTTAACTTAGAATTTTGTGTGTTTCTTCATATATGCTAACAGCATGAATGAACTATCAGAAGCACTTCAAAAATTTCTATCCATACCACAGATATGGATACCATCGGTACCTTCACTGGCTACCAAGCTGATACGGAAGAACCAATGGTATTCCAAGCCCAACCTCAAGAAAAACCTAAACCGAAAAAGAAAAGAAGACTCGTAGGCTACGCGTAGGAAGAAACCAGCGACACAGAAAGTTATAAAGACTGAGGATCCGAAGGACAAGGGCAAAGGAATAGAGATCGGAGAAAGTTCAGGGCAAGCCCAGGAAATGCCACCCTGGGAGGAACTGGATCGCCAACTGGCAAATAGCGACCTCATCGAACCTGCCAAGGAAAACCTTTTCAATTACCCGGCGGAAGCACAACTTCCAGTCAATCTAGAACCTGCTATGCCAGATCCTATCATCCACCCCCGACCTCTAGGAGAGCTGGAAGAATGGTGGACCACTGACTGGCAATTTCAGAACCTCCTGAATAACCCTAATACCTTCTTCCCTCAGTTTGACCCTGAGCCTGCACCATACCCACCTATGAGCTCCGAAAATTTGGCTGAACTCCGTCACTACGGAGAGGAGCTGATTGATGCAGGAAACCGAATTAGGGATGTGGGCCGTTTTTGAAATGCCGGCTGACTATGGTTGTGTGGTGATGGGAGCATGTGTTTAAAAATAAAAATATAATCATATAATATAACTAAAAATAAAAATTTTGTAATATATTTAGTGTGTACGGATGCATACTATAATATATAAAAATGGAAGTCGCAAAGTCGACAATTTTGGCTATACGTGTTGACATGCATATGTGTGATTGTGTTATTGTAACTAATTATTAATAATTTTGTGCCAATAATTTATATATTTATATATTGGTAATTATCAGATGGAAGACGCCGACAATGAACCAGTTAACGAAGTTAATCAATCCGAACAAAACAATGAAGATCAATTTCTGAATAGGCAAGATATAGAAAACATCGTTGCCCAGGGAATAGCAAATGCTATTCCAGCAATCCTCGCTGCTGCCCGAAATCCAGTTGAACCTCAACCAATTATTCCCAGCAAATGTACTCACGGCGACAACTTCAGTAATAGTGTCAATGGAGGCGGCAACAATAACAATAATAATAATGATGATGTGATGCAATCCCCACTTCCTAAGAAAATGAAAACTGCAACGCCTGGTTGCACTGACAAAGAATTTCTTGCCTGTAAACCGGTTGAATTTGCAGGCAACGAAGGGGCGACTGCTGCACTGCGTTGGTTAGAGAAAACCGAAGCAGTAATTAAAATAAGTAAATGTACCGAAGAAGACAAGGTCATGTATGCGTCAAATCTTTTTAAAGAAGGGGCACTCGAATGGTGGAACACGATATTACAAGCTAAGGGAAGCGATGTGGCTTATGCCATGAATTGGGAAGAATTTAAAAGTCTGGTGGAAAGAAAATTCTGCCCCGAATATGAAAAGGAACAAATGACAAATAAGTTCCTGAACCACCGGATGGTGGATGTAGACTGTCAAGGGTATACTTCGACATTCTTCGAGTATGCTAGAGTTGTACCTACCATGGCTTCGCCAGAACCGGTACTTATTTCTCGCTATATTTGGGGGCTGATTGGCGAAATCCGTGATATCGTTAAAGCTGCGAGACCTCGCACTATTGACGATGCAGTGGAATTAGCCAACACTTTGACAAACGGACTGGTACGTATGCGAGAGGAAAATAGAAAGAATGAAGTGGCTCAGAAGATTACCCAAGGATTCCGAGTGGGTAACAGTAGTAACTTCAAGAAAAAGGGAACCGGGCAATCTCCCACTGCTCCACTATGCGGTACCTGTAAAAGAAAACATTTTGGAAGATGCAAAGGATATTGCAATTTCTGCAAAATTCCAGGGCACCAAGAGGAAGACTGCAGTAGAAAGAAATCCACAATCTGCTTCAACTATGGAGAAGCTGGACATTTTAGGCCAGACTGCCCTAAATTGGTCAAACCAGCTGACAACAAAGCCAAACCTGCAGAAGGAACTACCAAGAAAAACGCAAGAGCCTTCCAGTTAACTACCCAGGAAGCAGAGCTAATTCCTGATGTGATAGCTGGTACGTTCCTAGTTCATGACGTTTATGCCAAAGTATTATTTGACTCTGGTGCAAACCAAAGTTTTATAAATACTTCATTCTGCCAAGCTCTTAATCTACCTTTAACCAACCTTAGACAAATTTTTACGGTAGAAACGGCAGATGGGAATTCTGTTAACATAGATAAGGTTTTGCAAGAAGGAAAGATAGAACTTTTAGGCCATAAATTTTCTGCAAACCTGTTACCTATGAATTTAGCTGGATTCGATGTCGTATTAGGAATGGATTGGTTAGTAGCCAACCATGCTCGAATCCTCTGTGATAAGAATTCCATAGAAATTCATTCACCCACAGGAGAAATAGTGGTGATTACAGGAGACAAGCCACGTAAGCCAATGAAATTCATTTCAATAATGAAAGTGGCCAGTTATTCAAGAAAACAAGGAATAGTGTATATGCTTTCGGTAATAATTAACACTAAGGGTAAGGAACTTAAGGAAATTCTAGTAGTGTCAGAATACTCAGATGTATTCCCAGAAGAACTACCTGGATTACCACCCGATAGGGAAGTAGAATTTAGAATTCATCTAATTCCTGGAACTACACCGATAGCCAAGGCACCTTATCGGTTAGCACCCACCGAAATGTTAGAATTGAAAAAACAGTTAGATGAGTTGTTAAGCAAAGGATTTATACAACCTAGTTCATCCCCTTGGGGAGCACCAGTGTTGTTGTGAAAAAGAAAGATGGTTTGATGCGAATGTGTATCGATTATAGGGAATTAAATAAGGTTACAATTAAGAATCGATACCCATTGCCTAGGATTGATGATCTTTTTGATCAACTCTAGGGAGCTAGATATTTTTCTAAGATAGTTTTACGCTCCGGATATCATCAGTTGAAAGTACAGGAAGAAGACATACCTAAAACTGCCTTCAGAACTAGGTATGGTCATTACGAGTTTACAGTCATGCCCTTTGGGTTAACAAATGCTCCTGCAGCATTTATGGACATGATGAATAGAATCTGTAAACCGTACTTGGATAAATTTGTAATTGTTTTCATCGACGATATACTTATTTATTCCAAAAGCCAGGAGGAACATTGTGAGCACCTGCATGTACTCTTAACTTTGTTAAGAAGAGAGAAGCTTTACGCCAAATTCTCAAAGTGTGAATTTTGGCTGCAAGAGGTACACTTTTTAGGACATATGGTAAATCACGAAGGTATTCACGTAGATCCCTCTAAAATAGAAGCAATCCTCAAGTGGAAAGTTCCACAAACAACTATGGAAATTAGAAGTTTTCTAGGGTTAGCCGGATATTATAGACGGTTTATTAAGGATTTTTCCAAAATAGTTGTACCATTAACTAAGCTGACATGTAAATCAGTTAAGTTTGAATGGGGACCTAAGCAAGAAGAGGCTTTTAAGATTTTAAAGCAAAGGTTAACAAACGCCCCAATTCTTGCCTTACCAGAAGGGACAGAAGATTTTGAAGTATATTGTGATGCTTCTAAGCTAGGATTAGGATGTGTGCTAATGCAACGCAAGAAGGTAATTGCGTACGCCTCAAGGCAATTAAAGAAGCACGAGGAAAATTATACGACTCATGACTTAGAATTAGGAGCCGTAATTTTTGCCCTTAAGATTTGGAGACATTATCTGTACGGAAGTAGGTTCACTGTCTATACAGATCATAAGAGCTTAAAATACATATTTGGGCAAAAGGAGTTAAACATGAGGCAAAGAAGATGGATGGAAATTCTAAGTGATTACGACTGTGATATTCAATATCACGAGGGAAAGGCAAATATAGTTGCAGATGCCTTAAGTCGTAAGTATCATGAGAAACAGCGACGAGTCCGTGCTCTTAGATTAAGTCTACATTTAGACTTACTGGAACAATTGAGGAATATTCAAGAAACAACAATCAAGGATGATGCTGAAGGAATGAAAGGACGAATAAAGGAATTAGAGCAAGGAAGTGATGGAATTTGGAGATTCCATAAGAAAAGAATTTGGGTACCTAAGCAGGGATATTTAAGAAATAAAATTTTAGAAGAAGCTCATAAATCTAGGTATACCATGCATCCTGGTAATAATAAGATGTACCAAGATTTAAGAAACAATTTCTGGTGGATTGGTATGAAAAAGGACATAGCTAGATATGTTTCTAAGTGTCTTACTTATTCACAAGTTAAGGCAGAACACCAGAAACCTTCAGGGTTACTCCAACAGTTAGAAATGCCTGTTTGGAAATGGGAACTCATAACAATGGACTTTGTTACTAAGTTACCCAAAACCAGAAAAGGTAATGACGCAATTTGGGTAATTGTAGATCGATTAACCAAATCAGCTCATTTCCTACCCATGAAAGAAACCTTTAGCATGGAAAGGTTAGCAAAGTTGTATGTAGATGAAGTAGTATCACTACATGGAGTCCCACTCTCTATTGTATCGGATAGGGATAGTCGGTTCACTTCCCATTTCTGGACTAGTTTCCAGGAAGCAATGGGACCCGATTAAACTTAAGTACAGCCTACCATCCCCAAACCGATGGACAAAGTGAAAGGACGATTCAAACCCTGGAAGACATGCTCAGGGCATGTGTGATAGATTTTGGAGGAAACTGGGATAACCATTTACCTTTAATTGAATTCTCCTATAACAATAGTTATCATTCAAGCATCGAGGCTGCCCCGTTCGAAGCACTGTATGGACGAAAGTGTAGAACTCCAGACTGCTGGGCAGAAATAGGAAAAAGTCAATTATCAGGTCCTGAAATCGTGCAAGAAACCACTGACAAAATTACTCAAATCAAGGAAAGACTAAAGACGGCTCGAGACCGCCAGAAGAGTTATGCAGACAATCGACGCAAGCCACTAGAATTTCAAGTTGGAGATAAGGTACTATTGAAAGTTTCTCCTTGGAAAGAAGTAGTTCGGTTTGGTAAGAAAGGAAAGCTAAGTCCAAGATACGTAGGACCATTTCTAGTAGTACATGATGTATTTCATGTATCTAACCTCAAGAAGTGTTTATCAGATGAATCGCTAGTAGTCCCTCTTCAAGACATACAGGTGAATGAAAAGTTGAAGTTCGTAGAGAAACCACTTCAAATAGAAGATAGAAAGATTAAGTTTCTCAAGCACAAAAGATTGGTACGGGTTAAAGTCAAGTGGAATTCAAAAAGAGGACCAGAATACACCTGGGAGCTGGAATCCGAGATGAAGCGAAAATATCCTCACTTATTTCAGTAAATCTCGAGGACGAGATTTTAAATAAGGTGGGGAGGATGTAAGGACCTGCAAAAATGCCCCAAAACGACCCGTAAGTGAAAACCCGGACCTCTGAAACCCTAGTGTGCAGGAAAAACCAAGAAAAATCACATTTCTGGTTTCACGCGGGACGCGTAAAACTTAAAAATTTGCTATAAATGGGTTGGTCATGAGCAGTTCACTTGTGTTCGAAATTTCAATCAAAAAACGAAGAATACTGCTCAAAAGTCGAAAATCACATTCACGGTAGTGAAACGCTGCTACGATACAGGGTATTAACTCGATCACTGCTACGATTCAATGTCCGATCGATTGAAACCAATCCGATGGATGTTTAAGTGTTGCCCAAACTCGGGCTATACTTTGTCATTCGTCGTAAATTCGATGGATGTTTAAGTGTTGCACTTTGTCATTCGTCGTGAGGGTTTTAATCTCGTGAGTTATCGTAAATGTTGTATTAAGTTACTGACCTAGTTCATATGCATTGTCATTTAATCTAGGTTACAAGGCTTATCAGTAGGCTAAACTCTGCCCCGTTAAACTTGCGATGTGAGTCATTCTCTTTTTATTAAAAGTTGTTTTACAATACCTCAAACTATTTTCAAAGTTATAATTACAGGGATTAAGTCGTGGTTATCTTGAATCACTGGCAAGTGGGGTATTGTGCACATTACTAATTTCTCATGATTAGGTTCATCAACCTAACAGTGATAATCATCACTACTTGGGTGAAAGGACCCAATAGTGGTATGGCCATCGTCACAAGGCTGTGACACGGCGCCAGATAAAAATAAGGTAGAAGCCATTGTAATCGCTCTTATGCTGTAATTTATAACTAATGTGTCATTTTATGTAAACTGAGTGACTCGCCAGTATTTCTCCGCTGACAAATTATTTTTAAAACATGTTTCGGGCGACCTACTGTGAATCAAGGAAAAGTGCTACGGAGCACTAACAAGCTTGAAGAGGTGGCTCAATAAAATGAATAAACATGTTTTGTAAAACAGAGAATTTCCTTGTAAAATTCCTCTATTGTAAATTACGGGGTATATCCCAAATTATGAAATAAAATAATTGGGTTGTTTCAAGTTTTAAAACGATCCTGTAAATCTTCCGCTGTCAACTCACATAATGAATACCACGGGATTTCTGTCCCGCGGCTCCTGGACCGGGTTACACCGGGACGGGGGCCGTGACAACAACAGTCATCAAAATACATTGCAACCCCCCAGTTATATAAGTCACGTTCCGCTACTGCTAGTGGAGATGGAAATGATCGGGTGGTTCTGTTGATGGCACGATGATACTCTAGTGGTCCGTCAGTTGTCCAAATTTGTCGTTCAAAAAAAAAGTAACAACAACTGGCAAGTCCACAAGTTAGAGGTGCAAAAAAACACGGACACGAAAAAAAACCTGGACCCGGGTAATTTAAAAACCGGGTTTTTTATACCCGAATCCGACCCTACCTGCAAGGTAGGGACCGAGTATGCATATCCTTTGTAGAACCCGACCCCGTAACCTGGTTTCTTGTACCTGTTCCATACTCGGGTTTTCTAAATACACGTACCCGGGTTTACATAATACCCGCACCAGGTTTTAAAAAATCTAGAATCGGGTTTGGATCGGGTATAACTGTTGGACTGCATGTTGTGTTCACAAGAGCCTTTTATGACCGTTTTTAACGGCAATAAATTCCGTTAGGGGCTTGTTTTGGGGCAGATTTCAAGCCCTATAATGTGTATAATTAATGGTTTGATGTTTGGATAAGTCACACCACTTGAAAATACACCGAAAATCACAAGAAAAAAAACTTTCTTAAAATGGCTTCGCAAAGTGCTACGTCTTTCATTGGCGTGGGTTCTACGGCTTCGCAAATGGACTTTGATGTAATCTTGTTTAATTTCTAAGTTTTCAATGATATGGGAACTATTTTATATATTTGTTGATGTGTACACATTCAATTATGAAGTCAAATGATAAAAAGCTACAAAAATTCACTTACAAATTCGCACAATAGTTTGTTGCACATCTTCTATTCTTTTAAGCCCACTTTGTTTTTTGACTACCCGGATCAGGTTTTTTGAACACCCTATGCGGGTTTTTTAATACCCAATTCATACCCGAATCTAGAAATAGGTTATTCTAATACCCGGGTATTGAAAACCCGATCCCGAACCCGGGTACAGAAGGTATGGATTTCCTGGCCAATACCCGGACCCGAATCTAAACCGGGTATTGGCAATACCCGAAAATTTCAAACCCGGTCATATCCATACCCGAACCCGGGTATTAAAAAAACCCGGTTTTGTGCACATCTACTACAAGTCCTTACGAATATTCAGCGTGCTTGTCAAATTGGGTTTTGGGTTATTCAGATCGGCCCAATTATCACAACTTCAGATTAGGTTTGGTTTTAATTTTCATTTATCTAATCCAATAATGAACACCTACTGTAATAAGATATTGCAACTTAACAAGTCATGTTGGTTAATAGCCAAACTGTAATTGCCCACTTGGTAGAGGCGTATGCCTCTTATCGAAGAGGTTTCAGATTCAATCCTGGGCAATGGTGAATATTTAGATTTATGCCAATGAGGCCTAGCTCAATTGGAGAAAATGGGGGAGCTAGAGCTGAGGCTGGGTGGAAGCTGGGTGTTCGACTCCGGTTGAACGCGTATTTACCACTCATGGAGAGGTTTACCACATATGGGCTCGAATGGACTTGTTAAGCTTTGACCCAACCCCTATTAGGCCTGGTAAATCAACGACGTTATAAAAAATAAAAAGAAGCTAAGATAATCGAGTGAACATATACCAGTTCTAAAAGTTTCAGAAGATCCCATTTAACATAAAATAATATTATAACACGTAGAAACTCAAATTTGACAACAATACCAACATTAAAAGACTTGGGTTGCTTCACGTGAAAAATTACGTCAATGCTAAGTAACAAGCATAAAAATTTATCGATAGTGATTTTCACAGAATCTTGTATTTAAATAAAAGTTAGGGGATGTTTGTTTACCTATTAATGAGGCTCTTAATGGTTCAGACCTCTTACTAATTCAGCACTTAATGGTTCCGACTGTTTGTTTCATGAGCAGATGTCTGAATGGTTCAGACATGTGTCTCTGAATGGTTAAGACTTATACAGAGTCTGAATGGTTAAGACCTCTAATCTGAATTGATCAGACATTTGCCTCTGAACGGTTAAACATTATACAAACTCTTAATGGTTCAGACCTCTTACTGGTTCAGCACTTAATGGTTCAGACCTCTTACTGGTTCAACACTTAACCATTCAGATGTTGTCAAACAACCACTTCCGTTTTAAATTGATATATTTAGGGGCTGTTTGAAAACATGTGAATGGTTAAGTGTTAAATCAGTAAAAGGTCTGAACCATTAAGTGTTGAACCAGTAAGAGATCTAAACCATTAAGAGCCTGTATAATGCTTAACCGTTCAGAGGCAAATGTCTGACCAATTCAAATTAGAGATCTTAACCATTCAGACTCTGTATAAATCTTAACCTTTCGGAGGCAAATGTCTGAACCATTCAGACATCTGCTCGTGAAACAAACAGTCTGAACCATTAAGTGCTGAACCAGGAAGATGTCTGAACTATTTAGAGGCTCATTAAGAGGTAAATAAACAGACTCTTAGTACACTTTGTTATACGAATTTTTCCAGTTTCATTTCGTATCAATATATTTTCTTTTTACAAGAAAGATTACAAGTTAAGTATTTTGTGACATCATTTTCAGAATTACTAAATATGTTACCATCACTAAATGCAAGTAACAAATCCCCATTAATATTTATTTATTTATTTATTTATTTAACACAAAATCTGAAGCAAAAGCATTCTAACAACATAATTTGGTGTAACAACAACAATAGAAAATGAAACCCCAACCCTAAATGTAACGACGGACTATCCAACATACATTTTGAAAACGATATCAATTAGGCGTCAAGTAGATATTCAAGTGATAGTGATTTCTTGTTTCGGTTCCGGCCCGCGTCGTCGAGCAGCTCCGCTAGCCGCCGCTTCTCGTCCTCTACATCCGGGTTCGCCGTCCCGAGCTTCTCCTCTCTCATACCGACGACGTATTCTAATATCTCGATCGCATCGTTCCACCTATAACATTAAAAATTGTCAACCACGTATAAGTTTATTGTTACACATTGTTAAAAAATAAAAATACTTTACGCGTCTTGTTATTTGATTATAAACTTATAACACGCGCTTGTTATGATTAACCGTACTTATCAAACATGTAATTCATAAGTTATAACCATTTCTAGTTAATACACACTCTTATGACTCGATTGTACTGCCCACTAAATCCCGGAACTGGTTACATAACTGGTCTAGTTGAGTCTATTTGAAACAGTGATCAGACCAGTTGACCCCACAAACTAGACTGGAGATTTGATTGATTTCTATTTTTTTTTCTTTTCAAAATCTTATTTACTGACTATGAAATCGTTTCTTTTGTAAATCGTTTGAAAACGTCTAAAAATGTAATGTTTTAGAGTGAAGATATGATACCTGCCCATGGCGTCATAAGTACCGGCTAGATTGCTATAAACCCCGAGGGTGTCGGGATGATGAGGGCCGTACTCGGTCTCGAGAATGCCTCGTGCTTCTTCGAAAAGATCCGCAGCCTCATTTATCGAGTTAATTTGAACACACGCGAGCCCCATTTGGTTCAAAGCAACCCCGAAAAGAGCCGATTTCTTCTCACCGATCACTCGTAGCTTTGCAACGGCCGCCTTCAAGCTGTTATACGACTCGGAATAACGCCCCATCATGTAGTACAAAACGCCTATTTGTGCCTCGATTCCAGCCACCGTGCTTGATTGACCCGGTGCCTTCCCGTATACTTTTAGTGCCTTTTTTAGCAAGTTAAGTGCTTGATCAAGTTCCTTCATGGACTCGTAAATAGCCGAAACTTCAATCAACCCGCTAGCGATTTCTTCTTTCGGGAAGCCCGGAACCGGTTTCACGTATATCCGTAACGCGTTTTCACAGTACGATTTTGATTCCCGAAACTTCCCGATCTTGTTGTTAACATCAGCCAATCTGACAAAAACCGAAGCAGACGATGGATGGTTTTCGCCTTTTGTCGACTTAAACAAGTTAAGCGCCTTTTGATACGAGAAAATCGCCTCGTCATAACGAGCTAAAGCCAAATAAGCGTCACCGATACACACGTCAATCGCAGCAACATCGGCATCGTGCCCACCCGCAGACATGGCCATGCTTGCCAACACATAATGCTCGAGGGCAGTTTCGTAATCTCGCATTGAGTCACAAATCAGACCCATAAGCCTGCGGTCCGCAGCTTCTTCCAACGAAGCCGGTGAACCGCTTTTGTGAATATCGAGAGCCATTTGACACAACCTTTTCGCCTCATCGAACCGCATTGCTTGCACATGAGCCTCGGCGACATACCTACACGTTTCCCCAAACCGAGCATCGGTTTCCCCCAAAACTTGTCGTTGGATTTCCAACCCCGCGGTATAACAAAGAGTCGAGTTCTCGATATTCCCGAGCATCGCGTACGCATCACCCAACTGCATACACCCCGCGAACTTCGCGAGCGAATGTTTTTGCCCCTCGTCCATGTTCGGGATCTCGATCGACCGTTCCAAAAGAGGAATTGCGTCCGTATATCGCCCCAAACTACAATTCAACGCCGCGACAATGTGTAAACACATCACGAATTCCAAATTCGGCTTCTCCGATTGGCTCATTTCGAACGATTTCAACGCTCGTTGAGCCAACTCGAAAGCCTTTTTCGGGTTTTCACCCGTAGACAACAAGTCCCGAGCCTGCTTTAGTAAATAAGTTGCCAGGTATCCCGCATCCTCATTGACCGGATTCTTTTCGTGTTTCTTGTTAGTTTTCGATGTCGTTTTCTTGCCTGATGGAGGTCTAGTTTTCGGGCTGATCGTTCGGGCTTTTGGGCCCGAAGACTCATTTGGTTTCACAACAACCGAATTCGTGTCATTAGACGCTTCATTCGGTTCCTTCTCATCCGTTACAACACCGGGCTCTTTCGTAACATCACCCGCGGGTTTCATGAAGTCACCACCGGCTAAAAACCGCAGCTCGGAGTCTATACGCGATTCGTGGCCATATGACAAGTAACTGAACCTCGAGGGCGATTGGTCCGAGCTTTGCATCTCGCACACGTTGTGATACAGCTGCTCGATGGATGTATCGAGGGCGCCCGGACTGTCTACGCCTAAGTCCATCGAATCGCTCTCGGGGCTGTGCGTGCTTAACGGGCTTCTCGGTGACGAGTAGCCGAAAAGGTCCTTGTGGGGCAGGTAGTTCCCGTTGGGTATGTTACCACTGTTGGGATTTGAGGTCGGATGCTCGATCACAAGTTCAGGCATTTTGAATTGTTGAATTTGGGTTCACTGAGGCAAATGGTCGAACACCTGATATGCACCTGGATGTAGCAGCATATAACCATATTTTAAAGTGATCATTGACATGCAGATAATTAAAAAGTCAAATAATGAGATATCTTTTTGGATTTTATACATTTATAAAAAGATATCCTTTTGTAAATTTATATGTGTAAATAGCAAAGCTTGAAAATTTCTACCCGGTGGTCGGAAGTAACCGAATCTAAAAATTCTATATAAGTAAAAAAAAAATTATAAAATCGGGCGGTCGAAAACGTATATACCTAAAAAATTCTATACGAAACGTACATACATAACACTACTGAGCGAAAAGTTCGGGGTCGGACGCCCCCCGGCCCCTTGAAAGCTGCGCCACTAGACTGAGAATATTAACAAAATAAACGTGACATTTTGAAATAAAAATAGTCGTTTGATCACATGAGTACACATGTAACATGTCACCAATCATCGACTGATTAGGCCCTCGATTGAAATATGTTGTGTTTGAGTAAAATCTCCCACGCCACGATATAATCTTTTAAAAATCATTTTTTTCTTATAATTTGTGAGGCCTCTAGCGAACTATCGCGATATATAGTATAGATATTGCACCATGCATGGATTCGCTAAGATGATTCTGTTGCGCCATATTAAAATTTGTTACGTTAAAAGACACTTGTCGCACTCTGATTCATCCGTAATTTTAAAAAGTGAAGATAAATTATTAATTTTGTTTGGGTGACTTTCCCATAAAAAACTTATAAACATGTGAAAGTCAAACATGCATGATATTTACACGCAGGTTATCATGGGACTGAACATGCATGAATGTATGATTAAGGATTTAAGAATATCCAGATAAAAGGAATAATATGTGTGACAGATAATGAATGTTTTTAATGAAATTTCAAGTTAAATTAATGTCAACTTCATCTATCTTACGCAAAGGTCTTGTTATCTCTTGATTCTCCCAAAATTTATTTGTCCCAAAAAATAAAAATCACTTTTATATACAAAATTCAATGCATGATAAATAAAGAACCAGTTTCTTATAAATTCAAAGATGATGATTTGAAATAATAATAATAATAATAATAATAATAATAATAATAATAATAATAATAATAATAATAATAATAATAATAATAATAATAATAAATGATGAAATACCTGGATAGTTATAGAGGACAAACAAGTGAATTGATTGTGTGATTGTTATTTGTGATCTTGGAAGAAGAGGAACAGAGGAAGGTGAAGGTGAAGAAAGATGTGTGTATCAGTTTTTGTTGGTGTTGTGTGTGTGTGTGTGTATATAGATATATATATAGATAGGAGGAGAGAGATGGAGGTATATACTAATTGAAGTAAAGGGAAAAGGTGGTTGATGAAGAAGATAATGGCAAAAAAATGGAATCTAATTAATTATGAGGATGTATGTATTAATGTATAAATTAAGGTATAAGTGTGTGATTCTGAAGAAAAGAACATGTCTAGAGATTTCAATAATTGTTTTTAAATTTTTTTAAGCTTTAATATTGGTAAGTTAGTAAAGGATATCATGTTTTTGAAAATTGGTTTTGGAGGGGTATGGCCACAAATGTTGCGACGATGGGTTACAACCACGTCATGTTTTAAACTATGTTTTGTTTTTCGTTTTAAATTTTGTATGGAGTTTGTGAGTTTTTTTTTAGAAGGTTAAATATCATAACATCTTTTGTTTATAGAAACCTATAAATTATAAGAAACAAAAAAAGTAAAAAATAAATGTTTTAAATACGTAAAACATGATGTGAAGGTTGACAATATTATGTGGATTTATTGTTATAGCATTCACATCTAACCCTACATTTTTCTTATGATACTAAAAATCACTATCTTTTTTCTTTATTTTTCAATTAAATAATAGTTTTTAGTACATTTATCATTACATTTTCTCTTTCTTTCACTTACAATCACTTTCAAAATATATATTATAAAATTATAAAGGTGAACAGAATCCCCTCAAATTTACAGATGAGCAGTAATATTTTTTTTGTCTCATCTACTCATAACCACCTACAACCACTTTTCATAAAATAAAAATCTCTCTAACATAATTTGGGGCGTTAGATGTGAATGCTTTTAGTGTTCTCATAAATTTATACTATTCTTAACGAACCCAGCTATATACTAAAAATATAGTTTGGTTTCTATAAATCCTTGTTAAGAAATGTACATATAGTAAAAGACTTGTAGATGAATGGTGTCATATTGTCATGTATGTTTATTGAGCGGAAGGTAGTAACTAAGTGAAGGTAGTTGTGTCGATTTAATTATACATGTTATTTGTAGTAATTATATAATGTCACGTTAATTCGGTTTTTTGTTTAGCATTTTGTTTGATAATCAAGTAATCAAAGATGCGAAGTTTGACATATCATCGTATATTTGTGCTTCAAAACTTATTACAACAACAAACCAAACCTAAATATTGGGCATACCATTGTTATTGGTTAGATGCATCAGTATATACATGTGCACTAAAACTCACTAAAATAACGAAACAAACCTAGAAATTAAGTGGACGCATCGTTATGCGTATCAAATCTGGAAAGTGGACACACATTCGTAATAGGTTAGATACACCATTATATATTAGTGTATCAAAATTTATCATATACTTGTGCATCAAATCTAGAAAGTAGGTGCATCGTTTTAATCAGGGCCGGCCCTGAGAATTCATGTACCCTGTTCGAGCTCGAAAAAACGTGCCCTTAGGTCTTAACTAAATAAAAAATTTAAACTAGTTTTTCATACAACTTTGAACCGTTGACAAAAATATAGCATTCGATAAACAATGCAATTAACAAAATACAAAATATAGTTTAAACAATATGATCGAAGATTCGAAGGCCTGTTCCTGTGCGACGTTTCATTACCCAGTCCCGGATGAAAGAGTTTCCACCCAGAATTGTTTTTTTGTTTATTAGTTTTTAGAAAATATATGGGTATTGGACTTACTAACCTAATGGGCTAATAGTTTAAACAATATGATTTCTTTTAAGTGGGCCTATTTTAATATTTCTTTGGTTATACCCTGTTAAAAAAAATTTACATATATAATATCGGATTTTTTTTAAAAAATTACGTGCCCTACGAAATCACGGGCCCTGTTCGGTTGTCCTCCCCGCCCTCCTTCAGGGCCGGCTCTGGTTTTAATGGATTAAACACACCGTTATGTGAATCAAACCAGAAAAATGAACACAATGTTATAACTTATAATAGGTTAGACGCACCGTTATACAAATCATTACAGTATATAATATGAAAACTGGATACACGCCATAATGAGTCATATTTATTCGTGCATCAAATCTCATTAGAATAATAAATCAAAACATAAGGTGTATGCACATCGTCATAAAGAGTTATACGCATCAGACCCTTCAAAATATCATTTCAAAAAATTCGTCTAACAAGATTCATATCATGGTAAAGAGTATAAGGTTTGTTATAAAATCAAATATAGTATAAGATATTTAATAATGATACAAAAGTGGGGAAAACTTATTTCTTAAAATTTACCTAAAATTTAAGTTCCTATGGTGAAATGTGAAAAAAAAATGAGGTGGAGAGAGGTGGAATGTTGTTGTTGCAAGCAAATGAAGGGGACTTATCCCCCACCAACATCCCCCTGCTTTTTTTTTCCTTTCTACATCTTGTTACTTGGCATGTCATTGTTCAATATGCTTTTTGGCACACTTTCTCATCAAAATGTAGCATCTGTGTATATTATGTTGCATAAATAATAACATGAAAACTGTATAACAAACTTATACGTATAATGTTTGACATATATAATCCGAGTGGGGCTATTTGGCAATTTCTGAATGGTTAAGTACTGAATTAATAAGATGTCTGAACCATTAAGTGTTGAATCAGTAAGAGGTCTGAATCATTAAGAGCCAATATAATGCTTAACCATTTAGAGACAAATGTCTGACCAATTTAGATTAGAGATCTTAACCATTCGGACTTAGTATAATGTTTAACCATTCAGAGACAAATGTCTGAGATATCTGCTCACGAAACAAACACTCTGAACCATTAAGTGCCGAACCAGTAAGAGTTCTGAACCATTAAGAGTTTCATTAAGAGGTAAACAAACAACCCCTTAGTTATCAATAAAACTAAAAAATAGTCGAGTGATGACGGGCCTATGAAATTTATCCGACCCTTTTAAACAAAATATGGTAATTACTTGAGTGTCACAACCAAGCTTATTTAATTCACCAATCTTATCGTATATAATCATAAAAATATGTTTTTTAATGTCTATATTTCATTTGATTACGTTAAGATCTACTTACGTTACAAAATTTATATATGAGAAGAAGTCACTTGGACTGTACGTAATTCTTATTTTTAGATGTCTATTCATAGTCCCTATTAAACAATAGTTTTTATAGGCCTCATTTTCTTACATATATTTTAACGGTTAAACTTTAAATTATTTTATATTAATTCATCTAAAATTTTCTGAACTCTTATCTAAAAAGATTATTACATAGTCAAGTATAATCAGATTCAGAAATGCCATATTTTTATTAACCATTGATAAGAGTATAAATCAAATATAAGTCGTTCAAAACAGCGCGAATGATGAATTACGTCTATTTATAAATTAATAGACACGCTATGGCATACCAAAAGATAATTTCCTTGGACAAAACGCATCGTTGTTAATTTCCTTTCAGCATATACTCTCGGCCAGGGCAGATCTAGGGGTGTTTTGGTCTTTCTACCCCCTCGATTTGGCAAAAAATGAAAAAAATTAGTGGAAACCTTGTATGATTTGGAAAAAATTATTGAGAATCTACCAAAAGGAACCCAGTGAAAAAAAAAATTCTAGATCCGTCACTGCTCTCGGTAGGATCCCTTAACAATCGGAGTTGGCGGTGGCCGGAGTTGGCGGTGGTCGGAGTTGGTGGTGGCAGGTGTTGGTGGTGGTGCTTGATGAAGGTGGGCCTTTTTGTAAGATTTTAATTTTTTTTAAAAGGTTGGTTATTTATATTATCTACACAATTAGTCCCTGTAAATATGAATTGACAAAAATGCTCTCATATGCAAAGCACATGATCAGATTTAATAGAAAATTAACTGAGTTTGGCTTAAAGGACAAAACGTGTATGATTTGAAAACAAAAAATTACAAAACTCGTCAATTTTGAACATAAACGACAACACCTGAAATGGGTATAAAGATAAAGGATAATACTTGAAATTCACTCAAAATAATATCATCATCATCATCATCATCATCATACTCAGTAAATCCCATTAATAGTAAAACTAAGACATGGTCTGAGGAGGGTAAGATGTAGACAACCTTACATCTACTTACCTCTACCTCGTAGGAATACAGAGGCTGTTTCCAATGAGACCCACCCCCCCCCCCCCCCCGGCTCGATAGTAGTTTTGCATCAAGCCTTGGACACAAGGCACATAACACTCAACAATCGGGACAAAGGCCGATTAGTGCATATACCCTTTTGTCTTTCGACTATCAAAGCCACCACATGATGCATGATTAACCATCCCCCTTTTTAACGTTATTTTCACGAAATTAGTAAACTAGCGTTAAAATTACTGCACTTTCACTTTTGTCCCCCGGGCGTCCCCACATATATACATTATATGTGCATACCGCAAGCGGGGCTAAAACATCCTCTAAAACATAAGAACACCTTTAAAACATCCTCAAGCACTCATAAACATGTCATGTCAGCTGTCATATTAGATTTCATTTATTTTGCAGTCATACTCATTTTCTATCTAATTTTACGTTTACTTTCAAACACCTTTTAATATATACATAATTTATATATGTGAGCATGAGAGGGACCCACTCCTACCTATGCGCCCCGTTCGGATTCCAACACGCAACTGGTCGCCAACTCAGGCCACCTGAACTTCCGCTTTGCCACATCGTCCATCTGATTTTCTCATAGAAGATGTTCTAATAAACCTTAACCATGCTCTAAAAACGACAAAAAATTGGCCACGATCATATCTTATTTGAGGGGTTGTTTGTTTACCTCTGAATGAGGCTCTTAATGGTTCAGACTTGTTACTGGTTCAGCACTTAATGGCTCAGACTGTTTGTTTCACGAGTAGATGTCTGAATGGTTCAGACATTTTCCTCTGAATGGTTAAGATTTATACGGAGTCTGAATGGTTAAGACCTCTAATCTGAATTGGTCAGACATTTGCCTCTGAACGGTTAAGCATTATAAGGCTCTTAATGGTTCAGACCTCTTACTTGTTAAGCACTTAATGGTTCAGACATCTTACTGGTTCAGCACTTAACCATTCAGATGTTGCCAACAGCCCCTAAAACAATATCCTTTTAGTGTTTTGATTTAATAAAATATATGTTAGATAACAACAATCACAACCAAGGCATCTTCTGATGGTGCAACCCCTCCCTCTAGTCGGCCCGGACCCTGCTTCTTTCTAGCTTCCACCTCCGCACCCAATATTCTCAAGGTGGTTCGGTCTTGTTTTTTTGACCCAAAATAGTTATAAAAATAATAAATCAAGATACAAACAACAACAAACAAATAATCCAATATCAAATCTCTAATCATTAGTCTGTCCATTGAGACATATAATAATACAAAAGAATTAAATATTTGTCATTTTCACCAACTTTTTAATAACAAAATATGTTAGAATGATAAAGAAATTTATAAGATTACTTTTTTGTTTCTAAAAAGATCACATATTACTTATTGGAATCAAAAGGTTGGTCAATATTTATTTTAGGAGGAACAGTACAAAATTTAAGGTGGGCTATTATTGAGGAGACAACCTACTTGATAGTTAGGACTTAGGACTCCTGTCTTCTTATGAAATGATAATCAACTTTTTGTATTTTTATATCTTGTATTTTGAAGAAAGACTATAGTGTATAGTTATAAAAGTTTTATGGTTGGTAGAAATGAACTTGGCACTTACAATGTGAAAGTATATGATAAAACATTTCACACCATTAAAGTTAGAAAAAAAGAAGTAAAACTATGCATTTTTTTGCTTTAAAAAGTTAACCAAGAGTATATCAAACTAGTATTTTCAAGACCAATATAATTAACAGGTATAAGGTGTATATTGTACTTAATTATTTCCTACATCTACATTTACCATGGCAGGGAATAGTGTTTCCCTGCCATTGGTCGAAATGAGCGGCATGCAATACACCATTGGACCAACAAATTTATTATGTTTTATCCACTTTAAATTTATGTTTTTGCCCCCAGTTTAAAATTACGTTTTCGCTCCAACTTACGAATTGAATATGCCCTCGGTTCAAATATTACGATTTTACCCTCCGCCTCAAAATTACGCTTTTACATCAGTTTATTATTTTACACTCACTTTAAAATTACGTTTTTGCTCCCAGTTTAAATTTACGTTTTTGCCCCAGTTCAAACTAAAAATATGCTTTTGCCCCAACTAAAAATTACGATTTTCCCCTCGGTTCAAAATTACGCTTGCACCCTCAATTCAAAATTACGTTTTTTCCCCCGGTTAAAAATAAAATTGTGGTTTTCTCCTAGCTAAAAATTACGAATTTACCCACGCTAAAAATTACGATCTTGTCGTCGTTTTACTTTTCCTTTCTAACAAAACTATAGTACTGTTTTTTTAATTGGTTGAAAATTATTTGGTTATTGCCCCGCAACGCGGGCGGGGCATCAACTAGTTCTTACTATAATTGCTATTGATCATAATCTATTTAGTGCTCTTTAAGTCTTTTTTTCAAGACTTAAGCATCCTTAGCTGCCCTTAAGCATCCTTAGCTGCCACATCATCTGTCAAATCATATCCTTACAAATCCTTAAAAAACCTTTATTTCATCTCCAACTCTACAAATATCCTTACTCTTCTAAATTTTCACCTCATAATCTACTCACTATACACAATACTTAAATAAAAGTTTTTTTTAGTATGGGTCCACCTTATCAGCAAAACCAATACAAACATGCATTCATAATTAAGGGCTCCATTGTTAAAGGCTTCAAATGGCACCATTGCTCCAATGATAAGGGTATGTAAAAGCTTATAAGACCAAAGGTGTTAAGAATGCATTAGAGATACTATTACAAATTGGAATAATAAGAATATAAATGTGCCGTAACTTATTAATTGGGCAATGGATCACATAAATATCATGATGTGACTTTAAAGATACATAACGAATAAGGATACATCAATTAAAACTGTTATTGGTCCTTGAGGTGGATGCATAATCCTCTCATATATATTATTCCCTTGTATGTTTTCCATATACTAGATTTGTTTACGTCGCGTGTTGCGGCGAAACGAAGCAAATGATAAGGTAAAACAAACGTTATTTGAAAAAGAAGCATGTTGTTTAGAAAGTCAAATTGTCAGAATCAGTTCAGTTTCGTACCGTTTTATAATACCTAATAAATACTTTATTTTGAATATGTGTTTGTTTTTAACAAAATTTATACCGGAATGTCAAGGAAAAAACTAACGAACGTAAGTTATTATAAAAATATCAAATTAACTAAAAAACAAAAAAAAATAATTATTAAAAATAGAAAATAAATGATAGAGGAAATATGGTTTAAGAAAAAAGGAAAATATGTTAAAAAGTTAAAAACAAATATAATAATTAAGTATTACAATATTAAAAAAATTATGTAAAAAGATGTATATTATTATAAATTTAAAATTACTATGACACCAAATAAATACTCTATTTTGAATACCTGTTTGTTTTTAACAAAATTTATACGAGAATGTTAAGGAAAAAATTAACAAACGTAAGTTATTATAAAAATATTAAATTAACTAAAAAAGGAAATGATTAAAAATGGGAAAAGGTAAGTATTAAAAATAGAAAATAAATGATAGAGGAAATATAGTTTAAGAAAAAAAATAAAAATATGTTAAAAAGTTAAAAACAAATATAATAATTAAGTATTACAATATTAAAATAATAAATAAATTAAAAGGCTATATATTATTATAAATTTTAAAATTACTATTTATTGTTGTTCGTTAAGAATATATAGAGAATATATAAAGAATAGTTCATATTTTACTTAATGATGATAGGTTGATAATATAGTTCCTATTTTATTTAATGATAGGTTAATAATTAAGTTTCATGTGAACAACCAACATACGCAAAATCACTATATTTATGAAACTTTTGATTCATCATTAAACTTTGCATAATTGCATTATTATTGGATCTGGATAGTGGACATGAAAAAGAAAATAAAATTGGTTATAATAAGATGATTTAAGTTCACATACAAATTGTTTTATCGTACAAAACGTATTAAAGACATGAAAAACAAAAAAAAAACACGGTGACATTTTCGTAATTATTTACTCGTAGAGTAATTATCAAAATTACTCTACAAATGATTTTGTAGAGTAATTTTGATCTTGTAGAGTACTTTTGTAAAATGTTCTTGTAGAGTAATTTTGATCTTGTAGAGTAATTTTGTAGAGTATCATAATTACTCTACAAATGATCTTGTATGATAATTTTGATCTTGTAAGGTGACTTTGTAAAGTATCATAATTACTATACAAATGATTTTGTAAAGTAATTTTGAATTGTATGTTGTTTGATAAACTTGCAGAGTAATTTTGATACACTTGTAAAGTAATTTTGATGCAGAGTAATTTTGATAATTACCATACAAAATCAAAATTACTCTACAAGATACACTTGTAGTACAAATGATTTTGTAGAGTAATTTTGAATTGTATGTTGTTTGACAAACTTGCAGAGTAATTTTGATAGACTTGTAGAGTAATTTTGATGCAGAGTAATTTTGATATATATATTTGTAGAGTAATTTTGATAATTACCATACAAGATCAAAATTACTCTACAAGATACACTTGTAGAGTAATTTTGATAATTACTCTAAAAAATCAAAATTACCCTACAAGAACATTTTACAAAATTATTCTACAAGATGAAAATTACCCTACAAGATTATTTGTAGAATTTTGATAATTACCCTACGAGAAAATAACTACGAAAATGTCATCGCGTTTTTTTTTACATTTTCACGCTATTTATATACGTTTTGTATGATAAGAGTATTTGGATTTAATATTTTGTCATAATAAGATATAATTCAATTTCATTCATGTTTGTATAAGGACACATAGTGTATCATGAATTTTAAACTTTGTTCCTCCGAACAATTTATTATTAGCACATTTGGGGCTTTCAACTAACGTTACACTATTAAGTATAATACTCACATTAGTCCACAACATTATGATCTATTTGTGATATACATATAAAGAAGGGAATTTTGAACTAAATAAGGCATCATTGATAGACCGTTGAATAAGAATGTGTTCTCAGTTATCATGGACAATAATACCATAATATCATTATATCTCCCGATAGCAAACTGGTACATCAAAATAAAAAGGTAAACGGGCAATAATTTGCGCTATAATATTCATATATAACATATACTAGGTTAGAACCCCGTGTATTACACGGGTTGAATAAAATAAATTACTTATTAATGAAGACTAAAATATTATAAAACGTTTTTTGTAATAGAATCTGACAGAGCGTGAAATAAGAGGGGAAATAAATCTTCGGCTCACTAAATTATAACATATGACGTAAAAAGATAATACTAACAACAACAACAATAATAATAATTATAAAAGTCTTTTATGCAATTTGGTAGATAATTTGTATGAACACATTTATCACACTTATGATAGCATTAGGCTAAACCGGTTATCTTTTATGTAGTTTCATTTGTGTAACATCCTGATTATAGAACCACATAATAATAATAACAATAATAACAATAATAATAGGGTAAATTACTTTTTGAGTCCCTGTGTTTTATAGGTTTTAACCACTTGGGTCCAAAAGCAAAAAGTTTAACGACCTGAGTCCCTATAAGCATTTTCTTTAACCATTTGAGTCCAGATTTCTAACACTGTTAGAATTTTTTAGTTAAGTATTGTTAAATGACCAAAATACCCTTATATTTAAAAAAATAAAAAACTCTCTCTCTTTCTTCACCCTTATCTCTCTCCGGTCTTTCTTTCTCTCTCCCATTTCTTCTTTCCTTTTCTTCTTCCATAAAGAAAACCCCCACACACACTTTCTATTTACAGAAAAATCTAGAGAGAGAAATAGTTTAGAGAGAGATTCAGAGAGAGTGAGAGTCGGATCAAAGAATAAAAACAGTGTCGCCCCCATGTAAACACAATTGAATACGGACACACAAGAAGAAAAACAGAGCCATGACTAAATACGAGCACAGATCTAAGTGCTCCAATTTCTGTAAGATCTAAAATTGAAATTCGATCAACTAATCAAATTGTTGACACTAATTTCACTTTCCAGTTTCCAAAACACAACTGTTACGAACACATATGAAACAAAACAGAGACTAGACTCTAATGTTGGTAAAAAAAACTGAAATTCGATTGGTAAATCGAATTGTTGACTGATCGCAATTTCACTTTCATGGAACACAAATGATACAAACACATAAGAAGAAAACAGAGTCAAGAGCTCTAATTATTGTAAAACCTAATTCGATTGGTGAACCAGTCGACTAATCCTAATTTCACTTTCTTAAACACAATTAAATACCACAGATCCGAACCATTATCCCAGATCCTCTGGCCAAAATCCCAGATCCTCCGGCGAAAATCACAGATCCTCCGGCGAACCAAAATTCCACAGTGGGTTTTTGGAGTGGGTTTTTGGAGCTCTGGTTTTGGTGCCGCCATTGATGGTAGCTGGTTTTTCTTCTTGTGTGTCCGTATAAAACGTAAAAACAGAGCCAGCTACCATATAAGCTTAATACATAGATGGTGGGAGATGTATGAAGGTGGGTGATGAATTTGTCCTGTCACATAAATCTCCCATCTCATGCTTCTTTCGATCCATGTATACCGCTCTAAAATACCATCCACACTTAGAATAAAATTGAGTTATGAACTGATTTACGATAAATTTGAGTAGGTTGTGATGAATTTGAATGATTGATAGGACTTGGGGATCGGATGATATATAAAAGAGAGAGAGATATGTGTTTTATGGGTAAATTACTTTTTGAGGGTATTTTGGTCATTTAACAATGGTTAACCAAAAAATTCTAACTGTGTTAGAAATTTGGACTCAAATGGTTAAAGAAAATGCTTATGGGGACTCAGGTCGTTAAACTTTTTACTTTTGGACTCAACTAGTTAAAACCCATAAAACACAGGGACTCAAAAAGTAATTTACCCATAATAATAATAATAACAACAACAAGAATAAAATGAATGAATTGAATTTTTGATATTCACCAAATTACATATGTTTTATTCCCTCATTTTACCCCCATTTTATGCGTTTTTGGCCGTAAAACCGAGAATCGGATACTTAATCAAGTGTATTTTTGTTTACAGGCCTAAAACAGCGTACCAAACAAGAAGATGAAGAAAACGAGGATTTTTCGGGCGAAACGGCAGAACTGCGAAGATTCTGTGAAGAAACTGACCTGGGCGAGTTACACGACCGTGCAATCATGGGCACTCCCGTGCGGATCTGACAACAGGGCTCAGCTCGGCATTTCACAGCCAGTGCGATCAGGAGCGCAAGGCATCTTCGGCAATGCACTCCCGTGCATTTGGAGGCACTCCCGTGCGGATGCGATGATCAACCCCTGCCCGGATCTACACTGCCAGTGCAGATGCTCGTGTCATCCTAACCTCGGAGATGCACGCTCGTGCAACCCAATGCATGCCCGTGCTAATACGAAGACCGGTCCATTATTTGCTGGTGTCACACGGTATGGTGAACAGGACCATAAAGTGAACGGTCGTGCACTTTAATCGCACGACTGTGCGATCTGAAAAAGTTATAAAAAACAGCAGGCAACATTCAGTTCGATATTCTGGAGTTTTGGGAGCTCATCAGGCGATTATTCAGGCTTCGGAGGCACTTGCTTTCACCCGGATTCAAGCCACCTTGTGCCGATTAGCTCCGTTATCATCCAGATTCTCAATCTTATGCTTGTTTATGGTTTGATTCTTCAATCTTTCCATGTTTTTATTCATGTTTCAAGCATTTAGATTGATGATTATGTATTATTGTAAGCCTAAGGGCAAAAACACTAGTATCCCTTGCTTAATAACAACCATTAGTATGTTAATTATGTTTGTAATGACACTTTGAAGCATTTTCTATGTTAATCCTTGATGATTAATTTGCAACCTTGTTTATTGATATTGAATTCTTGATTATAGTTAATTATATTGGATGATTAGTATGTGGTTAGTTGGGATATTTGTAAGAAGAAGCTTAATTAATCATGTATTAGTAGACTTTGAACTTGTTTAACTTGTTTAATATGTTTGCACCACGACACTAGAAATGGTTAGTGGGTTAATAAGGGATAATTATTGTTAATCAAGAAGGCTTTCCCTCACGGAAGGACCTTAACGGGTTAAATGGTGTTGTTATGAATTCTTGACATAAATTGTTAGCTTAGTTAGTAGTTTAGACCAAAATTGCTTGCTTGGTGAATGTATGTTCAAGATTTGTAAAATGAACTCGATTATGATTTAATATAGTTTATGTTTGTCTCGGTGGTTGCATTGTGTTTATCGGTGTCACTTTCCTTGATTAAGTGAAGTTAGAAAACTCCTAACGGATGACTAACTTATCTTTAGGGGATTTTCATAGACATTTGTCAATTGGGCGTTAAAGACAATTTTAGGTGGTTAAAGTGTGTTTATCGTTTTAGCTTTCCAAAGAATTGTCATGTTAGGAGTCCCGAAAGGGATACTAGTTGTCTTGAAATTGGAGAATTGACCAAGTGTTTTAAGTGACAAAACCGACTTAGTTCACATGCTTTGGTTGTGCATAAAGCAAGGCTATATATTTATTTTCTTATTTGGAGTCTATTATGTTTATGAAAGTTTATGTTTTAATCTTATTTTTAGTTTAAACAAATCATTCACTTATCTTTCTACCGGTAATTTAATGACAAAGGTTTTGTATTATTCCTCCGCCCACATCCTTGGATCGACACTTGGTTCTTACCGATACTTTACTACATATATGACGGGGTACACTTGCCCTTTCGTGTGTGTTTTGATGTTGAAGTATAAATCACTTTTATAAATTTAAAACTGAATCGTGTGTAAAATTCATTTTAAAAACATGCATATACGCGCACACGTCAAGTTTTTGGCGCCGTTGCCGGGGAATGTGGCGAGCTTTAGGAACGACCCGAGTCATTATTTTATCGGTGTACATACCTGTGAATATTTGTGAATATTTTCTTGATTATTTATTCGTTTATTTATTTGTTAATATTTCTTGTTTTTAATTTAATTTATTCGTTTTCAAGCTTATTTTTAAACTCTTGTAAATTTTTATTTCAATTATTTGTTCGAATTCGAACTAATTATTTGTTTATTCTTTGAGTTTTCGGCTCCGAAAAATCATTTTTATACTAGCCGATTTGATTATTTTTTATTGTTGTGATTTTTATAAAATTTCGGGTCCATTTTTCAAATTTTATAAAATCTTCAGCCCCCTTTTACAGAAATTCTGTTAAAAAAACAACATTATTATAATAATAAAATATTCATTGTGTCAATTTTTCGTTTGCAGGTTGATGTCCTCAATCCCCGCTCCCGACGCTGTTGAGCCTTCAGATGAACCGAGCGTGATCTGAGGAGACGTCTTCGTGAGAGATCCCGCGCGGTTGCGCTGTTACTCGCAGCAGGTAAGGATGAGCAGGTGGTACCCGCTGAAGCCGAGGGCTCAGGGGACGTAGGAGACATAACCATGGCGGACGACGAGCGACCACTGAATGAATCAAATCAGCCCGGAGGAACAGGCCTGGAGCCGAGCATTATTCGACCTACGATAGACGCACCTACTTTTGAAATTAAATCTAGTATTATAAATATGGTGCAGAATTCGGTGCAGTTTGACGGGCGCGAGCATGAGGATCCCGAACGACATATCGCTGCTTTTCTCGAAGTATGTTCGACGTTCAAGATTAGGGATGTTTCGGAGGACGCTGTTCGGTTGAGGTTGATTCCATTCTCGTTGCGTGACAAAGCTAGAGCTTGGCTTATGTCACTTCCTGCAGGGTCCATCAGGACCTGGAATGAGCTGGCGGAGTTATTCATGCAGAAATATTTCCCGCCTGAGAAAACAACCAAGTTACGGAACCAGATTGTGACTTTTCGCCAAGACGAAGGAGAGTCGTTGCACGTGGCCTGGGAGCGGTTTAAGGATTTGTTACTTGATGTTCCACATCATGGTTTCTCCAAAAGACAGTTGGTCTTGACGTTTTACCAAGGGCTTAATTATGACATGCAGGAGAGATTAGATGTGAATGGAGGAGGCGATCTGGGAACGAAGACGCCAAATGAAGCCTATGCTATCATCGAAAAAGTTGCATTAAAGTCTAGCTCGCGTCGAGAAGGAGAGAGAGTCCGGACATCATCATCCCGCCCAGGAGTTCATGCTGTGGATGACTACACAGCCATTACTGCACAGATCTCGGCTCTTTCGGCGAAGTTTGATAGGTCCCAGACAGCTGCGCAAGCTAGTTCAGGGTGTGACCAGTGCGGAGTGTCACACGAGCTTGGTGCATGCTTTCAGTGGGTCATGTATGAGGGCCAAGAAGAAGTGGATTTTGTGAGCAACCAGGTGAGGCTGCAGAACAACCCTTACAGCAATGCATACAACCCGGGATGGAGGAATCACCCAAATTTTGGGTGGCAAGCAAATGTGGGTAATCAGAACCCATTAGGATTTGCCTAGCGGGCTCCAGCACCGCAGCAGGTTCATGGTCAGCAATTCCAGCCTTACAACCAATCTTTCCAGCCACGTCCATACTCGTACCAGAATCAGGGTGCCGGGAGTAGCTCCCAGCAGCAAGCCCCTCAGTCAAGTTCCAAGCTGGAGGATATGATGGCTCAACTTCTTACTAGCTCCACTAGTGCAAATCAATTAGCTGAAAAACGATATCAACAAAGCGAAGACCGTTTTCTAGCTCACGAAGGAGAAATGAGGAGTCAAAAATCCTCGATTCAGAATATCGAGAACCAGGTTGGTCAGATGGCTAAGATGATGTCGGAGAGACCCCCAGGTGGTCTTCCAGGCAACACATAGCCAAATCTGCGTGGGCATGTAAATGTTGTCATGACCAGGAGTGGTAGGACTACCGGACCAGACATATTGGACTCACCACCAATCAATGAAGCGGCCTCGACTGATGCTCAGGACGAGGTGCAAACCAGGCGAGGCCTAGAAGTACAGCGCAAGTCCAGGAGCCAGTCAAAGAGTACACTCCTCCAGCTTCATATCCGGGCAGGCTGAAGAAACAGAAAAATGAAGAACAATACGGTAAGTTCCTTGAATTGTTTAAACAACTGCACCTAAACATACCGTTTGTTGAAGCCCTGGCCTAGATGCCGAAGTATGTGAAATTCTTAAAGGACATCCTCTCGAATAAGCAGAAGCTCGAGGATATATCCTGTGTGGTGTTGAATGAAAGTTGTTTTGCCATTCTGCAAAACCGTCTGCCCACAAATATGGGAGATCCGGGTAGTTTCACGCTCCCTTGCTTGATTGGAAATATGTCTGTTAGCCATGCATTGGCTGATTTGGGAGCGAGTATCAACCTTATCCCTTATAAGATTTTTACTAAGCTGGATCTGGGTGAGCCTTCACCCACTAGAATGAGCATTCGACTTGCAGACCGTTCAATCAAATATCCGCGTGGATTCGTTGAAAACATGCTTGTTAAAATCGATAAATTTGTTTTCCCCGTGGATTTTGTTATTCTTGACATGGACGAAGATTCAAAAGTGCCATTGATACTTGGACGCCCGTTCCTCAATACTGTGAAGACGATTGTTGATGTGGCAGCTGGCCAAATCACGCTCCGAGTAAATGACGAGCATGTGACATTTGATATTAAAAGATCAATGCAACATCCGCAAAGTCACGATGACATGCTTTATTATGTCGACATTGTCGACGCATGTGTGTGCTCTCATTTCCAAGGCACTATTGAAGAAATTGATACGGACACACCTCTATCGTGTAGGGACCTGATTTGCATTACGCAGGAGGGCCACGGAGTTAAGCAGCCGACTTTCCAAGTCGGTGATGATGGTTCCCAAAGTCCAGATCAATTTATAGAAATTGGCCATGTAGATGATGAAAAATCAAAACCTTCGGTTGAAGATCCACCATCTTTGGAGTTAAAAGAACTCCCACCACATCTCGAGTATGCATTTCTAGACGAAGAGTGTCGCTTGCCGGTCATCATTTCAGCACTATTGGCAAAAGAGGAGAAGAGACAACTTCTCGAGGTTCTTAGACTTCATAAGAAAGCCATGGCGTGGAAGATTATGGATATCAAAGGCATCAATCCTTCTTTTTGTACTCATAAGATTCTGATGGAAGACGAGTACAAGCCATGTGCACAGCCTCAGAGGCGGTTGAATCCGAATATGCAAGACGTGGTGAAGAAAGAAGTGATTAAGTTGTTAGATGCTGGGTTGATTTATCCTATATCTGATTCTGTGAGGGTGAGTCCAGTGCAAGTAGTACCCAAGAAAGGTGGTATTACTGTAGTTTCAAATGATTGGAATGAACTTATTCCTACCCGTACCGTCACTGGGTGTCAAGTTTGCATCGACTACCGCAAACTCAACGATGCTACTCGTAAGGATCACTTCCCGCTTCCATTCATCGACCAGATGTTGGAACATCTGTCGGGGAAGTTGTATTAGTGCTTTCTGGACGGGTTTTCTAGATACTTTCAAATTCCTATTGCTCCTGAGGACCAGGAGAAGACTACCTTTACATGCCCTTTTCGCACATTCGCCTACCGGCGTATGCCTTTCGGGTTATGTAATGCACCGGCTACCTTTCAGCGATGCGTGGTTGAGATTTTTCATGGCATGATCGGGGATTCTATGGAGGTATTCATGGATGACTTTTCAGTATTTGGAGATTCCTTTGATCATTGTCTAGAAAATTTGAAGAAAATGTTGAAGAGGTGCGAAGAAACGAATCTTGCCCTAAACTGGGAAAAGTGCCACTTCATGGTGAGAGAGGGCATAGTTCTGGGACATAAGATTTCGCGAGCCGGTATGGAGGTCGATCCAGCTAAAGTTGACATAATTTCACGACTTCCACCTCCCACCTCTGTGAGAGCGATTCGGAGCTTTCTCGGTCATGCAAGGTTCTACAGGCGATTCATAAAGGATTTTTCAAAAATCGTGAGGCCCATGACCCGTCTGTTGGAGAAAGACGCTCCATTTATCTTTGGAGATGACTGCTTGAAGGCTTTTGACCTTTTCAAGCAAAAGTTGATTGAGGCCCCTATTCTAGTCTCACCTGACTGGAGTCTGCCATTTGAAATTATGTGCAACGCGAGCGATTTCGCTATAGGGGCCGTTCTAAGGCAAAAGAAGGAAAAGCACTTTCACCCGATCTATTATGCGAGCAAGACTCTTCACGACGCTCAGGAGAATTATACTATGACAGAAAAAGAGCTCTTGGCGGTGGTTTTCGCATTTGACAAATTTAGATCGTATTTGGTGCTTTCGAAAACAATTGTGTATAATGATCACGCAGCCATCAGATACCTGTTCAGCAAACAGGATGCTAAACCGCGTCTTATCAGATGGATCTTATTGCTGCAGGAGTTTGATATCGAAATTCAAGACAAAAAGGGTTCGTTGAATGTAGCGGCTGACCATCTTTCTCGGTTGGAGCATGGAGACATCAAGGACACACGTTGGGATCCAATCAATGACAATTTCCCACACGAGTCGTTGATGAGCGTCGAGGTATGTGATGAGTCGCCTTGGTTCGCCGACTTTGCGAACTATCTTGCTTGCGGGATCCTGATTAAAGGATTAACTCACCAACAAAAGAGAAAATTCTTTGCGGACGTCAAGCACTACAGTTGGGATAACCCTTTCTTATTTAGGGTTGGTGTTGATCAGGTGATTAGGAGATGTGTTTCGGGAAAGGAGGCGACTGACATTCTGCGCCACTGTCACGAGGGACCTACCGGAGGTCACCATGGAGCCAACTTTACCGCTAAAAAGGTGCTTGATTCAGGGTTTTATTGGCCCACAATATTTCGTGATGCGCATAAATGGGTCAGAGCGTGCGACGCCTGCCAGAGGGCAGCAAACATATCGGCTGTCACACCCCAACCGATGGCGGAAACATCAGGGTACGAGCACTAAGCATTCAGATAGCTCATGAGATTTCCATAACACTAAAGTTTCAATATAGATTAATAGATTTCATGCAAATTTGTCTAATAGCACAACCATGTCAAAATAACCACAAGTCCCGACAAAACATCATGTATCAAATTTTGTTCATAGACTAAATTAACTAGGTGAGTTTCTAAGCTTCATGTAACACCCCGTGTTTCGAAGTCAAAGTCAAAGTCAAGATTTAAGTCAAAGGTAGACAAGATCGCTGATTGCGATCTGTCACTCCTTGTTCAATTCCTGTTTTGACTTCTTTGACTTATAGATAGTCTATTTTATGCTTTACGTTAGTTGTATTATGTGGAGTACTTATTAATAATCGAGGTTTATTCGATGATTATCGCATGTTTTATCGCTTATCGCGATCGCACTCGCAACTCGAATTACGCTTTTTGGATAATGCTATATATGTGTGTGTTCCTTATGTGTTACTTGTGCATGTTTATTTATGTTAATGTTGTGTGATTAATCGAAATGCAATCGAAACTCAATCACAATCGAATCGCAAACGCTAAACGAATGTGAAATAAGGATGTTTGTATGTTGATATAGTAGTTGGGATTAAAAGTAATTTGACTAGGAAACTCTATCGCATCGCAACGCTCGCAATCGCAATCAAAACAGCAAACTCGTCGCGCCTTGCCCACCAATCGAGTGGCCAGCCGATAGAGCTGCCAGCCGATCGAGGTGCCACTCGATCGAGCAGTCACCCGATCGGGTTACTACCCTATCGACCAGCCTCTCCTCCCCCTTTCCTTTTATGGAAACCCTATAAATACCCCTGTCAACATCACAAAATTACCTTTTTCTGCACCTCTCGTCCGACCAGCGCTTTTGCCTACTTTTCTTCAGATTCCTCGCGATTCTTGTAAGTTTTCCATCTAAATCTTGTACTTTCTTGATCTACACGCACTCCTACACCTTTCTATCTTTTGAATCTTAACTTTTAACTGTGAAATCACTAGATTTGTGGTGTTCTAGGATGATGTCATCATGGTGTTCTTATGAACTTCATGTTTTGACTTTAATCCGCCAAGAACAACTTAGATCTGAACGAATTCCACACAAATAAACAAAGATCTTGCATAGATCTAAACATATTTATGGTGAAAAAGGATTGAAAGATGGTTTCTAACTTTCTTTCAACTCTTTTACACTCAATGCACTCAAAACCGATAGAATCGGACCTTGATCTGACCTTCTACTCCTTCTTGGTAATGTGTTAGTTCAAGATCTGAGTCCTACCAACGAGACAACCGATTTCGGGTTAAACATGGAACACCGTCTCGAACAGTTAGCTGGTCGGATTTGGGTGATTCCTGTCCGATCAGGCTACCAAGTATTGACGAGGTTTCTAGTGATTAGCACGTTGTCACACCGTCTCAATAAAACTACAAACCAACAAAACGACCAAGTGTAAGACGATCAGGCCGGCCAGGACGGAGTGCCGCCCGATCGGACTGCTGTTCGATCAGATTGTCACCCGATCGGGTTGCCACCCGATCGGCTTGCACCTTGGCCTCACACTTGACTTTTTATTTCGAATAATTGAAGTTGTGAATATTGAACGAACTACTGTCCGATCGGATTACCACCCGATCGGATTGTCACTCGGCCATGTAATGTTCCGACTTCAACATTTAAACCATTTTCAACATGATTTAATGCACAAGGGTTGCCACCCGATCGGACTACCATCTGATCGAGTGACAAACTGTTGTGAACTTGTTCTCACTAAAGTGTCCAACCAATCGGATTGTCGTCCGATCGAACGGTCGTTCGATCGACCGACCTGAAAGGTAGAGACACTTCTATGCCTTCTATGCTTTCAAAATGCTACAACGAAAACTTCAAAAGACAAGCCATCATACACAAACACATCCTTCCCAAACGAAGTAACAATCCACTCGAAAGATCACCCGATCGGCTGACCATCCGAGCGGATTGTCACCCGATCAACCGGCCATCCGATCGGATTGCTGTTCAACCCACTGACACTTTATTCTGTTTTACGCGCCGCTTATCGTTATGCTATCGTTCTGATCAGGCTAATTTCCGCTCTAAGCGCTCCCTTCAATCCACTAATCGCTGTGAGTATACTCGATCCCTTTTTGCTTTACGAACTTTTGGGTGTTACATACGTTACTTATACAAAATCACATCGAACACACTACGCTTTACTTTAACGCTAACCGTTACCGCATGTTATACGTGACTTAATGAATGCTTGTTTGTTATGTTTACACATGGAATGTTGTCTACCTGCCTTAGCAACGATACTACTATTTGTTTGGACTCAGCACCTGTTCACTCAGGGGTTGTTAAGGGCAATTTGTTTCATGGCTCACAGTGGTGAGTGTGTATTACGAACTGACTTGGGCAGTCAACCCGCAGTCATTGGTATTGATAGGTTCATGTCGATAACTTACGTGCTTCATTTCACACTGTGTACGTGCTGGTTATGTGTAAACGATTTCAAACTCTATTATATCTAATAAACTTGTATGCTCACCTTTACACTATGTGTATTGACTTTTACTTTAACGTATGTGACAGGTGCTTAGAATGCTATTATGCTTAGCTTGCTGTGAAATCGAGGTTAGGAAAGGTCTAGAAACAAATAAACAATTGTCTGTATTTAAAATTTGAGTTGTCGGAACAGAACAATTTGACTAGATCTTGTCTATAATAATTATGTTATCTTTTATGACATGGTATGTGACGTGTTGCTTTAAATAATTGGTAATTGTAGTTGTTATGGAAACTTCTGGACAATCTGTTTCGCTCAGTGCCACGCCCCGATGTTTCCGCCATCGGTTGGGGTGTGACACTTCATCCAAGCTTGATTCCATGTTCTCAGCATCCTATCAGCCTGCAACATGTATTAAAATAGAGTCAGTACAAAAATGTACCGGGCGAGTATACAAGTTTGAATAATAGCATACTAGATTAAAACAACTCATATCCACAGTGTAAGAATAAAATAGTTTCAGCCGTGCTAGTGTCGCAGTCCACACAGTGATAGCCCAAGTAACCCGATGCTTTAGTGTTTACCCAAGACTCAAGGTAAACTAGAATCCTCCTAACAATACCCCTTGAGAATAATGGGAGAGGTGCACCCCTATAGCGCTACTATTGTTAAGGCGGAACTACACACCCTGGATTAAACGTCACGTATCACAAAATAGAATACTAGAATGCACAAGTTTTCACATACACGAAGGATAGAGATTAGCTTGCAAAAGTATCGAGTTTCGTAGTTTATAGAATACATGTTACATCCCAAAGTTTAAAGCAAAAAGGGATCGAGTATACTCACAGTGATTGCTTAACAGTTAAGACTGTTATTGGATCAAAGGGAGCTCTTTAGGTTTATCCTGATTAGATTACAACAGGTAAGTGTCGGACGAAACAATCGAGATTGTTCAAGTGTTGGATTAGTCACTGGGTCGGATGGATGTCCGATCGGATGGCCATCCGATCGGATTGCCAGTCGATCATGTGGCCAGTGTGTGAACGAACGAATGGTTGCCCGACCGGATGGCTATTCGATCGGGTTGCCACTCCATCCTTAGGTTGACACAGGTGTGGGAATCGAATGGCTGTCCGATCGGATGGCTATCCGATCGGGTCACCACTCGATCCAAGTTTAAGTTTCAAAGTTGCCTTTGATCGGGTGGCAGCTCGATCGGATGACTATCCGATCGAGTTGCCACACGATGAGCAGGGTTTTGAGTTTTAAGAATGCATAGAGTTAGGGGCAGGTGTCACTCGATCGAGTGGCTGCTCGATCGGATGGCTATCAGATCGGGTTGCCACTCGATCGGGTTACCTCATCCCGTTCTTAACTTTGAAAAGTTCCAAGTTTCTGTCTAAAGTAATGGCGACGTGGTACGTACTTCGACAACTGTAACCCCTCCGTATTCAGCCGACTCGATCGGGTGGGAAATCACCCCAGTCCGCTCAGTCGTCCGTTCGTAACGAGTTTATGTCGGAATCCGTTCCAAGGTCGTCTTCTCCTGCACAATCCGTTCCCAAACCAACTCTAGACTACCCATCAAGTCTACAGTCCGTCTGTACCGGATTTCACCATTTAAAATGAAAGATTGAAGGAAAGATGAAGGAAACTTGTATCATAAAAATCCTAGATCCAGCTTAGATTTGGTGCAAAACACCTGAAATTCCTTAGATCTGAGCTAGATATTGTCAAATATGACAGTTTGTACAAACCACCATGGTGACATCATCCTCAAGAGCTTAAATCCGAGAGATTCCACGGTGAAAGGTGTGATTTCAAAGGTGAATCACGTAGAGAATGAAGTGTAGATCAAGAAAGTACAAGGATCTAGTGTAAAACATACCAAAATAGCCGAGAAATCGAAGGAATAAGGTGTTCGTGCGTCTGAGTCGAGCAGGGTTGTCACATCAGTGAAGGACTGATGTGACAGCTCCTATTTATAGTGTGAAGGAGGGTGAGAAGGGGCTGTGCGCATGGATCGGGTGGAAACTCGATCGAGTGGTCATTCGATCGGGTGTAAATCCGATCGGTTTGCCACTTCGGCCAATCCATCCTTTCCGTGTTCCCGTTTTCGCGTGTAAGATCAAGCGTTGCGTATTATTTGGTAATAGAACAACTAGATTACATCATAAATACCAAAAGTTTTCCTAGATTGATAGATTCAGCCAGTGACAAGACTCCATTATCTCATTCCACCAAGAATCAAGTTTCACGAGACTCAATAGACAAGCACCAAATGTAGATTTAGACATTCCAAGTATGTAGATTTAGGCATTCCAAACATAGATTTAGACATTCCAAGCATATAGATTTAGGCATTCCAATCATAGACATTCCAAGCATATAGATTTAGGCATTCCAATCATAGACATTCCAAGCATATAGATTTAGGCATTCCAATCATAGATTTAGACATTCCAAACATATAGATTTACCAAGATATCCAAGCATCACACATCAAATAGTTCAGGGGCTAGACTTGCCAATAGCTAAAGTTCAGGGACTAATGAATACTGGGCGTCACGAATACATGCTTGAAGATTTATCAGAGTAAATACCACACTTTTATAATATTAAACATATTGGGATAAAACCCAAGTTTTTATTACAAACATTTTCATAGGGAAAATCCCCATTTTATTGAATAAAACATCTTCTTTTATTTAGGTAACTTTTATAGCCACTTTTCCAAGCCTTCAGTGCTGTCCAGCTGGCTTCTAGTTGGCTTTCACATTTTGTTACCTGAAACGCGTTTAAAAACATTTTGTCAGTGGGAAATACTGGTGAGTGAATCCGAGTTTAATCAAGAAGAGTTTTATTCTTTAACAGTATCGAGAGCTATCACATTGTTTGTTTCTACACAATTACTCATTCAGTATTGTCAATCCTGACTGGTGGGTCATATTACACATTGGCTAACTCTTTGTCCAATGGTAACGTGTTCCACATTTTGTATACAAAACCCCAACATACCAGCAGTAATTGAAGAACTACAAAGACTCAATCACTGCTTAATCGCATTATAAAATATTTAAGGTTTTGTAAAAACAGTTTACAAAAAGGAGATTACTCACATTGCTGACTTAGGTTTTCTTTAAGGGTTTCCTGGTGATTATCTATAATTTACACAAATGCACATATGTTAGTAAAATAACCCAATATTTACATTAGTAATACCCTCCCCGAGACGACATTCCAACGACTACGTCGGGCAGAACCTCGACAGCCGTTACGGAACCCTAGATCAATCGGGCAGCGTATCTAATACGTAACCGGGGTTATAATACTTACATCGGTGCAGAAATTCATTAATTAGGGGGTATTATGCCTAAAAATTGTATTATCTATGCAGAAATTGAGAGAGAGAGATCGAGAATTGAGCAACGGAAACTGAAGGTCGAGCACCTCTATATATATGCGACCCTTCAGCTTCCCTCGCGTCCCGTGAAGGATTAGTCCAGGGTTTACGCGGCCCGTGAGCTAGGGTGGTAGGGCCTAGGGTTGCGTAGTCACCGGTATAGCCTCGCCGGGTGTTGTGCCACATGGCGGCCTGGGTTGCGCCAGCCGTTACTCGGTTGTGGCCCGCGTAGGCTGTAGCCAAAGGCTACGCGCCCCGCGACAGCCTCAATTTCCTTATTTTTATTTTATTTTTAATGATATAATGTATTTTGGGCTCGGTTTTCACATACGGGGTGTATTTTAGGACATATAAGGGTATATATTAGGGTGTCAAAATATTTTAGAGCTCGTCCTCGAGATCTACTGGAACAGGTGTGGATATTTCCTTTGCATTTCTGATTTAAGCTCCCATGTGTATTCTGGTCCTCTTTTGGAGTCCCGCTTCACTTTGACTAGAACTAGTCTCTTGTGCTTGAGGTTCTTAACTTTCCTGTCTTCAATCTGTAGAGGCTTCTCTACAAACTTTAATTGTTCATTTACCTCTATATCCTTAAGAGGCACTACTAGCGATTCATCAGCTAAGCATTTCTTGAGATTAGATACATGAAATACATCATGTATTCCTGCCATTTCCTCTGGCAGTTGTAGCTGATAGGCTACTGGTCCTATTCTTCTAATAATCTTAAAAGGCCCAACATACCTAGGGCTTAGCTTTCCCCTTTTGATGAATCTTACCACTCCTTTCCAAGGAGAGACTTTCAATAATACTTTATCTCCTACTTGAAATTCCAATGGCTTTCGTCTTTTATCAGCATAACTCTTTTGTCTATCACGTGCTGCTTTCAGTCGTTCCTTGACTTGAATGATTTTGTCTGTTGTTTCTTGTACTATCTCAGGTCCAGATAGTTGCTTTTCTCCAATTTCTGCCCAACAGACTGGCGTTCGGCACTTTCGTCCATAAAGTGCTTCGAATGGTGCAGCATTGATACTTGTGTGATAATTGTTATTATAAGAAAATTCTATCAATGGTAAATGATTGTCCCAATTACCTCCAAAATCAATTACACAAGCTCTAAGCATGTCATCCATTGTCTGAATTGTCCTTTCGCTTTGTCCGTCCGTTTGTGGATGATAAGCGGTACTTAGATTCAACTTGTTTCCCATTGCTTTTTGGAAACTTGTCCAAAAATGAGAGGTAAAACGACTATCTCTGTCAGAAGCAATTGATAGAGGAATTCCATGTAATGAAACTATTTCCTTTACATATAATTTAGCTAACTGTTCCATACTGAAAGTTTCTTTCATTGGTAGGAAATGAGCTGACTTGGTTAGCCTGTCTACAATCACCCAGATTGTATCATTACCTTTTCTTGTTTTGGGTAATTTGGTAACAAAATCCATTGTTATTAATTCCCATTTCCAAACCGGCATTTCTAACTGTTGCAATAAACCTGAAGGTTTCTGATCTTCAGCTTTGACTTATGAACAGGTTAAACACTTTGCAACATATGCTGCTATATCCTTTTTCATTCCTATCCACCAGAAATTTTACCTTAAGTCCTGATACATCTTATCACTTCCAGGATGCATCGCATACTTAGACTTATGGGCTTCTTCTAATATACGATGGCGTAGGTTTCCTAATTTAGGTATCCACATTCTTTTCTTATGGAATCTCCAAATTCCATTTGTTCTTTGTTCTAATTCCTTAATCATTCCTTTTAACTTTTCAGTATCATCCTTGATTAGTGATTCTTGTGCTTTTCTAATCTGTTCATTTAAATCTACTTGCAGATTCAACTTAGGAGAACGTACTCTTTTTTGGCTTTTCGTGATGCTTTCGACTTAAAGCATCAGCTACTACATTTGCCTTTCCTGCGTGATACTGGATATTGCAATCAAAATCACTAAGTATCTCCATCCAACGTCTTTGTCTCATATTCAATTCTTTTTGCCCAAAAACATACCTTAAACTCTTATGATTAGTAAATATGGTAAACTTACTACCGTATAGGTAATGTCTCCAAATTTTAAGGGCAAAAGTTATAGCTCCTAACACTAGATCATGGGTTGAATAATTTTCTTCATGATTCTTAAGTTGTCTAGAGGCGTAAGCTATAACCGTTTGACGTTGCATTAACACACATCCATAACCTAATTTAGAAGCGTCACAATAGATTACAAAATCTTCAGTTCCTTTTGGTAACGCTAGCATGGGTGCATGGGTTAATCTTTGCTTAAGAATTCTAAAGGCTTCTTCTTGTTTTGGTCCCCATTCAAACTTAACGGATTTACAGGTTAACTTAGTTAAGGGAATGGCTATTCTAGAAGAATCTCGAATAAACCTTCTATAATAACCGGCCAATCCTAAGAAACTTCTAATTTCAGTTGGTGACTCAGGGGTTTCCCAATTGGTTATTGCCTCGATTTTGGTGGGATCTACATGAATTCCTTCATGATTAACTAGATGTCCAAGAAATTGTACCTGTTCTAACCAAAACTCACATTTTAAAAACTTAGCATAAAGCTTTTCTTTTCTCAATAAACTTAGAAGTGCGTGCAGATGGGCTGCATGTTCCTCTTTGCCTTTAGAATAAATAAGAATATCATCTATAAAGACAATTATGAATTTATCCAAATATGGCTTACATATTCGGTTCATCATGTCCATGAATGCAGCTGGGGCATTGGTTAAACCAAATGGCATGACAATAAATTCATAATGGCCATATCTTGTTCTGAAAGCGGTCTTAGGAATGTCCTCTTCCTGTACCTTTAATTGATGATATCCTGACCTTAAATCAATTTTAGAGAAAAAATCATGCTCCTTGCAATTGATCAAATAGATCATCTATTCTTGGTAATGGATACCGATTCTTAATCGTAACCTTGTTTAATTCACGGTAATCAATACACATACGCATTGATCCGTCCTTCTTTTTAACGAATAAAATCGATGCTCCCCATGGTGATGAGCTTGGCTGTATGAATCCTTTCTCCAACAATTCATCTAACTGTTTCTTCAGTTCCTGCATTTCTGCGGGTGCCAAACGGTAAGGTGCTTTGGCAATTGGTGCGGTTCCCGGTATCAAATGGATTCTAAATTCAACTTCTCTGTCTGGAGGTTGCCCTGGTAGCTCTTCTGGAAATACATCTGAAAACTGGGATACTACTGGAATATCCTTTAATTCTTTTCCTTTAGTGTTAGTGATTATGGAAATCAAATACACTAATGATCCTTTTCTTATATAACTTGCAGTTTTCATCACAGAGATGAACTTTGAGGATTTAGAGGTTTTATTTCCTTTAATTGTGATCTTTTCACCCTTTGGTGAATTTACTTGAATTGACTTTTGATCACATAAAATACTGGCTTTATTGGCTATTAACCAATCTATTCCTAACACAACATCAAATCCTGCCAGGTCCATTGGGTAAAGATTTGCAATAAATTTCTGATTTAAAATTTCTATTCTTGCTCCCTGCAAGATTTTAGAAATCTGAATGGTTTCACCATTTGCTATCTCTACTAGACATTCTTGTGGAAGTTTAGTTAACGATTGATTAAGAAGTTTGCAAAATGAAGTATTAATAAAACTTTGGTTCGCACCAGAGTCAAATAATACTTTTGCAAAATATCATTAACTAAAAACGTACCGGTGATCACATCTGGGGTCATCTTTGCTTCTTTTGCAGTCAGAACAAATGCTCTAGCATTTTTAGTATTCTTTGTATTCGCAGCTGGAGCTAACTTTGGACAGTTAGGCTTGATATGACATTGTTCTCCGCAGTTGTAGCATATCCTGTTGTTAGGCTTTTTCCTGCAATCTTCCTCCTTGTGTCTAGATATTTTGCAAAAGTTACAGTATATGGAGCATCTTCCGGAATGCTTCCTTTTGCAATACTTATAGTAGGGTGTAGAGGTAGAACCTACATTTCTCCCATGGTTAGAATTTCCATAACGGAATTCTTGGGTAAGTTTCTGGGTTAGGTTCCTCCTTTGATCCTCTTCTCGTGTACGGACTAATTCATCTGTCAAGGTGTTGGCTAGTTCTACAGCTTCTTCTATGGTTTGAGGTCTAGCTGCCTTGACTACATGCCTAATCTCTCCAATTAATCCCCAGATGTAATGGGAGATTAAAACTGGTTCAGGTGAAGCAAGGGTTGGTACTATTCTGGCATATTCAAAGAATAATGTAATATAACCCTTACTATCTACCCCAATCATCCTAAGGTTTAGGAATTTGTTTGCTATCTGTTCCTTTTCATTAGGAGGACATAATTTCCTTTCTACCATGTTTTTAAACTCCTCCCATTCGATATTGTAAGTTCTATCACTTCCTCTAGACTGTAGGATAGTGCTCCACCATTCTAGTGCTGAATTTTTAAACAGATTGGAAGCAAACATTATCTTATCCTCTTCCTCACATTTACTTATTCTTAAGACTGCCTCAGTCTTTTCTATCCAGCGTAGAGATGCAACGACCCCTTCATTGCCCGAGAATTCCATTGGTTTACAAGACCAGAATTCTTTATAAGAACAACCGTAAGACATGGTTCTTCTTCTTTTGGGAATGGGCACTTGAAGTACGAGTCCATTGTTTATGCTGTTTTCAGGTTCAGACGGTCGTTTGCTATCATGTTTACTTTTATTTTCGGCTTCCCTAACCGTTTTGATAATATATGGCATCGCATCTATTATCCCTTGTGCCACTATATGTTGCATGGCACTGTTATCCACTTGGTTTCCGTTATTGTTGTTGTTCGGGTTCTCATTATCCAAGTTATTGTTACTCTGGTTATCGTTATTTTGGTTTTCCTGGTTTACTTCGTCGTCCATCTGGATTTTAAACATTTACCAATTATTAACATCACAACATAATTAATAATTTAGGCAACAATCACACAATACACATATTGGTCAAAAGCGTCGAGCATTGCGACTTTACTCTTTTCTATTATAGTATGCTTCTAATACAAACCAATACTAGAAATTAAAAATTACAATACAATACTACTATGCATCACTAACCACGAAGTGGTCTATACTACAACATATATTAGTATTATTATACTATTTTTTTTCATACAAACATATTTTATATTATTATTATTACCAACTCCCCCATCACCTTCACTGATCTGGATTCATCCAGTAATCCATATTGCGCTCGTCGTACCTCCAGACGAGTCGCTCTCCTACCTGCCTCATCCTCTCACTACTCTCTAAAATCTCTTCTTCGAAAGTTCGGAGCTCATGCAAATTTTCTGCACTCATTGGGGGTGAAGGTGCTGGTATTGGGTCCAGGTACTAGGGCATGGGATTCTCCTGAGGGTACGGATTCTCTAAGATCTCCCTGATGTATTCATCGTTATCGTAGAAGGGATCTAGAGGGTCCAGACCTGGATAGGCTGCTAAGTTCGGCATGGGTTCGTCGTTTAGATGGTAGCGTGGCACATAATCCCTATGATCATCGAACCATGGATCACAATCTGGGTCTAAGGGATTAGGGGCTGGTATCCTAGGTATCTCCTCATGGTTGAAATCATGCATTTGGACTTGGTTTTCGGGGTTGTCTTCTATCTCCATCGGCTGAGTGGGAAACAAAGGTAAGGGTTGTGGGGCTACTTGTTGTTCCAGGTTTGGGTCAGCAGCTGTGGTTGCTAGGATATGAAAATTGGCTAGGCTTCTATTAAGAATATCCTGTGTATGGGCATCTGACTCTTGCTTAGCGGCTGCTAGGACTCTCTGCTGTTGCAACTTTCGTATTCTTTTCATACGCTCGAATGCTCCCTTACTGAACCATCCTCTCTTTTTCTGAGGGAATGGCTCTTCAGATTGAGCCTTAAAGACAAACATCCCTTCTTCATTATCAGCGGCATACCCAGAGAGGGCAGGCTGTGAAGAGGTACCTTCACTCCTAGGTGAATCGGGTGGTCATCCGATCGAGTGGTCATCCGATCGGTTTGCCACTTCGGCCAATCCATCATTTCCGTGTTCCCGTTTTCACGTGTAAGATCAAGTGTTGCGTATTATTTGGTAATAGAACAACTAGATTACATCATAAACACCAAAAGTTTTCCTAGATTGATAGATTCCGCCAGTGACAAGACTCCATTCTCTCGTTCCACCAAGAATCAAGTTTCACGAGTCTCAAGAGTCAAGCACCAAATGTAGATTTAGACATTCCAAGCATGTAGATTTAGGCATTCCAAATATAGATTTAGACATTCCAAGCATATAGATTTAGGCATTCCAATCATAGACATTCCAAGCATATGGATTTAGGCATTCCAATCATAGACATTCCAAGCATATAGATTTAGGCATTCTAATCATAGATTTAGACATTCCAAACATATAGATTTACCAAGATATCCAAGTATCACACATCGAATAGTTCAGGGGGCTAGACTTGCCAACAGCTAAAGTTCAGGGACTAAATCTGACAAAAGTCTAAAGTTTAGGGACACTGGGCGTTACAGTCTCCCCTCCTTTTAGGAGATTTCGTCCCCGAAATCTTAGAAGAAGACTGCTCAGAAGAGCTGCGGGTACTTGGCCTTCATATCACTTTTCAACTCCCAAGTAAATTCGGCGCCACGCTTTCCTTCCCATCGAACCTTAACAATGGGAATTTTGCTACACCTCAGACGCTTGATAGCTTGCTCCATGATTTCGACCGGTTTCTCCACAAATTGTACAACTTCATTTATTTGCAAGTCCTCAAGGGGAACCTGAAGTTCCTCATCGGCTAGACATTTACGTAGATTAGATACGTGGAACACTGGGTGCACATTGTTTAGTTCTTGTGGTAATTCAAGTCTGTACACCACCTTGCCAATCCTTTCGAGTATCTTGAAAGGACCCACATAGCGAGGAGTGAGTTTTCCCTTCTTTCCAAAACAAACTACTCCCTTCCAGGGAGATACCTTGAGAAGAACTCGGTCCCCAACATCAAATTCCAGAGGCCTACGCCTAACATCAACTTAGCTCTTTTGTCTGCTCCTAGCCTTGATCAAGTTATCACGGATCTGGAGAATCTTATCTGTTGTCTCTTGAATGATTTCAGGGCCAGTAAACTGCTTGTCACCAATCTCATGCCAGCTGAGAGGAGATCGGCACTTGCGGCCATACAAAGCTTAGAAAGGAGCTATCTGAATACTGGAATGATAGATGTTGTTGTATGAGAACTCAATAAATGGTAAATGTACATCCCAGTTACCACCAAAGTCGATGACACAAGAACGGAGCATATCCTCTAGGGTCTGAATAGTACGCTCGGTCTGTCCATCCGTTTGAGGATGAAAGGCCGTGCTAATATTCAAATACTCCCATAGCGGATTGAAAGGTTTGCCAAAGACGTGAAGTAAAGTGGCCATCACGGTCCGAGATTATGTCAAGAGGTATGCCATGACGGCATATAATCTCATCAGCATAGATTCGAGCAAGTTTCTCCACCCTGTAATATTCACGAATAGGAAGAAAGTGGGCGGATTTGGTCAAACGATCAACAATTACCCAGATACTGTCATGACCGAACGGTGTTCGAGGTAACTTAGTAAAAAAGTCCATAGCAATGCTATCCCATTTCCAAACTGGGATCTTGGGTTGTTCTAAGAGTCCTGAGGGACGTTGATGTTCAGCCTTAACTTTCGTACAAGTGAGGCATTTAGAAACGTACACAACAATGTCCCACTTCATGCCAAGCCACCAATAAGTTGTACGCAAATCGTGGTATATCTTAGCGACACCCGGATGAATGGAGTAATTGGATTTGTGGGCCTCTTTCATAATAAGCTCACAGATATTATCGCGATCCGGTACCCAGATGCGATTGAGGTAATATTGTAGCCCATTAGGTTTAGTTTCAAGCTGATCAATCCTAGCGCCGTGGATTTCTTCTTCTAGATTTCCTTCATTTGCTGATGAATACTGGGCTTCACGAATACATGCATGAAGATCATTAGAGATACGAATAACATTTACATGAGTTTTACGACTAGGAGCATCGGCCACTACATTCGCCTTGCCAGGATGGTAGCGAATTTCGCAGTCGTAGTCGTTAAGCAATTCCACCCAACGCCTCTGTCTCATGTTCAGCTCTTTTTGGTCGAAGACATGTTGAAGACTTCTATGGTCAGTGAAAACCACGCACTTAGTACCTTACAAGAAGTGTCACCATATCTTTAACATAAACACAGCTGCACCAAGCTCCAGATCGTGAGTAGTATAATTTTTCTCATGCACCTTGAGTTGACGAGAAGCATAAGCAATAACCTTGTCCCGCTGCATGAGCACACAGCCCAATCCACGGTTCGAGGCCTCGCAATATACCACAAAATCGTCATTCCCATCCGGTAGAGTAAGAACAGGGGCATTACACAAAAGGGTCTTAAGAGTCTGAAAAGATTCCTCTTGCTCGGGACCCCAAGCAAAAGGTTTCTCTTTATGGGTCAACGTAGTGAGAGGTACAACAATCTTAGAAAAGTCCGAAATGAATCGGCGGTAATAACGGGCCAATCCTAGAAAAGAACGAATTTCGGATGCGGATTTAGGCGTACTCTAATTCTTCACGGCTTCGATTTTAGACGGGTCAACATGAATACCTTGCTTACTAACGACGTGACCAAGAAATTGAACTTCATTAATCCAAAACTCACACTTAGAAAATTTAGCATATAGACGTTCACCACGTAAGAGTTCAAGCATCAAGCGCAAATGTCGAGCATGATCAACTTTAGTTTTAGAATAAATTAGAAGATCATCAATAAAGACTATAACAAAACGATCCATATAGGGTTTACACACACGATTCATGAGGTCCATGAACACAGTGGATGCGTTGGTGTCGCAACCCCCGCCCCCTATCTGTCCTGGGAACGGGCGGCCGCGAGACCAGTTTTGGTGGTATCATTTTGTTTATCATTTTGGCAACGGAAATTTCATCAGGACCGTAGTTAGGAAATATTTATCAGATTAAATACCACACTTTTATAATATTAAACATATTGGGATAAAACCAAAGTTTTTATTACAAACATTTTCATAGGGAAAATCCTCATTTTATTGAATAAAACGTCTTCTTTTATTTAGGTAACTTTTATTGCCACTTTTCCAAGCCTTCAGTGTTGTCCAGCTGGCTTCTAGTTGGCTTTCACATTTTGTTACCTGAAACGTGTTTAAAAACATTTTGTCAGTGGGAAATACTGGTGAGTAAATCCCAGTTTAATCAAGAAGAGTTTTATTCTTTAACAGTATTGAGAGCTATCACATTGTTTATTTCTACACAATTACTCATTCAGTATTGTCAATCCTGACTGGTGGGTCATATTACACATTGGCTAACTCTTTGTCCAATGGTAACATGTTCCACATTTTATATACAAAACCCCAAAATACCGGCAGTAATTGAAGAACTACAAAGACTCAATCACTGCTTAATCGCATATAAAATATTTAAGGTTTTGTAAAAACAGTTTACAAAAAGGAGATTACTCACATTGCTGACTTAGGTTTTCTGTAAGGGTTTCCTGGTGATTATCTATAATTTACACAAATGCACATATGTTAGTAAAATAACCCATTATTTACATTAGTAATAACCTCCCCGAGACGACATTCCAACGACTACGTCGGGTAGAACCTCGACAGCCGTTACGGAACCCTAGATCAATCGGGCAGTGTATCTAATACGTAACTGGGGTTATAATACTTACATCGGGGCAGAACTTCGTTAATTAGGGGGGTATTGTGCCCGGAAATTATATTATCTATGCAGAAATTGAGAGAGAGAGATCGAGAATTGAGCAACGGAAACTGAAGGCCGAGCACCTCTATATATATATATATGCGACCCTTCAGCTTCCCTCGCGGCCCGCGAAGGATTTGTCCAGGGTTTACGCGGCCCGCGAGTTAGGGTGGTAGGGCCTAGGGTTTCGTAGTCACCGGTATAGCTTCGTCGGGTGTTGTGCCACGTGGCGGCCTAGGGTTGCACCCGCCGTTACTCGGTCGCGGCCCGCGTAGGCTGTAGCCAAAGGCTACGCGCCCCGCGACAGCCTCAATTTCCTTATTTTTTTTATTTTTAACGATATAATGTATTTTGGGCTCGGTTTTCACATACGGGGTGTATTTTAGGACATATAAGGGTATATATTAGGGTGTCAAAATATTTGGAGGGTTGTTATAGTTGGTCAGCCCAAAAGGCATAACCACGAACTAGTAGTGTCCATATCGAGTACGAAAAGCGGTTTTTGGAATATCATCTTCGAGGACACGCAACTGATGATATCCAGATTGGAGATCGATCTTAGAGAAACAGGACGCGCCATGTAGTTGGTCAAATAAATCATCAATACGAGGTAAAGGGTAATGATTCTTCACGGTAAGCTTATTAAGTTCTCGATAGTCGATACATAAATACGAAATGAACCATCTTTCTTCTTGAAAAATAAAACAGAAGCACCCCATGGAGAGGCACTTGGACGAATAAAACCTTTGTCGAGCAGTTCCTGTAGTTGACTGGATAATTCTTGCATCTCAAAAGGTGCAAGACGGTAAGGAGCCTTGGCGACAGGTCTTGCGCCAGGTACGAGATCAATGCGAAAGTCAACGGTTCTAGGAGGAGTAAGACCAGGTAGATCCTCAGGAAAGACATCGGGGAAATCACACACCACGGGAACATCGCTTATGTTCTTCCCCTAGCTCTTTTGTTCCACCACGTGGGCCAAGAAAGCAAGGTTCTGTTTACGTAAGCACCTGCTCGCTTGTGTTCATGACATCAACCTAAGTCCTTTCGAAGGTCGATCTCCATAGATGTTCAAAGTAACACCAGAAGGAAGAGGAAGACGAACGAGCTTATCATGACAAACAATCTCGGCATGGTTCTTACACAACCAATCCATGTCGATAATACATCAAAACTACCTAAACGCATGGGTATGAGATCAATAGAGAATACATGATCCTTAAGAGTCAGGGAACAATCACGCACAATAGAATTAACAAGAATCGACTTACCGTTGGCGACCTCAACAGAGAACGACTCAGGTAACTTAGTGCGTGTACAGTTTATCAAAGACTCAAATTCCACGGACACAAAGCTTTTATCGGCACCAGTATCAAATAGGATCGAAGCGTAAAGGTTATTAACGAGAAACATACCATTCACCACATCATTGTTGTTGCGAGCCTGATTAGCATTGAGATTGAATGCTCGTCCACGAGCGGCTGCTTGTTGTTCTTGATTCAGCTGGGGGCAACGATTACGAAGGTGGGTAGTATCACCACACTGAAAACATGCTCGAACAGCGTTAACTGGACCTGGATTATGCAGAGGTGCTGGTTGAGTTGCCTGAACTGGGGCTTGCTGAGCTTGCTGTGCTGGGTTAGCTTGACGGCAGTAGGGAGTCGTGTGCCCATAACGATTAAGTTGGTACACAGATGACATGCAGAAGTAGTAGGGTGATGAAAATTGCAAGTTGTAAACTTGGGGTAAGACCCAGTGTACTGTTTCTTAGCTTCTGGAACAGCAGGGTTAGCAGCAGCAGTAGCAGGAGCAGGTTTAGCAGCAGGGTTTGCAGCAGGAACAATAGCATTGCATCCTGAACCCTGAGATTTCCTTTTCTTGTTCTTGCTGCCACTTGACTGCTGGGTGACTTGACTTGCAGACTTGGAGGTAGGAGGAGTAGCAAACTGCTTATCACGTACACGGTTGTTGTTCAAACTTGCTACCAAATGATAGACTTCTTCGAGTGTCGAGTTGAGCTGCTTCGATTGAATCTCGCATAGCAGGAGGTAGACCATTGATGTACTTGGTGATCATCCGCTTGGGAGTAGAAACCAAGTGAGGAACGATCAAACTCAGCTGCTTGAATCGGGTAGTATAAGCTAGGTTATCATCACCAACCTGCTTCAGATGCCAAAACTTTTCTTCAAGCTTCAATTGTTCATGAGGAGGGCAGAACTCGAGCATCATGAGTTCTCGCACCTCAGCCCATGGAAGAGCATAGGCTTCTTCATTAGAACGGATGTTTCTCTCATTCGACCACCACTCCAACGCTCTGCCTTGGAACATTCCAGCTGCATTCCTAGTCTTTAGATGATCGGGCACTCACTGTTAATGAAGGTAACTTCGATGCTGTCGAACTACTCGAGCATAGAAGTCACCCCATCACTGCCTGTGAAAGGCTTAGGGTTGAAAGAGATGAAATGTTTGTAGCTAAACTTAGTAGACTTCTGCTTTTCGGCATTTGAGTCCACAGAGGATGGAGGAGTGTTTGATCCTTGGAGTTCAGAGACGATCTTTGGCACAACTCGAGCAATCTGGTCGTCCATAAAAGACATCATCTTTTTCTGAGACTTCTCCCTAGATCTCTTGAGAGTGTCGGATATCTTTCAAGAAGACATCTAAAAGATCCAACAAAAGGATCATATAAGTCTAGATTAACATAGGACAGATTAGGACTCAAGATTCACAAGATTCATATAGATATCACAACCATGACCTTCGCATGGCACGTTGTACGAAGTTTGGCAATGTGTCAGAACCGCTTATATATAGGAAGTACCAGCGGCGTATCCACCATGTTTCGGGCACAATCACTTCTGCCTCGTACTCGGTGTCATGTTATGTGTCACAAAACACACTCATCATTGTTATCATAGGTTCACATAGGCTTCATTAGATTACGATAGTTTTCAAATAGTCTTCAATAAACTCAATAGACTTCAATAGATTTCAATAGATTAAATAGGCTTTAATAGACTTCAATAGACTAGTATTAACAGTCCACAACCGACGAAATCTCACATGGCACGTGCTACGAAAGTTCGGCAACATGACATAAGCACTTATATATAGGAAGTACCAGCGGCGTATCCACCATGCTTCGATCATGTCACGTCCGTCTCCTCATCGGTGTCATGCTTCGTTAGCCACAACATTAGAATTTACCATGAGATTTCCACATAGATTGACTAGATAGATTCGACAACATAGATTAAACCAAATAGATCTCACAACTTCAACCCGAGCCTACAAAATTACGAACTTCACTTAGCGCGTGGTACGAAGGTTCGGTAACATGCCAGAAACACTTATATATAGGAAGTACCAGCGGCGTATCCACCATGTTTCGGACATGTCACTTCCTCCTCGTCTTTGGCGCTAGGCTACATTTCACATTTTGTTTCTCAATCCACACATACGTAGTTTACACTTAGATTTCACTAGAGTACACGATAGATTTCACACAGGATTCACATAGAGTACACAAATAGTCCTTTCGTAGTTTTAGAATTCAACATCATTACCGATACACAAGCACTAAGTTTCGCATGGCACTTGGTACGGAGGTTGGTAACATGTTAGAAACACTTATATATAGGAAGTACCATCGGTGTATCCACCATGTTTCGGACACGTCACTTTCCCTCGTATTCCATGCCATGTTACATCTAGTGCCTTATATTCACCATATCACATAGATTGATCAGATAGTTTAACATTGAAGATAAGCTCTTTAAATTTAGTTTGATCCTGAGGGATTAGAATTAACGTCTTAGATTGCGGACATACGTGCGATTCGTGTAAAAGTATACCAAAATGAACGAAGAACCGAGTTTAAAACCACATGCATAAAATCGGAATAACAAAAAAGATAGTCTCATAAAACATAGGATTGTTCCGGGTAGAGGAATGGCGACTAACCAAAGTGATTCGAACCCCTTTCGAATTGAGGTAACATATCTTGACTTACTTAGACAAATACGTCATCGATGTTAGGCCTACGATATTCGTCCTTTTGGTCATTCCACGTTCCTAACTGAATGGAAGTTTTGAGACTTTGGCGAGACATAAAATCTTCAAGGAGTGGGACTAGTTATCAAGGTCTGAGTTTCACCTCTAACTTGACAACATCGTACCCGGTTAGCGTTGGTACTTATCCGCAGACAAGACCTACTAGAATAGTATGGAGATTTTCCCATCAAGATTCGAATGTCACTCCTGTCTTGAGGGCAAACCTCGTGCAAAATACAAACACTGGTGAACAGCGTTTTCAAAGTATTAAGTGTATATCATGTTAGCCTTAGGAAAGGCATGTAAGTTTAACAGGAGTATATGTGTTGCTAGGAAGCAAATACGATAGAATGCATAAGTCTTAAACAACAAATAGAAGCAAGATTATCCTAGAACTATAGACTAGGGCAAGTATTCCTATTTATCCTAATTCCCTATAGTTATGGCTCTGATACGAATCTGTCACACCCCAACCGATGGCGGAAACATCAGGGTGCGAGCACTAAGCGTTCAGATAGCTCATGAGATTTCCATAACACTAAAGTTTCAATATAGATTAATAGATTTCATGCAAATTTGTCTAACAGCACAACCATGTCAAAATAACCACAATTTCCGACAAAACATCATGTATCAAATTTTGTTCATAGACTAAATTAACTAGGTGAGTTTCTAAGCTTCATCCTAGCTTGATTCCATGTTCTCAGCATCCTATCAGCCTGCAACATGTATTAAAATAGAGTCAGTACAAAAATGTACCGGGCGAGTATACAAGTTTGAATAATAGCATACTAGATTAAAACAACTCATATCCACAGTGTAAGAATAAAATAGTTTCAGCCGTGCTAGTGTCGCAGTCCATGCAGTGATAGCCCAAGTATCCCGATGCTTTAGTGTTTACCCAAGACTCAAGGTAAATTAGAATCCTCCTAACAATACCCCTTGAGAATAATGGGAGAGGTGCACCCCCTATAGCGCTACCATTGTTAAGACGGAACTACACACCCTGGATTAAACGTCACGTATCACAAAATAGAATACTAGAATGCACAAGTTTTCACATACACGAAGGATAGAGTTTAGCTTGCAAAAGTATCGAGTTTCGTAGTTTATAGAATACATGTTACATCCCAAAGTTTAAAGCAAAAAGGGATCGAGTATACTCACAGTGATTGCTTAACAGTTAAGACTGTTATTGGATCAAAGGGAGCTCTTTAGGTTTATCCTGATTAAATTACAACAGGTAAGTGTCGGACGAAACAATCGAGATTGTTCAAGTGTCGGATTAGTCACTGGGTCGGATGGATGTCCGATCCGATCGGATTGCAGTCGATCATGTGGCAAGTGTGTGAACGAACGAATGGTTGCCCGACCGGATGGCTATCCGATCGGGTTGCCACTCCATCCTTAGGTTGACATAGGTGTGGGAATCAAATGGCTGTCCGATCGGATGGATATCCGATCGGGTCACCACTCGATCCAAGTTTAAGTTTCAAAGTTGCCTTTGATCGGGTGGCTGCTCGATCGGATGACTATCCGATCGAGTTGCCACTCGATGAGCAGAGTTTTGAGTTTTAAGAATGCATAGAGTTAGGGTCAGGTGTCACTCGATCGAGTGGCTGCTCGATCGGATGGCTATTCGATCGGGTTGCCACTCGATCGGGTTACCACATCCCGTTCTTAACTTTGAAAAGTTCCAAGTTTCTGTCTAAAGTAATGGCGACGTGGTACGTACTTCGACAACTGTAACCCCTCCGTATTCAGCCGACTTTATCGGGTGGGAAATCACCCCAGTCCGCTCGATCGTCCGTTCGTAACGAGTTTATGTCGGAATCCTTTCCAAGGTCATCTTCTCCTGCAACAATCCGTTCCCAAACCAACTCTAGACTACCCATCAAGTCTACAGTCCGTCTGTACCGGATTTCACTGTTTAAAATGAACGATTGAAGGAAAGATGAAGGAAACTTTTATCATAAAAATCCTAGATCCAGCTTAGATTTGGTGCAAAACACCTGAAATTCCTTAGATCTGAGCTAGATCTTGTCAAATATGACAGTTTGTACAAACCACCACGGTGACATCATCCTCAAGAGCTTAAATTCGAGAGATTCCACGGTGAAAGGTGTGATTTCAAAGGTGAATCACGTAGAGAATGGAGTGTAGATCAAGAAAGTACAAGGATCTAGTGTAAAACGTACCAAAATAGCCGAGAAATCGAAGGAATAAGGTGTTCGTGCGTCTGAGTCGAGCAGGGTTGTCACATCAGTGAAGGACTGACGTGACAGCTCATATTTATAGTGTGAAGGAGGGTGAGAAGGGGCCGTGCGCATGGATCGGGTGGTCATCCGATCGAGTGGTCATCCGATCGAGTGTAAATCCGATCGGTTTGCCACTTCGGCCAATCCATCCATTCCGTGTTCCCGTTTTCAAGTGTAAGATCAAGCGTTGCGTATTATTTGGTAATAGAACAACTAGATTACATCATAAATACCAAAAGTTTTCCTAGATTGATAGATTCCGCCAGTGACAAGACTCCATTATCTCATTCCACCAAGAATCAAGTTTCACGAGACTCAAGAGCCAAGCACCAAATGTAGATTTAGACATTCCAAGCATGTAGATTTAGGCATTCCAAACATATATTTAGAAATTCCAAGCATATAGATTTAGGCATTCCAATCATAGACATTCCAAGCATATAGATTTAGGCATTCCAATCATAGACATTCCAAGCATATAGATTTAGGCATTCCAATCATAGATTTAGACATTCCAAACATATAGATTTACCAAGATATCCAAGCATCACACATCAAATAGTTCAGGGGCTAGACTTTCCAATAGCTAAAGTTCAGGGACTAATGAATACTGGGCGTCACAAATACATGCTTGAAGATTTATCAAAGTAAATACCACACTTTTATAATATTAAACATATTGGGATAAAACCCAAGTTTTTATTACAAACATTTTCATAGGGAAAATCCCCATTTTATTGAATAAAACATCTTGTTTTATTTCGGTAACTTTTATAGCCACTTTTCCAAGCCTTCAGTGTTGTCCAGCTGGCTTCTAGTTGGCTTTCACATTTTGTTACCCGAAACGCGTTTAAAAATATTTTGTCAGTGGGAAATACTGGTGAGTGAATCCAAGTTTAATCAAGAAGAGTTTTATTCTTTAACAGTATCGAGAGCTATCACATTGTTTGTTTCTACACAATTACTCATTCAGTATTGTCAATCCTGACTGGTGGGTCATATTACACATTGGCTAACTCTTTGTCCAATGGTAACGTGTTCCACATTTTGTATACAAAACCCCAACATACCGGCAGTAATTGAAGAACTACAAAGACTCAATCACTCCTTAATCGCATTATAAAATATTTAAGGTTTTGTAAAAACAGTTTACAAAAAGGAGATTACTCACATTGCTGACTTAGGTTTTCTTTAAGTGTTTCTTGGTGATTATCTATAATTTACACAAATGCACATATGTTAGTAAAATAACCCATTATTTACATTAGTAATACCCTCCCCGAGACGACATTCCAACGACTACGTCGAGCAGAACCTCGACAGCCGTTACGGAACCCTAGATCAATCGGGCAGCGTATCTAATACGTAACCGGGGTTATAATACTTACATCGGGGCAGAACTTCATTAATTAGGGGGTATTATGCCTGAAAATTATATTATCTATGCAGAAATTGAGAGAGAGAGATCGAGAATTGAGCAACGGAAATTGAAGGCCGAGCACCTCTATATATATGCGACCCTTCAGCTTCCCTCGCATCCCGTGAAGGATTAGTCCAGGGTTTACGTGGCCCCTGAGCTAGGGTGGTAGGGCCTCGGGTTGCGTAGTCACCGGTATAGCTTCGCCGGGTGTTGTGCCACATGGCGGCCTGGGTTGCGCCAGCCGTTACTCGGTCGCGGCCGCGTGGCTGTAGCCAAAGGCTACGCGCCCCGCGACAGCCACAATTTCCTTATTTTTATTTTATTTTTAATGATATAATGTATTTTGGGCTCGGTTTTCATATACGGTGTGTATTTTAGGACATATAAGGGTATATATTAGGGTGTCAAAATATTTTGGAGGGTTGTTATTCCTCCCCACCCGGTTTGGTGCACCAAAGGCGCTTATCAGTGACAGAGGGACCCACTTTTGCAACACTCAGCTTGAGAGAGCTGTGTCCCGTTATGGTGTGCATCACTGTTTATCCACGCCCTATCATCCACAAACAAGCGAGCAAGTGGAGGTCACGAACCGGGGGTTGAAAGGTATCCTTGAGCGGTTGGTGGGTGCAAACCGCAAGGATTGGTCAGACAAACTGGATGAAGCACTTTGGGCTTTTTGTACGGCGTACAGGACGTCTATTGGGACTACTCCCTTTAGGCTTGTTTACGGAAAGGCATGCCATTTACCTGTGGAGTTGGAGTACAAGGCGATGTGGGCTCTAAAAACCGCAAATCTGGACCTAAAAACCGGAGGTGAAGCCCAGTTCTTCCAGATTCACGAATTAGATGAGCTACAACAACACGCCTATGAAAACTCCGTGTTATACAAAGAGCGCACCAAGAGATTGCATGACAAACGCTTGAAGGACCATAAACAATTCCAAGCGGGAGACCTTGTCCTACTCTATAACTCAAGGTTGCGTCTATTTCCAGGGAAGTTGCATTCGCGTTGGACGGGTCCTTACACGGTAAAGGAAGTATTTCCGTATGGGACTGTCGCGATTGAGAACGCGTACGGCGTAATTTTCAAGGTAAATGGGCATCGCTTAAAGCTCTATGATGCCGAGCCGATTGAGTCGGCGGTGGAGGTTATCGAACTCCACGCTCCGCATACATCATAAGTGTGGGGAGGAGAGTCTACGCTACTGACTCGTGGATAAAAAATGTAGCAAGAGCGTCTCGAGCGCTTTAGGGGTAAATTTGTCCAAGTTTGTATTTTTGCCGTTTTTTCGTATTTTTGGTGTGTTTGGTAGTTTTCGTAGGACCGTACAGTTTTTAATCATGCCGGGCGAAGAATCTACGTTAGAATATTGTTAAAACAGTTTGCGTATTGCAAAATTGGCGGAAAATGGTCGGAACAACTGCTGAAAATGGATTCTGCAGCAAACAGACTGATCTGCAGATATGGCACAACCGTGCCATATATCGCACGACCGTGCGGTTTCGGGCCAGCACCCTGAGTCGCACCCCCAGTGCGTTCCCGAGATCAGCGTGCCAGGGTCAGCCAACGTTAGAGACGCACGACCGTGCGTCTGGTAGAATGACCGTGCTGATGGCCAAGGGCAGTTTTGTCCTTGCACTATATAAAGGCCTTATCTGCACCCCACTCTTCCCAGTTCGCGAACCCTAATCGCATAGCCGTTCCAGACTAGTCTCCACTCCAAAATCCCGTCAATTTTTGCAAGTTTTCTCAAATTCCTCAAGCACCGTATGTATTTCTTCTTGTTTTTCGGTTTCATTCTCGTTCTAGGCTTAGATCTTTCAGATTTCTTCAAGGCTTTTTAGGGTTCCCTTCATAAACACAATTGAAACCCTAACCCTTACAAGAATCATGCAATTCGTGAACAACCAGTCGGTTTTCTAACCCCCGTTTGCCAGAAATTTGTTGATTTTCAGAAAATTTTTGTTGTTCTGATTCGGGGGTTGAAAATCTGCAGAAAACCGCGTCGCACGGTCGTTCCATGGATGGCACGGTCGTTCAGTTGCGGTGGTTCACAATGTTTGCTGTCATGTCGGAGTCGAACGATCGTTCCATGTTGGCACGGTCCGTGCATTGCCGACAGATTCCGATCATCATCACTGGTCTCGGTGACGCACGACCGTGCGTCTGGTCGCACGCTCGTGCGATTTGCCCAGATTAGTTGGACAGAAGCTTCATAATGGTGTGATTAGGCTGTTTTGTATGAAATTTTTTCTGCTCCTCTTGTTCTGACAATAATCCTCATGCAGATGGACCATCCTTTTCTCCAATTCGACCAAAACAACGCGCAAGACCAACTTTGCATTGCAAAACTCAATGCGCTATGGCAAAGACGGAACCAATTCAGCATCCCAAGGAGACTGGATTGGGATGTAATGACGGAGCTGAACCAACGCGACCAGCTTGCAAATATGTTAACACTCCTTTTTTTGCGATTGGTCAACATTGACCGGCTAATTTATCTGGAGCTCACTTTAGAATTCTTCGCTACCTACTCCTATGAGAAGCCAAAAGCGAGCAGAAATCCAGACTTCCGACATAAGAAACGTATAAATTTCAGGTTGGGAGGTAATTGGCACAACTGGACCGTCAGAAGGCTGGGTAGAAGACTCGGTATTTACACTGACGAAGATATGAACTCCGAGTTCTTCACCGAGCGATATGTCTTCCCTAGCGAGGAGGAGCGAGCGGACTTTTGGGCGTGGATTGTGGTTGGCCCAGTATATGATCCTCGAGTAGCCAAAGCTTCGAGATTGTGAGACCCTTTGCTTAGGGTTATGCACCACATTTTCAGCCACACCATTGCAGGGCGCATGGACAGTTTGGGAAACTGTCCCACACCTGATATCATATTTTTGTATGTGCTCGCGGAAGGGGTCCATATCAACCTCACCGCACGAATGGCTGAATATTTCATGCATAGTTCTGGCAGGACTGCTAGCAGTCAGATCCATGGTGGTCAATACGTCACCCAAATCGCCTACGCCATGGGTATCATGACTGACCAAGTGATTGAAGGTCTTACTTTGGTTACTGAAGGTACGTATGTGGATATCCGTTCTTTGAAGTCCATGGGGATAATCGTAGAGACAGACCACAGAGATAGGTTGAAAGGGTTAGACAACGAGGTCTGGGAGCTGTTGCCTCCACTCCTAGCGGATGATGAGGATGAGGTTATGCATGACGAGGAGGAGCAGCATGAGCAGCCACCACACACGCCACCACACTCACCATAGCAGCCACACTCCCCGCAGTACCATCATTGGCCTCCCGGCATCCCGTCATATCCTGAGTTTTATAGTCAATTTCAGCAGATGCAGATAAGCCAAGAGCAGCAACGGGTCAATCTAGAGCAGCTGAGAGTTAATCAAGAGCAGCTGAGAGCCAACCAGGATGCGATGCGGGCGAATCAGGAGTTCATGCGCCAAGAGGTGTATGCAGGGTTTTCGTACATATTTGGGGGTCTTCAGAATGCCTACCCCAACTACTTTGGCGAGCCCCCACAGTTCCCATTCGGGAACCCTGGTGATTATGGCGGGGCAGGCACATCTGGCATCGGTGGTGGTGCCAACGATGATGACGAGTAGTGGGGGAGGAGTTCTGAGCTAGTGGTTGTGGTAGTATGTTAGTAGTATGTTTTTGGGTGTTCATTTTGGTTATCATTTCAAACACCCGCGGTTAAATATTTTGTTTTTCAGACATTATGGTTTATTTGCTTCGTTTATGTATGGATATTTAATACTCTTTTTATTTATTTAGATCATGGATTGTGTTGTGATCAGATTGTCTTGCTTGCTGTTTTGTTTTGCTTTGCCTTGTGACATCCATACAGATCTTGGAAGCGCATCTTGGACCGGAAGACACAACAGAATCAGATTTGGAGCCTCGTTTCATCTACAATCATCTTCAGGGGAGTGTTATTCTCCTTTTTCTCTATATTCTGGGTTTCGCATTGGGGACAATGCGAAGTTCAAGTGTAGGGAGGGGGTTTAACATTTTGACTTTGTTTGTCCTAAAAAAAATAATAAAAATAAAAAAATTTCAAAAAAAATCAGTAAATTGTATATATTTTTAGTAAATAAACCGCTTAGTTGTTGTTTTAGAAAGCTTCAGATATGATAAAAACCCGACAAGCCAAATAAATTTTGAAAAAGATAACTAGAAAACATGACAAACAAAGAAAGACTTGCATGATAATTTTCACACTTTTACCCATTCCTTCCGTTATGTGAGCATGTTTGAGACTTAAATTCGTTATATGTTTGTTCATTTCGGAGTAGGAGTGAGCCGGATGTCACGTGTAGTTTAGAACTTGTCACTAGCATGCTTTTTAAGCCTATAAACGTGAGAAATTGTGTAGAAATGATAGAGGCACCTAGAAAACCCGTTGTTAGCCTTGTTCTTTGTTTTATGTTTCCCTAAACCCTATGCTACCCACTAGGATTAGCCATGTTGAGCCTTTCCCGTGTTTTCCTTCGTTTACCCAACCAATTAACCCACTTAGCCAAATTTAGCCTTTTTATTTTAAAACTTTTTGTGTTAAAACTCGGTTAAAATCATCATTTAACTAGCGTTTCTTGTAATTAGTTGTTCATTATACAAAGCCATTAGTTTACATATTTTTGAAAAAAAAAATCAGAAAATCAGAAAATAAAACACCCTAAAATAGGGTGAAGTCGACAAAATTCGAGCAATTTTGAATGCTAAAATGATGAAATCTCGTTGATGAGCTCGATATCACAAAAGTCGCCTTTTTAAGGCATTAGTATGTATAGTTTTATTGTTTTACGCTTGTTAAACATAATTACCGGGTTTTAACCATTTTGTCACTTTAAAATTCCCATTCCATACCCTTCACCCAAGCCTATCGTTACAACCCGTAAAGACCTCTTGATTTACACTTTTTCGCATGTTAGTTGGTGGAGATGAGACCTTGGGACAAGCTTATGATATTACACGTTTCATTGTCGAGGCACTGAGTGTTAACACATACACATTTTATGTATGTTTCACAAATATAACCGAGTGTGTGTGAACATTGTGAGGTGTGTAAGGATTAGCGTGCTAAGTCAATCGAAAGTAAAATCACGGCTTTTTGATTATCTATACATATATTTGCATGTGCTTGTTTCGTTTGAATCGCTTGACGTTGCGTTTCGAAAAACCGGCTAACCGTTTGTAGATGTATTAGTAGGTAGTTTGTAAATTCTTGTTCTCTTTAGAAACTAGCTTTTGTTACATTTTAATTCTAGCTTGCTTGAGGACAAGCAAGGTTCAAGTGTGGGGAGGTTTGATATTCACCAAATTACATATGTTTTATTCCCCCATTTTACCCCCATTTTACGGGTTTTTGGCCGTAAAACCGAGAATCGGATACTTAATCAAGTGTATTTTTGTTTACAGGCCTAAAACAGCGTACCAAACAAGAAGATGAAGAAAACGAGGATTTTCCGGGCGAAACGGCAGAACTGCGAAGATTCTGTGAAGAAACTGACCTGGGCGAGTTGCACGACCGTGTAATCATGGGAACTCCCGTGCGGATCCGACAATAGGGCTCAGCTCGGCATTGCATAGCCAGTGCGATTAGGAGTGCAAGGCATCTTCGGAAATGCATGACCATGCATTTAGAGGCACTCCCGTGCGGATGCGATGATCAACCCCAGCCCGGATCTGCACTGGCAGTGCAGATGCTCGTGCCATCCTAACCTCGAAGATGCACGCTCGTGCAACCCAATGCACGCCCGTGCCAATACGAAGACCGGTCCATTATTTGCTGATGTCACACGGTATGGTGAACATGACCATAAACTGAACGGTCGTGCACTTTAATCGCACGACCGTGCGATCTGAAAAAGTTATAAAAAATAGCAGCCAACATTCAGTTCGATATTCTAGAGTTTTGTGTCACGGACTCCGACCCGGTTTGACCCGTTTCAGGAGCCGCGGGACAGAAATCCCGTGGTATTTAATTAACAGCGGAAGTTTCTTCAGGATCTTTTTAAAAACTGAAATATTTCCCGATTATTTTATTTCACAACTCAGGATAAAACCCTGTAATTTACAATCTTGAGATTTCACGAAGAAATCTTTTATTTTACAAAACATGTTTCTTTATTTTATACCGAGCCACTTCCTTAAGCTGATAGTGCTTCACGGCACTTTTCCTGGATCACAACAGATCACCTGAAACATGTTTGAAAAAGGTTTTGTCAGCGGGAAATACTGAGTGAATCATTCTTTTTATTAAAACGACTCATTTGTTATAATTTACAGTATTAAGAGCGATTACAATGTTTCTGATATCAAACCAACTACCCACGGTATTTGTCACTCGGCCGGATCTGTGACTATGGTCATATCCCCCATTGGCTGCCCCAATGGTGACGATTATCAAGTAATGTATACAAAACCCCACATACCGGCTGTAATTTGGTGATTACAAAGACTTAATCCCCGTAATTATAACTTTGAAATAAACATTGCTTTTGTAAATAGATTTGATAAAAAGAGAATGACTCACATTGCAGATTTAATTTTGAACATAGCTTAGCCTACTGATTAGCCTTGATAACCTAGTTTAAATAATCAGGCACACAAACTAGGTTAGTAACTTAATACAGCATTTACGATAACTCACGAGATTAAAACCTTCACAACGAATGACAAAGTGCGATACTTAAACATCCATCGATTTAACGACAAATGACAAAGCATAAACCCTAATGTGGGCAGCACTTAAACATCTATTGGACAGTTTAATCGATCGGACATTGAATCGTAGCAGCGATCGAGTTATTACCCTGAATTGTGGCAGCACTTCGTGATCAGTGTGTGTTTTTGTAGTAAACAGTGTCTAACTTTGTTTACGTAAAGAATTTTAACGTCGAACTGAAGCCAGGAATCAAGTCCCAAGCCCCTGTATTTATACCCTAAATTGACATCTCCCGCGTGTCGCGACAGAATACATGGTCCCCGTCGCGTGTCGCCTGGGATGTCAAAGTAGAGTAGGGTAGGCTTGTCACTGGTATAGGCCTGCTGAGTTGATAGTTCGAGAATTTTCAATTTAGACAACGCATTCTAATGATAATCGTGAATTAGGGTTTACCCCCCTTGATTTTTAGGGGCCCTGATTCTAATTCCAACTATTCTAAAAATTTTAGGGATTATGCAGAATCACTTGGGTTTCTCAATTAGGGTTTCCTATTGGACAATTTAATTAAATAAATATAACTTTTGATGAGAGTTGTTACATTCTCCCCCACCTTATTAAAAATCTCGTCCTCGAGATTTACTGGAATAAATGAGGATACTTTCGCTTCATTTCTGATTCCAGCTCCCAAGTGTATTCAGCTCCTCTCTTTGAATCCCATCTGACTTTGACTAAAACTAGTCGTTTATGTTTGAGAAACTTGATCTTTCGATCCTCAATTTGAAGAGGTTTCTCAACAAATTTCAGCTTTTCGTTTACCTCTATATCTCGAAGAGGTACTACCAGTGATTCATCTGATAAGCATTTCTTGAGATTGGATACATGAAATACATCATGTACTCCAGCTAATTCTTCTGGTAGTTGTAAACGATAAGCAACTGGTCCTATACGTTGGATCACTGAAAATGGTCCTACATACCTTGGACTTAGCTTTCCTTTCTTACCGAATCGAACAACTCCTTTCCAAGGGGAAACTTTTAATAGTACTTTGTCTCCTACTTGGAATTCAAGTGACTTGAGCCGATTATCTGCATAACTCTTCTGACGATCGCGAGCCGTCTTCAGTCTTTCCTTGATTTGAGTAATCTTATCAGTCGTCTCTTGCACTATTTCAGGACCTGACAATTGACTTTCTCCTATTTCTGCCCAACAAACTGGAGTTCTGCACTTTCTTCCGTACAGTGCTTCAAATGGGGCGGTTTCAATACTTGAATGATAGCTATTGTTATAGGAGAATTCAATTAATGGTAAATGATCATCCCAATTTCCACCAATATCTATTACACATGCTCGGAGCATGTCTTCTAGAGTTTGGATCGTCCTTTCACTTTGTCCGTCTGTTTGGGGATGATATGCAGTACTCAGATTGAGTCGAGTTCCCATAGCTTGCTGGAAGCTTTTACAGAAATGAGAAGTAAAACGACTATCCCTATCCGAAACAATGGAGAGTGGAACTCCATGTAAGGATACTACTTCATCTACATACAATTTTGCCAACCTTTCCATACTAAAGGTTTCTTTCATTGGTAGAAAGGGAGCTGATTTGGTTAATCGATCCACAATTACCCAAATCGCATCATTACCTTTTCTTGTTTTGGGTAACTTAGTAACAAAATCCATGGTTATAAGTTCCCATTTCCATATAGGCATTTCTAATTGTTGTAGTAACCCTGAAGGTTTCTGATGTTCTGCTTTAACTTGTGAACAAGTGAGACATTTAGAAACATATCGCGCTATATCCTTTTTCATTCCTATCCACCAGAAGTTCTTTCTTAAATCTTGGTACATCTTATTGTTTCCTGGGTGCATAGTATACCTAGATTTATGGGCTTCTTCTAAAATCTTAGGTCTTAAGTCTCCTTGCTTAGGTACCCAAATTCTAATTTTGTGGAATCTCCAAATTCCATATGCTCCTTGTTCTAATTCCTTTATTCGTCCTTTCATTCCTTCAGCATCATCCTTGATTGCTGTAGCTTGAACATTCTTCAATTGTTCCATTAAATCTATTTGTAGATTTAATCTGAGAGCACGAACCCGTCGTTGTTTCTCATAATACTTACGACTTAAGGCATCTGCAACTACATTTGCCTTTCCTTCGTGATACTGAATATCACAGTCGTAGTCACTTAGGATTTCCATCCATCTCCTTTGCCTCATGTTTAACTCTTTTTGCCCAAATATATATCTTAAACTTTTATGATCTGTATAAACAGTAAATTTACTTCCATACAGATAATGTCTCCAAATCTTAAGGGCAAAAATTACGGCTCCTAATTCTAAATCATGAGTCGTATAATTTTCTTCGTGCTTTTTCAATTGCCTTGAAGCATATGCAATCACCTTTTTGCGTTACATAAGCACACATCCATATCCTAGTTTTGAAGCATCACAATATACTTCAAAATCTTCAGTTCCTTCTGGTAAGGCTAAGATTGGAGCATTTGTTAATTTCTGTTTCAAAATCCTAAAGGCTTCTTCTTGTTTAGGTCCCCATTCAAACTTAACGGCTTTACAGGTTAACTTAGTTAATGGTATGGCTATCTTGGAAAAATCCTTAATAAACCGTCGATAATATCCAGCTAAACATATAAAACTTCTAATTTCCATTGCGGTTTGCGGAACCTTCCAATTGGTAATTGCCTCTATCTTAGCATGATCTACGTGAATACCTTTGTGATTCACCATGTGTCCTAGGAATTGCACTTCCTTTAACCAAAATTCACACTTCGAGAATTTGGCATAAAGCTTTTCTTTTCTTAACAAAGTTAAGAGTGCATGAAGGTGTTCACAATGCTCTGTCTGACTTTTGGAATAAATAAGTATATCGTCTATAAAAACAATTACAAATTTATCCAAATATGGTTTACAGATCCTATTCATCATGTCCATGAATGCAGCAGGTGCATTCGTTAACCCAAAGGGCATGACTGTAAACTCGTAATGACCATACCTAGTTCTGAAAGCAGTTTTAGGTATGTCTTCTTCTTGTACCTTCAATTGATGATATCCGGAGCGTAATTCTATCTTAGAAAAATATCTAGCTCCTTGAAGTTGATCAAACAGATCATCAATCCTAGGTAATGGGTATCGATTCTTAATTGTAATCTTATTTAATTCTCTACAATCGATACACATTCTCATTGAACCATCCTTTTTCTTAACAAATAGCACTGGTGCTCCCCAAGGAGATGAACTAGGTTGTATGAATCCTTTAATTAGTAATTCATCTAATTGCTTTTTCAGTTCTAACATTTCTGTGGGTGCTAACCGATAAGGTGCCTTGGCTATCGGTGTAGTTCCTGGAATTAGATGAATCCTAAATTCTACTTCCCTATCCGGGGGTAATCCCGGTAACTCTTCTGGGAATACATCTGGATATTCTGAGACTACAGGAATTTCCTTAAGTTCTTTACCCTTAGTACTAATGATTACTGAAATCATATATACTATTCCTTGTTTTCGTTCATAATTAGCAACTTTCATTACTGATATGAACTTCATGGGCTTACGTGGTTTATCTCCTGTAATCCTAATTACTTCTCCGGTGGGTGATTGAATTTCTATGGAATTCTGATCACAAAAGATTCGAGCATGGTTGGTTACTAACCTATCCATTCCTAATACAACATCAAATTCAGCTAACTTCATTGGTAATAGGTTTGCAGAGAATTTATGTCCTAAAAGTTCTATATTTCTTTCCTGCAAAACTTTATCTATTTTAACTGAATTTCCGTCTGCCGTTTCAACTGTAAAAATCTGCCTAATTTTGGTTAAAGGCAAATTAAGAGCTTGATAGAATGAAGTATTTATAAAACTTTGGTTTGCACCAGAGTCAAATAATACTTTTGCGTATACGTTGTGAACTAAGAACGTACCCGCTATCACATCTGGGATGAGTTCTGCTTCTTGAGTGGTTAGCTGAAATGCCCTGGCATTCTTCTTAATAGTTCCGTCGGTCGCCTTGGTTTTGTTGTCTGCTGGTTTGCCCAATTTAGGACATTCTGTTTTAAAATGTCCATTTTCTCCACAGTTATAGCAAACTATTGTTTTCTTTCTGCAGTTTTCTTCACGATGTCCTACAGTTTTGCAAAAATTGCAGGTTATATCGCATCTTCCATAATGTTTCTTCTTGCATTTCCTGCAGAATGACGGAGTTGAGAATTGCCCAGTTCCTCTTCTCTTGAAATTACTACTGTTACCCGCACGAAATCCTTGGGTAATTTTCTGAGCCAATTCTTTCTTCTTGTTTTCATCTTGTGTACGTACCAGTTCGTCAGTTAGGGTGTTAGCTAATTCCACAGCATCGTCAATAGTGCGAGGTCTCGCAGCTTTAACGATATTGCGGATTTCACTAATCAGTCCCCAAATGTAGCGAGAAATGAGTACCGGTTCTGGCGAAGCCAGCGTTGGTACCACTCTAGCATATTCAAAGAATGTCGAAGTATAACCGCGACAATCTACACCCATCATCCGATGATTTAGGAACTTATTTGTCATTTGTTCCTTTTCATACTCGGGACAGAATTTTCTTTCTACAAAACCCTTAAATTCTTCCCAATTCATGGCATAAGCTATTATTCTTCCTTTTGATTGTAACATAGTGTTCCACCATTCGAGTGCTCCTTCCTTGAAGAGATTTGATGCGTACATGACCTGATCATCTTTAGCACATTTACTTATTGCAATTACTGCTTCGGTTTTCTCTAACCAACGCAGCGATGCAGTTGCTCCTTCATTGCCTGCAAATTCAGTGGGTTTACAAGCAAGGAATTCTTTGAAAGTGCAACCAGGCGTTGCGGCTTTCATTTTCTTAGGAAATGGAGCTTGATGTGGTTCCTCATTATGATTAATATGATCATTGCCTCCGTTTACACTATTACTGAAGTTATCTTCAGAAATACGTTTACTAGGAACGATTTGTTGCGGTTCGATTGGATTCTTTACAGCAGCAACGATTGCTGGAATAGCATTGGCTATCCCTTGAGCAACAATATTTTCGATATCTTGCCTAGTCATATATTGATCTCCTGGATGTTGCTCAGACTGATTAACCTCATTTACTGGTTCGTTACCAATGTTTGCCATCTGATAATTAATTTTATATAAATAATTAGTATAATACAAATATAATAAAACAGTTTGCACATAATCACATTAACATGTATAACCAAAAATTATCGATTTCCCAAGTTTCATTTCTATATATATTATATTATGCCTCGTACACACGATTATCATACAACGTTTTATTGTTAAGTTATTACACATACTGGTTCTTATGATTATTTATTAAACAAATATTCCTGCAAACTCCCATTATCTGGTCAGCTAATTTCTTAAAAACGACGCTCCCTTTCGTCGTACTTCCAAGTAACTCTTTCTCCAACATCCCTAATCCTATTTCCTGCATTAATTAACTCTTCGCCCCAGAGACGAAGTTCAGTCAGATTCTCCGGGTTCATAGTTGGGTATAGTGGAGGTTCTGGGTCAACTTGTGGGAAAAATGTATCAGGGTTGTTTAAAAGATTTTGGTATTGCCAATCAGTTGTCCACCATTCATCTAATTCTACTGGTAGTGGTTGAGGTTGGACAATAGGACCTGGAATAACATGTTCCAGATTGATTGGAATTGGAGCTTCTAGTGGGTAGTTGAAAAGATCTTCTTCAGTAAATATAAGGTTTGGATTAGCTGGTTCAAGGTTTCCATCGGCAGGTCCGATGAGGTCACTCATTACTAGTTTATGATCTAAAACTTCCCAGGGAGTCATTTTCTGTTTCTGTCTAGAACTTTCTCCGACTTCTCTTTTTGTTTGCTTAAAACTCTTCTCAGCTTCTATCTCTACTTGATTAACATTTCCTCAATTTCTACCCCTTTTCCTTTGTCTTTCGGTTCTTCAGTCTTGGTAACCTTTCTTGTTGCTGGCTTTTTCCTACGTACACGCCTCCAGCCCACAAATCTGCTTCTTTTCTTGGGTTTAGGTTTTGCCAGTGGTTTGGATTGAAATTCCATGGGTTCTTCTTTATCAGCGAAGTAACCGGTGAATTCCTTGGAAACTTCTATCTTAACGGGATAGAGGTTAAGATTTTCTAAAGCTTCAGATATCTCATTCATGCTGTTTAGCATATATGCAAAATACATACCAAATGTTAAAATAAAATAACAAAATTTCATAGATAACCCATAAATATTATTGCATACCATACATAAAACAACTGACAAGTAAAATATACTACGATTTACTGTGAACTTATTTATTTACTGAATAAGGTTTCTGGATTGTAGATAAATAAAGGTGCTAAAACTTGAGTTAGAGTATTTAGAGATTTGCATTTTCTGCTACTGTGGCTAGCATATAAAGATCTGCCCATTTCTCATCTAATTTGTCCTCCCAGGGTGTTTTACTGGTTAATTCCTGGGTTTCTTGTTTAACTTTCTTTTCTTGGATTTTCCTTATTTCCTCCTGACATTTCCTAATAATCAAACTTCTTTTATTAGGAGAAAGTGGTTTCTCATAATGTGCCTTTCTCACAAATATTCCTTCTTTAGGAATTACAGAGTAATTTGAGGATTTGGGTTGGGATGAACTTCCCTTCTCGTTGGATGACCTATCTAGTTTAAGATAGATGTTTGACAGCTTTTGTTTACCCATACTGTAACTAACAAATAATCAGTTAATAAAACACATAATCACATAATTGGCAATTAGTAAAATTAAGTATTTCTAAATACTTAATAGGCTTAAATCAGTGGCTCTGATACCACCTTTTTCTGTCACGGCCTCCGACCCGGTTTGACCCGTTTCAGGAGCCGCGGGACAGAAATCCCGTGGTATTTAATTAACTGCGGAAGTTTCTTCAGGATCTTTTTAAAAACTGAAATATTTCCCGATTATTTTATTTCACAACTCAGGATAAAACCCTGTAATTTACAATCTTGAGATTTCACGAAGAAATCTTTTATTTTACAAAACATGTTTCTTTATTTTATACCGAGCCACTTCCTTAAGCTGATAGTGCTTCACGGCACTTTTCCTGGATCACAACAGATCACCTGAAACATGTTTGAAAAAGGTTTTGTCAGCGGGAAATACTGAGTGAATCATTCTTTTTATTAAAACGACTCATTTGTTATAATTTACAGTATTAAGAGCGATTACAATGTTTCTGATATCAAACCAACTACCCACGGTATTTGTCACTCGACCGGATCTGTGACTATGGTCATATCCCCCATTGGCTGCCCCAATGGTGACGATTATCAAGTAATGTATACAAAACCCCACATACCGGCTGTAATTTGGTGATTAGAAAGACTTAATCCCCGTAATTATAACTTTGAAATAAACATTGCTTTTGTAAATAGATTTGATAAAAAGAGAATGACTCACATTGCAGATTTAATTTTGAACAGAGCTTAGCCTACTGATTAGCCTTGATAACCTAGTTTAAATAATCAGGCACACAAACTAGGTTAGTAACTTAATACAGCATTTACGATAACTCACGAGATTAAAACCTTCACAACGAATGACAAAGTGCGATACTTAAACATCCATCGATTTAACGACAAATGACAAAGCATAAACCCTAATGTGGGCAGCACTTAAACATCCATTGGATAGTTTAATCGATCGGACATTGAATCGTAGCAGTGATCGAGTTATTACCCTGAATTGTGGCAGCACTTCATGATCAGTGTGTGTTTTTGTAGTAAACAGTGTCTAACTTTGTGTACGTAAAGAATTTTAACGTCGAACTGAAGCCAGGAATCAAGTCCCAAGCCCCTGTATTTATACCCTAAATTGACATCTCCCGCGTGTCGCCTGGGATGTCAAAGTAGAGTAGGGTAGGCTTGTCACTGGTATAGGCCTACTGAGTTGATAGTTCGAGAATTTTCAATTTAGACAACGCATTCTAATGATAATCGTGAATTAGGGTTTACCCCCCTTGATTTTTAAGGGCCCTGATTCTAATTCCAACTATTCTGAAAATTTTAGGGATTATGCAGAATCACTTGGGTTTCTCAATTAGGGTTTCCTATTGGACAATTTAATTAAATAAATATAACTTTTGTTGAGAGTTGTTACATTTTGGGAGCTCATCAGGCGATTATTCAGGCTCCAGAGGCACTTGCTTTCACCCGGATTCAAGCCACCTTGTGCCGATTAGCTCCGTTATCATCCGGAATCTCAATCTTATGCTTGTTTATGGTTTGATTCTTCAATCTTTCCATGTTTTGTTCATGTTTCAAGCATTTAGATTGATGATTATGTATTATTGTAAGCCTAAGGGCAAAAACACTAGTATCCCATGCTTAATAACAATCATTAGTATGTTAATTATGTTTGTAATGACACTTTGAAGCATTTTCTATGTTAATCCTTGATGATTAATTTGCAACCTTGTTTATTGATGTTGAATTCTTGATTATAGTTAATTATCTTGGATGATTAGTATGTGGTTAGTTGGGATATTTGTAAGAAGAAGCTTAATTAATCATGTATTAGTAGACTTTGAACTTGTTTAATATGTTTGCACCATGACACTAGAAATGGTTAGTGGGTTAATAAGGGATAATTATTGTTAATCAAGAAGGCTTTCCCTCACGGAAGGACCTTAACGGGTTAAATGGTGTTGTTATGAATTCTTGACATAAATTGTTAGCTTAGTTAGTAGTTTAGGCCAAAATTGCCTTACTTGGTGAATTTATGTTCAAGATTTGTAAAATGAACTCGGTTGTGATTTAATATAGTTTATGCTTGTCTCGGTGGTTGCATTGTGTTTATCGGTGTCACTTTTCTTGATTAAGTGAAGTTAGAAAACTCCTAACGGATGACTAACTTATCTTTAGGGGATTTTCATAGACATTTGTCAATTGGGCGTTAAAGAACAATTTTAGGTGGTTAAAGTGTGTTTATCGTTTTAGCTTTCCAAAGAATTGTCATGTTAGGAGTCCCGAAAGGGATACTAATTGTCTTGAAATTGGAGAATTGACCAAGTGTTTTAAGTGACAAAACCGACTTAGTTCACATGCTTTGGTTGTGCATAAAGCAAGGCTATATATTTATTTTCTTATTTGGAGTCTATTATGTTTATGAAAGTTTATGTTTTAATCTTATTTTTAGTTTAAACAAATCATTCACTTATCTTTCTACCGGTAATTTAATGACAAAGGTTTAGTATTATTCCTCTGCCCACATCCTTGGATCGACACTTGGTTCTTACCGATACTTTACTACATATATGACGGGGTACACTTGCCCTTTCGTGTGTGTTTTGATGTTGAAGTATAAATCACTTTTATAAATTTAAAACCGAATCGTGTGTAAAATTCATTGTAAAAACATGTATATACGCGCACACGTCAATTTTCTTTAATTGGAATACAAAACAAAAACCTAACGTTAAGAATTAATAATATTATGAAATTTATAAAGTAATCAAATGAATTCAATTAAAAAAATATATAAATCCGATAGGTTTAGTTTATTATATAGTATAGATACGATGTTCCTTTTAGAACATAACTGAATTATCTAAGTCTTGTTATTTAATCTACCCATTATTCTAAGGCAAAGAACATATTACATGTATTTTCTTTATATAGGTAATGGTTTCTTTACTTATTGTCCTTTTATTCATAGTGACGGTCAATAATTCAAACATATGCACAACAAATGCTTCTTACATATCAAACATATATGCACTAGCAGAATCAAAATGTTGTGGTCGGGAGGTCATCATAAACTTCTATTCACTACTGGTTACAACTAAGTGTTTTTTTAAAGAAAACTCGGATTTTACAAATATAAACCCATTTAAATATCCCAAGATCAGCGGACCCTCTTGACCTACTCTTAGTTCCACCCTATGTATATGATGTATTGCAAATTACATCTATTTCTATGTGTAGTTTTTATTATTTATCGATTCATTTTACCATCGATTTTGTATATCACTGTGTCTTGTGTGATTTGCAGGTTCCCAGAGGAGAAAGGAGCTGAAAACAAGCTTAATTGAGATAAATTGAGCCCTTGGACGGATTGTATGTGATCGGTGGATCATGAGAACGAAAACCGAGAAAAATAGCCCTTTCGCGTCGCGTGACAGGGAAGGAACATCACTGTCGCGTCACGCGACGACCCAAAGTCAAATGACGGTCAACCAAGCATCTCGTGTCATGCAAGAGGAATATTTGTACTGTTCCGTATTTTCGTACTTCTATTTTTAGAAAGCTTGTATTCGCATTTCATTTCAATTATTGTAATCTCGAGACTTTGATCCAAACGAAAATCGTATTTTTTATCAACAATGTTTAATCATACATGCATAATGCTTAATCAATCGCGAAATACATGTTTTAATTAAAAACCGAGACATACATCGATATTATATTAATTTTATCGGAATCACATTCATACGTGTTTCATACTTATAACATACTTGCATACACCTTTATAGCAGAAAATGACCAACATTTACAAAACACTATTTTGCAACTTTTAAAAAAATGTCATTTAAAAAAAAGTATAACAATATTATACTCATAATAAAGATAAAAAAATGCTTGATTTTATGGTATTATTTATTTAATAAAATACTAAAGTATATAAAAGTTGATTTAGTTTTAAAAACCTGATGAAATTAGTAGTTAATGGAAAATGACTAAAATACCATTGAATCTCATTAAATAGTATAGTTATTGTTAGTAATGATGTGTAATCAATCTTAACCCTTAATTCAATTAATCAACGTTCAAGATTTGTTCTTATTGTATTTAAATAAGACAATGTTTGTATGGGATCTTAATTCTAAGATACTGTATATTATAAAAAAGAAATAATTAAATGAAGAGAGTTAGAGTAAAATAACTGTATTAATTTTTATATAAGGCATATATATTATTACAAGGTTGCTAAAACACGAGACTAAAATAGTTACATTTTAGGTTATTATATAGGGTTATTGGATTTTATCACCACCAACTATCGGCTATTGGCCGCTGCCACCCTCAGCTATAACTTTGACGCTCGTCATCCCTAACTTAACACTTAGTGTGTTCTATCACCACGTCGTTAACTAATTACTAATTTTTGATCCTGTTACTATACTTTTTGGGGTGTCATAGGGATCTTAGGAAGGTTTTAGGGATCTTAGGACACTCCCAAAAGTATAATAACATGATCAAAAGTTAGTGATCAGTTAACGACATGATAACAGAACACACTAAGTGTTAAGTTAGGGGTGGCGGGCTTCAAAGTGATAGTTGGGGGTAACAGCGGCCAATGGCCAATAGTCACGGGTGATAAAATCCAATAACCCTATTATATTTGACTCGTTTAATAGACAGGTCGTGATAGAGTTCACTGGTTTAACCCGTGTAGTTAAGTAAATCAACTCGTAAACCCAATCAATCAAACAAATCGACCAGCTAAGCTAGTTAACCTGTTTATTACGCCCGCCAACCCGTTTAACACAATTACGACATGAGCGCAACCTGCTTACAATCCCTTAATCTGTTTAATTAAATATATCATATTTAACAATCTTGTTTAATTACGCATGAGCATTTACATCCCTTCCACCAAATTAATCATATAATTACCCTAAAAACAACTACATGTTCTCAGTCATTTCAATTAAATAATATTTTTTATACATTTATCATTACATTTTCTCTCTTCTCTACTCACAACCAGTATTATAAAAATCGCGACTACTTGGCCACTAGTCGGCGATTAATCGCTAGTCGGCTAGTAACTGAGCAATTTTTCGTTAATCAGTCCATTAATCGTTAGTCGGCTCTAGTTGGGCCTAGTTGGCCGGCCAAAAAATCAGCGATTCCGGCCAAATTCCGACAAAAAAATCTGTATATTATTCTGGCCAAAACCTGTAAATTAGCCAGTTTCTATCCAAACCATGTGAATTTCAACAATTAATATTGCATACTTAAAAAGAATGAGTTGAGGAAGAGTTAATGTAGGAATCCGTTCATGCAAAATAAATAAAAACTTTTATTATTAACTTGAATTACAACTGGAAATAGGAAAGTTGAAATAAATTACAGTTACAACTGGAAAAGAAGAAAACAAGAACAGAAAATTCAAACAGAACTGGCGTTCTTGGCTGAGGATCGTGTTAGACACGAGTCCTTTAAAACAAATTTCGTGTCTCCCAGGAGAACACATTTGTTTCCAGGATACAACAGCCTAGCAGTTGCACTGCCGGTCTTGACTCCAACCCGAATGTGTACCTTGAATGCTTGAAGAAGAAGATGAATATTCAGAGAGAAGATTGTAAATTGCTGTGTATTTTGGTGTATTCTTTCTGCAGCTGGAACCTCCTATTTATACTGCAGGTCTTGAAGAAACTGAAAAACGAATTAAATGGGAGAATTAAACTGCATTAAACGTCTTCAATGCACTTTAATTCGTCATTTAATTCGCAGTCAAAGCCATTGACTTCGTCAGTTTCGAATGCTGAAGCGTAACTGCACTGGTATTAATTGCTGGAAGCTTCAAACGCCACATTGTGCCTCATCGCCCACGCCACCCGCGTGCGAGTTAGGACCCTTCGCGAGTACACTTAGTGAGTGCTTCCATGAAACAATAAGGATGGAGAGTTCCCACTTAAATACCCCTTTAAGTTTCATCTCTCCTCCTATATGGGACAAGATGTCACTTTCCCACTTTTTCAGCATTCAAGTTTCAAACACCAAACTTTGAGCATCGATATCTTATTCATCTTAGCTCCGTTTTGGACGTGGTTTAGTTCGTTGCGAAACTCTTCCAACATAGAACACAAACACACGAATAAATATTTAAAAGCTGCTCATTTTCTTATATTTATTTCTAGTCCAAAATACAAAAAAATCATTTCTCTATATTTGTGAAAAATGCTATTTTCACAAATTTCCAACAGTTAAAAGATCTCTACTTAAAACATTTACTTATAAAATGTATATACATATACATAAAACTGAAAATTACATAAAAAAAACCCGATCCGATTAATCTCGATTAATTCCGAGTAGTTGCTAGTTCCCACCTAAATCGCCGACTAACCACTAGCGAGTTCTCCAACCTTACTCACAACCATTTTCAAAATATATTAAAAAAATACAAAGAATGAACAATTTCCCCTTAAATATATATACAGTAACATTTTTTTCCCAATACTCATAACTATTTACTAACCATCTTTTACACTTTGAGTAGTAATCTTGTTTGTAGTAGCTCGAAACTAAACTATGTTGTTGCGAAGTTTATTCATGAGATACTCAACGTGGACGGTTCAGATGCGTTTGAGAATTTTTCAGAAAATTAAAGGCTACCGTTAGACACCTTTAACGGCGATTTACACGGTAAAACTCTAAAGAACAATTCATCCTCTTCGTATCATCTCCAAAAACAGTCCATCCAAAACGGTAATTTGAATTCTCTCATTCTTTTACGATTTTCATTCGTCACTTCATCCTGTTCATGTTGTTAAATTCATCCTCAATTTCACTGTATTTGTATCTGCGTAATTCAATTTAGCTGTTTGTTTCGTTATCATTCACCAAATCGAATTAAAAACTGTTTGATCTGTTGTTTTCATTATGAATATACGTGTTAAATTCTGATTGTTGCTGCTGATTGAGCATTGATTTTGAAATTATTAGGTAAATGTTCCTTCGTCATTTCATGTTGTTTGTTTCATTGTTAATTTTACAGTATTTGTATCTGCGTAATTCAGTTTATTTAGCTGTTTCTGTTTCGATATAATTAGCTAAATCCATGTGATCGAATTACACACTGTTTGATCTGCTGTTTTCATCATGATATCTGTAATATACGAGTTACATCCTAATTGTTGTTGATTGAGAATTTCTCATATTCCTTGTCAAACGCATTGATTTTAATATTATTAGTGTCAATAGCTACGTAGCGTATAGGTCTAGGCTTGCTATTACGGTTGTAGCAATAAAATAACTCGATTTTAGGTTTTTCTTAACATGTAAAATAGCATATATAATTTTCATTTTTTTCCTAGTGTATCGCAATTTATAAAATAGCCGCGCGCTATTTATTATTATTCGCTATGTAGCATATAGGTACCTTATCGCTATTTGTCGCTATTCGCCATTAACAACTATGTACGAGAGGCATATGTTACATTAGGTTAATTAAGATTGTTCTATCCGATTTTTAAATTATCAGGTCAGTTGTTCAATTGCTATTTAGGATGCGGAATTGCGGTTGTTAGTCATTTAGGATTGTTCAATCTGTGAAATTTTCGTGTAAATTTTTCAGTTACTGATCTGTGGAGGTAATTGATGTTGATAATTGTAGGAAAATGGCGGAAACAAAATCACCTAAGAGGAAGCCTGTTTTCACCAAGGTTGATAACCTGCGTCCTGGAACCAGTGGCCATAACCTGCTTGTGAAAGTTGTTAGTTCAAAGTTAGTCTTGCAAAAGGGCCGGCCTGATGACCGTCAAATGCGAATCGCTGAATGTTTGGTAGGTGACGAGACCGGAACTATACTGTTCACAGCACGGAACAGTCAAGGTAATTTTCTGTTAAAAATATACTTGTATCATATCAGAAACAGAAACAGTCAAGGCAATGTAAAACTATATATAGTTAACCGTAACCTTAACGGGCTGAACAGTTGACTAATGGCCTAACCCTAATATATTCTAAAAAGGCCATCATCCTCATTTTTCTATGTTAAACGTACGTTGCAGTGGACCTGATGAAAGCTGATGGCACTGTAATTCTACGCAATGCAAAAATCGACATGTTCAAGGGATCAATGAGGCTTGCAGTGGACAAGTGGGGCCGTGTCGAGGTGACAGAACCTGCCAGTTTCATTGTAAAAGAATACAACAATTTGTCCCTCGTTGAATATGAGCTTGTGAATGTCGTGGAAGAGTGAAGGAGATGAAATGCTGAGGTGTCATGCCATTATTGGTGCCGTAAGAACTGAATCAGCTAAAATTTCTGGATAGAGTTCCATTGGTTTTTTGAGATTGGGATTTTTCAGTAGTTATGTTCTTCTATAGTTCATGATTTTTGATATTTAAGTGAAGAATCTGGAAAACGAGCGATGATAAGGACTGGGATAAGTGGTGGAACCTTCAGCGATTTTAGTAAATGAGCTGGATGAGATCAAAAGCATGTTTGTTTTGGTTTTGTTTTAATAATAGGACCTGAAATTGGAAGTATAAAATGACTGCAGAGATCGAATTTTGGATTGTTGTTGGATAAATGTATCATGAGTTATTAATCATGTTGGCCCAGAAGTTAGAATTCTAATGATAAAAAGGTTACTTATGTATAAACTGTTAAAACTAGTTAAGTTTTGAGTAAAGTAAGATTAACGGATGTCATCAATATTCGAATGAAACCAAAGACAATTGCCAAAAACACGCCTAGGCATAGGCATGACGGACCATGACAAATTTCACATAGTTCGATAGAGCTCTCCATTGGAATGCCCAAAAAGTCAAACTATAATCATGCCAGACCTGCCCGCGAACAGTCTCAAACACCCCCTCTCTCTCACACACATCATCATCATCTACGTTGGTGCCACATCCCTTAAGGACAACAAAAAACGTCACTATTGGGGATACCGGTGTTTAAAACGGACAACCAATAACGTCACTATTGGGGATACCGGTGTTTAAAGTGATTTTTACCAAGAACAAAATAAGCAATTGAAGATGGTCAATTCCACATCCAAATAATCTCACAACTAAACTTGTCTATATATAATGCAACATTTTTGCTTTCAAAACTTTGTCACATTGATTGTTTATGCATTCATGCTACCATGTTTATAAATCTACAACCTGGGTATTCAAGCAATTAAAGTAAAAAACAGTAAGAGAAACAATTTTCACCCTCAATCATTGCAACACTTACTGTAATCTCATCTTCAATCATCACTGTTCTGTTTCAGAAACTGGAGATCTTTCATTTGAAGCTGCACAGCTTCTTTAGACAACGCTTTAGGTTCCGGGTACCTTTCTTCTTCACCTCCTTCTGCAACTCTTTTAGCCTTGGCTTTCACCATATCCGCAATCTCAGACTGCCCAACAGAGGGGAAGACAACTTTGAGCATGATACATAGAAGTTGTTCATCTTCTTCTTCAATAAGATCTCTTCCGAAACAACAAACGTGTATAGCGTCAAGAGATTTCTCAACTCGGGCCTCCATTGGAATTGCGGGTGCGGGTACGTTTAGCTTTGATCGTTTCTGTAGGGTAAGAAAATGTTTAGAATTTGTAGAGCATTTAGGTTTCAATCTTCGTTTTAAAAAGCGTGTGGCGCTCTGATGCATTTTAATCCTAAAAGCCGATGTGCGATGTGAGTGCATCACGTATGTGAGGCGTTCGTTATTAGAACATATTAAAAGTTACTTTTAGATAACCAAATTTCTTAAGTTTCTCATTTAAGTCACTCAATCTATACTCAACTTTAACTAAATGTTCCAACTTTGTGTAATTTTTTATAAATATATATATTTTTTAAATTAAGTGAATTAATGAAATATATATGAATCTTGGTTACTATTTGGTGATTATATTTTTTCCAATATAAAATTGGACAATTATAGAACTTGGTTATTATTTACTGAATTTTTTCCTATACTATTATCTCCTATTTCAAGTTAATTAAAAAAAAGATAATCACTGGATAGCAAGACTAGGTGTAATGGGCTAACACCCTTGATGAGGTGGAAATTTTTTAGGCGTGAAGTTAAAACTCGTGAAACCATTACACACTATAGGTGAAAAAAAGTGAGTAAGAGCTCATGCTTACGTGGCAGGCACTTTATGACGTGTCAATTAAAAAAAATGGAACCATTACACTTAGTCTAAACAAAGATTCATGTACGCTTCATTTACCTCCACTAATTTTAAACTTTTTTTAACATTTACAATATATATATATGTATATATATATATATATAGGGTAAGGATAGTGTAAAAAGGGCCTAAAGTGTGAGAAGTGTGAGAAGTGTATTATAACACTATATATAATACTATATAACACCATATAAACACCGTATAACAATATGTAACACCATATAATACCATATAACACTATATAACATTATATAACAAATATAACACTATACATCTATCATAGACATGCTATCAGACAACCTATAGTGTTATATTTGTTATATAATGATATATAGTGTTACATAGTGTTATATGGTATTATATGGTGTTACATATTGTTATACGGTGTTTATATGGTGTTATATAGTATTATATATAGGGTTATAATACACTTCTCACACTTTGAGCACTTTTTACAGGATCCTCTACCTATATATATATATATGGGAATGTTCATTTGAGAAGAAAATTTAATTGAGAATAAAAAGAACAAAGGGTAATTTTGTAAAATATTAAATAGTTTTTTCACTTATCTCATTTATTATCCTTTTTGATTAATAATTAGTCATAAAGACTATTATCCTCCATACAAACTTTTTTTTGCCTACACACATTAAAAGTTATCCTACATATTTCGAAATTCATCCTACACGTTGAAATTTATCCTACACAACTCGTAATTTATCCTACACTTTAAATTATTTTATTTTATTTTTTAGAAAAAATATATATTTTGAAGATTAGTTACAAAAAATTTAATGTAGTTAGTTATTAAAGAGGAAGACTACAAATTAATGACCTATGTAGATTTACCAATGTACCCTTATAGTAACATTAAATACTTATATTAAATGAAGTAAAATAAAGCATTCTTATTGGTTGAAATTTCTTCTTTTTTCTTCTTACAAAAAATTTCTTCTCATTTGAACTCTCCAATATATATATATATTGGAGAGGAAGACTGGAACACCTAATGAAAGTTGGGTGATTTTGAGGAAAATAAAAACTGAGTGATTCTTTAAGGGAACATTAAAATAGAAATTTGTTAACTTTTAAACATTGATGTATAACGTCTAATTTGTTTAAAAACCAAACTCGTTGCTCAATCGATGGTCTTAATTATTCAAATACTAGTCAACTGCATAATCCGTGGTTGCATCACCTGTAGTGATGTGATCTCACCACCTCATCAACTGAGGCAATGCAATGCCACCACATCACACATTATGCACTCCTGGTGCACGCATTTTAAAACCACTACTACTTTGAATGTTGAGAAACAAACCTCTCTGGCTTCATTCATCATGGCGATGAACGTCTCCTCTTCAAATTCAATATCATTCGAAATCCTCAGTCGAGCAACTCCTTCCAAAATCTCTTCAGATTTCAACAATCCAGCTCCTACAGCAGCTAACCAGCAGCATATCAACACGTATAGAGGATCCCCTGCCTGTTTCACATCAACAAATTTCAACCTAATTGTTCAATTATCCTCCAATTCAAATCTCCATGTTTTTAGGCTTGTAAATGAACCATCCGTGAATCAAACGGATCTTTTTTTTCTGTTCATTTAGTTAAACAAACAAAAATGAACACATGTCTCGTTTGTTCATTTATGTTCGTGAACGCTCATTCACTTACATTACTTCATTTATTTGTTTGTACAAGTTTGTTCATTTATATTTGTTAATTAATATGTTCATTTAAATTTGTTAGACTTATTACAATTTTGTGTGGTTTTATGAAGGGTATGTTTGACAAAAGTAGCTGGTGGCTGGAAGTTGTAGTTTTTTAGATATATTTGGTGTTTGGCAGAGTAGCCGGAGCTTTTAATAAAATGTATAAAATGACCAAAATGGACATAACTAAAAATTTAAAAAGTTTATGCATTAAAAATTTCATTATTTTTAGAAGTTAAAATAGTCATTTTTTCCCTAAAAGCTTATAGCTCCTTCTAGTAGCGTTCAACCAAAAGCTTCAAGCTCCTGACCTAAAAGCTTTAAGCTCCTTCAACCAAACAAAGTTTTTTTTATTGAGAATGAGCTTTTTCTTAAAAGCTTAAAGCTAGAAGCTCTTAAAAGCTTCATGCCAAACATACCCGAAATAAAATACCACCCCCAACCAATTTAATCTAGTTACATCAATTTTTATTCATATGTACTTTGGATTGGTGTTAGCTCAATTAGCCTGGACGGTATGGGGACCGTCCCGTCCCGCCCCAACACCGTGCCCCCTCTCCATTTCCGTTGCTTCGTCGCCGTGCCTCCTTCGTTGAGATCGTCGGGGGTGTGACGAATTGGACGGGCCTCCCCACTCTCACACACATATACAAACAACATATACATATATATTTTAGGTCCATCCCCCATTTCCTTACCTCCATCCTCTTTGTCCCACCCTCACACCCAATTTACGTGGCGCTTACGTGGCGGGTCATCCTCCAAGGATGAGCCTCAACCATACCGATACCGAGTAGCCTTATATCCATTCATTTATACGATTCACCAACAAACATAAACGAAAACGAACACATTAACTTTCATAACGAACCAACACGAACAAGAAAACCGTTTTCACTAAACTACTCATGTTGTTCGATTAAAGTTAAACAAACAAACACGAACATACCCTATTTTCCGTATATATTGGGTTTATTATTATTCCAACAAACAAACATACATACATACCCGTCCTCTTCGATCCTGAAAGTCAATAAAAGCCCTAGAATCATTGACCGACGAATTCTTTCCAACTCTTCTTCTAAACTCGGCAAAATCTATAAAATCACCGCCAACGCCACCGGTATCGGTCAGAATTCTGGCTACAAGACCTATTACCGGCAAGGCGCCAATAATTTTGTTAGCGAAACCAGAAATTGTATTAGAATCCTCCATGTATGACCTGATAACCACCACTCCATTGGAGGATCTACAACTGGTGGATTTGCTTGGGGATTTCTGGAAGTAATAGAGAGAGTTTGTTGCAGGTTTGCATGTGAGATTAGTGGTGGTGATGGAGGTGATAACCACCATTTTTATGTTTATGTTTGAGTGTGGAGTTTGATGTTTTTGTTAGCCTCATCTGTTGGGGTATCTGTGGTTGCAGGATTTAATCCTGTAATCATGTGTTTTTTGGTTTTTATGGTTTGCCCCCTTTAGTTTTGTATATTAGGTTTTCTACCTCTTGGTTTTTAGTACATTTGGTTTGGTTTGGAGTACGGTTGTTCAATAACCGAATCGAAAACTGATGAAACCGAATCGAAATTAACCGAAACTGAATTAACTAAAAGTCGGTTATCGGTTATTTTTTGTACCATCGGTTAACTGAAATTAACCAACCATTTATATTTATAATATTCTTCCATTTCATGTTTTATACTTTCATTTCATGCATTTATACATCTATTTCATTTATTTATATATCAATTTTATTTATTTATACATCGATCTCATGTATTTATACCTACATTACATGTATTTCTAAGCAAAAACTATCGCATTTGTTTGATTTGGTTATTAACCGAACCGAACTGAAAACCAACAAATTAACCGATGACTTAGGTTATGATTACAATTAATGCTAATAACTGAATCGAATTGAACTGAAGACACCCCTTTTTTGTTGTGTTGGGGTCTCTAGTGTGGTTACACACAAGTTGATTGGAACTCGAACTTGGACTCGATCTATGTCGATTTTAACATAACCGATTTCGTACCTAACCCAGAACCGATTTCTTTTCCAAACCGAGCCAAGCCAAGCCGACTTGTTTACCACCGAACTAATTTCGAGCCGAGCCTTTTCGAGTGAACTTCGAGCAAGCCGCGAGTTTTTTTGAAGAGTTTATTGTCATGTCCTTGACACCCGTACCAACAGCAGATGGCCTAGGAGACAGAAGAACAACCTTGTTGAGACATAAAGTGGCATAAGCTCCTCGGGAACATGAGCGAAAAAAGCAAACACGTCTAGGAAAGCTTGTGCCATCTTTACATAACCGCTTATGGTACTTTCGCACATACCATAGTCCAACTTCATCAAGCACAAAGGTACATATTAAAAGACAATTGACACAAATAAACAACTAACTAAATGTTTAAAAGTACCTGTCGGGAACCATAAACCACATCTATGAATTAGGTGTTACACACCTTCAAAACAGCCAACCTACCATCATTAAAACAAAGAACGTATTCAATTCATTAATAAAATCAAATCAAACCAAAACAATGATCAATAGAAGTAATTTAATGTTCTATGATGAAATTGCGGGCTATACACAACGACTAGCAATCTTACATCAAGTAAGCGGCAAACCGAGCTTCATATTTTAGTTATGCTACAAACTTATAAAGAGAAGTTGAAACTACTACAATATGAAATCATATCAAATCCGGAGAATAAAACTATGCAGCCATCAATTTTAAATACAACATACATTGAAAAATTAAAGGCCATTCCATATTATAGTATAAAGAGTTAACTGCCATTTTCATGCCTGTGGTTTGGTGGAAAATAACATTCAGTCAAAAAAAAATTGCGCTAGTTCCGTCCTCAACATTTTTAAAATGTGTCACTTCAGTCCAAAAAGATAACGCCTTGCGCCAGTTCCGTCCTCAACGTTTTTAACGGGCGTTATCTTTTTGGACTGAAGTGGCACGTTTCAAAAATGTTGAGGACGGAACTAACGCATATTTTTTTTTTGGACTGAAGTGTCATTTTCCACCAAACCACATAGACGAAAATGACAGTCAACTCTAGTATAAAACTAAGGCCATCCTTTGCTTAAAATCTATAAGTAAATGAAGTAGAACAAAAAGCATACCTATGAATGCCAAAATCAAAAGATTAAGAACGGCTTCACCTAGGATGAAATTCAGAAACAGACAACCGTAAAACTTGCGGCTTGTGCCGAGAGGAAATGTTGTTTGTTTCGATACACTCGCTTACCAAACAGACAACCATGACATTCTCGTTCCATCGTCATTACTCCGACACGCTCCTCATCACCGCACAATCCGAACACCGCAGTCACCTCCGACAACCATTAACACCACCGTCTCCTCACCGCTGCACCATCACCATAACCCACCACCACTTCACCGTAAACCACCGTTCACCTCTGTCATCACCTCCGTTCACCGCTGTAAAACCGACAACCTGCGACTCATCTTCATCAATCATCATCACAGTCGGAGAGAGAGAGAGAGATAACGACGAGAGAGAGAGAGAGAAGGAGGCGGGAGAGAGAACCGGCGACGGTGGGGGTGGTGGTGGTGGTGGCAGCGGAGTGGTGGTGGTGGCGGTGGTGGCGGTGGTGGTGGTGGTGGCAGCGGAGTGGTGGTGGTGGCAGGGCTAGTGGTGGTGGTGTTACAAATTTACACAATCAGTCCTTTATGTTACAAATTTACACAATCAGTCCTTATTTACTAACCGACTTAACTGGGTTATGATTTTTGGACTGAAATGACACCTTTCCAGAACGTCGGGGAGGAAAATTGCGCATTTTTGAAAAATGGACTGAAATGGCCAAAGTGACCAAACCACAGGGACGAAAATGGCAGTTAACTCTATATAGTATTTTGATAGAATCAGAAATTCAGATTTGATTGAAACAAGAACAAACAGGATAGATAATCCAATTCGAGAAGGATTAGGTCTCCAAATACAAGGTTTAAGAACCCTAATTTTTATAGAATAAAACATCCACACCTAATCTAAATGATAAAGTGATATTAATAAGATTAGATTAGAACTAACTGGCCCACTACTTGCTCCTAAAACAGTTCCCCCCAAAACCCATTCCCGCTAATAATTAAACGAGTCAAATACCCAGCTAGAGCTTCACACAAGATATGGGTCAACAGGTTTGTATCTTGGTTTAAAAAAGCGGGAAGCGCATAAAAGCGATGAGGTCTAAAACCGATTTTTAAAAAGCGAAGCGCAAAAGCGGTGAGCTTTTTGCACACAAAGCGCAAAGTGATTATATAATTTATTTTATATATCCCATAAGTGTTTAGCATCCAATACCTATGATTTAGCTATAATTAAGCTTTATATACGTTTTAAAATGAAAAACATATAAATGTACAGCATAAAAAGCCTGTTGTACAACACTCAGAAGCATAGAAACACCCCATGTACAAAAAGTGTGCGCCTCAGCTGCGCCTTAGGTCGATTTTCACCCTAAAAAGCGCGCCTTAGGTCTATTTTCACCCTAAAAAGCGCGCCTCAGCTGCGCTTCTTGTGCATCGTGCGCCTTATGTCACACAAGGCGACGGGGTTTGCGCCTAGATGCGCTTTGCGCTTAAGCGCGCTTAAGGCGCGCTTTTTTAAACCAAGGTTTGTATCAATACATCCTGCCCCAAAATCCGACTTGTCCTCAAGTCAGAAACAAGGGAACTGTTGTGCCAAGCAATAAGCCATTCAATTATAGACCGAGGTTGAAAATCAAATTCCCAATCTTTGGTAGTCAGTGGAGAAGCTAAAGGCGTTGCCGGAACTTGAACCCTTGCAGGTTTCAACCAGGATACATGGGAGACCAGAATGATGCGATAAGGTCCACAAGAGCTAGATGACAGTTTCTTAAAGAGGTTGACAAGGCTGAGTTTGTGGAAAAACTGAGGTTGGGGTGTAGGGTTGTGGGTAACATACTGAGCGACATTTTTAGTATAGTCTGAAATAGGTTTTGGGCTTGGGCTCCATGCAAGACTTCTGTTGGGCTTAGATGAACAGATCTTGGACTCGTTTTCTAGGGCAAGGCGAACAGCATAACACTCGGTTCTAGGTTTCTGGATAAACACGTTAGCTTTCATCAGTTCTTCATTGAGACCATTCGGTCTTTCATCCTTCTCCACCGTGTTCTTCAAATCACTGTCCACTTCTTCACTGTTACAACCATCTTCGTCTGGTTCTTCACTGTTACAACCATCTTCGTCTGACATCTTCGTTTGATTCTTCACTGTTACAACCATCTTCAATCACCTGAGCTTTAATTTCGTCAACAAAATCTCACAAAGATGCAAGAATGCCGTCTAATCGTGCTGCAATGATTGTGAGTTGGTCTGCTAAATTCTGGGTTGTAAGCACCATTCGATTTCCCGGCAATGAAACCATTTGATAGAATCTGAATTTCAGATTTGATTGAAACAAGAGCAAACAGGATAGATAATCCAATTCGAGAAGGATTGGGTCTCCAAATACAAGGTTTAAGAACCCTAATTTTTATAGAATAAAACATCCATACCTAATCTAAATGATACAGTGATATTAATAAGATTAGATTAGAACTAACTGCCCCACTACTTGCTCCTAAAACTGTTCCCCCAAAACCCATTCCCGCTAATAATTAAACGGGTCAAATACCCAGCTAAAGCTTCACACAAGATATGGGTCAACAGGTTTGTATCATATTGTGATTGTTTTTTTTTTTTTTTTTTGAAAAATATGAAAGCATATCTTAATATTCTACAATATACAACACGGATTCTATTAAGAGGGTTTTTTTAATAGGTTGAGCAACAGGGTTGAATCCAGTTTGAGAGTCAACACGGTCCCAACCCAATCCGAACAGATTTCATAGAGTTGGGTTTTACAAACCACCAACCCGGGTTCAACCCAACCCGGTTTGACTTTTTTAAGCTTCACCCCAAACCTGTTCAAACCCTAACCCAATTTGTGCACCTCTCAAAGCTCTCATCTTGGTATGATTTCTCCATCTTGCTTTAATATGAATTGCCATAAGCCAATGCCTTTATGTATGTTGTTCTTCCATTTTACGTGTTAAACTAACTTTTCATGCTAAAAGTATATATTATTTTTAAAACTTGAATATTTTACATAATCAGTGATTACACTTATGAATTTCCATTATTTCACATATGAACTTGTGGATTATATGACCAGATGAGAAAAAAAAGGGTTGAATTTTCTCCTTCCTGAAACACACAAAGTCTTTCAATATTTAACTTATAATTATTATTGGTAACTAAGAAACACAACATAATAAATAACTAACTGAAACAACAAGATCACACACTTGAAATATATCCAGTAAAAATATACTGACTCATAGGGCAAGACTCATCTCTGCCAAGCTTTATTTATTTCACAATAGTTTATAAAAGGTTGGATATATATATAGGATTTTGCTCATGTGACATACTTGGTAAGCCAGTTCAACATGTCTGTGTGAGCCTCCTCAGCACTCCTCGCAGCAGATTCATCATCCTCGCTATATCTTGAAGCCCATCCATGACCAACACCTTTGAATATCTTCACAAAGCTCTCAACCTGTAGTTTTCATTCAAACACCAACCCTAAACAAAGAAAGAAAGAATATAACCCTTCCTAACCAGTCCTTTAAGCCATGGAACTTACTTCTTGATTTTCCGATAAAATCTTTCCATAACGTTTCACTTCTTCTTGTGGGCATAACTGGTCAAGCTCGCCTCCTAATATGGCAGTTGGAACCTTAACTTCTGAAACAAAAGTGACAGTTCAACCTATTTATTTATGAACGGGTCAATTTATCTCTAGCAAATATGAAATTTGAAAAAGAAAAACAAACTATCTCAAAAAGGGTCGAACGGGAGCCCAAGTGCATAAAACTTAACTGATTCAGAATATTAGATTCTCACTCTTAAAATAATATAATTTTCATAATCAAAGATGCTTATAATTTACAAAAAGAGTTGAGAACTTTGGACATGAAAATTTCAGGTAAACCTAACCCGACCCTTATAAATTTTTCCAAGTGGGAACTCGCCCATTTTACCACATCCAGATGCAGTTAATGCAGTAAAATATCGGATATCAGTCAAGGACCGATATTTGAGATATAGGTTATCTCGGTGAGATATCGGTAATTTTAATATAATGCAGAATTTATATATATAGCAATTCAACACTAATAATTCAGTGATATATCAGTCAAATATCGGCGATATATCAGTCAATATCGCCGATAATATCGGTACCAATATTCTGACCGGTATTTTACTAGGGGACCAATATAACCTATATTAACTGCATCCAGGAGAAACAAACCTTTAACATCGTTGTCTGTCAAGCGACCAGGGTGCAGTATAACAGCAGCCTTAATGTCATTATATTTTGCGAGTTTAACAACCATCATCCCTGAGAAAGAAAAAAAAACTGTCAGAATACAAAGTGGATACAAACTCTTGAGTGTATATTGCTTTTGGTGCCAGAAAGTTACAATTAGGGTGTAAACAAGCTGGGCCGAGCTCGAGCTCGACTCGTCATGTTTTTATAAATCTCGAGCTTGAGCTCAGCTCGGTTCGAGCCTAGTTATTTGAGCTCGAGCTCGGCTCGCGAGTAAAACCCAAAGCTCGAGCTTGATAGCTAAACAAGCTCTATTTCAGGCTCGAGCTCGGGCTTGGGCTCGTTAAAGCTCGGCTCGTTTGAGCTTTTAACCGAGCCGATAACGAGTAGCTCTCGAGCCTTTGGGCTTGTTTACACCCCTAGACTTACAATCTCTGTCTATATATATATGCATACACATACACACACACACAAATATATGTATATGGAGACCATACCTCCCCAACAGAAACCTGCAGCCCCGACAGAACACACTCCTTTGCTTTTAAGTTCACTAACTATCTTCCTAGCATTTTCACAACCTTTTTCCTACAGTCAAAGGTATCATCATCGAATCATCATAAATATAATATAGATAAAATAATTTGTACGTAGGAAGGATTGAAGGGACTGACCGGAGGGTGATTATTTAACCAGTTTGCGCGAACTTCTGGAGGACTCGTGCTGTAAATACAATCTCCGAAGAAGAAATCCGGAACCAAAACCATGTACCCAAGACCAGAGATTTTGTCAGCAATTTTCCTGTCCATCCACCAAGTAGGTAAATATGAAATTTCTTATGGCAGAGATGACTGACTGTAGTAAAGTTTCACACCTCAGTATGACTCCTTCATAGCCTGCATACATATTATTTATTAGAAGGAAACGTTATAAAAGAAATCGAACCGATGTTTTAACAAGAATAAATAATAATATATGTGGCTGGCAGTTCAACCCGTCAAACTGTAAACTTATTAAGATCATTGATTCGCCTTACAAATAAATTCTATCTTTCGTGTCCAAAATCAAAGTAAAAGTGATTGGAAATAATAATAAGCAGCAAGTGAGAGAGACGATACCGAAAGCATCTGAAGCGAGAAGGATGGCGCGATTTGAGGAGCGATCGCCGGTAATATAAGATTTCAGGCCTACGATTTCTTCGACGCTCCCGTTTCCATAACTACTGTTCATCGCTGGTGGATTCGCACAGCATTCCGCCCCCAACATCCCTCTAGAGACTCACCTTGCTGCTCAACCAACCAAAAACTCAATTATTTACCAACGTAATTTCTCGAAAGAATATATTATTATTTTGAGTTAAATGCCCGGATAGTCCCTGTGGTTTGACATTTTTTCACCTTTAGTCCCTAACTTTCTAAAATTACAGCTATAGTCCTCAACTTTTTCAATTTTGTTCCCGGATGGTCCCTGACGCGGATAAAGGTTAAGGGGTTGTTTGTTTACCTCTTGGCTTTTAATGGTTCAGATCTCTTACTGGTTCAGCACTTAATGGTTCAGATTGTTTGTTTCACGAGCAGATGTCTGAATGGTTAGATATTTGCCTCTGAATGGTTAAGATTTATACAGAGTCTGAATGGTTAAGACCTCTAATCTAAATTGGTCAGACATTTGCCTCTGAACGGTTAAGCATTATACAAGTTCTTAATGGTTCAGACCTCTTACTGGTTCAGCACTTAACTATTCAGATGTTACCAAACAGTCCCTTAGTCTTTTTAGTTAAGGGAGTGTGAAATGACCTAAATACCCTTACTATAAAAAATAAACTTTAAATCAATAACCACCTCCAATCCAAACACGCCTCTTCTTCTTAATTCGTTTAGGGCATTCTAGAGAGAGAAACTTCCTTAGAGAGAGAGAGAGACCCAACAGAGAACAATGTTAAAAAACCTCATCTTCATCTTCTTATTTTGTTCAAGATAATGAACATTGAACTGAGCCTGTTACATCCACTTATTACTACACCATGACACATCAAAATGTTGCATTTGCTCTCAAAGATGATCTTTTCTGTGATGAAGAACAAGCAAATTTGGATTTTGGATGTGGGTTTGGTTTTTTTACCATAAAGTTCAAATATTATGGTTGGGGACGACGACGAATGGAGATGATGATGGTTTTTCGGCGACTGAACCGTCAGAGTGGCAGTGATGATGATGGTTGACAGCAGTGTTTTTGACCATTAGTCCATCATATCCTGTGTGTAGAGTTTTTATAATATAAAGAGTATAAAAAGTGGTTGTGAGTGGAGGAGAGAGAAAATGTTACTGTTCATCTGTATATTTGGAGGGACACTGTTCACCCACTATAATTTTTTAATATATATTGAAAGTGGTTGTGAGTGAAGGAGAGAGAAAAATGTAATATATATTGAAAATGAGAGAGAAAAAGTATTTGTTTTTAGTGGAAATATATTGATATAGGAGTTGTTTTTTAGTGGAATGTATGTATATTTTTAATGGATTGGATGTGAATGCTCTAAGAGGGTGTTTTTCTTTGCCTCCAAATTTTTTTTGACCAGTAATGTGAGAAGCAGGGTGTCTTTCTTTGACTATAAAGTTTTTCAAACTTATTTTTTTGACTAATTTTCAGGTTGGTAAACTATCTACAGAGGATTCTTTGGACATGACCCCACAGGATGAAGCTTCCATACTTGCAAATGATGCTGTCATCAAAGACATGGAGCTAATTTTCTCAATTTTATAAAAAAGTAGAACATGTTAAATCAAATTCTTTAGTCATCTGAATAGAATCAGTTTCATTATATTATTTCTACTTTACCATGAAATTGATTCAATTTACAGTTTCCGAAGAGGTGACCGGAGTTTCTTGGGTGATGGTGGTCGGAGTTCTTGGCGGTGGTGGAGGTTGTTAAGAGTTTGAGGGCATGTTTAGGATTCCTTTTTCTCAAAAGTCCTTTTGACAAGTAATAAGTAAGAAATTCTTACTTATTCACTTTTCCTTTTTGAAGGCATAATTAAGCATAAAAGTTCTTTTCAAATGGTGTTTGCGATTCCTTTTTTCTCAAAAAGTCCTCAGATGGGTGTTTGGTATTTCTTTTAACTTTTAAAAAGTTAATAAGTCCTTTTAAGCTCCAAAACTCCTTCTGAAAAGGAATCCCAAACATGCACTGATGAAGATGGTGGTGGTGATTGTTGGTGGGTTCCACAAAAATGGTTGGAGGTAGAGATGTACAAAAAAAACTGATTATTCAACCGAAACCGGAGAAAAACCGAAATCGGTTTTTTTAAAAACCGTTTTTTTTTTGTAACCGGTTCGGTTATTAACCGGTTTGACTGGTTATAGGCCGGTTTCAGATTTTGTTAGACAGACCGGTTATTAAAAAAACTGGTTATTAACCGGAGTAAATAAAAAACCGGTTAACCGATAACGGTATAAAAACAAACCTGTTATAAAAACCGGTTAATCCGGTTAATTCGCTGCTAGCTTTGCAAACGATAATATTACCGTTATAGGCTTAAAAGAGCCGTTTTTTTTTTGCCCAAAATCCATCTCCAACTTAGTATAAAAGGGTGGTGGGTGTTTAGGTTCAATCACAACACTAGAGAATCTCCAAAAACTCTAAAAAAGGCTCCCATTCTTGTTCGATAACTCTCAAAAAACTACGGCAACCTCTAGTGCCCATGATTCGGTCAATGTTGGCGAGTCTACAACCGACACTGTGGTTCGTGTTGTTCCAACGAAGCGCAACTCCGATGTTTGGTCACATTTTGATTTGTGCGAGATGGCCAACGGTAAAAGAAAAGCGCGTTGTCATCATTGTCAAGGCTTTTACGCTGAAACCACAAACTCCACCTTAAAGCAACACATCGAAAAATCGTTTTGCAAGGCGTTGAAACAACAAACCGCTATTGGTCAAACCTCCATGGCAAGTGATGGCGATACTTTGTCCAACTACAATTTCGATATGGCTAGGGAGGAAATGGCGAAGTTTGTAATCCAAGAAAGTTTGTCGTTCAACCATTTCGACAACCAATGCCATACAAAGATGGTTCAACGAACTCTTCAACCACGATACACCTATGTAAGCCGTGCTACTCTTAGGAGGGATTGTTTAAGATTGTGGAAAATGCTAAACTAGAATTAGTTTCTTATTTTGAAAAATTAGAAACCAGTGTTAACTTGACTAGTGACGTTTGATCCGCACCGCACGGTTCACCCGACTCGTACATTTGTGTCACCGCCCATTGGATTGAACCAGCGACGTGGCAAATGATGAAACACACGATTTTCTTTAAATTATTCGATTACCCTCACACCGGTGAAGCTATATATAAAGTAATCGACAAATGTATTACAACATACAAATTGGAAAAAAGGTTTTTTCAATATCTTTTGATAACGCCTCAAACAATACGACTTCGGTAATGCATTTAAAATTAAAATACAATCCGATTTGTGAGGGTATTTTTTTTCCATAGTCGATGTTTTGCACACATCATAAATTTGGTCGTTCAAGACAGTTTAAAGGTTATTGAACCACAAAATGAAGCTTTCAAAAGAATGTTACGAAGTATATTTAGTAACACGCAAAGACATGCAAAATATATTAAAACTTGTAAGGAAGCTGGTCGAATATGCTTAGGACCCAATTGGGACATTGCCCATAGGTGGAACTCGACTTGCACCATGTTTGAAAAAGCTATTTTGCAAAAGGAAAGTTTAATAGAATTTCATAACATTTTGTCTAGTCGTAGAAAGTGTCCGCCTTACCACCCATCGGGTTTGGCTACTAATGAATCGGTTACACAATTGCTTCAAGTTTTCAAAACATCAACAAAGACTTTATCGGGGGTTTACTATCCAACAAGTTCATATTGTGACATTAAGCGAGTTGTCGGTTAGAGGTAGACCATATTGTGACATGGTAGATACGATGAAGGAAAAACTAAGAAAATATTTTAAAGAACTACTGGCGGTTTTCACTTGTGCCGCCGCTCTAAACCCTTGTTTTAATATTTTTGGAACCGGGTCTTTGATTGAAAAAATTGCAAATGAGTTGAATTTAAACACCCCTCAAGAACGAAACTTTGGTGAAGTCGCAAAAAGTTGTTTTAAAGATCAACTTTCAAAAATGTTTGATGTGTATGTAACAAAATATGGTACAACCTCATTACACATTCATGACTCAATGAGAAACGCTGCTTTCGGCGAAGGTTCAAGCATGAAATATCAAGATTTGTATGTTTACAACCAATTGTATGATGATTCGAGTCAAATGCAACGTGGTAACACTAGTAGTAGTGAACTCGGTCGGTATGGTGGGTCGAACTTTCTACAAATGATGAGTTCACAAGAATTTAAAAATTTTGATTTGTTGGCTTGGTGGAAAAGTAAGGAAGATCAATTTCCGATCTTAGCCACAATGGCCCGAGATTTACTAACGGTCCAAGCTTCCACGGTAGCTTCGGAAAGTGGATTTTCTATTAGTGGTAGGGTGATTTCGATAAGGAGGAGTCGACTAACACCAAAGGCGGTTGAGATGTCGATTTGCTTGAAAGATTACTTGGATGAGGGGGAGAGATGTCAACACATACGCTCACTCGAGGGAGAATTAGATTACGAAGGTGAATTCTACGAGGACGAGGTCCAAGCCGAATTGACAACGCCAATGACCGACGAAGAAGCCGAATTAGATGAATTCCTACACAATAGTTCGAGTTCGGGTTTAGGCGAAGAAGATTAAACGAGCCTCAAGATATATTACTATTGTAGTCCTACTAAAAAAATATATTAGTGGACGTTCTTGCGGATTAATATTTTAAGTTTATGTATTTCCTTTGTTACGTTTATCGTTCGTATTTTCATTGTAATGTAAAACCATTTGTTCCAAGACTTAATGATATTATGTTTTAGCTTTTTATATATTATTGTTAAGTTTTTATATAAAAAAACTGCATTTATAGTTCAAAAAACAGCAAAAACAGCTGAAACCACAGCAAAAACAGCAAAACAACTGAAAAAAGCAGAAAAACAGTTATGTGACCATTCTGCCCATTTTCTGCAGAATCGGTTTTTTTTTTTTCTGTTTTTTTAAACCGGTTTTTAACCCATTTTTAACCGGTTAATATTAAATACAAAAAAAAAAACCCTTTGTTTCAAATCGATTACAAACCGGTTACAACCGGTTATGATCAATTACAAGTTTTCCATATTAAAACCGGTTATTAACCGGAACCAGTTTTTAATTAACCGGTTTTTTTCTTGCCCTTTTTAACCGGTTCGGTTATTAACCGTAACTGTTTATTGAAAAAACACCGATTTGTACACCTCTAGTTGGAGGGGCTGATTTGATGAGGGGTTGGAGTAGGCCCAAGCACTTAACTATTTTATATGTTTTATTGTTTTTATTATTTTGTTTTGTAGTAAGGGCATTTTAGTAATTTTAAACATACTTAACACCAAAAAGTCAAAAACTAATCTCTATCTGCGCCAGGGACTATCTAGAAACGAAATTGCAAAAGTTGTGGACTATATCTATAATTTTAGAAAGTTAGGGACTAAAGGTGAAAAAAGGACAAATCACAGGGAATATCCGAACATTTTCTCTATTATTTTTTATTTTATTCTTATTTATTTATATTAAATTATTATGATATGATATTTAGAAGGTAGGGTTCTAGAGTGAACAATGGTTAACTTGTAAACAAAATGAACAGATCTTGGTCCTTCATTTGTTAGATGATCAAAATTAATGCTAATGGCAAACTTGTAAATATTAAATTAAATATAAGAAAGAAATGAGGCTGATAGGGGCATTCACGTAAATGTGTACTATTGGTAATTTTGGTATCCTTTCATAACTGAATATTGTTTTTTTTAAATATAACAAAATCAAATCCCTTTAAACCAGGGATTAGGGCTGTAAACGAACCAAACGTTCGGCGAACAGTTCGTGAACCGTTCGGCGGGAAGTTCGTTTATGTTCGTTCGTTTATTAAACAAACGAACACGAACAATATATTTTGTTCGTTTAGTTAAATGAACAAATATGAACATAGGTCGTGTTCGTTCGTTTATGTTCGTGAACGTTCGGTAACATGTTCGTTTGTGTTCGATGGTTCATTAGTGTTTTTAGTTTTTATATTTATTTAAATACTTCAAAATTCCGACAAATTAAATATCTAATAAGTGTCAGTGTATTATATATTCTGTTCATGAACGATTGTTTGTTTTCGTTTATTTACATTTGTGTTCATGAACATTAGTTTGTGCTCATTTGTGTTCATCAACGTTCGTTGCCTAAAATTAACAAATAAACACAGACGAACACGAACAAGTTCATTTCCTTAACAAACGAACACGAACATAAAATCTCGTTCGATAAGTGTTCGTGAACGGTTCGCCAACACATATATTTCTTAACAAACGAACACGAACAAGGTCTTGTTCGTGTTCGTTCGGTTCGTTTACAGCCCTACCAGGGATGTCAGTTATTAATTAAAGATATGAGTACACAAGTGTACAGTCCGTTGTTCCTACAATGTACATTGTTGTACATATGTGTATTGTACTCATGTACACAAGTGTACAGGCTGTTGTTCGTACACTGTACACTGTTGTACATCTGTATATTGTACTCATGTATACCCGTGTATATAAACAATAAAACGCTGGAAAACGAAAAATGCATATGTTGTTCGTTTTTTATTAAAAAAAAAAACTATAGCAATATTATACTCAAATTAAAGAGAATAAAAAACTCGTTTTTATGGTGTATTTAAAAAAAAAAAAATTAACGTATGGTAAATTTATAACCATTTAAAGAACATAAGGGGTAGTTAGTTTAATGTTAACAAAAATATATAACTTCCTAATTTAAACTGATTAATTACCATCATATCATTTACATCTAAAAACATGATCAATGGCTCAGATTGGTTCACAAACAAGGATGTTCTTCACTCATGAATCTCATATATATATATATATATATATATAGGCAAAGTGTTGGATACAAATAACCTAATCCTACATTACATACGCGACTTTATTGGTCGTATACATGTCCTGATTCGTTTTTCTCTGATAAGGTTAAATCAGACAATTAATTCAATCATCTGAGGGCAAATTCGTCGCTTCATTCAATCAGCGAGAAGTTCGTTACACTAATATCCTGGTAATTATTATTCGAATCAGTTTCAAATTTTTCATAATTCTCAAATTGCAGTTTTCGTTCTTCTGCGTTAGGTTTTGATTCAATTGTTTTTTTCGATGGATCCACAGAGCAGCACCGGACGAAACACAGATGTTGATTTTGAAGAAGCTCGATCGACCAGTGATCATGTTCAATTATCTGCATATCAGAGAGTTTCGATTGAGGATGTTTTAAATCCCGAACCTGCAAATCGAATTCCAAATCGAAATGCAAGTACAAGCGGTGTAAATGAGTGTTATAATGGTAATTATGTTAATTCAGATATTTTAATTGTTCGTAGACTTGTTTTGTTTAACCGTATCAATGATTTTGCATTGTTGTAACTGTTTTGAAGTTTGAATGTTGAGTATTTTTTATATGAAAGCAACATGTATAAGTTCGCATGTTATGAGTCTTGCAATTCGCATGTGATGTTTATTCTAAATACTGATTTCGCATGTTATGATATAATAAATCGTATTTGTAAAACATATTTATCAAAATCATCATTTTCGCATGTTATGGTTCATACAATTCGCACGTGTTGTTGTTCTTATGATGAAATTATGCAGTTATTAATATATCCCATGTAATGAGTCCGATAATTCGCATGTGTTTTTCTTTTTTTGATTTGATTTATGTAGATGAAAGGGTTTACACTCCGGAGGTTGAAGCATCAGCTACACCAGTGGTTGGAATGCAATTTACCTCTATTGAACAAGCATATGCGTTTTACCAATCATATGCTAAGTTAGATGGTTTTTCTACTCGGAAAGGTGGTGAAGTACATAGTGGTGGTATAATCAGAACTAAGTATTTTTTTTTGTTCTAAAGAGGGACATAAGCCATTGTGTATTGACGATGGTTATTCGAAGTCAAAAAAGCCATTCAAATCAAGGAACAGGGGGACCATTAGAACTGGGTGCAAAGCTCAACTTATGATTTGCACTGTGGATGGTAGATTATATACAGTAAAGAGATTTGTTGAAGGCCATAATCATAAGTTTGTATGTCCACATGATATTCATATGCTGCCAGCGTACAGAGAATAGTCAGACGTCCAGGAGGAGATGATATGGGAACTAGGCACTTTAAACCTTGGCCCTGTTAAAGCTTTCCATATAATGAGGAAATGTTACGGTGGTTTCGAAAACGTTGGTGCCACGGTTGATGATTGCAAAAATTTTAGGAATCGAATTAACAGCTATATAGGAGAATATGATGCTGACATGCTGATTAATTGGTTGACCGACAAAAAACAGTATTTAGTTGACTATTCGTTTGAATATTTTGTTGATGATGACAAACGGTTAACTGGTTTGTTCTGGGCCGATGGGTTATGCAAGCGTAACTTTATGGAGTTCGGGGATGTGATATCGTTCGATGCAACTTTCAAGACAAACAGGTAAGTGTTACATAAAATGGTTTTTATTTTATTTTCGCATGTTATATGATTTCCTAAACTTGCAATATCGCATGTTAATATACATTGAAGAGTAGGTGTTGAATATATCGCATGTTATACTGTATATTTCGCATGTGATTTTTTGTCTATTTTCGCATGTTACAATGTGTATTTTGCATGTGTTTGTTCAGGTACAAGATGGTGTTTGTTCCGTTCACTGGGATTGACAACCACTGTCGAAATGTAACCCTTGGAGCTGGGTTGTTGGCATCGGAGAGCATTGAGTCCTATAAATGGCTTCTGAATTCATTCGTAAAGTCATTTGGTCAGTAGCCAAAGGTTGTAGTGACGGACCAAGACCCTGCTATGAAACAGGCTATTGAGGAGGTTTTTTCTACCAGCAGACACAGATTGTGCATGTGGCACATAATGAAAAAAGTGGCAGATAAGGTATAGCATTCTATATTGTCTTTTGTTAGCTTTTTTTTTTTTTTTTTTTTATAATATAGCAAAAACAGTTGAAACCACAGCAAAAACAGCAAAACAGCTGAAAAAAGCAGAAAAAACAGTTATGTGACCATTCTGCCCATTTTCTGCAGAATCGGTTTTTTTCTGTTTTTTTAACCGGTTTTTAACCCATTTTTAACCGGTTAATATTAAATACAAAAAAAAAAAACCATTTGTTTTAAATCGATTACAAACCGGTTACAACCGGTTATGATCAGTTACAAGTTTTCCATATTAAAATCGGTTATTAACCGGAACCGGTTTTTAATTAACCGGTTTTTTTCTTGCCCTTTTTAACCGGTTCGGTTATTAACCGTAACTGTTTATTGAAAAAACACCGATTTGTACACCTCTAGTTGGAGGGGCTAATTTGATGAGGGGTTGGAGTAGGCCCAAGCACTTAACTATTTTATATGTTTTATTGTTTTTATTATTTTGTTTTGTAGTAAGGGCATTTTAGTAATTTTAAACATACTTAACACCAAAAAGTCAAAAACTAATCTCTATCTGCGCCAGGGACTATCTAGAAACGAAATTGCAAAAGTTGTGGACTATATCTATAATTTTAGAAAGTTAGGGACTAAAGGTGAAAAAAGGACAAATCACAGGGAATATCCGAGCATTTTCTCTATTATTTTTTATTTTATTCTTATTTATTTATATTAAATTATTATGATATGATATTTAGAAGGTAGGGTTCTAGAGTGAACAATGGTTAACTTGTAAACAAAATGAACAGATCTTGGTCCTTCATTTGTTAGATGATCAAAATTAATGCTAATGGCAAACTTGTAAATATTAAATTAAATATAAGAAAGAAATGAGGCTGATAGGGGCATTCACGTAAATGTGTACTATTGGTAATTTTGGTATCCTTTCATAACTGAATATTGTTTTTTTTTAATATAACAAAATCAAATCCCTTTAAACCAGGGATTAGGGCTGTAAACGAACCAAAGGTTCGGCGAACAGTTCGTGAACCGTTCGGCGGGAAGTTCGTTTATGTTCGTTCGTTTATTAAACAAACGAACACGAACAATATATTTTGTTCGTTTAGTTAAATGAACAAATATGAACATAGGTCGTGTTCGTTCGTTTATGTTCGTGAACGTTCGGTAACATGTTCGTTTGTGTTCGATGGTTCATTAGTGTTTTTAGTTTTTATATTTATTTAAATACTTCAAAATTCCGACAAATTAAATATCTAATAAGTGTCAGTGTATTATATATTCTGTTCATGAACGATTGTTTGTGTTCGTTTATTTACATTTGTGTTCATGAACATTAGTTTGTGCTCATTTGTGTTCATCAACGTTCGTTGCCTAAAATTAACAAATAAACACAGACGAACACGAACAAGTTCATTTCCTTAACAAACGAACACGAACATAAAATCTCGTTCGATAAGTGTTCGTGAACGGTTCGCCAACACATATATTTCTTAACAAACGAACACGAACAAGGTCTTGTTCGTGTTCGTTCGGTTCGTTTACAGCCCTACCAGGGATGTCAGTTATTAATTAAAGATATGAGTACACAAGTGTACAGTCCGTTGTTCCTACAATGTACATTGTTGTACATATGTGTATTGTACTCATGTACACAAGTGTACAGGCTGTTGTTCGTACACTGTACACTGTTGTACATCTGTATATTGTACTCATGTATACCCGTGTATATAAACAATAAAACGCTGGAAAACGAAAAATGCATATGTTGTTTGTTTTTATTAAAAAAAACTATAGCAATATTATACTCAAATTAAAGAGAATAAAAAACTCGTTTTTATGGTGTATTTAAATAAAAAAAAAATTAACATATGGTAAATTTATAACCATTTAAAGAACATAAGGGGTAGTTAGTTTAATGTTAACAAAAATATATAACTTCCTAATTTAAACTGATTAATTACCATCATATCATTTACATCTAAAAACATGATCAATGGCTCAGATTGGTTCACAAACAAGGATGTTCTTCACTCATGAATCTCATATATATATATATATATATATATATATATATAGGCAAAGTGTTGGATACAAATAACCTAATCCTACATTACATACGCGACTTTATTGGTCGTACACATGTCCTGATTCGTTTTTCTCTGATAAGGTTAAATCAGACAATTAATTCAATCATCTGAGGGCAAATTCGTCGCTTCATTCAATCAGCGAGAAGTTCGTTACACTAATATCCCGGTAATTATTATTCGAATCAGTTTCAAATTTTTCATAATTCTCAAATTGCAGTTTTCGTTCTTCTGCGTTAGGTTTTGATTCAATTGTTTTTTTCGATGGATCCACAGAGCAGCACCGGACGAAACACAGATGTTGATTTTGAAGAAGCTCGATCGACCAGTGATCATGTTCAATTATCTGCATATCAGAGAGTTTCGATTGAGGATGTTTTAAATCCCGAACCTGCAAATCGAATTCCAAATCGAAATGCAAGTACAAGCGGTGTAAATGAGTGTTATAATGGTAATTATGTTAATTCAGATATTTTAATTGTCCGTAGACTTGTTTTGTTTAACCGTATCAATGATTTTGCATTGTTGTAACTGTTTTGAAGTTTGAATGTTGAGTATTTTTTATATGAAAGCAACATGTATAAGTTCGCATGTTATGAGTCTTGCAATTCGCATGTGATGTTTATTCTAAATACTGATTTCGCATGTTATGATATAATAAATCGCATTTGTAAAACATATTTATCAAAATCATCATTTTCGCATGTTATGGTTCATACAATTCGCACGTGTTGTTGTTCTTATGATGAAATTATGCAGTTATTAATATATCCCATGTAATGAGTCCGATAATTCGCATGTGTTTTTCTTTTTTTGATTTGATTTATGTAGATGAAAGGGTTTACACTCCGGAGGTTGAAGCATCAGCTACACCAGTGGTTGGAATGCAATTTACCTCTATTGAACAAGCATATGCGTTTTACCAATCATATGCTAAGTTAGCTGGTTTTTCTACTCGGAAATGTGGTGAAGTACATAGTGGTGGTATAATCAGAACTAAGTATTTTTTTTTGTTCTAAAGAGGGACATAGCCATTGTGTATTGACGATGGTTATTCGAAGTCAAAAAAGCCATTCAAATCAAGGAACAGGGGGACCATTAGAACTGGGTGCAAAGCTCAACTTATGATTTGCACTGTGGATGGTAGATTATATACAGTAAAGAGATTTGTTGAAGGCCATAATCATAAGTTTGTATGTCCACATGATATTCATATGCTGCCAGCGTACAGAGAATAGTCAGACGTCCAGGAGGAGATGATATGGGAACTAGGCACTTTAAACCTTGGCCCTGTTAAAGCTTTCCATATAATGAGGAAATGTTACGGTGGTTTCGAAAACGTTGGTGCCACGGTTGATGATTGCAAAAATTTTAGGAATCGAATTAACAGCTATATAGGAGAATATGATGCTGACATGCTGATTAATAGGTTGTCCGACAAAAAACAGTATTTAGTTGACTATTCGTTTGAATATTTTGTTGATGATGACAAACGGTTAACTGGTTTGTTCTGGGCCGATGGGTTATGCAAGCGTAACTTTATGGAGTTCGGGGATGTGATATCGTTCGATGCAACTTTCAAGACAAACAGGTAAGTGTTACATAAAATGGTTTTTATTTTATTTTCGCATGTTATATGATTTCCTAAACTTGCAATATCGCATGTTAATATACATTGAAGAGTAGGTGTTGAATATATCGCATGTTATACTGTATATTTCGCATGTGATTTTTTGTCTATTTTCGCAGGTTACAATGTGTATTTTACATGTGTTTGTTCAGGTACAAGATGGTGTTTGTTCCGTTCACTGGGATTGACAACCACTGTCGAAATGTAACCCTTGGAGCTGGGTTGTTGGCATCGGAGAGCATTGAGTCCTATAAATGGCTTCTGAATTCATTCGTAAAGTCATTTGGTCAGCAGCCAAAGGTTGTAGTGACGGACCAAGACCCTGCTATGAAACAGGCTATTGAGGAGGTTTTTTCTACCAGCAGACACAGATTGTGCATGTGGGACATAATGAAAAAAGTGGCAGATAAGGTATAGCATTCTATATTGTCTTTTGTTAGCTTTTTTTTTATAATATAGATTTTATTATAGGCTGATATAAAAAGCATTTATCGGTATAGGTTGGACACGAGCTGTGCAATAATGATGAGTTTAAAAGGAGGATGTGCGATATTGTATGGACTAATTCCATTGAGCATGAAGAAATCGAGAGACAATGAAAGTTGGTGATGATTGAGTACGGTCTCACTAAAAACAAATTGATTGATGATATGTTTTCGATGAGATACATGTGGATTCCAGCTTTTTACCGGTATGAGCTCATGTCTGGTCTCATGCGAACAACTTCGAGATCAGAGAGCGAGAATCATTATTTTTTTTGCCAGGTGGCAAATTCACAGCTCACTCTCGTAGAGTTTATGAATCATTTTGACAGTGCAATGGATGTCCAAAGGTTCAATCACAGAAAGAATGATCATATTTCAAGATATACCGAGCCTTATGATTAGAGCCAAACTACTTTGGAAAAAGATGCTGCTAAGATATACACCAGGTCTATATTCTTTGATCAGCAAATAGAGAGATATGGAACTATTACCGAATGTCTGCCGATGGACACCAAAATCGAGGGTCCACAGATAAGGATATCGTTGAAAGACTTTAAAGCTCATGGAGATGGGTTATTAGAGGTATTATATCATATATATTTAAAACATGCGATTTTGAAAAGCTACATGCGAATTTCATCCAGAACATGATTTTGCAATATATGATTTTGATGTACGCATGCGATTTTAAATTAATACAATTAAATGATTTTTTAGACATGCGAAATTGTTCATTTACACATGCGATTTTAATTTTTAATATATATATATATATATATATATATATATATTCGTTTTCTTAGGTGTGGTTCAAGAATCTTGAAAATGATGTAACTGCACAGTGTAGCTGTTTGCGTTTTGAGCAATATGGGCTGCTATGTAAACACATCTATTTTCTTTTCAAGATGTTTGGTGTTAAAGAAATACCAAACAAATGTGTTATGAAGCGATGGACAAAGGATGTGGTCCCGAATGAATTAAACGCGATGTTCGATGTAAAGGTGGGTGATAAGGATGAGCAACACAAGGCTAAACAGATTGCTCGTGAAATCATCTACACAGGGGAGTATTTGGTTAGCAATTTGATTTCCAACCTTGATCAACTTGTTTTAGTGAGGGATCAAATGAAGAAGATTAAAGAGAAAGTTGATCAGAGTCGTATAACCAAGCAACTTGATCCAAAGTTTGACCGGTTTTCAAAGTTGAATGGTTACCAACAACCAGTAACTAATGCACCTCCTACTGTCCGTGTGTCGGCTGGTATAAGAAACAAAGGTCGTGGCTTGCATAAAAGGATTAAATCGAAGAAGGAACAAATGATTAGCCGCAAAAGAAAAAGGTCAAGGACATGTAGTGTATGCAACGAAAAAGGTCATGATATTCGTACTTGCGAGATACTGAAAGGAAAACAACAAGGCAAACAACAAAAGAAGATGAAGGGAGTCCAGATTGAAAAAAGATCCCAGACACAAAGCCAACGAGGTCGAAGACGATGAAGAGGAAGATGAGTTTGAAGATTACAGTGGAAGTAGTGATGATGGGACCGAATAAGAAGATCAGTGGGAGGAGGTTTTAGATGAGGAAGATTAAATTTTTGTAATGTACATGCGATTTTACAAGGCAAACATGCGATTTCATACATATGAGTTTATTTCATACAATCATGCGATTTAGTTTGTAAACATGCTATTTCATATGCGTCAGTATATTAGTAGGTTTCATGCAATTTTCACTTTGTTTTCATTTTAGTACATGCGATTTTGAGTTATCTTGTATTTTTTTTTGACAAAGATGTCTAAATCATTCATGCGATTTATATTATAATGAAGCATAAGATGTATTCAAAACATCTACCCAAAACATAAATATAAAGTAGTTGTTATTGTCTTACACAGCTAAAACCATAAAACTATTAAACAGAAATTTAGTTACTTGAAGCAAAGATTTTGTCATGTTCAGCAAAGCTGAACTCCATCTTCTCCTTCACAGTGTTTAGAGCATCTTTCAGGAAAGAGAAGGCTAAGTCACCAGCTCGAGACTGTTCCTTTACGTGATCCAAAGCCGCGTCTCTGAAGCTTGATGGTTCAAGTAGTCTCTCCCACATTTCTTGATTTTTCTTGATTTCTTCAAGAATCTTCCCCTGCACATCAAGAATCAAACGAGAAGAGGTGACATCGGTGCTTATTTCTGTCAACGTGCGAGTTGACAATAGTTCCTTTATTGCAATGTTTTTTTTATTTTTTCTGAATCCTCAGATGCCATTTTTGTGGGTGTGCTGTGTGTGTTTTTGTGTTCTATGCCTTAATATGGAAGGTAGTTATCTCTGGGTATTTTATATTAGAATAGTAAATTTATTATGTAGGTAGGGTGGTAAGTTCAGTAGTATTTATGGTAAAATTGATCATTACATGTCAAATTATAATCAAATCGGTAATAAATTCATTTTTTATATAAAATAGTTAATTTTTATTTATTTTAGTTATTAATTCATTTTTTTTTTGCATTTTTTGACAAAGTTACATGAAAGTATTAGCAACATTATTTTCAAAATCGCATATGATACGAAAACGAATTCGCAAACTATAAGAAATCTTAAACATTATTAACTTTTTTTTGGAAATCGCATGTGTATAAATCATGAATTCGCAAACTATAAGAAATCTTAAACATTATTAACTTTTTTTTTTTTGGAAATCGCATGTGTATAAATCATGAATTCGCAAACTATAAGAAATCTCAAACATTATTAACTTTTTTTTTGAAATCGCATGTGTATAAATCATGAATTCGCAAACTATAAGAAATCTCAAACATTATTAACTTTTTTTTGAAATCGCATGTGTATAAATCATGAATTCGCACACTTTACAAAACACAACCTTTCTTTTTGTCTGCAATGTTTTTTCGCACGTTTGATATGTATTTCGCATATTTTATAATTTTCATCCTGCATCATCTTTTTCGATAGACTGTCTATCGATTTGTTTCAGTTATGAACTTCCAAAATCAGTAGATAATGAAATCGCAGAAGGAGGTTGGTGAATAAGAATCGATCGATTTTTGATTACTTGTTGGATTTTCAAATACGATTTTGAATCGATCGGTATGATTTTGAGTTTTTGTTTGCTGATTATCAGGGGTTTTTGATTTTGCAATGGATGATTTTAACCTTGGCGGTTTCATATATATATATATATATTTTAATTTGATTAATTTAATAGTTAAGCACGAGGTTTAAATGAGATGATCTGACGGTTGTGGTTATAGCGTACATAATGTACGATTAGGCATATTGTATGATAACCGACCTCTCTCTCACTATATATATATATATGTGTGTGTGTGTGTGTGTGTGTGTGTGTGTGTTCTTAGGTACAGTTCCGGTTTACATATTAGTTTAACCTACAATTGCCGGTCATGACAACATCTAACTCGAAACCACCAGAATAGTACCATGACCGCTACCCTAAGACGACGGAAATAGATGAACTCCAGCGGTGATCAGATTATATGCCGGAACCTTATATCTGTCACTGCATGTGACCCGAACCGTCCTTATCGTTGGCGACTGGAATTCAGCCAGATCTGATGATTGGTTGGCAGACAAAATTTGGATCTCCGCCACCGCGACGGTTCCGATGAAGAAGACAGGAGGCCGTTAGGAGTCACCGGTGGCTTCAAAGAGAGAGAGAGATAGAGAGGATAGAGCGAGTGAGTGACTGAGACGGTGACGTGGTGGTTCTGGTTGGAGGAAGTGGTGGTTGCAGTTGCTGTTGGAGACGGTGGAGGTTTTGTGGTGGTTGTGGTAAAAAGTGATTTTGATCTGGATTTACTTTATCACATAAAGAATGGTTTTGGTATATTTCATTATTTTCTGAAGTGCAGAGAAACAGTAGAATTTGCAATTCCTATATCATCATATAGATATTTACAATTCCTATATAATCATATAGATATTATATTATATTTATCATCATAATTACAGTCACGTTTGATTGATTGGATGCCAAATATTTTATCTAACTAAATATTACAATCAAAATATTTACATATAGAGTTAATTGTCAAAATCGTCCCTGAGTTTTGGGTATGTTTGTCAGTTTCATTCAAAACAATTTTTTTCTACTAAATAGTCTTTCACTTTTGAGATTTTTTGACATTTTCATCAAAAAGGCTAATTTGCTTTTTTTTTTCTATCAAATATTTGGATGAAAATGGTAAAAAATCCCAAATCTCACAGACAATTCTGTCAAAAAAGTTAGACGTTTGGATGAAAATGGCAAAAAAATACAAAAGTGAATAACAATATGGTACAAAAAAGTTGTTTTGCATGAAATTGGCAAAAATGCCCAAACCTCTGGAACGATTTTGACATTTACTCTTACATATAATATAAATTTTCAACTAAGTATTATTATTACACTGTTTTTAAATTTTTTTTAATCAATACTATTATCATTATTTTGAATTTGGGTTTCATCTTGATAATATATATATATATATATATTACTTCTTTTTTAGCATTTTTTATTTTATTTTTTAGATTATGTTTTATTGGTAAAGGGGAAAGTTATTGTAAAAATAAACTTAACGTACAAAACATACGAATTGAATGAAAAGGAAAAAGTAGGCGGTGGCATTTTTGTAATTATCAGTAACTATCAAGGTTACTCTACAATGTATCTGTAGAGTAATTTTAATCTTTTGTAGAGTAATTTTGTAAAATGGTCTTGTAGAGTAATTTTATTCTTGTAGGGTAATTATCAAAATTACACTAACCCCACCCCCCATCCCCAAAAAACTGTAGAGTAATTTTGATCTTTTGTAGAGTAATTTTACCACCCCCCCCCCCAAAAAAAAAAACCTAACCCCCCACCCCCAAAAACCTAAACTCCCCCCCCCCCCCAAAAAAAAAAAACCCTAAAAAAAACCTAACCCCCCCCCCCCCCACATCCCCCAAAAACCTAACCCCCTCCCCCACCCAAACTAAAAGCTAAAAACTAAAACATAAAGCTAAACCCCATAGCTAAATGCTAACAAAATTACTCTACAAGATCAAAATTACTCTACAGGATTAAAATTACTCTACAAAAGATCAAAATTACTCTACAGGATCAAAATTACTCTACAAATGATCAAAATTACTCTACATGATCAAAATTACTCTACAGGCTACATGATCATTTTACAAAATTACTCTATAAAAGATCAAAATTACTCTACAAAAGATCAAAATTACTCTACAAGAACATTTTACAAAATTACTCTACAAAAGATCAAAATTACTCTACAAGAGTAATTTTGACAGTTACTCATAATTACACAAATGACACCGTGCCTTTTTATCTTTTGCTTCAATTCGTACATTTTGTACGTTAAGTTTATTTGTATTTGATCTTTATCCTATTGGTAAAATAAGTTAAGTTGTGTTTTATTGGTAATAGGATGTATATCACAAAATTTCGACAAGTTTGCACATGCTAATTGATCTATTAAAACATATATCGACACTCTTTTGAATATATCACGACTTTACTTTTTGGGTTTTATCTTTCGATTCTTATACTGAGTTTGTATCGGCACCATAATGAACCAAACTGATGACGATCATACTCCTGCGCAACGCGCGAGTATATTTTACTTAGTAACAGTGTTACCATTCTAACATGCGCTGCTGCAGTACGTCTAATTTTTTTTTCTTGAACCGCTTCAAAAGTCTGGAGATGAGCATGATTTTTCTTAAAGCCCAAAGACAAGCCCTTGCTTCGTTGGCTCTTTGCTCACCTTTTCAATTTCTCCAGATTACTCATGGGAGCATTTTCATTTTATTGAATCATCTTTCTCATGCCATGTTAATCTATTTGTGAAAACATAGTTGTGTTTTATGCAGGGAGACTGTAAAACAAATGAAAGATATTATGTGCCTATTTAACTTCTTAGTATTAAAATTAAAAAAAAATCTACGTTTCCATTTCTTTTATTTATATTTTGATCCCAAATATATGCATGCCTATTTTAGGATTTCTCTTTCAACTCGGCGGGTGTCCTACTAGTTATTATGATTACAATAATGGTTAGATTTGTAATAGATTTCTAGTCATACTAGCTTATAATGTAATGATACTGACTACCGAGAAGATTAACATGGACCATGATAACATTCGATAGAAGAGATTCTTGGTTCATAAGACATGCCCCGCCTCTTTAAATCATCTGTATATAATTCTGATACGAAGCAACAAACAAAGCAAGGAGGGCTAGTTAATTCTCAGCTGATTTCACACTCATAGGCATGGACTTAGGAATTTTGTTGTTATTCGATCCAGTCTGCAGTTGAACCTCCCGTTGAGGCAACAAAACACAATTCACCATTAACATCAACAAAACATTTTCATTTTCACTAGAGAGAAAAGCAGTTGCCGAGTCACTGGAAGCGTTGTAAGAAGATGAAGACAGAATGCCTTTGTAGATTCCCGGATCTTGAACCTGATCATAACCTGTCTCCTTCTTCTTCATGTTGAGCTCGTAAGCCCTCAATTTTCCAACAACCTCTTCTAAATCTTTAGTTGCATAATCGGATTCACCCTTTATCTTGAGATTGTAAATATCCCATTTAGCAGGTAGGGCATCTAGCAACTTGTCATTGATCTCAGTATCAGTGTATCCCTCTATGTCATAGTTGTCTATCTCAATCATCAGATGATAGAACCTTGTAATGATATCTTCAAGGGACTCATTTCTCATGCATTTAAAAACAGCAAATTGCTTCTTCAGCAGATCAATCTTGTTTTTCTTCACATCAGCATTGCCCTCATACCGCTTTTCTAATGCATCCCACATATCTTTTAAAGTAGTGAACCTCTTAAATGTATGTTTAATGCCATCTGGTAGAGACATCTTTATAGCAGCTAGGGCTCTCTTCTCAGCTTCATATATTTTCTTCCCAGCTTTTTCCATATTGACATAAGCAGTGACCCATTGTTTGCCTTCGAACTCATGAGTTGGGTTCACGTACCCATCCTCAATACAGATCCACATCCGTGTGTCCTGATATTCAATGAAGGACTGGAACCTGTCTTTCCAAGTAAAGTATTGTTCTACCTTCATCAGCTTTGGCGGCTTGTAAGTAGTACCGACCTCATGTTCAATCTTCAACAGCTCATTCAAGTTTGACATGCTTTACATTTTTACCGACCCGGCTTGCTAAAAACGTTTAAAAACTGACCGAAAACAGTTTTTACTAAATCGTACTGTTAGACTCGTCTCGAGAATACGAATCCAATGATATGTAATGACCAAAACCTTTTTCATGATTTTTGTGCCTTTTTTTGTCCTAAAAATCAATCGAATCTAACCGTGCAGTCGGTTTGCTGAGATTGTTTACGGATAATTTTCTATGCACGAAAACGTTTATTCCCGAATACGTCAGCTGATTAAAATTCCACCCCTTGAAATTTAATTACACTGGTCTTAAAAACGTTGGGGTTAAATACGCTGTCAAAAACGTTTTTCAAACGCGCTGGTCAAATACGCTGCCAAGTCAATTTCGCTGGTTTCTAATTACACTTAAGTTAAATACGCAGGTTAATTATGCCGGCTGGTCAGTTCAGTATTACGACGACAAGTAAAGTCGTCGATCACTGTGATAATGTCGCATAAGACAATTATCACAGTTACCAAAGTCGCATTTGGATTTAAATACGCTGGTTAGTCAAATACGCCAGTCCAGTCTGCGTAAATGACAAAAACCCAGTAACTTGTTCAGCAAGTGTAACACCTCGAAAAATCACATCCAATGATGTATTGACACGTGTAATAAACCCTAATGAAGTCAGACATTGAATTCAAGGGACTAATTTTTCGAAAAATCAAAAACCTTGATTATGAAAGGACTGGAAGTGTTTGTATACTTAAAATAAGTTTCTAAATAACCTTTTACGGTTTTATATTCACAAATTGTTGATCAAGTGTAGCCGTGTGCGTAATTAATTGAAAGTTTGCGCAATAAAGGGTTAAAAGCGTCAACATGTTAATTCTTACCTCTGAGTGACCTCTTAACAAACCGAGAGCCTCATGATATTTGATTATACTCTCGGGATTGCCAATCATTGGCCACCCAAGGCTTTTATGCCCAAAAGTGAAGTTACGCGCAACTTTGCAAGTATAAGGGACTAAAAGTGTCAATATGTTTAATTATACCTCTGAATGACCTTTTATCGGGCCCGAAGCATTATGATGTTTAATAATACTTTCAAGAATACCTAATATGGATTAGATGAGGCTTCAATGCTATTGAATGATGATTTACGCAAGTTTGCGCATTAGAGGGACCTAAAGCGTCAAACTGCTAAAGTATACCGATTCGTATGTTATCGGACCTTCCGGAATATGACCATGAGATAAGCATACCCTATTTATCCTTAATATAGCTTAGATATAGGCTTAGAGGTGTTTGGTGCGCAAAAATAAGCTTTTAGGTCATGCAGGGACTAAAAGTGTCAAAAAGCGCACAAGTTTGCGTTTACGCGTATATCTTACATTTTGAATATCCCCGGTCACCCAAAAATTTATGTAAGCACTAAAATATTTTATTTTAGTGTTTGGCTTCATAAAATTCCATTCGTCGCGTCGTTTGGATTGTTTTTCGCGTCCGACCGTGTTTCGTCGTAATTAGCCGAACAACGAGACCGTACGACCAAACGAACCGACATCCGACAAATTTTTGAGCATTTTTCATGTTCCCTATGCTTAGGCATCATGGTAGAGCCCTAAAAATGGTTTAACGGGCCTTAGATGTGTCGGAAATGACATTTGGAAGTGCAGGGGCCAAATATGTCAACTTTTGAAACTTTGCTGCTGACCAGGTCCTTACGGACCGTAACACTATGGACCTTACGGTCCGTAAGACTGTCCCAGATGCAGCAAATCATTCAAGTTGGCTGTTCCGCCCATGTAATCGACATATATTGCCCTTTAACACTTCCAAGAGCTGCCTAAACTAATTTCTTAGGCTTAGGGACACTTGTTAATGATCAGGGAACATGTGTAGCCTTGGTTGTCATGATCTTGATGGATCAAAGGCACTATATAAGGCCTCATTGTTGCAACTATGATCATCATTTCATTCCTTCACTTCTTGGAGTCCCCTGGAGCTCAAGCACCTTCCTTGTGATCCTTAGTTGTCATTAGGACCTTGGTAAGTATTCTTAACCTTTCCTAATTCAGTTTTGCTTAGTTAATTAGCTTAAAGTCAAACCGTCATAATTAAGGTTTGACTTATCGATTAATCACTAATGATCCAGTGTTTAGTCAAATTAAGAGTAGTTATAAGATGGTAATTATGTGGGCATTAAACCCTTAAAAGGGCACCCTCTGATTCCCACTCTAACTAAATTAATTGTCGGGTCAAAGTTTATTATAAAAAGTCAACAGGATCCTAATTTTCGAATTAACGCATAATTAACAATGTAGAAGATGTGTAACCTGTTTCATCACTCATATAACTTGGTAATAAGTATAAGAACTGGTCTAAGCTTGTTTGATCCGACAATTTTCTGTTTAAGCTCGGTTCGGAACCGAAAGTCGCAAAACTTTGACTTTTGCTTTGACTTCAGTTCTGACCCGATTTAGATGGGTTTTGGGATGCCTTAGAGTTTCCTTAGGACCAGGTTACATCATGGTATAACCCTCTGTGGTTGGATCGTTGATTGTCCGATTCGTTTACACGTTTCCGTTAAATGCCTAATGTTGACCAATATGCCCTTTTGACCATAAAACGAGAATTTAAGAAATGTGAAAGGACAATAATCTTTGCTACTGACTTATTAACTTGTCCCTAAAATTTCACATCAGTTGGTGGTCTAGATTAGAAGTTATGCCCAATAGCGTAATTAGGAAACTTTTGTTAATTAAACGGCGTATTTAGCGTAAAGCCTATCTAAACCAAATTTTTGACACCAATCCAATTGCTACTGATTTTATATAATAAATGAAGTATTTTGAACTTTATAACCTGATCAGAAAACTCAGATTTCCTGTATAACCCGGAAATCGCTTAAAACGGCTTTTTACGCGTATTAAACACCTAGTGTGGGCTTAAAACCAATTTGGCATATAAGACTTATCACCAACTGATATAACCTATTAAATTAAGTTGTTTTACTGATGATTTCGGACCCGAGACTCAGAATTTAAAATTTATCTCCTTTATAATCTTTAAAATGACCAAAATACCCCTACGGGGCTTATATTGAGATTAAACTCGTTTTGGGCATAATGGAAGATATCCTACTGATATCACAACATATTTAAGGCATATTAACTTAGGAAACCTGTTTAGGACCCTTATGGTTACCCGTTATGCTTCTTGCGCGTTCGGTTCGGTTTATGTAACTAGTTTGCATAAATTAGCCGAAACGGGTCAAACGTTATCATTTTTATCTCAAAATCCAGAATGTGTTTAGTGTACCCATATTATACAAGTATCCAAACTTGTCGGGTCTAAATCACATTCTATTCCGGTCTTCGCTTAATCATGCGTTTTGAACCGTAAACCTTCCTTAAAACTAACCGGTCTAAGTTACGACTTAAATAAGACCCGTTAGGAATCTAATAGGTTAATAAAACCTTCGTTCCAGATTGAGAGCCCCAGTAGAAGTACTTGTGCTCGCTGATTAGAATATACGGCTAAGTATAAATTGCATTTGCTAGCTCAGGTAAATACTTTTAACTTATTTTCCCTATACGGGCTTGGGATACGGTATTATAATAATACCGCTTGGTCGGGTATTGAATGTTTAGTCGAATTGTGATTAAATTATTGAGGTAACCCGCTTTAATCGGTATTGTTAGAAATAAAAGCCTTTAGGGGTTAATGACCATGTCCCGGATATCCTTGATATTATTGTATTATAAAATGGCCACCTCTTATGCACACGGTGTAGGCATACACCTGACAGTGCATAAGGGAAACGGTATCTCACTCTCTTGTGGGCCTATACTTGTGGCGTGTCTGTTAATCTTGACTCGGTTTCTACATCGGGCCCTGAACGTACAACGAACATGTAAATCTGTATACAAGATTATTTTTATATAATTGTCCCAAGTTATAAAAGATATTTTGTGCCTGGTGCATCTAAATCAATTCTCTTAAACTCTTTTTTTTAAATGAGTCGGTTAATTGTATTTACCAGTGTAAACTGACGTATTTTCCAAAAAGGTTAAGTGATAGGTACTGAACGTAATTGGCTGGAAGCTCAGGGCGTTAATAAGGAATCTTGCAAGTTCTAGGCGTCTAAAGTCTATTGAACAATGTTTATGTTTTAAGATCCGCCTGTGGATCCTTTACTTCCGTTGTAATACTTTGATATTACTTTATATTCGGATTTTAATATATTTATCTTTTGCTTCCGCTGTGCATTTATATATTGTGTTGTTTGACTATGATGATATCAACTACGTCACGATACTCCCCACCGGGCCCACCGGTAATATGTGGAAATATCGGGGTGTGACAGGTTGGTATCAGAGCCAACATTGAGTGAATTAAACACTAGCCTTTTTCTGTTTAATCTCAATGACACAGTAGCACATTCCTTGACCTTCAGAGTCTAGACTTAACATAGGAATACTCTCAACCCTAATCTGAAAACTATTGCTTCCAAATTTATATATTTTGAATATGTCTTCAATTAAAGAAGCCGTAATGGAAATTCTCCACATCCGGAGCCTTGAAATGCCGAGCTTCGTACCGCGACTAGGATGGAACGTACATCCAAGGAGAAAACATTCAGAATTAAAGTGAAGAAGAAAACTCCTTTTTGCTGAAATTCGTTTCCTTAGTAGTCCTTATGAGGACATGTTTATCTTCTAGTCCCTTCATGGACAACATTAATTCCTTCAAGTCCCGTTTAGGGCAATTCTGTACTTCTTTTAAAATATTTTATCCAAATTTCATTTTATATATGAAATAAATCAAATTATTGTTCCTTTTCATAATTGATCTACCAGTAAATATATTGAAAGAATCTTAAAGGGTAAAACCTAGCTTGAATGTCATTAAAGACCTAGCTGTGATGGTAAAACCTGTTTAAAAGAGATTCAGATTCTTGTTAACATCCGAAAACATGTTAACACTCCTGACAACAGTGATACGATAAAATCACACTTGTCATCTTCATAATGGGAAATTCCAAATCCTTATCTAGCCTAGTGATTTAGAATCATGGCTTAAATCATCAAATGAAGATAATCATATAATAAACATCCATTAGTGATAAAGTGCCTACGGGCCAAACTTGTTGTCCGATAAGACAACGACAGTGGTGGTCTTTGACCCCCGTCTAAAGATGTTGGACTACGTCCAAGCATAATAGTTTGTATGATCAATGCGATCTTGACTAATATCATCAAATGAAGATGATCACATTATAAACATCCATAAGTGATGAAATGCCTACGGGCCATACTTATTGTCCTAAGGGACAAAAGACAGTTGAAGTCTTTGACTCTCTGTCAAGAAAAGGTAATGAAATATGTTCAAACCTTAATGCCTCGATTCTCTGAAGTCATGGCTTATAAATTTAAAACTGTCCTTGTGACTAGGCCTTTTGCGCCACTTTAATATCCTTAATGTTTTATAACTAGGATAAATTATAATGAAAATACTAATTAAATATAACTAACAAATTAACCAATATGGTTTATATTACCATGGTTGATGAATCGTCAAAAATGATGATTCCATAATAACCTCTGAATAAATCATTGTCAATATTTATGTAGCAATCAAGCTACATGGCTGGATCGGATGAGGTCAACAGCCACTCGAGGGAGAATGATGATGCTACCAGAGTTAATATAACTGGTGCAGAACTACAGGCATTAATAGATAATGCTTTTACACGAGCTCTCGACAGACAGTATGATGAATCAAGTGGTACACACTCTAAGACTCTATCTGTGGCTCGTAGTAAGCCCCCTTCTAAATCACATGAGTCAAGGGAAGACGATGTTCATAACTCGTCAAATCAAAGGAGTGTTCCATCTAGACAGGTGGTGCTTCATCAAGGGGCACCAGTTAAGACCTGCTCATATAAATATTTTGTCTCCTGCAAGCCCAGAGACTTTACAGGAGAAAAAGGGGCCATCGATTGCATGACATGGCTCGATGAGATGGACACCGTTGTTAACATCAGTGGATGTGCAGAGCAAGACATTGTGAAGTTTGTTTCACAATCTTTTAAAGGAGAAGCTCTAGCTTGGTAAAGGTCACTGATCCAAGCTACGGGGAAGATCCATTTGTACAACATGACTTGGGATCAGTTCATCACTCTTATCAAGGAAAATTACTGTCCTCAACATGAAGTTGAGAAAATTGAGACTGGGTTCTTGACATTAGTCATGGAGAACTTAGATTGTCAAGCATACCTTACAAGTTTCAATACCATGTCTCGATTGGTTCCTTACTTGATCACACCGGAACCAAAGAGAATAGCTCGCTTTATTGGGGGTCTAGCCCCAGAAATAAAGGCAAGTGTGAAAGCCTCGAGACCTACTACATTCAGGTCAGCGGCAGATCTGTCGCTATCTCTCACACTCGATGTGGTTAGAAACAAGGCTGCCAAAGCCTCTGAAGATGGAAAGCGTAAAAGAGAGGATGAGAATTCTCATCGCTCCGATAGGAAGAAAAAGAGGAACTCTGAGGATAAGAAGAGTTCCGGGTCTGAGAAAGACAGCCAGCAGTCGGGTGAAAAGACCAGGTGCAAAACCTGTCGGAAATACCACCTAGGGAAATGCAGATTTGAATCTCAGCCTCTACCTTGTGGGATTTGCAAGTCTAAGGAACATAAAACCTTGGATTGCAAGAAATTGAAAGACGCAACCTGTTATGGTTGCAACGAGAAGGGGCATATCAAGACCAACTGCCCTAGGAATCAGAAGAAGCCCGAAGAGGCCAAGAAAACAAACGCATGATGAACGCCCAGGAGATGGTGCAGAATGATAATTACATAGTAGGTACCTTTCCTTATCAAACAGTTTATGCAAAAATTTATTTGATGCTGGCACATATGATTCTATAATGAACGATAAATGTTGAGAACTATTGTCTCCGCCTGATTAGGACTCCGGTCATTTAATGCGAGGTAGAAATTGGCCGATGACACTATAGAAAATGCTCCAACAAATCTAAGATTGATATTTTATATCTATTAGGAATCACTCTTTTCTGATATCCTTATGGCAAGCTTTCAAGCTATCCAAATTCATCAATATAATAAAGACAGATGTGACATTTTGATCCCCTGTCAAAAAGATGATGGATTAGGACCAAACTTTAAATGCCATTAATGGTCTTTTGTGACCTAGGCTAAGTATAATTGATATATATTAAATAACGTTCATTAAGAATGTTAATGCTATATTGGCCTGTATGGTTTAATGAAACCATGGTTAGTATATAAGGCCATGAGGATGATGAATAGCAGTTGTCGGATCGCAACCAAGAAATTGATTCATTTAGTAATAGGAACCAAATCTTGAGTATGATAAACTCAGATAAGACATCAGTCAATCACGCCATTGATGATGCGACGCATGCTAGTGATGCTGCAATTGTAAACCTTAGAATTTCCAAAGATGTTCTTCAAACTATGATAGACGCAGCTGTTGGAAAAGCCGTGAAGAAGGCCGTGAAAAAGTTCAAGGAGCCAAATGCTACTTGCTCCAAAACTCATCAAGACTACATGCCCTAAATTGTCAAAGAAAATGCGGCTAAGGATAGAAAGCCTAAGAATGATAGCGCTTAAACTCTCCTAAAGAGTGTCAGGAGTAGTTCATATCAATAATAACGTTGGGTACGTTCTTTAAATATAAATGCTAAGAATTCTGTTTTTAATTCGGATACTAATAAATCCTTCATAAACTATAGGTATAACAAGCTTTTAAAACCTTTCATAAGAACCCTATATACTAAGTGTAAGGTAAAACTTACAGATAGAAAATTCATAGGAACTATTTCTTCTATTCATGTCCAAAATCTTCAATCATAAAGTCCTAATGTACCCTCTCTCCAGGAAAAGTACGTCATCATATGAAATTGATATCTGTTTGATCTCTATTGATTTCGAATACCAAATGGTATGACAAAAGCACCATATGAGGATTGGTGTATCTTAATATGTTCCATAGATTGCTTCCATGCCTGATCAGTATGGAGGTTTAATGCATGGAACCGCAAGGATATCCCAATGGTCATATGGTACTAAAGTCAGCTAATGGTATTTAAAGAAGAGATCTAGAAAATAGAATTTTCCAAATAAATGTTTCCTGGTAAAGGAATCTGTGGACTCATAGCATAAATGTGTCACTCCTTTGGCACAAGCGAGGATGGATGAATTGGAGCCTGAGATTTGGAAAAATCTCTGTAACCTCCTTGTATCTTGATTATCTTCTCCTAAGACTACCCTGTTTACCTCCCGAGAGGCAAGTAGAGTTAAGATTAACATCCCGCTTTGGGTTGGAGTGTTGTAAGAACTCCATGTTGATTATGGAATAATCGAAACCCTGATTAAGTGAATTTTAAGATAGGAGATTCATATAGCCTAACTCAATATTCCGAGAGTTTGATATTGTTAGATAAGAAAGACGGTTCATTTTGCTTATGCATTCATTGCCGCAACCCTATTTAGACAACGATTAAGAATCGCCATCAACTACCCAGGATCGTCGAGTTATTCAACTAGCTATAAGGATTAGCTATTCCTTAAGAATAGTTTTAAGCAATGGTTGGGATGACCCTCCCACCTTAAGATAAGATTTTCTATAATAATTGATATGTAAGTATTAAGGCTGCTCCTTGGGAGACCTTGTATGGATGGAATGTTAAGCATCTATTGTAGATAGAGAATTGGTAAGTCCAATTATCAGGATCTGAAAGTTGCCTTGGAAACAACAAATAAGATCATGCAAACCCATAATTATCTGTAAGTTGCCAGTATTCGCCAGAAAATCAAGGATGGATGAAAGTAGCAACCCTCCTAAATTCTTGTTAAGGAATAAAGTTCAACAAAAGATATCACCCAGGAAGGGTGTGCCAAATTTTTTAAATTATCAGGCTAGTTAAGCTCTAAATATATAGAATCATTCGAAGGAAATCAAATGTATCAAGATTAAATAGCTTACGAGCTAAGACCTAATTAAAGAGCTTGGTGGAACGCTCAATGTGACCCACACTAATGATTTAACGACTTGTCACCAATAAGTCGAAAAGCACCATCACATAATGATGTGCAGATTTATGATATAATGAGCAACCTATGTCGATTAAGGATCGACAGGTGAAGAAGCTCCAAGAGGATACATGTACCCATTATAAAGGTCAACTTGGGAGCTTGGAAAGGCTCCAGATATGCTATAGAGGTTAAGTCAATTATGCGACAAAATGTACTTCCAACATCTTAGCAAATCTCGAGGTTGAGATTTCTTTTAAGGGGGTGAGGATGTAACACCTCGAAAAATCACGTCCAATGATGTATTGACACGTGTAATAAACCCTAATGAAGTCAGACATTGAATTCAAGGGACTAATTTTTTCGAAAAATCGAAAACCTTGATTATGAAAGGACTGGAAGTGTTTGTATACTTAAAATAAGTTTCAAAATAACCTTTTACGGTTTTATATTCACAAACGAGCCACTTGTTGATCAAGTGTAGCCGTGTGCGTAATTAATTGAAAGTTTGCGCAATAAAAGGTTAAAAGCGTCAACATGTTAATTCTTACCTCTGAGTGACCTCTTAACAAACTGAGAGCCTCATGATATTTGATTATACTCTCGGGATTGCCAATCATTGGCCACCCAAGGCTTTTATGCCCAAAAGTGAAGTTACGCGCAACTTTGCAAGTATAAGGAACTAAAAGTGTCAATATGTTTAATTATACCTCTGAATGACCTTTTATCGGGCCCAAAGCATTATGATGTTTAATAATACTTTCAAGAATACCTAATATGGATTAGATGAGGCTTCAATGCTATTGAATGATGATTTACGCAAGTTTGCGCATTAGAGGGACCTAAAGCGTCAAACTGCTAAAGTATACCGATTCGTATGTTATCGGACCTTCCGGAATATGACAATGAGATAAACATACCCTATTTATCCTTAATATAGCTTAGATATAGGCTTAGAGGTGTTTGGTGCGCAAAAATAAGCTTTTAGGTCATGCAGGGACTAAAAGTGTCAAAAAGCGCACAAGTTTGCGTTTACGCGTATATCTTACATTCTGAATATCCCCGGTCACCCAAAAATTTATGTAAGCACTAAAATATTTTATTTTAGTGTTTGGCTTGATAAAATTCCATTCGTCACGTCGTTTGGATTGTTTTTCGCGTCCGACCGTGTTTCGTCGTAATTAGCCGAACAACGAGACCGTACGACCAAACGAACCGACATCCAACAGATTTTTGAGCATGTTTCATGTTCCCTATGCTTAGGCATCATGGTAGATCCCTAAAAATGGTTTAACGGGCCTTAGATGTGTCGGAAATGACATTTGGAAGTGCAGGGGCCAAATATGTCAACTTTTGAAACTTTGCTGCTGACCAGGTCCTTATGGACCGTAACACTATGGACCTTAGGGTCCGTAAGACTGTCCCAGATGCAGCAAATCGTTCAAGTTGGCTGTTCCGCCCATGTAATCGACATATATTGCCCTTTAACACTTCCAAGAGCTGCCTAAACTAATTTCTTAGGCTTAGGGACACTTGTTAATGATCAGGGAACATGTGTAGCCTTGGTTGTCATGATCTTGATGGATCAAAGGCACTATATAAGGCCTCATTGTTGCAACTATGATCATCCCTTCATTCCTTCACTTCTTGGAGTCCCCTGGAGCTCAAGCACCTTCCTTGTGATCCTTAGTCGTCATTAGGACCTTGGTAAGTATTCTTAACCTTTCCTAATTCAGTTTTGCTTAGTTAATTAGCTTAAAGTCAAACCGTCATAATTAAGGTTTGACTTATCGATTAATCACTAATGATCCAGTGTTTAGTCAAATTAAGAGTAGTTATAAGATGGTAATTATGTGGGCATTAAACCCTTAAAAGGGCACCCTCTGATTCCCACTCTAACTAGATCAATTGTCGGGTCAAAGTTTATTATAAAAAGTCAACAGGATCTTAATTTTTGAATTAACGCATAATTAACAATGTAGAAGATGTGTAACCTGTTTCATCACTCATATAACTTGGTAATAAGTATAAGAACTGGTCTAAGCTTGTTTGATCCGACAATTTTCTGTTTAAGCTCGGTTCGGAACCGAAAGTCGCAAAACTTTGACTTTTGCTTTGACTTCAGTTCTGACCCGATTTAGATGGGTTTGGGGATGCCTTAGAGTTTCCTTAGGACCAGGTTACATCATGGTATAACCCTCTGTGGTTGGATCGTTGATTGTCCGATTCGTTTACACGTTTCCGTTAAATGCCTAATGTTGACCAATATGCCCTTTTGACCATAAAACGAGAATTTAAGAAATGTGAAAGGACAATAATCTTTGCTACTGATTTATAAACTTGTCCCTAAAATTTCACATCAGTTGGAGGTCTAGATTAGGAGTTATGCCCAATAGCGTAATTATGAAACTTTTGTTAATTAAACGGCGTATTTAGCGTAAAGCCTATCTAAACCCAATTTTTGACACCAATCCAATTGCTACTGATTTTATATAATAAATGAAGTATTTTGAACTTTATAACCTGATCAGAAAACTCAGATTTCCTGTATAACCCGGAAATCGCTTAAAACGGCTTTTTACGCGTATTAAACACCTAGTGTGGGCTTAAAACCAATTTGGCATATAAGACTTATCACCAACTGATATAACCTATTAAATTAAGTTGTTTTACTGATGATTTCAGACCCGAGTCTCAGAATTTAAAATTTATCTCCTTTATAATCTTTAAAATGACCAAAATACCCCTACGGGGCTTATATTGAGATTAAACTCGTTTTGGGCATAATGGAAGATATCCTACTGATATCACAACATATTTAAGGCATATTAACTTAGGAAACCTGTTTAGGACCCTTATGGTTACCCGTTACGCTTCTTGCGCGTTCGGTTCGGTTTATGTAACTAGTTTGCATAAATTAGCCGAAACGGGTCAAACGTTATCATTTTTATCTCAAATCCAGAATGTGTTTAGTGTACCCATATTATACAAGTCTCCAAACTTGTTGGGTCTAAATCACATTCTATTCCGGTCTTCGCTTAATCATGCGTTTTGAACCGTAAACCTTCCTTAAAACTAACCGGTCTAAGTTACGACTTAAATAAGACCCGTTAGGAATCTAATAGGTTAATAAAACCTTCGTTCCAGATTGAGAGCCCCAGTAGAAGTACTTGTGCTTGCTGATTAGAATATACGGCTGAGTATAAATTGCATTTGCTAGCTCAGGTAAATACTTTTAACTTATTTTCCCTATACGGGATTGGGATACGGTATTATAATAATACCGCTTGGTCGGGTATTGAATGTTTAGTCGAATTGTGATTAAATTATTGAGGTAACCCGCTTTAATCGGTATTGTTTGAAATAAAAGCCTTTAGGGGTTAATGACCATGTCCTGGATATCCTTGACATCATTGTATTATAAAATGGTCACGTCTTATGCACACGGTGTAGGCATACACCTGACAGTGCATAAGGGAAACGGTATCTCACTCTCTTGTGGGCCTATACTTGTGGCGTGTCTGTTAATCTTGACTCGATTTCTACATCGGGCCCTGAACGTACAACGAACATGTAAATATGTATACAAGATTATTTTTATATAATTGTCCCAAGTTATAAAAGATATTTTGTGCCTGGTGCATCTAAATCAATTCTCTTAAACTCTTTTTTTTAAATGAGTCGGTTAATTGTATTTACCAGTGTAAACTGACGTATTTTCCAAAAAGGTTAAGTGACAGGTACTGAACGTAATTGGCTGGAAGCTCAGGGCGTTAATAAGGAATCTTGCAAGTTCTAGGCGTCTAAAGTCTGTTGAACAATGTTTATGTTTTAAGATCCGCCTGTGGATCCTTTACTTCCGTTGTAATACTTTGATATTACTTTATATTCGGATTTTAATATATTTATCTTTTGCTTCCGCTGTGCATTTATATATTGTGTTGTTTGACTATGATGATATCAACTACGTCACGATACTCCCCACCGGGCCCACCGGTAATACGTGGAAATATCGGGGTGTGACAGCAAGTCAGTCAGCAAATACGCCGGGAAAAGCTGAAAATCCTATCTTTTAAAATTTGAAAAGATCTTATCCAAATTCTCCAAATCTTTTTAACAATTTCCTACAAACAAGCAGCTTATTAGCAATTTTCAAGAAAAACTGATGAATAGAATGAAGAACACGAAGAACAAATCTTCGAATCTTCAAGTTTTTCTTCAAAATCTTCAATTTTCCTGCACCCAAAAACACTTTTTCTACTGCACCTAATTTTGAACTGAGCCAATCAAGAGCCTAATGCTCTGATACCAATTGTAGGTCCCTTAATCCTATGGATCTTGACAGAATTGCCTATCCAATCTAGAGTGCGGAATCCTCTAGATCAGATTGTTACATAAATGTGTAGAAGCAGATTAAACTAAAACCAAATAACTGATCTTTATTGATTATACAAAACAATCAACCTAAGATCCTAGCTCTCAACAAATTCGTCCCTCTCTCTTAAACAAATTCTCTGACTCTCTAAACTCTTTGTAATCTGATTTCAAGTGCTTAACCCTAACCCTAATGCAAAGCTTTGTTTATATATCACAAGGCAAGCATACTGGGCTGGTTTCACACAGGCCTGCGAATTGGACAGGCACAATTCGCCTACCATTCCCCCAATGTGGGTTTGGTTTGGCCCAATCACTATTAACTAACTAATACAAAGCTAAACCCGTTAACCATTTATCGTTTCACTAATTACAAGATATACAAAGACCCAAATCTAAAAGCTATTGTCACAAACTTGCACCAACACTTACCATTGATTCAGCCTAGACATTCATAGTGTTTTGATGGTATAAATCTATCTAAACGTCACTAAATTTTTCATGGATTTAGGGGGTTTCCATGATTTTCGATTGGTTCCTCCGACTATTAACTTTATTATTGTTCTGGTAAGTTGCTCATTCCGATTATTTGATTTTGTAAAATTAGGGTTTTAATTTGTTATCTTTGCTCTATAAGTAATACTGAAGATAAGCGGTGAATGTTATTGGACTACTATAAATCCTTGATTGATCGGTTTGTTTTGTATATGTTATGTATATTTTCTTAACTTTTTGTCTATTTTTGGGGATTCTGATTCGTTATGGTTTGCAATATTGGTTCTGAGTTTGGATTTGTGTTGTGTGAATTAGGGTTTGTTGTGTTGTTTTGCGACGGGCGATTATTCAGGAAAGGTGTGATAATTTTTTTTGATGAGTTGGCATTGCTCCTATGCCTAATTACAGTTTTCAAGGTAAATACACTTTCCCATTCGTTTACAAGCGATGGTGTTCTAAAGGGATTCGGGAGAGTTCTCATGAACCAAGTTAAAGTTCTGACCTATTCCAACAATTCCCATTCAATACGTTTTTCTGTCGATAAAGATTCGAAGATGATGATTAGTGGTCGGCTATGGGGTTCGTTCCAGTGAGGCTTTGTGGGTTAGAAGTAGTCAGAACCCGAACCCTATGGGTATATGTAGGGCTGCAAACGAACCAAACGTTCGGCAAACAGTTCGTGAACCGTTCAGCGGGAAGTTCGTTTGTGTTCGTTTATTTATTAAACAAACAAACACGAATAAGAAATTCCGTTCTTTTAGTTAAATGAACAAACATGAACAGAGGTCATGTTTGTTCGTTTACGTTCGTGAACGTTCGGTAACATGTTCGTTTGTGTTCGATAGTTCATTAGTGTTTTTAGTTTTTATATATATTTAAATACTTCAAAATTCCGACAAATTAAATATCTAATAAGTGTCAGTGTATTATATATTCTGTTCATGAATGATTGTTTGTGTTCGTTTGTGTTCATGAACATTAGTTTGTGCTCATTTGTGTTCGTCAACGTTCGTTTTTGTTCGTTGCCTAAAATTAACAAACAAACACAAACGAACACGAACAAGTTCATTTCCTTAACAAACGAATACGAACATAAAATCTCGTTCGATAAGTGTTCGTGAACGGTTCGCGAACACATATATTTCTTAACAAACGAACACGAACTACGTCTTGTTCGTGTTCGTTCGGTTTGTTTGCAGCCCTAGGTATATGGATGAACATTAGATACTGTCGATACTGCTAAAGTATGGTATACCCACTCTCGAACATGTCTTTCGATTATATGATTATTAAACAAGTTATGGTGTTTGATTTTTGTATAATAGTTAACGATGAGGAACTGAGGTGATTCTTGGTGCTGGAACCGATTTCGGTGAATGTTCAAGTAGCATATGATGATGCTCCATGAGTAATAACGTGAGTAATATTCCTTAAAAAATATATAGGAATTTTGGGAATGGTTCAAAATGTGCATTTAGATACCAATCCAAATTTACATATTTAATCTTCATGTAAAATTCATTTGTAAAAGTAAATTACTGTTTTGGCCCCTATGGGTTAGCCAGTTTAACCATTTAAACCCAAAAAGGAGGCTTTTAACATATCAGACCTCGATGTTGCATTTTATAACGATTTTCGCCCCTGACACTAAGTTTGTTACTTTTTTGCAGTTAAGTGTAAGGGTAACTAGGTCATTATATACCTTAGGGGTTGTTTTTGATAATTACAAAGTTCTTTTAATATTTAAGATATTATTAATGCAATTACTCAAGTTTTTTTTTTTTATTTTGTTATTTTCACGATTATTATTTAACAAAATATGTTTTATATATACAAATAAATATGTGTTTTCATTAAGCGTTTGTTATTTATAAACATCGTTTTTAAATGTCACACCCTCAATTTCCCCCTGTGGAGTATTACCGCGAGGCGTGCGACTGCTCAGGATCCAGCCACTAAGTATTTTGAACTGTTTGCGAAAAGTGTAAATTATTACGAATAATAATACAATTAGTGACTAAATTTAAAAATTTCAAAAATAGGATTTAAGTTTGCAGCGGAAATAAAAGATAAACCCATTGTTGTTTGGAACCACAGTTTAGCTGAATGTACAAAACGTACCATTTACACACTCCATCCATTTGCATTGTCTGTTAGTAGTTGTACCTAAAAACTTGCAAGCAGCAAGCATGCAGTACGGTGTCAACATAAAGTTGGCGAGTTCACTGTTTTCGAAAAGTTTTTTTCTCGTTTTATCCAAAAACATTTATTTTATGAGTTACCATGTTATCAAAACATGTTGTGGGAAATCCATCCCATAATGAGCTACTAAATTTTGTAGTACCGAAACTTTGACTTAGTTGTTGTTTGCCCTCTTAGGTCAATGTCTGCCGTCATTGACCCGATATCCAGATAATAATTCACGCCCGGCTCCCTGCACGGTGTGAGGTTGTTAAACCTAATAGCGCTATCAACTAATATCCTGTTGACTCCCCGCGATTAATCAGTATAAGTGTAAGGGACTTTCCTTGGTAGAGTTTCGTTTAGTATGGAAGCTCCCAAACCATTGGGAGTGCATGCTTTATGAGTTTTATTAAGTTGTCACACCGTTACCTTGGTGTGTGAAGTTCCCAAACCATTGGGAATACATAAGTTTAGGACTTTAGGTTTAGTGTGAACTCACATTTGCTTTGATCGGTAGATAAAGCATTTATCCTAAGTTGGTCAACGACGTCCTATTATGGTTACCAATTATTAGGATAGTAAACAAGGAATTACGTATAAGCTACACGTATCTAACACGTATTCATCAAGTAGTGTACAAGTATCAATTATTGTATAACACTTCAACCATAAATAATCCATTTTATAAAACAATTAGCACGAAATAACATGGAAGAGTGGGCTGTGTGCGACTTACAAAAGGTTTGGGCTATTCTAGTGTGCGGCCCACTAGAATAAGGCCCATTAATAACGAAGTGTGCGTCCCACTTATCAGTGTGCGGTCGCCCACTGATAAGTGTGCGGTCGCCCACTGATAAGTGTGCGGTTATACATTAAGTGTGTTGTTTTAATAATTGTGCGACTTAATTAAATAAGTGTACGGTCCAATTATTTGAGTGTGCGGCCCGCTAAGGTAGTGGCCCAACAAAGATAAGGCCCAATACAATTGTGCGGCCCACCACCAAGTGTGCGGCACACAGGGAAATGTGCGGCTGCTTGCTAGTGTACGGTCATGCTAAAAGAGAGTTGTACCTTGTGCATTTGTGATTTGTACAAGAGAGGTGTGCGACTTACATGTGTACGACAACATTTATTTCATCAAACAAAACACCGACTTCCTATCAATTCTCATAAATCCTAATATCATGTTAAGCATTTTTGTAGGCATCAATCATCAAGCAGATTTTTAACCAAACAATATGAAATCAACATATGCCTTATATGTACAGCAACCCTTCTATTCCACCATACAAGATTCCTAATCACTATTTCATAACCAATTTTCTTTAAATATCAAAACAGTGAACATGAATCACAAACACTTCATCATCACATCACATAAACCGTTTAAATATCAAAAACAGTGAACATGAATAAGCTTTCGACTGCATCCGTAAACACCATGTCAACCCGAGTTTTCATACGAAAATTATATCTTTGTTTTAATACTACCAGATCAAACCCCAAGTCCAATAAATCGACTATCATCTTTACTAAGAATCCTATCAATATTATACATTTTCGACAATAAAAGAAGGACGCATTTAAACAGCAATCATTACGAGTGTTCCAACAGTTTTAACAATCCTCGACTCTTATGTACTTATTATATATATATTTTTTTTGCAAACAATTAATCAAACAAATGTTCAGATATACACATGCTGACCGTCGAGGACACCCCCATAATTACTGTTGCCGTGTACTTCGAACCACAGGACCACAGCCGTCACTGTCGTACCGATGCTCCAGCTGACGTCACCTCGCCGGAGCCGAGCCACGACACCATCTGAATCACGTCACCGACCACCGCCACTGACAACGACCACCACTTCCTCTGCTGCCGTCGTCGTTTACAGCCACCATCACCTCCGTTTTCACTATCTGTTGCCGGAAATCTTCATCGTGAGTGGCGCGATATCTCCCTTCTCTATCCTCGTTGTCACTCTCTCTTTCTTCTGTAGAATATCAGTAAGTGGGCTGGTAGTAGAAGAGAATGGGGTTGGGGTTTAGATTGTGTTCGAGAAAGGGGGTGCGTGGGAGGGGAACAAGGTGAGGAAAGAGGTGTGTCGATTGGCCAAAGATGTGGCCGGAGTTTGTCGCCGGTCGGAGTGAATCTCCGATGACCGGAGATTAGAAAGGAGAAGGGAAAGGAGTGTATTATTGTGCAGCTAATGTGTTTTAATTAGGGTTTTGGCTTGTTGGCTAGGACATTTTAAATTTAAAAAAAATGATGTGGCTTGGCCACGCCAGCCGAGCCATGTCCTCCGTACCCCTATGAAACTCGGGTTTGTGTATTGAGTGCCTCATATCCACGTGTCAACCCATGCCCCAAACCCCCACCCCCACCCCCACATAGGATCGCTAGCATGCCCCACGCCCGACCTTAAACTCACGCCCAAGGGGCCACGCCCAAACCCAAGCCCACCCGGGGTGGTGACTTGGGCGTTTCTCTCCAACCCACGCCCAACCCCGCCCCATACCCTATAGTCTAAAATGAGGGGGTGAGGGGTTAGTTTGTTTATATAGTGTAGGGTTTAGGGGTTTAGGTATGTTGGGTTGGGCTAGGCCCAAGTATATGGATCAGTTTAACATCGGGTGTCTCGCTTAACTGACCGACCTGCTTAACTTAACATTTAATATTTATAACGGTAAATAAATAAACAAATAAATAAATCTCTCGTCACGTATTATTATTATAAACAACAACAACAACAACAATAATAATAATAATAATAATACTAATAATAAATACAGATATTACTAAAATACCCTTCTCTCGACGATGAGAGTACGGGTTGTCACATTCTCCACATGTTACAGGAATTTCGTCCTCGATATTTAAGCTAAGTTATACGGCACACTTTTATTTATTAATTCGTTAATAACCTTATTGGTGCACATAAGTACACATAACTTCACGAAAGTTCACAGAGCGATTCATGTTAGACACATATCACATAAAGTCATGAATCACGTAAAGTCACGTAATTTGCATAACATGAAAATTCTCATAGTTTATATTAGTTTCACATAGCAGGGAATATTACATAAATTATATCTATTTGCTCAAGGATAATGTGTTACGAGTGTATGTGAAATTTTTGACACACTTAGTTTACCCGAACTGAAACGAGATGTCCAAGTGATTGTCTAAGATGACGGAGTTTGTGTCCACCCTGTAAAGGCCGGGTGTCACATCATCCCCTAGTTGAGAGAATTTTCATCCCAAAAATTTAAATTACGTTGTTCTAAAATGATGGTTGGAAGTTTGTTCTTAAATGACTGGGGATACAAGCGCATCATCTGGTCTTCCCGTTCCCGAGTAAAGCCCCGGGCCACGACGTGAGATCCAACGAACTCGATCTATAGGTAACTTACAACGCTTGCGGGTTATGGTCTCCCCCGGTCCCTAAACGAAGTGGTAAAGTTGAGTTCCTTATCTAATCATCGAAATCGCACCAATACATCTAAAAGCATTCCTCCAGGACTATTAGTTTGAAAAAATATTCCTCCCCAATCCAGGGATAGTAGTATTCCAATCCAGGAATATGAAGCAGTCCCAATCCAGGGATAGTAGTATTCCAATCCAGGAATATGAAGCAGTCCCAATCCAGGGAAAGTAGTGGTTCCCAATACCCGGGAATGTGTACTATTCTAAGGACGCGCGTGTAATCCCAAGCTAGGGGTACCGTATGTATTTCCCAAACCGGGAAAATATGGTGTTGTCCCAAACCAGGGACGCATGCTTATGGTAAAAAGTTGTTATCTCACTTTAGGGTGTGTGCTACATCAAAAGTTTTGTGTCGACGACACGAACTGGCATAGTATGCAAAGAATCACCAAAATACTCTTAATAATGTTTGAACATCCTGAGTAACCAGTACTAGGGTACGGTTGTTCCACATAAGATTGAGTTCTATCAATACTCTAAATGAGGCAGGTGTTGTTCCCAGCCGTCGTCAAAATCGGTGACACATGTTGCATCATCTTTTCAAGAGTTTGGACGGTATGTTTGGTTCGACCATTCATTCATGGGTGCTAAGTAGTGCTCATGCACAATCGTGAGCCGAAGGATTTGTGCATGGCTTGCCACAAATCGGGCGTGAAGCATAAGTCATAAGTAGAGACAATGGGAGTCGGCGCCCTGCGCCTAGCAACTACTTCCTTCAAGTAGATGTTTGCAAGATTTGAAAACTTGTCAGTTTCTTTTCGGCTGAGGACGTATCGGTGACTCTTGTGATCGGTGTAAGTCAGGCAAATGGGTACCATACAAACAGTGTCTCTTCATTTTCGAGTATGGAAGCTACCGTTTCCAATTCTAGATCGTGAGTAGTGTAGTTTCCTTGCAAACGTTGAGTTATCGAGCTACGTAGGCTCTGATTATCCTTGCGTTGTTTCAGGTTTCGATTCAAGTACTTGAATGGGTGCACCGTTGCCAGCAAATATTTCATCAATGCCTCGGACGGAATAGAGTAGGATAGGAGCGCCTCATAGCTTACCTTTCAATTGCTGGAATTGTGAATCCCTGGGCGTCGTTCTATTGCTAGGTGATACTCCTACGAGTTAAAGCTGTGAGGGATCGTGTATGTGATCGAGAAAAGCAGGCTTCGCGACGTCAAAAGTTGTGCGTTGAAAACTTAGTGTAATGCGGCAAGGCGTAGGAGTCGCTCGGATTCCTACTGGTTCTCAATGCAGGTTCAGATGTCGTCGAAGAAAACAAGGGACAAATCTGTCAAGGTAGGGTGAATTCGAATGTCGTAACCAGGAAGCCATACTGGTCATATCGAGTCCGAAGGACTTTGCTTGCGATACCTTTACCTCCTGGGTATCCTTGGCTCATTGCTCCATCGAGTAACGTTCATAGAGAGTAATTCGTCCAAACAGAGATATTTCGCAGAATAAAGTGGGGTAAAAATCATTGAATTTGTGAAGCATAACACGAGTAGTGAATATATGCAAGAAGGATAGCCACAATTTATGTGTTCAACTCGAGACAAAACATAAAGGTTTCGGAATTGGCAATAAGGGTTTATCTGATGTCGAAGATGCAGCTAATCGTACGCAAGTGGTATGAGGTTAAAATAAAAAACGTCGTTTGCCGATAAAAAAGTGTTACGTTGATAGGGTTGGCACAACAAGAACTAGCCAAAGAGGGATGGTCATCGTACGGATCTGTAGGGTTTTTTTCCTGAGGTGTCGGACAGGATGTTTGAGTTGGGCTGTGTGAGAAGGGGAGTAATTCACCTTGATCCATGCTTCCTAAGTGAGCTTACGATTTCTCAAATCGGTAAGTAATCCAATTCGAATGGACGGTTTAGGTCGTGTGGATGAGTCCGAAGTAGCGCTTGCGTTGTTGAGAGGTTTCCATGTGAGGATGCGAAAACATGTTTGGAAGAGTACAATTGAATCAATACATCACAAATTTCAGGGTTCAAAAGTTTATCGATCGGGAGGCGAGCTAGCTAAATTCCCTAGACTAGAGGGAGATCTTGTTTAAAGTTCCCATGCGAAGAAGCGGGGATATCATGATATCGAGATAAAGGAATGATAGGCTTGCTCAAGTTAGTAATGAAAATAAGGCATTACCTTAAACGATAAAACGTCGGTCCGTAAGAAGACTAGTGAAAAGATTCACATAACCAGAAAGTTATTGTCACACCCCAACCGATGGCGGAAACATCGGGATGAGATGAACAAATTTCCCAAAACATCATAACACTATGTGACAATATAATTTAAATTAAAATTTCATTTCAAAACTAGATTGTCATACAAAGATTCAAATAGGAACAACAATGTTTCAAAACATAACACCAAAATGACAAATTAATCTAGGTGTGTTTCTATGTCCACCTAAATCTTGTTTCTTCTCATATCATCATCAAGTCTATCAACCTGCAACATGTATTAAAATATATCAACAAAAAGTTGGCAAGTATACAAGTTTTCATACATAGCATAATATAGAATAAAAAGTTTAAGGCTCATATCCAACATGAATAACCATTATGCAAGTTACAAATATGCTGAAATGGTGTACTATATGTTCAAACCCAAGTATACAACGCGTTAATTTTGCCTATCCCAAAGAATAACAGAAGGTTAACATGTTTAACTTAACAATACCCCAAGACTAATGGGCGGTGCGTTAATCCTATAGCGCTATAATTGTTAAGGTAGGCTAGCAAAGTTAATGAGCATATATCGACACAAAAAGTTTACATAGCATACAAGTCTAACAAGCATCATATAGTTTCATGTTAAGCATGGATAGAGATTAAAATAGTTTCAAGTGTCGTGTGATTTGTATAACATACATGTTGCATCCCAAAGTGTTAAAAAGTAAAATGGGATCGAGTATACTCACGGTTTTGCAAGCTTTCCACTTGATAAGTCTGCGAGTGTTTGGGTTGATTAGAATGGAGCACAAAGTCCTTCTACACGAAGAAACATAGGTGTGAGTAATTATTGAATGTTTAACGGAGGATTAGGGATTTGGAGTTTAAAATACAAGACAAAGTAGGCATATGGGAAAATAATCATCTTAACAAATAAGGTTGTAGATGATGTAACTTAGCCTCTCGACAAATAACCACTAGGTTATCATCAAGGGTTTGGTTACTTAGATAATATATAGGTTATTAGTCTAATAATATAATAAGATTATCATATAGGTCAAGCATGAGGTAGGAAGATAAATCTTCTATTTAGGAACCTCTTTGGTATTCATATAAGTCATGCATGAGGTAGGAAAGACGAGTCTTCCATTTAGGTACCTCTTTGGTGTCCACCACTACACATGTTGTCATAGACAACAAGGCGGGTCATGAACATACAATGAAGGAATGAAATACATACTATCTAACTAAGAAAACATCAAGTGATGTGTGGATTTTCAAGTAGGATAGCCCAAGCTAACATTATAATCACACAATTTACAAGTCTTAGACTTGTTCATCACTTGTGGGTTAAAACCTATCAAAACAGAATGTTTGTGAGGTTTAATGTCACACCTTGACTTTTGCGGAAACGTATGATGTGTGATGTGACAACTCGAAATTTCCAACATTCTTTATTTGCACTTATTGCACGTTGACTTTGACTGTTTAGTTGTTTGACTTGTCTGACTTGTAACTGTACACTTCGTGTTATAATAAACGTATTGTGTTTACATGATTATGTGTTTGATTGTATAACATGGAACCTGTCGAGAAACGTAAACTGCTTAACTTATGAAAGAACCCGACGAAACACAAGTGTGTTTCGCCATAGCAAATCTCGACGAAACAGACTGTTTCGCCAAAAGCATCTCGACGAAACAGAAGTCTGTTTCGCCGAGCCCAGTTTCACCGAAGCCCAGTTCGGGCCCAACACGCTATTTTGAGTTTAAAACGTGAAACAACATCAGTTTTTACATCTGCTATCAAACAACCAAAACCCTAGAGCCCCTTTCCCTCCTGTGCGACGGCAGTTGGAGGTTCCCGGCGATATCTTAGCGATCGATTCGTATTTCTCTTATTCCGGTTAGTGTGTGTTCGTTAATCGGTTTAATATTTCTGTAATAGCTCGATTCATGTTTGTGTATATACTTGATTTCTGGATTATATAGGAGTATATGGGTATGATGTTCTTGATTGCGATATACATGGTTAATCGGATGCGTAATTCTATGCGAAACTGAATATGATCGAATGCTCGGTTCTGAATGTTGTTAATATGATTTGATTCTGAATTCAAGTTAGCATCTTGATAGGGTTCAATGATATGATTGTTGGATGTTAAATTTATATGTTATACACAAAAACTAGGGTTTATGCTAGACAATGATTCTTGGATGATTGAGTTGTGATGATTCGTTCTGCACATTGACCTTCATATGATTTCTGATACTGATAACGGCTGCTAGCATGATTAGGGTTCTGTGTATATTCGTAACTGCTGCATCTGTTGTCTGCGAAACTGACGTCCGACGAAACAGAACTCTCGGCGAAACAGAATGTGTTTCGCCAAGAGTAGTCGACGAATCAGAAGTTCTGTTTCGCCAGGGGACACCTCGACGAAACAGAATGTGTTTCGTCAATATCTTGTTTCGCCAACATATGTGTTTCGCCGTATATGTGTTTCGTCGAGCTGTGCTGTAACTTGAATGGATTCTGTTAAGTGTTAACTGGAATATTTAACTGCTGTTAGACGTTAGACATGACTTGTATGATTGTGAATACGTGCTACCTGCTTATACGTGAGCAACTTGAACACCAACTGATTATTCTATACGTGCGTACTTTAGGACGTGATTGACTTACTTTGAGCACATACTTAGCATACCGAGCAAACTCAGGTGAGTTCACACACTTTCTAAGGCATGGGATTCCCGGTGGTTGGGAATGGGTTAAAGAAATTAAACGGAACCTACATATCCTCCTTGGGTAGGATATGTACCGCCATCCTCCATGGGTAGGATGCCAATATTAATCCTGCGTATTCTCCTTGGGTAGAATACGTACGTTCGTCCTCCTTGGGTAGGACAACAACCTTAACTATACTAAAATGATCTTCGCAAACATGCCTGGAATGGCCGCGAACTATACTAAAACAATCTTCGCAAACATGCCTGGAATGGCCGCGAACTATACTAAAACGATCTTCGCAAACATGCCTGGAATGGCCGCGAACTATACTAGAACGATCTTCGCAAACATGCCTGGAATGGCCGCGAACTATACTTTAATCTTCGCAAACATGCCTGGAGGGCCGCGATACAAATATAACTAGTCTATAAAACATGGGAAACCCCCACTAAACTTCGCAAACATGCCTTGAGGGCCGCGATGCTATTACATACGATACATGATTACTAATCGAACATACGATCTACGAAATGAACATTATAACTAAATAACCAACTGTGAACTCGCTCAACTAGTTGTTGACTCTCTGTTACATGCCTTGCAGGACCATAGGTACTTTTGGAGCTTGCACGGGAGGCACAGTCGTTGTGGACATGGATCGTGAATGTGTTGTCAAACATTATAACTTTTTGTACTTAAACTTATGATGGGTTTTACAGTAATGCTTCCGCTACACACTTGTTTATATTTGGTTTTGCAAACACCTATCGTATTGATGAATGACTTTTACTTATGTTCAATATGATTGGTGGCTTGATCCTGGTCATGTCACGCCTCCAAGCGGTGGTACTCCGTGTGTGGATTTTGGGGGTGTGACAGATTGGTATCAGAGCCATTGGTTATAGAGAACTCGGTTTTAATAAAGGGAAAACGATTTCGTTAAAACCAGACTATAACCAGAACAGTGCTCCCAACGATCCACAACGACGCTTCGCTCCACGTGCAAGGCTCAACATCATAGGTACTACTATTCATGTTACTTTACCTACATGCTAGAACTACATAGAACTTTGCTCGCGGTATGCTTAGATTACAGAACCTACTATATGTTGTTGCTTGAGAATACTTGGGTGCTCACTCTCTTCGCACTATTCGCGAACCTCTCACCCACATGTTCTCCTTGATGTCAAGATTATGTGTGGACGCGTTAACCTAACTCAAGCCCAGTTGGCGGCTTCGATCACTGAACAAGTCACTGCAGCACTCGCAGCTGCCCAGGCAGGAGGTGTAACCTGCCATCGCCACTTACTCTAGGATTTTTAGATCCTACTCTCGTAACTCAACACTTGTGCTTAATTTTGGTTACTCTTACGCACACGACAAGTCAACACACTCAGCCACCTGTATGCATATACACGACTTTTTATGGACTGTCGTCCTACTACTTTCAACGACACGGAAGGAGCTGTTGGACTCCTCCGTTAAGTTCGAGGAACTCGAATCGGACTTCGATTATGCGAATGACCCGAGGCTAGTAAGGTGAAATATGCCACTGATAGTCTCGAAGACACTGCACAAACTTGGTGGAACGCGCAAGTTACGATGCTGGGGGCTGGCGGCTGCTAATGCCACCCCTTGGGACGAATTCAAGAAACTAATCAAACTAGAATACTGTAACTATGATAACATCCACAAACTGGAAGTGGAGTTCTTTAACCTGAAGATGACGGGGTCAGAAATAGAGGCGTATACGAAGCGATCTAACGAACTGGCAACTTTGTGCCCTACTATGGTGGAACCTCCCATCAAGCGCACCGAGAGCGGTACCTCAAAGGCTTAGTACCAGAAATTCAAAGTCATGTGATGACTGCTAATCTTGCTACTATTCAAGATGTTACTCATCTTGCTCATCGTCCCACAGACCAGGCAGTGGAACAGAACAAGCTGCCTAGACGTATTGGTGCTACTACTTCAACTACTTTTGCTATCCTCAGTGACAACGAATGAAAGTGGAATGGAACCTCTGGCAAGGGTTCGACTACGATTCTGTCCCAGGCACAACAGTGAAAGATCGATGACAACCAAAGTCCTGGTCAGCAACCTTTCAGCAGTCAATGGCAGGGTGGATACAGGGGAAACCACCCTAAGTGCAAACGATGTAACTTGCACCACAGCGGGCAGTGCAACCGAAATCATTGTCAATGATGCGACAAGCTTGGTCATGGAGCCAAGGATGGTAGAAACTCACGTTCTGCAAGCCAGAACCAACAACAATAGATACAAGATCTATAGAATCAGCAGCAACGGCAGGGTAACAAGGGATGTTATCAGTGTGGGGCTGAAGGTCACTTCAAGAGACACTGCCCACGATTGAATCAGAACCAGAATCAGAACTACAACCAAGGAAACGGGAACTAGGGAAGACAACAACGTGGGGTAATAACGATGACAATGGTGCTAGGGAACGAGCATTCGTGATTGGTCAGGCTGATGCAAGGAACGATCCTAATGTGATTATGGGTAAGTTTCTTCTCGACGACTTTTATGTTACTATACTATTTGATTCGGGTGCGGATACCAGTTTTATGTCTCTGAAAGTTAGTCAAATGCTTAAACGCGCACCAACACTTTTGAACACCAAACATGTCGTAGAGTTAGCAAACGGTAAAAGTTTAGAAGCCACACATAGTTCAGGGTTGTAACCTTATCCTCGCTGGTCAGACTTTCTCTATCGACCTCATTCCTATAACTCTGGGTAGCTTTGACGTCGTCATTGGTATGGATTGGTTATCTCAACAGCAAGCGGAGGTCTTATGTAAAGAAAAGGTTATTCGTATTCCTCGTTCGGGCAAGGAACCTCTCGAAGTTCAAGGCGACAAGAGTGGTGTCGTGAGTGGCATCATACCCTTCTTGAAGGCCCAGAAGTGTTTACGAAAGGACGGCCACACAGCTGTTTTAGCACTCGTTACTGATACATCGAAGAAAGAGAAAAAGATTGGGGATATTCCAGTGGTCGAATTTCAGATCGAGCTCGCTCCAGGAGCAGCACCCATAGCTCGAGCACCTTATCGCTTAGCTCCAACGGAACTGGAAGAACTGTCTAAGCAACTACAAGAACTCTTGGAAAAGGGTTTCATACGTCCTAGCTCTTCGCCTTGGGGAGCTCCAGTGTTATTCGTAAAGAAGAAAGACGGTACGTTCAGGATGTGTATAGACTACCGTGAACTCAACAAGGTGACGATCAAGAACTGGCCTGCACCTCGCACACCGACAGAAATACGCCAATTCTTGGGTTTGGCAGGTTATTACAGACGATTCATCAAAGACTTCTCGAAGATTGCTCAGCCGCTTACACTACCGACACAGAAAGGTGTTGCTTACCGTTGGGGTAATACACAGGAGACAGCGTTTCAGCACTTAAAGGATAGACTTTGTAGCGCACCTATCCTCTCATTGCCTGAAGGCACGGACGATTTTGTAGTTTACTGCGACGCATCCATCCAAGGTCTTGGATGTGTGTTGATGCAACGGGATAAAGTCATTGCTTATGCTTCGCGCCAACTTAAGATTCACGAACGGAATTACACTACTCATGATTTAGAGCTGGGAGCCGTTGTTTTTGCGCTCAAGATATGGCGACATTACCTGTATGGCACTAAGGGCACCATCTACACCAATCACAGGAGTCTCGAACATATTTTCAAGCAGAAAGAGTTGAACATGCGACAACGTAGATGGGTCGAGCTGCTGAACGATTATGAGTGTGCCATAAAGTACCATCCGGGCAAAGCCAATGTGGTGGCCGACGCCCTCAATCGAAAGGATACTACACCTAGGCGTGTACGAGCGTTGCAACTCACCATTCAGTCTAGTCTTCCTTCACAAATACGAGATGCTCAGGTAGAAGCACTGAAACCAGAAAACGTCAGGGCTGAAGCTCTACGCGGTTCAAGGCAACGGTTAGAACCAAGGACAGACGGCGCCTACTATGTAACCGGACGCATCTGGGTCCCACTCTATGGTAATTTACGCGAACTTGTAATGGATGAAGCTCATAAGTCTCGCTACTCAGTACATCCTGGTTCAGATAAGATGTACCACGACCTCAAAACTACATACTGGTGGCCTAGCATGAAGGCCCACATAGCGACATACGTTAGCAAGTGCCTGACTTGTACAAGAGTCAAAGCCGAATACCAGAAACCATCAGGTTCACTTCAACAACCTGAGATACCACAATGGAAATGGGAACAAATTTCCATGGATTTTGTTACAGGCTTACCTAGATCTCAGCACGGAAATGATACTATTTGGGTGATCGTGGATCGACTCACAAAGTCTGCTCACTTCCTGGCTATTAAGGAAACAGACAAGTTCTCTACCCTAGCAGACGTCTACTTAAAAGAAATGGTTTCAAGGCACGGGGTGCCAACCTCTATCATCTCTGATCGTGATGCACGCTTTACTTCAGAACTGTGGCAAGCAATGCACAAATCTTTTGGCTCTCGACTAGACATGAGCACAGCTTATCATCCTCAGACGGATGGGCAGTCTGAGCGTACTATTCAAACTCTAGAAGACATGCTTCGGGCGTGCGTAATTGACTTTGGCAATGGTTGGGAAAAACATCTGCCACTTGTGAAATTTTCTTACAACAACAGCTACCACACCAGCATTAAAGCTGCACCACTCGAGGCACTGTACGGGCGTAAGTGCCAGTCACCTCTCTGTTGGGCAGAGGTGGGAGAAAGTCAAATCACAGGTCCAGAAATGGTAGTCGATACTACAGAAAAGATTGCATAAATACGACAACGCATGGCGGCAGCACGCGATCGTCAGAAAGCATACGCTGATTGAGACAGGAAACTACTCGAATTCCAGGTTGGAGATCGAGCGCTACTTAAAGTTTCACCCTGGAAGGGTGTGGTTCGTTTTGGCAAACACGGCAAACTAAATCCACGATATGTTGGACCTTTCAAGGTTATTGAGAAAATAGGCAAAGTGGCCTACAGATTGAACTTACCACCTGAACTCAGTGCAGTTCACAATGTCTTTCACGTGTTGAATCTGAAGAAGTGTACGTCAGATGAGACCCACATAGTTCCCTTAAAGGAACTCACTATCGACGAGCGGTTGCACTTCGTCGAGGAACCTGTTGAAATCACGGACCGGGATGTTAAGGTCCTCAAGAACACGAGAATCCCTCTTGTACGAGTTCGTTGGAACTCCCGTCGTGGCCCAGAGTATACCTGGGAACGAGAAGATCAAATGGAACTCAAATATCCCCAGTTATTCGGAACCAATGCAACTACTACTGAGGCTGAAGCTACTATTGCAGAATTTCGGGACGAAATTCCAAATCAACGGGGGGGGGGATAATGTGACACCCCAGGAAAACCAGTAATCTTCGCATACATGCTCGGGGAGCCGCGATACGAAACAGGTAAACAACGTCACACTATTAGCTTCCTCAGTAACTGCATACTAAATTTCGGGACGAAATTTCTTTCAAGTTGGGGATAATGTGACAACTCGAAATTTCCAACATTCTTTATTTGCACTTATTGCACGTTGACTTTGACTGTTTAGTTGTTTGACTTGTCTGACTTGTAACTGTACACTTCGTGTTATAATAAACGTATTGTGTTTACATGATTATGTGTTTGATTGTATAACATGGAACCTGTCGAGAAACGTAAACTGCTTAACTTATGAAAGAACCCGACGAAACACAAGTGTGTTTCGCCATAGCAAATCTCGACGAAACAGACTGTTTCGCCAAAAGCATCTCGACGAAACAGAAGTCTGTTTCGCCGAGCCCAGTTTCACCGAAGCCCAGTTCGGGCCCAACACGCTATTTTGAGTTTAAAACGTGAAACAACATCAGTTTTTACATCTGCTATCAAACAACCAAAACCCTAGAGCCCCTTTCCCTCCTGTGCGACGGCAGTTGGAGGTTCCCGGCGATATCTTAGCGATCGATTCGTATTTCTCTTATTCCGGTTAGTGTGTGTTCGTTAATCGGTTTAATATTTCTGTAATAGCTCGATTCATGTTTGTGTATATACTTGATTTCTGGATTATATAGGAGTATATGGGTATGATGTTCTTGATTGCGATATACATGGTTAATCGGATGCGTAATTCTATGCGAAACTGAATATGATCGAATGCTCGGTTCTGAATGTTGTTAATATGATTTGATTCTGAATTCAAGTTAGCATCTTGATAGGGTTCAATGATATGATTGTTGGATGTTAAATTTATATGTTATACACAAAAACTAGGGTTTATGCTAGACAATGATTCTTGGATGATTGAGTTGTGATGATTCGTTCTGCACATTGACCTTCATATGATTTCTGATATTGATAACGGCTGCTAGCATGATTAGGGTTCTGTGTATATTCGTAACTGCTGCATCTGTTGTCTGCGAAACTGACGTCCGACGAAACAGAACTCTCGGCGAAACAGAATGTGTTTCGCCAAGAGTAGTCGACGAATCAGAAGTTCTGTTTCGCCAGGGGACACCTCGACGAAACAGAATGTGTTTCGTCAATATCTTGTTTCGCCAACATATGTGTTTCGCCGTATATGTGTTTCGTCGAGCTGTGCTGTAACTTGAATGGATTCTGTTAAGTGTTAACTGGAATATTTAACTGCTGTTAGACGTTAGACATGACTTGTATGATTGTGAATACGTGCTACCTGCTTATACGTGAGCAACTTGAACACCAACTGATTATTCTATACGTGCGTACTTTAGGACGTGATTGACTTACTTTGAGCACATACTTAGCATACCGAGCAAACTCAGGTGAGTTCACACACTTTCTAAGGCATGGGATTCCCGGTGGTTGGGAATGGGTTAAAGAAATTAAACGGAACCTACATATCCTCCTTGGGTAGGATATGTACCGCCATCCTCCATGGGTAGGATGCCAATATTAATCCTGCGTATTCTCCTTGGGTAGAATACGTACGTTCGTCCTCCTTGGGTAGGACAACAACCTTAACTATACTAAAACGATCTTCGCAAACATGCCTGGAATGGCCGCGAACTATACTAAAACAATCTTCGCAAACATGCCTGGAATGGCCGCGAACTATACTAAAACGATCTTCGCAAACATGCCTGGAATGGCCGCGAACTATACTAGAACGATCTTCGCAAACATGCCTGGAATGGCCGCGAACTATACTTTAATCTTCGCAAACATGCCTGGAGGGCCGCGATACAAATATAACTAGTCTATAAAACATGGGAAACCCCCACTAAACTTCGCAAACATGCCTTGAGGGCCGCGATGCTATTACATACGATACATGATTACTAATCGAACATACGATCTACGAAATGAACATTATAACTAAATAACCAACTGTGAACTCGCTCAACTAGTTGTTGACTCTCTGTTACATGCCTTGCAGGACCATAGGTACTTTTGGAGCTTGCACGGGAGGCACAGTCGTTGTGGACATGGATCGTGAATGTGTTGTCAAACATTATAACTTTTTGTACTTAAACTTATGATGGGTTTTACAGTAATGCTTCCGCTACACACTTGTTTATATTTGGTTTTGCAAACACCTATCGTATTGATGAATGACTTTTACTTATGTTCAATATGATTGGTGGCTTGATCCTGGTCATGTCACGCCTCCAAGCGGTGGTACTCCGTGTGTGGATTTTGGGGGTGTGACATGTGACTTGTTTAATACCATTGCATTCAATTATAGTAAACAACTATATGATCAAACGATGTTCATCCATTCATTAAGTGTAAAAGTATTACAAACACCATTTATTTAAGTTTCAAACAGCACAACCTTCGACTATGTTACAGATCAACAAAAGTGGATGACATCTAAACTTGGAATCTACTTCTAGAAACAACGCATGCGCCCAAGATCCGACTTGTTACCTGAAATACATGTAATTTTGGAAAACATCAACAAAAGTTGAGCGAGTTCATGCATTTTGTGTGAGTATTGACAAACTTGTAATCCTTTGAGAGACTCCTTTGAAAACAAGTATGAAAAGCATTTATGAACATATCAAATTAATGTTTTACAAGGACATTAAAGCATGTAAGGACATAGGGAGCACTCGAAATGAGTAGACTTATACCCTCGTCGATTCCCTTGACTATGTCGAATTCCCTTTCGACTATGTCAATTCACCTTGACTATGTCAATTTACCTTGACCATGTCAATTCACCTTGACTATTATCAATTTACCTCGACTGGGACACCGAAGCACTCAAGTGGTCACATAAGTACCATGAGTGGGGTTCGGCCGTACCCGTTAGATCTAACCTTCGTCCCTAATTAAGAATTAATAGCATTTCAAATTTAATCTATGCACACATGATCTAATAGTTCATTTCATAGTCAATTCATACCGTTTAATCATTCGTAACATGTTTTCCACCCCCGAGAGTTATAAAACCAAAAACAGTTAAGAGAAAAGGGGGACATGAACTCACTGTTTTGCGTTCTTCAATCCGACGAAACTCAAGCTGCTATTAGTGTGCACGACAACCTACAATGTACTACTGTCTATTAGGCGAGCGGGTCGTGCCTTGACTTTGTATTAGTTAGTGTCTTTGAGTTACGTCTTATTGTGCCTTCAGTATTATTTCAGGTCGTATAATTATTTGTTAAAATAATAAATATTTTAACCTAATTTATATTTATCACATTTTGGAATAATAGCTAAAACAGTATAATTTAACTTGATACCTTCCAAGTATTTATACATGTATTTCCTTCCCAAGGATGGGTGTATATGTGTTCGTATTCGTATACTTGTATATTTTGCCATGTATTTGGGGTCGTATTCTGGTGTGTATTTATACGTACGAGAATACGTATCTTTATTGTATTTATTAAGTATTCTTATACATAATTTCGTATTAATTATTCCGGAATATTATCTTTAATAAAAGTTCACCAATATATATTTCCAATATATATATTTCAATAAATTTTACTTAGAAAAATTATTTATAATCTTCCTTTGGCAGAATATCTGTATTTTCATATAAGTTCCAAAAGCAATATATTTTCAAGTCTAACCTTAGAAAATATATATATAAACTTATATTTCTCCATAAACGATATACTTCATATTTAAGTGAGAAGATATATCTTTCACCCAAAAATATTGTATTTCATGTTTGTTGAGAAAATATATATCTCTTTCAAAAATAATATATCTTCTAAAAATTTCCAGAAAAATATATATTTATACTTGCCAAAAATAATATATTTTTCTCTTGTAAAAAATATGATATATATTCTTGTAGTAATTGTAAAAATCATATTTTCGTTTCCTTGGTGTCCAAAATATTATTTACCAAAATATACTTGTGAATATATTTTCCGGAATATTTCGTAAGTCTTATATTCCATAGTTCGGTTTCATCAATATTTTGTGTAAGACTCGTATATTTATTCCTTTGAATTTTGGTAATATTTTGGATTGTAATCCTTGGTATTTTGTTGTGTTACATTATTTCAAGTCCTAAAATAATATAACTAATACACAAAGTATACAAATAATCACACACATTGTGTCTTCTAAATATGTATTTCCCATATAAATATTTAGTCACTTTTATTTATGAAAACCAACCAACCTCCAATATTTGTATTTTTTTTTTGTAACAAAAAATTATGGCAAAGTTTATGTAACCATTTATTGTTGAAAATACACTTGTAAGTGTGTGTTTATAAATATTTTTCTAAGTGTTTATATTTTTAGAAAATTTTGCCATAGTTTTCCCTTAAAAATGGAGGTTTTCATGATTTCAAAGCATATCATTTTCTTTTAAAATCATCATCAATCATCAACAACATGAGCAAGACTTACCATATGCTTTAAATATGCAAATTTCCACTTTGACATGAACTTGAAATTTTGTAAAAAGTTGTAGTAACTTAGTATGTTATTTAGTAGGTTTCGTTACCCTCCAAAACATGGTTGTCTATTTATAAATCATCTTCTTGTAAAATTTAGTCCTTTACAACTTACTTGAAGATTTTCTAAAAATGATTTTTCTTGTATTCTTCTTGTTAACAATATGCTTCTAGTCTTGATTTAACCCCAAAAATGTGATTAGTTTCTCAAAAGTCATGATCTTGTAAGTCTTGTAAATAATCTTGGTTTCTTGGGAAAACTATTTTTGAAATCATTCATTTACAAGACTTATTTCATGTATCAATCATCATCATACTTTAAAACAAGTTCATATTCAAGTTCATGTTTAACATAAAGGATGTTCTTTTTTATTTCTTCAAGAATCATCCTCATACTTGCTAGATCATGTGTTTAATCATCATCTAGCAATGTTACTATGATGATCAACATCATAAACATGAGCTATCAACAATCAACAAGCACAACAACCCAAAACAACATGATTTCTTTAGATTTTTAAGCTTATGTTCATGTTTCATGTTCTTGATTCTTAGTGTTCATCTTGATTATCAACTTGTATCTTCTTTTAACCACTTAAACATGATGTAGAATAGAGTGTAGAGTGTTCTTACTACTAGCTCAAGGCTAGGGATGATCACTAGAGATAATGAAGTGGATAAAAGCAATTGGTGAAGGTCCTTCAACTTCCAAAAGCTCCAAGCTTCTTAACTTAGCTCCTAGCACCTTAGAATCACCTTAGATTACTTGAAAATTGGATGAAAATGGATGTGTGTGTGTGGGTGCTTGAGGCCATAGGTAGAGGGGAAGAGAAGAGGTGTTTGGGGTGTTGAAGATGAATGAATGGTATGAAGGTTAGGACTAGTGGGTATATAAAATACTTCCATCATCTCAATCTCTAAAGGATTTTATCTCTAGAAAAGGAAGCAACATATCTAATAAAATAATGCTAGAAAATCCCAAGTGGGACCTACTTTGTAACCGGCCTTGGATAGGGGGGGGGGGGGTAAAGTGTAACATTTCAACTATTAGTTACTTCATTCTAGTTAGATTCCAAGTATTAAATTTAGGGATTTAGGTGTTTGATGTTTATAAGAGGTAATATGATGTTCGGTGTCCATAACTAGCTTTGTAACACTAAAACAGTGCTTCTAGTAAAAATTTGATGTTTCGGGTAGTGTCTGGTTGTTCGTTTCATTACTGTTCGTTAAAGTGCTGAATTGCGCAGTTTAGTGTGCTTTATGTTGTATTTTATGACAGTTTTGGTTCCCGACACTTAGGAAAGTATTCTGGACCATTAAACCACTTTTCTGCACTATATTTAGATGTTAAATTGCTGAATTTATCTATTTTCTGCAGAATTTTACAGTTTTAGTGTGTTTCTGGCACTTTCCGGCACCTATGTCATCACTAGGAAGGCAGTTTTGTAATCCCTACTTTCCTACACACTATCCTAGTGTATCACTTGGTTCTAGGGCTCATTCTGTGTCTTAACATCATGTCTGTCTAAGTACTGAACTCCCGTAAGTGCTTTTAGTTTGTCTGATAATGGTGCCAATTATGTTCTGTGCATTAATAGAACTATATCGTGTTGCATGTAGTAATGATAAAAGTCTTGCAACGTGAAATGCCAATGTATGTATATAACAGTAATCAGAAATTCATTTGTCTTGTAAACTATACCCTGCACAGTTCTTAAAACACAGATTATTGTTCAATTATTGTATGAAATGTACGGAAAAGTGCCAGTTGTCACATTCTCCCCTTGTTAAAAGAATTTCGTCCCGAAATTCAAGCGATGCCATCGGTCGCAGGGGAGTTGTGAATCAAATGTGGTCACTTAGGTTTAAATTGGTCTTCATGCTCCCAAGTAAACTCTGGGCCATGATACGAATTCCAACGAACTCTAACTGTCACGACCCCCGACCCACCCTGGACGGAATCGGGAGTCGCGAACAGTCCAGCGGTACCGGTTTTTAAAAACGTTGCAGCGGAAATTTCATCAGGACCGTGAGTTAGGAAAAATATCAGAGTTTAGAAAACACCGGATTTTTATTTAAAAGAGATGGGATAAACCCATATTTTATAAAGTGAATTTTGTTTACAATATTTCTTAATTTGATTTAAATAAAATAAGCCACTTCTTGAAGCCTTTTAGTGTCGTATCCAGCTCTTATTCCACTTACCTGAAAAATATTTGGAAAAGGTTTTGTCAGCGATAACACTGAGTGAATTCATTTCATTTTTATAAATATATTGTTATACCTTACAGTATTAAGGTTTTTATATTTACCCAATTCACTCAGTATTTGTCAAATAATGACAGTTCCAATGTGATAGTAATCATATCAATTTATTGATTTCACTTTAATCCAAATAGTGAATTCATCAAATAAATGTATTTGACTATTATTCAATTTATCTGTCACTAGGCGATTCCTGTGACTATAATCATATCGATATTGATTATTCTTTCAATTAATGATTCTGGTCATATCACTGTTGATCATTCTTTCAACTAGTGATTCTATAACACTGTTGATCATTCTTTCAACTAGTGCTTTCGATCATGTCACTGTTGATCATTCTTTCAACTAGTAACTCAGATTATATTACTGTTGATCATTCTCTCAACTAGTAATTTCTATTCATAACACTGTTGATCATTCTCTCAACCCGTGTCTTTGGACATAATTGTGTCCCATGACATTTCTTTGTCAAATATATACTTTTGGCATCAAACCTTTTAATCCAGATAATGACATATATCAATTTATGTCAAATTAATATAACTTATCAAATATGATAATTAAATAATTGTAATATCATTATTTAATATTTCAATGTGACTAAGACTAAAATATAATCTTAGTAAAATGCATAATTTCCACTGTTATTTATAATCATGATAATATTACCTAACTTTCTTGCAAATAATAATGAGAACCAAATAATATATAAATCTTTCATACCAACAGTTAATATAAAAACTTAATCACTGTAAGTATAACTGGTAATCATTTAGGATTCTGTAAAATCTTTGTAAATATAATTGTTTCACAAAAAGGTGATAAAATTGTGAGAAAATATAATGGACTCACAAACTGTGAGAAAAGAGAAATGAACTCACTTTGCAGATTTCTACGGGCAAAGCTTAGTCTACAGATAATCCCTTGATATATATTGCAGATTTAATTTGAGCAGAGCCTAGCCTATTGATTAGCCTTTTTAACCTAATGCACATGAACTAGGTAAGTAACTTAATATAGCATTTTACGATAACTCACGAGATCATATTCTCACAACAAATGACAAAGTGCAATACTTTATCCATCGAATTAACGATGATCCGTCGAATTAACGACGAACGACAAAGTATAATACTTTACCTATCGAATTAACGACAATCCGTCAAATTAATGACGAACGATAAAGTATAACCCTAATGTGGGCGGCACTTAAACATTCATTGGATATATGGATCGATCGGACAATGAATCGTAATAGCGATTAAGTTAATACCCTGTTCTGCAGCACCCCGCTATGCTTAATTGAAGTGTCGTGTGTGTTAATTGAAGTAAACAGAAGAGAAATCGAAGAATTGGACGAATTCTTTCGTCGTTTGAACACCAGAAAGCGAATGCCAATGTCCTCTATTTATAGGTGAAATTTGGTCTGCCCTGCGCATCGTAGGCTAAAGATGCCATACGCATCGTATGGTATCCCTGCGCACCGTATGCATAAAACACCCTGCGCATCGTATGTGTTCTTAAGCTGGCTGCGCATCGTATGCATAAACACCATACGCATCGTATGGGTCCAAAAATTGCTATATGATTGCCGCGTGTGTTTCCAGCCTTACTGAGTCGACGATATATTAAAATTCAACTTCTTCATCACGCAAATATAGATAATCATCAAGTAGGGAATGCCCCCCCTGAGTTTTAGGGGCCCTAATCCTGATTCTGAAAATTATGAAAATCTTAGGGTTTGCACAGAATCACTTGGGTGTCTCAATTAGGGTTTCCTATTGGTCAAATTAATTTAATAATTATGACTTTTGATGAGAGTCGTTACATTCTCCCCACCTTAATAAAAATCTCGTCCTCGAGATTTACTGAATAAGTAGGAATATATTTTCTTCATTTCAGGTTCCAGCTTCCAAGTGTATTTGGGTTATGATATTTCTTTTAGACTTATGTCATATTCTAATCAATAAAAACAATATTAAGGTAGATGACACAGAATCGAATTTTGTACAATAGGTAGGATTTTCAAAGGGTCAACTGAATTCGTTCAAGAAATCAATGTCAAACGAATGAGATGAAATGATATAATTTCCAATGTGACTATTTTCAAGTCAAAAGATATATGATCAATTAGATATTTAGAATGAATATGAAGAATTTTTTTAGAATCAAATAAAAATTCTTTTGTCAAAAGAAAGCTTACTTTGATTGGCAACTGAAGAAGATTCAGAATCAACAAGCTCAAAATGAAATAAAAGCACGAAAATGATTGTCAATAATCGAATCATAACAAGAGAAAAATCAGTGTGTTGACATTATTGAATTTGCAAGGATACACTGGAATACAATAGAATTTAGTGTATCATTGTCTTAACACATAATTGCATCAAGACTACTTTCAAATGATGAGTCAAATGAAATACATACGTGATTTTGAAAGATTCGTATGCTTATGATTAGCTCAAGCTACAAGTTTATAATGACGCCACAAGGTGTCGTAAGGATTGAAATAATTCAATAATTACGGTGACCGAACAATTTCACCGTGAAATCAACTGAAAGTTTTAATGAAGAAATTTTGGATATTCAGTTCGAATAGGATTCTCAAATGAAAAGACCAGATGAAATTTTTAGAAATTTCGATAAATGATGAAAGAAACGTTAAGAGGTATACCGGAATATGATATGAATTTGTGTACACTTATCTTAACACATAATTGTATTAAGACTGTTTAAGATGATGAACCAACCGAAATTAAAATTCATTCATCAGGAGTGAAAATGAGATTATCTCAAGATTCAAATTAAAGAAAATGCCACCACAAGGTGTCATAGGAATTGAAAATAATAGGGGTGAATGAAACGAATTTCACCATGCTTTAAATCAAATGAAGTAAATCCGAATGTTTCGAATAAATCGAGTAAGATTGAAATCGAAATACTTGAATAATGTTTTTCGATCAAAGATGATAAAACAATAAGGATTACGAAACGCTCGTTTGCTGATATAAAAATCTTTAAGAGATACACTGAAATATGAAATGAAATTGTGTATCATTATCTTAGCACATGATTGTGTTAAGATTGATTTTATAGAATAAACCAACAAAACAGATTTAATAGAATAATTAAACCCGTATGCAACGAGATTAGCACAAGCTTCAAATTTTGTGAAAACGTCACCACAAGGTGATCGTGACCAAATGAATGATTCAGTGAAAGTGAAAACCAAACAATTCTGTTATGGTTTTGGAATAAATGAAATTCTTGACAGAATTTATTTATTTATAAACTTTTATTTGTACTAGGGTCAAATAATAACTTAACTTAGATACTACATATCAGCGACTACATCTGGAATTATTTCCGCTTCTTGCGTAGTAAGTACGAATGCTCGCGCGTTCTTCTTGGCTTCGTCTGTGGTTCTGGCCTTGTTGTCAGGTGCTTTGGTTAGTTTTGGGCAATATGGTTTAATGTGTCCTGTTTCTCCACAATTGAAACAAACAGTAGTTTTCCTTCTACACTCTTCCTCTGTATGTCCGATCATCTTGCAGAAGTTACAGTAGGATGTTTTCCTAAAAAGGCATTTTCCTGAATGCTTTTTGTTACAGCTTCTACAGATAGGTTGCTCCAATGACGGCTCAGTTCCTGTCTTCTTGTAGAATTCTTGGGAAATTTTCTGGGCTAACTCTTTCTTCTTATTTTCTTCTCTGGTGCGAATTAGTCCATCTGTCAGCATGTTAGCAAGCTCTACTGCTTCTTCAATAGTCTGTGGTCTAGTGGCCTTGACTATGTCTCGGATTTCACTAACTAATCCCCAAATATAACGAGAAATAAGTACAGGTTCTGGCGAAGCCAGAGTTGGTACCATTCTTGCATATTCGAAGAACGTTGTCGTATATTCACGACACTTCACATCTATCATTTTATGATTTAGGAACTTGTTAGCTATTCGTTCCTTTTCATAGGGAGGACAGAATTTCCTTTCTGTCATTTCCTTGAATTTTTCCCAGTTCATGGCATAAGCCATGTCGCTTCCTTTTGCCTGAAGAATTGTATTCCACCATTCTAAAGCTTCTTCCTTAAAGAGATTAGATGCATACATCACCTTATCTTCTTTGGCACATTTGCTGATTGTAAGAACAGCTTCCGTCTTTTCCAACCATCGCAGAGCAGCTGTGGCTCCTTCACTGCCGGCGAACTCAGTTGGTTTACAGGCTAAAAATTCTTTGTAGGTACACCCGAGAGTCATCGCCTTCTTTTTCTTGGGAAATTGGGTTTTGATAATATTATCATTACCTCCATTGACACTATGGCTAAAACCATCGTCACGAGTATGCTTGCTACTCACAACTTTGGTAGGTTCTACGGTATTTTTAACAGCTTTAATTATTGAAGGTAAAGCATTAGCTATTCCTTGGGCTATTAGATTTTCTATAGCATTTTTATCCAAAGGATTTTCATTATTAACATGAACTTCTGGATTATGTGGTACTTCATTCGACATCTGAATTGTAAACATTTTCACATATTAACATCACAGAAAACAAACAATACTTCCAGGATATTATATGTGCATATTAACATATATATATATTCATATAGAACACATATGTTAATTTGTATCAGTTTCCTAACTTTATTGTTTAAGTTTAGGTATTAAAAAGAACACCTAATCAGCTTAAACAAGTGGCTCTTTGAGTTTGGCTCTGATACCACCTTCTGTCACGACCCCCGACCCACCCTGGACGGAATCGGGAGTCGCGAACAGTCCAGCGGTACCGGTTTTTAAAAACGTTGCAGCGGAAATTTCATCAGGACCGTGAGTTAGGAAAAATATCAGAGTTTAGAAAACACCGGATTTTTATTTAAAAGAGATGGGATAAACCCATATTTTATAAAGTGAATTTTGTTTACAATATTTCTTAATTTGATTTAAATAAAATAAGCCACTTCTTGAAGCCTTTTAGTGTCGTATCCAGCTCTTATTCCACTTACCTGAAAAATATTTGGAAAAGGTTTTGTCAGCGATAACACTGAGTGAATTCATTTCATTTTTATAAATATATTGTTATACCTTACAGTATTAAGGTTTTTATATTTACCCAATTCACTCAGTATTTGTCAAATAATGACAGTTCCAATGTGATAGTAATCATATCAATTTATTGATTTCACTTTAATCCAAATAGTGAATTCATCAAATAAATGTATTTGACTATTATTCAATTTATCTGTCACTAGGCGATTCCTGTGACTATAATCATATCGATATTGATTATTCTTTCAATTAATGATTCTGGTCATATCACTGTTGATCATTCTTTCAACTAGTGATTCTATAACACTGTTGATCATTCTTTCAACTAGTGCTTTCGATCATGTCACTGTTGATCATTCTTTCAACTAGTAACTCAGATTATATTACTGTTGATCATTCTCTCAACTAGTAATTTCTATTCATAACACTGTTGATCATTCTCTCAACCCGTGTCTTTGGACATAATTGTGTCCCATGACATTTCTTTGTCAAATATATACTTTTGGCATCAAACCTTTTAATCCAGATAATGACATATATCAATTTATGTCAAATTAATATAACTTATCAAATATGATAATTAAATAATTGTAATATCATTATTTAATATTTCAATGTGACTAAGACTAAAATATAATCTTAGTAAAATGCATAATTTCCACTGTTATTTATAATCATGATAATATTACCTAACTTTCTTGCAAATAATAATGAGAACCAAATAATATATAAATCTTTCATACCAACAGTTAATATAAAAACTTAATCACTGTAAGTATAACTGGTAATCATTTAGGATTCTGTAAAATCTTTGTAAATATAATTGTTTCACAAAAAGGTGATAAAATTGTGAGAAAATATAATGGACTCACAAACTGTGAGAAAAGAGAAATGAACTCACTTTGCAGATTTCTACGGGCAAAGCTTAGTCTACAGATAATCCCTTGATATATATTGCAGATTTAATTTGAGCAGAGCCTAGCCTATTGATTAGCCTTTTTAACCTAATGCACATGAACTAGGTAAGTAACTTAATATAGCATTTTACGATAACTCACGAGATCATATTCTCACAACAAATGACAAAGTGCAATACTTTATCCATCGAATTAACGATGATCCGTCGAATTAACGACGAACGACAAAGTATAATACTTTACCTATCGAATTAACGACAATCCGTCAAATTAATGACGAACGATAAAGTATAACCCTAATGTGGGCGGCACTTAAACATTCATTGGATATATGGATCGATCGGACAATGAATCGTAATAGCGATTAAGTTAATACCCTGTTCTGCAGCACCCCGCTATGCTTAATTGAAGTGTCGTGTGTGTTAATTGAAGTAAACAGAAGAGAAATCGAAGAATTGGACGAATTCTTTCGTCGTTTGAACACCAGAAAGCGAATGCCAATGTCCTCTATTTATAGGTGAAATTTGGTCTGCCCTGCGCATCGTAGGCTAAAGATGCCATACGCATCGTATGGTATCCCTGCGCACCGTATGCATAAAACACCCTGCGCATCGTATGTGTTCTTAAGCTGGCTGCGCATCGTATGCATAAACACCATACGCATCGTATGGGTCCAAAAATTGCTATATGATTGCCGCGTGTGTTTCCAGCCTTACTGAGTCGACGATATATTAAAATTCAACTTCTTCATCACGCAAATATAGATAATCATCAAGTAGGGAATGCCCCCCCTGAGTTTTAGGGGCCCTAATCCTGATTCTGAAAATTATGAAAATCTTAGGGTTTGCACAGAATCACTTGGGTGTCTCAATTAGGGTTTCCTATTGGTCAAATTAATTTAATAATTATGACTTTTGATGAGAGTCGTTACATTCTCCCCACCTTAATAAAAATCTCGTCCTCGAGATTTACTGAATAAGTAGGAATATATTTTCTTCATTTCAGGTTCCAGCTTCCAAGTGTATTTGGGTTATGATATTTCTTTTAGACTTATGTCATATTCTAATCAATAAAAACAATATTAAGGTAGATGACACAGAATCGAATTTTGTACAATAGGTAGGATTTTCAAAGGGTCAACTGAATTCGTTCAAGAAATCAATGTCAAACGAATGAGATGAAATGATATAATTTCCAATGTGACTATTTTCAAGTCAAAAGATATATGATCAATTAGATATTTAGAATGAATATGAAGAATTTTTTTAGAATCAAATAAAAATTCTTTTGTCAAAAGAAAGCTTACTTTGATTGGCAACTGAAGAAGATTCAGAATCAACAAGCTCAAAATGAAATAAAAGCACGAAAATGATTGTCAATAATCGAATCATAACAAGAGAAAAATCAGTGTGTTGACATTATTGAATTTGCAAGGATACACTGGAATACAATAGAATTTAGTGTATCATTGTCTTAACACATAATTGCATCAAGACTACTTTCAAATGATGAGTCAAATGAAATACATACGTGATTTTGAAAGATTCGTATGCTTATGATTAGCTCAAGCTACAAGTTTATAATGACGCCACAAGGTGTCGTAAGGATTGAAATAATTCAATAATTACGGTGACCGAACAATTTCACCGTGAAATCAACTGAAAGTTTTAATGAAGAAATTTTGGATATTCAGTTCGAATAGGATTCTCAAATGAAAAGACCAGATGAAATTTTTAGAAATTTCGATAAATGATGAAAGAAACGTTAAGAGGTATACCGGAATATGATATGAATTTGTGTACACTTATCTTAACACATAATTGTATTAAGACTGTTTAAGATGATGAACCAACCGAAATTAAAATTCATTCATCAGGAGTGAAAATGAGATTATCTCAAGATTCAAATTAAAGAAAATGCCACCACAAGGTGTCATAGGAATTGAAAATAATAGGGGTGAATGAAACGAATTTCACCATGCTTTAAATCAAATGAAGTAAATCCGAATGTTTCGAATAAATCGAGTAAGATTGAAATCGAAATACTTGAATAATGTTTTTCGATCAAAGATGATAAAACAATAAGGATTACGAAACGCTCGTTTGCTGATATAAAAATCTTTAAGAGATACACTGAAATATGAAATGAAATTGTGTATCATTATCTTAGCACATGATTGTGTTAAGATTGATTTTATAGAATAAACCAACAAAACAGATTTAATAGAATAATTAAACCCGTATGCAACGAGATTAGCACAAGCTTCAAATTTTGTGAAAACGTCACCACAAGGTGATCGTGACCAAATGAATGATTCAGTGAAAGTGAAAACCAAACAATTCTGTTATGGTTTTGGAATAAATGAAATTCTTGACAGAATTTATTTATTTATAAACTTTTATTTGTACTAGGGTCAAATAATAACTTAACTTAGATACTACATATCAGCGACTACATCTGGAATTATTTCCGCTTCTTGCGTAGTAAGTACGAATGCTCGCGCGTTCTTCTTGGCTTCGTCTGTGGTTCTGGCCTTGTTGTCAGGTGCTTTGGTTAGTTTTGGGCAATATGGTTTAATGTGTCCTGTTTCTCCACAATTGAAACAAACAGTAGTTTTCCTTCTACACTCTTCCTCTGTATGTCCGATCATCTTGCAGAAGTTACAGTAGGATGTTTTCCTAAAAAGGCATTTTCCTGAATGCTTTTTGTTACAGCTTCTACAGATAGGTTGCTCCAATGACGGCTCAGTTCCTGTCTTCTTGTAGAATTCTTGGGAAATTTTCTGGGCTAACTCTTTCTTCTTATTTTCTTCTCTGGTGCGAATTAGTCCATCTGTCAGCATGTTAGCAAGCTCTACTGCTTCTTCAATAGTCTGTGGTCTAGTGGCCTTGACTATGTCTCGGATTTCACTAACTAATCCCCAAATATAACGAGAAATAAGTACAGGTTCTGGCGAAGCCAGAGTTGGTACCATTCTTGCATATTCGAAGAACGTTGTCGTATATTCACGACACTTCACATCTATCATTTTATGATTTAGGAACTTGTTAGCTATTCGTTCCTTTTCATAGGGAGGACAGAATTTCCTTTCTGTCATTTCCTTGAATTTTTCCCAGTTCATGGCATAAGCCATGTCGCTTCCTTTTGCCTGAAGAATTGTATTCCACCATTCTAAAGCTTCTTCCTTAAAGAGATTAGATGCATACATCACCTTATCTTCTTTGGCACATTTGCTGATTGTAAGAACAGCTTCCGTCTTTTCCAACCATCGCAGAGCAGCTGTGGCTCCTTCACTGCCGGCGAACTCAGTTGGTTTACAGGCTAAAAATTCTTTGTAGGTACACCCGAGAGTCATCGCCTTCTTTTTCTTGGGAAATTGGGTTTTGATAATATTATCATTACCTCCATTGACACTATGGCTAAAACCATCGTCACGAGTATGCTTGCTACTCACAACTTTGGTAGGTTCTACGGTATTTTTAACAGCTTTAATTATTGAAGGTAAAGCATTAGCTATTCCTTGGGCTATTAGATTTTCTATAGCATTTTTATCCAAAGGATTTTCATTATTAACATGAACTTCTGGATTATGTGGTACTTCATTCGACATCTGAATTGTAAACATTTTCACATATTAACATCACAGAAAACAAACAATACTTCCAGGATATTATATGTGCATATTAACATATATATATATTCATATAGAACACATATGTTAATTTGTATCAGTTTCCTAACTTTATTGTTTAAGTTTAGGTATTAAAAAGAACACCTAATCAGCTTAAACAAGTGGCTCTTTGAGTTTGGCTCTGATACCACCTTCTGTCACGACCCCCGACCCACCCTGGACGGAATCGGGAGTCGCGAACAGTCCAGCGGTACCGGTTTTTAAAAACGTTGCAGCGGAAATTTCATCAGGACCGTGAGTTAGGAAAAATATCAGAGTTTAGAAAACACCGGATTTTTATTTAAAAGAGATGGGATAAACCCATATTTTATAAAGTGAATTTTGTTTACAATATTTCTTAATTTGATTTAAATAAAATAAGCCACTTCTTGAAGCCTTTTAGTGTCGTATCCAGCTCTTATTCCACTTACCTGAAAAATATTTGGAAAAGGTTTTGTCAGCGATAACACTGAGTGAATTCATTTCATTTTTATAAATATATTGTTATACCTTACAGTATTAAGGTTTTTATATTTACCCAATTCACTCAGTATTTGTCAAATAATGACAGTTCCAATGTGATAGTAATCATATCAATTTATTGATTTCACTTTAATCCAAATAGTGAATTCATCAAATAAATGTATTTGACTATTATTCAATTTATCTGTCACTAGGCGATTCCTGTGACTATAATCATATCGATATTGATTATTCTTTCAATTAATGATTCTGGTCATATCACTGTTGATCATTCTTTCAACTAGTGATTCTATAACACTGTTGATCATTCTTTCAACTAGTGCTTTCGATCATGTCACTGTTGATCATTCTTTCAACTAGTAACTCAGATTATATTACTGTTGATCATTCTCTCAACTAGTAATTTCTATTCATAACACTGTTGATCATTCTCTCAACCCGTGTCTTTGGACATAATTGTGTCCCATGACATTTCTTTGTCAAATATATACTTTTGGCATCAAACCTTTTAATCCAGATAATGACATATATCAATTTATGTCAAATTAATATAACTTATCAAATATGATAATTAAATAATTGTAATATCATTATTTAATATTTCAATGTGACTAAGACTAAAATATAATCTTAGTAAAATGCATAATTTCCACTGTTATTTATAATCATGATAATATTACCTAACTTTCTTGCAAATAATAATGAGAACCAAATAATATATAAATCTTTCATACCAACAGTTAATATAAAAACTTAATCACTGTAAGTATAACTGGTAATCATTTAGGATTCTGTAAAATCTTTGTAAATATAATTGTTTCACAAAAAGGTGATAAAATTGTGAGAAAATATAATGGACTCACAAACTGTGAGAAAAGAGAAATGAACTCACTTTGCAGATTTCTACGGGCAAAGCTTAGTCTACAGATAATCCCTTGATATATATTGCAGATTTAATTTGAGCAGAGCCTAGCCTATTGATTAGCCTTTTTAACCTAATGCACATGAACTAGGTAAGTAACTTAATATAGCATTTTACGATAACTCACGAGATCATATTCTCACAACAAATGACAAAGTGCAATACTTTATCCATCGAATTAACGATGATCCGTCGAATTAACGACGAACGACAAAGTATAATACTTTACCTATCGAATTAACGACAATCCGTCAAATTAATGACGAACGATAAAGTATAACCCTAATGTGGGCGGCACTTAAACATTCATTGGATATATGGATCGATCGGACAATGAATCGTAATAGCGATTAAGTTAATACCCTGTTCTGCAGCACCCCGCTATGCTTAATTGAAGTGTCGTGTGTGTTAATTGAAGTAAACAGAAGAGAAATCGAAGAATTGGACGAATTCTTTCGTCGTTTGAACACCAGAAAGCGAATGCCAATGTCCTCTATTTATAGGTGAAATTTGGTCTGCCCTGCGCATCGTAGGCTAAAGATGCCATACGCATCGTATGGTATCCCTGCGCACCGTATGCATAAAACACCCTGCGCATCGTATGTGTTCTTAAGCTGGCTGCGCATCGTATGCATAAACACCATACGCATCGTATGGGTCCAAAAATTGCTATATGATTGCCGCGTGTGTTTCCAGCCTTACTGAGTCGACGATATATTAAAATTCAACTTCTTCATCACGCAAATATAGATAATCATCAAGTAGGGAATGCCCCCCCTGAGTTTTAGGGGCCCTAATCCTGATTCTGAAAATTATGAAAATCTTAGGGTTTGCACAGAATCACTTGGGTGTCTCAATTAGGGTTTCCTATTGGTCAAATTAATTTAATAATTATGACTTTTGATGAGAGTCGTTACATTCTCCCCACCTTAATAAAAATCTCGTCCTCGAGATTTACTGAATAAGTAGGAATATATTTTCTTCATTTCAGGTTCCAGCTTCCAAGTGTATTTGGGTTATGATATTTCTTTTAGACTTATGTCATATTCTAATCAATAAAAACAATATTAAGGTAGATGACACAGAATCGAATTTTGTACAATAGGTAGGATTTTCAAAGGGTCAACTGAATTCGTTCAAGAAATCAATGTCAAACGAATGAGATGAAATGATATAATTTCCAATGTGACTATTTTCAAGTCAAAAGATATATGATCAATTAGATATTTAGAATGAATATGAAGAATTTTTTTAGAATCAAATAAAAATTCTTTTGTCAAAAGAAAGCTTACTTTGATTGGCAACTGAAGAAGATTCAGAATCAACAAGCTCAAAATGAAATAAAAGCACGAAAATGATTGTCAATAATCGAATCATAACAAGAGAAAAATCAGTGTGTTGACATTATTGAATTTGCAAGGATACACTGGAATACAATAGAATTTAGTGTATCATTGTCTTAACACATAATTGCATCAAGACTACTTTCAAATGATGAGTCAAATGAAATACATACGTGATTTTGAAAGATTCGTATGCTTATGATTAGCTCAAGCTACAAGTTTATAATGACGCCACAAGGTGTCGTAAGGATTGAAATAATTCAATAATTACGGTGACCGAACAATTTCACCGTGAAATCAACTGAAAGTTTTAATGAAGAAATTTTGGATATTCAGTTCGAATAGGATTCTCAAATGAAAAGACCAGATGAAATTTTTAGAAATTTCGATAAATGATGAAAGAAACGTTAAGAGGTATACCGGAATATGATATGAATTTGTGTACACTTATCTTAACACATAATTGTATTAAGACTGTTTAAGATGATGAACCAACCGAAATTAAAATTCATTCATCAGGAGTGAAAATGAGATTATCTCAAGATTCAAATTAAAGAAAATGCCACCACAAGGTGTCATAGGAATTGAAAATAATAGGGGTGAATGAAACGAATTTCACCATGCTTTAAATCAAATGAAGTAAATCCGAATGTTTCGAATAAATCGAGTAAGATTGAAATCGAAATACTTGAATAATGTTTTTCGATCAAAGATGATAAAACAATAAGGATTACGAAACGCTCGTTTGCTGATATAAAAATCTTTAAGAGATACACTGAAATATGAAATGAAATTGTGTATCATTATCTTAGCACATGATTGTGTTAAGATTGATTTTATAGAATAAACCAACAAAACAGATTTAATAGAATAATTAAACCCGTATGCAACGAGATTAGCACAAGCTTCAAATTTTGTGAAAACGTCACCACAAGGTGATCGTGACCAAATGAATGATTCAGTGAAAGTGAAAACCAAACAATTCTGTTATGGTTTTGGAATAAATGAAATTCTTGACAGAATTTATTTATTTATAAACTTTTATTTGTACTAGGGTCAAATAATAACTTAACTTAGATACTACATATCAGCGACTACATCTGGAATTATTTCCGCTTCTTGCGTAGTAAGTACGAATGCTCGCGCGTTCTTCTTGGCTTCGTCTGTGGTTCTGGCCTTGTTGTCAGGTGCTTTGGTTAGTTTTGGGCAATATGGTTTAATGTGTCCTGTTTCTCCACAATTGAAACAAACAGTAGTTTTCCTTCTACACTCTTCCTCTGTATGTCCGATCATCTTGCAGAAGTTACAGTAGGATGTTTTCCTAAAAAGGCATTTTCCTGAATGCTTTTTGTTACAGCTTCTACAGTCCGCAACCTTAACGGGTTCCTTAAACAATTGGAGTTTATTGTTGACGTGAATCTTGTTTGCAGGAATAAAGATTGTTCCTAAAGTCACTGCTCTTCTAAAGACTAGACACGTGAAACGTATCGTGATTACTGCTGAACTTCTCTGGAAGTTTCAGGTTGTGAGCAATGGTTCCGATCCTTTCCTGGATCTCGAAAGGTCTAATATACCGGGGGTCCAACCTCCCACGCTTTCCAAATCATACGACGCTTTCCCAAGGCGAGACTCCCATTAAAACCATACTTCTTATCTCAAATTCCAACGGTTTCCACCACTCGTCGGCGTAGCCTTTCTGTATATCGCGTGCTATCTTGATATGATCACATTTCTGAACGATCTTGCCTATAGTTTTCCTGAACCAATTTGGGGGCAACAAATCGTTTATCTCTGGTCTCCGCCTATCACGAAGGGGGACCGATACTTACGTTCCTATAAAGCTTCACATGAAGCGGCCTAAACAGCGGTGTGATAAACATTATTGTAGGAAAACTCCACTAAGGGCTAGTGAGTAATCCATCTTTTCATCAGAGTTTATCACACAAGCACATAACGAGTCTACCACAGCCTATATCGCTCGCTTTCTCTGGCCGTCTATCTGAGGGCGAAATGCAGTACCAAGGTCCAATCATGACCTAAACACCTTTTGAAACGTCTGCCATATCCTTGGCACAGAACGACCATCTCGGTCAGGTATGATAGAATCAGGCACTCCATGACGTGCCACAACCTTTCTAGGCTAAATCTCTGCTAATTCCCTTGTGCTGTCTTCCTCACTGTTTGGTAGGAGGTGTGCAGTCTTGGTGTGTTGGTCAATACTCACCCAAATCAAATCATGACCTCTTTGGGTTCTTGGTAGCTTGTAATCAAAATTCTTTAAGATTCGTTCCCTTTTCCACATGAGGACCTCAGGCCGTTGCCACAGCCCTGATGGTTTCTGGTATTCTGTCTTAACTTCGGCATAAGTAAGACATTTACCCACATAGGTAGCTCTATCAGCTTCCATCTTGGGCCACGCATACTAATCCTTTAAGTCTTGGTACCTCTTGCCGGATCCAGGATGGATCGAGTACCTGGACCTATGAGCCTTGCCCCAAAATAAGCGTACATAAATGCTATGAAACGAAACCCAGAGTCGTTCCAGGAAGTACAAGGTTCCGTTTTCCTTAGGCAATAATTGCACTTCCATTCATGAAACACTTCAGCTTGAAGGTTTTCTGATTTGAGCGTCTCTTGCTCAGCTTCACGAATCCATGTGACGAGATTTGTCTGTATGGTCATCTCTAAGGCTCGCACCCTTAGAGGCTTTGTGCGTTCCTTGCAGCTCAAGACATCTGCTACAATGCTTGCCTTGTTCAGGGGATACTTAATCTCACAATCGCATTCGTTCAGTAGCTCACTCTATCTCGTTATCTCATGTTTAAGTCCTTTTGATCGACGGTGTGCTGCAACCCTTGTGATCAGTAAAGATCGTGCAGCGTTTTCTCATACAAGTACTGGTGTCAAAACTTCAGCGCGTAATTACTGTACCTAGTTCATGGTCTTCTCTCATGATTCCTTTAATCAACGTGACACGTATGCGATGATGTGGTCTCGTTGCATCAACTCGCAATCGAGACTTTTTCGAGAAGCATCACAAGTACCGCAAATCTATTGATACTTTTAGGTGACGACAAGATAGGTGTTGACTAGGTTAGAGTTGTTAGCGGTTGAGTAGTCCTTGACAGGTTTTCTAGGGTTCGTCTGATACAGCCTACAATCCCCAAAGATTTCTTAGTTGTATCTTGTGGGACTCCTTAGCTCTTGCTTGCAGGATCGACATGAATCTCATTCTTATCCACCGCGTATCCTAAGAATCTTGCCTTGCGAATCCAAGGTTCGCACTTCGGCAGCCTAGCACATATCTGTTCCTTCCCTAAGAGTCACAAGACAAATTGCAAATGTTGCTCATGACCTTCTTTGGTCTTTGAGCTTATGAGAATACAGTCAATAAATATAATCATGATCTTATCCCGATACGGCTTACACACCTGATTCATGAGGTCCATGAATACTGCCGGTGCATTTGTTAAGCCAAACGACATGACAAGGAACTTGTAATGATCAAGGCGAGTCCTAAGGGTCGTTTTAGGGATACTCTCTTCTTGTATTCACAGTTGAGGATATCCTGGCCTCAAGTCACTCTTCGAGTGGTAACTAGAACCTTACGACTGGTTCAACGAGTCATCAATCCTTGGCAAAGGATACCGGTCCTTGATATCCAATTCTCTGAAGTTGATGCAGAATGGAAACTGCCAACTTTATTCTCGTGTCCTTAACTAAGGATGTCATGTCCTTAATTCCATCTTAGGATAGTAGCTGAGGCCTTGTAGTTGGTCTATAAGTCATCAATTCTCGGTAAGGGGTACCGATTCTTGATGGTTAGTCGTATATCTCCATGTAACCTATGCGTAACACTTTTTCTACATTAGTTCTTCTGAGTTCCTCTCAGATTAGACTGTGTATACGTGTAAAAACTGTTGTCCTACTTCCTAATGAATAACACCGGGGGCTCCCACGGTAAGAAGCTTGGTCTGGTAGATTTCCTCTGCCTAGCAGCTCCTGCAGTTGCAACGGTGGTTCATGTATCTCGGACGAAGCTAGTCGGTGCGGCGTCATTTGTCACTGGTGCCGCTCCTGGCACGAGGTTTATCCTAAACTCCTCTTGTCATTGTGGGGGTATTCCTGGCAAGTTTTCAGGAGAGGCTTCTGGAAACTCCTCCACCATGGGGATGTCTTCAGGCTATGGCTTCTTGGTCTCATTATCGGCAACATGAGCTAGGAAGGCTATGTAGTCTACTCGGAGGCGCTTCTGTGTCTCTTCGACCAATGTGAGATGTCGCAGACCCAAGGTCTTACGGGGCCTAGTACCCGTGCACCTATTGCAAGAAGGTTGGGTACTATAAGTGTTTCATTATTCGCAAGAGGGATGCGAATGATTTTCCTTATAACGAATAACTTCAGCTCTATACTTGGATATCCAATCCATGCTGACCACCATATCATGACTTCCCAAGTCAATGGTAGTAGAAGGCTCCAGCCTTTTAAGTTCCAAAATACAATCCTTAATCATCTCTTTCGCTTAACTAACCTTCCATCCGCCAATTCTAAAGAATACGGGACGTCTATTCTACTCGAAACTAGTCCAAGCAGTTTCTTAAGTTATAAGCATACAAGGTTAAAGTTGGTGCCAGTATTAATCAAAAATAGATGTATAAGGTTGGTTAATAGGGAACGTACCCGTAACCGCATCTGGATCCTGGCGTGCTTCACGAGCTCCGACCGTGAAGACCCTTCCTCACTTGGTTCTTCCTAGGGAAATCTTTCCTAAAGTGCCCTACTTCACCACATCTGTAGCAACCTGGTACTCTACCATTATCTCTTCCGTCTGGATCCTTCGCCCAACATGCATCCTTGTTGTGCCCTTCTTTTCCACACTTCCCGCACTTAGGCTTCAGACATTGACCTTCATGGTAAAAATTGCATTCATCGCATCTCGGCTTTTTCCCCAAGTATACCTTACCACCGTTCTTATTAGTGGCTCCATAAGCCTTCCTGCCACGGGGCGGGTTCACCTCCCTTCTTTTGTTTGCTTTAGAGCTTCCATAGCTGACTTGGGTGCCTCTAGGATCGTTTCGTGAATGAGTCGTTCAGAAGAATTCGTATCTATACGAAAGGCGGAAACAGACATATAGACGTAGAAACAGCTTGATTCACACTTTAAACATCTTGTTTATTGATTTGACAACGATTACATGCAGTAGACAAACCGGCAGCACCTCGGTATCACTTTCTAATTCCGTTCCAAATGACAACACAACAAGTCTATTTATAACCCACCTAATTTCGTTTGAAACTACACATGGCTTGTTCAAACGAAATCACAAGTTCCAATGTTCAAACGAAATACCTATTGACTTTCAAACGAAATCACCAAATGACCATTCAAACGAAATTGTATTTTGTCTCATTTGTGCATCCTATTTAGAGTGATGTTGCACTTTCATGATGTCATCTTTATGATGTCATCATTGAATATGATGACATCAAGCTTGATCAGATCCGCAACGAAACCAAGACTCGATATAAGACGAAGTCGACAGATGTATGCACCAACAGACTCCCCCTCAGATGTTGACGAGTCTTCTCATTCTTCAGTCTTAATCAGTCTTTGGGCTTCCAGAATCTCGATCTGACTCTTGCCTCATTCCAAATCCTTCTTCAGAATCTTTTTCTCTAACAGACTCCCCCTCAACTTGTACTGGGATCGTAGTCTGGCTTTCACAGGTTCAGGTATCGTAACCTGATTCACCTGCATATTCTCTACCCAAAACATAAGTTTCAAAAAAGATAAGATATAACAAATTTAGAAACTTTGCTAATCACTTGAAGACACAACCCTGAATACATCATTTTCAAGTATCGAACAAAAAGATTTATCATGTAAGTCACTGATGAACCACTTGAATGAATATCATTTTCATTTCAAACATCTTCAAACAAACTTTTCCAAACCTGTTCGTCATGTTTAGCACTCGGAATTTTGAAAATCAGCTTTTCAATATCAGTTGTCGAAAATCTTTTTGGATTTTTCAAAATTTTTGCTAAAACACACTGAAAATCTTTTTGGAATTTTGATATAACAGAAATGAAATGCAATAAAAAAATATTTACAAACAATATTTTGTGAGTTTGTGTAAGAGGATCATATCAGTTTAATGAGACAGATCACCAACACCGTTAAGCTTTAAACATTTTCAGTTCTAAACGATTCACTTAGATTGTCAGTATACTGATCCACTTAAATTTTCACACAAAGTTCAACTGATCCGAGATACGAGATTAATGTTTTAAGCACTTAAACTTATTCGCGTGTCCCACCTCAGAATATACTCCCGTATCCAGATCCCAATATTCAGTCTTACAGGTGAGTATACCTAGATGATATATATAAGGGGTTAAAATTGCGAAACCGTGAGAGCTCAGGTCAGAACTTCCGTTCAGCAGAGAGATGACGGTTTGACTTTTGGTGGGTCCCCTTTAGAGGATCTTTTCTTCAACAGCACATGATTTACATATTTTTTCAATGTTTCATCATTTTTTATGCTGAGGGCGGGCTATATTTCAAGCAAGCGTAAAGTATTCTCCGGGGACTAGGCCATTGCTTCCGCATTATCAGAAGTCCCGGGATAATACCCCAGATATCACTAAGCATAAAGACCTAGTATCTCAGAAAGAGGGGTCCTTCAAACAATATTTCGGGGGTTACCCATATATCCGAGAGATGTTACCCACGAATTAAGCAAGTTTGAATTTAGGTTTATATCTCATCACAATCTACTAAATGTGCAAAAACCTACTGGCATATCATCAGTGAGACCATTTATCACTATTTAACTTTCCATTTCTTTAGCATGTTGTGATAGTCCACTGATGTACTATCATTTCCTCTTCTTTGACACAAAAACTCATTTTTCATTTTATCATGTTTTTGGCTTTTTCAAATTTTCAAATGTTTTTGGATTTTCTGAAATTTTTACTCCCCCTAAAATGCAAACACATTTTAGGAAATTTGAAAACAAACTATACAATAAAGTGACAACTGATATCGAATTACTTCACTTCGCCATCCTCTTGGCATAAACAATCAGAACTCCCCCTCACAACAAACTATTTTCCCATTGTGATTTCAAAACACTTAAGTTTGTTTTAATCAAATGGTTTTTCCGGAAAATTAGTTTTGTTGATTTTCACACCACTTGTAGGTTAGGGAATAAACTCATCATTTTGTTCTCCAAAATACCACTTGTAAGTATGGTCCAATCAAGTTCAACTTAATGACCTTGATTAACCATTTAAAGATGAAAACATTCTTCAACCACTCACAGGTTCACTCACCAACCATTCCATTTGTAAATCAAAATATAACAATATAAAGATATCACCTGTAGATTTACCAAACAAACCTTTTCAAGAATGATGCCGATTCCTGCTCCACACTTACCAACCTGGGAGCTCCGGCAAGTCAGGTATTTATGGTGAAAATGGTGTCACCCAAGCCTGACCAGCCTTGGGTGATTTTGGTGGCAAACATCTGTCCCACCAACATTTTGATTTGTAAAATTCTTTAGCATCCTTCACTTTCCTGTCAACCATCTTTCCGAAAATATGTTTAACATTTCCATTAAACACCTTTTCAGCATCAAATTCTTTCTTATCAGCAAAGAATTGACATGATATCTCAAATCTACCTTTTGATTTTAGATTATCTTTCGACAATGGTGGAAAATTTTCCTCGTTCAACTCAGGAACGGAATTATCAACCTTTTTCTCAACACATGACTCCTCTAATTTTATGGAATCAGATTCATTGTCAGAACTTCTTTCAGATTTTACAACCCATTTTTGTTTATTTAAATCAATTCTTCTTTTGTAAAAACGTTTTGAACTTTCACCTTCTTCGGAAGTTGAATTTTCAAACACTTTCGATTTCTCAGTTGATTGTTTCTTCTCAAAGACAAGTTTTTCTTTCAGTTTTGAGTTAGAAGTAACTTCCTGTTTTGTGTTGTTGGACTGTTGACAATTCCAAGCAATATGTCCAACTTTTGGGCACTTAAAGCAAGTTCTTCTGTCAACTCTTTGAGCAAACTTCTTCACATTCCTCTTTACCTCAGCAAGAAACTCTTGGTTTGACTGTTTCCAGAATGGTTTCTTCTGCTCATCTTCAGAACTTCCACCTGCAACAAATTTTGTTTTTGGTTTATAATTTTTCTCATTTTTATAATTTTCTGGGGGTATAAAACCAAGACCTTGTTTTTTGAAATTACCGTTGTGGTTTGGTTTCTTTCGATAACCTGAACCAGAACTGTAACCTTTTTTCTTGTTCAATCTCTGTTGAACTCTTGAAGTGTACTTTTTAGGTTTTTCATGAAGATTTAAATCTTTTATTTCAGAAATATTAATTTCTGTTAATTTGAAAACCTGTTTGATCATTTCAGTTTTGACACTTCTTATTGGAAATTCCTCATCAGGATATAATTTGTCTGAATCATTCAAAGTATATGCTACTTTGATTGGTCCGTCATTCAAATTAGATTTTGATAACAGAAATTCTTTATTATAAACCCTTTTAACCGGTGAACTCGGACTCTTTTCTTATGAACTCGAACTTTCAGACTTAGACTCCGATTTAGACTCTTCATCCATATCCAACACCTGATCGACAACTTTCTTTAATAACTCAGACTCATGATCAGTGTCAGACGCTGTGAATGTGACATCAATATTGTCTGGTAATTCATCAATGATTTCAGACTTTAACTTGATGTTGAGGCCTTATTTACACGCTCCTCGTTAGGATTCCTGGGAGAATAACTTTCATGGATTGGGGGCGGACATCTGTTATACTTGACACTTTGTTTCTTACCAGTATCAGTATCTTCAGTCTTTTTCTCCATGAATGCTTCAAGACCTGCAACAGTAGGATAAACACGATCAATCAAATAATCACATGTTGTATAACTCAACAACAAACGTTTAATCCTTTCATTCTCAATCTTCTCAAGTTCTACTTCTTGTTTCAGCTTAGCACAGTCTTCGATATACTCATTTATGACGCTCTGCTTTGTCATTAATGTTGCGCTCATTTTTGTCATAGCATTTTCAATTTCTGAATTCGTTCTTTTCAGACTATCAACTGTTTTGTTCAGCACATCATACGATTCCTTCACATACTTCACATCAGACAATAAATTCTCTTTCATCTCTTCCAATTCAAGAATCTTCTTGTCTTTCTCTTCACAATGTTTGCAAGGCTCCTCACATTTCAAACACGGTTTAACGATCTCAACTATCTTATCAACTTCAACAACTTTCTCAATTTCAACAATCTTTTCTACCTCGACAATTTTCTCAACTTCGACCAGTTTTTCAATTTCGACTACTTTTTCAACCTCAATAATCTTCTCCACCACTTTTTCCACTTCAACGATTTTCTCTACTACTTTCTCAGTTGCTGGTTCAACATTAGCTTCTCCAGCTTCTGCCTTTGCCTTTTCATCAGCTAGACTTCTTGCTGCTTCTAGCTCTTTCTTCAATCTAGCAATCTTCTTTTGATTCAGCATCTCCATTTTATCTGCAAAAAACAAATTAAAACTAGTAGGATCAATGCCTTTCCTAGCTTTGTTGAGATGTTCTTCCTCATCATCGGTATCCACATCACTTCCAAGATCTGGAAAAATCGGGATTCTTTTCTGATTAGACTCATCTTCATCCTGAATTCTAGCAACAAAACCTGAACCAGATGGAATGTATTTATCCCAGCTAAATCCCTCTGCAACAAACTCATCATCTTGATCAATTATCCCAAAATAAGCTTTCTTATTTGCATCTTCGATCATTTTCCTTTTGTCAACCACAATTGGCTGAGCATGTGCAGTTTGTGGTTCCTTTTGTTGAGTGATCTGATGAAAAATAGATTTCTGATAATAATTGTTCTTTTCTTGATTCCTGGTTGCTTCTTGGTTTTTGCACTCCCGTTTGAAGTGTCCCTTTCCTTTGCAACGAAAACAAGTGACTTTCGATTTGTCAAAACCCAATGGAGAAGTAGCAATTCCTTGAAACTCATCTCTACCGGTAATTTGTTGAAACTTTTCTGCTCTCGTCCAAGCACTAGCTAGACACCACTTCACATCCATCAACTCAAGTTCCTCTGCATCAATTTGGTTATAATCTTCTTTAGTAAGCATTGGATTTCCAATCTTCCCATCAATCAAACTTTCATAAGATTCTAACATAGCAACAAGTGATGCCATGTGTTGCTTTGCTATTTCCGGAGACAAATTCTGACCATTTTGAATATTTAAAGTGACGTTGCATTGCAGATTTGTTGAGTTCTGTCTTTGAGGACTTGATGTTGTATGATTCGGATCAAAACTTGAAAACGAAGATGAAGATCCATCACTCTGTGTCACACTATTCCCCTTTGTTCCACATGAACTGTCAGCACTAAAACCAGTTTGAATCTTTGGGCTCGGACTGGGGTTAGCCTCAAACTTGTTCCCTCGATAATACAAACTGACATCTTGTTTGGCATTTGGATTCGTCATTATAGCAGTTTTCTGAATATCCAGTTCCTGCTCTTCAATCTTTTGAATAAACTGTGCCAGATTCATACTCTCAGACTTTCTTGTGTGTTTTAAAATCATCAAATAAGTTCCCCACTTATGTTGTGGTAATGCTTCAGCTAGTTTATCGACCCACTCATCATCCTCTTTCTCAATGCTGAATCTTTTCATTTCCAAAACTAGATGACAATATCTATCAATTGTCTGCTTTGTTGTTTCATGGTCGAAAGCTGAAAACATATCAAACGATTTCTTCAATAATGCCTTTTTGTTTTTAATCATATCTGCACTTCCTTTGAATTTCTAAATCAATGCTTCCCAAATTGACTTGGCTGTATTATCATGTTGGAGCAAAACAAATATATCTTCTTTAATTGCTTGTTGAAGAATACTGATCATCATTTTCTCACTTGTAAATTTCAATTTCTCACCCTCAGAATAGTCACAAATAGCTTTTTCAATCCCACGTTCATTCTTTGGTTTCTCATAATCTTTCAACAATGAACACCATGCATCAAATTTATAAGCTTGCACCCAATTCTTGAATCGATTTTTCCATCCTTGAAAATCTTCAATGTACATAAGTTTTGGCGGTTTCTGATGAGTTCCCGTTTCATTCTCACTGTACACTGTTTCAGCAGCAGTAACTGGAGCAACTGGTGTGGCAAACGCATTGTAGAATTCCTCAGCCATTTTTCGGAAATCTGGAGATACTTCGGGAAACACCTGGAGAAAACAAAAACAAATGATCAGTTTAAACGGACTGAATACGTGAAAGTGTGTGTTAATGAAATCAATCTAAGACTCGTGTCAAAGATTTGTGAATTCATTCCAATATTATTGAAATAAAGATCACTGAATGAATGGGCTTGATCGGATGTGCCAAGTAATATGGGCTTCAAATGGTTTGAACTTTATACTCCAACTTTAAATGGGCCGAAGATTTCGAGATACTATATTGGGCCGATGAACTTCAAGTATGTCCGTTAACAATAAAATCTGATTGGGCCACTTGATTTACTTGGGCTGACAACAATAACACTAATGAAATCCTATTGGACCGAGTTTCTTTTGTCAATATATGGCCGTCAAAAATTATTTCCTTTCTTATCCTATTGGACCGAGATTCACAACAGATGACAAATACTTTTGAATGTCTGAATGGGCCGTTCAATTAAAGGCCTGATATATTCTCGTAATCACGTGATGATTTTTCAAAGCAAATTCAAATGATTGGACCTCACAATCTTAGTGGACGACAACAATGCATGGGTCGATGATTTTTGTTAATAAATGGGCTGAGTAGATTGAATCAGTTCACGTGATGTACCCAACAATTTTAATTCAAAGCTCGATTCTATTGGACCTTTTTTATCTTTAAACACATTTTGATTGGGCCGCACTATGAATTCACATGCACTATATGATTATTGTTTTAAAATCACCGATTGCACTTAATGAATCACTTAACACTTCTGATAAAGTTGACTAAATGACTGATCAAACCGATGCAACCTGACATAAATCACGTGATTTCTTTTCTCAACTTACTGACAACCTCGTTTTTTGATGTTTCACACAAATCACTTTCAAACGGAATATAGTCTTCAAACGGAATTACTCAATTTCTCAAACGGAATTCCGTATTCAAACGGAATCAACCATGATCTTCAAACGGAATCAGTCAGATTGTCCAATCTCAAACGAAATCACAGTGAAAACTCAAGCGGAATCACGATGACATCAGCATTTCGAACGAAATTTCAAGCGGAATTACGAAAATGTCAAGTTTTAGATCGATTTAAGGTCCAAAACTCTCAAGGATTGGTTAAAACACTGTTATGTATGTTATAAGTGAAAATCAGACCATTTTGACCGTGAAATTTGTTAATTTTGTGAAAGAAGGTGTAGAAAACAGATTTTCAAGCTGAATTTGGCAAGAACTCTTCCTCCTGAGCTCTGATACCACTTGTAGGATCGTTTCGTTAATGAGTTGTTCAGAAGAGTTCGTATCTATACGAAAGGCGGAAACAGACGTATAGACGTAGAAACAGCTTGATTCACACTTTAAACTTCTTGTATATTGATTTGACAACGATTACATGCAGTAGACAAACCGGCTGAACCTCGGTATCACTTTCTAATTCCGTTCCAAATGACAACACAACAAGTCTATTTATAACCCACCTAATTTCGTTTGAATCACAACATGTTATGTTCAAACGAGATTATCAACTAACCATTCAAACGAAATTATCAAAAATCAATTCAAACGAAATTCAATTTTGTTTCTTGTGTGCCTTGTATTTCGTGTACTGTTGCACATGATGATGTCATCTTTATGATGTCATCATTGAATATGATGACATCAAGCTTGATCAGATCCGCAACGAAACCAAGACTCGATATACGACGAAGTCGACAGATGAATGCACCAACAGTGCCTATCTTTAGGTTCGAAGACTTCCTTTTCTTATTGCCCGAAGACTCCACATGAGCCTCTTTCGTGTTTGTCTCAGATTCCGAAAATTTTCCCATACGAAGAGCTTCTTTAGTAAGCGTAACACACAAATCGATAGCCTCTGTGATGGTTTGAGGCTTTGAGGCAGTAACCATGCTCATGATTTGTGATGCAAGTCCATTAATGAATCGCTCAATCCTATTGAATTCCGGTTTGACTAAGTAGGGAACGACCCTAGACAAGTCATGAAAGCGTTGGACGCACTCAGTGATCTTCGGCCCGTCCATTTTCAAATTCCAGAACTCCACCTCAAGCTTCTGGATTTCGGCCCTAGAATAGTATTTCTTCTCCATCATTTCCTTGAGCTCGTCCCAGCTCAGTGCATAAGCAGCATCTTCACCAAGGGTCTGAACCTGAAGGTTCCACCAGGAGAGTGTGCCATCCAAAAACAACCCTGAGATAAAGGTAACACTTCGCTGGGGCGAACAGTTACTCATTCTTAGAATGGAGTCAGTCTTTTCTGCCCAACGAACAAATGCAACGGCACCTCCTGTGCCATCAAAGTTCAGTGGCTTGCAGTTCAGGAACTGTTTATAAGTGCAGCCAGTTGGAGGGTTACTTCCAGAAGTGCCACTGCTGCGTTCAGAGCGGAGGGCTTCATGCTGCGCTATAGCTTGGGAAATGTGCTCGTTGAGTTCGGCCTTCGTTAACGTAATGGTGTTCGTGTCACGTCTGGGCAGCATTTTCATCTGTCAAAAGGGTAGGGAGTAGGTTAGACAACATTCCATAATTGCCTATGAGGTACATATTACCACCAGCAAACATGTAATCACCCAATATCACATGCATATATATAACAATGTATAAGTAAGGAAACAACCACTGGGCTCTCATATAGGCTTGGCAACTTGACTTATTGTTTGTAATGGGAAAAATAAAATGAACTCGAGGCTACATCACCTCGGTCATACAAGTTTCATAATATGAAGTGGTAGTTAATTTCCTTCTGCATTGGTTTTCTTAGGTCTTTAGCTTCACAACGACAGATATGCTTTCCAATGGGTGGGGTTTGTGCATATAGAGGTGATAGGGAGTGTAACATCACTGAATCTTTCCCGCGTGTTAGCCATCTTCACTTGCTTAGAAACTGATCCCCAACGGCTCATAGACGGGTAGAAGTGTCAGACACGAAGTAGGCAAAGACAGGTTTCCTACTTTGTAAAGTGCTAAGGCAATGGTCTAGGTGTTGTTCTACTAGATGAAGGTGTGAACACCTATAGATTATTTTTGGAGGGATGGTGATCATTAGCCTAACCCGCAGAGTCCACCAGGATTTCCATGCACTACAAGTCGTTATTACGTGGGCCCCTGTAATAATAAATTGTCCTGCACAGTTACCCCAATTTTCCCTCGTCCAAGCAGATGATCAACCAAGGAGGGGACACTACTGTCCTTATACCTTTAGCATGGAAAGGACCATTACAGTGGTCCACGCGCTAACATTCGTTATCGTTACGCGCGAATAGGCATGATGATTAAACGAAATAGGAATAAGGAGAATTCCTAGTAGTTGGAGGGGCGCCTTTAAGATGAATACTTCATCTTCCTTATCTGGTCAAGTGTATCGTCAATCTTGCTCCGCAAAAGCCACAGGGACCTCGTCCTGCTGATAAGGTTGTTGTCCAAGGTTGCCGCCTCTGCCTCGCCGTCACTACCGTAGTCAGGCACCTTCACAATCGAGAGGGAAGAGCAGCCATCTCCTACGGAAACAAGCTCAGAATCCCGTTTGGTAATCACTCCAGCCATGAGCTTTGCAATGAACGTGAGGCCGAAAGCTTCATCGTGCGAGTTAAGAACAATAATAGGATTCGGAGTAGAAGGTATCTTATTCACGTCAATAATTATTCCGTACACTTATTCGCATGTATATATCAATAAATAAATATGTTACTTAGCATAAACAGGCAAATAGATGCATCATATCACATATAACTCTCGTTTGTCCTTTCGGGGGGGGGGGGGTCATTTTGTCTTTGGCAAGTCTATCCCATATAGACTATGCCTTAATTGGCACCTTAATTTGGGGTATTCTCCTCCCTACTAATGTCCTTGCCTTGTCTTTTCTTTGAAAAATGTTTGACTCATGGATCTTGACGTTTACGTGAATGCAATGAAAACCTTTTTGTAAAATGTTTTCGTGAGAGAATCCTAGTGATTGTAGTCTAGACTCGTGAAGGAATCCTAGTTCACTACAATCGAAGCTCTGATTCCAAACTGTCACACCCTGACTTTTGCGGAAGCGTATGATGTGTGACTTGTTTAATACCATTGCATTCAATTATAATAAACAACTATATGATCAAACGATGTTCATCCATTCATTAAGTTTAAAAGTATTACAAACACCATTTATTTAAGTTTCAAACAGCACAACCTTCGACTAAGTTACAGATCAACAAAAGTGGATGACATCTAAACTTGGAATCTACTTCTAGAAACAACACATGCGCCCAAGATCCGACTTGTTACCTGAAAAAACATGTAATTTTGGAAAACATCAACAAAAGTTGAGCGAGTTCATGCATTTTGTGTGAGTACTGACAAACTTGTAATCCTTTGAGAGACTCCTTTGAAAAAACGTATGAAAAGCATTTATGAACATATCAAATTAATGTTTTACAAGGACATTAAAGCATGTGAGGACATAGGGAGCACTCGAAATGAGTAGACTTATACCCTCGTTGATTCCCTCGACTATGTCGAATTCCCCTTCGACTATGTCAATTCACCTTGACCATGTTAATTCACCTTGACTATTGTCGATTTACCTCGACTGGGACACCGAAGCACTCAAGTGGTCACTTAAGTACCATGAGTGGGGTTCGGCCGTACCCGTTAGATCTAACATTCGTCCCTAATTAAGAATTAATGGCATTTCAAATTTAATCTATGTTCACATGATCTAATAGTTCATTTCATAGTCAATTCATACCGTTTAATCATTCGTAACATGTATTCCACCCCCGAGAGTTATAAAACCAAAAACAATTAACAGAAAAGGGGGACATGAACTCACTGTTTTGCGTTCTTCAATCCGACGAAACTCAAGCTGCTATTAGTGTGCACGACAACCTACAATGTATTACTGTCTATTAGGCGAGCGGGTCGTGCCTTGACTTTGTATTAGTTAGTGTCTTTGAGTTACGTCTTATTGTGCCTTCAGTATTATTCCAAGTCGTATAATTATTTGTTAAAATAATAAATATTTTAACCTAATTTATATTTATCACATTTTGGAATAATAGCTAAAACAATATAATTTAACTTGATACCTTCCAAGTATTTATACATGTATTTCCTTCCCAAGGATGGGTGTATATGTGTTCGTATTCGTTTACTTTTATATTTTGCCATTTATTTGGAGTCGTATTCCGGTGTGTATTTATGCGTACAAGAATACGTATCTTTATTGTATTTATTAAGTATTCTTATACTTAATTTCGTATTAATTATTCCGGAATATTATCTTTAATAAAAGTTCACCAATATATATTTCCAATATATATATTTCAATAAATTTTACTTAGAAAAATTATTTATAATCTTCCTTTGGCAAAATATCTGTATTTTCATATAAGTTCCAAAAGCAATATATTTTCAAGTCTAACCTTAGAAAATGTATATATAAACTTATATTTCTCCATAAACGATATATTTCATATTTAACTGAGAAGATATATCTTTCACCCAAAAATATTGTATTTCATGTTTGTTGAGAAAATATATATCTCTTTCAAAAATAATATATCTTCTAAAAATTTCCAGAAAAATATATATTTATACTTGCCAAAAATAATATATTTTTCTCTTGTAAAAAATATGATATATATTCTTGTAGTAATTGTAAAAATCATATTTTCGTTTCCTTGGTGTCCAAAATATTATTTACCAAAATATACTTGTGAATATATTTTCCGGAATATTTCGTAAGTCTTATATTCCATAGTTCGGTTTCATCAATATTTTGTGTCAGACTCGTATATTTATTCCTTGGAATATTGGTAATATTTTGGATTGTAATCCTTGGTATTTTGATGTGTTACATTATTTCAAGTCCTAAAATAATATAACTAATACACAAAGTATACAAATAATCACACACATGGTGTCTTCTAAATATGTATTTCCCAAATAAATATTTAGTCACTTTTATTTATGAAAAACAACCTCCATTATTTGTATTTTTTTGTAACAAAAAATTATGGCAAAGTTTATGTAACCATTTATTGTTGAAAACACACTTGTAAGTGTGTGTTTATAAATATTTTTCAAAGTGTTTATATTTTTAGAAAATTTTGCCATAGTTTCCCCTTAAAAATAGAGGTTTCCATGCTTTCAAAGCATATCATTTTCTTTTAAAATCATCATCAATCATCAACAACATGAACAAGACTTACCATATGCTTTAAATATGCAAATTTACACTTTGACATGAACTCGAAATTTTGTAAAAAGTTGTAGTAACTTAGTATGTTATTTAGTAGGTTTAGTTACCCTCCAAAACATGGTTGTCTATTTATAAATCACCTTCTTGTAAAATTTATTCCTTTTCAACTTACTTGAAAATTTTCTAAAAGCGATTTTTCTTGTATTCTTCTTGTTAACAATATGCTTCTAGTCTTGATTTAACCCCAAAAATGTGATTAGTTTCTCAAAAGTCATGATCTTGTAAGTCTTGTAAATAATCTTAGTTTCTTGGGAAAACTATTTTTGAAATCATTCATTTACAAGACTTATTTCACATATCAATCATCATCATACTTTAAAACAAGTTCATATTCAAGTTCATGTTTAACATAAAGGACGTTCTTTATGATTTCTTCAAGAATCATCCTCATACTTGCTAGATCATGTGTTTAATCATCATCTAGCAAGGTTATTATGATGATCAACATCATAAACATGAGCAATCAACAATCAACAAGTATAACAACCCAAAACAACCTGATTTCTTTATATTTTTAAGCTTATGTTCATGTTTCATGTTCTTGATTCTTAGTGTTCATCTTGATTATCAACTTGTATCTTCTTTTAACCACTTAAACAAGATGTAGAATAGAGTGTAGAGTGTTCTTACTACTAGCTCAAGGCTAGGGATGATCACTAGAGATAATGAAGTGGATAAAAGCAATTGGTGAAGGTCCTTCAACTTTCGAAAGCTCCAAGCTTCTTAACTTAGCTCCTAGCACCTTAGAATCACCTTGGATTACTTGAAAATTGGATGAAAATGGATGTGTGTGTGTGGGTGCTTGAGGCCGTAGGTAGAGGGGAAGAGAAGAGGTGTTTGGGGTGTTGAAGATGAATGAATGGTATGAAGGTTAGGACTAGTGGGTTTATATAAAATACTTCCATCATCTCAATCTCTAAAGGATTTTATGTCTAGAAAAGGAAGCAACATATCTAATGAAATAATGCTAGAAAATCCCAAGTGGGACCTACTTTGTAACCGGCCTTGAATGGGGGGGGGGATAAAGTGTAACATTTCAAGTATTAGTTACTTCATTCTAGTTAGATTCCAAGTATTAAATTTAGGTATTTAGGTGTTTGATGTTTATAAGAGGTAATATGATGTTAGGTGTCCATAACTAGCTTTGTAACACTAAAACAGTGCTTCTAGTAAAAATTTGATGTTTCGGGTAGTGTCCGGTTGTTCGTTTCGTTACTATTCGTTAAAGTGCTGAATTGCGCAGTTTAGTGTGCTTTATGTTGTATTTTATGACAGTTTTGGTTCCCGACAATTAGGAAAGTATTCTGGACCATTAAACCACTTTTCTGCATTATATTTAGATGTTAAATTGCTGAAAATTGCTGAATTTATCTATTTTCTGCAGAATTTTGCAGTTTTAGTGTGTTTCTGGCACTTTCCGGCACCTATGTCATCACTAGGAAGGCAGTTTTGTAATCCCTACTTTCCTACACACTATCCTAGTGTATCACTTGGTTTTGGGGCTCATTCTGTGTCTTAACATCATGTCTGTCTAAGTACTGAACTCCCATCAGTGCTTTTAGTTTGTCTGATAATGGTGCCAATTCTGTTCTGTGCATTAATAGAACTATATCGTGTTGCATGTAGTAATGATAAAAGTCTTGCAACGTCAAATGCCAATGTATGTATATAACAGTAATCAGAAATTCATTCGTCTTGTAAATTATACCCTGCACAGTTCTTAAAACACAGATTACTGTTCAATTATTGTACGAAATGTACGGAAAAGTGCCAGTTGTCACATTTAAACCTCTGATTTTACATGTCACAACCTTGTTTTTAAGCCTAACTAACCATAGGTTTGATTATGAGCATAAGGACATAGGAATGTGTATGAGAAACCTCAAGTTTAAGTTGTTTAACAAGTGTTTAAGTCAAAACAGAAAGTTTCTTCACTTTGGAGCCTGTTTTGGTGATGTTCCAGGCCTTGGTTTTCCATGGAAAACCTGTGGAAACATACCTAAGGTTGTTCCAAGTGATTAGAAAGAAGAATCAAAGAGAAAGAATGAGTAGAAGTGAAATTATGCTCACTTTAGTGACTTGGGATGATTCTAATCTTACTTCTGATTTCCAGTAGATTTGTGAGTTTGTAAAGTGGATGAAGTGTGGAAATGAGTTGGCTTTTATAGGGAAGTGTTAGGTTAAGTTGGTTGTGTGTATTTAATGTAGAAAACACACTTAAACAACAAATAAACACAACAAAAGCTGCCCAATCGCGAGTTGTTTAGAGCTATTCTGCGGATTGACTGCCTCACGGGCCGCGAGGCATGGAGAAGCCTGGGTCGTGACCGGTGAGCCGCTGGCTAATGGGTTTAAGATTGAATTTTTACATAAAAGCCCCCTAGACTTTCACAAGAGCATGTTTTTAGGTGTTTTCAAGGTATTTTAAGCACAAGAATCATAGTTAAAGGTATGGAATGTAATTAAATCATAAAACCAATATGAAACAAGTATAAACAAGTATGCTTGATGAGATTAAGTATCGAATTTGTGTAAACTGAGCATAATAGTCACATGTTTGCAAGTTTGACGCATTTTGCACAAAGTATGAATAAAGTATCACATGTTAAATCAATCCAAGTATACGAACAAGTATGAAATGTGTATAACATGAATATAAAGAAAATACGAATTTCATTATGATCCAAGTCTCGGATTTTACAACGATTACAATGAAAGAATGATTACAAGAATACAAGACTTCCAAAAATAGAAATACAAGCAATGCTTTCTAATTTTCGATAGTACGAGAAAGCAGGGCGTTACAGTCTCCCCTCCCCCTTTAGGAAATTTTGTCCCGAAATTTAGGAAGAAGTAACGAAAAGTTGTGGATACTTGGTCTTCATATCACTCTCGAGTTCCCAAGTAAATTCAGCGCCACATTTTCCTTCCCATCGAACCTTAACGATAGGAATTTGACTATGCCTCAGTTTCTTGACACCTCGGTCCATGATTTCGACGGGTTTCTCCACAAAATGCAAAGTCTCATTGATTTGGAGGTCTTCGAGAGGAACTTGAAGTCCTTCTTCGGCTAGACACTTCTTGAGGTTCGAGACATGAAATGTTGGATGGACGTTGTTGAGTTCTTGAGGTAAATCGAGTCGATAAGCCACCTTGCCAATCCTCTCGAGTATCTTGAAAGGACCAACATAGCGAGGGGAAAGTTTTCCCTTTTTACCAAAATGAACTACTCCTTTCCAAGGAGATACTTTGAGTAGTACATGATCACCAACATTAAACTCCAACGGTTTGCGTCTTTTGTTAGCATAGCTCTTTTGTCGACTTTGAGCCTTGAGTAGATTGTCATGGATTTAAAGAATCTTATCCGTTGTTTCTTGTATGAGCTCAGGGCTAGTAAATTGCTTATCACCAGTCTCATGACAGCTAATAGGAGATCGGCACTTGCGACCATACAATGCCTCAAAAGGAACCATTTGAATACTGGAGTGGTAGCTATTGTTGTCTAAGAACTCGATCAATGGTAAATGCACATCCCAACTACCACCGAAGTCGATGACACAAGAACGGAGCATGTCCTCTAGGGTTTGGATAGTACGTTTGAGGATGAAAGGTCGTACTGAGATTCAAATGAGAACCCATAGCGGACTGGAAAGTTTGCCAAAGACGCGAAGTGAAACGACCATCACGGTCAGAGATGATGTCAAGGGGAATGCCATGACGACATATGATTTCATCAGTGTAGATTCGAGCAAGTCTCTCAACTTTGAAATCTTCACGAATAGGAAGGAAATGAGCTGACTTGGTCAAACGATTGATGATTACCCAGATGCCATCATGACCAGAAGACGTGCGGGGAAGTTTGGTTATGAAGTCTATAGCGATGCTATCCCATTTCCAAATGGGGATTTCAGGTTGCTCGAGTAGACCAGACGGACGTTGATGTTCATCTTTGACTTTCGAGCAGGTGAGGCACTTAGAAACATATGTGGCAATGTCTCTCTTCATCCCAGGCCACCAATAGGATGCACGAAGATCATGGTACATCTTGTCAGCACCAGGATGAATCGAGTACTTGGATTTGTGTGCCTCGTTCATTATGAGCTCACGAAGATTGTCGCGATTTGGCACCCAAATGCGATCACGACAGTATTATAGACCATCAGATTTTGTAACAAGTTGGTCTTCGGTAGCACCACGTATTTCTACGAACAAGGTTCCTTCATTTGCTGATGAGTATTGAGCTTCACGAATACGAGTGTGAAGATCGCTAGAGATGTGAAAACAATGAATACTACTAACATGAGTCTTGCGACTAAGTGCATCGTCCATGACATTCTCCTTGCCAGGATGGTAGCGAATCTCGCAGTCGTAGTCGTTAAGCAATTCCACCCAGCGTCGCTGACGCATGTTTAGTTCCTTTTGGTTAAAGATGTGTTGTAGGCTCTTATGGTCACTGAAAACCACACACTTCGTACCATATAGGTAGTCTCTCCAAATATTTAATACAAAAACAACTGCGCCAAGCTCTAGATCGTGGGTAGTATAGTTTTTCTCATGTATTTTGAGTTGACAAGAGGCATAAGCGATGACCTTGTCTCGTTGCATGAGAACACAACCAAGACCACGGTTCGAGGCATCGCAATACACCACGAAATCATCATTCCCATGGGGAAGATCAAGGATAGGAGCGTTACAAAGCAAGTTCTTAAGAGTTTGAAAGGATTCCTCTTGCTCAGGACCCCAAGCAAAAGGTTTCTCTTTTTGAGTCAACGAGGTGAGAGGAACAACAATCTTTGAAAAGTTCGAGATAAATCGGCGGTAATAACCTGCCAATCCTAAGAAGGAACGGATCTCAGAAGGAGTTTTAGGCGTGGTCCAATTCTTCACAGCTTCGATTTTGGAAGGATCAACATGGATTCCTTTTTCACTAACAACGTGTCCAAGGAATTGGACTTCTTTAATCCAGAATTCGCACTTAGAAAACTTCACGTATAGGCATTCAGCACGTAAGAGTTAGAGTATAAGACGTAGATGACGTTCATGATCCACTTGGGATTTAGAATAAATGAGAATATCATCAATGATGACGATAACAAAACGATCCAAATAAGGCTTACAAACACGATTAGATCCATGAACACAGTGGGTGTGTTAATCAAACCAAAAGGCATAACCATGAACTCGTAGTGTCTATAGCGAGTGCGAAATACGGTTTTGGGAATGTCCTCTTCCATAACACGAAGCTGGTGATAACCAGATCGAAGGTCGATTTTGGAGAAGCAAGTAGCGCCTTGAAGTTGGTCAAAGAGATCATCGATGCGCGGAAGATGATAACGGTTCTTGATGGTGAGTTTGTTAAGCTCACGATAGTCGATGCACATGCGGAACGAGCCATCCTTCTTCTTGACGAAAAGCACAGGAGCACCCCAAGGCGAGGTACTTGGATGAATGAAGCCTTTTTCGAGGAGCTCTTGAAGTTGCGTAGATAATTCTTGCATATTAGAGGGTGCAAGACGATACGGAGCATTGGTAACAGGAGTCGCACCAGGTACGAGATCAATACGAAAATCAATAGATCAAGGTGGAGGAGGACCAGGTAAATCTTCAGGAAAGACGCCAAGGAAGTCGCGCACCACTGGAACATCATTTACGCTCTTTCCCTTACCCTTTTCTTCCATAATGTGGGCTAAAAAGGCAAAGTACAGTTTGCGTAAATATTTATTTGCTTGTGTGCAGGACATCAACTTCAGTCCTCTTGAAGGTCGGTCTCCATAGCCGCTTAAAGTGTCACCAGATGAAAAAGGCAACCAAACGTACTTCTCGTGGCAAGCAATTTCAGCATGGTTCTTACGAAGCCAATCCATGCCTACTATGACGTCAAAATTACCCAGTTGCATGGGTATAAGATTGACAGTAAAAACGTGCTCGTTAAGAGTAAGAAGGCAATCACGAATAACGGAATAGACTAAGACGGATTCGCCATTGGCAACTTCGACGGTAAACGACTTAGGATGTTTAGAGCATGCACAATTTAACAAAGGTTCAAATTCAACGGACACAAAGCTTTTGTCCGCTCCAGTATCAAATAGTATCAAAGCATAAAGGTTATTAACAAGAAACGTACCATTGACGACTTCATTGTCGTTTTGCGCCTGATTCGCATTGATGTTGAAAGCTCGTCTTCGAGCGGCTTGTTGTTATTGTTCCTGGTTTAGCTGAGGACATTGAGGATGGAGATGTGTAGTATCACCACATTTGTAATAGGCTCGAGCTGGTTTAGCATTTTAAGGAGGTGGTTGAGCTTGTGGTGCAGGGTTAGAACGGCAATAAGCGGTGTTATGGCCAAAACGGTTGCAAGTAGTACAATGGCGACAATTGACATTGGCAGGGTGATGATAGTTGCAAGTGGTACACTCGGGATGAATCCCAGTGTATGGCTTTCGTGCGTTTTCAGGCATAGCAGGATTTAGGTTAACAGCTGGTACAATCACATTACAACTAGGGTTCTGAAACTTTCGTTTCTTCCCCCTGTTACCATTTGATAGTTAGGTGATTTGGTTGGCTGGCTTCGAGGTGTTGGTAGGGGTAGCAGTTTGTTTATCGCGAACGCGATTGTTGTTCAGGCTAGCCGCTAGACGGTACACAGCTTCAATGTTATCGAGTTTGGCTGCCTCGATGGTATTACGCATGGCAGGAGGTAAACCATTGATGTACTTTCGGATCATTCGGTCGGTGGTTAACACGAGGTGGGGAACAACGAAACTAAGCTGCTTAAAGTGGGTGGTGTAGGCTAAGTTGTCGTCACCAATCTGTTTGATCGCCAAGAATTCTTCCTCAAGCTTTTGTTGCTCGTGCGGAGGACGGAATTCTTCCATCATAGGCTGCTTAACTTCCTCCCAAGGTAGTGCACAGGCAACTTCGTTAGAGCAGAGGTTACGTTCGTTAGTCCACCATTCCAAGGCTCAGCCTTGGAAGACCCTAGAAGCGCTACGCGTCTTAAGCTCTTCAGGACATTCACTGTTTATGAATGTGACTTCTATGCTGTCGAACCACTCTAGCATAGCAGTCACCCCCTCGTTGCCAGTGAATGGCTTAGGGTTGCAAGATGAGAAGTGCTTGAACTTGAATGACACAGAATTAGGTTGAACCACTTTCGAATCCACAGAGGAATTTGGAGTAGCGGCTTGGATCTCAGTGACGATCTTAGGGACTATATGAGCAGTCTGATTGGCCATGAATGCCATCAACTTCTTTTGGGAGCTGGTCTTTAACATCTTAGTCGAGTTGGAGAGATGATGAGAAGACGACATCTAAAAGATTCAAAACAAAGAATAGATGAGACTTGATCATAATGTTTGTTAAGAAAATTGTTCTCATGAATGTATCACATAGCATAAAGTTTCACATAGTGCATAAAATGTTCAAATTGTTTCACATAGCATAATTATGAATTCCACATAGCATAACATTGATAATGAAAGCATCGTAAATTTAGTTTGTCCACGAGATATTATTATTGTCTTTGATTTCGAGAAACGTGCGAATTGTGTAACGGTTTTGAAATGAACGAAGTAACAAGTATAAAATCACATATAAATTGAAATAACATAAAAGAGAGGCTCATAAAACATTGGATTGTTTCGGGTAGAGAAACGTCGACTATTCCAAAGTGGGTCGAATGTCCTTTCGAATTAAAGAAAACGTGCTTTAGCCTATAGGTAAAATACTCTCGTCGAGAAGCGATTAACGGTATTTTACCCTTCCAGTTACTACACGTCTCTAATCGATTGAAACAATCAGGACTTTGGCGAGATTGAAAATCTACGAGTGGGACTTAATCAACAAGATGCGGGTTTCAACCCTAACTTGACGATTTCGTACCCTAATGTGGTTGGTACTCGTCGGGTCAAAATCAAATTTCGACATTTTTGTGACACCTGTGTCTGTAATCATTGTAAACAGTTTAGTTATCAATGAAATAATGTTATTTTATTCCAATGTTTGTTTGTTTATGTTTGACATTTTTCATGTTTTGATTTTCGTTCAATTTCAAACTCTATATCGCT